>LR990662.1:20000000-22484166 GCA_905147715.2 Xestia xanthographa
CTGATCCTGAGTAAACCTAGTTCCTGCTTCGATAGCCTAGCAGTCTTCAGGAACTAGACAGCTAGGGGAGGTCTGGAAGGAGATAGCCACGCAGTCCTTTTCATCCCTCCACTTAGGGTTGCCACCTGATATACAATATTGTAACTTTTGTACCATTATATTAAGCAAGTTGCCAATAAAATATCATCAAGTCAATGGGGCTTTAATTTCACCAGCAGCAACCCTACATTGGCGCCCAACGAAATATTTTACGGATACCCACATAATTGGCGGCCAACCCTACATTGGCGCCCAACGAAATATTTTACGGATACCCACATAATTGGCGGCCAACCCTACATTGGCGCCCAACGAAATATTTTACGGATACCCACATAATTGGCGGCCAACCCTACATTGGCGCCCAACGAAATATTTTACGGATACCCACATAATTGGCGGCCAACCCTACATTGGCGCCTAACGAAATAATCTACGACCAACCTTAAATTGGCGTTCAACAAAATAAGGATACCCACGTAACTGGACGGCCTACCTTACATTAGCCGCATATTTTGCTCGGCCTACCTTCAATATTGGAAAATAGCCAAATACGTATTAACGCTACCCCCATATAAAAATGTCAATCACAATGACACAAGAGCAATTCACTGAATTGGTTAATACAATTACAACAACTCGAAGTACTATGTCGGGAAAAAGTTTTGCAAACTGTACGAGAAAATATGAAAGCGAAAGAGATTATAACAAGGTTGAAGAGTTTATAAACAGTATCACAGTGTACAAAAAAGTGGAACACATCTCTGACGAAGATGCGTTAGAAGGCTTGCCGTTATTGTTAGGCGGCATGGCAGCAACATGGTGGCACGGCGTGAAAGCTGACGTTAAGAAGTGGAACAACGCGTTGGATGCAATACGTTCAGCGTTTGCCCCAAAGAAGCAGGCTCATGACATTTATTTAGAATTGTTCGGCAAGAAACAGACTAATGAATCCATAGATGAGTTTGTTTGTAACAAACGTGCGCTACTTTCGCAATTACCACCGAAACGCAACCGGGAGGAGGAACACTTAGACTTTGTTTACGCATTGCTGAAAATAAATATCAAAAAGGCAATCGCTAGAAGCGAGTTAAAATCATTCGCAGACTTACTGGAGAAAGTACGACATTTAGAAAATATCGAGAGGGAATCACAGGCAAGTACTTCTTCATGTACAGAAAATGTTGAAAAGAAAATAATAATAAAACGTTGCGCATTCTGTGCGAGGAAAGGCCACACAACTGAAGACTGTCGGAAACGCTTGGCAGAGGTCAAAAAGCAACCTACAGCAGCAACCACAGACCCGGAAACTCAAAAGGTGTCTTGTAATGGGTGTGGTGAACCAGGAGTCTTCAGAAGCAGCTGCAAGAAGTGCCAAAATAAAGAAACCCCACCGAAACCAGTAGCTTTCTATACAGTAGACACAACAGAAATAATACAGGACCATGTAAAAATTCCTACTATTGAGGTCACCTGGGAAAATCAGCAAGGATACGCCTACATCGACACTGCTGCAAGAACAAGTGTGGCAAGTATACAGTTGTACAAATTACTCATTAGAAAAGGAGCCACATTCAATGAGAAAACAGCAGACACTAAACTAGCCGATGGAACTGTTAAAACCCGGAGACTGCTCACTACAAGCATAAACATCACTGTTGGTAAACGTTCCCTACCAATAACGTTTACAGTGATACCCGACGCCACTGATAACCGCACACTACTTGGCATTGACTTCCTGGAAGCAGCGGGAATAGTGCTTGACTTGGCACAACGAGTATGGTACTTCGCAGATGAACCTCGGGACCCACATGCTTTTCTACAATTGAAGAATGAAAAGATTCCCCTAAAGGCCGCAGAATGTTTGACATTTAACTCAGGCCAGTCATCACCAGAATCCCTATCAAGCTTTATGCAGTGGGCCAAAGAACTACAACTGATATCCCCACTACCCGAATCACCACAACCGATGATCAACAATGAAGATAGTCCACCGCCAACAAAATTGACAAAATGGTCACTTCAAAAACTGGACACACCGCCACGTCCTGTCCGCCCTCGTGAACCAGCTGATGAGGCATCTCAAAAAGATCCACGTGTTGATTATGTTACAATAAATCAAATGTCATTCTATTCCTTTGATATTTTATTACACTCAGGGGAAGGGAAAATATTATCAGAAGTTGAAAGGTCACACTTCAACCAGTTACTAACTACCTATAGCGATGTATTTGATAAAAACACAAAACCAACACCATATATTTTGCACAGAATAGACACAGGTAATCACCTACCCATAGCTCAAAAGCCATACCGATTATCGCCACACAGGCAACAACAACTGAGACAAAAACTGGATGAAATGCTAAGCAATGATATAATAGAGGAATGCGATTCACCCTGGGCAGCTCCTGTTATCATGGTCCCTAAAGGTACAGACGATATTAGAGCTTGTATCGACTATCGGCGACTCAACGAAATAACAAAACCAGATAGATATCCATTACCAAGGATTGACGATCTACTACATCAGGCTAAAGCAATGCCATACATGTCTACAATTGATCTTCAATCAGGCTACTGGCAAATATTGGCTCATCCTGAAGACCAAGACAAAACTAGCTTTGTCTCACCGTTTGGAACGTTCCGTTTTAAACGCATGCCGTTTGGGTTACGGAACGCGCCCGCCACGTTCCAGAGATTAATAGATAAATTGATTCAAAGTTTGGGAACGAAAACAAAGTGGGTGTTGTCATATTTAGACGATTTAATCGTAAGAGCTGTCACTTTGACACAACACATAGATGATCTGAAGGAAATATTTGAAAAACTCAGAGAGTTTAACTTAAAAGCTAACAGGAAGAAGTGTAAATTCATTTGTTCAGAAATAAAGTATTTGGGACATCTAATAGTCCCAGAAGGAATCAAAACAGACCCGGAAAAGATTTCGGCTATAGCAAACTTATCAAAACCCAGAAATATAAAACAATTGATAACATTTCTGCAAACTGCTTCGTGGTACCGAAGATTTATAAACAACTTTGCAGACATAGCCCGACCGCTAACAAACTTAACTAAAAAGAAAACAAGTTGGCAATGGAGTAATGAACAACAAGAAGCGTTCGAAAAACTTAAAATAGCTTTAACTACAGCCCCAGTACTTAAACAAGCAGAATGTGATACACGATTTACAATCAAAACCGATGCAAGTCAATATGCAATTGGAGCGGCTTTAGTACAGGGGGAGGGCGAAAACGAACACCCAGTTGAATATGCAAGCAGACTTCTTACACCAGCAGAATGTAATTATACTGTAACTGAAAAAGAAGCCTTAGCAATTGTTTGGGCTGTCTCAAGATTTCGTGGCTACATTGAAGGTACACAATTCATTACAATCACTGACCACCAACCACTAAAATGGTTAATGAATCTGAAAACACCAACAGGTCGCCTGGCTCGTTGGGCACTACAACTACAGCCCTATAACTTCAATATACAATATACTCCAGGGCGTACTAATGTGGTAGCAGATACTTTGTCAAGACCACCATGCACGCATGACAGTGAAGCATGTAATTTATGCTATGTAGAAATTGAATTACCAAAATTGAATGAAAAGCAGATACGTGAAGAACAACTAAAAGATGATGAGCTCAAGATAATAATAAATGCACTTGAAGAGGAAAATAAAACAGAAAATTTCATAGAATGGTCTAAGAAAGGTTACATACTTCATCAAAATATTTTATATCGGTTTACACCAGAACAAGAAGATGATAATGCCAAATTATTAATACCTATACAAGAAAGACCTAATATATTGAAAGCATATCATGATGATCCTACAGCTGGACATTTAGGAGTAGAGCGTACAGTTCAACGTATCACTGATAAATTTTACTGGAGAGGATTAAGAAAAGATGTAATTAAGTATGTGAAGACTTGTGTAGAATGTCAAAAATATAAACCATCAAATAAAAAACCAGCAGGTTTATATCAATCAACGGCAAATAATCACAGATTCGAAGTACTATCAATTGATCTGTTTGGTCCCTTACCAAAAGCAACTACTGGAGAAAAATGGATATATTGTTGAAGACACAGCTTCTCGATGGGTTGAACTTTTTGCTATAACAGAAGCTACAGCTGAAACCTGTGCACTCACTCTTCTACATGAAATATTTCTGCGTTATGGTCTACCAAGGAAAATTATAAGTGATAATGGAGTACAATTCATATCGGCAATAATGCAAAAACTAACTTATTGTTTAGAAATACAACACATTCTCACTCCAGTATATCATCCAGAACCTAATATTGTGGAAAGGAAAAATAGAGATATGAAAACCCAAATTGCAATTATGGTAAAGGATCAACACCAGAAATGGCCAAAAACACTGCCAGCAATCAGATTTGCAATGAACTCAGCTATGTGTCAAACAACAGGATATTCACCATCCTACTTAACTTTTGGACGTGAATTGAGAACTCCCTATGATCTTACACATGACTTCAGCACAGTTTTAACACAAGAGAAATTTATATCACAAATTACACCAACTTTGAAACAGCTAGCTGAAGATCTATTAATTGCAAAGGAAAACATGGAAACTATGCAAAACAATAATAGGCAACGTGTAAATCAAGGAAGAAGACCAGATCCATGCTATAAAATAGGAGACTTAGTATTGGTTGAGACACACCCAATAAGTAATCGTGAAAAACAGTTCACAGCAAAATTTGCTCCACGCAGAGATGGACCATATGTAGTAATAAAGAAACATGGAGCATCAACATATGAGGTAGCAAACCCAAAGTTACCAGAACAATCTATGGGAAAATATCATACTTCAGCAATATGTAAATTTGAACAAAGACATGAAAAAGTACCCAAACCTTTAAATCCCATAAGAAAAAGAGGAAGACCAAGGAAGATGGATACTGATCCTGGTACTCTGTCGGGACGACTATAGAGTACCAGAGGGGGAGAATGTAACAAACACACAGCGCCATCTAGTATGTTTCATCCAAAGTACTATGATGAGCGGATCAATGACATGGAAGACAGCAAATCGTATAGACAAGTGACGCCATCTACAATCTTCGTGTGTAACTATCTGAACCATCGCCACTCCGGGAGTTATCTGCACTACGCCTACAGAGGACCACACGTCGATATTATGCACACATGCAAACCGAACCGCTTTATAAGCAGAGCTGTCTTCGAACAAATTGTCATTCACTAGCTAGAGGTTTCTGAGCGCGGCAGCCTAGCAGCCAGCTCTGATCCTGAGTAAACCTAGTTCCTGCTTCGATAGCCTAGCAGTCTTCAGGAACTAGACAGCTAGGGGAGGTCTGGAAGGAGATAGCCACGCAGTCCTTTTCATCCCTCCACTTAGGGTTGCCACCTGATATACAATATTGTAACTTTTGTACCATTATATTAAGCAAGTTGCCAATAAAATATCATCAAGTCAATGGGGCTTTAATTTCACCAGCAGCAACCCTACAATACTTATATTATTTCGATTAAGTAAGGATAGTGGACAACAAATTGATGACAACACAGTTTGAAGTGGCTTTCGTGAAAGACATTTACACCATACCCGAGCTGTTAGTCACCGTAAAGTGATATCCCAAATGAGTCATCAATCACAATGCAGGTGCTACCTATAACATGCAATGATAACTAAAGGACAAAACTGAATTAGTATGAAGCTTGGTACTTTATTCATATTGAACACAACCACAGATTTTACTGTATTAGTCGGAAGAAGTTAAAATATAGTTTAACTTCACTAAATCCTAATCACGTAAATATCCTGCAAAATAAAGATATTATTTTTTGAAGGTTTTTTTTTATTTTTTGTTCACAATGCAACACAGGAAGATTTTGGCAACACCGTGTTTTACGTTCCTATACATATCGCAGCGCTTATGATTAATTATGAGGATGGTCGTACTAAAACGCATTTTTTTGGTAATCAAAGTCTTAGGAATGGTTACGAGAATTTAGCGAGGAATAAAAATGAAAACAAGTGCGAGTCGGACTCGCGCACGAAGGGTTCCGTACCAATTATTATAAAAAAATCACGTTTGTTGTATGGGAGCCCCCCTTAAATATTAATTTTATTCTGTTTTTAGTATTTGTTGTTATAGCGGCAATAGAAATACATCATCTGTGAAAATATCAACTGTCTAGCTGTCACGGTTCATGAGATACAGCCTGGTGACAGACAGACGGACAGACGGACAGACGGACAGACGGACAGACGGACAGACGGACAGACAGCCAAGTCTTAGTAATAGGGTTCCGTTTTTACCCTTTGGGTACGGAACCCTAAAAACAAGGTGTACTTACCAACATGTTTGTGCTTTGAACAAATATACTTAAGAATGCATTCAGCGTAATTCGGAACTCGCTGCGTTGAATGACATTTGTAAAAAGCTAGATGTCAATGTCACGATAGATAGGTCCGTCAGACAGTTATTGATTTGACTGCGTGCGTTCTTTCTTTCAGTGTGTTATTCGGTGCAAAAATAGAGTGCATCATCTATATTAGAGAGATAAGAATACCACCAGTACATATTTGTAATAATTAAATATAATTGGGCCCAAACTTAGCACAGCGCCATCTATTGACATTATTCAAACTTCTCTACACCTACACTAAGTAATAGATCTTTGAACATTATTTTCTCGAAAATGCAGGCAACTTCCAGCTTGAAACTTGAGATTATGCAGTCTACTATGTAGTAGTATTATCTGTGATAATTTTCTTTACAGTGGTTAGATTATCTCGGAATAAAGTACCAAAAAAAACCATGTCCTTTCTACCAGAATTACTAGTTGTAAGTACCTATGCGCTATTAAAACTATATATTTAACTAAAAAGAAGATCAAAACAGCCAAATGAGACAAAAAATATACTTTGAATTTATTTTAAATGGCAAAAAATTTCATACTTTTTTTTTTTTTACCAAATGATTACTCGCGCTGCCGCGGATGGCCGGCGCTGTTTTTTTTTTCGTGGATAGAGAATGACTCTAGCTATCATATACTCACGCCACACACCCAACATATTAGTACAATTGAAGAAAAAAAATTAAATGTGATTCGCTCCATACAAAAAAATCTAATTGATTTTTTTTCAGACAAACTATCAACTTTAGAAGAAATTTTATAAGAATAAAAGTTGTCAGGAATATCATAACACGTCATATAAAAAAAAATCGCATCAATATTGGACCTTTGTTGCCTATGTCCACTAATTTTCAGTATGGGCCCACTGTGCGACGGTGTCAGTCGTAATCTCTCCTCAGTACAAAACCAAGAAGCAAAAAATCAAAAATATAAAGTAAAAGCGGGTATAAGGAAAACTATACCTAAAATAAAGAAGCGCCAATGCAACGGCGCGAACATATTATAAGAAAATAACTGTCTTTTTGTCTGTCAACTGTCAATTAGGGGTTTTCTTTTTAGCTCTTCCCTAGTCGCTGGATAGATGGCGCTAGGAGTTAGTATGATAATGTAAGGAACGGAACCTAAAAAATCTGATTTTACAAAGCGCGAGCAAACTAGATTATATTCGGAAGGTTAAGCAAATGAAAGTGTCAGTCAACGAGAGTATGTGACGTGACACAATGTTTTTTTTCCCAAGCGTTTTGGCTTTGGCACCAACTATCATAGCAAGTTCAACGCTATTTAGAGAGTTCTTGGAAAATAAGTTTTTTTTTAATATCTCAAAAGGAAAACCTCTCATTACTATAAAATACAGAAATATTTAGTAGGTACTATTTTCAGTCAGTCACACACAAACAAATAAGTTCTCCAGACAAATACCGTCAAGATTAATAATGTCCGTTGAAGTAAGAATACTCCAACAGGAGTATTTACAGTAAGTGTCGCTAAATAGCTGCTATTTCCATCTGCACCCTGAAGGAAGAGTGAGTTTTAATTTAAATTTTCTTGTCTTACTTTTCTACACACTGTGTCTACATTTCTTATCCAACTTTCCTCTTGCAGGTCTGCTGGAAGAAATTTCTTAAGAAATAAGCAGTATCTTTGTGCTCTTCTATGTAAATATATTGTCCTGTAAAGTATTTTGTGTGTACATAAATAAATAAATAAATGAACATGGAGTATTTAATAGAATGGAGAGATAATGTGTAGCTGATTGCCACGATGAATATTTTCGTAAGTCTGCGAAATAACAGCACATAAGATTTTGTCAAAAATCAATGTAATCCAGCCTGTATAGCTGGAGTTTCTGTTTCAGTATCTACTTTACAGAATACCTATTTGTTAGCGTTGACTAATTAGGTAAATCATTTTAGAAATAATGGATTACATTTGTATGATTTGATAATGATTTTAGATGAATTTGTTGATTTAAAAGTAATTATGTACAGTCAGTCGGTCAAGTCAAATGATTTAAAATGAGTTAGCAGATCTGAATGAATTAATTGTGTATTAATAATGATTTAATTGTTGTTTTTTTATTATAACTATAACTATTGTAAAAATATTATTATTCTTGGAATTTATTGAAAACGCAAGTACTGCGTGCGGGCAACACTTCCGGTAGAAAAAAGATGGCGGCAAGCCTCGAGCGTTCGGACGGGTTTTCGGTCTGTTCGGAGTGCTTGGTAGTGTTGGTCGCATGCGAGCTACGGAGCATATCTATAACCACGTGGTTGTAAGCTGTGAATATAAAAGTGAATAAATATTACAAGTGTTGGGTTAACATTGTGAATTGATACGAAAATCAAAGACATTATACTGGTGATTGAAAGTACAGCGGGAGTTTTATTACATATTATATGAGCTCAAAACGCTGATTTTTATACTGTGCTGTTTATATAACGGCATCATTACTCAATGAATGCAACTAGTACAATACGGTCAACGTATCTTGGCGAGTCCGAACTTCGCGCAGAAGGTTGCGCAATCACTGTTTTGAGGAACCAAATGGTGGCATGAGGCGACGTGCGGGGGGCGGTGGTCTAGGCTAGAGATTGACCAAAAATAAACACAATCGACCCTTTATTCAATCTAATATCGTAATCGATTAGTTTTATTTAGAATTAACTGATTTTTGTTTATTTAGGATATTAAACGAAATAGATGTACAAATATAGTGTATTTTGTTTGTGAATAAACGGGATTTCGATTGAAATAAAAAATAAAACTTATTAAATTTTATTTTCTCGGTTGAAAGACATGATTTACATAAAATATCAGTTATCTATTAACGACTACTTGAGTAACGACTATTTGAGAAAATTTAAAACCTCCTTAAAAAATTAAAAATAAATATATTTTTTTACTTAATTTTAATCGATTTGAATAAAAATCGATTAAACAGCACCCTCAGAAACGCGTATTGGACATCCCTATTTGATTACTTCGTGAAGCTTCGTGCTTATTCGGCAATGCTCGGTACACGGTAATATGTCTCACTCACACGTTAGCATTGGTGTCGTTTTCGTGTCACTATCTCTGTCTTGAGTACAGTCGGTTATAAAAGTTTTCGTTGTTATTGTTGTGAATTATTTATTATTGGTTATTATTATTGTTTAGTTTTTTTGTTTAGTGTTAAGTTTGTTCTATTTGCGGTATTTGCAAGTGTCAGTTGGCACTTATATTAATCGCCAAATATGCCAACCAAAGCATATTATGGTTATTTTATTCCTACATTTGGTTTATAAAAAATAAAGACAATAACATTTTTCTTCACGAGTGTACATGCGCTAAAGTTCGCAGAGCCTATGTTCAGACTCGCCAAGATACATCGGCCGTATTGTACGTTCTTAATAACTAAAGGAAGAACGCTGTCGCTCATCATTGAAAATGCCTTTTCCAGAAAAATATATTTTACCTCCAATCTTTCTTAACCGGCAAAGACACTGACATAAACAGTTTGAACACTAATTTCACTGAAAAGTGTTAGTTTTCCATTACTTTCTATTCCATGATTTTAAATTGAAATTTATAATTCAAGTAGAAGTCAAAGGAAAGTATTTGTCGCAGTACCTGCATATTGTTTACTTCAAGTCGTAGATTGTGAAAACCCTTCTTTGGTACTTAACCGGCAAAGACGCTGACATAAACAGTTTGAACACTAATTTCACTGAAAAGTGTTAGTACTCCATTACTTTCTACTCCGTGATTGTAAACTACAATTTATAATTCATGTAGAAGTCAAAGGAAAGTCTTTGTCGCAGTACTTGCTTATTGTTTACTTTAAGTCGTAGTTTGTGAAAACCCTACTGTGGTATTTTATTCATGGAAAAGCGGGGTGATCTTGTTGTTGAATAGTTTTTTTAGGGTTTCTTAGCCAAATGGTAAACACGGAAGCCGTATAATTTCGTCATGACCATCTGTTCGTTTTACAAACATGTGTTTTGGTCGGTTTACAAAATCAATACTCTGCAAGTATGCATGCTTGTTTACACAAACACATTGCTTAGTATTAATCCCGGCTACAGAACCCTTCACTATGATAGGTCGGTTTTTATGGCAAACTAATATTGTCTTTGGTACGGCACGGATAGTGAAAATTCTGATTGTGATGGTCTACAACTAGGTAGCAGATTTCTTTGTCAGCTGTCGCTTGAAATTATAATGTAAAGCTAGAGTGTCTGTTTGTGAAAAGTTTCTTTAAAGATGGATTTAATCATCATCATCAGCTTATTAATGTTCCCACTGCTGGGACACAGGTCTCCTCTCTATGAAAGGGAATGGGCTATAATTCACCACGCGGGCCCAATGCGGGTTGGTAGATGTCACATGTCTTCGAATTTTTTGGTTCTAGGACATGCCGGTTTCCTCACGATGTTTTCCTTCACCGTTTTGAGAGCAGTGGTGATGAAATAAATTACACAAAGTAATGCGCCTGTCTGGGTTCGAACCCACGACTTACTGTTCGGTTGGGGCCAGCACCACTGGGCCACCACTGCTCTCATTGTCAGGATTTAATAGGTTAGGTATATTCCGTTTTTATTTTTGTGTTTTCCACTAGAAAGCTGTTCTATATTTTATAAACATTCCCCGTACATTCAAACTGTGCAAAATATCTGAGAAACGTAGTTTCCCACAAAATCCTGGAAAAACAATCGACCCATTCCTATCACAATCTTCCAAGAAATGTACTTAAAAAAATCCAGAATAATGCTGCAATTCCAACAAAACAAAGCAGTTTCCTTTCACTTATTAACCCTCTCAACAAGATAATGTACGTTGAAATTGCAAATTTCTCTGAAATTGTCCTCCTGAGACAAGTTAAGTTCTCTAAGCGGGCTGCAGTGAAACTTACAATAGCGTTCACTCAAGACTATTTTTCTAGGAGATTGGAGTGGCTAAGAATTTTATATTCCTAGAAAGTAGAAAATGTATATTTATCCTTTTTCTGCAAGAAAATGGTGTTATTATTCTTTACTTTTAAATGAGGAGTTTTCTTTTTAACTCTTCCCTAGTCGCTGGATAGATGGCGCTGAACTTGGTAAGTTAATGCAAGGAACGGAACGTAAAAAAACTGATTTTACCAAAGGGCGAAAAAACTAAAATAAATTCGGAAGCTTGGCAAACGAAAGTGTTAGTCAACGAGCGTATGTGACGTGACACAATGTATTTTTTTTTCCAAGCGTTTTGGCTTGTGCACCTAGTAACGTAGTCATTTTTACGCCATCTACAGAGTTCTTGGAAACAATGTTTTTTTTAATACCTCAAAAAACTCGAATAAATTCGGAAGCTTGGCAAACGAAAGTCAACGAGCGTATGTGACGTGACGCAATGTTTTTTTTTTTCAAGCGTTTTGGCTTTGGCACCTAGTAACGTAGTCAGTTCAGCGCCATCTACAGAGTTCTTGGAAAATATGGTTTTTTTTAATACCTCAAAAAGAAAACCTCTCATTGAAAACTGACTGCCTCGTTGGTCTAGTGGTTTCAAGCGTGACTGCTGACCATGAGTTCCTGGGTTCAATTCTCTGGTCTGACATAGTGTTATTGGGTTTTTCCATCAGCCATTCTCAGTAGCAGCCACGGAGTCCGTATTTGTGTCCGATTGGTGGCATTAGGCTCGCCCCTTATTACATGGGACTTCAAAAACTCAACTGGATAAATGTGGGTCTTCTCAATCCCTTCAGTGATTGCAGGTATGATGTTATGTGTGTTGAAAACTACGAAGAGACGTTAAATTCATTTGAATAGTTTGCAAAGACTGAAAAGCAGATTTGTTTGTCACGTAGGATAGTTGCTTGATGGACACGTAATGAGAAGATACGAGGACTACATAGTAAAAAAAAGCATTAAATTTAACGGAGAAAAAGAGAGGTAGACTCGGTCTCCTTCCCCCTTTAATCCATCCAAAGGTTGTCTTTAAAATATCGTTTTTAGCGATAAGACCGCCCATTGGGTCACCCCTTGTAAAATGTTTTACTTTTTGTATCTGTAATTTTAATGGTGTACATAATAAAGAGTATTCTATTCTATTCTATTCTATTCTACCGGAGAAAAAGAGAGGTAGAAGACGCCCTCCGTACACATGGTATACTAGTATGACCAGCTTCATAAATATAGAAAAACTACCCGACCCAACAACCCTAGACAGAACGTCTTGGCGCAGAAAAATTAGGAGAGCCGACCGGACTTAATGTGGGATGGAGTAAAGAAGAAGAAGACGGAGCGGGATAGTTGCTTGAGAGTGCTAAAGGTCCATTTCATCACACCTCACCACATCACATCACAAGGCACCGCAGCAACCACAAACTGCGCCGGCAAATCCTGGTATGCTTGAGATAATGCTCTCTACTATCAGTTTAAATCTTCCTATAATATCAAGAGGTAATGTTCGTATGTTTGAAGAATTGGATGTTGGGGGTAAATTTCGCAACTACTAATCCGATTTCGAAAATTCTTTCAATCCGGGAAGCTACATTATGCCCGAGTATCATAGGCTAGCCGTAGTGTAGCCGTATGGTATCCGGCAGAGTAGAATAGAACCAACCCATTACATTCACGGGTGTCGTATAAGGCGACTAATGTCTGAGGCAGAACACCTTGCGCCTCCGTAGACCAGAGAATGGGCAGCAGCGTTTTCTGTTAGTCTGTCATCACTGCGATCTCCAATCCGCCTGCCAAGCGTGGAGATTACGGCAAATTCCTCCCATTATGGGAGAGGCTTATGTTCAGCAGTGGACGTTATGGGCTGATGTAGTAGTGTAGTATCATAGGCTATTTTTGAAATCTTCCAGTGGGATTATTTCCAACCATAAATAAGCGAATGAATCCGCGTACAGTAGCCAGTAAGGCATATATCCTTTCTTGACCTAACCTTTTGAATTTTACGATGAACAAAGCAAGGGAGGACTGACATTACACAGACAGAAGCTCGCTTACATTGAATTATTCTTTGCATCTAATGACCCCAAAACAAAGAACATTAAGCAAAAACAAATATAAAAAATAAAACTGTCCCTAAATAGCTCATTTATAATACTGGAAAGAAAAGAGAGTGCAATCAAGTATAAATGGCCTGACGGGGAAGATGTTGGAGCAACGATTTGTCACTGTTTTATACCAGACGAGTCCCGTATCTTTGTATATTTTTTTATTTTTCCGAACTTAATGGCCGCCGTCGACCTTGCTATCATTTATCAGAATTTATAAGGGTAGGGTAGGTTTGTAGGTTGAGGGCCTTTTTGTGGCACGCTTTTTTATTAAAGAACAAAACTTCTTGCCTAAGTGTTTTTGTAAACACAACACGTTATTACAGATCTCTTTTCAGCACGTAGATGACCATTCAAATTGGGGTATCCCAAAATTTGGCGACGACTTTGGCACTTTCAGTAGCATCCATCAGCTCCTGTGATGTGCAGACAACAGCACAGGCAAGACACGAGATCAAAGTGTCCCATTGTTTGTGGGGCAACGCCACATTTACACTCCTGGGTTATATATGAATCTCCATCTGTTTTCCTTACTTCAGCCAACTTGTGTCCAGAGTCTATTTAAAAACTTCCATGGCAACTCGTGTCCAGGTGGGGAGATTTTCAGCAAGTGGCACAAACGGGTAAAAAAAGGAAAAAAATGGTGAAGCAATTTTAAATTGTCAGTAAGATTTCCAACCAGCTATTATTTATTCGTAATGATTACAATACTCTACCGTCGTACCTTATAGCAATTGATTTTTACAAACTTTTATCTGTCAATCATAAGGTTTTGCTATTTTTCACAAAGAGAAGTCTTTTCATGATTAATTAACTGATCCGGAAAATGATAGGAAAAATCCAGAAAATAAAGTATTTTCTAATTTCCCGGATAACTTTTACAATTTTCACTTCCGAAAAACCAAAGTATAAAAAAAAATATTTACTTTGCACATCTGTGTTTGGGTCATATAGGATTACACCATCCTACCTTTCACCTGATTTGGTCCAGTAGATTCGAAACAAATTGGCTGTGACAGACAGACAGACAGACAGACAGATAAACGAGCGATCCTATACGGGTTCCGTTTTTTTTTAATTTTTTGTACGGACCCCTAAAAATAAAACAAATGTCCAGACCAGACCGATTTGGTACTATTTTTTCAAATTTTGTATTTCAAGAAATTTTTATTTATAGCAGTTATCTTTTATATTTGTAACAATTAAGATGCCATTGCCATACTCATCATTATTATGTTCGGTTTGCCTTTCGGAACTATGTAGTTAATCGTGTTCAAAATGGTTCCTTGATCGAAGTTTGATGGATCACTTTATCCTTATCAGCCGTTCAAAACAAATTGCTAAAGCGGGTATACTATACCTGTTACATCGTTGAAAGGTATTTTTATAGACCGTAACGTGTTCGAGTTAGGGATTCATCCATGGATTAAAATTACAACGATATTTTTGCATGAACATATTCAAGCCATTAGCAAATTGGCTACGTTCTTGCCCAAGAAAAACTACTTCTCTTTTTACGATGGTGAGTCGTACTTTTTGAAAAATAAATTTAAAAGTCAATGATATTTTCTTTTTGTTTTTAAAGCATTTTGATTGTAGAGTAGTGATAGTGAGTTATTTAAGTTCTTGATAAACAAAGTCTGCCCTTACCTTTTTTTATGATAGGTAATCATCAAATGACACTGCCAAGAGAATAAAGTGTCAGATTTGTACTGACTAAAACATATATATTCTATATTATTATATATATATATATATAGTATTTTATATATATATGTATAGTATTTATATATCCTTGTACTTTAACGTAGTATTAAATAAAATTATTCTCTCATTTTCAGAAGTGACACCTACCACTGCTTGCCTCTGCACCACCTAAAGGTTTACTGGTAGAAAATGCCTATGGCATTAAGTCCGCCTCTGTACTTTGTGCTTGAAGTGTTAAATAAATAAATAAAACCCATCCATGTTCCTTCTCAGCCCTTTGTGTTTCAGGGCCGTGGTATCTCTTTTGAACAGTCCCGAAGCGCCCGGCGTCAAATCTGCCCGTACCTTAGAGCATAATAAGTGGAAATTGCTTCACAGCCTTCAATATTTCTAAAACGACTTACGACGAACAAGATAGCCATAAATTTTCGTCAACACAATACATTTTTAACTTTTTCATTGTCATCGTGTTATGACCACTTTGTCTTTAAAAGAATCTAAGTTCAGACACAGATAATATAATACTGTTCAGATAAACTTAGCTTTCACTCAAGTAAACTATTTCCTTTGTAAGCCAAGAAGCGATCAATACAAGACGAAACGACTCTCAGTGGCATCAGAGGACGAATGAATCTGTAGTGGAGTGTTTACAGAGCGTTTAGGTGCGCTGTAACCTGATTCTCTAGTTTGATTCTCTAGTTTTGGTGAAGTTTTAACTTACAGACTACATGAAAACCGACCATTTGCCTGTGTGTTTTTTTGAGATTTAATTAAACTAAAACCTTGACACACAGTATCTTTATAGAATTTCCATCATATCACATAAACTCACGCTTTTATTCCCATGGGGGTAGGCTGACACCGGCCCTAATTAACATTTATGAAGATCGAGACGGCTGGTGCAATCCAGTTGAAACGCCGGGCTTATTTATATTAAAGGTAAAATTTGCAAAAATAGCCGTTTACTTACATAAGTTTTTTTCAATGGTAGGCAGATATTACAGAAACATGTCCTGCGTTTTCCATTTTTACCGTACCTAAACTAAACCGAGTAAGTTTTCATGAATAAAAACTTTGCTGCATATTACGTATAATTTCTCATTAGGGTCGCAGAATAATATAGATTTTAGCTGTTATCATGGAAAAAGTTAATGGGCTGGAACGAAAATACTTGTTAGTTCTGTAATTTATTTCTATTGAGCTCTAGGTAAGAATGTGAGTTTGATCTTTCTTCAAAAATAACTCACACTCTGAAATTGGCTCAATATTTATTTCTAGTCTCTACTGAAGCTTTATTAGACTTATTCGTGAACTTGACATCTACAAGTAAATGTTTCTAGTAGTTCTAAGAGAAGAATATATTTTGTGAAGGTTTCGCATAAAGAAAAAAACATAATATAGAAATAGACCTCATAATTGACACTTGTGACAAAAAATCGCTGATAATGAGGTTTCAGGGCCAGCTTCCACTGAAAAATGATAAATGGCGCTGTGCAAGGCAGTGTATAAACTTGTTGAGCTATATGGAGCTGGCGTTCAATGCCTTTTAAAAATAAAATGGTAGCGGTAGTATGTGTGTGGGTGCTATACTTGTATGTTTTTTTCTTGCTTGCTTGTCTTGTTGATCGAAACAGTAATCTGAATAAAACGCAACTGAAGTATTGTAATATTCTCCTTTTTTTTCGGATGGGATATCATCAAATTACCCCTCCCACTCGGGCGGAGCAGAAGGACTTTTATTGACTAAAACCCATCCATGTTCCTTCATAGCCCTTTGTGTTCCAGGGCCGCGGTATCTCTTTCGAACAGTCCTTGCGGACCCCTTCCTTTTGCTGGCATCTCTATAAGGCGCACGTGGAACACGAACGCGCCGTCGACACAGCCTGTCGTCATAAGAGGGCCATTATAGCCAATAATATGTTTTTACACCGAGTCTTGCACAGCACCATCTATCGTTTTTACATGGAAGGTGGCCTCATTGAAACTTCACTAGAGTTGAAACGGGAGTGATAATTATGCTGTCACATTATGGTCACATTGGTTTTAAATTAATGCGAAAATAGACTTCAACCAACTTATATGTGCTGGCGGTAATACACAGAACTAAAATAAACGTACCAAGTTTGACATATCCATGCGTTTTTCTTGACAAGCAACGACAACTTGAACTGCACACTTAAAGTGGTCGTAATGTGACTTTCACCTTATAGTGGTAACGCAAATACGAGGTCGAGTGGCCTAAAATTGGTCGCAATACATTGTCAGGGATATCGCGTGCAGAGCCATCATTTAGCTAGTTCCTGTTACAATTAGGAACGCTTTTAGGGAAATAGCACACACACTCTCTTAATTGTTTCGTTATTCTTACGTTTTTTTCTGTAAATGGCTCTGTAAATTGTGATACGAATAGGTACCCACTTTCCCGTTTTAGAAAAAATATTACGAGTAGGTACCTGCCGAAATACTGACTTCTACTTAAATGAAAACAAAACAGATCTAAAATCTTGAAATGCACAAGAATTATCCATTGGCGAAGGTGGATTAGGAAGATTTTCTTTTTAATTCTTGTAACACTGTTTTAAGCTTTCACGGTTAAAAACTAAACTTATATTGTCACTTACGGGATATCATCCCGTAAGTCCCGTATCTATCTTTCTATTATTTGTTTTGAGCCAATAATCACGGAAGATATTCCGTAAGTGACAACAATAAGCTTTTAATTCTTGACTTATACGGTTAGGGATTAATAAAAAAATATTGGATGAAAGTTTTATGGAAGTTATTTTTTTCCGACGGTAGATCCCATCGACCGCAGACTTGTAAAACATAATATAGCTTGAAATATTAGTTACCGAGGAAGACTTATTAAAAAGACAAATCCGAATTTTATCGCTCTATTTTACGTAACCAATTTTATTAAATTCTGCAGGCTTTGACAAAATTGTTACCAGCTGTCACACTTCAAAGTTGAGGAAGCTTATAAATATTGGACAGTTAAAAAGATAAGTCATTAAATCTACAGATAATCTCACAAAGGTCAAGACCATTGTAGTCATAAAGGCACGCGTGCGTGAATAAACTGAGGAAATGGAACCTACCACGTGCGCGCCGTGGAAACGTATCGTAAATACGTCGATTTTTTAATCGAAAATACATTTATCTCATAGCATTTTAGTTAAATGAATAAATGGAAGTATGAACGTTGACAAGGTGAAAGAATTACCTAAGTATCGTAGTAGCAGATGAAGTTCCGTATTTTTTGCCTATCCCCGTAGGGAAAAAAAGTGAGTTTATGAATGTATAATAAAACTTTTTGAAGTGAAAACGGCACGTTGACCACTTTTTGGTGAAGGAAAAACATTGAACTCATCGTCACTTGACGTAACGTGCGGTCACGCTTCGTAGCACTCGTAGGCGATCCGCTATGGCATAGCACCACATAGGCATGCGCGGGGCATAACGAGTGCTACGACTGGGGCCTGTGTACTTCTTGTTTTCACTTCTATCGGCAGTCCCCAAAGACTGCCTCGATTGTTTTTTTTTTGAAGAATGGAACTTAAAACAATTACTAGGCAGGTCTAATCATTATTCTAAATCCGCTCCAAAGTCAATTATACAAACAGTCAGACCCCGAACAACTACCTTCGAACCCAATCGCTTAGCCACTGCGCCAACATCAAATAATAAATCATACCTACAGGTTGTTTCCCAACAAGAAATCTTTTCATTAAAAAATATTCCCAGATCGCTCAATTAATGTTAATGATATCGTTACGTCACAGTTTCGTTAATGTTAACAGTTTTGTGCGTGAAATTAACAAACTCGGGGATGTAACTGTCTATTTACCTTTCCCGGATTACGTTCCATCCATCATCTTTATAAAAGTAAATTGGCTAAAGTAACGGTCGTAAAGATTTATTGATTAAACAATATGGTTTTCTTTAGCATATTGATTAAACAATATGGTTTTCTTTAGCATATTCACGGAAGGTCTTGTCTCAAGTGACATAGTTTTGGCGGCAATCATTGATGGCGAAAACGATTATAGGAGAGTCAAAAGTTGTTAAGTTATCACTATCACTACATATTATAAAACAAAGTCACCCGCCGCGTCTGTCCCTATATATGCTTAGATCTTTAAAACTACGCAACGGATTTTGATGCGGGTTTTTTTAATAGATAGAGTGGTTCAAGAGGAAGGTTTTAGTATATAATTTGTGTGCAGGCGAAGCCGCGGGCATCAGCTAGTAATTTAATATGTTGAGGCGTTAAGACGTTGCGTATGGAAGGACTCTAACTAGGTAGACCGACGACCTGGTGAAGGTTGCGGGGATCAGCTGGATGCGAGACGCACAGGACCGATCAATGTAGTGACACTTGGGGGAGGCCTATGTCCAGCAGTGAACATCTTTCGGTTGAAATCATGATGATGAAGCTATATATTATTGTAGAGTAGACCGTTGTAGACTTAAAAACACTTTAAAACCTATTAGTACTTATTAAGGTGAAAGTGTTAGGGTAGCCTGCGAAATTCAAATTTTCTTACGTTTTTTGCAATTTGCAGGCCTGCTAGGTTGTATGTTGATTAAAATATTGTTCGCAACTGTAAGACGTATGTAGTTACAGAATTATAATCTTTAAAATCATCAATACAACCCTCCACACACACAACAACCACACAAACTCACAAACCTCACACACATTCGCACGCACATACTGCACAAACACACACCGGAGAGGAGGCAAAAGCCAAGGATTCTCCCAAGAGGGGTGCTTGCAGCACCTCTCTAGCCCCCGGATGCTCCGCTGCTAACGTAGCGAGCTCCAGTGCGGGTACAGGTCCGGCAGTGGCGAGAACCGCTGCCAGGACCAAAACCAGGTCCCGTAATAAACGGAGGACCGCGGCGCTGCTCGGGACCAGTACCGCACCTCCCTCTTTTTCAGGCGCGGAGCCCGCCACGACGGTTAATTCCTCTGGCCGGGCTCCCCTCATACATCTTCCTCCGCCTACTGCTTCCCCCCCGGTGGCCGTCACTGGTCAACCGGCGGAGACCAGCACCACAGGTGACGCGTTCGCGCTCACTTGGCAGGTGCAGAGGAGCAGGCGCAAAGGCAGGAAGGAGGATTCCGGCAAACAACGCCACTGCGCTGAACCCTCAGTGCAGGCTGCCCCGGTCCCTTCGACGGGTAAACCGAGAAGGAAGAACAGGCCGTCCCTGAGGCAGCGGCAGACACTGAGGACGGGTAAGTCCCCTCAATCTATACAGGCTAACGCCACGGGCCGGGTTAAACCGACCCATGGCAATGTCAATTTCTCCGCAGGCAAGCGGTTGCAGGCCGCGGCCGGCAGCAGCCGACCGGGACCCAGCCAACCAGCAGCCAGCGGCGCGAGTGGACCAGCCACGCAAACGCCACCGCAACCCGTTCGGATGGATCAGGCCGCGGCCAAGCGAGCCCTCAACGAGACTTTAACACCTCGAGGAGAGCGCAAGCGGCCGCGTCTTGATAAATCCAAACGGGATGCTAAGCGTAGCTACGCCCAAGCTGTGAGCTCCGACCTTGATGTCGCAGTCACCTGCGGCCGTACGGGGCACATCAGCAAGGAGGTGTCAACCCTGGTTCTCGCGGCTATCCAGAAGAAGATACTCGTCGAGGCCTCTTCTCCTACACAAGACTCACCTGCACCGACCTTCAATGCGAGGCCGGTGTTCAGCAGCGGGGTCCTCAGACTGTGGTGCGGGAACGACCACACCTTAGCATGGCTAAGGAAACTGATCTCCGAGTTGCCTCCCCCCCCTAGCACCCTGCTAGTGGTCAGGAGGCAGGCGGACATCAAGCGCCGGGTAAGATGCGGCATCCTCATTCCTGATGAGCAGGGGATCTTCGCGGAGCCGTCCGACATCGGGCGTGCTCTGTGCTACCAGAACTCTTGGGTTGGCATCAAGGAGTGGGTGTTGCTGGGCGCCAACAAACAGGCCGAAGCGTGGTACGTGATGGTCGGGGTCCCTGAGGACCAAATTCCGACCCTGATGGAAGCCGAACGCCGTCTCTCATTTGGTGCAGGGACGGTGTACGTTAAGTTCCAGGGTCCGAACGGCAGATTTGTCGACGTCCCTCAGGGATATCCGGGCGCCGCCAGCGCTGGGACACAGGTGGAGGAGGCAACTCCCCCCCCAACAAACACCGCGGAAACACCCGCGGTTGAGCCTGCAGTAGCAGCGCCAGCCGCCCCTACCGCCGCTAGCGTGGGCGCCGTCCTCTCGGGGGAGGAGCTCGAGGACATCATCCTGTCCTCGGCCTCTGACCTGGAGGGGGACGGCTTCGACGCGGGCGACCTGTTTGCTGGGCTGCGGCTGGCAGGAGACGAGGAAGGAACGTCCAGTGATGGCGTCCCCTTCGTCGACCTGTAAGGTCCTGCAGGCCAACCTCCACCACAGTCAGACCACAACGGCTCAGCTGCGGAAGTGGCTGAAGGTACAACATACGGCCATTGCCTTGATCCAAGAGCCGTGGATTAGGGCGGGCCAAATACAAGGACTCTCCAATCTTGGTGGTAAGCTCTTAGTAAGTACAGATCATGATAAACCAAGATCATGCATCTATGTGACACGTAACATAAAAACACAGCCACTAACAGATTTCTGTTGCAGGGATGTCTCTGCAGCTAGGCTACTGATACAGCGGGGGGACACAGTAGCAACTGTGGTCTTCGCCTCCGCTTACATGCCCGAGGCAGAAGAGCCGCCGCCGCATGACCTCGCCCGCCTCGTGACTTACTGCGAGAGCACTGGGCTGGAGCTTGTCATAGGCGCCGATGCGAACGCTCATCACCCTCTGTGGGGCATGGACACACAAAACGCAAGGGGTAAGGCGCTAGTAGATTACTTATTTACAACTAACCTAACCCTACTAAATACAGGTTCCGAACCAACCTTCGTAAACAGACGTAGCCAAACAATCATAGACCTCACTCTGGCATCGGAGGGTGCTGCGGCCATCACCACCGGCTGGCAGGTCTCCAAGGAGGCCTCCTGCTCGGACCACAGGTGGATCCGCTTCGATATTGAGGTCTGTGTGACACCAACACTGCCACGGCGAAACCCGCGAAACACTGACCGTGCTGCTTATACACGCATCCTCGAAACCAAACTTGCGTCAGTAAACTACGGAATGACCTACGAGGACACGCAGCAGATCGACGAGCGTGTAAGTCATCTCACAAAATCAATGCTAGACAGCTACCATTCATCCTGCCCGGAGACCACTCCGCCCACAACACCAGGGAAGCAACCATGGTGGGGTGCGGATCTGGAACGTAAGCGCGGGAAGGTAAGGTCAGCCCTAAACAGAGCCATGAACACCTGTGCTGATGAGGATTGGGACGCGTACTACGCGGCCAAAAAATCATATAAAAAATGCATCAGATTCAGGAGCTCCACTGGATGGCGCAAATACTGTGGCAACATCGAATCCTGCCAACAAGCAAACAGGGTAAGGAAAATATTGGCACAGCAGAACCCGACTGGGCCTGCTGTCCTCCGTAAACCTGACAACACACTTACCACCTCACCAGAAGAGGCGACGCGCGTCCTTATTGAAACTCACTTCCCAGGCTGCGCTTTTACACAGGCTATCGACTGGACAGAGGTAAATCAAACACCGTCAGAAAACGATTGGCGCTATGCACACAAAGTCGTCACGCTGGAAAAACTCCAGTGGGCGATTCGGTGCTTCCATCCTTTCAAGGCGGCCGGTCCAGACGGGGTCTTTCCTGCCTTACTGCAGTGGGGTGGGACCTCTGTCGCCAACATACTGGTACCCATAATGAGAGCGTGCCTGGCCTTCAGATACGTTCCAAAAGGATGGAGGGAAGTGAAAGTCATATTCATTCCTAAGCCAGGTAAGAGTGACTATACCAACGCCAAACACCACCGACCAATCAGCCTGACCTCCTTTCTCCTTAAAACTTTGGAGAGAATTTGCGAGAGAGAGCTGAGGGACGGCGTTTTGAAAACTATCCCACTCCACACTAACCAACACGCATACAGCTCGGGCAAGTCCACTGAATCCGCCCTCCATCTAGTGGTCGGCCGGATAGAAGAGGAGATTCACCAGAAGGGCATCTGCCTGGGCACCTTCATAGACATCGAAGGAGCCTTCGATAAAACAAACTTCGCCAGCATCAACACCGCGCTCTCCCGTCACGGAGTAGAACAGGTACTGACAGACTGGATCACCAATATGTTAAGCAAACGAGTGGTTCGACTTGAAGGGGAACAGCAGATGGCCTTGATAGCCAGAGGCTGCCCCCAAGGTGGAGTACTATCCCCGCTCCTCTGGAATCTGGTGATAAATGACCTCATCACAAAACTCAACGCGAACCATTTCTACACAATAGGGTATGCTGACGACCTCGCTATCCTCATTTCAGGTAAAGTGACAGGGACAATCTGCAACCTCACTCAACAAGCACTACGCATCGTTGAGCGGTGGTGCAGAGAGTTCGATCTCTCAGTGAACCCCACGAAAACTGAACTAGTCATGTTTACCCAAAAACGAACACTAGGCCCTTATCGCCTACCCAAACTTTTCGATACGGAACTCCAGTTAGCCGACGAGGTCAAATATCTGGGAGTCATCCTGGACAGTAAGTTAAATTGGAGTAGTCACTTAGATAATAAAATAAACAGGGCCTGCATCACCTTTTGGCAATGCAGGAGGATGATAGGTAAGAAGTGGGGCCTATCCCCTAAAATTATACTTTGGTTATACTGCGCGGTTATCCGACCTATGATCACTTATGGGGCAGTGGTCTGGTGGCCCCGTACCAAACTAACTACAGCCTCCATCAAACTGCAACGCATGCAAAGGCTTGCCTGCATGGCGATCACAGGCTGCATGAGGACTACCCCGACCGCAGCTCTCGAAGCCATGCTGGGGCTCCCACCGCTTCATCTGTTCATACAGCAGGAAGCGACGATGACGGCTGTACGCCTTAATACACTTCAACTATGGGGTAAGAAAAAAACACAGCACACCGCGGTACTGGAGGGATTCCACAACGAGTTCCCCCTGACGAAAGCAATAAACGATCGGATACCAAAACAATTCGTATTCGATAAGAAGTACAAAATCCAGCTCCACGAGGATCACCGCTGCGAGGGATTAAACCCCGCGGAACTACGGATCTTCACGGATGGATCTAAAACAGGTACTGGCACAGGTGCTGGAGTCTTCTCCGAGGATCTCAACATCCAGATAGCCAAACCTCTGGGGGCCCACAACACGGTATTTCAGGCAGAATGCATGGGCATTTCCCTGGCGGCATCTGCCATCTTAGCCAGGAAGGTTGTGGACCACTCAATCCGTATACTCTCAGACAGCATGGCTGTACTGCTGGCACTAAACAACCACACAGTCAACTCTGGGTTAATACACGAGTGTCACCAACGCCTGAACCAGGTTGGTAATCTCAATAATATAACCATCCAATGGATTAAGGGACACAGCGATTCCCGTGGCAATGATGCCGCGGACGAACTCGCTAGAAGGGGATCGAGCATGGCAGCGGTGGGACCCGAACCTATCGTGCCACTCCCTTTCGGATACCTACGCACACTGGTAAGGAACCGAACTAGTGAACAACACCACAAGCTATGGCTAGACCACGGCGAGTGCAGGCAGGCCAAGGAAGCACTTCCTACTATCGACGGCCGCCTCACTAAACGCGCGCTTCGGTTGACCAAACCGCAGCTGCGCACAGTTACAGCTGCCATTACTGGACACGGCTCTTTTAATAAACACCTCTTTGTCATAGGAGTCACGGACAGCCCCCTGTGCCGTGCCTGCATGGAGGAAGACGAGACAGCAGCCCACGTGCTTCTGCACTGCCCAGGGGTTGCAACATACAGGGCAAAGTACTTCGGTAACCCAGGTACTCTCCGGGAGATTGTCAGCAACACCAAGGCGCTGCTGGCCTTTCTCGGGGAGTTAGGGTGGATCGAATAAAATTCCCACCCGCACGCAAAATACGCGCTTTGACGTGGAGTTGCGGACACCAGCCCGCTATACAATACAATACAATACAATACAACCCTCCACCAAGTTCATAAAGGTTGAGGAATGACTTTGACCTCCAAATAGAAACTTGAGTTTAAAGAAACAAAGGTAATGTTTACAACAATATAGTTATTTCACATGAAAAGGTCTATAATCACAATGTGAAGTTAGCTAAAAATCTAAGACATTTGCCATGTTGTGTATCGTATATCGTGGTACTCATAAAATCGATTACACGTGACACATCACGTCCTTGAACCTAAAGTAGAACCCTCTAATGACACAAACGATACCAACCACCTGGAATTGTACGATCAAAAATTTACAGCAAACTAATACACGACAATTCTACCTGACTATAATTTGTAAGTAAACGATATCAAGCTGACAATTATACAAATTACTGCTTTTGGAAATTGATGGCACGGCCTTGTTATAAGCGACCCTTCAGTATAGTGAACTACCATTAATAATTTTGGGCAACACCATTAGGCCAGCGAAGTTCATAATAAATCATCATTTTTCACGGCATCCTGTATAAGTGGGGCTGTCAGTCTAGGAATATTTGTATTGAAATGGCTCGTTCAGTACCAATTTAAATGTTTGCAAAATACTCACGATACAGGTAAAATTTCTAGTGTGGGTCAATATTTTCCGTCTTGTATTGTCTTGCCAAGAGTACTTTCTGAAACCTGCAACCTGAAATTATGCAAGACTAACTGTAAGGTGCTGTCTTGGAAGGGAAATTGATTACTAAGCTGCTCATCATCTGCCTAGCCTAGACAGCTGGCACCAATTACTGCTTAACGTGCTTTCCGAGGCACGGAAGACTCGGTATGTAATGGGTAAATGGTCACCCATCCACAGACCAACCTAGGCAAGCACGGTTTTACCTAAAGATCGACCCGAGTGGCTGTAATTATTTAGCTAAGCTTAGCTTGATTACTAAGCTACTATTGTTGGTTATTGCTAACAGAGTACTTGTAACTTGTGACTTCTATCATGTCAAAGAATTAAAAGACACAACTTCTCAACGGATTGATCGGAGAAGCAAATGTTAAAAAAAATGGAAAGTCATGGGGGAGGCCTTTGCCCAGCAATTTGACAGTGTAGACTGATTTATATAAAAAAAATCTATATTCAGGTTGATGGTAAGGAACCCTGTGAGAGGTTCGAGCTCGCATTTGGCCGGTTTTTTTTCATTAAAGCTAAGTGACGCAACCAATAAAAAAATTAGAGCAGCGGTGGCTCAGTGATGGCGGCCCCGGCTTACGAACAGTAAGTCGTGGGTTCGAACACAGGCAGGGGTAATTACTTTGTGTAGGTAATTTATTTTATCACCAATGCTCTCAAAATGGTGGTGAAGGAAAATATCGTGAGGAAACCGGCATGTCCTAGAACCAAAAATTCGAAGACATGTGACATCTATCAATACGCACTGGGCCAGCGTGGTGAATTATAGCCCATTCCCTATCATAGAGAGGAGGTCTGTGTCGCAGCAGTGGGAACATTAATAATCTGATGACGATGATGAATAAAAAAATAATTATTCGTAATGTTAAAGACTTTAGAATCTGAACACAAAACTGGCTTCTATACGGCTTCCATGCTAGCAAATCAGTTGCTTGTTTTTCTGATCCCCTGGGATGAACGTGAGCAAGAAAGGGTTGAAGAGAAATACTAATGAGAATTTATTCTTCTTTGTTCTTGCTGGTTATTTTTTAAGACTTTACACATAACATCAGGCCTTGTAATCCCTGAAGGGTTGGGCAGAGGTCTACCTAAAGGTACTACGCATATTTTGCCAGTTATGTTTAAGTCTCTTGTAATAATTAGAGAGAGAGGCTATTACCATCAACCGGGCAGTAATCCAGGCTCCGTAGTTGTTGAAGAGAAATTCTTGATTGAAAACCCAATAACATTTTGCCCGACCCGGGAATTGAACCCAGGGCTACATGTTCAGCAGCCGAATGCTTGTAAACGCACGATACAGGAGAAATTCCATCAGAAATTAGTGTGAGGAAAGTTTTTAAAACAATAAAAACATCTGACCACCTCTATACGTCTAAACATCTTAATCATCATAAGAGTATTGACGACTAAAAAGAGCAAAGCGTAAAAAACATAAAATGAAAACATCCCTCACTATTTATTTTTCCATTTCTCCCGCCACATTGACGGAAATAAAGCAACAACAATGCAAATCCCTTAGGCTGCGTTTTCCCGACCAAATCCTTTATATTCTGGGTAGGCCGACCCACGATACGTATACTATCATAGGAAAATAGCCAGCTTACACCCGACTATTTCGGTGTCAAAACAGAACGAAGAAGGAAAATGTATTAGGATTTAATGTTGAGAAAACAACAATGAATTTTGTGGCCTAAAATTATTCAGCTATACGCGAACTCTTCTTGCTGATGCAATCATAAGGTCATCACCAAGTTGTAACAAATCTACTTGATCCAACAAAATAAAGGGATATAAGCAGACTTGTACAATTAAAATTTAATAAGGGAAAGAAATGAATTTACAGATAAGATAAAAAATACAGCTAATTATAAAAATACCTACCTAGCACGCACTCTATGGAAAGTATGAAGGTGGTAGTTTTATAGTTCACGCACTTAGTTGGTGACAAATCAGTTTAGCACTGTAGGAGGGACAGGAACAGGCGTTAGAGTAGCAATCCAGGTCAGTTATCAGGACGACTTCAAGGATCAAGCTTCAGGGAAACTGCTGGAAGTGCATCGTGCAGTACTCAGTCACTTAATTATTTGCAACTTTATCGTCACTTAATGACTGTTGTATAAACAAGATGGTGACGACATCTCATCTGCCTAGCCTTTTCCCAACTGTGTTGGGGTCGGCTTCCAGTTTTACCGGATGCAGCTGGATACCAGTATTTTACATGGAGCGACTGCCTATCTGACCTCCACAACTCAGTTAGTACCGGGTAATATGATACCCTTTAGTAAGACTGGTTGTCAGACTTTTCGGGCCTCTGACTACCTAACGACTGTCAAAGATCTACAAATGACAGCCGGGACCAACGGCTTAACGTGCTTTCCGAGGCACGGAGGAAACTCGGTATGTAATGGGCGGTCACCCATCCACAGACCAACCTAGGCAAGCACGGCTTAACCTAACGATCGACCCGAGCGGCTGTTATTATTTAGCCACGAGCTCCTCCTAAGATGGTGACGACAATACGATATCTACTAAATAAAATAAAAACACTGGTACTACCAGGTCATTGGAATATTTTACAAACGCCCAAATCAATGTCTTATTTCTATGAAATTGGAGATACATAGAGTACTACTCAAACAAGGATTACCTACAAAAACAAATTTGACTCAGCCTTAAATTCAATTGATTGTTGTTTGTAAATAAGTTCAGACTTTTTAGTCTTCCACAAGTATCGGTTTCGAGTAACTTATTTCGATATCAATATTCTATATTCTTATGTCAATATTTTGCATGGTAACGAACGGTCGGACGTAAAGAATAGCACCATCCTTTATCTTCCCGTGGGTGTCGTAAGAGGCGACTAAGGGACTTACCAGAGAATAGGCAGCAGGGTTCTCTGTGCTTTTGTAACAACCGTACTGCGATCGTCAACTCACCTACCAAGCGTGGCGACTATGGCAAAAATCACCATTTGGGGGAGGCCCATGTCCAGCAGTGGACGTCGTTCGGCTGAAATGATGATTACCAAATTGCGTATAATGACTGAAATAGAAAATTCGTGATCTTAAGCTTTGTACAAAATTGTTATTAATCAGACGATGTAATTGTTCAGATTATTAACAATTTTCTCCAACTCCCAAACTAGGCAAAAATGCCTGTATCTTGGGAGTCGATGACTCCAAGTTTAAAAAATGTTTTAAATTATTTTCAACATTATGTACGTTGGATCTATTTAGTAGCAGTTGATTCGTTTAGTGATTACGCCAAAAAAAAATCCGTGTTATGATAACCTGTAATGCTCCTATCTAACTAGATTACCCGTACGCGCGTAAACTGTGCCACAGGGGTGGACTTCAATGCCCCTCATTATCGTCGCTCTATCCCTCGCAATAATAACATACAAATACAGCCACCTACGTACAAAAGTAACTTTTTACATATACTGAGGTATTAGTTAGGATAGGTATTCAATATTGAATTGAATACCTCAGGTATCATAAAATGTTGGATATAGAAGTGGAGTGTATTTTCGGTATGTATTTCTGCCCTAGTCCCATTCAACTTGGTGTCGGCGCATCACGTTTTCGGTATGTTTTACTAATACGTCATTATTTTTATAACAAAATAACTTCCTACCAAGGGGTAGGAGCAGTGGTGGCCCAGTGGTAGCGGCCCCGACTTACGAACAGTAAGTCGTGGGTTCGAACCCAGACAGGCGCAGGCCCAGGCAGGCTTTGTGTAATTTATTTCATCACCACTGCTCTCAAAACGGTGAAGGAAAACATCGTGAGGAAACCGGCATGTCCTAGAACCAAACAATTTGAAGACATGTGACATCTACCAATTCGCACAGGGCCCGCGTGGTAGATTATAGCCCATTCCCTCTCATAGAGAGGAGGCCTGTGTCCCAGCAGTGGGAACATTAATAGGCTGATGATGATGATGATGAAGGGGTGGGTAACCCTGTTAATTTATCAATTTCAATAAAATACGAAAAACGTCTTCAATCAATTCTGTTAAAAAAGGTTTATGCAAAATTTTAAGTAGATTGGACCAAGGAATCACGTTGTCCCATTCAAACTTTGCCCCCTTTTTCACCCCCTTAGGAGTATAATTTCGGAAAATCCTTTCTTATCAGATGTCTACGTCATACAAAGAACACACCCTCCAAGTTTCAGGTCTCTACGATCAGTGATTTAGGCTGTGCGTTGATCCGTCAGTCATTCAGGAACTACTTCGGTCCCGAACTCCTTTGTTACCGTTCCGAATCGAGTCACCCTCCCAATGTTATCACACAAAAAAAAAAATGTATCCAAATTTGGCAGAAAACGTAGTTAGCAGTGTCATCTTAATCTTCCTGCCCTTGTTACTTGGGGTCGGCGCAACTAGTTTATATATCATTGGGCGCAACACGATATTTTTGTGTGATCCTCATGCAATTACATATTTTTCTTTCAAATCATTCCTCACACAAACCATCCATCGGTTCCTTGGTCTTCCTCTCCCTCTCCATCCACCAACATTTATATTCATCACTCTTTTAGTCATATGCGATTCATTCCTCCTCATCACATGCCCATACCAAAACAGTCGATTCCTTTCTAACTTTTTAGTAACTGGCGCAACTTTCAAAACGTACTTACTTGTGTACAGCAAAATACCTTTATTGCATTGTACAAATTGAGAAAATTGTCTGTTCTGATAACTTAAGCCCCAAAACAGCTACAAATGCATAAAACATCTACTTACTATCGAGCTTTAAGCGTGATGATCCTTCACATAACATTTTGGCCTAAAAAGGCTTCCTCTATTCCAATTTGCTCTCAAAGAGAAGAGTTTGTTCTGTAAATAAAGGAGATAAAAATCATACGCCCTCTCCAATCACTGTGTGTTTTGCATTGAGCTTGAATGTTTGCTTTCGAGAATCAAAGCGCTAATGGTGTACTGAGGGAAATATTCGTAATTTTGAGATACAATTTCTGAGCAGAGTGTTTTCTATTTTTCTGTTTTTCTTTAAGGAAGATATTATAGTTAAAGGCTCTTATTACGATCATAGTTAAATCGGTATGAAATAAGCAGAGTCGCGTTCATTATTCCATATCGATACTTTAATAATAATACCTACGTGACGTTACGGCGTCTGGTCATGGCGGAAAAACTTGGTGCACTCTCACTCTCTCGGCTAACTAATTACAAGTTTAAGCAGAGCTCCCGCCATTATCTACTGAATACCTACTGTATAGAGGTACTCAAAACTACTAGTGTAGCTCAGTATCTTTTCCAAAAACAAAGTGATTCTTAAAACAATATTTCACAAAATACTTAGTCATTAACGTCTTCAAAACATTTATTTTACTTCAGCTAATTAGTTACAAAATATGAAGACTAAGAGGCAAAGTTGAGAGGCATTAAAATTCAATTTTAAAATACTTTTCTCAGCAAAAATACTTAAGAGTACATAAGCTACTTAATTGATGTTTGAAAGTCAACTTTAGTCAGACTCAGAAAAGTTTTAAATGGCATATTCTTGTAGCAAGTACAGTGTTATATTTCAATGAGAAACTGTTGGGGCGCGTCCCGTTTTCCCGGGACACGGGAAATGGGACACTATGTTTTCCCGGGACGGTTTCATTTATGTGACGTTGGGGACTTTAATATCACAATTTTTTAAATGAGCTTGGAATATTACTACCGCGACCGTCGTTTTTTATCTTAATGCGATTTTTTTTTTGCTGTGTTTCTACCAGTAACATGCAAGAATGCGTAGCGACGGATGTGTGTCAATCTACCAACCGGGCTTAAATTCAGACGCTGTGGCTGCTACTGGGAAATTCCTGAAGGAAAATCTTGATAACACTGCCCACCCTGAGAATAAAACCCAAGGCCAATTGCTTGAAATCGTGAAGTTTTTATATACAAGGTGTAAAAGACCTCATCACGAAGCCGTCAGTCAAGCATTCTGTACATCAAACTAAGTAACTTTACGCAAAAATTATTGCTGGGAAATGACTTTTTGTTTTGGGGTGAAAATCATGTTTTGTGGTAGAACTCAATGTAACGCACTCAAAACGTGCTGATAGATGGATTGAATAGTACGGGGGTCGTGAAGGTGTTAAAAGTAAAAATCTAACATTAAAAACTTGTACTTATTTAAAAAAAATCTTGTCAATAAGTTGGAACTTTGATCCCCAATATCTCCGTAACTAGAAGGTTCCCAGGTATGGTGTAGAACAAAAAAATGATCGCAATGACGGGGAGAACAAGTGCCTTTCGGCTTCGTTAAGAGGTGTTTTACACCCTTTATAATTTTTCGAGTTTCATACCCAAAGGGTAAAAACGGCATCCTATTACTAAGAATCCACTGTCCGCGTGTCTGACTGTCACCGGGCATTCTCATGAATCGTCATCACGACAGCTATCGCTAGAGAGTTGAAATTTTCACAGATGATGTATTTCTGTTGCCGCTATAACAACAATTTAGCTTAGGGATACTAGTGGAGAATAAGTCAAGATCATCAACACTCTGACACATTGAGTTGGATGCTCTGCTAGCTCTTATCACATATTAGTTTTATCGCAAATCTACAACTTCGGCCTCTAGTGGAAACGCAGCCTAACTGTGTAAGCATTGATATTTTTATGTTTCTTTTAAAAACTGCTTCCACTTTACTTGCATAGTAATGTTTTGTTTTATCTTGCGTGCAAACCGCATATCAATATAACGTAATGGCAACTGGCATGCAAGCAACGTTTCCATTACGCGAACTACTTATGACCTGCACTTTACGTGTTCGGAATTTGAATAATTTAAATGTTGCTGTAGCTGTATAGTTGGTGCCAGTTAAGATCGCAATAGCGGTCATTTCCCTTTCCCTAATATCTTTTCGTACGAACCAAAACGAATGAACCTTGTATCGTTTTTCATTAGAAAAAATGTTGAAGATCACGATAGATGACGATTCAAGACTTGAACAGGCTTATTTTTGGATTTCAAAGTTAATAACTTTAATAAATGTAGGTGGGTCAATGACCGCTTTTGCGATCTTAAGGCATTAACTATAGCTGTGTTACCTAACATAATATCATGCCTGTAATTCCCAAGGGTTAGGTAGACGTATAAGGTAAGTCTTTTGTAAAAAGGGGCGAGCTAATTGAGTTCTCTCGTAACAAACCTTAGTGTCACACTAAGGTTGTTGATTGAGAGAGACAAAAAATAGCAACATCAACAAATGGTTTCCTTGTAACCTTGGAAGGTGACTGTATTGTACAAAAACAGTTGAAATGTATGGTTGACGAAATGGGATTCAATGTATGATGATTAAAATAGTTACGAGTTGCCACACTTTTTCAGTTGTTTCGCACGTCTTTTGTTTAGTTGTCAAAATGGGAAAGTTACGAGATGGGCCGGAGCCGAGCTAACGGCTCTAACTGGCACGGAGCATAAACAATTGCCGGGGAGAATATTTTTCCGGTGCCGATACGCTACGTGCATGGCATGTGACGCTGTTAGTCGGTGACGATCGGTCGGTCTACGACGTCGGTCTAGTGGGATAGTCTCGTTCTCTTTTAACAAATAACTATGGCACAAAGCTAGGCTCTACTGCTGCTACTGATAAATTCCTGATGCAATAGCCCAAAAACACTGCTAGACCTAGGAATCGAAGCCCGGATCTCATGCCTAACTTCAATTCAATTTATTTATTCAATAACGATTTAAAAAATTAATATTATTATATTATTTATTTTTAATTATTTTCGAAATTAAATAAGAACATCAAACAAAAGGGTGTTTAGTAAACTGGTCCCACACAGGTAGATCCCGCGGGATCAGTCGACCTAGTGAATTTTTGAATTGGTCAACTGAGCCCGTTGCCCAATTTTATGATTTGTACAGTCAAGTAGAAAAGTTTCTTGATATTAATTTGTATGGTGGTTCCCGTTGGCCCATCGCTCGTGTCCACACTGGTGGGGCGGGGTTGGGTTTATTTATATATTTTATTTATTTATTACCAAGTTTACCCACTCTAAAATATTGTATGGGATCGAGTAGTGTTAGTACAGTTGTGCTAGTTACGGGCAGTAACCTTACGAATAGTACTAGGCTGGCATGAATCCAAGAAGGTATTTATTACTGGAAGACCGTGTTTACCCAGAATTATTGAAATGCATATCACCTTGAGCCTATGCCACCCTGGTACTTCTAGGGGAACATAAGTGTATTATATATGCCTGGCAACAAACGGGAACTTTTTTCCGGTTTGTCGCCAGGGAAAACTTCTTCCTGTGACTCGCGAAAAGTACGCAGACGTAATTCGTCGCCAGACTAAGTACAGGCAGCTAAGGCGATTCTCACATTGCAGTGCGCGTCCGCGCGGTCGCGTTGTGCGGAGGTTGCGAAGCATGTATGTATTGGCGGTGCACCGAGCGGAATGGTTGTACTACGTGTGCATCAACGAATTCCATACAAACCTATTAGTTAGAAAGCCCACGACACTAAACCTAGTTCGATAATACTCCCAGATGATATATGTTATGTATAATTTAGTCACGTCATTAATGGGGGAACACGAAATGGCGATGCTGCAATGCAAAAACCTTGGGACACTATTAAAAAATAAACGTTTTTTAGGTATCTAGTATGATCGATCTCCTGAAAAAAAAACAACGCTCATCTGAAAGATAAAAAAATCTGTGTCAGAAAAACCACTGCTGCATTCTTCCAAAGAGTGAAAAAAGTGGTTGCTGCAGCGATTGAAGTCGCCCTCCGCACAGCTGGATTAGGCATTTTGTCAGCAATCACCCGGTTCAGCACACGGGCACGCTCAGCAGTATTGGTCTATTGGTAGACGTATTTATAAGTTTATTCCGTGATTTAAATTTATTTAATTTAAATGTTTTTATTTTGTTCTATAATTTCGTCTTTCTCATGCTTTCTCCATTTCAATACTTTCAACGTACTGTCCTATAAACTTACTTAAGTATCAAAAGTAAGGGAGTCCCAGTTCTTTATAAGGGAACCGGTTTTGCATTACCTGAATATGACACAATTATTTTTCTCAAAAAGTACCAGGCTGGCATGAGCTCAGAGAGTATGCATTTCAATAATTCTGGGTAGGTACGATCTTCTTATTAGAAGATCGCAGAATTAAGTTCGTATTTATTACTATAAATACCATCTTGGATTCATGCCAGCCTAGGTACTACTGTTCGTAAGATTACTGACCGTAACTAGAACAATTACTGTACTAACACTACTCAATCCCTTACAATATTAAAAATACGGTGGGGCCAACGGGATTTTATTTTTATTCTTCCTAACATTTTTCTACATGATGTTACTCAAATTTGAAATTCGACGGCATTTTTTATTTTATTTTAAGAGCGGGACCAATCTACTAAAGAATATGACATAAAAATATTAAGTAAACTGATCCCGCGGGATCGAAATGAGCGGGATCAATTTACTAAAGAGCCAAACAAAACATCAAACATTATACATGCAATCCATATTAACATCATTACAATCAAACTATCCAAATTAAATTAACATCGGAATAATAATAAGAATAATAAAAAAAAGAGATTAATACTTAGATACCCGCAATTATAGACACAATTAAAATAACAATGCACCGTGCCTGATCGGGCACGGCTGGGGACATGAGGGTTAAAAAAATATTTAAAAATGTATGTCATAACAATTCATAAAATACAATAAAAACTGTAACTGTAGTCTTAGCGACTACTCGACCAACGAATCAGTGAGGTACTGTGCGACATACCTTTGTAAAATTTATGAATTAATTAGGGCGCAGCTTCAAAAAATGTAACGTCCTTATAGCCAAAAACGCAATTAAAATGATGTGGTCCACGCTAGACTGAATAAAAGATTCTGTGGCTACAAAATTAAATTAAAAAATATCTCGTTCAAACCACTTTTCCAACATGCAATGTTTACCGCCGAGCACCAACGCTATTGAAGCTACAGTTTTAACCTCGACTATCCGGGCTTTTTAATCATAATCCCGGCTTTTACAACTGAATAAACAACATGCACTTGTGTGCACAACCATCGAAGGTCGGTAATCATGAGTCTTTTGTGACCTAAGAAGGCTTTTAAAGTAACTTAAGGCTCGACGTGTAATATTGGATTTCTTTCTTGTGGAAATTGTGGGTTTGAAATAGTAATATGTTTCGTGGCAAACCATTCTTCTTCTTTGCGTGTCGATAGACTCAAATAATACCCGACCAGTATGTTGCCTCCTGCACAGCTCTGCCGTTGGCTTCGTTTAAATCCTGGAAGGTGCAGGTGACTGTGCAGGATTGGCAAGAAATTGTCTTTGGGACGAGTCGATGATACCTCATTTCGCCAGATTACTTCTACAGCGGCCAACCTGGGCCCGCAAACGGTTAAGAGATTTCCAGATTGGCGACTGCAGTTCCTGTCCAGGAGGATGATGTTCTGCTGGATTGATGAAGTGAGGAGGGGTGGGATGTCTGTTCCCCCACAATTCGCATCTTTCTTCTTGCAAACCACTGATTCTGCAGGATTTGTCAAACCGCAAAAGTCGACTCGAAGCAATTACTACATTATATCCAATTTCACCACCTGGCTGTATCTATTTAAACCGAACAAAGCGTGATATAGATCGCTGTAGCCATTCATAAAAGACTTGCGTATTGTTTATACTGTGGTTATTCATGTGAAGAAACACAGTTTACATCACACGTCGCGTCGCGTTAGAATAAATTCAAAGGATATACAGTATTTTATGATTATGACCAATACATAGGCGCATACATAAAAATATATTTCACCAACAAAAGCATTCAGTTCTTGGCTAGTTGCCATGCAGAAAACCAACTCGAAGTCGTTAGAAAAGTTTCGTGAACATAAAGTTTTCGGCCAAGAGTAATTTAATTATCTTGTGTTGAATGCGATTTTCTTCGCAATATTGTAGCAAAATTTTAGAGTATCATATTCGTATCGATTCCTTCAGGATTTTCTCAATAGCAGCCAGATCTGCTCAGGCTTTTTTGTTTTTTTTTTTTTTTTTCGAAATGGCATCTCGCAGTTCAACCTAGAGAGGTTGTCGTCTGCTTAACCGAATCTGTGGGTACCTTAAGTGTAAGGCCTCCAGCCAGGGCAATCTGCTTTGCCTAAACCCTTGGGGTATTTATTATAGGCGTTCTGACTTGTATTTTTTTAGATGACCAAATTACATTCCGCTATTATTTTAATAGGATGTTTTCCTTTCGTCTCTTCTCTACTTCCAAAAACTGTATTTTTTTACAAAAACACATAAACATTGTTTTTTTTTTTCTTTTTAGAAAAGCTTGTTTTTTTAGGTTATTTGGGGCACCTTATATATACTAAGCACTTTTGATTGATGATTGATTGAGCACCACACCCAGCCAGGAGCAAGCCTGACCCGGACAAGCCGGATGGCACTATTTTGTAAGGAAAGACATGCTCTGGGATGGGAAAGACCAACCGCAGCCAGTCGGGCACAATCAGCCGACTATGCAGCCTCGAGCCAATATAGGAATAGTGGTAAAGACAGGTACAATCCATAGGAATGAGCATTGGTGCTTTGACCTTCGGTTGATTGGTCTCTTCTATCATTGGAGAATCATGTTCGTTTCTGGTGGTTGCGATTCCATTCGATTTTGACACGGCTTAAAGTTGAAAATATTATTGTTCGCGTATATAAATAATAAATATAAATAAGTAGTATTTGTTCCACTATGTCGTAAATGTTTCGCTAAGGTGATATATTTCCTGGGTAGCTATTTTTTTTCTTTTTGCTGCTAGCTGAATCCATTCTTCTTTGCTTTTATTGGAATATTCCATGCCTTGTTGGAGTGACTCGTTCCATGTATATAATGGTCTTTCTACTTTTAACCGTTTAGCCTTGTATCTAATAGCTGCGTGTAGAAAGTGAGGCTCTGGTCGTCGGAGAATATGCCTGTAGTAGCATAACCGTAGGCATTTAATTATTTTGGTACCTAATTGTTTTTCTCATAAGAATTTCGCATGTTTTTGTTCGGGGGGTTTCGCGTACTCTTTATCATATCTTTAGAATGGGTCTTTTGTATAATCTGAGTTTCGATCGGTTTGCTTTTGTGAGTGCTGCTTTAAGACCGTAAGTCATTGCGGGTTCTATGACCATTTTATAGATAAGACGCGCGATTTTCCACTCCATTTTCGAGTTTTTAATGAGGTATAATAAGGCCTTAGAGTTACGCATCGCTTGTTTACATCTGGCGTTAACTGTGTTGTTTCTATTGTGTCGATGATATACGTGCGTAGCTACTTAATTTCGTCTACCGGTTGAATACTGTTTCCTCCAATTATGATAAGACTTCGGGTTTCGGTGCTGTGTAGGTCTCTGATTACTAGTTTTGTTTTCGTTTCATTAATGTGGAGTCCGACTGATTCCAGTAACGGTTTGATTTTGGTGACTATTTCGTCCGGTTCACTGAGATTATTTTTTACTATTAACACGTCATCTGCAAAAACAGTATAATAGGGAGTTGAATCTCAAAGTCCTGGTCTACATGAAGGCATTCTAATTTTTCTTCTAATGTTCTGAGAATGTCGTTCATTACTATGGTGAATAGTCGTGGGGAAGCGGACATCACTGTTTGACTCCCTTGTCTTTGTCCGTCGATTCCGTTTGCTGTCCAAACCATTTTATGCAAGTGAATTCATTCATGCATGCCTTAATAATTCTATTTGTTAGATATTTGTTAGTTCTAGTAAATAAAATGTCTCTGAGAGAGTTTGAGTCCAGCGTATCGAAAGCTTTTTCGATGTCTAACGCCAGCACATAGGTTTTTGAGCCTGCTCTCCATTCCTCGTCAAGAATTCTCCTAAGTGTATAGTACATAAATGGTCGTCGGTCGATCTATTGCGAAGAAAGGCTGCTTAGTAGTTTCCTAGTTCTTTTATTGAAGCATCCAGTTTGCTTAGAAGAAAGCACGCATATATTCTATGTCCCACGTTACATATAGATAACTTTCTGCAGTCACTAATTCCGTCTGGCTTTGCTTTTTTAGGCACTGGAATTTGGATCGTTTTGTTTCAAAACATTGGTATATAATTGCTTGCCCATACTGCCTGCCTGTATTTTATAATTTCCGTTAGCATTTCTGTTGGCAAGGCTTTGAATAGCTTGGACACCACCTTGTCAGTACCTGGTGCTTTGCCGTTGCTCATGTTTTTAATGATATCACTTATTTCCTCTTTATATTTCTTCTTTTACGTCTGATGGGTTCTCATTGCGTAGGAGTTCTATGTGTGAGCCTGCTGACTTTTTTTTTATTATTAAATCTCTTCCTCCTACCTTGACGTAGGCATAAAACGTTGTTTGTTGTTGCGCTTCATGTTCATTTTATGTCTCCTGTATAAATCTTGTGTGGTTTTCATTCGTTGTGATGGATGAGTCCTGCATAGGTTTCTAGAAAATATTTCGCATTTTTCTCTTCTACTTTATCTAAATATATAAAAGAAGAAACTGACTGACTGACTGACTGACTGATTGACTGACTGACTGACTGACTGACTGAGTCATCTATCAACGCACAGCCCAAACCGCTAGGTCTACAGATTCCAAATTTGGCAAATAGGTTCCTTAGGTGGTCTAGGGGTGCACTAAGAAAGGATTTTTCAAAATTCACCCCCTAAGGGGGTTAAACGGGGCTCCAAAGTTTGTATGGGGAAACAAGATTAGTTAGACTATTTTATTCGAAACTTCACAGGAGTGCTCCTATTGATAAATGAGTAGAAACGGGTTTTAGGGTTTTTCAGAATTCAACCCCTAAGAGGGGGAAATGGGGTGGCAAAGTAAAAAATCAATGCACAGCCCTAACCGCTGAGTCTAGATATTCCAAATTTGGCAAGTAGGTTCCTTATGTGGTCTAGAGGAGCAATAAGAAAGGATTTTTCAAAATTCACCCCCTAAGGGGGTTAAACGGGGCTCCAAAGTTTGTATGGGGAAACAAGATTAGTTAGACTATTTTATTCGAAACTTCACAGGAGTGCTCCTATTGATAAATGAGTAGAAACGGGTTTCAGGTGTTTTCAGAATTCAACCCCTAAGAGGGGGAAATGGGGTGGCAAAGTATAAACATCAATGCACAGTCCAAACCGCTGAGTCTAGAGATTCCAAATTTGGCAAGTAGGTTCCTTATGTGGTCTAGAGGAGCACTAAGAAAGGATTTTTCAAAATTCACCCCCTATGGGGGTTAAACGGGGCTCCAAAGTTTGTATGGGGAAACAAGATTAGTTAGACTATTTTATTCGAAACTTCACAGGAGTGCTCCTATTGCTAAATGAGTAGAAACGGGTTTCAGGTTTTTTCAGAATTCAACCCCTAAGAGGGGGAAATGGAGTGGCAAAGTATAAATATCAATGCACAGCCCAAACCGCTGAGTCTAGAGATTCCAAATTTGGCACAAAGGTTCTTTATGAAGTTTAGGGGTGCATTAAGAAAGGATTTTTCAAAATTAACCCCCTTAGGGGTTGGAACGGGAGTCCAAAGATTACATGGGGAAATAAGATTAGTTAGACTACTTTATTCGAAACTTAACAGGAGTACTCCAATCAATAAATGAGTAAACATTAGTGTTTCAGGTTTTTTCAGAATTCAACCCCTAAAAGGGGAAATAGGGTAACAAAGCCTGAAATTCAACATAGGTATTGTTTTTATGGTAAACTGGGTCGGGTGTAATACAAAAACAACGATTTTAAGATTTAGTGTAGCGGACCTGAAATACAATCATTCCCTGTTGGGGTGCGATGGGGTTGAAATGTCTAAAAATCAATATGGGTGTCCATACCGAGATTATCAGGGGCGCTGATTACGAAAATGGCATTTATTTTGAGATCCAAAAGATGGCGGATTCGACTGGTTATTGTTGATTTATTGTGATGATTGTGATAACGATGACGATGATTGTGATAATGCTGCTGATGATTATGATGATGATGATTGTGATTACGATGAAGATTGTGACAATGATGATTGTGATTAAGATGATAATGATTGTGATTACGATGATAATGATTGTAGTAACGATGATGGTGATTGTGATAGTGATTTTGATGGTGATTGTGATGGTGATTGTGATGGTGATAGCGATGGTGATGGTGATTGTGATTATGACAGTGACGGTGATAATGATAAAGATGATTGTGATTACGATGATAATGATTGTGATAACGAGGATAGTGATTGTGAGAGTGATTGTGATGGTGATGGTGATTGTGATTGTGTTAGTGATGGTCATTGTGATAGTGACGGTGATTGTGATAGTGATAGCGATGGTGATGGTGATTGTGATTGTGACAGCATCGGTGATAATGATGAAGATGATTGTGATTACGATGATAATGATTGTGATAACGAGGATAGTGATTGCGACAATGATTGTGATGGTGATTGTGATTCATTCACAAAATCAAGTTAAAACAACTTGATTTTGTGATAGTGACGGCGATTGGGATCATGATGATTGTGATTGAGATGATAATGATTGCTATTACGATGATAATGATTGTAATTACGACGACAATTATTGTGAAAACGATGATGGTGATTGTGATAGTGATTTTGATGGTGATTGTGATGATTATTGTGATAGTGACGGTGATTATGATAGTGATAGCGATGGTGATGGTGATTGTGATTGTGACAGCAATGGTGATAATGATGAAGATGATTGTGATTACGATGATAATGATTGTGATAACGAGGATAGTGATTGCGAGAATGATTGTGATGGTGATTGTGATTGTTTTAACTTGATTTTGTGATAGTGATGGCGATTGTGATCATGATGATTGTGATTGAGATGATAATGATTGTTATTCCGATGATAATGATTGTAATTACGACGATAATTATTGTGAAAACGATGATGGTGATTGGTGACGCCATCTCGTAACCGTGCTTGTAACTTTTCTACTCATCAATTGATCCTTTCGTATGACGTAGATCATAAGAACAGGCGACGATGTATGCCCATCCCTTTCCCTCCTTTATTTGCGCTCGCCTGCCGAATTATGATGGCGAGAGTCAAGTTCTCATAGACTTCCGTCGTGTGTGGTCGCATCGCGTCGCACCGTACGTTTACCGCACCGCGCTGCGCTGGTATCTACTGATCACGCGCCGCGTCAGATATCCCGCTATCGCAAACCGCAAAATAAAGAGACTCCACGAAGAGACAGCTAACCGTTCGCAACACGACCGCGCTGCGTATACGCCAGCCTGCAGGTCAAACCGCTCTCCGCCGGAATCGTGATACAAACAGCGCCCCGGGGCCATCCGCGACCTGGTGCACCAGAAGACACTCACAACGAGTGTTTCCTTCAATCGCCGGCATCTTCAACCTATCGGCCGCGCCATCGAAGCCGCCACGTGGTCCAGAACAAGGTAGGTGAGCGACGAGCTTTCCATCTCCTTTTAATCTATTGTCGCCTGTTCGTATCATTTTGATTCCCCAAGACGATAATCAGAATCCTCAATACAGTCCACTAATAAATAAACCCCATTTCTCTAAATAATATAAATTTTCAAAATCGTCTTATAAATTGGTTGGAATTTACCCACCATATTTTTGGTCCATTTCGAGCGGATTTACATCTGTATTCTATTGAAATTGGAGTCACCATAACTTATCCCGCAAGAGAAGGATTCATAATCCATATTCTCCCCATATAACGCGTAGGTATCTTCTACAAGTACCTACCTACCCAGGCGGTTATTAGTACATAGCTAGACCCCCTATTCCATTACATACCCATTACGTGGTTACTCCCGCAGGTAATATACTCAAAGTAGCTACCTACGTACATACATAATCGTAATAAAACTATTATAGTTGTCTAGAAACTTCCATATTTCAAACAACTTTTAGTATTACCCCCAACATTATAAAAGGTTTTCGCTTATATAGGAAATCACCGCATAACCGCTGCCGCTTACCTTACATATATTAACTTATCATATCTACTTAAAAATTATAGTAGGAACTTTAGATAATTAGTTTGTTAGGTTGTAGATACATACATAAACTAGCTAAAACATGTCGAAAGAACGGGAACTTTCCATTCTGGAAGCAAAACGCAATGTTTTATTCGAGCGTATTCAAGGAATATACGAGCGTTCAAAGACAGCAAACGCTTCCGAAGCAAATAAAGAAGCATTTCTGAGTTATTGCATAACTGTGGATAGTATTAGGACAGATTTCCAACATTTGCTGGATACCTATAACGCGAAGTTGCTGGCTATAGATCCCGAGGCAAAGCCGAATTACCAGTCGTATACATCTTTCGAGGATTTATATTGTATCATCAAGCGTATACAATCACAGCTTGAAGGTAGATGTAATTCTCCTGCGCAGGCGTCGCCGGCGCGGTCTCCGCGACTACCTCCAATCGAGTTAATGTATTTCGACGGCGATATACGGAACTGGCCGCTATTTTACGCTAGCTTCAAGTCAACAGTGCACGACAATGACTCGTTGACGGATGCGGACAGGTTATACTATTTGATAGGCAAACTGTCACCGAAAGCGCAGTCAGTATTTGCGGGAATTTCACCCAGCGCTGGAAATTATCAGCTGATATTTCAGTCGCTTGTGGACAGATACCAAGACACCCGCGTACTCGCATCCACGTACTTTGACCAAGCTTTGAGTCTTAGATTGACCGGCCCGGCGTCGGCCTCCAACTTCCAGCTGTTCATTGACAACTTCATAACCGCAGTTAGCGCACTTAAAAACTTAAAATTGGACGATCTTTCTGATTTTATGCTACTACAAATAGCTCTGAATAAGTTCGATACGGAAACGATCCGCGCCTATGAAATGACTGAGCGAAATAACAAATTACCAACATTAGATAGCTTCACGTCATTCATACAAGACCAATGTAGAATATATCACAGCACGCAGCCTAACGCACATAGTTCGACATGTGGTACCATTAAACAAAGGCCGAACAAGGCGCGAAATAATAAACCCAATCACGCTCCGAATCCGCAATCTTATGTAGCTTGCTCAGAGTCGAATATCGGTAATAAATCGAGTAAATGTTTGTGTGAAAATATAGAACACGACCATTATTTCAAATGTCCCGCGTTCAATAACTTAAGCCCAACGGCCCGTTTCAAATGTGTAAAAGATAATAAAGCGTGCGTGAATTGCCTAAGTATAAAGCATAAAACTAGTAATTGTTCAAGCAGTGCTAAATGTCGTTCGTGTAAACAACGTCACCATACACTATTACACTTCGATGGAAAGGTGAATGATGAGTCACATAAACCGGTTCAGATTGCTACGTCAGCGCGATCGACTCAGAGCGCCGCTACTTCAACCACACCGCCCGCCTCGCAGTCCGAAGTGGCTTTGTGTGCGACGTCCATTGCGTGTGCACGCAATTGTCAAGCAAGCGCTTGCCATGTTCGGCGCGATGATAAGCCGCAACGTAATATGTCGTCGACGACTGTATTGTTAGCAACCGCGCAAGTTATCGTTTACGATTCTGCTAAAAGGCCGCACGTGGTAAGGTGTTTGTTGGATACAGCGTCACAGTCTAATTTCATGTCAGTTGATTGTTATAATCGCATCGGATTGCGAGATAATTATAAAGAAACGAGGTTAATAATTAGAGGTATCGGCGGTTCGGAAAAGCCTTGTAAGGGTTCCGTAGACTTTAAAATATATTCACGTTTTAATGAAAACATTAACTTTGAAGTTTCCTCCCTTGTAGTGGATCGCATTACAGATGCGTTACCGAACGCTCTCGTAGACGTGTCTCAACTTAATCATTTGACGAAGTTACCGTTAGCGGACTCTGATTTTGCGCGGCCGGGTAAGATCGACGTTCTGTTAGGTGCCGCCGTACTACCACACATATTCCTACAAAATGTCGTGCGCAGTAATCAAGCGAACATTCCTCCCGCCATTGAGACGGTATTGGGGTATGTGATTATGGGTACGGTACCTACGTCACACGTTTCTAACTACGCCTTGTCTTGTTGTGCCGTTCTTCAAGAGAAAAATATTGACACTCTGCTCAAGCGATTCTGGGAGCTTGAGGAGGTCTCCGCATCGCCTTCACAAAGCCGTAAGGAACTCGAATGTGAGGAACACTTCTGCGCAACCACAGTTCGTGATGACAACGGCAGATATGTTGTGGCGCTGCCCTTTAGTGGCGATCCGTATTCGTTAGGCGACTCCTACGCCGCCGCACTGAGACGTTTTCATTGTTTAGAACGCAAACTTGACGCTTCGCTCAAATTACGAGGCGCTTACAATGACGTCATTCGCGATTACCTAGATAAAGGCTTTCTGAGTCTCGTTGTCAATAGTGGGGATAAATCTCTTCCCGCGTATTACATCCCGCATCACGGCGTAGTTCGCGAAGATAAAGTTTCTACTAAACTTCGCGTGGTTCTAGATGCCAGTTGTAAAACTACGTCGGGTCAGTCTATTAACGACATTTTGCATGCCGGCCCTAATTTGCAGGGTGACTTATTTAATATCTTAATAAAGTTTCGTCTTTTCAAAATCGCGCTGTCAGCTGACTGCCGTCAGATGTTTCTTAATATCGGCGTTCGTGAATCTGACCGTAGGTTTCAAAGGATATTATATCGCTTTGACAGCGGTGAACCTTTATCCGTATACCAGTTTAACAGAGTTTGTTTTGGACTCAAGTCCAGCCCATATCACGCATTATGCGTTGTCCGCAAGTTGATAGCCGATGAAGGCGACAACTCCCCCCGCGCTGCCACGGTTCGCAACGACAGTGGCAGCTATATAGTGAAGTTATACCTTTGTGGTGACTCACATTCGCTAGGCAGTTCATACGCTGCTGCAATCAAGTTACGCGGCGCCCATCATGACGTCACGCGTGCTTGCATAAAACAAGTATTGTACTTATTCCCCGCTGCAGCAGCTGTTGCCACCCCCGCTTTATATATGGATGACATCGCTTGTCGTGTCACATCCACCCCGCAAGTGATTTCGCTTTGTGAAGAGCTTACTCAGTTCTTCAAGCGAATCCAGTTTGGTCTGGTCAAGTGGACGAGCAACTGTAAAAAGGTTCTCGCATACTTGCCTGATTCTTAAAAGGCTTCTCCAGACATTGAGTTTGAGAAGTCCGTACCGCAGAAGGTCCTCGGTTTACGCTGGGACAAATCTCGTGATAGTTTCCTTTTGACGTCGCACCACCTGATGACGAGCGCACCAAGCGCACTACGCTGTCCACTGCGGCTAGACGATTGGGCTTACTGGGTTATGTGGCTCCCACAATTTTGTACGCCAAGCTCTTGAATAAAGAGCTTCGGCTATCAAAGTGTGAGTGGGATGACGCACCTCCCGACCATCTTATCACCGCTTGGAGGCAATTGTGTATTGCGCCCTCTGCGCTCAATCAAATTGCCATAAAACGTCATCTTAGGTTGGTCGGCGGATGTACTGCCGATTTAATAGGATTCGCTGACGCCAGCGAACGCGCTTACGGCGGAGTCGTATATTTGCAAGTCCACATTGGTTCGAACTTCTCTGTGCAGCTAGTTTGTGTCAAGTCCAAGGTCTCGCCGGTCAAACCCATTTCGGTTGCGAGACTGGAGTTGTGCGCGGCCCCTCTGCTGTCTCGGTTGCCATGCATGGTTCGAGACACAGTTTCACCCCAATACCCCATCAATAAAATATACGCATTTTCCGACTCCAAGGTAGCGCTCGCCTGGCTTTACTTCTCTCCGCACCGTTGGCAGACTTTAGTCGCCAATCGTTTTATTAAATTAACTATACTCTCCTTCATATTCATTAGTTGGAAGTTTATTCCGCCCGCTCCACCACGTTCTGGTGGACCATGGAGAAGCGTGGTCGAGGCCATGGGTCAGGAGATCCTCTACTACGAAGAGCTTTACTCGCTTCTGCTCACCACACTGAGTAGGGACCCTGTCGATCCGTCAGCGTTACACCCTGCGCATTCCCTGAACACAGCGTCATTGCCGTCACTGCCCGCTCCTGAAACAGACTCGTCTAGCCTGTTTTAGAGACATACTCTACTGGAGAGGTTCGTTCGATCGTTCTGGCGACGCCTGCGTTCGGATAATTCTACGCCGCTTTCATGGCCCTTAGCCATCATAGAGATATGGCACACATATAAAACAGTACAACCCGCGTTGTTACTGTCAAACCCGCGAAGGGTAGCTACGTGCGCCCTGTTGTGCGTCTCTCTCCGCTACCGACTCTGTGAGAGCTAGCCTTAAGTTAGATCTCTCTTAGTTTAGGTATAATTTAGTTATTAGCTTTCGTTATAAGTGTTCCGCTTTAGTTTATCTAAAATTAATTTAAACATAACGCAGTATTCGTTTATGGATTGGTTATGCGGTGGTGTACCTAACATAGCTTATCTTATTTGTTTCCCTTTTCTTCTAAAGGTAACCCTTTAACCCCGGGGGGGAATGGTGACGCCATCTCGTAACCGTGCTTGTAACTTTTCTACTCATCAATTGATCCTTTCGTATGACGTAGATCATAAGAACAGGCGACGATGTATGCCCATCCCTTTCCCTCCTTTATTTGCGCTCGCCTGCCAAATTATGATGGCGAGAGTCAAGTTCTCATAGACTTCCGTCGTGTGTGGTCGCATCGCGTCGCACCGTACGTTTACCGCACCGCGCTGCGCTGGTATCTACTGATCACGCGCCGCGTCGGATATCCCGCTATCGCAAACCGCAAAATAAAGAGACTCCACGAAGAGACAGCTAACCGTTCGCAACACGACCGCGCTGCGTATACGCCATCCTGCAGGTCAAACCGCTCTCCGCCGGAATCGTGATACAAACAGCGCCCCGGGGCCATCCGCGACCTGGTGCACCAGAAGACACTCACAACGAGTGTTTCCTTCAATCGCCGGCATCTTCAACCTATCGGCCGCGCCATCGAAGCCGCCACGTGGTCCAGAACAAGGTAGGTGAGCGACGAGCTTTCCATCTCCTTTTAATCTATTGTCGCCTGTTCGTATCATTTTGATTCCCCAAGACGATAATCAGAATCCTCAATACAGTCCACTAATAAATAAACCCCATTTCTCTAAATAATATAAATTTTCAAAATCGTCTTATAAATTGGTTGGAATTTACCCACCAGTGATTGTGATAGTGATTTTGATGGTGATTGTGATGGTGACGGTGATTGTGATGGTGATAGTGATGGTGATGGTGATTGTGATTGTGACAGAGATGGTGATTGTGATAATGACGAAGATGATTGTGATTACGATGATAATGATTGTGATAACGAGGATAGCGATTGTGAATGTGATGGTGGGTGTGATTGTGTTAATGATGGTGATTGTGATGGTGATAATGATTGTGGTTGTGATAGTGATGGCGATTGTAATCATGATGATTGTGATTACAATGATAATGATTGTGATAACGATCATGGTGATTTTGATAGTGATTGTGATAGTGATTGTGATAGTGATAGTGATGGTGGTTGTGACAGTGATTGTGATAGTGATTGGGATAGTGATGGTGGTTGTGATAGTGATTGTGATTATGATAGTGATTGTGATAGTGATTGTGATATTGTGTGATTGTGATTGTGATGGTGATTGTGATTGTGATACTGATAGTGATAGTGATGGTGGTTGTGATAGTGATGGTGATTTTGATGATAATAATAAATTGTGTTTATTATGAAATTTGGCACATACATAGTTTATAACCTGGATTAACATGTAGGATACTATTTATCCCTTTATTATGATTCATTGGGACAATTACCGAACTTTACGCGGGCGAAGCCGCGGGCAACAGCTAGTTTCTTATATTTTGCAGATTGTGTTGTTGATTGCAAATGCTTCTCTAGGGTAGCAGTTTTTTATAAACTTGGCTTTTTGCAGTTTTGCGAGCGCGATTGTATGTTCTCTGGATCTGATTGGCCTGCTTATAAGAAACTATGCCGCTACTGATTTCATGATATTCATAAGGGTTAAAGGTTGATATTCATAAGGGTTAATGTTTTGTAGAATTAATACCCGAGGTTGGCTTTTAATTGCCTTTTGTTATTTTTTCACTATTTCCTCACTTTGGAGTCGGCTAATATATTCGTAATTCCTGTAGTTGAATTCAAGCTCGGATTTGTGAATTGATTTCTCGTTGAATTTCAACATATTTATTATACAGTGTCGGACTTTTTTTTTCTCCCTTTTGTAATTCAGAATAATAATATCCGCAGCAATATTTTATGGTCTGATATTTTTTTCCTCCGCTACTGTGTACTCTAAACTATTACGTTGATATAGTAATACTCGGCTGCTGAAATGATGATATATCTTCACCACCCCAGACGCCAGCTTTCTATTGTTGTTCGATTATTTTTTTCCTTTCCTCATCTGCGTTTCCTTGGTTTGTAGTAGTAGTCAGGTCTCTTAATATCAAGTGTTGGTCGAACGTCAGGAAAAATATGGCGTTTACTTGGTGCGCGATGGCCCTATACAAGCAGTTCATCATATTATGTACTCCGATCACCATCTCCGATCATATTATGTACTATTTCCATGTTTGGATTTAATGATAATGGATCCTGTTTGATATTGTGTTGCTTCGCCTCCGCTTTCATTGTTGTGGCCTCGCAAGAATTCGTTATGTGTTGCTTTTTTACGGCGCTTCATAATGTAGTCATCCTTCTAATTTAAGCCTGCAGGAAAAGCTCATTACTGTTCCTAAATAAAAAATGTATTAGTGCTCCTTGGCAAAGATATTAACTAATATTATTTTACTAGGACTATCATCTCGCGCTGTTTTATACCTCTATATTAACAAACTAACAAAGCCTCGCTGCTTTGCTAGTTTGTTAATGGTCGGGTTATGCAATTTATTTTTGTTCCGTGGGTAATGGGAGAAAGCAGGGTTGTCTTTTGTAACTATGGGTTATTGACAGGCCTATTGTTAGGTTATTTGTTTAAGGTTTTTTTCCCAACGTTTTCAAGTCCAGAGATTTATGTATACCATCTGTGCTCGTTGCGACCCGGAGTGAACCGATAAAAAAAAAATACAGACCGTAATCTTTTGTTGTCCTACTCGTATTAGTTTCAAGAGTTTGGCCTTAGTTTTTGTTTTTTTTGAGAGTCTTATTACGCCAGATGTTGCATTTTGGCTACAGTTCCAGTAATGTCAAAGCCAGGCCACTTATCACAATTACATTTTAAAATGATCTAATGTAGTTTCCACAAAGAATTAAAATTATGATTCTAAACATAGAAATAGTTAACACGCGCCCTTAATAGTAGGTAGGCGCGTCAATTATGTGGAGTTTTCCACATAGGGCATTTATCATGCACAATAATCTATTTTGGTTATGCGAGAGTTAATCGTTTAAATAGATAGTCTTCCTAGCTAGGTAGACTGGGAAACCCCAGGCTTGTACACACAAGTGACGGCTGGTTGGCCGAAAAACAATCTGCGCTCAATAAAGATCAATAAATAAAACGAGTTCACCGAGTTTCCGCTCCACGCGCAGGCTGCCGTCCGCCGCGCTCCGCTCTCGATGGTACCTTGAGCGCCGTGCTAGCAGCAACTTAGGGTGCTCATATGTACACAGTACCCAAACTCTACACCGTAACACTGTACTTGGACATGTCAACGTTTTAACCCTAATCTTACTAATCCCATCTAGGTTCACGATATGGTTCAGAAATCACAAACACACGATCACACACACTATTGTAAAAACCTTTTAAAACGAGTAGAATTAATAGTGGGTATGTATAATACTAGCAATACAGTATCTACATAAAATATTTAAGTAATGGTACACCGAACAAACTCTAGCACTGGCTCTTGGCCGGCGTCGGCCGGGGCGAAGAACAATACATTTTTTTTTTCGTACCAGATGTGCAAGCGCATCTCTCAACGCGACCGTTTGTGACGGCGGTCAACACGGGACCCCTTATCTATACTAAGCACTTTTATTTATTTATGTACACACAAGAGAACATAAGGAAACATCACAAAATAACTTAGTTCAAAGACGCACTTTCAGCATTTTCGTTTCAACGTATCTATCGCTTATTGAAAATATTTGTAGTAGATGTATCTTTTGTGATTTATTTGAATAAAGCTCAAAAAATACGTAGCCCACTTTGCTAAAAAACCCAATAAAGATAAGCACCTACTTGGTTTCTACGAAAAAGCTATATTTTAAAACAAGTTATTGTAAGTCACGATTTGGCCGAAGGCTAACAAATTGTTTTCCAAATAATATTCTGCCAGACTTATAAATAAGAATAGACATTTATAATTTTCAAAGTCCATACCGAAATCCAATTTAAAAAAAGAATGTTGCCATAGATAATAAATAACAGACACTCAATCATAAGGTATTGCAAAAAAAAATGTAAGAGTAAAGCTTGACGAAGGTGCTTTATCCTCGTCATATTTGAACGCCAGGAAACTTAGACAAATATACATTGTTTGAGATCCTTCTATGACAAAGTATACAGTGATTCAGGTGAAATTAAAAACGTGATCTGAATTTGCTATTCCTTGAATATGATCCATTCTCGTATAGCCTGTCGAGACCGAAAATTAATAACTTTGTGTAGGAAAAACAAGTTTACCATGTTTACTGTATTTCTATGAGATTCAGAGCGGATTTGATAAATCAAATTCACTGACAGCTCTTGAACGCGTTTTAGATATGCTGATCGCGTTTAGTTCCATTGGTAAATTTCGACCTCAACCTCTAATTATCACAGAACCGTTACCCAGTACAAGCCACGTGTGTGCGAAACTGCTGGTCAGTGATAATAGCCGAGAGCGCCTTTGTGCCGCTAATCGTGAAGTCAAAGTGGACGCAGCGAGCTGTGAGGCAATCGATGAGGCATAGCGTTTAGTGTGAGTAATGTGGAGTTAGTGTGGTGCGCTGAATGGTAATTTAGTTAAGTTTAAGATAAATAGCAAATAAAACGAGTGGTTTGTTTGTTGGAGTTGTAGCGGCACTTTAAAAAGCAGTACAGTAACATAGTACAAAAATACTATGTCACAAATGAAGAACATACATCAAATTCTTAAATGAGGATATTAAAGATATCTGCGAATTAAGAACATACACATCGTTCTGTTTCGAAAAAAAATTGTTTGCGATACGTATGGTTTGATACTACGGCGTAGCAGTGACTGCTACGGCGTAGCATATTTTTTATTGTCTCATAAATGTATGAATTCTTCGAAATGGGTACTATATTTTTAAATATTTTTCCACATATGAAAATACAAAGCTCTGTTGCTCACAAAGCGATTTCATAGAATTCGAAGTGCTTTTGTGTTGTGAATCTTATTTTTAATAAAGAAATCAAAACAAATTTATGACTTTGAATACGAACTTATGAGGATTAAAAAAACATTTTTGAAGAGAACTTCTAGTTGTTACGATACTTATGAAGTTAACAAGCAGACTTCAGACGGAGTGTGGTTTCTACAAGTGGCGACGCTCTCGTAACAAATAACAAGGACTTAGAGGCTTTTGAAGAAGTTTAAAAAATATTCCTTTGTCAAATAATATATTGAATATGTGGCCTATAATTTTTAAAAGCCTGCGGCAGGTTCATGAACTCTGTACGTACATGAAAGCGAACAGTCGTGTTTTTTTTTCGAATTTAACCCCTTCGTAAATAATTAGGAAAGTTTTGGACTCCGACAGCCACTTAGCACTTATCATCATACCTCTAATCCTCAAAGGTTTGGACAGAAGTGTATCAACATCAATAGGTTCCCTACAAGAACTCTGTATGAATGTTGTCAAGTAGTTACAATGAGACAACTATACCTGCTCAATCTTATTTTGAAACAGCATGAAAAGACACCGAAAAATCACGCAACTAGACATAAGAGAACTATCGGTAATGCATGTAGCACAGTCAAATGCAAGACAGCATCCGCTCGACGGCAACGTCTTTAATTATCTACTTATTTATATAATAAAATAAACATCATCCTCAACTTCAACCCACTAACAAAAAATAATACAAAGATAAAACTGAATACTTGGCATCAAACACTGGATTACCAACAGACGGAAAACTTAATTAAAGAACAATACTCGCGATGACTAATAAACCCAAGTCCAGCCACCAATCACGATCACTCACACCACACATCAAACACACACACACACACACGCTCACCACACAAGAGCACGCATGTGTTAGATAAATTAAATTATTATGTGTCTAGTATTAAATACATAAATACTTGAAATACCTATAAATGCAAATATTATCTGTTTCATATTGTATAATCAATTATTAAAATGAATTAATTAAATAACAAACTTATTTGTGTACAAGTCAAACACTGATTTGACTCAACGGTCATTTGTGAATCATACTTATTTGTTAACGGGTATAAAAGAGCGGAGCCTCATGGGAGCGGGCTGAGTTGCTCTACGAATTTTAAGGCGTTAACATCTAAGTACCTATGACATTATTTTGATTATGGTTGATAATACTATTCTGATGATATTGTTGATTTGTCGTGATAACGATGATAGTGATTGTGATAACGATGATAGTGATTGTAACAACGATGATGGTGATTGTGATAGCGACGATGGTGATTGTGTTAGTGATTGTGAATAACGACGATAGTGATTGTGTTAGGTTAGGTTAGGTTTAGGTTAGGTTAGATTAATATTGTGATAAAATGATGATGATTGTGATAAAATGATAATGATTGTGATAAAATGATAATGATTGTGATAAAATGATGATGATGTGATAAAATGATGATTGTGATAAAACGACGATTGTGATAAAACGACGATTGTGATAAAATGATGATGATGTGATAAAATGATGATTGTGATAAAACTACGATTGTGATAAAACGACGATTGTGATAAAATGATGATTGTGATAAAATGATGATTGTGATAAAACGACGATTGTGATAAAACGACGATTGTGATAAAACGACGATTGTGATAAAATGATGATTGTGATAATAAAGGTGAATCACAATCATCTTCATTATTACAAGATAATGAAGATGATTGTGGTTATTATGATGTGATTATTATGTTATTATTATGTGTGTTGTTTATTAGTGTTTATTAGTTATGGTTGATATATTGCTACATAACGATGTGTAATATACACTACTAGGGTTAATTGTTATATACTACAAGGTAAATATAATGTTATTATGAAGTGAATCTCATTGTTTATATTTTATACCTAATAAGTTACGAACATTAAATGTTTAAATACATCCAGTAACATATCTACATAGTTATACACTTAAAATGCTAACACATGCATTATTTGTAAGTAATGGTTATTTTTTATTTTTTTTATTTCTGATGCTAAATGATGTGATACATTAGTACCAAAAACGGGTGAAGACTCTGACTCCTGTAACACAGGTCTCACCTAGCACAGGAGTCAGGGTTTCAAATGGAAATGTATAACTTTTTTCTTTGTGTCAATAAAAATATTTTATTATTGTTATTATTAATAGGGCTTGCCACGACTTGCAATAGACTAACAAAATAGTCCGCCTACATACATTTTGTATTCTATCCAACTTAATGCTGGTTTTTAACTTTTCTTCGTCGAACAATCAGTACCTCTTTAAAACAAAATCCTACAAAATCTCTACAAGTATTCTAACTTGAATGTTCGTACGATTTCTAAAGAGTAAGATAAGAGCGGGGGTGTATGCCACTCGTACTAATGAATCCTCCGCTGTGGAAATGACCACGGAGCAAGGGTCATTGAAGTAAAGTTTACGATCACTGTTTTAAGCTTTCACGGTTTAAAACTAAACTTATATTGTCACTTACGGGAGCTCAAAACAATGAACAATCACGGAAGATATCCCGTAAGTGACAATATAAGTGAAGTTTACTCTTACTCGATACTCTTGTACAAGGCAACCTTTCAAGTTCCATGTCGTCGGTCGAACAAATTTATTCTTCGAATTCGAGAAGAAGAGAAAGAATGATAAATTAAATTTTAAAATTTAATATTAAGAAATTCTCTCTTCAAATTTGATCTTTCAAATTAGGTTTTTGTTTAAAACAGTTTTAACTAATTTTTGTTAGTTTAATTTCTAAATTCTTAACTTTATCCAAAATTATTTAAACGCAATAACTTACCAACAGGTATCGGTAGGTTGCTATCTGTGTCTGTTTGACATTTACCTTACCGAGGATGGATAGAAACAAAACGTCACAGAAAAGCTTTTTTGATTTTTCTATGAATCAAGTGACAGGTAGATGACGCGGAATATATTTGAAGCTAACTTTGTTTATTGAAATACCGATAGCTACGAAACGTAGGCATATTAACTGACAGTTATGCGTAGGTAAGTTATTGGAAACGGCCTTTAAACACTAAGTACTAAGATGTCTACCGCTCGGTGTCAACCAGACCTTTTCCAGCCTTTAAAGCTTTAACAACAACAACAACGTCAATTTAAACACACACAAACAACAAACAAAACAAACACAAACAACAACAACACAACAAAACACACAAACAACAACATTTAGGAACAATTTGGAAGTTGGTTAAAAATACTTGGCCAGTATCTACCATCCATTTGCAACTAACAAACCGTTTCCATTCAAAGTGTCAAGTTCCAAAATACGTCCCAGACAAACACACTCGTTCTACTTTAAAACTGAGCAAATAAGTGCTGTAAACTAACCCGGGACGTTTTACTGAGGGAATTTCTTGAACAAACCGTCTTGGCACCATTGCAGTGTACATTAGATGCGCCCGTGCTATGTACTCCTGGTATTTCTACAAACTTTTGTTGGTTTTATAGGTAGGTAGGTCAGGTTTGTTTGTGTCCGTTGAAGATGTTTATGAAGAAATCATGTTAAGTTTGATTAAGGATAAACTAGATTTGAGGTCCTCTGTTCGGTTCCCGGGTCGGGCAAAGTGCTATTGGAATTTTCCACCAGGGATTTCTCAGTATCAGCCACGGAGTCTGGATTTGTGCTCGCACTGTATTACATGAGACTTATAACATAAATAGCAAAATGTGGGTGTTCTATTAGGTACACCTCTGCCTAACCCTTCGGGGATTACAGTCGTGATGTTATGTATGTAAAAGAAAGAAAGAAAAAGCATTTATTAGCCCGCACAGGACAATACACATAAAATAAAATAAAAACCGGCCAAGTGCGAGTCGGACTCGCACACGAAGGGTTCCGTACCATTGACTATATTTAGTATATGTTGTTATAGCGGCAACAGAAATACATCATCTGTGAAAATTTCAACTGTCTAGCTGTCACGGTTCATGAGATACAGCCTGGTGACAGACAGACGGACAGACAGCGAAGTCTTAGTAATAGGGTTCCGTTTTTACCCTTTGGGTACGGAACCCTAAAAATGTGAAATTATCAGTACAATAATAACAATCTAAATATATAAAAGAAGAAACTGACTGACTGATTGACTGACTGACTGACTGACTGACTGACTCATCTATCACGCACAGCCCAAACCGCTAGATCTACAGATTCCAAATTTGGCAAGTAGGTTCCTTATATGGTCTAGGGGTGCATTAAGAAAGGATTTTTCAAAATTCACCCCCTAAGGGGGTTAAACGGGGCTCCAAAGTTTGTATGGGGAAACAAGATTAGTTAGACTATTTTATACGAAACTTCACAGGAGTGCTCCTATTGATAAATGAGTAGAAACGGGTTTAAGGGTCTTTCAGAATTCAACCCCTAAGAGGGGGAAATGGGGTGGCAAAGTATAAAAATCAATGCACAGCCCAAACCGCTGAGTCTAGAGATTCCAAACGTGGCAAGTAGGTTCCTTATGTGGTCTAGGGTTGCACTGACAAAGGATTTTTCAAAATTCAACCCCTAAGGGGTTAAACGGGGCTCCAAAGTTTGTATGGGTAAAACAAGATTAGTTAGACTATTTTATTCGAAACTTCACAGGAGTGCTCCTATTGATAAATGAGTAGAAATGGGTTTCAGGTTTTTTCAGAATTCAACCCTTAAGAGGGGGAAATGGGGTGGCAAAGTATAAAAATCAATGCACAGCCCAAACCGCTGAGTCTAGAGATTCCAAATTTGGCAAGTAGGTTCCTTACGTAGTCTAGGGGTGCACTGAGAAAGGATTTTTGAAAATTCACCCCCTATGGAGGATAAACGGGGCTCCAAAGTTTGTATGGGGAAACAAGATTAGTTAGACTATTTTATTCGAAACTTCACAGGAGTGCTCCTATTGATAAATGAGTAGAAATGGGTTTCAGGTTTTTTCAGAATTCAACCCCTAAGAGGGGGAAATGGGGTGGCAAAGTATAAAAATCAATGCACAGCCCAAACCGCTGAGTCTAGAGATTCCAAATTTGGCAAGAAGATTCCTTATGTGGTCTAGGGGTGCACTAAGAACGGATTTTTGAAAATTCACCCCCTATGGGGGATTAACGGGGCTCTAAAGTTTGTATGGGGAAACAAGATTAGTTAGACTATTTTATTCGAAACTTCACAGGAGTGCTCCTTTTGATAAATGAGTAGAAACGGGTTTCAGGTTTTTTCAGAATTCAACCCCTAAGTGGGAGAAATGGGGTGGCAAAGTATAAAAATCAATGCACAGCCCAAACCGCTGAGTCTAGAGATTCCAAATTTGGCAAGTAGGTTCCTTATGTAGTTTAGGGGTGCACTGAGAAAGGATTTTTGAAAATTCACCCCCTATGGAGGATAAACGGGGCTCCAAAGTTTGTATGGGGAAACAAGATTAGTTAGACTATTTTATTCGAAACTTCACAGGAGTGTTCCTATTAATAAATGAGTTGAAACGAGTTTCAGGTTTGTTCATAATTCAACCCCTAAGAGGGAAATGGGGTAACAAAGCCTGAAATTCAACATAGGTATTGTTTGTATGGTGAATTGGGTTTGGTGTATTACAAAAACAACGATTTTAAAATTTAATGTGGCGGCCCTAAAATAACATCATTCCCTGTTGGGGTGCGATGGGGTTGAAATGTCTAAAAATCAATATGGGTGTCGATACCGAGATTATCAGATGTGCTGATTACGAAAATGGCATTTATTTTGAGATCCAGAAGATGGCGGATTCGACTTCTATACAACCACCTCATTCTTCTTCTTCGTTATTGTTGATTTATTGTGATGATTGTGATAATGATGATAATGATTGTGATAACGAGGATAGTGATTGTGAGAGTGATTGTGATGGTGATGGTGATTGTGTTAGCGATGGTCATTGTGATAGTGACGGTGATTGTGATAGTGATAGCGATGGTGATGGTGATTGTGATTGTGACAGCAACGGTGATAATGATGAAGATGATTGTGATTACGATGATAATGATTGTGATAACGAGGATAGTGATTGCGAGAATGATTGTGATGGTTTTAACTTGATTTTGTGATAGTGACGGCATTGTAATCATGATGATTGTGATTGAGATGATAATGATTGTTATTACGATGGTAATGATTGTAATTACGATGGTAATGATTGTAATTACGACGATAATGATTGTGAAAACGATGATGGTGATTGTGATTGTGATTGTGATTGTGATTGTGATAGTGATAGTGATAGTGATTGTGATAGTGATGGTGGTTGTGGTAGTGATAGTGATAGTGATGGTGATGGTGATGGTGATGGTGATGGTGATGGTGATTGTGATGGTGATGGTGATGGTGATGGTGATGGTGATGGTGATGGTGATGGTGATGGTGATGGTGATGGTGATGGTGATGGTGATGGTGATGGTGATGGTGATGGTGATGGTGATGGTGATGGTGATGGTGATGGTGATGGTGATGGTGACGGTGATGGTGACGGTGACGGTGACGGTGATGGTGATGGTGACGGTGATGGTGATGGTGATGGTGATGGTGATGGTGATGGTGATGGTGATGGTGATGGTGATTGTGATTGTGATGGTGATGGTGATTGTGATTGTGATGGTGATTGTGATTGTGATTGTGATTGTGATTGTGATTGTGATTGTGATTGTGATTGTGATTGTGATAGTGATAGTGATTGTGATTGTGATAGTGATAGTGATTGTGATACTGATAATGATGGTGGTTGTGGTAGTGATGGTGGTGGTGATAGTGATGGTGATTTTGATGATAATAATAAATTGTGATGATTATGAATTTTGGCACATGTATAGTTTGTAACCTGGATTGACATGTAGGATAATATTTATCCCTTTATTATGATTCAGTGGGACAATTACCGATTTATACGCGGGCGAAGCCGCGGGCAACAGCTAGTAAAACATAAAACTAAAAAAAAACTTAATTAGTCCTGTACGAGGCCAAAAGGCCCGTATCTCGGCATGGTGCTGTAACACATTAAAAAACGTCACAGCGCTGGTATTGTGATAGGGCCCAAAGTGAAAGTGATGCCACGGTCAGATACGGATAACATAAAAAAGTTTAGACGAATCAACAATTAATTTATGTGAAGTGTAATAATTATAATAAATACGAAGAAAATAATAATGTACTGTAATGGCAATTATAACATAACACATACACTTAATCGTTGAGTTGGAAAGTTTGGTACTCATAAGTGTATGGTTTTTAACTTTGGAACCCCGAGCATTGCAATTATGCTGCTGGACTGTAGTCTAATTCAGTTTTTGTATTTAAAACGTAAAGTTTTTAATATGGCAGTATCTGTAGCTAACTACTCTATAAACTTTAAACAGACTTCCAATACTTATTAGAAAGAAGAAAAAAAAAATATTCGTCGCAAGGAATACAGTTCGGATTACAGTTTGTAGTAGATATGTAAATAGGTACGTCATTTTAATTATTCTCACAGGAGAATGATTAAAAGCAACCTCATTCCATTTTATTTAAGGTCAGCGCAGCATATTTTCTATTCCATACTTGTCTATTTTTCTTCACTTCAGTAGTCACACTCTTATCCTATTCCATGAAGACTTATCCTATTCCACACAGTTCAGCTCACTGGTGCACACATAGGTAGATCTAAGTACATTTATGAAACGTTCATACGTCGGGAAAAAAAAATCGTCGGGATAAATGAACCTCTGCTTGGATCGTTACTTTGCTCGTTAGTGATCGCAGCCAGCCAGCAAAAGTGAATAAACATTAATCTAAATTAATATTTATTAAGATTAATATTATAAGGGCACGTGTGCACACCAACGCACTACTTGCCCCTGGCTGGAGGCCTTACACTCAAGGCACCCACAGCATATTCCGGTTAAGCAGACCACAACCACCTAGGTAGATCTGCAAAGATACCAATCACAAAACAAAACTGACGCATTACTCGTAATGAAATCTATGTATTGTCCTCTAAATGTGTAATGACTGAGACTTTGCCATCAACAGACTTGCTTCATTGATATATACAGTACCTACCTATTTATGCCTATTTGTAAAAACAAGACAACTATATTATACAGGACAGGCCTTCGAAAGAAAGAAAGAAAGAAAAAATATTTATTCGTCGCAAGGACATGACGGGCATAGAATATTGGGAAAAGCAAATAATAGACATACAACGCATTTCGACAAACACAAACACTATGAATACAACAGAACCACATTATAATAAAATTGTAACACAGAACGGAACAAAAACAAAAAAAAATGAATAAAAGTTGCACGTCATGATTGCGACAAACAGGTTACTTTGCATATTCGTCACATGGACCACACGATGCATGTCTAATTCACTTGCTAACACCAAGTGATTAATACAGTAGACTGTTTTAAAAGCAAACCGAGTCACCTGAATAAAGAGAATATTATCCCTAAAGCCTGGGATTGTGGCCTGAATGTGCAGAAAACCCAAACAACATAATACAGCCTAAAATTAGATCGAAGGTCATGATATTTTCCGAAGCCTTCCTCCACCATTCCAGAAATATTCTATTAAACAAAGGTCTAACCTGTGTGTACAGCACCTTATAATATATTTTCACGTCTGACTGATTTTCCGTTAGATCGTGCGCTTATTGAAAAGGTCAGAAGAAAGATTAGAAATTTATTGGAAAAGGTCTCTAAGCCGCAGATGAGATCGAGAATCTAATAAGTTGCACCCACAGATTTAGATGTAACTAGATAACGCAAGAGCACCTACTTCGCGTGCCCGGCTTAAGAGGACGCATAGGAAATTTTGAAGTCAATGATCTCAATTTTTGTCAGTAATTACAATACGAATGAAAATATAAGTTTGTGTCCTGATAATTCATGATAAAAATCTTATTTTGCTAGTTTTCAATACATGATTAGGTAGCTTTTGTAAGGGTGCGTACAGACTATATAACATATTATATAACTTGAACTCAAACTCAAACTCAAAGCATTTATTTCAATTAGACCATTACGGCACTTTTGAAAGTCAAAATTACAAAAAAGAAAATCAAAGCTACAGTCCCAGTCACAAGGCATAATAACTTGAGAAAGTACTGTAGTTGCCCATTCCCTAGCGTAGATCTCTATGGAGAAGAATGGGCAAGAAACTCCATGGACACTCTTTTAAAATCAAAATATTGTTACAAAATCTTGGTTACATCATTAATTTTGAGATTATACATATATGTGAGAACGATGTAGAAAGACGTGCACACTAAGAGCATCCAGAGTGAAAGATTAGATTAAAAGTGTATGAATAAAGTAATTAAAATGAACCTTGGCAGCTAAGAGATGACCAGTCCCAACTGACAGCGCCCGTTCACAGACATGACGCATGTACCGGCGCCATTCAACTCAACCATATTGAAGGGAACTAAATGACCCGACACACCCGCCACCATCAGCGAGACATTTAAGTGAGCATGACATTCTCTCAGTCACCAAGGCATATTCAAGTCAATGAAAGATAAATAAATGTAAATGGTGGCTGAACAGTACAAAGTACTCACACATGTGCTATGCAATTATACAGGGTGGAATTTTGTAATGCCACCTGGAGGGAAAGTACTCTTAATACTGCAGATAGAAAATTTTACTCAAAGGAAACATTCCTTTATTTTTAAAAAGAAATTAATCTGCATTCAAAGATTTTGAAAATTCGCTTGCCACACTCGGGAATCGAACCGGCTAAATTGAAAAAAAATAACACCCTGTACTTTTATGGCACCAATCGATAGGGTCAATCATAAAGATCAAATCCCTCTAACAAACATGATAAATTAAATGAAAGGAAAACCATTAAATCTTAACTTATAAATTTAATGGGACAACCTAGCACTTTTACTCAAAGGTCCGATCCAATTACTTATGTTAGAACCTAATAAACAATTATCTTTTGACTACATTTATTGATTAAAATGAGAAGAACTATTTAGATAGGAAGATAACAATTTGCACAAACAAACACGTGCAAATTGAAATATTTTTTTTTCAATTGTTAAGGTCCATCCTTTGAATAAAATTGCTTTATCGTAATAAATTTATCCCATTGAATTTATAACTTTAGATTTCATGGTTTTCCTTTCATTTAATTTATAATGTTTGTTAGAGAGATTTAATCCTTATGATTGACCCTATCGATTGGTGGCATAAAAGTACAGGATGTATTTTTTTGGAATTTAGCCGGTTCGATTCCCGAGTGTGGCACGCGAATTTTCAAAATCTTTGAATGCAGATTAATTTCTTTTTAAAAATAAAGGAATGTTTCCTTTGAGTAAAATTTTCTATCTGCAGAATTAAGAGTACTTTCCCTCCAGGTGGCATTACAAAATTCCACCCTGTATAATACTAAGAACTGGAATCTATACAATGCAAGTATATTTTTACAATCTTCTGCAGCTTCCACAATACATTAACATGGGAATCAATTCTTCATCTTCTTCTTTACGTGTCGATGGACTCAAATAATGCCCGACCAGTACAAACAATTAGTTTGCCCCCCCCCCACCTATGGTTGTGGAGCAGGACCAGCATTTAGCCAAGCATTTTTATCATCAATGTAATCCCCCAACTTATAATATGCTTGCCTACATAGTGTGCGTTTTATACAAGATTTAAATTTCGTCTCATTCAGTTGAAGAATGTGGGGAGGTATTTTATTGTAACATTTCAAACAGTACCCCATGAAAGATGAATCCACTTTAGCAAGCCTGAAACCTGGCTGAACTAGTTGGTCCCTATTTCTAGTGTTATAGTGGTGTCTGTCCCCTCTCTTACTGAATAAATGCCGATTTTTTCTAACGTACATGATGGTTTCATAGATGTATTGACAAGGTACTGTCATGATATTAATTTCCTTAAACAGTTCTCTTAGAGAATCGCGTCTACGTAATTCATAAATGGCTCTGATGGCTCCTTTCTGCAGAATAAATATAGACTCGATGTCTGCAGCCCGTCCCCATAGTAAAATACCGTATGACATAATACTATGAAAATAACTAAAATAGACCAGCCTCGCGGTATCAACATCAGTAAATTGACGGATTTTTCTAACAGCATATGCTGCTGAGCTTAGCCGTCCTGCAAGAGATGTTAGATGAGGACCCCATTGTAACCTTGAGTCGAGCGTGATTCCCAAGAAAACCGTTTTATCGACAAATTCTAGTTTCTCTTGATTCAATATTATGTCACAATCACTACTTTTGACATTTGGTAGAGCAAATCTAATGCATTTAGTTTTTTTCCCATTTAGTACTAAATTATTAGCGGTAAACCAATCGTGGACCTGCAGTAGGGCGTTATTTACGTCATCAAGATTAGTGGCACGTCTGTTTATTTTAAATATTAAAGAAGTATCGTCAGCAAACAACACCATATATGCGGATGGTTGTTAAATAGATGGGGTAGGTCATTAATATATACTAAAAAGAGGAAGGGACCCAATATCGAACCTTGTGGTACACCCATTTTTACTTTTAAACCCATTGAGTTGACTCCATTTATTTGTACCTGCTGCTGTCTATCATTCAAATACGATTTTATTAAACTGAGCGCAAGTTTACCTAAACCGTAATGCTGAAGTTTCAAGATCAGGGTTTCGTGATTTACGCAATCAAATGCCTTCGAAAGGTCACAAAAGATTCCTATGGCATCTTGTGCCTCTTCCCACGCAGTAAATATGTGTTTTAATAAAGTGACAACGGCGTCAGTTGTACAACGTCCTTTGGTGAAACCATACTGTTGCTCGTGTAATATTTTATTAGTGTTAAAATGGTTAAGCATTTGATTGAGCATTATCTTTTCAAACACCTTGCTGAAAACTGGCAACACGGATACGGGCCTATAGTTATTGGTGTCTTTACTGTCCCCGGATTTAAAAAGCGGTATTACCTTACTGAATTTCATTAGATCCGGGAAGACCCCTTGATCCACGCACAAATTAATTGTTTGGGCTTGTGTTTTATAACACGTCCACATTATGAAATTGACATTGACATTTATTTATTTTTTATTTATTCAGTGTCCACATTATCTGAAACATGTTATATAGCAATTTTATGTTATATAGTCTGTACGCACCCTTTGTAACAGAGAAAAAAAATCAAACCAACCTCTTTTTAAAAAGAGATTCACATGTTATGGGCAAACATGACCGATTTCAGTCTCTTTACTTTCTCCGTAGATGAGTCTATACATATTCTTTAAAATTGTAAAATGAATTTCTCAAATTATCGTTTCCAACTAAATTAAATAATAAAAGTCATTTTGTCGTTTACGTCCTTTAGTTATAAGCTAGCAATCGTCGGCCCGCTCAGAGGCTGTCGCCCGCGCAGACGTTGTCCCCCGCACAGTCCTGGGGCGCGCGTGCCCGGTTTTAGATCAATGCGTCGCCTCCAATGATATTCTAATTAACAGATATGTTATACACCTACAAAACCACCGAAAAAAGTGTGCCGCGGGGCAGAGCCAGCTCACATACACGCAGTGACGCAGAATAAAGGCAAAACGACCCAATTGGCCTGTTTTTGAGTCTTCACGATTGCGTGCTCACAACATAAATCCGTTTAGTAGAATATCATTGGTCGCCTCAAGCATTTTATGCTAACGTGGCTACTGTCGCAGGAAGCAAATAACTGTCGCATAATATGAACTCTCGTAGCTATCAGTACAAAAACAAAAACAAAATCAGAACAAAAACTTTCTCTATTTTGTATGGTCATTAGATAGTGTTTATGCCACAGACTGTGTAGGTACTCAAAAAATGACACGCTTGGTTTTTATATGGTTTTGCGTTATCTAGGTTATATATATATATATCTATCTATATCTGTGGTTGCACCTTTTTCTCAAGTTTAGCATTCGGTGTTAAAAAAAAGATAATGAATAAAGAAAAGATAATGTTGAATAGATAATAATGTCTGGTAGCCGGACTGGGTAGTCTGGGTACCCTTTTTTTGGGAAATCATAAAATGAGTCCTACCGCTCTGGGCGGCGCGGGAGTGTAGTAGTAGACTTTTACTGACTAAAACCCATCCATGTACCTTCTTCGCCCTTTCCGTTCCAGGACCGCGGTATCTCTTTCGAACAGTTCCGCAGCCCCGTCGAACAGTCCCGCAGACCCGAGAACTGGGTACTCTTACATAACATTAAAACTCCAACCTCATTTTCTAATCTTTACAAGACTAATGTGGCCTTATAACAGCACAGAATAGGAACGAACAAAGTTATCGGTGTAACTTAGACTGACATTATTGTAGCACGGATTTTGTATTTGATGACCCAATTGGCAGCGGCAGAAGAACTACCCTCTATAGGACCCAAAATGGGGCAAACATTTTTGGTGAAATGGTATTTTCTTTTGGATATTTTGTGTCATGTTTGTTGTTATGAATTTTTAATTGATTTATGTTATACAGTGTGAAGATTTTATTATTTTTTCAAAGTGCTAGTGCGTTTTAAAAAACTTGTAAATAAAGAACCTGAGTTTGGTCTGAGAAAGAAAATCCGTATTTCCTTTTTTGGCGAAAAAATTAAAGGGTGTTTAAATGAAGCAAAAACAACCTATTGCGAAGCGTAACAGCGTTACATACTTTTCATTCCGTTTTCTTCACATTTTGATGAAAGTTCTTATACTATTGCTTTGTAGGGAAATAATCTGGAAGTGCAATGCAATGCTATTGCAGCGTTGCATCTGTGTAATTGCGTATGGCATGGCATTATTAATTACACGTCATCCTTATGGACACATTTTTAGGCATAATAACCTTCTTATAATTCCTTGTGGAGCCTCAATACTGTAACGATTACTTCCATTCTGACGAGTTTTTTTTAAAGTCTGACATAACACAGGACAATAAAAGCATTCTATCTAAAGGGCACGCTTTTTATCTCCGTACCGTGGACGTTGCCATTTAAGCACAGTTCCGGTTCTAAGTCCGGCGAAGTATAATTGGATTTTTTAGTTAAGAATATTACAATTAGAGATGGGAGAGTGGAATTGTGATCGATAAAGCATCTATTGCATTGTTTTGTGTAATGGAATTTTGGTTGAAATAATTTAGGTATTTTTATACGTGCTCTTTTGTTAGTAAGTAAGTACATTATATTCATTGTAATAAATTGTGAATTACCCATTGTTTAGTGTTAAGTTGCTTAATGTAGTTGTTATTGGGGTGACATAATTAAATGATAAAACCCCTTAAAATTAACAAATACAAAAAAAAAATAAAAAAATGTAACACTAGCTAAGCATAGCTCCCGCTACGTAATAACTGTCAGGGATAATGTAGCTTCTCGTTTTTTAAATAATTTTCGGAATCAAATCAGTACTTCCAAAGATTACCCCTAACATACATACTTACAAACAAATTTAACTCTCTTTAAGTTCTTTATACTATTATTAGTAAGTATAGATAATATTGTGTTGTTTAGAAGTGACTCATTCACCAGTAAGACCTTTCTTTGCAAGTTGATAGATATTATTTTATAGTTTGAACAAAGTGGAAAGAACTCGATTAAAAAAACTTCAGTGAAAATAATAATACCTATGAGAGACTCGAATATATACTCAATCCATTAAATCAAATATCATCATTATTTGCGTAGCCGTTTTCCAAATATTGTATGTTGCACCTTTTCTTGGCGTTTAATAAGCCCCTATGTATGAAATAAAATATTTTGTTTTGTTGGTGTCGAGATCCAGTCTATCCAGATGCAACTGAATACCAGTAATATCATTGAACTTATTGATACAATAGCTACCAGTAACCACCACTACAAACAATAACATAAAACACATGCCCCAACTACTCCACAAAAATGGACGCCAATCCTTTTTACCATCCCCAAAGACTACTGCACAGCTTTTATAAAAATGTAAAATCGAATATACACAGACAGGACCATTGGGTACCACTAAAACGGAAATTAAATTGTATACCGTAAAAAAGGATATAACATTTTTGATGCGTCAGAAGATACCACGGGAGTAATTCCTTTACGTTTTTGTTACTCAATTTCATTTTTAACGGCACCTTTTTTGTATGAAATTTTAATGTGACTCATTTATTTGGCAATAAGCGGCTTTGTTGATAAAAGCCACAAAAAATGCGGAAAATAATGAGGGAGGATATTAAGTTGTTAAGATTGTTATGGTTCCATGAAAATAAAACAGGAAGAATATTAAATTACCATAAATGTTTAATAGCAAATTAGGTCAGCCCTGCTAGTGGAATTAACGAATGGGTAGGATCATATGGCTTGTTCGCTTTAAGACCGATTCGCCTTAGGACTGACTCGCTTAGCGACAGATTTGCTTTACGGCAGATTCGCATTACGGCAGAAGTACAGTGAAGTCCATTATCTAGTTCACTGTAGGTACTTATTAATAAATAACAAACAAAATTGCTATAGGGTGACTAGTAATTAGTGACCGATACATAACACATGATTGTACTCATAATGACAAACAACTTTTACTATGGGACCAAACCTGAAATCGGTTATCTGGTCAAAATGTACTGAAGAGCAGATTTGTTTTCGCGTTTTAAAATTATGTGCATGACAAGTATTTTTACTTTTTACCGCACGTTTGTGCTAGCACCCAGAGCATAAATAGAACTTGTGCGCATAAACTGTTTTTAATCGACTTCTAAATGGAGGAGGATAATTAGTTCGGCAGTTAGAATGTTGTCAGTTTGCTTTAGTGCCTACCAAACCTAAAAATCCATGGATAGTTACAACGAACCCATAAACCCTCACGATAAACCGAGCAACAGCATTTCCTAGTGGAAATTAAAATAAAAACACTGTGTCAGCCATTTATTACGGCGCGCTGTAAAAGTCAACTGAAGGAAATGAGTTACGGTGCGTCGTTTGCGAAGTGCAGTGTAAATGAAAGTAGCGTTATGTATGCAGTTGTGTACAGGCACAACAAGTGCTGATATGTTACACACTAAGCAAAATTCAAAACCGATTTTCTCATGAAATAACGGAAAGGACCTATTTCTTACTATGGCTATGGCTTCCAAAATACTAAGGCCGTGAAAACGTAAAACGTTAGCAAAACAGTAGTAGAAAATCGCTTTTAGAAGTTTTTTCTACAAACTCATATCCATAACGTGTTTGTAGTACTATAAATCTCACTACAATGGTTGTTTGTCGCGCGTACGAGTAAATAGGACAATTTATCGCTTCACATATAGTATTGAAAAAAATAAAAGAGGTAACTTACTTTTCCAGGATAATGCTCAATATTCACTAGGGAAACGAATTAAAGTGTCGGAATCGAAGTGGTATGCGTAAAGCCCTGTTCACAAACTCAGTTTACTGCAGAGTCGTCTCTAGCCCATGTAGCGCCCGTGTGCAAACATTATCCTAGCGCCCCATAATAAGCGCGCGGTCAAAGTGGAATGGGTACACAGTACTATACCACAAACTGTCAAATTTCCTTAGTAGATAATAAACTCTATTGTTTGGAGATGAAGAAGAAATTTGTCGGTTTTGGATACCATGTTATGTTGTTGACTGTTTTTAGAATCATACAGGGTGTTCTAGTGTTTACCCTAATAAGCCAAAACCTACCCATGTTAACATGTTTAGTAGATGTTACATCATCAATGTCCAAATTGTGAAATATCATTCTAATTACGACCTCATATAAACATACAAAGTTCAATATTAATTAGAAACATTTGACTTTGGGAAGTTAAGCTCAATGCGAGCGAGGCCCACTGGTACATGGGTAAAAACATTTTTGGGAAGGTGCCGTGTGGGGGGGGCTCCGTACCTCGCGGCGCTCGGGCCTCCTAGGACCGCTGCACTGCGCCCGTGTGCAACGCACACCCTGCACACTAAGTAAAGACGGCCCTGGCTTACTGACTCAACTCAACTTAGGCCCGTTTTCTATAACTTACTTACGTATAACTGTCAGTTAATATGCCACGTCTCGCAGCTACCGGTATTTCTATAAACAAAGTAAGCTTGAAATATCCTGTCCGCGTCACTTACCTGTCACTTGATTCATAGAAAGATCAAAAAAATATTTTCTGTGACGTTTTGTTTCTAACCGTCTGTTAGCAAAATGTCAAACAGACAGGGATAGCAACCTACCGAAACAGAACAGTAAGTTTTTGAAAATGGCCGTTACTGGGTAGACTGATAGAGATGTGTGTTGTGTGTGTGCTAAATAACTGACGTGAAATAAATATTGTCCTTTCTTTCTTTGTTTATACGCTTCCCACGCCCAGTTCAGCTACCGCCGCCCACCGCACGCCGCCGGAGCTCATGTCTCTTTTCATGTCCGCTGTGTGACGAGTGCGGAGGCTGGCTTATACAAAGATGTCTATATTTGGTGCCAGTTAAGATGAGAATAGCGGTTATTGCCCTTTCCATATTATCTCTTCGTCGAACCAAACCAAATAAACAATGTATCGTTTTAAATTACAAAAAATGTTGAAGATAGATGACGATTCCAGACTTGAACAGGCTTATTTTTGGTTTTTAAAGTTAAGAAGTTTAATAAATGTAGGTTGGTCAATGACCGCTTTTCTCATCTTAACTGGCACCAACTATAGTCTCTCATCTCCTCTTAAGCATTCTCACTCTAAGCGGAGTCGAGATCTGTAAATAACTCATTTTTCTTGGTGGTTTATAACACATCTCTTCTCTGTTCTCGTTTGAGCTTCGATGGAGTTCGGGCCTTAGTTGCGTCGGCATCGTACTCACCGATAGCTAAGAATTATTTTTCATTTCTTTTTTCCACAGTTCCATCATGGAATTGTTAATGGTACTAGTGACAATGAAGGGGTGTCACCACTCATTTGGCACTTTGAGTGTGTGGCTCGTGGGTCGTAGTAACACTAAACCTTCAGAAAGGTTTCGTGTCAAAGATTTGGTACCTCACACTTACGGTAAAGGGGCTTTGGAGTAAGATTTTTTTTAATAAAAATATACTTTTATCTATATTATTTTTTAATCGAATTTCGTATGTATTCTGCTCCAGCCAAATAATTTCCGATAATTGTTTTTGTTTCATCTTTTTCTTGATGACTTAGGAAAAAATAAATTGGTGCGAACGGAATGTGACGGTTTCAGCCCTTTGTTATTTTTTGTGTTTTTGTAGGTACAAATAGAGAGTGAATATTTTATCCTGAGGATAACATAAGTCAAAACTGAAATGGAAGACATTATTAATCTTTATTGTATTTTGCCAATTTTATTACAAATTCACAAAGAAAAAAAAACTTTATGAATGTCCCACTGCTCAGCAAAGCCCAGCCCCATAAAACTCTAGTATTCCAACAAAAATCGATCACTATAAGCACTAATATTGCCACACTCGCAAAACTATTATTTCAACTAAAAGCAAATCAACCACAATACTAAACGATAGTCATTTGAAAGGCAAATGTGGAACACTGAAAGTCTATTATGAAAGTGAAGTCGCGGCTTCGGCTTCGAGCTAAAAGGGTCACTTTTGTCTTGCCCAGCAGCATTAGGGTCACAAAGAAAAGCCGTTACATGACTTGCGGATTTAAGAATGGGAAAATGTTTTTTTTTTCAGAGTTTTAGTTCAGCTGTGAAGTTTGAATGGAAAGGATTTTTAGTGGTCAGCAAAGAGTTTTTCTTGATAAAAGGGTTATTATGTGTAAAGTAACGATATACCTACTATTGTTTTATGCTGGCAATGTGAGGTTACTGTTTATATACTGCCGAGTTCACTGATGGTCGAGCAATTTTCAACCTTATTACTTAAAGGATAAAAGTGGCAAAGTATCAAAGTGGCAGACCGTCAGTACCTACTTGTGGCAGAAAACAGGATACAGTTTCGTGTACAAATAATATTCGTCGATCTGTTACATCTTATCTTCAATCTGAAAGTATTACACACTTAGAGGCCGTCACGCGGTTTCACCCGCGTAGTTCCCGTGCCCGTGGGAGTACGGGGATAAAATATAACCTATGTCACGCAGGGTGAATGTAGCTTTCGAATGGTGAAAGAATTTTTGAAATCCGTTCATTACTTCCGGAGATTACCCCCTATATACAAACTTACAAACAAATGTTACCTCTTTATAATATTAGTATAGATCAGCCTTATTCATAAAAAGTTAGAGCCTCGTTGAAGGCTCCTTGATGGCCCGATGCTAAAAAACATGATTCATAAACGTCTGTTAACGCTAATCAGTCCATCAAGGCTCTGCTAAAGTTAGACAGCCTTATTCATAAAAAGTTAGAGCCTCCTTGAAGGCTCCTTGATGGCCCGATGCTAAAAAACATGATTCATAAACGTCTGTTAACGCTATCAGTCCATCAAAGCTCTGCTAACGTTAGAGGACCGTTGACCCTCCTTTATCTCCCTGCTAAGTCACAAAATGGCCGCCGGAAATTTGAACAGCTGACTTTGACAAGAGTAAAAAACCATACCGAAGATAATTTTAGTGAAGGGAGGGTTACGCAGATTAAAAAAAATCCAGGAAAAATTATTTTCAGGACAAATTCCTGAAAAGAAATTTTCCTGGATTAAAAAAAAAAAATCCTTTTAATTAGGTTTTTAAGATGATACGTGTACTAACAATAAATATGAAAAAAATAAAATTAGGATGATTAACATAGTTACAGCTTTTTGCACTTATCGGAAATGGCGGGAAAACAAACATCTCGCTTTTTATAAAAGTTTTCTTTTTTCTCGTGTGTATTTGTAAAAAAATGCGTTTTCCCGCTAATTTGCTGTCACTGCTGTCAATTTTTTTTAAATTGTCGATGAGGCCTTTTTTAGAGTTCCGTAGCCAAATGGCAAAAACGGAACCCTTGTATCTAGGTATCTATGGATAGGTCTTCAAAAATGATATTGAAGTTTCTGATATAATTTTTTTCTAAACTGAATAGTTTGCGCGAGAGACACCTCCAAAGTGGTAAAATGTGTCCCCCCCATGTAACTTCTAAAATATTAGAATGATAAAACTAAAAAAAATATATGATGTACATTACCATGTAAACTTCCACCGAAAACTGGTTTTAACTTGATTAAGAAAAAAAAAACACTATTATTAAAACATCGATCAAAGTTACAACGAACTACAAGAACTTTTATATTATGTTACTTGCTGCTACGGAACTTTTTTGTCTTTTGAAGTCTCTATATAGATGCTCTGTGGCCAGTCCGACCCATCAACAGTCTGCTAGCTGACTGCTAGCAGACCCATCAAACCTCAATTAAGGATTTTTTTATGAATAAGGCTGTCTGTAATTCAGAATGAATTTGGTATCTATGTCACAGTCAAAACTGTTAATAAGTCAAAAATACTTTTGACCGGTGAAAACTATTTTAACAATAACTAACATTTATTTAGAAACTTTTATATTGTTAGGCATTTTTGTAACCCTTTGAAAAACATCATGTAATTCTAGGACAAGGAAATTACAACTGAGGCGTTCTAAACCAACATATTTTTAATGCAGAAAAGGCATTTTAACTTCATAATGGTTTTGACTGACACCACAGTCAAAAGTGGTTTTGACGGATTAACAGATTGACTGTAACATCTATTTCTTCTTCATCATCCACTGGGTAGGACTAGGTCTCTCTTTTATCAGGTCTCCACGTCCATTCTTCTCACAACAGAACCCCTCCTGTAACAAAAAACAAACAAGTTGTACAACTAATAAGACCATAACAATCCTTATTACTCTTATAAATATTCACCTTTTACTAAAACCCCACAGGTTTTGTTAGCTCTAATAAATTGTCTTAATTTCCCCCTGACTACCTTCCATTACACCATCGCTGAACTTACGAACCGAATAACAAAACCTCCCTTTACATCAAGATTTCGCCACAAAGTGACAAGCAGTATTAGTAATCATTATTGATTCATCAATTTTACCACAAAAAAGATGGATATAGAAGGACTATTCATGTCAATTCTTATTCTTATTCTTTATTACACACAAAATAACAAATAAATTGCAATAATATAGTTTATGTACAAAGGCGAGCTTAACGTAGAATTGAGTTTTCTTACAGCTAATCTCATTTTGATAGCGGGATTTGCAGAAAAGGATACACATAAGTACTATGTGCATTAACATTAGGTACATCCTGTTACTTAAATTAATGAATCTTATAAACTAAACTACATACATACAATTTAATATACGTAATTCATACAGTATATTTAAGTGAATCATGGTGATAAATAAATATAATTAGAATGAAAATCAAAACATTGAAAGTTTGTTTTATGTCAGAGGAAACCGGCATGTCCCAAAACCAAAAGTTTGAAGACGTGGTGAATTACGACCCGTTTCCTTTTACAGAGAATACCTGTATCCCAAAGGGGGGAAATCATAAGCTGGTTATGATGTTTAGGCTCATTATGCTATGGTGGAAGAGTTCTCTTTTGAAAGAGGCATCGTTCGTAGCTACTATCGAGGACACTCCCGCCTGACCACCACTAAGTTTCTTTTTGCTTGCACTCGCAACATAGAAACGCTCCCTTGCCCCGCCCCGTTGACTTTGTATAGAAATCTATACTAATATTATAAAGAGGTAACATTTGTTTGTAAGTTTGTATGTAGGGGGTAATCTCCAGAAGTAATGAACCGATTTCAAAAAATCTTTCACCATTCGAAAGCTACATTCACCCTGAGTGACATAGTCTATATTTTATTCCCGTACTCCTACGGGAACGGGAACTACGCGGGTGAAACCGCGTGACGTCCGCTAGTATGAATGAAAAGATACCGAATCGGCCGAGCGCACTGACGACGCACGCCAAACGAGAGTTATTGTTATTTTGCGCGCCAAAGTTGACGCTTTCCTAATAGGCCCAAACTTTAAGGGGGCGTGGCTTGGCGCCTCTGCATGATTTAAGCGAAAAAAAAATAAACTGGTCAGGCGGAAAAGACCACGATAGTACCTACTCTGCTCTTACTCTATTGGCGAAGATTTGGGCCAACAAAATTTGAAATACAAAGGAAAGAACAAAAAAGCGTATTTTTAGGTACGGGCAAAAGATAACTCTTAGGCCACGTTTGTAGGTGTAGGCTTCATATCTTGATGTTTTTTTAAAATGTAGAGATCGAGATGGTTGAGAGCGCGGCTAAGTATGTGTATACGTACTTAGCCGCGCTATCAACCTCTCTATTTTAAATTTTGCTGGCCCAAATCTTCGCCAATACCGAGTAAGCCTTCTGCAACCCATAATTTTCCCTCTGATCATCTATTGTGGTAGCAGCCTATTGTTCCTAAGCCGAAGCCCCGATCAATGCAACCGAGCTATTCGGCCTATTGTGGGCACCGGACGTAGGTGAGCTCTGCATATTGAATGCAGGTGGATATAATTGGGTTCGAGAGCCTTTTGTGTTGGTAATTAGGTATGGATTTAGGAGGTTCATCATCATCTGGCTAGCCTTTTCCCAACTATGTTGGGGTTGGCTTCCAGTCTAACCGGATGCAGCTGAATACCTGTATTTTACATGGAGCGACTGCCTATCTGACCTCCACAACCCAGTTAGTACTGGGTAATACGATACCCCTTGGTAAGACTGGTTGACCGGTGGTTGGTAGATTTAGGAAAAAAAAAAAATATATGTATAGATATATATTTTGGGTGAATGTTATTAAATTAATTGGAGTTAGTTTCTAACGGGAAAGTGTCTACTATTTGTCTTAGGATTATGTTCCTCAAAGGTTACGAGGGATAAAGGTGGAAACGGATGAACCCTGGTATATTTACTTTGTGTTTGAACCGCAAGAACGGTTATCAAAAGTACAACATTGCCAATTTACCAGCCTATTATTGTGCCAGTGCAGCACCAAAGCCTTCCTCATAGTGTAGGGTTATTAAAATAAAAAATCACTTGATAACACCACAAGAATAGAATTTAATAGAAATAAAATATAATTAGTAAATTATTTAAATTGAATACATTAATGGTAGGGATTTACACGTTATTTAAAAAACTAGTGACAAATTGAACAACTAAAAAAAATGAAAACATTCGCTAGGAGACACAATAAAGATACCTAGCCTGAAGCTTCAGACGAGGTTTAAAATCTTGAATTTCTTATGTGGAAATTATAATTTAAAAATGAGGTTTATGAGGTTGGATTTTACAACTAACTATAATCTAGTCAAATATATTCAGCTAATTATGCTCATAAAGTTAAGTTATTTTTTTGAATCTGGTAAAAATAATCTTCACGCGCCACGCGCCGTTGGATCCGGGAGACGAATCAAAGTTCTTTTAAGGATTGAACGTAGATCACTTATGCGTAATTAATAATCCTCACACGTAGGAATAACATCGTTGTGGAACAATTAAACAGCAATTTGCATCAAACCTTGAAAAGGGTTATCCGAAGAAAGTTTGTGGGAACCCTTTAGATGTAAGTGTTGGCAAGATATTTACATCATCAAATGGAGCTCTCGGGGTATCAATAGAGGGCGAAATCGCCCTCTGTCACTGGATTTAAACCTAAAGCAAAACGAAAAGAAACGATAAGAATAAAGGACACAAACCAGGAACAGAAGATTATAGAGCAGACAACCAAAATTCACGAAATAAACACAATTACGTACCAGGATAAATAACAGAATAAAATATTCAAGCCTCCGTGGTATGCACAGTGAAAATTAAATTAGCTGCACAAACAATTTTCAATATTTTAGGTAATAAAAAAACAGCTTATCATTTCAACCGTATCTCATAGACGAATCACAAGAAAACTTCACCAGGGGTGTCAAAAATTTTCTGTAAAATCTAATTTCGAAAAATAACCACGCCAAACAGAAAAAGAAAAAATTAAACAAGGTTTAATTGATATTTTTTTAAAGAAAAGAAGTCTTATGTAGCGCAATGCTACAGTACCCTTTAACCAGCAAAAAAAAAATCTCCTATGAAGACAACAAAACAAAACTTTAACAACCCTAACTGTTTAACAAACAAAACAAAACAAAAAAATGAAAACCCTATTGAAATACATAAAGGTGACAACCCTATTGAATTACATAAGAAAATGACAACCCTATTGAAATACATAAAGGTAACAACCCTAACGAAAAAAGGAAAATGTAAACCTTCAAAAAAACCTGTAACCTTCTACTTGTTAAACTTGTGAAAGTGGTGAAGAAGAAATAATGGAACTGAAGAATAACAAATTATAAATATAGGTGAAATTATCAATAAAAAGAATTAATTAACTATGATCTAACTAATTAATAATTAAACTAACATAATATTATAAGATACGAATTAATTAACTATCGACTAGTAAACCAATGAATAAATTAATCAGACACCCTTACAATAACATACAAAGAACAATAATCAGACCATAACGTCCATTGTTGTTTAATAAGCTTTAATTAACGATCCTAAAGTAAGAGTCAATCTAAGACTTTCAAAATAAATAAACTAAGACGAAAAATAATTAAATTGGAAAGCGAAGTACTGATACTGATACTGTTAGCCTGCGTCATCCCACTGCTGGGCAAAGGCCTCTCCCCATGACTTCCAGTTTTCTCTATCCAGGGCTAATGTAGACCACTGGTCGTTGGTTTTATCCAGCTCGTCCCGCCATCTTCTACGAGGTCTGCCGCGACGCCTTCTGGCTGTGTCAGGGCTCCAGAAAGTGGCTATTTTGGCCCACAGCTCATTGGGCATGCGGCAGACGTGGCCAGTCCAGTCCCACTTCAGCTTAGCGGCTTTTTGAGCAACGTCAGTAATTTGTGTTTTGGAGCGCAGTGTGGTGTTGCGTACACGGTCGGTTAGTTTGACGCCTAGAATGCTGCGCTCCATTGCACGCTGGCAGACCTTGAGTTTGGACTTTTGATTATTTGTCAAAGACCAAGTCTGGGATCCATAGGTCAAAATGGGAAGAATGCACATGTCCATGATTTTTCGCTTAAGTGACAACGGAAGGTTTCCCTTCATAAGCTCTTTCATGGACCAGTAGCTCTTCCAGGCATTTTCGGTTCGTCTTGTGATTTCCTTGTCTTGTCTGGACTGGAAAGAAACTAACTGACCCAAGTAGATGTATTCATGGACATATTGCAATTCTTCACCATTCACTCTGATTCTATGCTTAGTGGTGTTTGACATCAGTTTGGTCTTTGACATGTTCATCGCCAGTCCAACCTCAAGGCTTGCATTACTGAGTTGATTTAACATTAGCTCTAGTTCAGTGGAAAGCGAAGTAAAGTAAGAATTTTAGATAAAGATAAATGATTTAATTATATATTGTATTATATTTAATTTAATTAATAAAGTGACATTACTTTATTATATCTTTTATGTGATACAGACCAGAGTGTACGGAATCACAATCTTGAAGAATATAAGTAGTCCTTGATATAACCCTAACTACCTGACACTTAACAAAACGAGGAGCGAGCTTTCCAGAAAAATAATCAGTTCCAGAAGACCTAGTAAAATTTCGCCTCCATACAGTATCACCGATGTTGAGTGTAACAGATGACCGGTTTGAATTATATGTATTAGAATTACGAAGAAAAGCCATTGCAAGGTTATCGGCTACTTTCGCATATATTTCAGCAAGAGAGTTAAGATTTGACGCATGACGAGACCGACTTTCAGCTAAATTGATGCTTCGAGTCTGCCTATAAACATGAGTTGGATCAACAGAAATCTCTCTACCAAACATAAGGAAATTTGGTGTGAAATTAGTAGCTAAATTAACACATGAATTGAGATATAGTTTGACCTTAGGTAACATTCTAGCCCAGTTCCTTTGATTTTCGCCAACTAATATGCTTAAACAAGTAATAATACTTTGGTTATATCGTTCCACGGTATTAGCTTGAGGAGTATAATATGGTGTATAAGTTGGTGAATCGATATGGAAGGTTCTAAGAAAGTTTAAAAATCGAATACTACGAAAAACAGAAGCATTGTCACAAAGAATGGACCGCGGAACGCCAAAATTAAAAAATATTTCCGATTCTAAAGCATTGATTACCGAACTGGTATCTACCTTTTTTAACGGAACCAACCAAACATATTTGGAAAATACATCCACCATAGATAAAATGTATTTATAACCATAATAGGCGATAGGCAAAGGACCAACAATATCGATAGAAATAATTTGTAAAGGTAATGATACATCTTTAGGATAAATCATCTGACCACGTGGCTGAGTGTTTGCTATTTTATAGGCTTTACATACCTCACATTGTTTCAATATTTCAGATACATCACGGAACATGTTTGGCCAATAGTATAGTTCTTTGATCTTATAGTATGATTTAGAAACACCTGGATGAATAGAAGGAAAATTATTGTGTATTTCCCAAACAGCAGAAGGAACTTTCTCTTTAGGAAGAACTACACGCCAAGGATCAGAAGATAAAGGACTGGAAATTGGCATGCGTCTAACGAGAACACCATTACGAATAGCGTAGGCGGGAAACATTTGAGGTGTATCACGAGCACCAAGATAGACTTTCTTATACCATCTATCATTGGTATTTTCGGGTCCTTGATCAAAAGTTATGGGGCTCGTGTAAACCCTCGATAAAGCATCGGGAACAACATGTTGTAAACCCTTACGATGGACTACGTCAAATGTGTATTGTGAAATAATAGTAGCCCAACGAGCTAAACGACCAGAGGGATTATTTAACGTTAGAAGCCACTTTAAAGCCATATGATCAGTAACAACAGTAAACTTCATTCCATCTAAATAACAACGAAAATGCTTGATAGAATCGAGAATAGCAAGAAGTTCGCGTTCCGTAGTACTATAATTACGTTCCGCTTTTGAAAAAAGTCGGGAATAGTAAGCAATAGGATGTTCCGCATTATTTATTTTTTGTGACAGAACAGAACCAAGTCCAACAGCAGAAGCATCACACTGTAAAATAAATGGTTTAGAAAAATCTGGACAGGCCATAACAGGAGTATTGATTAAAGCCGATTTTAGTTTGTTAAAAGCACATTCAGCAGATTCATCCCAATTAATCGGATCACGACCTTTCTTTTTACCTATCAGAGCTGTAAGAGGAGCTATAATAGAAGAAAATCCATCTACAAAACGTCTGTAATATGAACACATTCCAATAAAACCACGTAAAGACTTGGCTGTAGTGGGTGTAGGAAAATCTCTAATTGACTCGAGTTTATTAGGATCGGTCTGAAGACCTTTCTCATTGACAATATAGCCCAAATATTTTAATTCACTTTTACAAAACTCACACTTTTTTAGATTGATGGATAAACCAGCTTCCTTTAGCCGATTACGTACTTTCCTGAGGAGAGCGAGATGGCTATGAAAATCTTTAGAGATTAGAATTAAATCATCGACATATCCAAAGATACAATCATCACTGGTTGAAGTAAATTCAAAATTAACAATCATATCCGTAAGACGTTGCATTTCTGAAGCAGCATTCGTGAGACCGAATGGCATTCTAACAAATTCAAATAAACCACGTTGAGGAACAATAAAAGCCGTTTTCTGACAACTATCGTCATCAGCCAAAGGTATTTGCCAAAAAGCACTACTAAAATCAAGCGAGGTTATATATCTTGCTCCGCGAAGATTGTCTAGAATATCTTGTATCCTTGGAAGAGGATAAGAATCGCGAATGGTAACACTATTAAGTTTTCTACTATCAACACAAAAACGAACTGAACCACCTTTCTTAGTTACCATCACAACTGGACTTGCCCATGGTGAACGAGATGGACGAATAACTCCTATCTTTAACATTTTATCAATTTCATCATTGAGAATTTTTAATTTGACAGGAGATAGAGGGTAATACCTCTGTCTGACAGGTTGTCCAACAGTATTAATCTTATGAGAAAGCCAAGTAGTTTTTCCAAGACCCACCTTTTCAGATGAAATAACTTCAAACTCTTTAATTACCTGTTGAAGACTTAATTCCTGACTATTCGACAATACACTCCGAGGATGAACATATCGAACATTATTTTCAAAATGAGTTCGAGGCGTTTCATGGTTAATTGATGATAAATACATATTTCCATCAATATTTTTATTGAAAGCTTGACTAAAAAGAGACGTCAAACCGAACTTCTTCCAAAAATCGATTCCTAAAATAACTGTAGAAGTACAACAACGTGCAACTAAAAAATCATGCGTAAAAGTTGCATTGTTAAATAGAACTGGTAAAGAAACAGTTCCCAAAATATCGACGGGAGAATTGTTGGCGGAAAAAACATTAACGCTAATATTTGCGTCAACAGTAATACCTAATTTTTTAATAAAATTGAAATTAATTATGGACATCTGAGCACCAGAATCTAATAATGCTTTAACCCATCGGTCTTTCAACCATATCTCAACAAATGGTCTGTTATCTAGTGTATCTGAAGTTATCACCGGTGACACCGTATGAGATTCTTGCCAATGATGTTGAACCTGATGTGTATCCGTTGGATCAGCCTTAGAATGTTGCTGTAAATAAGTTTCAAAATGCGAAGCCGAATCCATGAGTTCGTTAATGTTCTTAAATCTGTGTATAGAAAGACAAGGAAGGTATTTTTGATGCATATTATGTGTTATAATATCGAGTAATTTTGATTCCACAATCGGGTTAGTAAGTTTATAATTGAGGTATGATATCTGGATAACAAAATCTCTGACGGATTGATCAGCTTGTTGTTTTAAATTGCGGACCTCTAATGCGGTTTTAAATTCAAAATCTGCAGGTGAAAAAGTTTTAATAAATTGATGCTTTAATTCCGTATAAGATAAACATACATGACGAATCAACCTAAAATATTTTAACGCTGAACCAGATAATAGCTCATGGAAACGCTTAATCAAATACTGGTCAGATAAATCATCAGCATATTTACGCTCATCAATATTTATAAAAAATTCGCGTACGCAAGTATTACCGGAGAAATCAATTTTCCATTTTGATAATGAATACCTGTTCTGAATTGTGTGTTCCTCAGATCTATTTGGCGACGGGATTGAACTATTCCTTGGGGGAATTGGTGGAAGCCTAGAAATAATAGGGCTCCGTAACGGAGTTTCAAAATTATGTGAGACTTCAACTGCCATAATGACGAATCGACAACAAAAAGGAAATAGAAAAAATAGTATGCAAAAAGTTTGTTAGCCAAAAAAAAATGAACTAGACAAAAAAGTAAACCAAAAAGAACTTATTAGTTTTGGTGTAAAAAATTCGAAGCCATTAGTTCTCACTTTTGCCACCTAACGCTGTTACCAAGCAACCAAATCTTTATAAGTCGACCTTAAAGAATAAAATCGAATATGAAAATTTAAGTTATTTTAAAATGAGGAATTTGTTTAAGAGTGTTTATATAAATTTGGTAAAATCTAGGACAAACTCCTAACGAAACAAGAATCTTTAGGCAAAGCAAGATATAAATGACAATGAAATATCCCATAGAAAATGCACGACATCCCAAAGCCTATGTCTGATGATGGGAATGACCAAGAAACGAGACACTGGAAAAATAAAGGCAGTTGAACACTAGAATCTGAAAAAAATAATCTAGACCCAAGCATAAAATGTCTTGCAAAAAATCGCTTACCTTAGTCACGCTGGCTAATCACACATACATCAGACCATTCAAAGACAACGGGTTCTAAATACCGCTAGCTATGGGAGTTAAATAATACACGGGATAAAATGTAATTTGGGAGGAAATAAAAGATTAAAATTCGATATGGTAACAGGATTAGTTTCAAAATTCAAGCATTTTACAAAACATTATATTTCACGAGAAACAACCTCAGTAGCGACTTTCAACGTTTTGTATATATATAGCGTCTTCTTTTATAATGTTCTATAATATCCGTGTAAGCGTGTTACACTGTTTCAAAATGAGATGGAACTGGAAACAGACAAAAGGTTAAATATGCTCACAAATGAGCACCACACACAAAACAACGAAAACAAGTGATTAAGTTATCGAAATAAATGGTTTAAAATGTGTACTTACTGCTTTTTCTTCGGGCGCCAAACTGTAGGGTTATTAAAATAAAAAATCACTTGATAACACCACAAGAATAGAATTTAATAGAAATAAAATATAATTAGTAAATTATTTAAATTGAATACATTAATGGTAGGGATTTACACGTTATTTAAAAAACTAGTGACAAATTGAACAACTAAAAAAAATGAAAACATTCGCTAGGAGACACAATAAAGATACCTAGCCTGAAGCTTCAGACGAGGTTTAAAATCTTGAATTTCTTATGTGGAAATTATAATTTAAAAATGAGGTTTATGAGGTTGGATTTTACAACTAACTATAATCTAGTCAAATATATTCAGCTAATTATGCTCATAAAGTTAAGTTATTTTTTTGAATCTGGTAAAAATAATCTTCACGCGCCACGCGCCGTTGGATCCGGGAGACGAATCAAAGTTCTTTTAAGGATTGAACGTAGATCACTTATGCGTAATTAATAATCCTCACACGTAGGAATAACATCGTTGTGGAACAATTAAACAGCAATTTGCATCAAACCTTGAAAAGGGTTATCCGAAGAAAGTTTGTGGGAACCCTTTAGATGTAAGTGTTGGCAAGATATTTACATCATCAAATGGAGCTCTCGGGGTATCAATAGAGGGCGAAATCGCCCTCTGTCACTGGATTTAAACCTAAAGCAAAACGAAAAGAAACGATAAGAATAAAGGACACAAACCAGGAACAGAAGATTATAGAGCAGACAACCAAAATTCACGAAATAAACACAATTACGTACCAGGATAAATAACAGAATAAAATATTCAAGCCTCCGTGGTATGCACAGTGAAAATTAAATTAGCTGCACAAACAATTTTCAATATTTTAGGTAATAAAAAAACAGCTTATCATTTCAACCGTATCTCATAGACGAATCACAAGAAAACTTCACCAGGGGTGTCAAAAATTTTCTGTAAAATCTAATTTCGAAAAATAACCACGCCAAACAGAAAAAGAAAAAATTAAACAAGGTTTAATTGATATTTTTTTAAAGAAAAGAAGTCTTATGTAGCGCAATGCTACAATAGGTACTGTGAAAACAAAAGCATAAATTAAAATTAAAAACCTAAATATGAAAACATAAAATTAACATGCTAAACATAAAATTAACGCTTTGAGTAAAAGCGTTCCGAAGGATTCCTAGTGATGATTTTCTTCCTTTTTTCTTTCTAAGTTAGTTCCGCGATAATCTTCTGAAATACATGATATTAATTGAAAAAGTCATACTTGCCCGGGGTCGGCAGTCTCGACAGAGATAACGACAACATCGCTAACTTTTGATTGCTAATTGTTAAAAGTTGCAATAACGATGCTTGCGGGAAATGCAAGTCTCTACATCCAAGGTGCGATTCTCGCAAGCATCATTATTACAACCGAATTCATTCGTTAGTAATCAGCGATCGAAAGTTAGCGAATTTGTCGCTTTCTATGTCGCGACTGCCTGGCCCAGATATGAACAACCTCGACATAGATAACGACATTTTCGATAACTTTCGATGGCTAAAAAAACAATTGAAAAATTCGGTTGCAATAACGAGGCTTACGAGAATCACATCATGAATGTAGGCACTTAGGTTTCCCGCAAGCATCGGCAAAAAAAAAAAAAATCGGTTACAATAATGTAACCGATTTTTTTTATGAAAGTTGACGTCAATGTCATTATCTTTGTCGAGACTGCCGGGCCCAGATATGAACAACCTCGGCCTATGAGGACAATCAATCCATCATGACGCTAAATAAGTGTTGTTTTTATAAACTATGATAAACATAACATAACATCACGCCTATAATCCCCGAAAGGTTAGGCAGAGGTGTACTTAATAGTACACCCACATTTTGCCAATGTTTAAAGCCCATGTAATAGGGGGCGAGCCTATTGCCATCAACCGGGCACAAATCCAGACTCCGTGGCTGCTATTGAGAAATTCTTGATGGAAAATCCTAATAACAATTTGCCCGACCCGGGAATCGAACCCAGGACCTCGTGCTCAGCAGTCACGATTGCGACTACTATACCAACCAGGCAGACTCAAATAAACAATCGGCTCTAACATTGAAAACTTACACCAATAGCAACTACTTCAAGCTCTGAAATGTAGAAACATGCGTAATGATACAACCATTATTTTGTACTCCAAGCTTTCATTATCCTCTCATCATAACTCTGGTACTAAGTCTTGCCACCCGCTTCCATACCAACATTACAAACACAAGAGAATCATAAACACAAATATGTACACGAAAATGAATCTTTCCAAAGTTCCGTTCGCTACCCCGTAGCTCGCAGGTCGGAGTTTCATCAAAGCTGAAACGAAATCCAGGTCCAATTAATCATACAGTTCGTACTTTCGCTGTACCCGATGTAAAGTTGGGTAATTACTCAAGTGAAGTGTAAAACGGACCCCTGGGTGACGGCTGAAATATGGCAGATGTGTGGCGTCATGCCTTGTGTGGAATGATTGGTTGGTTTTAGGTTTGAGGTCGGTAATTAATTTCACGCTGAAAATTGACTAACAAAAGTATATTTTGGGGTGAATTAATTTTTGTGTTTTTTTTTTGTAGGTATTTTAGCATTCAACAGACAATTTAAGTTAAAAAACCCATTTCACACACAATACAATTTTGATACATCAACATATCAACACACAAAGTTATTTGTTAATAGAAAGGCTAATGATTAATTTTATCGAATAATCAAAGAAAAGTGGAATTGAAACATGCTCCTGTTTAAAGTAGATAGGTAGTTTAGACAATTAAGTCAAACGACCAAATGCGGTGACCGCACCGAATTGATTTATACCCGTCTGAAAAACCGTTTTCACTAATCGGTGACCGAATGCTCAAAACGACCTAATTTAGGGTAAAAGAGCCATGAGTTATCTCCAAGAAAAAAATATCAAATTACATACAAACAGCGTCTTGTATAACGCCCCACTTCATCTTTCCATAAGCCTCTAGCCCTTATCAATCTTAGCCTTAATCCACATCACTCTTAATCCAGCTTAAAATAAAGCCACGAACACATCAACACATCAAACCAGCGCAATGAATTCTAAAAGCCTTCGCTTGTGACGTCACACTTCATGGTTATGAGACCTCGGGGAAATTCGGACGTAAGGATCGACCATAATGGACGGGGGACCAACCGTTCTGGACAGGTCGTTACACGTTGAAATGGTATGGAAGATGATGTATTGGTAAGGTGGGTGCGAGACCTGGGTGACCTTCATTTGTCACTGGAATAAGGTGTTTGTTTTTTATGGTTGATTTTGTAGCGGTATTTGTGTGTGTATTGGGAGGTAAAATACAAGTGACATAGTAAGCTATTTAAATGAGTAGTTTTTAGTCATGTCTGTAGAATGCATCAAGACCGTTGGGCCAGAGTCGTCAATGCACGCAGTGGATGCCAAAAGTCGGGCATCGATGCCGAGGTAGGCCAAGAAAACGCTGGGATAGAAGTGTTTGTGACAAATTCACCGAAAACCGCACAGAGTGTTAGAAATTGCAGGGAAATTAAGACAATTTGTCAGGATATCACTCACAATATTTATTAGGTTGCACGGTTCGCGTTGATCGCTTCCATAGAGAAGAACCGGTAAGAAACTCCATGGTTACTCTTTTCAAATTAATTGGTCTAACATAATTCTATATTACTTCACGTTTTATACAAAATGCAATAATTACAACACTTATCAGTTATCGGACATAGATTCGGCTATTAGTCTAACACCACAATTTCTTCCAACGAATCGCGCCCTCTCGGTTGAGTGCCATGCTTTTTTTATCAACTACCCCTTCCCGTAACAACATTGACGGCTAGGCAGTGTTGTCATTTCTTAAAAATAAAACGAATTATTAAAATCTTAAAAACCCTACATAATATTAGTTTAGATAGATCACAGCAGATCTTATTATTATTAAATAATAAGATCTGCTGTGACATAGGTATTTGAAAATCATGACAGAAGAAAGAGTTTCTAACATTATTAAATTTAAATACCGATCTATATAACTAAAAATGAATGTTTGATTCCGGAAATCAGACTATCGAATAAAGAGTTTCTAACTAGAGAGAAGAGTGGAAGGCTATAAGGTATTTGCCCAGCAGTGAGACAATACAGGCTAAGGGAAAAAAAAGGTCCAAGAAGTTAATCTACTCTCTGACAATGAGATCAATTCACAATGAGCTGCATGTCTTGTTTCACTTTTCGTAGTTGTTATTCGAGTAACATAAGTTTCGTTCGTATTTCTCCGAAGGATTAGGAATAGGTTTGCCCATAACTATTACATCCACATTTCGCCAATGTTGTTTAAGTTCTATGTAATAGGGGCAAGCCTGTTACGTTATTAATCTTTTCTTCAGTAAATGCATTCAATATTTTGAATGCATGGGAGTCGTTTAGCCGCTATTGTCCGTAAAGAGAGTATTTTTACGAATGTACGCGATCCCCAGATTGCATGGTGTTCTATCTTTATTGTTATTGTAAATTTAAACAGACGAGGAGCTCGTGGCTAAATAATAACAGCCGCTCGGGTCGATCTTTAGGTTAAGCCGTGCTTGCCTAGGTTGGTCTGTGGATGGGTGACCACCCATTACATACCGAGTTTCCTCCGTGCCTCGGAAAGCACGTTAAGCAGTTGGTCCCGGCCGTCATTTGTGATCTTTGACAGTCGTTAGTCGTTAGTATAAAAGTTGTGGAGGTCAGAGGCAGTCGCTCCACGTAAAATACTGGTATTCAGCTGCATCCGGTTAGACTGGAAGCCGACCCCAATAAAACTTGGGAAAAAGGCTAGGCAGATGATGATGATGTAAATTTAAACATACCTAATTTTCATCCAAAAAAATATGAGCAGTTTTATTCAAAAATACATTTACCACGAATCACTACATCAAAAAAATTACGTAACCAACAGAACTAATCTATTGCTATGCAGGTTTGGTGTATCAAAGTGGGGCTGAGGCGTGTGCCCAGGGACATTCCATCATCATTTTGTTTGCCCATCCATCGTTTATAGATGTCAAAAGTTGAGGGCGCGCCGCATCGACCCGGCTTTTGTTTGTGCAGAAAACGATTATTTTTTAAATGGGTTTTAGCGTGGGCTGGTGTTTGTGACCCGGATTTGGTCCTCGAGCTGGTTTGATTTTGTTATTGAACTGCTTTAGAATTTGGAAGAAATGAAAATAATCATAAATCATCATGGGTTTCGTAGCACTTCAATACCCGCAATTACTGACACAATTAAAATAACAATGCACCGTGCCCATTTGGGCACGGCTGGGGACATAATTTCATTCAGTGAGGATTCAGATTCAGTGGGACAGTTACCGCGAGTTAATAAATGAGTAGAAACGGGTTTCAGGTTTTTTCATAATTCAACCCTTAAGAGGGGAAATGGGGTGGCCTCAAAGAGAGTCAGCAAAAGGGAAGGGGTCCGTAGGGACCGGTAGTGATGGTGATTGGGATTATTACAATCACAATCACCATCACTATCACAACCACCATCACTATCACAACCACCATCATTAATTCAAATCAATTTATAAAATAGTCTAACTAATCTTGTTTCCCCATACAAACTTTGGAGCCCCGTTTAACGCCCTTAGGGGGTGAATTTTGAAAAATCCTTTCTTAGTGCACCCCTAGACCACATAAGGAACCTACTTGCCAAATTTGGAATATGTAGACCCAGTGGTTTGGGCTGTGCGTTGATAGATGAGTCAGTCAGTCAGTCAGTCAGTCAGTTTCTTCTTTTATATATTTAGAAGATTGTTACCAAATAATTTCTATGGTGCCGATTCCCTTGTTTACAAACTAAACCAAATTTAAGTTCAGTGCATCTTTTTCTTTCTATTTCATTAAGAAAAGGACAGAAGATAAATTTTAGTTATGTTCTGTCAAATTAATCAACGCCATACAAGTTTTAGAGGCGATTAAAAAGTTGACTACTAAAATTACATCAAATTACGTCAGGTGCTGACTAATTTGACAGGATTAAACTAATATTTATCTTCTGTCCTTTTCATAATGAAATAGAAAGAAAAAGATGCATTCAACTTAAATTTAGTTTAGTTTGTGAACAAGGGAATCGGCACCATTGTCTGCGAAGATAGTAGTGCTGGACGAGAGACCTAAGCATAATTTAATGAAAGTACTAACCTTCGAACGTTCTACCTTGAAACGGAATGAGAACTTTTGCATGTGTTGTGTTACGCCTACTTAATAACTTTTGAATATAAATGATTTACTGTGTGACAAATTATGAGACTGGCCCTAATGTAACAAACTTTATGAGAAATTATTTACCGTCTAATTAGTTTAAAATCAACAGTAATTTACAATTACAGATCGATACGCAGAAAGCCAGTCACTCCATGTTAAATGCTGGTATCCAGCCGCATCCGGTTAGACGGAAAGTTGACCCAATCGGGGTTGAGAAAAGGCTACGATACGCCGATGATGAGTAATTTATTTCTTCAGTATAAATGAGAGAGTAGTTCAAGAGAAAATTTGGCAAGCACTTAACCAATTGTGCATCCAAGAAGACCGCTGTAAACACACTGGAAAAATAGGGAATTAAAGATCCTTCCGACACAGAGCGAATACGGTGCTCGCGACCAGACGATGTCCCACTTGCTGTAGTGTCCGAAGTGTCCCAACACCTGCACTTTAGAAGACCTAAAAGGCGCCACAGCCGCGATTAACACGGCCACATACAAGGATTTAATCAAGTCGTACCATCGACACGAAAGTAGGAGAAGTTGAAAAAGAGAGCTAAAACGACAAATCTGTAATTATATCTCAAACTAGCAGTACGTCCGCGATTTCATCCGCAAAAATTGTGATAGCTCGGCTAATATGCATGATGATATAAACATAATTTGGCATAGAGCTTGACTTAATGTCCTATGTCCCCTAGATGGGGCAGAGGGCGTCCACAGATGTCCTCCATCGCGATCGGTCTTGAGCTTCACGCTTCACCTCGCTCCACGTCATTCCGATGCTCGCCGCTTCTGCCAACACGGTGCGACGCCAGGTTTGACGGGGACGGCCACGCTTTCTTTTTCCTTGGGGATTCCAGTCCAAAGCTTGTTTGGGTATGTGGTCAGGGTCCCTTCGGAGCGTGTGGCCAATCCATCTCCACTTGCGACTCTTGATCTGGCGGTCGATCGGGCTCTCGTGGCATTCCTCTAACAGCTCTACGTTGGAGATGGTCTCGGGCCAGTAAATTCCGAGAATGCGACGAAGACAGCGGTTGACGAACACTTGGATTTGGCCTGAGATGTCCTTTGTGACCTTCCACGTTTCACACCCGTAATGCAGCACGGATTTCACATTGGACCCGAATATCTTGAGTTTAATCCTTCGGGTCAGTTTCCGTGACTGCCAAACAGGTCTCAGCTGTGCGAAGGTTGCTCGGGTTTTGGCGATCCGTGAAGCGATGTCCTCTTCACTGCCCCCAGTCCAGCGTTTGGCTTTGATATTCTTATGCAAAGCGTATAGGACAGTTAGTACTGAAGCCTTACCGGTACTTGCAGGTGTACTTCCAGTCGATCTTGAAGTGCAGCGACGGGCTGCAATGTACTATAACGCGCGTGAGACCACGGACGCAGACTTTTTAACCCTACGTGACCGTGATAAGATTTCTAGATTATTCAAACCACAGACCGACGTCTGGAAGGAACTTTTGTCGGAATGGCAATGTAGGTGGGATAATTCCATCAAGGGCCGACACCTCCACCAGTTCTTTCCATCCGTTCGTGAACGGCTGGCCAGGACATGGCTGGAGGTTGATCACTGTGTTGCTCAATTTCTCACCAGTCATGGTAACTTTAAGAGTAAATTATTTTCCTTCAAGCTTGTTGACTCGCCTCTTTGTCAATGTTCCACATCTGACTGCGAATATGAACAATCAGCACATCATATTTTATGGGAGTGCAGTCTTTGGCAGAATGAACGCAATATTATGTTGGATAGTGTACAGGTTACATCCGGAGTTATTTACTACACAGACCTTGTAGAAACTAGAACAAATTTCCGTGCGTTCAGGCGTTTTTGCCATACCTATTATTGGAATCAAATATAACTGCTCACAACTTAGGACCCATTAATGTTAATATTTTATCCATGGTGCTAGGCAACTGGGCCTATCCCAGTTGTGAACGTCCCTTTGTGCCTATTGGCCTTGTTTCTTTGTGTCTCCTGCTGATATGGAGGGAAGTGGAAATTACAGATTTTCCTACTCCTCCGCTATACTTTTCTGATTAATTTCGTTGCGGGATCCAAGACAGTTAAATTCATTCTCTGGGACTTCGTCGAGCTTCACTGTCTCGGCGCTTTTCTGGTGGTCGCCACTGTTGATTCTGGCTTTCAGGAGTTACAGTGGTTGGGAACAGTGTGGCGGGCTTGCCCCCAGTCTCTGCCACGACGCTCCCAAGGTAAGTGAATTTGTGGACGCGTGCCACTGCCTCTGTGCCAATCAGCAACGGTGGGTGATTCTTCACACCAGTTCTCATCTCCTGGGTCTTCCTGATATTTATTTTAATCCCGGAGCAGGCATAGGTCATCGGCGTAATCCAAGTCTTCCAAGACGTTGGATAGTCCCCACTCTATGCCGCGGCGCTTGTTTTCAGTGATGCGAAGCATAATTCCGTCAAGAACAACTAGGAAGAGAAGCGGTGACAGGAGGTAGCCTTGGCGGACACCCGCGTGTACTGCTACGTCATCCGAGATGAGGCCGTCATGGGTTACCTTACAAGAATACTTCTTGTAGATACTCTCCAACAAACGGACGATTTTCGGCGGCACTCCAATTTCCAGTAAACGGGACCAGATGCTAGACCACTTCAGCGTATCAAAGGCTTTTTCGAAGTCTACAAAGGTTAGATAAATCTCCCTCTGCCATTCTGATGCCTGTTCCAGTATGATACGGAGGGTGTTGATCTGGTCCGTACATGAGCGGTTCGAGCGGAAACCAGCCTGTTCCCTGCGTAGAAGAGGATCCACGGCCTTCGACAGTCTATCCAGGATGATTTTGCAGAAAACCTTAGAGGGAATCGAGAGCAGAGTAATACCTCTCCAGTTATCGCACTGGCTAAGATCACCTTTCTTAGGAACAGTTATAATAAGACCTTTGTTCCAATCATCAGGGAGCTCTTCAGCGGTCCAGATCTTTTCAATAAGAGGCGTCAGAACGTTGACTGCGGAGGGTAAGTCGGCTTGTAACATTTCCGCCGTTATCAGGTCGAGTCCTGGTGCTTTGCCTGTCTTCAAAGAACGGACTGCCTCCGCAACTTCAGAGGCTGTCGGTGGTTCCGTGTTGATGTTCAGATGGATGGTGGGGGATTGACTTGCAGCGCATCAGGCGCTGATGTAGCTGACAAACGGAAGACCTCCTCAAAGTGTTGACGCCAGCGTAGCAGCTGCCCTTCTGATGTCACAATGAGCTGACCATCTTTGGACTTCAGCGGCTTCTTCTTTGACCTGCTGTTACCTGCCAGGGTTTTGGTAGATTTGTACAGCTCCTTCAAGTTGCCGGTGTTTGCAGCTTGTTGAGCACGATCAGCAATACCATCAGCCCACTGTCGCCTGTCTTTGCGGGTACTGCGGTAGATTTCTTTGCGTTTCTGACGGTATTGGATGTTAAGGTCGGCCCGTATGGCGTCGTTATGGGTTTCTAAAAGTCTCAGATAAAGATTTCTCATTTATTCGATCAGGCTCCACGTGTGTTGTGACATCCAGTCCTCCCGAGAGTGAGTCGATTTGTGCCCTAGAACGGCGGAGCTGGTCTCTGTATAGGCCACTTTTATGCGCTTCCACTCCTCGTCTATTGAGTCCGGAGCAGTATCGAGTACAGAAAAGTGATTGCGCAACTCGAGTTGAAAGGCTTTACGCGTGTCTGGGTCATGCAGTTTGTTTATGTCGAACCGCCTTCCAATTTTTTTATTTGGCATAGAGCACTCACGAATAATGTAGCTTTCTGCCAGTTAAAAAACTTTTTGAATATGAAATACAAAACTCTTTTTATTTATTTAAAATGCCTTGCCCATAAAAACACTGTGGTACACTTGTATAAGTTGGTAATAAATCACTTATTTTACAAATTACTGTTTTATGTAGCATGTTTTTGGTGAAAAGGAACGCACTGAAAAGTGCTTAAAGTTTCACAGGATTTTATTATAATATTGTTATTGCAATTTTTACTTGACTAGAGCTCATACAATTAGTAAAATTATTCTATTAAGGACGCGTTTGCAAAATTGATAGGTACAGAATCGAACTACTACATTGACACGGGTCATACACACAAGTGTACGCACGACTAACTGCGAGAATAGTAGTCAAGTGAACACATTTCGATACTTTGAAATTTTGAATGATAATTTTTTTTTTACGTATTTCTTTGTAATAAAATTATGTTAGGTACCTACAAAAAAAATATTTTTGCTCTTCATATTTTTACGAATTACCTCCGGACTTGATGGAGTGACCTGAAGGTGTGCTTTAGTGACTGCTACTGGAACTTCTCGACGTGTTGTACTAGGTGAGGAGAGTTTGGGCTCGTATTGTTAGTTATGATGAGACCTTACCTTTCGACCTGATGGAGTAACCTGCAGGTGTACTTTGGTGACTACTACTGGAACTTCTTGACGTGTTGTACTAGGTGAGCCGAGTTTGGACTCGTTTTGTTAGTTATGATGAGACCTTACCACCGGACTTGATGAAGTGACCTGCAGGTGTACTTCGGTGACTGCTACTGGAACTCCTCGACGTGTTGTACTAGGTGAGCCGAGTTTGGGCTCGTTTTGTTAGTTATGATGAGACCTTACCTCCGGACCTGATGGAGTGACCTGAATGTGTACTTCGGTGAGGTACTGGAACTCCTTGACGTGTTGGACTAGGTAAGCCAAGTTTCGGCTCGTTTTGTTAGTTATGATGTGACATTACCTCCGGACTTGATGGAATGACCTCAAGGTGTACTTCGGTGAGCTACTGGAACTCCTTGACGTGTTGTACTAGGTGAGCCGAGTTTGGGCTCGTTTTGTTAGTTATGATGAGACCTTACCTCCGGACCTGATGGAGTGACCTGAATGTGTACTTCGGTGAGGTACTGGAACTCCTTGACGTGTTGTACTAGGTGAGCCGAGTTTGGGGTCGTATTGTTAGTTATGATGAAACCTTACCTCCGGACCTGATGGAGTGACCTGAATGTGTACTTCGGTGAGGTACTTGAACTCCTTGACGTTTTGTACTAGGTGAGCCGAGTTTGGGCTCATTTTGTTAGTTATGATGAGCCCTTACCTCCGGACCTGATGGAGTGACCTGCAGGTGTACTTTGGTGACTGCTACTGGAACTCCTTGACGTGTTGTACTAGGTGAGCCGAGTTTTAGTTCGTTTTGTTAGTTATGATGAAACCTTGGCTCCGGACTTGATGGAGTGACCTAAAGGTGTAGGTACTTTCATGATTATGAAAAAACGTTATCAATTTTTTATTATGAGCTCCATATTTTTTGCCTATCTGGGGTCAATCAAACTCGGCTCACCTAGCACAACACGTCAAGGAGTTCCAGTAGCTCACCGAAGTGCACCTTCAGGTCATTCCATCAGGTCCGGAGGCAAGGTCTCATCATAACTAACAAAACGAGCCCAAACTCGGCTCACCTAGTACAACACGTCAAGGAGTTCCAGTACCTCACCGAAGTACACATTCAGGTCACTCCATCAGATCCGGAGGTAAGGTCTCATCATAACTAACAAAACGAGCCCAAACTCGGCTCACCTAGTACAACACGTCAAGGAGTTCCAGTAGCTCACCGAAGTACACCTTCAGGTCATTCCATCAAGTCCGGAGGTGATGTCACATCATAACTAACAAAACGAGCCCAAACTCGGCTCACCTAGTACAACATGTCAAGGAGTTCCAGTACCTCACCGAAGTACACATTCAGGTCACTCCATCAGATCCAGAGGTAAGGTCTCATCATAACTAACAAAACGAGCCCAAACTCGGCTCACCTAGTACAACACGTCAAGGAGTTCCAGTAGCTCACCGAAGTACACCTTCAGGTCATTCCATCAAGACCGGAGGTAATGTCACATCATAACTAACAAAACGAGCCCAAACTCGGCTCACCTAGTACAACACGTCAAGGAGTTCCAGTACCTCACCGAAGTACACATTCAGGTCACTCCATCAGGTCCGGAGGTAAGGTCTCATCGTAACTAACAATACGACCCCAAACTCGGCTCACCTAGTACAACACGTCAAGGAGTTCCAGTAGCTCACCGAAGTACACCTTCAGGTCATTCCATCAAGTCCGGAGGTAATGTCACATCATAACTAACAAAACGAGCCCAAACTTGTCTCACCTAGTACAACTCGTCAAGGAGTTCCAGTAGCTCACCGAAGTACACCTTCAGGTCACTCCATCAGCTCCGGAGGTAAGGTCTCATCATAACTAGCAAAACGAGCCCAAACTCGGCTCACCTAGTACAACACGTCGAGGAGTTCTAGTAGCTCACCAAAGTACACCTTCAGGTCACTCCATCAGCTCCGGAGGAAAGGTCTTATCATAATAACAAAACGAGCCCAAACTCGGCTCACCTAGTACAACACGTCAAGGAGATCCAGTAGCAGTCACCGAAGTACACCTGCAGGTCACTTCATCAAGTCCAGAGGTAAGGTCTCATCATAACTAACAAAACGAGCCCAAACTCGGCTCACCTAGTACAACACATCAAGGAGTTCCAGTAGCTCACCGAAGTACACCTTCAGGTCACTCCATCAGCTCCGGAGGTAAGGTCTCATCATAACTAGCAAAACGAGCCCAAACTCGGCTCACCTAGTACAACACGTCGAGGAGTTCTAGTAGCTCACCAAAGTACACCTTCAGGTCACTCCATCAGCTCCGGAGGAAAGGTCTTATCATAATAACAAAACGAGCCCAAACTCGGCTCACCTAGTACAACACGTCAAGGAGATCCAGTAGCAGTCACCGAAGTACACCTGCAGGTCACTTCATCAAGTCCAGAGGTAAGGTCTCATCATAACTAACAAAACGAGCCCAAACTCGGCTCACCTAGTACAACACATCAAGGAGTTCCAGTAGCAGTCACCGAAGTACACCTTCAGGTCACTCCAAGTTCAGGACGAATAGGCTTTTAGAAACCCTACTTACATACTTTTTATAGCGAAATAAAATAGAATAAAACTCTAACCTTGTGAAGTATCAAATTTGGTTTATCGAATATTTTGTGTTTGTACAGCGATCTTTTTCAACTCGAGGCGCTCCAAACAGGCGATACGTGTCCACTCTCGACGGGGGTCGCGCGCGGACTAGTTTCATTCGAAATACTTTGCAATAAATCAAGACGGGTATCAAAAATAAAATAACCCCTAACGCAATCGATTAAGATTCATCCAGAAGAGAAAAAAATGTGAAAAAATAAGTTTCGGTTTTAATTTTTTCTGCGACTATATAAAGCATTTAGATTAAAAAAAAATCCTAGCATTAAGAATTGAATATGTTTGCCAACAAATAGTATTTTTAGAAATAGTAAAATATGTTAATAATAGCACAAAAAATGTACCTAAACTCAACCCGGTATCGTTAATTTTGTGAAAAATGGCAACGACAGATCGATTTTACATTATAAAAAACTAATGTTTTCGATGATCTAGTACCCAGTATTTGAAGATGAAGAACCAATCTATACGAGGTAGTCATTAGTTATATTGGATTTTGTTTGGTTATGCCATAAAATGTACCGAAAAACAGCATAATTTTGCCTGAAATGCAAACGCGCCCTTAAGGGCAAATTTGATGTTAACAAGGCAGATTGTGGTAAATGACGTCACATCATGGCCGCGACAGCTACGGACGTTTACACTGACATAGAAAATTGCAGGAGTTTAATATTATTTGTAGCTCTTCGATACCCGCAATTACAAACACAAAAAATAACAATGCACCGTACCCGATCGGGTACGGTGCATAGTAGTTGAACTTAACTTTTACTCTTACTGTTCTTGGGTTGATAGTAATGTATTTTATTGATTTAAGTGAAGAAAAATTTACGTGCATATTATATATCTGACGACCCGAATGGCGCAGCGGTAGTGAGGCTGCCTTACGTTCTTAGGGTCCCGGGTTCGAATCCTGGTCGGAGCAAATGTTTGTGTGATGAGCATGGACATTTGTTTCCGAGTCATGGATGTTTATATGTATAATAAGTATGTATTTACAAACAAAAAGTATCTGTGTAGTATATCAACTATCTGGTGTCCACGACACAAGCCTCGTTGCTTAGTGTGGCACTAGATGGCACTGTGTGTAATGTCCAGCAATATTATTATTATTATTATATATTAGGTCATAAGTTCCGAAGATTACCCCCTACTTACAAACAATTACAATATTTAAGTACAGATTGAATGTGCATTGAAGATACGTAGATCTCTGTCTTAGATCTACATAAATATTAGATTACGTTGAAATATCGGGATAGTCGGAGCGGTAATCTGATTTCCACGTTCATTTTTACAGCGGAAGTGGTATTAACTGCACACGCTTCAACTTTTTCTCGTCTTTCGGTTTACATTTCAAATACAACCGCATTACGGTTTTAAAATGGTCTTTTATTTTTCCATGGATTGTTTGGTTTTACTTCGTTATGAATGAATTATTTAAATGTTGAATTTTATGGGAACTGGTTTATGTTTCATGTTTTGCGTGCATTTACATCTGTGTGTCTTCCTTTTATTTTCGGTCGTTCTCAACAATAATATCTAATCACAGTCTTGGAAGGGTAAAAATTACACTTATATTTTGTACCCTACTTACGATAACGCCTCTTGCTCGTAGTACTAAGAACTCAAACTCAAACTCTTTATTGCATTCATGTGTACATTTAGTTGTTACATATGTAAGTAAGTTCCAACATGAAACCCGGATAGGGCGGTTAGAAATTCGCGCTTATCAAAAAAACTTTGATTACTCAAAGTCTGCAGTGATATTCATAGTCCTGTGTTTCCAGATAGACGAATGCATACGAGTAGTGCGAATATTGCCCGAATGGCCATGCCCCCCTCCCCCCACATTGGCCGGATTCCTACCTTATGAGGCAAGATTGATGGAAAACTATTCAACACACCGGGTGGCGTCAGATATGTTTTGTGTGACAAAAACCTCGGCTATTGTTATATAACTTTTGTGTGCGAAACGTATTTTTGATATGATGTTGAATCAAATCTGTGGCGTACAATGCGTGACACAATTACAATCGCCTTTTATATTTTGACAATTTAACCCCATAACGACGCTGAAAGGCACGTGTTTTTCGTGATAATTTCTTTGGTAATGGACTATACCCGGAAACCTTCTAGTTAAGACCAGAGTTCCAACTTTTTCGAAAATTCCTTTAAAAAAACGAGTATTAAATAACTTTATTTTAAATGCCATGGAAGCCTCAGCTGATATAAGCATATAATGTTTTAGATCGCGATTATTGGACACAAAAAAAGTCGTTTCCCAGCAATCATTTAAACAAAAAAAAAACATCTTAAATTAAACAAAATAAAATAAATAAACAAAGTTATTAATGCCAAGAGGGCATCAGCTCAGTCTAATGCAAGATGGAAACAAGGAATATCACTTGACGCTGAGTTTTAGCTACTTATCCCACTGAACTAATCACAGATGTTATACCTACTTGCTATATGCTAGACTAATCAGCAAGCCAGCAACTACTTCCCGTATATTGTGTTAATTAACTGAATGCAAATAGGATTATTCACGACTCTGTTCCTATGACGTACCTACTCTGTAGGTACCCAATATGTGTGGCTCCTCAGAACGTTAGTATTGACCACAATTCAATGACCATTGACGGCTCAGTAATTACTTTATTGGACGCCTTGCATACGTATGACGCAGCGGACAATGAAACATGGTTCCTATGTTAGGTGCTAACACTGGAGGATTTAATTAAGATTAGATACGTGACAGTACAGCCAACCGCACATCAGAGGAAACAATTTGACATTAAAAACGTCTTTAAGTCGTAGAAGTAATGGTGGTTTTCGTTGTGTTCTTTATTTCCGACCTTTTTATCAGTCCATACGTTGTTAGTGATTAGTAACAGATTGTGCTTTTATCCTATGTTAGTGTTTTAGTAGTCCTAAATTCAATTTTTTAACATAAACCTATACTTATTTGGACCCAGTGTCTTTGGCTGGGGCAGTCCACTCTGCCAACAATCATTTTTAGGATGCTGTACCGAGTGCTACGCAAACGTTGCAGTAAGGAAGCCGCTTTCTTACGCAATATGGCGTGAAAGTCATCAGTATTAGCTGCAGCAAACATTCCTGATGCACTGCAACGTCGCGGCGTCTGATGTGAAGTTCACTGTAAGTACACATTGTGTGAGAAAGACAGAAAGAGATTGATCTAGAAAGACTTGTGTTTGATCATAATTGCGAATAAAGTCTGTAATAATATGTGTAATAACAGATGCCAGGCTCGCGGTAGCGACTGCTCTTCATGAGCTTCTGGGTTCGATGCCCAGTCGGCAAAGTGTTATTGGATTGTTCCATGAGGAATATCATGGTAATCATTTGTGCGTCGATGTCTCTTTGACCCTGTAGACGTATGTATGAGTACGTCCTACTCTACTATCTAACTTTAAACTCTATATACTACAGTTAATATCATGTAACATAAGCCAACAAGATCCTGTTACTGCAAAGCATTAAAAAGTAAAGTCTCTTAAACGTTTCTCTCTCATGTTTCAAAGTTTAAAACGAAGAGAATTTTAGGTAAAATTTAACATGGACGTCTCATCTAATTCTCTGCGTAGACGTTGTGCAATTTAGAGACAGGGAAAAGTAACTTTCGTTTACTGAAACAGAGAAATATTAGGTTGACTTTTAGTATTGTAATACTAGATTTTCATCATCTGCCTAGCCTGCCAGTCTAACCGGGTGCAACTAAATACCAGTATTTTACATAGAGTGACTGCCTATTTGACCTCTACAACCAAGTTAGTACTCGTATATTGTAATCCCTTGTTAAAACTGGTTGTCAGACTTTCGGGCCACTGACTACCTGCAACGACTGTCAAAGATCTACAATTGACCATTAGTAAATCCCACACGGGCGAAGCCATGGTCATTCTTCTGCTTAGCGTGTCGATGGCAATATAAATTGTGTCGGCCCAGAACTGCACGCGCCAGCGCATTCTCCAGGTAACCCGCGATCATGGCGCTTGCAACAGCGTCGAAATATCGGGAGCTCAAAAATAATCAATAATCACGGAAGATATCCCGTAAGTGACAATTATGATTTTATTCTTATTCATATTATGACATCTCTTCTATATTTGGCGAAGATGGTCTCTGACAACTTATGCTGGTCCTTTAATAGAAATCTTCTTGGATATTTTTGTCTGGATAGATAATATTCATATTGTTGTCTGGATGAATAATATTCATGCTGGTTACTTTGTCGGATCACAATGTCTTTTTAGGGTTCCGTACCCAAAGGGGGGGTTCCGTACCCAAAGGGTTAAAAACGGAACCCTATTACTAAGACTTCGCTGTCTGTCCGTCTGTCCGTCTGTCCGTCTATCCATCTGTCCGTCTGTCCGTCTGTCCGTCTGTCCGTCTGTCTGTCACCAGGCTGTATCTCATGAACCGTGACAGCTAGACAGTTGAAATTTTCACAGATGATGTATTTTTATTGCCGCTATAACAACAAATACTAAAAACAGAATAAAATTAATATTTAAGGGGGGCTCCCATACAACAAACGTGATTTTTTTATAATAATTGGTACGGAACCCTTCGTGCGCGAGTCCGACTAGCACTTGGCCGGTTTTTTCACTTTTAAATTAGTTGCGAATTTTGTGCCGTCACTCACACACATTTTTAAAACAATAAAAATAATAAGGAAGAAGAATAAAGTATACTATTGTATATAGCAGGTTAATGTCTGCAAATCCACGTCCATATCACGTATTTTGCGTCATCCTCAGCCTGGAATCACACATTGCTAGGTATACGCCTCCTCTTTCCTCTGCCGCACTTTCCGGTTCCTTATCCGTTTTTCAGATATATACGTAAAGGGTGTAAAACACCTCTTAACGAAGCTGAAAGGCACTTGTTCTCCTCGTCATTGCGATAATTTTATTGTTCGACACCATACCTGGGAACTTTCTAGTTACGGAGATATTAAGGGGCAAAGATCCAACTTTTTGACAAGTTTTTTTTTTAATACAAGTTTTTAATGTAAGATTTTTACTTTTAACACCTCCACGACCCCCGTACTATTCAGTCCATCCATCAGCACAATGTTTTGATTGCGTAATGTTGAGTCCTACCACAAAACATGATTTTTCACCCAAAAAAAAAAGTCGTTTCCCAGCAATATTTTTTGCGTAAAGTTACTTAGTCTACAGAATGCTTGGTTGACGGCTTCGTGATGAGGTCTTTTACACCCTGTATTTTTCGTACAGATCAAAAATGAATCTCGTAATAAAACACACCGGAATATCACAGCAAACTTTTTACGTTATTTCCATACAATTACAGTTATACGGAGCTGTCATATCAGAGCGTTTATGAAAATGTTGTCAAAACACGCCGGAAAACGTTAACGCGACAAAAATACGGGTTACAAAAAAATAGCCATTGTATTTTTAGTTCTGTTATCGTGTTCCGCACAAACTGTCATGTTGTAGCTGACGTGAAAGTATGAATAAAACAAGCTATTTTACTTATGGCACTTTATGCTATACGTAACTTGATGAGAATGTTCCAACATGTAGTTCATACAAATGTTCAGTAGCATATTTTCATTCATCATAAATATTATCATCGTTCACAGCCTGACTTCACCCACTACTAAGTATAGAGGCCTCTTTGCTTGTAGCTCCACCTGCAAGTTTAGCCAAGTTGACAATCTACAATCGTTAACGCTAGTAGAAAACTAATCAAATGTATGGGAATGACAATGACATCATCTCAACGTTAAATCACGTGATCAACACAAACGAATAGAAAATTCGTAGCCAAGTTTCCATCGTTCAAAATGATAGAATAGAATGTTATCGTTTCTATAATGTTGATCGCTATACTCTTTGGTAGGAACGTTCACCATAGAGTAAATTGTAGGTTTTTTCTACAAACAGAGAACTAGCGATCGACTCAGTCGTGTCAACTTGGCTACCAATTTAGCGCTTTCTACAATCGATTATTGCCGAGGCGTTTACGATTGTAGAAAGAGAATCGATACGAAACGTTTGTTACTTGGCTAGGCCTGCTGATATACCCACGATAGCAATAATCTCGCTGCTGGACGACCGACGGTTCTCTTGGACGCCACTAAATTACAGCTTTACTCCAGCTGCCATCACCGCGCCTTGCTAGGTGTCCTGCCTAGCTCCATTTGAGTTCCTTGTTTCTAATATTGAAGACCTTCGTAATTTTCATTATACTACAATTATTTTACGCTCGCAGAACGGATGGCCGATGGGGCCAAAAAGGTCTGAAGTGGCGACCGCGAACCGGAAGACGTTGCGTTAGAAGGCCTCCCACTATGTGGACCGATGACCTGGTGAAGGTTGCGGGAATCCGCTGGATGTGAGTTGCACGGGACCGGTCAATTTGGCGACACTTGGGGGAGGCCTATGTCCAGCAGTGGATGTCTTTCGGCTGAAATGATGATGATGACAATAATTTTACTTCGTAAACTTAGGTTTGCAAAGTAAAATTTTCCTAAAGGGAAAAAATATAATAAATTGTTTAATGACCTAAGCGTCCTAAGCCATTAAACAATTTATTATCTTTTTCATATTTTCAAATATGTACTACTAAAACTTAAAAAAAATCTTTGAGTGCCGTGTGTCTACATTCAGAAATTCAGTAGCACTATAATTTCTCATTTCATCGTTTTTTAAGTAAAACCTTATCTTATTCCTACTCAAAGGCCTCTCACTAAATATTGCGTGTATTTTTCAAACAGTTCAGTATATACAAGTAGGTATGTAGGTACATAACGCGCGTGAGTTGAGGTTGTCGTCGGGTCGGGCATTTTACGGAAACGCTCGCCACAAAGGCTTTCAGAGCATTTCAGAGCTACAAAAGGACTACGGTTAACTCGACACTATAGTGACTATGATTTTTGTAAACTGAAGATTCTTTTATAAAACTGATGATTCTATATTTATGCTGGAAGGAATATGTTACAAAAGATTTTGGGTAAGACGATTTTTTTGTCTTATAACTAGATCGATTCTTCAAGCAGCTTTATTTTATAACCAGATAAGACATATTTCAATTTTATTCTAACCTGTTCAAGTAAGTTAGGGTGGTCAAAATTTCGAGCTTATCAAAGTAATAGATGATGCGAGCTAAATTCACACAAAAAGCATCAGTGTTGGTGTGTGTCAGTGTTCAGTGAGTGCATAACCTGACCCATCTGTCACAAAGAAGAGAATATAGGATGGGTCAGGTAAGACCACAATTTACCTACTATATTACTACTTTCTTGACAACACTCTAATACCGACCTTAAAAGAAATTATTACTCATATATTTATCTAATATAAGGACTCAAATAGACATAAATAAAATATGCACGTACATAAATAAACTAAAATTTCATGTAACAGAAAATTAATTCATAACTCGCGCAAAGTATAATAATGAAACACGTCTCGAGATTTTCATCTCATTACTTTTTCTGTTTAAAACTTTTCTGAAGACAGATTCTCTACGTCACACTTGTAAATTACTTCATCTGAGTACTACAAGTTGAGCGTATAATAACCTTTGACCGAGTATTTAAACGAAACGAACGAAGTCTCATGCTGTCCGTGTCTATTGAAGAAGTTTTTTAGTGATAGATATACTTTTTAACCGACGGCGCGGCGGTTGAAAGCATGAATTTTACGGGTCTTTTTTACTTTTTAATCTCTAAGCATAAAATAATATGTAAAGGCTAGCAATACTTTTAGTTAATTTTAAGATATCTAGATATTAAACGACTTTTTATCATTATTTAAGATATAATAGAATTATAGTCATCCCGCATCTCGTCGTCATTCATCATCTTGATATCGGGAGCTCAGAACAATTGAAAATCACAGAAGATTTCCCGTAACAGTGTAAGTTTAGTTATAAGTCGTGAAAGCTTAAAACAGTGTGTAAAATAGAATAGTTCTAGAAATTTTGTCAAAATGTTCAAATGTGAACAAAATTGTTAACAATACCATGTTTAAAACAACGTCAGCACATGTTTGATACACGACATGGTTTTGACAACGAGTATTACAACCTGTAAATTGATTTAAACGCACAGAAAGTAACAATAACGTACGAAAAGATGAGTCTCCCAGATGCAGCAAAAATTGTAGTCGCCCTAGTAATCGGTAGGACAATGGGTTTAAATTTCATGCTACAGAAAGACGGAATGTAAGAAAAAACGAGGCGTAACAAACAACGACTTAAACATTTTAGTGTTTTGTTTTGATAGTTGATGCAACATTATATTATTGTACTCAGAGAGTTTCAGTGGAGCCTTTCGTAAAAGAAAACAATAAAGGGTTAGGTTCCCATTGAGCGTGCCGTGTTCTAATACTACCAACACAACTAACAAAAATCGGAAATATTGCCTTTTTGAAAACTCACAAAATTTTATCATATGTTTTAAAACCAGAAATATTATTTACGAATCTCTATAAATAATACACCCTATAAATACCTAACGATAAGTACATTCTCTAAACACAGCAGTAGTTTCTAAATTAGAACATCTAAAGCCCCAGATGACGGTCCCTACCCACAACATTCCGTGATTTGAGCCCCAAAATTCACACGAAGTAAGGCACCGCGTCGGCAAGTCAATTTCGGTCGGAATACATTCACAAGACAAGAATAACAATGTCTGTAAAAGTGAGAAGTTCCTGACAAGACCGAGAATTAACGAGACCACTTCTCGAACAGGGACGGATTTAGGTGGAGGTAAAAAATATTTAATTTAGATGGTCTGTGGCAGTAAATGTCTTAACAAATACATGGTATGGTGGTGGTAGGTGCCTCTGTACCTCGGAAAGCAAGTTTAACCGTTATCGGTGTCGGTTGTCATTTTGTAGCTCTTTGACAATCGTTACAGTTTCACCAAGTGGTATCGTAGTAATCAGCAACTGGATTGTGGAGCTCAGATAAGCATGTCGCTCCATGTAAGTAATGGTATTCAGTTGCATCTGGTTCGACTGGTAGACGAACCCAATATTGTTGGAGATAGGCTAGTCATCAGCCATCTTCGTACTTACTTTTTTTTTTAGTTTTAGTCTCTTTTGGTTTAAAATATGTATTAGTATAATTCATCATCATCTTCCTGCCCTTGTCCCATGTTACATGTATTAGTATAATTATTATTGTTAAATATTATTTTATGTAAGTATTATATCTATGGGCCTTAGTTGCCTGATAATAAAATTATTATTATTATTTCCTTTATTCCTTTTAACATCTTATTAGATTACATTTATAATATTTATTAAAAACATATTTAAAAATATAAAAAAAGAATAGTCCGCGGGTGTCGGGAACAGGGTATTATTATTATTATGTCTTATTTTTTAAAGAAATAAGTATAAAAGTTTCAGGAAAATAATTGCTAATTGGCATCGTTAAAACAGGCCGAAATTTGTTGAAAATAAATGTTGTGTGATATAACTTTGATGATCTTTGATGATCTAAATCATCATCAAGATCTAATCTTTGATGATCTAAAACAATTTCTGTGTGATTTTTAAATAATCTGACATCACGGTTGGCGCAGCAGCTGGGCAATTGGCTGCTGCGCTACGTGTCGTGGATTCGATTCCCGCACGGAACAAATATGAAGTTGTTCCGGATCTGCTTGTTTTTGTATGTGAGTTTAAATGTGTGTAAACGCACCCACGATACGAGAGAAATTACTAATGTGGGGCAAAGTTTAATAAAAAAAAAAAGATTTTTAAAGTTGTGTTCATGAATTATTTCCGAAACAAGAAATGAAAATCAAAAGCGTCCTATCAATGTCATTAAAGTGCCAGAAAAACAATGCCGTACTACTTTAGAGGGTGTAAAAGGCACTTGTTTTCCCCGTCATTGCGATCATTTTTTTGTTCTACACCTTACCTGGGAACCTTCTAGTTACGGAGATATTGGGGGTCAAAGTTCCAACTTTTTGACATTTTTTTTTTAAATACACTTTTTAATGTAAGATTTTTACATAAAAACCTCCATGACCCCCATACTATTCAATTACAACAACAATGTTCAATTGCAATTACAATGTTTTGAGTGCGTTACATTGAGTTCTACCACAAAACATGGTTTTTCACCCCAAAAAAAAAGTTGTTTCCCAGCAATAATTTTTGCGTAAAGTTATTTAGTTTGATGTACAGAATGCTTGGTTGACGGCTTCGTGATGAGGTCTTTTACAGCCTGTATGTAAGTAACGATTGCATACACAATGCTTACAAATTTTAAACCATTGCACGTCATAGACTTTATCAGTCCTTACAAACGCACTGACCTCTAAATGCTTTCTACTGTAATGTCACAACTCACTCTGTTATGCAAATGTAGTTTTAGTGCTATAGAAATAACTTGCTAATATACAGTTGGATGCCTGAATAATTTTGCACTTATTAGGTACCTAATACCTACCTTATAATGACCTCAGTGTCTCGGAAAACAGTTGAAACCGTTGGTCCCGGCTGTCAATTGTAGATCTTTGACAGTCGTTCCAGGTAGTCAGTGGCCCAAAAGTCTGACAACCGGTCTTACTAATGGGCATCGTATTTCCCAGCACTAACTGGGTTGTGGAGGTCAGATAGGCAGTCGCTCCATGTAAAATACTGTTATTCAGCTGCATCCGGTTAGACCGAAAGCCGTTCCCTTCATAGTTAGAAAAAGGCTAGGCAGACGATCTACGGACTTGATTAATTGATGGGTGTTTAGTCTGAACGGACCAAATCGAATGTACCGCGGTCCGTTTAGACGTACACAAAATATGTTTACGTTCGAACGGACCGGTGTCAAAAAAAAAACAAATGTATAAACTTCATCCAGTACATTCGGGTGTAAAAGTAAAAAAAAATGAAATAAAATGTCGCGAAGTGTGCAAAATGACGTATTGCTTCGCTTAAAATTAGAACCAAGATAGCAAGAATGAATATGACGGTTTATAATTATTTTAATCAGCCCTTCTCATCCATCATCATCATTATCTATTCTCTGAGGCCGTAATCTACAACATGGGTGCAGTGCGTATTGGCGAATACCTATCACGATATTGTCTTAAAATTTTGTGGTCGCAGGGAATGAACATGTTCCTCACAATGTTTTCTTTCGCGGGTAAATCCCACATTGAAAAAAGTCTACAGTCACTTTAGGTGCGGCCCTGTCACCCAGAAAGTCAGCCCAAACTTTAATGAGGGTGTGACTTCAGTCGATTGCCAAGCCTTATGAGCTGGCAAAATTGAAATGCTTCCCCACTTGGTTCATAATAACATGCAAATTACATTGTTCCAAGTGTTCGCACCCGCAGCGAGTTTATTTCTACAGTATTATTGAGGAATTTATAAAATAAATTCATGTTTCTTGCCCATAAAAGATTTAGGGAACAAGTTTTTTTTTTTCTTATTTCCGCTTGCAATTATAGCATATTTCTGGGACGTGCTACGTATAGTTAATTGGTTTCTTCTTCATGAAATAACAGCTGCTTTTAAGCACAGTTTGGCTGCACAATGCTATCGTCTATGACCGGCTTTAGGCGTGAAAAGGTAATAGGCAGATAAACAGATAGACAGGCAGATATACAGTAGGCAGAGTACAGATTTGATTCTGCATTATGTCATTATAAATAAAATAAATAAATAAATAAAATGCTTTTTATTCAGACTAAGTCCATTTGGTTAGTACAACACACAACTTATATACTAGTGTTAGTACTTATATCTACCCGAAGAACAAAACAAAACAATTATTAATTATGCGCCACAGTGGCATGTAGGCGCATCCAATGCCCCAGTATGGGACTGTCCCACCTGTCAGCTATAGTTTTCAGGATGCTACAACAACAACAACAACAATATTTGTAATCACGTTCTCAAAAATAGCCCCAACAATTTTGATGTAAGTGACATGATGTAAGTTATATCGAAAAATACACGTGTTTACAAGCGGCGGAAAATCGATCTAGCTGGGTCTCATATCTGGGAATTTTTTTTTTTTTTGAGTCGACCAAGCCCTGCTTGAGTAAAAAAATTGACTCAAGCAGAGCATGGTCGCTCCAGTACTTATCGTTATAAATATACGTATGCTTATTAAACTACAAATATTTTCCAGCAACATGTCATCGTCATTAATGGCCGTCACATGCTGGGGTACGAATTTTAGGGGACGAATGGGCTCTGACCCGTCACTTCCACATCCCGTATTCACGAATCAGCACATCTCTAACAGGACTAAATAGAGGCTCTATGGAGAGCACAACACTGATTGGAGCTGATTCGCTACTCAACACAAGCCCTTGTTAATCTTAACGAACGTCGCTCTGGGAAAGTGCTCGATAACTTTGTTTAGTCACACTCTGCTATGTAGGTATAGCGAGACTACTGTGAACAGGACGCTTAAACTATTAAAAGTAAGCTGTTATGTAATAGTAGATTTTATCCGCCTCCATTTTTATCCGAGACTTTTAGCAGCCCGAACTGAAGGCGAGGGCTGATAGTAATGTCGAGGATAAAATGGTATTGTGGACGAGTTATAAACTCTGCTTTTCACTTCGATTGCGAGGAAATAAAACAGTAGTATAACATAGCATATCTTTAATTAAAATTCAAAGTAAAATTAGTACAGTTTTGAATACTGAAGGAAATTGTTTTTTGGCATATCGCCGCTTTATTTTTTTAAATCTTACGACATTGATATTAGGCTTGGGCTGCAGACCTATACAGCCTACTATTAAATAAATTTTGAATTAATAATTTTCTTAAATTAATTAAATAACCTACCGTACTTGAATTTAAATATTAATATCTGAGAATAATCGTCTACTTGGTAGTCCTTCTCATCGCTCTGGTTTTATAAAATCATCTTTCTTTGTCCAGGCGGTCTTCCTTTGGAATGCGCTCCCTCAGGACATCAGGACGGTAACCAATCGGTTCACATTTAAAGTGAAAGCTCGAGAACACATACACAAGAAGTTGGCAGATTCGTCTCACAACTAAGTTGTTGTAGTTGTTTTTTGATTATCTTTCATTACTTACTTTATTTTGTATATATATTATTTTGTTTTATGTATGTATATCAGTATTTATTCTTGTATTTTAGTTATAAATATTTTTAGTTATTTTAGTTATAGTTATTTTCTGTTATTGCACCTACTGTGTATTGTCTCTGCATCACCCTAAGGTAGACTGGTAGAAAATGCCTAAGGCATTAAGTCCGCCTTTGTACAGTTTTTACTTGTGCATAAAGTTTTAATAAATAATAAATAAATAAATATATTTTATGTCTTAAAAAACACATAAGGCAAATAAATTAAAGTAAATATTATAAAATAACAAATTCTATCTATGAAATTCTTATTGTGTTTGGCTGTATTAATGCACTTGTGCACAAATTTCTATTTTGTGCAGCCTATATCCTGCACAAATAAGCACTATCAGAGCATGAGAAGTGAAAAAGCATTTAGTTCTAATTCCGTAATTATATTAGATAACAGTTTGGTTGCAGAAGGTAGCTCCGCTTGGACGAGTGTGACCAGTGATCATTTCTTGAGGATGCACCGTGGAGGATCTAAACACAATATAACATCACGCCTGTTAGCCGAAGTTAGATTACGTTAAGTAAGTGTTATGCAGAAGTCTCCCTTATAGTAACCCACATGTAGCCAGTTATATTTGAGCCTCATGTAGAAGGTATTGAGCCTATTATCATCAAATCCAGACCCCGTGGCTGATACAGAGAAATTCCAGAACGAAAAACCCAATAACATTTGCTTGACCTGCAAAACACATGTCTAATAGAGGTTTGGATTGCAAATTGCATTAAGTAACTCCTATAGCCGAAAAGCTCAATGAAAGTCGTTTGCAGTGGTACGTACACGTAATGAGAAGAGACAAGGACTACATAGTAAAAAAAGCCTTAAATCTACCGGAGAAAAAGAGGTAGAGTACGCCCTTCGTATACATGGTACGCTAGTATGACCAGTATCATAAATAAATAAAACTACCCGACCTGACAACCCTAGACAGAACGTCTTGGCGCAGAAAAATTAGAAGAGCCGACCGCACTTAATGTGGGATGAAGCAAAGAAGAAAAAGAAGGTGTTATATAAGCGGCATATTTTTGCCAGCAGAAGGGCAGAGCTGCATTCTGCATCTAAGCCCACAAACCTTTCAACTTCGAACACATCAACCCAAGGTTTGTAGTGGCTGTTGTTGACATTGCAATACCCTTATTATAATAATAATAATATGTTCGGGGGTTGTGGCTTCTTAAATGCTAAGACCCTACACAACCGTGAGGTATGCAGTCTCAAGAAATACTTCCTGGAAACCGACGGGGAGATGCACCGCGATGTGGTCTCAGTGGACAACGGTCTCACCCCGCTCTCCCTGGCTATCGAGAACTGGCGCAAACCTAAAGTATTAGGACACTAATGACCGCAAGGAAGAACGGCAGAGCAAGAAGCTTCACGGACGCTTTTACTGCTTTTACCGAGCCCTACATGGCCCCGATGTAGACTTCTTAGCGTCGGTATCCTGGCTACGCTTTGGTGACCTCTTCGGGGAAACCGAAGGTTTTGTCTGTGCAATAATGGACGAAGTTATGATGACAAATAACTACCGGAAATACATTGTGAAAGATGGCACGGTTGACATATGTCGGGCATGCCACCGTCCTGGAGAATCGATCCGACACATTATTTCTGGGTGTTCTAGTCTCGCTAACGGAGAGTACTTGCATAGACACAACTTCGTTGCCAGGATTATCCACCAGCAACTTGCTTTGAAGTACAACCTTGTGAAATCAGAAGTGCCTTACTATAGGTATGCGCCCGACCCAGTTCTCGATAATGGTAATATCACGTTGTATTGGGATCGACCTATCACCACTGACAGGACTGTTGTTGCCAATAGGCCTGACATTGTGGTGATAGATCGATTGGAGCGTCGCACAATGATTGTTAATATAACGGTCCCGCATGGTGAGAACCTCGTGAAAGCAGAGAAAGATAAACAATTCAAGTATCTAGATCTGGCTCGCGAGGTTGTTGACATGTGGGACGTGAATACAGCAGTCATTGTGCCGATAGTCGTGTCGGCCAATGGCTTAATAGCCAAAAGCCTCGACCAACATCTTAGGAGGCTCTCGCTTGGCAGCTGGATCAAGGGCTTGATTCAGAAAGCAGTACTTCTGGACACGGCGCGTATCGTTAGGAGGTTCCTCTCTCAAGAGCCCTGACCACCGGCAGCTCGGACCCTGCTCCCAGCGCTGGTGGGCTACTGTTTTTTTATATTATTAAATGTTTTTTTATGTTGTTTTACTAAGAAATATTTAAAAATGTTAAAAACATGTGAATATAAATTAATAAATGAATAATAATAATAATTCATTTATTTTCAGGTAAATAACACCCATTGCCACATATACATTGATAACCAAAAAGATCCAATAAATTTAAAAATTATCAAAATAAAAATCAAATGAATGAATACACAATAACATCAGACCATTAACAAAATTACATCAGATAAAAATAAAATAAATTAAAATATAATGAAATCAGAATAAATCAGATATAATCAATTAAAACCAAATACAACACATTAAATTATATCACAATACCTACATCTAATAAAGCTAAATCAAGTCAAATCAAATTTAAATGTTTATCCAACAGTAACATCAATAGATCAATACCTTCTCTCCGACACTGGTACAGCAACATGTCTGTCGACACAATGTCGGATGAAGGGGCAGTCAAGCCTTCCCCCAATCATCGCTAGCACGGTGTTGGAGCTGGCCCGTATTCTGTGCACCAAAGAGGTGGCGCGCTTACGCATAGTCGCGTGAAAGCAGTCGGTATGCGCTTCTGCGAACATACCCGAGGCGCTACAGTAACGGGGCAGCCCCATCAGCGCCCTGAACGCGTTGTTTACGAAGAAACTTGGAGAACCACACCTATTGAACTCTTCTCTCATATTAACACGAACTGCAATTTTCTTAAAAGAATAGCTTATATGCTATATTATTAGTTAGGTAGCGTGGCTTTGCGACTAACATCCGGCGCTCACGGCCCGCTAGATGTATATTATTGTGCACGTACTACCTACACTAATATGGCAATATAATAAAGCACTAAAGGTGAAGCCAGTATTTATTTATAACTGACTGCATACAGTGAGAAGCTTTGCCCTCATATATTTGGCATAATCTTCTACTCGCGTCGACTTACGATACTGTAATAATTTGGTGAGGATTTATTCTAGCGCAATTTTATGTTTTTACTAAGAAAACAGACACACATCAATCAGTTGGCATAGTTTCTGCATCTACTATAGCCACATCATAAAATATTCAGCACAAAATCTTTGCAACTGGGTTGCTTGTTGAAAGCTGTCTCCAAAACGAAAGCAATCAAGCGCATTGAAAGATAGGTCATGTTTGCATTCGTCGTGCTATAGGTGTTTAGGTAGCTATATCTTTAGTAGAAGTTTTTTCATCAAATCTTTTGGGATGCTAATTATTGGAATTCTAAATACTTTTTAGATTGGACTGAATAAATGGAAATTAAAAAAGCAAATTGAAAATTTAAGAGGTAGACACTAATCGTCCAGATATTGCTTTTCCAATAGTAATCAAGAAAACTAAACTAAATAAACTAAGCGAATGACCTGACCTTCTCATAATAATACTTATTTTTGGACCAAAAAAAAACTCTGACGGTCTATACGCCTTGTTTTTAAACTCAAAGCATTTATGTCAATTAGACCATTACACGCACTTTTGAATGTAGAATAATCAAAAAAGCGAAGCTACAGAAGGTATAATAACTTGTGAAAGTACTGTAGTTGCTCATTACAAAGCGCGTTATTATTCAAAAATCTCACAGAATTATCATTGAGAACACACATGCTTTTCAGTTGTAACTTCAGTTAAATCAACTGAAGAGCTACAACTGAAAAGCTGCTTTCTTTAGTAGAAAAAAAACACAATAATAACAAACTATCAAGCTATTCCAGACTCTAAATTAAACGTAATACAATCAGTATTGAGGCAGTTACCACGAACTAAGGCTGTCTCGAATGACGAACCTAAATTGCTCAAACCTGCCAAACAAGTGAAGGCAATTCTGGAAAACACATTATTCAAGAACAGACTCTCGCGTAGCTTCCGTGAAACTACAGGCCATTTTGAAGCACTGAAATCTGATATTATAATTGCCAACGATACCTTGAATTGCAGGTTTACATTCAGAACTTCTAAGGAGTCATTCAGAGGAATTGCTATGTCGATTCCCTTTACGTCGACAGTCACATTAAAAACGAAATACGGCTGTGATTTAATTATAAAGTAATTTCGTTCATCCGGTGATACCTACCGTGTTTTGTATAACATTGATAACCCACCGAAAAGTACTAAGCTAGCAGAAATTCGAGTTGTGTTTTTTTATCTAGACTCGCGGGAGCGTGTCAAGCCAAAGTTCTGGCGCGCAGCTCATCGTGTTATATTCTAGGTACTTACTGTTTAATATTATCACTAAACTTATGATTGAAATACCATCTTCAACATACTTAGTACTTTTTGTGGTACTTACTTTATTTTAATGAGTTGCGGAAAATGATTTTTTGAAGTGAAAACTTCTTTAGGCGCGTTGTGCACTTTTTGGGTGAAGGTAAAACATTGAACTCATCGTCACGTAACGTGCGGTCACGCTTCGTAGCCGTTCGTAGCACTCGTAGCACCCACTACGGCGTAGCACCACATAGGCATGCGCGGGGCATAACCAGTGCTACGACTGGGGCTGTGTACTTTTTGTTTTCACTTCTATCGGCAGTCCCCAAAGACTGCTCCGATTTTTTTTTTAATTTATTGAATTAATGAGAAGGACTCTAATAAAAATTGTCGACCCTACAAGCGTTGCTATATTTTCCAAAGTAAATAAAATACCCCAAACTTAGAGGATTTAAATATTCAAGTATTTATATTCTTCCCTCAACCAATAAACTTAAGAGTTTTACAAAATAAATAATTCACGAGGTGTCGGCGAGAAAGTCAAACTTTTTATCCTCAATAGCACTTTTATTATGCTAAAAGGAATATGGATTAGCAGCCAGCAAATACTGAACCCTATCGGCCTAGATATCAAAGTGATTATTAATAAAATTGATACTTCTAATGTACTAAGTTATAGTGGTCAACTATAGAATCCAAGAAAGGTTTTCTTCTTCTTCGCAAAAATTTCTCTTGCAGCATTGTATTTTCAAGATCGACGGCGTTTTGTGGGTCAAAACGCCCTTTAAAGATTCGTGACAAAATGATTGCTTTTGAAATCAAAGGACTTCCGACTGAGGCTCAACCCTTGACATTTTTTTCGGCCCTTACATTGGGAAGCTGTTTTGAATTTCGCTTTTAAGATTACGATGCTGCTTTCAAGTCGAATTTTGAGGTTAAGTGTATAGTGAGTATTATAGACGCTTTGAAAGAGTTTGTCTTTCAAGTTATCTAATAGATTATTATCCTATTTTAAACAATATCAAAGAGATTTCTCCGATAGGCTATGAGGACTGGCTCGTAGCTCGTAGCCGTTAGAATAGAAACCAGATTAAAACCGCCTCGGAATAATATTAAAATGTTTCAAACCTGATTTTTCAATAACCAGATAATGGTGTCAATTCTGTTGTGCACAAACTAAATTTAATTTAGGCTATTGCTATCATTTACTAAAAGGCAGTGCGAGAAAAGGACAGCTATACCTATGAACTAAGTTAGTTAACTAATTTAAGTTAACTAGTTTATGCTTTGCGCTTTACCGTGTTTTTAGTCTACATGTTTTTACGTGCACCCTTTATTTGTATGGAAATATTACTTCCAATTAAATTTGACAGCTCTAAATTACATCCGTCTCTTTCTCGTTTTATTAGAGAGAAAAAGATAGCAATAGCCTAAATTAAATTTAGTTTTGGCACAACAGAATCGACACCATTATCTGATATCCGAGGAATAATAATATTGCGGATTAACAGGTTTAAGAGTCCTATTACATTTTTTAGGCAAATTTTTGATTTTTACTTCCTGGATCAAATTATTTCGGTCGGCGTACACGAGTCGATAATAATAGCGACATTTGGACGATTGTCGATTGATATTGACGAATATTAGAGACGAGACTGACATGAGACTGAGGAGCGAGCTGAATTGAGAATTATAGTAGGTACTTTAATTTTATTTATTGTATTTTTGTCTTATTATATTGACAAACGAAAACTAATGAAACTTATTCATTGTAGATCGAAGTCTTATATCATATTAATTTGTTTGATAAAATTGAGTTTATTTGGAATATAATGGACGCTGAATTAAGACATTTATGGCTTAAATTACTATTTCTTTACGATTTTTTCCGTGAAAACTCAAGGAATTTAAAGAAATTCTAAAACTCCAATAAACAAGTACAACATTCAGCTTTTCTTTTAGTAATTTTAGCTTTTATAAGAATTGAATGTAACTATGTGAATTTGAGCGTTAAAGTTCCATCGTCGACGGTTTTTCTTGCAAACTGAGTCCGTAAAATATTTATAGTAAATTACACGAAAAGAAAAATGAAAATGTGTAACTCCAACTTACAAGAAAGAGAATGGCACTATCGTTATTCTTAAGCAAATAATTAAAATATCTTACTGCTGCTGAGAAGTACTGCGTCAAAAATCATGAATTTACGTAAAAAATGTAATAGGACTCTTAATACAAAACTGTCAAAATTACTATGAGGATAAAAGTAATCTGCATTACCTAAAGGTTAACTAGTAGTAAGGGCTATGACGTCTGTTTTGTGTGCCTACATAAACAGACTATTGACTTATCATTCTGTTGCCCTAATCCCAATTAATTTGGGGTCGGCGCAGCTTATCTTCTTCCACACTTCTATATTATTCGTCATCTAATCAGACTCCTCCTTTCGTGTCATATAAATAAATATACTTCACACAGTTCATCCATCGTTTCTTTGGTCTTCTACTCTTATACCCATAGTCCAAAGTTTCCTCACTATTGAATAAACAAATAAATCTGGTAATATATTTAACATTCATCAAAACATTGTACCCCATTTCAATATTCTATCTGAGCGCACACTAAACACAACAGCCTCCAACAATTGTCTTTTTTAAACTTTCACGATCAAAACACATTAATAATACACATGTAAACGGGTATTTTCGCGAATTTTTACCTTTAACCCTTAACCACCTAGCGTCGGTCACAGTGACTCCATGCGATATAATTATTTTTTCAAATATTTCCGTTATTACGCGGGCCACACGCCTGCGACTCTGTGTACTTTTTCCCCTCCCTCCCCTCTCCAGTTTGCGCTCTGCGCTCGACCAAGCAACACGTACGCGCAGTGAAAAAATTCAGGTAAATATATTTCGTATGCGGTCATGGTGACCGACGCTAGGTTGTTACGTTACTTTTAGTGTTAACATTTTCTTGTTGTTTTTTAAGGTTTATCATGTCTCAACGTGATCAAAGTATCAGTAGATGGTTAGAAGAGTTTGACTCAGATTCCGAGGATCAAAGGGACATGCCGGAAATACCAAATGAAGATTGCAGTGACGTTGAAGATGTACCAGTAGACCACGTCATTGATGGCGAGTGTCAATTAGACTCTGATATTGATGTTGACGAGTTAAGTGAAGATAACGATAATGATGATCTGCCAGTTGATGATGGTGCATCTTCCGATGATGATGTTCCATTGGCAAGGTACCGGAACTAATTCGGAAAAAAAAAATTGCGTTGAGTGTTCTCAAAAAATGTGTGTAGGCTGCCTCGAGAAATGGTAAATGTTAGGGAGCTGTAATTTTGTAATGATTGTGATTTGATTGTGCCAATGATAGTTTTATATAAGAGGTTATATAATTAAGTTACTAAAATAATTAAAAACTAAGTAGCCTCATTGATAGTTATTGCTTAGATCTCAGCTTAATAAAAAAACCTATAATTTGTTAAAATATTTGTAAGTCAACTTTTATTAATGATAATAAAAAGTAAAAAATGTAAAATTGAAGAGTTTATTACAACAGTTAGAAATAAAAACAACTGAAGAACATGATGTAGTTTTGATTTGTAGCAATTTTTGAACTTTTTACTTTCCTAATAGTACTTTATACGCAAGCGGTCACCATGACCGACGTTAGGTGGATGTGTTACTAGAATACACGTTAGGTGGCTAAGGGTTAATATAAGCCCGACGTTTCGACCGGATTGCACCAGCCGTGGTCGCGGGAAGACTGAAGTATTGGAGGTACCGCCACAGCAAAGCGAAGGTGTTTATTCAACTACCCTCACTTGATCTTCATAAATGTTAATTAGGGCCGGTTCACACTAGGACAGCACACTACACTAACAGTGTCCGCATACTGAGATGATTTCACTTGACGAGTACACTTAGTGATCACTGGATTCCAAGCGGGAGAGAGTCTGAAGCCGTCTTCGCGATTGAAATTAGGATTCTTCTCGATCTCAATCGCTTCCGTCGTCGGGCTTATATTAAAGGTCTCCGATAAGTCAAGTGAGCATTCCCAAAAGCGCGATACAGATTTTCCACCAACATAAAGCAGCAATGCTCAATCAATCATGATGTACTAAGCCTTCCACGAAAAACGCTCGTCATCAAGACTTCGTATTCTTTAGAACAAAAAAGTTTAACCGTACATAAAAGATGAGGGAACTCTCAAATGAGTTTTATAATAGAAAAAGTTTTCATAGAAATAATTACCGGAATATAAAGCGTTTAAAGGTGTTATAAGTTGAGATGGATGGGGAGGTCGTTAATGTTCCGGCGTTGACTTTTGAGTGCTCGGTGATGTAATTACGAGGGATTTGAAGAGTAACAGGTTTTGAAAGTCCGGTCGCCTTCAGTTGGCTTTTAGTCTAACCGAAATCAAGAGATTATCAGTACATTGCCCCGGGTGGTCCCATCACCCAAATATCACCCTAGTGCTTTGACCACTCTGTAATATAGACTAGTTTTTACCATCAATAAATTGCAAATTTATTTAGTCCGTCAGTTGTGTAAGTATAGGAAAATAATGGACACGTATTTTTTGTAAATCAATGAATATTAACGCATCAAAACCTGGGAGTGCGTTCTGACGTCACGAGCCCCCACGTGACGTTAGAACGCACTAAAAATTATCCCACGGCGCGGTGCCATAACGTATTGAGATTTTTAAAAGCGTCGTATCTTCGTCAATTTTGGTTTACGTAACAAAAGAAAAAATACGGGTCAAATATTTTTTGATAATCTAACTGACGGATTAATTAGATTTTTTTTGTCATCTACCCTATACATTATAGGTAGTCCTTTACATGGATAATGATTGGGAACTAAGGATTACGCACCTCACTCACAGCCCAGCACTCCAATAATACACACAACAGTTTGTCTAACAACACGGCTGCTGAAAATACTGTTTAGCCATATTGATCCTTCAGCGCTTGGTTAATTTAGCTTCAAGTCCCCATTTTCCGTTGCAGGGTCAATGTCGTAAGTAACAATTTTACGATAAAATATTTAATTCAGCGACACGAACTCAGCCTACCACGGTCCTTACTAAAACTATGTCTAACTTTAGTTGGGCAGTTTGGCTATATACTCCTTGGTTATCGTAGCTGCCTTTTTCAGCAGCTTGTTAAATTTTATTACAACAATAAACCAGAAAATAGAGACACGTTTTTGAATCAGAAATGTTTTCCAGCCTGAAGAGACTGTAAAACCTAGAATTATCCTTTTCTGTGTCTTACAATCAGCCTGAAGCGAAATCTTAATAAACTCATAACAACGAACAACCCGAAATCTTAATTTAGTATCTCAATCAACAATACAATCACGAGAACAATCGGCGCAATCTATTCCAATTCATATTTAAATTTTACAAGGCGACATAAAATCTGAATATACGAAGGCAGGAAATTAGCGGAGTAAGAGGTATCGTATCCGCGCGAGTCCGGAGGGCGGGCAGACTCCGGACTCGGGGAATCGGGGACTCGGGGACACGGGGAATCGGGGACTTAGGGACTTGAGAGCCGAGAGTCTGGCGGAGCCGCGCCTTCCGCCCGCGCCGCAGTCTCCGATGAACAGCCGCGCGTGGCACCCGTCGATCGTTCGTCGCAATTTCCCGCACTGCCGCGGAACCAATAATCCGCAATTCGTGAATTAAAACTCAAATATCTGTACATAAATTAAAACTAAAAACTCTCCCCAACGCGTGTTTCAAGTGTTTGTGTTTCAGTTTTTTCAGTTTCATCTCTCTGTGATTTTTTTATCTTTCTGTGATCGCTGTAGGACTAAACGGCGGTTTTTAATTGAGCTTTGTTGAATTAAGGTAAGCGGTTTTTTACATAATAATGGAAGACATTTTTTACGTCGTTCTTTTTATATTTACAGGTTTAATTTAAACGAGCTTTTTGTTCGCGACGGCTATACGTTGTTTTAAAATTAGCATAGTGATGGAAAGAAAGTAATTATTATTTCTGTAATTTCTTATGAATTATGGCAGTCATAAGTACTGGGAATTTTATTATGTTCGAGGCATTTTGTTGACTGTGTGTTTGTACAATAGATCTCTTTAAATAGTCAATGCAACATGTATGTCCTTACATTGCTCATAGTAAAGTATAATCTATTGTGTTTAGAAGATAAGCCGTGATAAGATAACACCTCTACTAACTGGGTATATAACTCTAGTGCCGTCATTATTTACTTTATAATACATTATTTATGTTTAGCAGAGTCATCTGCAATTTAGATTAGCCGTCTGATTATTTTGTTCAGATGGGAAGCAACGTTGTTCTGTAAGATAAAACTATGATCATTAATTAGACTCATCAAGAATACATTCTTGATGAGTCGAATTGATGATCATAGTTTTAGTAGTAGTAGGCTATTTGTCTATTCCAACGGAGTTTCATTTAATCCAGGGTAGCTTTTTAGCATCAAGTAAGCTTAGGAAAGTATATGGTGAGGAGAAGCAATATAGCCAGTGGTGTACCAAGGGCCAACAATACGGCAAGCTCATAAGGCGAGCAGACTTACTAAACCCTAATATCATGAAGAGTAGCTGTCAGTTGTGACTGGTCATCTCTTAGTTGCCATGGCTTATTTGAATGAATTATTTTGAATTGTATTTTTTTTTTGTGTGTTTTTACTGCGGACACTTTTAACGTGCACATCTTGCTACATTGTTCTCACATAATATACCATCTCAACATGAATGATGTAACCAAGATTTTGTAACAATATTCTGATTTAAAAGCGTGTTCATGGAGTTTCTTGCCCGTACTTCTCCATAGAGATCTACGCTAGGGAATGGGCAACTACAGTATTTTCACAGTTTTTATGTCTTGTGACTGGGACTGTAGCTAAATTTAATTTTCATCTTTGTTTCGACCATTCAAAAGTGCCTGTAACTGGCTTACTTGAAATAAATGGTTTGATTTGATTTGATTTGAGTATAGTAGGTTAAAAAGGAGCTCGTGGCTAAATAATAACAGCCGCTTGGGTCGATCTTTAGGTTAAGCCGTGCTTGCCTAGGTTGGTCTGTGGATGGGTGACCACCCATTACATACCGAGTTTCCTCCGTGCCTCGGAAAGCACGTTACGCCGTTGGTCCCGGCTGTCATTTGTGATCTTTGACAGCCGTTACAGGTAGTCAGTGGCCCAAAAAGTCTGACAACCAGTCTTACCAAGGGGTATCGTATTAGCCAATACTAACTGGGTTGTGGAGGTCAGATAGGCAGTCGCTCCATGTAAAATACTGGTATTCAGCTGCATCCGGTTAGACTGGAAGCCGACCCCAATAAACTTGGGAAAAGGCTAGGCAGAGAGAATGAAAAAAAGAGATGATGAGGTTAAAAAGGAAGGCCAAGCTTTTAGGCATGTATGAAAGTACTGCCACAGTCGCCACTAAGCAATACGTATCGTAAGTTTAGGCAATCAATTTTTTTATGTAGATAATTTACATACTACATCAACACTGCTCTAGAAACGGTGAACGAAAACATCGTGAGGAATGCGGCATGTCTCAAAGCCGAAAAATTTGAAGTCGTGAGACATCCGTGGCCATCGAATTATGGCCTCCTCTCACAAGCGGAGCTTTTTGTCCAGCAGTGGAAATGTTATGGGCTGATTCATCAACTGCCTAGCCTTTTCCCAACTATGTTGGGGTTGGCTTCCATTTTTACCGGACGCAGCTGAATACCAGTATTTTACATAGAGCGACTGCCTATCTGACCTCCATAACCCAGTTAGTACCGGGTAATACGATACCCCTTGGTAAGACTGGTTTTCAGACTTTATGGGTCTTTGACTACCTAACGACTGTCAAAGATCTTCAAATGACAGCCAGGACCAACGGCTTAACGTGCTTTCCGAGGCACGGAGGAAGCTTGGTATGTAATGGGTGGTCACCCATCCACAGACCAACTTAGGCCAGCACGGCTTAACATAACGATCGACCCGAGCGGCTATTATTATTTAGCCACGAGCTCCTGTTAAGGGCTGATTATAATGAACTATACATATTATATATTATCTTATAACATATATTTACCTAGCAACTAATGGTACTGAATAGGGAGAGCCTTACATTTGTAACAAATGTAGGTGTACCATCAATCATCTATTAATGTATCTGTGCCAATATTGACACTAACATCATTAGGTATGAGAGTATCGTGTTCACCAACTGCTGCATTATATTTCAATGGAATACATATTTACATATTATGTTGATAAGTAAAAGAATAGAAGATTTGTATGAATTTGTATTTTTGTATTTTTTTTCGTAGCCGTGTGGTATCCCGCAGAGTAGAATAGAACCAACCCATGACACTCACGGGTGTCGTATAAGGCGACTAATGTCTGAGGCAGAACACCTTGCGCCTCCGTAGACCAGAGAATGGGCAGCAGCGTTTTCTGTTAGTCTTTCATTACTGCGATCTCCAATCCGCCTGCCAAGCGTGGAGATTACGGCAAATTCCTCCCATCATGGGAGAGGCTTATGTCCAGCAGTGGACGTTATGGGCTGTTGTTGTTGTTGTTTGTTGTTGATGTTGTATGAATTTGAGCATGTTTTATATATATTTTTAAATTGATGTCAGAAATATGGTACACCTAAATGAGGATACCTAATATGTATACTTCGACAGTGTTTGACCGATCACCATGAAAGTTGGCACATATTTTTGTATTTTTTCATAGAGAGGGTTTTTCTTCCGACCTCGAAGTGGTATTCTTTATCATGTGGTTAATGCCTAACTTGGTGTCCGAGTTTTAATGCCACCCACGGACCTCTGACTTAATAGCCTTACATGTCGTCGACAAATACCTCTCAGGCATGCTGGTTCCCTCAAGCAGTGCAAGCCGTGGGCTACAGCTAAATAATAAGCCTGTATTGTCCCACTACAGGGCGTAGTCTTCCCTCTCTATTTTCTGCACAATTCAGTCTTTTGTCAGTCCTTTCAGAAGGAGTCAAGCTCCTTTATGTCATCTTCGTCCTTGGTCTGCCGTAATGTCACCTAGCGTAATGGAACCTACTCTGTGATTATTTTAGCCCATTTCTCATTTGACATGACATTCGAATTACAATCGATGCTTCGATTCGTAGCAGCTTCTTGTTACGAGTATCCTCTACGAGTGCTACGCGCTACGTGCTACAAACCCATAGTAGGTACTATGGCGTAATTTGATTGAAACTGCCTTTTATTTTGCAGTATCGCTTGCCGAAAATCCGTTAGCGCCGCGTTTCGGTATAAATCGGGAGAAACATGAATAGTAGAACGTATTCGTCAAAGAGATCGTCCGGTAAAAGTATTTTACACACCACAGACGTGTATGTCAGTCATCGAAAGGGATTTTTGCGTTCCAGTTTAAAAGGTATAGGCGAAATTTTGTGCACATGCCTGTGCGTTTTTTTTGTACTGAATTTGTGAGTTGGCAATTTCCTAGTTACAGGTGTGCCAGTGCATAGGAGATTATAGTGATCCATTTCCAAATTTGCCCAATCTGATATAAAAATATCTTTAAAAGGCAATCACTTACAATGTCATCAATAGTGTTCGCTATGTGCTCGTAGTTTTTCTGTCATAGTTAGATCTGCTGAGACCGAAATTATAATTATAACATCGTCATCAAAATCATCAATAAAAATGTCGTGATAGGTATTATCCGCCCAAAACTAAATAAAAATAGTAATTACATACGTTATTTTTTTACATTATGAAAGAAAGAAAACATAATTTATTTGGCACATGCCTTATGTGTCCACAACAGAACAAATATAATAATAAAACTTAAAACTACACAATGAAAAAATCTTAATACTAAACAGAAAAAAAAAATACCTACGTAAAAAATAAAAATCTAAAGTTTTGCACACATCAGTGGCCGTTCTGGGTTTTCAATCCCAAATCGGTTAAAAAGGATAATAGGGTTCTTCTCAAGGAAAAAAATTCAATCATAACCCAGGATTGTATTGCTCGCAATAACTGAGATAGGATCACGTTCTCTCCCCTATCGTATTAAAAACTAATTTCGCCATTCATAAGAGTGATTTCTTTGGTTTTTACAGAAATATTTTTTGTAGAGAAATAAATGTTTGATTAAACGTAAGGTTGACGCACAGGCACAATCTTACGTTTACAATAGGCTTGTCAACTGAAAAAAAAATATAATTAGTTCGTCAGTAAGATTATAAAAAAATATTTGACTCGAATTTTTCCTTTTGTTACGTAAACCAAAATTGACGTAGATACGACGCTTTTAAAATTCTTAATACGTCACGCCGTGGTATAATGTTTAGTGCGTTCTGACGTCACGGTCCAATTATTTTATTTTATTTTTTTCCAATACTAGAACTGACGGAGTAAATATATTGGTAATTTATTGATGGTGGAAACAAGCCTATTTGGGTGAGGTAGTCAGTTTCTATCAGCAATAATTTGAAGCACACCCATGTGAATATCACCCATAGTATTCTCCATTTCTCACTCATGGTTGTTGAGGTCTATGCCTCGAAATATTCAGTTTTGATTCAGCAATAGAAACATAATGTAATGCTCTGGTATTCGAGAGGTCTTTAGCAGTTATTACTTAGCATGCGATAGACCGTTCAGCGTCTGCTAGTTTGCCATCTGATATCATGAAAAAAAAACGCTATTAGGATAGAATTATCTTTGAAAGTCGTTACAGGTAGTCAGAGACCCGAATGTCTGACAACCAGTCTTACCAAGCAGTACCGTATTACCTAGTACTAACTGTGGAACCCGAATGGCGCAGCGGTAGTGAGACTGCCTTACGTTCTTAGGGTCTCGGGTTCGAATCCCGGTCGGAGCAAATGTTTGTGTGATGAGCATGGACATTTGTTTCCGAATCATGGATGTTTAATGTATAATAATAAGTATGTATTTACAAACAAAAAGTATCTATGTAGTTTATTAAATATCTGGTGTCCACGACACAAGCCTTGTTGCTTAGTGTGCCACTAGATGGCCCTGTGTGTAATGTCCAGCAATATTTATATAAATTTATTTATTTAACTGTGGGTTCAGTTAGGCAGTCACTCCATGTGAAATACTGGTATTTAGCTGCTGCCCGTTAGACTGGAAACGTCTTCAATATATGTTCGAGTAGTCTAGAGAAAAGCCTAGGTAGATAATGATTGTCATCATGAGATTATAATCACAAAATTAATAATGAAATTCATCAAGTTTCATTACAAAGGGCGTGAAACCATTATTTCTTAATAGACGGCATTGTAACACAAATAGGTTAAAGACCTTTATGATAAATGGGTAGGTGCACACAGTGACACTTCAAGATAGACATTTACAATATAACATGGCCTCGCATTGTATAAATTTCCAATACAATAAAAGGTCCGCCTAAACTGGTTTTGTATAGCTTGATTGGTCGCCCTGCATCCATGTGAATGATTTATATTATAACTGTTTTGGCAGCCACAATATCCCGTCGTGGCTATTGAATATATTAGGAAAGTGTGAGCATTCGTAATAAAATCATCGTAGTAAGATCAAAACTGAATATTTCGAGGCATCGGCCACAACAACCGTGAGTGCGAAATAAAGAATACGGGTATGGGTGATATTCACATGGGTGCGCTTCAAATTATTGATGATGGAAACTGAATACCTCAAACAAATTGTAAATGTACAATTGTGTCTGTGCGTCAACCTTACGTCTAATGAAACATTTATTTTTCAACCGACTTCCAAAAAGAGGAGGTTCTCAATTCGACTGTATTTTTTTTGTGTTTGTTACCTCGGAACTTTCGACTGGGTGAACCGATTTTGATGATTCTCTTCTTTTGTATTTGAAAGCTGGTGCTTCCTGTGTGGTCCAATTTAATCCCATATTTTTGCGAACGTAATTAATTTTATTTTGTGAACATCTCTTCAAAAATAGACGGCAAATCTGCCTTGATTGCTGCAATCGCTTATACAACATCATGACGTAACATCACGCCTGTATGCCCTGATACTACGCAGATGTGTACAATACACCCAGATTTCGACAGTTATGTATGTTAAGTTGGCGCGATCGTGTACCACCCGCGCCTCAGAGATATCAGCAAAAGGAAGGGGTTCGCAAGGTCCGATGCTTGCCGGGGCTACGGGACTGTTTGAAAGAGATACTGCGGCCCTGGAACACAAGGGGCTAAGAAGGAACATGGATGGGTTTTAGTCAGTAAAAGTCGGACACTCCCTTCCGCTCCGCCCAAAGCGGGAGGAGTCATTTGATGATTTCCCATCCGAAAAAAAAAGTATGTTAAGTTCCATATATATTGGGTATACGCCTATTACCATGTACCACACACGTATTGTACATGTAGTACACACATGTATTGTTAACAATGTCAAATATTTGTTTGGGAACAACTCAAAATGGAAAAATAAAAAAAACTTTTTTGCAAAAAATAAAACCGACTTCAAACAACACAAAAAGTGAAAAATAACTTTAGCTTCAGAAGTCGGTGACAAAAAAACTAAATCAATCAAACAAAGGTCACCGACTTCTGAAGCTAAAGTTATTATCGGTTTTATTTTTTTGCAAAAAACGTTTTTTACAATAAATGGAACAGTGAAATATTCTAAGTAAACCCTTTAAGAAACTGAATAATAAGAAAAGTTTTCGTAGTCGAGGACAAAATATCAAAATGTATTCTATGAAAGACCTAATAAATAGCAAAACCATCAATAATTCAACGCTATTATTATTCTAATCAAATGTTATGACAGATGACATAATTGGAAATGTTCCCAACGTTATCATAATCATGCGCAAACAAATAAAAGTAAACTGCTAAGATGACGTCAGTAGGACCAGATGCTCACGCGCATACTCAGTTCTATCACTAAGCAGATAGTAGCAAAAGGTCCAAAAATTATGTTTTACTCTAACAAGCTGACGCGTCTAAATAATATTCATATGAACCAACGGTTATGAACAAACTTTATACTCAAACTCAAAGCATTTATTTCAATTAAACTAATTACGAGAAGTTACTTGAATTGTCAAGACCTCTGTAATTTAGATAAAATGTCCTAAGTTATGAGTATCTTGAAACTGAGTATCTTGTTAAGTAAACCATATCCAACCTACATGTTTTTAACAAGAAGTCCACAGTATTCCGTTAAGAGTCTTTCGATGTTCGTGTAGGCAAGCACGTATTTCCGCATGTTATAGATTCTACAAATTAATCCTTGCAGGCACAAATCACAAATGCATTTAACACTAATACCAGCCAGACTGCGACAGCGCACCTGAGACTTAAACCATATAGTTCGGTTCAAGCTTAATGACGGCTCGGAAGTTAGCTGCAAGTGACGGTCTGCGCATTATACAGACAAAACGATGCGTCATCTGCGCCCCGTTGATCCTAAAATTGTTGTCTGCGCAGCTTTACATTTAATGTTCCGAATCGCCTTAAAATTTAAAGCGTTGTTCCTGCGCAGACCGTCACTCGCAGCTAACTTCCGAGCCGCCATTAAGCTTGAACCGAACTATATGGTTTAAGTCACAGGAACTGATGGACGCAACCGAAAGCGCCAAACTAGTGGCTCAGTTCTGGGCCGACTCAATCTAGATTGCCATCGACACGCTAAGAAGAAGAAGTCTCAGGTGTGCTGTCGCAGTCTCGCGAGCCAAGGCTCGCCAAGCCAAGGCCAAGGCTAGGGGGCGCCCTATTACCTGACACCCGCTGTGGCCGTATTGCCGTCAACCGGGCACAAATCCAGACTCCATGGCTGATGAATAAACCAAATGACACTTTACCCAACCCGAGACCAACGACCAACGATCAACGCGTTTCATGATTTGCAGTGCAAACGGGCCAACAACTATCAGAATTGTTTTTTATAGATCTTCTGTAGTTCTTTTTTTTGATCGCGGATACCTCACAATATCGAATATTATTTATAGGCTGTTTAGAATCGAAACCCGGATTTAGTTATGAAAGAAAGCTTATGAACGAACAACTCGGATAGAATTTAAGTGGAGTGATTTATTACCGAGTCTTTGAATGTTTTTTGTTCAACTTTTTGCTGCAGATCAATCAGGAATGGATATTTTATCCAAACGTTTTTTTTTGTATCCGGCTTGTTTTTTATATAACTCATCTACATAATCCAATGTGGATTGTAACTAGTACAGCAGTTTATAATCTTATTATTAGATCATTGATTTGGTTCGGCCGTTTTATGTGTTTAGAATAAAGTAGTTCCAGACAGCATAGTTAACCAATGACTTCTACAATGGGGATGACAACTGTGGAACTAATGGCGCTAGCATCGCTTGTACCAAACATCGTCATTGGTAAGTTTTATGACAACAGAAATCCACAATTTCCAATACGAATGCCTACTTTTTGTGCTATAGGTACCTGGCTGTCAATTGTCACTTAAATGGAAAGTCAGGCTTAAAGGAAGGGGTCCGTAAGGACCGATGCCTGCCGGGGTTGTAGAGATACCGTGACCCCGGAACACAAAGGGCGATGAAGAAACATGGATGGGTCTAAGTCAGTAAAAGTCTCACACTCCCTCCTGCTCCGCCCAGAGCGGGAGGAGTCATTTGATGATTTCCCATCCGAAAAAAAAAGCTTTATTTTAATCGAACATGTATGGAACCATCTTATCTATTTGTATATGTAGATGTATAATTATACTGTTTAAAGTTTAAGTTTAGAAATTCCTTCTAGTCAGTATTCATTATAAAGGGTATAAAACACCTCTTAACGAAGCCGAAAGGTACTTGTTTTCCTCGTCATTGCGATCTTTTTTTAGGGTTCCGTACCCAAAGGGTAAAAACGGAACCCTATTACTAAGACTTCGCTGTCTGTCCGTCTGTCCGTCTGTCTGTCACCAGGCAGTATCTCATGAACCGTGACAGCTAGACAGTTGAAATTTTCACAGATGATGTATTTCTATTGCCGCTATAACAACAAATACTAAAAACAGAATAAAATTAATATTTAAGGGGGGCTCCCATACAACAAACGTGATTTTTTTGCCGTTTTGTCTAATGTATAGATAATGGTACGGAACCCTTCGTGCGCGAGTCCGACTCGCACTTGGCCGGTTTTTTTTGTTCTACACCATACCTGGGCACTTTCTAGATACGGAGACATTGGGGGCCAAAGTTCAAACTTTATGACAAGTTTTTTTTAAAGAACTAGTTTTTAATGTAAGATTTTTACTATAAACACCTCCACGACCCTCGTACTATTCAATCCATCCATCTGCACAATGTTTTGAGTGCGTTACCAGTGAGTTCTACCACAAATCATGATTTTTTATCCCAAAAAAAAAGTCGTTTCCCAGCGTTACTTAGTTTGATGTACAGAATGCTTGGTTGACGGCTTCGTGATGAGGTTTTTTACACCCTGTATAACTAACAGCCACAAGTTACATTCTGATGACGCATACACATCTCAAAATCAATCTAGTTTTATATTGCCGTACATTTTATGGATCAGTACGAGTAGTCTTCGTACTATGTTACACTCCATGTGTTTACTTCTAAAATTACGGAACATGATTCACATTATGTTATCTAGGCCAGTCGGCAAGAAGTATTTCAAATTCAGGTCTATTAATATCCCACTTCTGATTGATGGCCCAAGATTAGATACTATGTACTTACTTAAAAAGTAGGTATTCTTGACTATTGCTACATATAATTAGGTAGCACGTAGTTAAAAACTTGTGTACGGTCGATTACATTTTACAATGTAATTTGTGGGTTAAACTGTAAACCAAATAGCTTGTTCGACAGTAAAGTCGGGAAATTATTTGCAAATTATCAAACAATAATATCTCCGATAGGAATCTGAGGGCATGACAGTGTCCTGCCGGGATTGCGGGACTATTCGAAAGAGATACCGTGGCCCCGGAATACAATGGGCGATAAAGGAACATGGATGGGTTTTAGTCAGTAAAAATCTGACACTCCCTCCTGCTCCGCCCAGAGCGGGAGGAGTCATTTGATGATTTCCCATCCGAAAAAAAAAAAAAAAACACAAAGGCATGAGCGAAGCACGAGCAAAAAAGTGATACGTTTACTACAATCATTGCCGGTGTCTGGATTGAGTAATTGTATGTGTTGAGTTTAGAACTTATCAAAACCCACTTTAGTTTTAAATTTCACTTGCTACATTAAATAGGAAGAATTATCATAAATAGAGTTTGTCTCGGTTGTCTAGTTCCATAATCAAATACTCAAAGCACGAAATAGGTCTTAATATCCCTGTCTTTACATAAAGACTTATTGACACTAGATGTTAAACAAGGTCTAGTTTACCTATCCAATTTCAGTTTCGATATTTCAAGGAACCAATTTCCACATTAACCGCTCTATTATGAAACCATTATGCAGTACAAAGCCACATGTGAGAACGATTAAATATTTATTCATCGTGGTCACTGGTACAGCGCCAAAACTCAGATCTGTGCTGCGCTTAGACTGTTTCTCTGCTCGTTTGTATAATCTTGTTTTTTCGGAGTTCAAAGAATCATATTTGTATATTTTTCCAGTTAAGTACCAAGTACGTGACCAAACATCAAAATCATTTTACTATTATAATTAAAATTACCATTATTTTTTTAATGAAAACTTGTTTAGGCGCGTTGAGCACTTTTTAGGTAAAGGAGAAACATTGAACTCATCGTCACTTGACGTAACGTGCGGTCACGCTTCGTAGCACTCGTAGGCGATCCGCTATGGCGTAGCACCACATAGGCATGCGCGGGGCATAATCAGTGCTACTACTGGGGAGGGGCCTGTGTACTTTTTGTTTTCACTTCTATCGGCAGTCCCCAAAGACTGTCCCGATTGTTTTTTTTTGTTGCTACTTAAAAATCACTGCTACGACACAGAAATACCATACAAATTCTACATTTCTCGTTTTTGTAATAGCGTGACAACACTGACAACATACTGTTGTCACTTAACCTAGAATGTTCCCACTGCTGGGACACATGCCCCTATCTATGAGAGGGATGGGCCATAATGCACCACGCGAGGCCATTGCAATTTACAAACGACTTCCGGGACCAACGGCTTAGCGTGCTTTCCGAGGCACAGAGGAAACTCGGTATGTAATGTGTCACCAATTCTCGAACCAACCTAAGGTCGCGGATGATCTTTAAGATATTAAAGCTCGACCCAAGCGGCTGTTTTTTATTTAGCCACAAGCTGCTTCATCATCATTATCATCTGCCTAGCCTTTTCCCAACTATTTTGGGGTCGGCTTTCAATCTAACCGGATGCAGCTGAGTACCAGTATTTTACATGGAGCGACTGCCTATCTGACCTCCACAACCCAGTTCATACTGGGTAATACGATCATACTTTGGCAAGACTGGTTGTCAGACTTTTTGGGCCACTGACTACCTGTAACGACTGTCAAAGATGGACAAATGACAGCCGGGACCAATAGCTTAACGTGCTTTCCGAGGCACGGAAGAAACTCGGTATGTAAGGGTGGTCACCCATCCACATACCAACCTAGGCAAGCACGGCTTAACCTAAAGATAACAGTCGTTCGGGTGAACGACTGTTATTATTTAGCCACGAGCTGCTTCATATCTATAATAGCTTAGCCAGTCGGCTACCACTACTGCAGTTACTACGATTTAAACCATCCATCCCAACATCGTACGTAAACTGGTGTATATCTTCACAGCTATCACATGGTACACAACTACATCTAAAACGAGACAGTATTTATTTACCGCAGCGACTGGTAGCGGGCCAAAACGCATTATTTATTATTATCACGAATAACTCGTGGCTTCGCGTTTATCAGTAACTGTGTTCATTTCCGATGCATTCTGGATGCTGGTGAATATTGTGTCATACATTTAATTATGGGGTTTTGTGATGCAGCAGCCAAGGTAGGGTTATGAATATGATAGTCTATTGGCCGCAATCGCGACTGAGACTTTAGCATGAAATCCTGGGTTCGATTCCTTGGTCGGGCAAAGTGGTATTGGGTTTTTCGATCGGGAATTTCTCAGTAGCAGACATGGAGTCTGGATTTGTGCCCGGTTGATGGCAATAGGCTTGCAATGGGATTTAAACATAACTCTCGAAATGTGGGCGTACTATTAGATACGCGTCTGCATAATCCTACAGGTATTACAGGTATGAAGCAGAACAATAATAGTGAAAAACAATAAAAATAAACATTGACTCATTGCACACATGCATAATCAACGAAATCGTTGTTTCGTTGCAGGATCCTAGACAGTTGAATTGTTTCACCGGGACTTTTCAAGCTTAATAATGATTTTTTTGTTGGCTTTTTGGTGGTCACCACTGTTGACTTTGATTTTCAGGAGTCAGTCCGCGGCCCAAGTGGGAGCGGTTGGAGTGGTTAGGAATGCTTGGAAGACTTGTCCCAAAAAATCAGCTAGCCATTTTCCCACGATTGGGTCATAGGCTTCCGCTCTATGAGAAAGACTGGGCAGTAATTCACCACTCAGACCCAATGCGGGCGGTGCTTCACGTTTGTCAGTCTTACTAACTATGTTAGTTTCCGATCCATACTGGCGAATTGTAACATACAAGGTGTGTACCTACGGATGTATCCCACATACTTCAATTTAGGATTTAGACGATGAGGTTCGATGAAATTGTACTCGCATGTTCCATCAATGAGATTTTTATTCACTTGTGTTTGTTTCTAGATTGCGTCAGAAAAAATCAACCTTTTGATCTTTCACCTAAAGTCGAGTTTTCCAAAAATTTCACCATAGGGGGTCTAGTTATGACCCCTAGAGGTCAAATTAACCGCTGGTTAAATGTTCCCATATGTGTCCAAGCTAAATTTAGCCACACTACAGGTCGCAATTATGCACCGATTGCTTTCATACTTGGCCAAAAAATCGAAAGGGTCAAAACTTAGGTTATTAGTTTGTGACGTGAGTTTTTTGGCCATAACTTTTTTCCTATGGAAAATTTTTGAACCGTTTAATATTTTTATCATTCTAAGTAACAATACGGACAACTTATAAATTGAAACTTTTTTGATGCAACCCCTACCTTGGGGAGGGGGCTGAAATTTCCAAAATTTTTGGAAAAAAAAATGTCCGAAACGATAAACATTTTACCATCGCAAATTTTTTTTTTGTTTACTCATGAGAGGATTTTAACAAGGGGTTGAAGAAAATATGGGTGGAACCTTGTTCGAAAACTACCTCCTCCTGCGGCAACAACAACAACAACAACAGCCCATAACGTCCACTGCTGGACATAAGCCTCTCCCGTGATGGGAGGAATTTGCCGTAATCTCCACGCTTGGCAGGCGGATTGGAGATCGCAGTGATGAAAGACTAACAGAAAACGCTGCTGCCCATTCTCTGGTCTACGGAGGCGCAAGGTGTTCTGCATCAGACATTAGTCGCCTTATACGACACCCGTGAGTGTAATGGGTTGGTTCTATTCTACTCTGCCGGATACCACACGGCTGCAGAGGTGGCTGGAGTACGCCTGCGTTTGGACGAAACTCGCCTGATGTGAAGCGATGATGCGGCCTAGGGTGGAGCACGCTTGCCTAGAAGAAACCGAATGATGATGTGACCGTGATGTTAATGAATATTTAAAACATCCGAGTTGTACCAAGCAGGTACCGTTTGAAACAGAATGGTTTTCTATACCACATAACAATCCTGGAATCAATTCGAACCGAATTCCTAACGATGTTCTCGATCCATCATAACAGTCCACGTATAATTCATTTACCCTTTTTCCGCCATCTTTCAATACTAGCCCTCTCCAAACACTCGAATCCTTTTGAACGAAGCAATGAATGATGATAGACGAAGATTACTTGGCTAAAAAATGTTGTGTCTATTATGATTTTTTATGAATGTACTTAATATTGTTTGGAAAATATATTATTAGATAGATAAAAAGAAATAAAAAGCATTTATTAGACTGGCACAGGAAAAATCACTAAAATAAAATAAAATACGCGAAGGAATGCCCAAAAGTAGTAAAATATTTGCATTGTATTAATTGGTTAACTGACCGATGGAAAGTTCAAAAACTATATCACACGTGTCCTTATTAAAAGAGCATATTACAAAATCAAGGACTACGTTGAAGATAAAGAAGTTTGGCTCTAGTTCCTTCTGCGCATGCGGCTTCCCTGGTAGCTCATAAACGGCACAAATATGTCGATGTCTCTAACTATTCTCAATCTCATTTTTTCTTTTCTTTCCATTCAGATTTTTACAATAGTTTTTAAATCTTTTTTTATCTTTTGCTCAGAATAGTTACAGCACAGATGACAATGGTGCCGATTCCCTTGTTTACAAACTAAACCAAATTTAAGTTCAGTGCATCTTTTTCTTTCTATTTCATTAAGAAAAGGACAGAAGATAAATTTTAGTTATATTCTGTCAAATTAATCAGCGCCATACAAGTTTTAGACGCGATTAAAAAGTTGACTACTAAAATTACATCAAATTACGTCAGGTGCTGACTAATTTGACAGGATTAAACTAATATTTATCTTCTGTCCTTTTCATAATGAAATAGAAAGAAAAAGATGCAGTCAACTTAAATTTAGTTTAGTTTGTGAACAAGGGAATCGGCACCATTATTTATGTCACTTGTTTAATATTTTTTTTTTAATACAAAATTTTCTTACCTTTGTATAGATCCATTTTTAAACGGAAAAAAACTACTTTTTTTAATGGAAACGACCCAACGTGAACTGTGCAGCCTTTTCGATGTTTTATAAGTGCCCATCCAGGCCTATGTGAAATATAATATTTTGATTTTGAGCTTTCAAACATTTGGGCACATGTATTAATGTACAGTACTGTCATATTTACTGGCACCAAAATTAATTAATTTAAAAATTGTTTAAGTTTGAAATCAGAGCTCTTGTTTTTTCGCAGATTTTTAATAAAAAAATATAAGAGACTGTCAATGCAAATTAATGGAGTTAGCTCTACATTATATCGAATTTTGATAAAAAAAATAAATAAACGGAAACTGTAGTTTGACCATATCAATGAATAGGTAAGCAATCACGTGTGCATAGCAATGCCGTTTAACTAATGACATGCTAAAACGGACAATTAATTTCGAGGCAATATCATCGCATGGGTAATGAGGAGCTCGTGGCTAATTAATAACAGCCGCTCGGGTCGATCTTTAGGTTAAGCCGTGCTTGCCTAGGTTGGTCTGTGGATGGGTGACCACCCATTACATACCGAGTTTCCTCCGTGCCTCGGAAAGCACGTTAAGCAGTTGGTCCCGGCCGTCATTTGTGATCTTTGACAGTCGTTACAGGTAGTCACTGGCCCAAAAAAAGTCTGACAACCAGTCTTACCAAGGGGTATCGTATTACCCAGTACTAACTGGGTTGTGGAGGTCAGATAGGCAGTCGCTCCACGTAAAATACTGGTATTCAGCTGCATTCGGTTAGACTGGAAGCCGACCCCAATAAACTTGGGAAAAGGCTAGGCAGATGATGATCATCGCATGGGTAATTAAATGCCCAACTGCAAACGATATTGGTATCTACGTAGGAGACCAGTGCAGTTATTGCCATTATCATAAATTATAGTTAAATTTTCCAGATCGACGTGTTTTTTTTTGCAATATTATGATTGGTCGCACTAAAACTTCATTTATGTAGGTTTTTTTCTTATCTACAGTCTATTCACAGATATTATGCTTTGTGACTGGTATTTCAGCTGCATCTGTCTGTTTTTGTTGACAATACAAAAGGTCGTGAATTTGATATCAAAGCTTTGACTTTGAAAATGTTTTTAATTAAAAGTCAAAAGATATACATAACATACCATCCCCTAAAGAGATACCGTGGCCCCGGAACATAGCGGGCGATGAAGGAACGTGGATGGGTTTTAGTCAGTAAAAGTCTGACACTCCCTCCTGCTCCGCCAAGAGCGGGAGGAGTCATTTTATGATTTCCCATCCCAAGAAAAAAAAAGGCAAGGGGTGTACGTAATAGAAGACCCATATTTCCGCTTCCGATACGTTTTAAAACCCATGCAATAGGGGGCGAGCCTATTGCCATCAATAGGGTAAAAATCCTGACACTGTGGGACTACTGATAAATTCCTGGAATGAAAAACCCAATAACACTTTGCCCGACCCGGGAATCGAACCCAGGACCTTATGCTCAACAGTTGTGCTTACGACCAACGACGGTAGTCGAGCCAGTCAAAAGAAATGTCCGGGCATATTCCTAGTCTAGAGGAAGTGTGTGGTTAAACTAAATTATTGCAGGCTAATGTAAACTTCTTAGGTAAAATGTTTGAAACTATAAATTAGTTTCGTCTTCAACCCCATTTTCTAATTAAAATCACGAGCATCGTTAAAGGAGTCCGCCCACTACACCGTACCATACCATGAACGTTTCAGGCAAGGAAATAAACATAAAACGGACTACTATGCCCACTAAAACGTATCAACAGCGTATCATACCAGTTGATAACGGGTTGAGAATGGTTATCATACCCGTTTATAACGGTCATACACGGTTAAGTATATAACCCTCTAAATTTTATGTTTTTACTTCTTTGCCTGATACGTTCATAGCACGGTCATCGGTCATGGTATGGTACGGTGAAGTGAGCAGACTCCCTAAAACGCGTTTTATTCAACTTTTCCGTCTTATGCTCTAAAATATAAGGTTGAAAATTGGTTGACTCAAAACTCAAACTCAAACTCAAAGCATTTATTTCAATTAGACCATTACGGCACTTTTGAATGTCAAAAATACAAAAAAAAACAAAGCTACAGTCCCAGACTGACCGTCAGTGAACTCGGTAGTAAGTACCTATATTCACTGTAAAGGAAAATATCCCTTATGTAATATTTGTTACTGAGAGCCCTTTCCAGTTTCGAAGCCTCTTAGAATATTAATAATCCTGTTGTTCACTGATTTATAAGTTTGTATTATTTCGATCATAAAACTGTTTTTGGTAAAATATATTCTGTATATATATCTTAGTCCACTACTGGACTACGTCCTACGTCCTACGGACCTACGTCTATTACGTATCTTTCTGATATCCAGTGACTAACAAGCTTCGGTAGCACACCGAACTTTGATGACAACCGAGAATGACATAATATTGGTATGTATTACGTATCGCACTGAGTAGATATCACTTTACGGTGACTAACAGCCCGGGTAAGGTGTAACGTCTTTCACGAAAGCCACTTCAAACTAGTTGTCATCAATTTGTTGTACACTATGCTTAGGTACATAATCGAAATAATATAAGTATCGATACGAAAGCGTCTGTCAAAATGAGTTACGGTGACTATCAGCCACGATGACAACCAATGTCGTCATATTTGATCGCGACTGGACATACCTAATACGAAACTAACCTTTTGACAGATAATTGATGGACACTGAGCCCAGTTACTATCATTTCGAGCTGTCAACAAAGATACGTAATAGCCCTACATACAGATATTTATTGTTTAGTATTTGGCGACAATTTTTGAGCAACATAAAAATACTGGATTCGAACTCCTCCTAAATACCTAACTCTACCATTAACTTGTTTCACATTTTTGCTTCAAAGAGAGTTAATCCGTTTTGATGAAAACAATGTTTGAAAATATTTCGAGTTTTGTGTAATTTCGGTTTAAATTCCCAGAAACTGTGGCAGTTTAATTAAAATTAAAAGACTGTTTACAAAGGTACAACTTACTGAAAACAAAAAATATGTACGTACGGTCGAACAAGCTATTTGGTTTACAGTATAACCAACAAATGTAAAATGTATACCAAATAGCTTGTTCGACCGTACTACTAGCTTCTGAGCGCGGCTTCACCCGCGAATTCCTTAAGATTCCTTACACGTGTGTATAATTTAACTGTTTTTAAAACATTTGTTTTTGATTACTTACACCTGGCCGTGAGAGCCACATGCAAAATTCCATACATATCACGGTGAAACAATCATGGTACGAGCTGGAGAATTGACCGCGTTTGGGTACAAAGTAAAGCTGTAAAATATCATAATGTGGTGGACCTGTATTGGCCCACGAAGTTTGATTTAGACCCCATCAAGTACACCAAAAATATGCTGCAACGAAAGTGTTTACGAATTTTCCCGAAAATCTAATAACGCACAGTTCATTTCTCATGCATTTCATTGAATAACATCGGACCTTATACCACAAGGCGATGTTGATAACCTCGTTTTGAGCATGAATAATCGTGCAGATGTGTTATCTAAGCATTTGAGGTGCTCTTTTACAGTTTATTCCCTTTTATTTATAAATTATTTCAATAATCAGTAAAATATAAAATCGTAACCGATCTGGATTGAACATTCTTTTTCTACAAAAATCACCATTTACCTTTAAACAATAGACAAATCTCACAAAATTACAGAGATTGCCAACATCATTAAGTTAAACCGTCCGTATCAGATTCTGTATCTCGAAGAACGATAAAAAATATCTTAGAAAGCGTCTGGATTACATTAACCGGCACATTTTTTCATTGACCCGTCGTTTCGAGGCCAGGAGTCGAGATTGGCTGATCCTAAACAAACGTTGGTAACAAATACAAAGCGTAGATGTAACATTCTTTGTGAAATGTTTTTGTAACAAATCTGCGAGCTTGAAACACTAGGAGTACGTGACTGGGTCTTCGGAAACTATAAATCTTTGAGGACTGGTACTTTCGTTTAAATTACGTGAAAATTGTTTTTAAGAAATGTTGCAATGCGGGTTTGAAACGTGTAATTGAAAATAGTGAAATAATGAAAATTAAAATGAAAAACACTTCCATTTTCGTATCGATGCTGGTACAACTTGGTTATATTTCTTGGTCCCAGACCGGCCCAGTAAGTGGCCACGTTAATCGCGTCGCCTGTAGTGTATTTTAGGTCCTCTAAAGTGCAGTTTTTATGGGCACTTCGAACACTTCAGCAACTGGGAGCACCACGTTCACACTGTGATCTTAAATTTCACCATTTGGCCAAATTGTGCTTACAGCGGCCTACTTGGGTGCTCGTTAATTGCTTTCTATATAGGCCACTGCAGCTCATGTCGCAGTGACAAATGTTGTGAATGCTTCTCTTCCTACAGTTATATTCAAATTTAATAACACTTAAGCGACTTTAAATAAGGTTCTCATTACATTAGACAGTATGGGTCTAGGTACTTTTATAAAGTGGAAAAAGTCGAGTTGTCGAAAGCTTGGTCAGTTTTAAAAACAACTGAGTATCATTCTGTGACATTAAAATTATTGATACGGTAAATCAGCCCCTACCATGTTAATATAATAGACCTATTTTTATTACGTAAGTTCACGAAGTTCACAATGCAGCAATGATATATGAATCATACCATAGCGTGAATGTGAACTGTCAATCTTGGAGGGCTATATTTTCAAAACGATTATTGCATCGGCGATTGAAATTAATTTGAAGATTGAAATTAGAAGCTCGAGTAAAATTGGATTTTTAAATTTATTCAAAATCTAGTTTATTCTATCGACCAATTGATGAGTTTGAAATAAATTTTATGTAACAACACGAAGCTGGATTTATGCATTACTGAAATTGCAAACTCGTTTTCCTAAATCATCGCAATCAAATTGACATTACGTTTTTTTGACATCTTTTCAAGTTTATGAACGTATAGGGTGGAAGGAACACCGACGCCAAAACGCATACCACGTACTTATTAAGTATTACATAATTCTAAAAAAGAACCCCCCACATAGACATTAGTTTATTAAAACAATAATTATACAGGAAATCACTATAACTACATATTATAAAACAAAGTCCTTTGCTGCGTCTGTCTGTCTGTCTGTTCGCGATATACTCAAAAACTGCAACACCGATTTTCATGCTGTTTTTACCAATGAATAGAGTGGTTCTCGAGGAAGGATTAAGTATGCAATTTGACAAGTTTTTGTATAAATTAGCTAAAATATAATGATATTTGTTGGAGGTGTCGGAAAATATAAGCCGTCTAGGAGCTTTACTTTTGGTCGCGATAACCGACATCCAGGCGGGCAAAGCCACGCATCAGCTAGTATTATAATAAGTTATTCAATTTCTTATTTAATAACCTTTCTTAGTACTTAGTAGAATATTACCACGACTGTACATGAAATTTAAATAAATTAATATTAAATTAAATTCCGAATATTAGTGGATGAAAGACAAACAGATTAACGAAACTCATATGACGACCAAACGATTGGGCTTTTATTAAATGCGATTAAAAACTATCGATTACCTAACCTTGTAACAAATCTACTTGCTCCTATAGTCTAAAAGGATAAGCAGACTTGTTCAATTAAATTTAATTTACGGAAAAAAAATACAGCTAGTTATATTAAAAAAAACTACCTACCACGCACTCTATAGTTTTATAGTTCACAGTTAGAAATCACGGGAGCAGGCGTCAGGGTAGCTGCATTAGGGAGGCAATCCGGTATCACCGGGTGCCGACCTACCTCCGTCGAGTGGTCGGGGACTACCTGACGGACAGGGCAGTCATTTACCCTGGTCGCAGCGGAGAATGGAACCGGCGAGAGATGTCGTGCGGTGTTCCGCAGGGATCGGTCCTAGGGCCGTCCTTGTGGAACATCGGGTACGACTGGGTGCTGCGCGCCGACCTCCCTAGCGGTGTCAGCGTGGTTTGCTACGCAGACGACACGCTGGTGCTAACACAGGGGGGGTCGCACGAGGCGGCGGCCGAAGTGATGACACGCGGGGTTGCGATAGTCGTTGAGAGGATCCGGCAATTGGGTCTCGAGGTGGCATTGCACAAGTCCGAGGCCATGTGCTTTCATGGGCCTCGGAATGCGCCACCTCCGGGATCCTCACTGACGGTAGGAGGGGTATCCATCGGCGTTGAGTCGACGTTAAAGTACTTGGGACTTGTCCTTGACAGCCGGTGGAACTTCGTAGAACATTTCCGACGTTTGGCCCCCAAACTGGAACGGACTGGGGCTGCCTTCAGGCGGCTCCTGCCCAATCTGGGGGGGCCGAACGCCTCCTGCCGGAGGCTCTACGCGGGAGTCGTGCGGTCAATGGCCCTTTACGGGGCCCCGGTGTGGGCGCGTTCATTGAGGCGACGAGCCGCCCACTACCTAAACGCGCCCCAAAAGGTGGTAGCCGTAAGGCTGGCCCGGGGCTACCGCATGATTGCCCGCGAGGCAGCGAGCCTCCTTGCCGGATTGCCGCCATGGGATCTGGAGGCGATAGTCCTCGCGCGCCTACATGAATGGCGCGCGGAGGCGCTAAGCCGGGGGGAAACTCCGCTGCCGCGGCAAATTGTCGCTCAGCGGACAGACTTCCGGCGAGATCTCATGGCGACATGGAGAGAGCGACTGTCGCAACCCCGTGCAGGGCACGCCACAATAGTGGCGATAAGTCCCCTCTTTGAGGAGTGGCTTGAGAGACGCCACGGCGTCCTCACCTTCCGCCTGACGCAGGTCCTCACCGGACACGGAGTGTTCGGGAGGTTCCTGCACGGAATCGGGCGGGAGGAAACGCCCGGGTGCTTCCATTGTGAGGATCGACCGGAGGACACGGTGGAACACACGGTGGAGGTGTGCCCCGCATGGGCGGAGCACCGCCGTGTCCTCGAAGCGGCGATCGGCGGCGGCGACCTCTCGCGTCCGGCCCTGGTGCAAGCCATGGTCCGGAGCGAGACGGAATGGGACGCCGTCACCTCCTTCTGCGAAGCAGTAATGCTAGAGAAGGAGGTGGCGGAACGTGAGAGGGAGAGAACCTCTCAACGTCCCGGCCGCCGCGGGAGACGCCCCGGGCGTCGGGGGCCACCACCACGTAGCCCCCGGCCACCGTAGGCGCGGGCCTGTGGACGGTGAGCTATGGGCTAGCTCGCCGTCCGTCCGTCTCATAACATGACGACAGGCCGTGTCGACGGCGCGTTCGTGTTCCACGCGCGCCTCAAAGAGAGTCAGCACAAAGGAAGGGGTCCGTAAGGACCGATGCCTGCCGGGGTTGCGGGACTATTCGAAAGAGATACCGTGGCCCCGGAACACAAAGGGCGATGAAGGAACATGGATGGGTTTTAGTCAGTAAAAGTCTGACACTCCCTCCTGCTCCGCCCAGAGCGGGAGGGGTTATTTGATGATTTCCCATCCGAAAAAAAAAAAAAAAAAAAAAAAAAAAAAAAAAAAAAAGGGTATTAAGTCGATACCGGAGCAACCTTGAAGTTCAGCTCTGAAGCAGTAGAAACGGCGGCAGCGCAGATCTCAGAGTTCACCAGGACAGCTCAGCAGCAAGGCAGTGCAGAACTCAGGGCCAGACGTAGGACAGCCCTGCGAGACCAGTAGACAGACAGGCACGTAGTAAGCCTCCGAACATCGGGAGTAGAAGTCCCAGGGGAATCTTTAGCTGGATCCCCTGGGCAGTTTTAGAATCTCACAGCGAAAACCAAGCTGCTCTCTGATACTCATCAAATCAGATCCAATCGTCCACCTTTTTTTAGCCGTCCGTCAGCTCGTTTCTCCAAAGTAGTCTTCCTTTTTCAAATATTAGTTTTCTTAGTGTGGCCATCATCTCATCTGACAAGTTTAGTCGGCCAGGACATATCCATGAGTGCGTAAAGAATTTTATAATATAATTTAATATTAAGTTATTTAGTACACAATCGTAATAATCTACAAAATATAATGTAATAACACATATTGATAAAAATAATTTAAATTTTACAGACCAAAAAGTTAATATCATAGACTAAGCAGAAACTGAGAGTTTGACAATTTGACGCTTGACGTAAGTGTCACAACATGAAAATTTTGATAATATTTTATTTCAGCAATTTCCAAGTTAAAGAATCGTATTTAAATCGATTTGCTGAGTGTAGATATTTAAACAAATAAAAAGGATGATGAATAGTATTATGAATGATGAATATGAAGCGTAAGTATATATAGCATAATACTATAACATAACCTTACTCTGCCTTATCGAAATACATAATGTTATATTATGTACCGCACGCAAAATACGCGCTTCGACGTGGAGTTGCGGACACCAGCCCGTTATACATTACAAATTTACAATACAATTATATTATGTATATCTACAATAGGGAATATGCATGAAATTTTTTCTTCACATAAATCAATAAAATACAGTAGGTATTATCAACCCAAGAAATTTAAAAGCTAAGTTCAACTACTGCTTATCGCTCAAAAATAATATTAAACTCCTGCAATTTTTAACCGACTTCCAAAAAGGAGGAGGTTCTCAATTCGATCGGTATTTTTTTTTTTTTTTTTTTTTTTTTTTCTATGACAGTTCAAACGTCTGTGACTGTCGCGGCCATGATGTGACGTCATTTACCTCAATCTGCCTTGTTTACATCTAATTTTTTTTGGCCTTGTTATAGTAATTTTACAAATTCTATGTGCTTTATTCAAGCAAAAATTGCAATAACGATATTAGAATAAAATCTTAGTCAAACAAAAAGTGTTTTTTTTTATGTCACTACCGGCCTTATCGAGGACAACGAGTTTTCAGAGTGTTTCATCTAAAACATGCTACATAAAACAATAAATAGTAAAATAAGTGATGTTTTAGAAACTTAAACAAGACTACCACAATGTTTTAATGCGCCAATACAAGGCATTTTTAATAAGTAAAAAGGGTTTTGTATTTCTTGCATATTCCCTATTCAAAAACAGAGCTATAGTCAATGATATTATAAAGAAGATACGCCATGTTCATACTGAATGGCGTTCAGATATCGTTGCGAGTAATTTAAAACTACGACAGCGATAGATAATACGGAACGTATAAGATAGAAAGAGATAGCTAGCTATCAAAGTGCAACAATTGTATCACTTTGTCCTCAACAATTTGTGCGTGCTAGTGCGATATCTACCTCTTTTTACTATATAATATCATTGGCTATAGTAGAGTATATGTGTTTCGGCAATAGAGCCAATACCTTCCTACAAACCTGAAACATGAACTTCTTTCAAGATCGATTGAAATAAGACACGATGATTCGCCAATTTCGCCATTATTGAACATCAAAGGCGAACGTTTTGTCTGACGTAAATATCACGTTTCAGGAAAATTAGCTTTCTTCTAAAACACGTCAAGATTGACGACGAAGAATGCTAAAGCTATGTCAGTCAAGCTGGTGGTCAAAATCCAAAGTTCTAACTTTAAGTCTTCTAACTTTACTTTAAATACCTCCATGGCCCTACTATTCAATGCATCCACCAGTTTAATGTTTTGAGTACGTAACACTGAGCGGTACCGTAAACTGAATTTTTTCACACAAAAAAAAAATCGGAACAGTCTTTGGGGACTGCCGATAGAAGTGAATACAAAAAGTAAACAGGCCCCGCCCCAGTCGTAGCACTGGTTATGCCCCGCGCATGCCTGTGTGGTGCTACGCCGTAGCGGATGCTACGAGTGCTACGAATGGCTACGAAGCGTGACCGCACGTTACGTTACGTGACGATGAGTTCAATGTTTTTCCTTCACCCAAAAAGTGCTCAACGCGCTTAAAGAAGTTTTCACTTCAAAAATGTCGCTTCCCAGCAATAGTTTTTGAGTAGTATACATCAAACTAAGGATAGTTTGATGTACTATCAGGGTCTTTTCCGCCTGACGATTTTAATTTTTTTTCGCTTAAATCATGCGGAAGCGCCGGAGCCACGCCCCCTTAAAGTTTGGGCCTATTAGGAAAGCGTCAACTTTGGCGCGCAAAATAACAATAAATCTCGTTTGGCGTGCGTCGGGTCGTCAATGCGCTCGGCCGATTCGGTATCTTTTCATTCATTTTTTCTACACAAAGTCAACGGGGTGGGGCTAGAGAGCGTTTTTGTTGTGAGTGCAAGCAAAAATGAGCTTAGTGGTGGTCAGGCGGGAGTGTCCTCGATAGTACATAATGCTTCGTTGACCTCTCCGCAAAAGATCCATTTACAACCTGTATTATGAACCTTTTGACCGTTCATCTTTTGTAGGAATTGCTCTGTTTCGTCACATTTTTATCGTTATCTATTATTGAGATGGCGTGCAGGATTTAATGCATATCGTACCGGCGAGGTATTAGTTAATGCTCGTAGTAATAGCAAATAAACGCTATGTACAGATCAGCTTCACACTGGCATTCCTAGCATTGTGGGTGTCATTTTCCGTGTTTCTACAGCGTGTTTCATACAAACGTGGCCATAATTATGGGCGTGGATCGTTGTGTGGTACGCAGAACGACCAATCAAAATATGTGGGAGAACCTGGATTAATTGTTTTGTTTTTATACGTAACCAAATTAAGCTGTTCTCTCATTGTAAGAGAGGCTCATACAAAGCGAGGTCGGTTTATACTGGATATGTATAGGTTGATGTGTCGCCGTGTGTACAGACCATGAAAATGTGTGGTTATATTCATTGGTGTAATCGTAAGGTTAAGCCGTTCTTGCCTAGGTTGGTCTGTGGATGGGTGACCACCCATTACATACCGAGTTTCCTCCGTGCCTCGGAAAGCACGTTAAGCCGTTGGTCCCGGCTGCCATTTGTAGATCTTTGACAGTCGTTAGGTAGTCAGAGGCCCAAAAAGTGTGACAACCAGTCTTACCAAGGGGTATCGTATTACCCGGTACTAACTGGGTTGTGGAGGTCTGATAGGCAGTCGCTCCATGTAAAATACTGGTATTCAGCTGCATCCGGTAAAACTGGAAGCCGACCCCAACATAGTTGGGAAAAGGCTAGGCAGATGATGATATTCAATTATTCATTGGTGTGGTACATACCCATCAAACTGAACAATTTTTTCAATGGAATCAACATGGTTATCCCAAATCTAACCAGCTGTCTCATTCAAGACTGTTGAAGAAAAGAATGTTGAAGTTGTGGCCAGCTGATTATTGTTTCGCGATTACGCGACACAATAATCACGTACGTACGACTGTACGTACGATATTGTCGTCATAAAGAATACTGGTCAGTTTCTGGTCTGTACCGCACACTTGAATATGACCAAATATTTCTTGTACAGACTGTAAATACATATTATAGTGTTCATGAAATTATTAAGATTTCACATCAAAAGCGAGGTAAACCATGCTAATACGGCGTGGGAGTTTAAAGCGTTCCCCAAATCAAAGCAAATACTTCCGCTAATCCTAAATGGATTAGAAGGAAATATATTATTATCTTTACCGTCATTCTTCCATGAATTTTGATGCCTGTTTTAATGTTAGTTACATTATATCACGCCTGTTTTAGACGAAGGGTTAAGCAGAGGTGTAGCCTATTGCCATCAACCGGGCATAAATTCGACTTTGGATTACATGGAAATTCCTGATGTAAAAACCCTCAATAACCCAGGCCAATCTGGAAATCGAACGCTCTTCACGCTTACCAGTAGCTCATACCACCCTAGACCATAGAGCCAATTAGTAGTATTCTAGTTTTAACTGACAATAAAGGTATTTACGCTTTTTAAATATATAAATAAATAAATATCGCTGGACATGAACACACAGCGCCATCTAGTGCCATACGAGGCTTGTGTCGTGGACACCAGATAGTTGATATACTACATAGATACTTTTTTTTTTGTTTGTAAATACATACTTATTATACATATAAACATCCATGACTCGGAAACAAATGTCCATGCTCATCACACAAACATTTGCTCCGACCGGGATTCGAACCCGGGACCCTAAGAACGTAAGGCAGCCTTACTACCGCTGCGCCATTCGGGTAGTTTGATGATGATGATGATGCCATCTAGCCGATTTCGGCCACAGCGACTGCGTTCGATGGTTTTCTAGTGTGGTTGTAGAGAGCTTTGGTGTGCTATCATGTGCTCTCAAGCTAGCATATCCAACTTTGGCCGAAAAACTCCGAGCAGAAAGCGGACATGTCATCACATGACATGTGTTTTATGTTTTCAAAGTACTATCGTACTAGCATATATCCTGAAGTATATAATATATTTTTCTGGTTTCGTTTGTTGCAGTGAATCATATGCTTTTTTGCATTATAAAACTCGCGTTTAGCTCCTGTAATCGCCTTAAAATCATCATGCTTTAAGTCCAGCTGCGAACTTCTTCTCTCTTCAAAGGCGTTGACCTTGTACACATAAATATTAATATTAATTTATGCATATAATTTTCTATTAAGTAGTCGAATTTGCTCTAAAGCAATTACTTACTCAAGATCATTTCAGCTAGCTTTACATCCATAATCAAGTAAGCAATTTTCTTTAGTTTCACTATGCTCGCAGCGTAAAATAAATCATTTTACTAGCTCAGATCTCGAGCTAAGCCAGTGATAGAGTTTCGTTCCACTAGATTTAAAGGCTTTGCGTCTGAACGAAGCATACGTTTTACAACTCGTTCTTATTACGTTTGCGCTGTCGCTTTGCATTTGGTTTATGAACTAATTTTATAAAATATCTTGCTCAGTACGAAGCCATTGATAATGGCATAATTCTGGTCGAAGCTCATATAATACAAATAAAGCAATCATGGAACACGACGCACAGAATAGGAAGGATAACATATCGCACGTTGTAATTTTCTTAGTTACTAGCTGACGTCCCGCAGTTTTCCCCGCGTAGTTCCCGTTCCCGTGGGTGTACGGGAATAAAATATAGCCTATAGCACTCACGAATAATGTAGCTTTCTACCAGTGAAACAATTTTTAAAATTGGTTCATTACTTCCGGAGATTACCCCTTACATACAAACTTACAAACATACAAACTTACAAACAAATTATTAGTATAGATAAAAAAACTAGAGTAGAAGAACAATAAAATTACTCTCGTAGTTACCAAGTTAGTAATTCAATAACCAACTAAAGTCACTTTATACGTAGGGTGAACAAACATACAAAATATAATAGGTATGTATCCCTTACTGCTAGAGCAATATGAATTTTAAATTAAATAAAAATGTTTGAACTAGATTTGTTCGGTCATAGAGTTTCTGGAAACGTTTCACATCAAAAACTAGGTGTTTATTTGTTGTGCACACCCAGTTTCACACTCCGAGTTTGTTAAAAATAAAAAGCACAGTGATCGATTTCGGTGTAGTGTGTAAGTAATAATAGTAAGCAAGCCTTATTTAGAGTGCTTTTTCAGCAATACTGATTTACAATAAATTGTAAGTATTTTTAAAACACACTAAACCCGACCATGAAACCAACCAGACGTATCATTTCAACTCTTCTAACCTAGCGACCTGATCACACTACATCGACAATGACTAATATTTTTAGTAAAATTGTAATTGTTCACCAAAATGGGTAACGTTGAAAGTATTTATGTTTATTCGTATTATAAACCTTAAAATTCTTTTGGTGAAAATTAACAATGTATGAGTAAACCAATTAAGATAAACCTATGTACTCCTATAATCCGTTCAAATTACATAGATCGTGCAATTGAAATCGCTTTCAAAAGCAAATTCCAAACATAATAATATATTCCATAGTATAGAACTGAAGTAATTAATACATCTACGACTGTTCCCCGTATCTAATCTGAAGATTTCGAGTTCATCAGGTAAAGTTCACACTTTGAATGGGTTTAGATCATACAACTTGGAATTTGCATACAAATGTATGAAGATCCCACTTTGTGATACTGGGAGTTAGATAATTGAGTTCAGAATTATAGTACTTTTAGTTTATTGGTAAAATTGTCGAGCTAAATTGCGAATTGGGAAACTTATTCCCGTTTCCAGTAACGCTAATTCATTCATGTATCTATATCTAAATGCATAACATAACGCCTGTAATCCTAGAAGGGTTTTTTTTTTAAAGAGTTATGTACCGCAGACGTGGTGGTCCGCGCTCTTATTAAAATTTGTTAAATTGTTTGCTTTCTTTTTATCTTAATATTTTAATCGTGCTCCAACATTGGACACGTTACATTATACTAAACTTATAATAGTAACTTAAAATCTACGAGAGTCCATCATTTTTTTTAAATTATTTTTTGTTTTTTTTCCTAGTAGGGTTAGGCAGAGGTGTATACCTAATAGTACATCCACATTTCGCCAGTTATGTTTTATGTCCCACCATGTAATTGGGGGCGAGCCTATTGCCATATACCGGGCACACAGACTCCGTGGCTGCTACTAAGAAGTTCCTGATGGAAAAATCCAATAACAGTTTACCTGACCTGGGAATCGAACCCAGGATCTCATGCGCAGTAGCCGCAATTTTTACCACTAGACCAAGGAAAGTCATTAAAAGTTCCTTCCAATCATAGTACATTATGATATATGTGCGGTAAGTTGAAAATTACAGCCGAGGCGATACTGCTAGCCAGTGCTAGCCCGAGCCGTAGGCGAGGGCTATAATAAAGCAGAGGCTGTAAGTATCAAAGCGCACGTATGTCATACGACGTTTTATAACACATTTGCGAGGAAATAAATAAAACTTGGACTTTCTTAAACGAATAAATCTTTTACTTGTTCACAAATTAGCGATGCGCGCTCATCAGCGCTTTTTTTAAAGGCAAAGACACAAAACCGGCCAAGTGCGAGTCGGACTCGCGCACGAAGGGTTCCGTACCATTATTATCAAAAAAGGGCAAAAAAAATCACGTTTGTTGTATGGGAGCCCCCCTTAAATATTAATTTTATTCTGTTTTTAGTATTTGTTGTTATAGCGGCAACAGAAATACATCATCTGTGAAAATTTCAACTGTCTAGCTGTCACGGTTCATGAGATACAGCCTGGTGACAGACAGACGGACAGACGGACAGACGGACAGACGGACAGACGGACAGACAGCGAAGTCTTAGTAATAGGGTTCCGTTTTTACCCTTTGGGTACGGAACCCTAAAAAACAGCCAGTATTACTTATTAGTAAAATACAAAAATATTAATTTACTTTAATATGTAAATTAATACTTTTGTGTTTTTGTTACAGATAAATGGTTATAATTTATTGTCAAAATTAATTAAATTAAAGAATTAAATGTTTATTTATTAAATTTCATCTCCCACAGTTAATTTTATTAATAAAATAATAACCACTTTTCTGACATAAAAACTCTTTGCTAAGATTTAAAAAAGTACCGTTCCATTTTGACGGAGCATCTTGATAAACCGTGCGTCTATAAAGATACTCTGTGGTTGAACATTACATTACTGCACAAGTACGTAATGAGATACATTACGATATTGAAATAGGTGAAATAAGAGACCCTTTACGAGCAAATGTGTTATAAAAATTTTACATAGCATAAAATAAGTAAATATCACTGGACATTACACACAGCGCCATCTAGTGCCACACTAAGCAACGAGGCTTGTGTCGTGGACACCAGATAGTTGATATACTACATAGATACTTTTTGTTTGTCAACTTACTTATAACAACAATATATAACTTTGTGTACATACTTATTATACATATAAACATCCATGACTCGGAAACAAATGTCCATGCTCATCACACAAACATTTGCTCCGACCGGGATTCGAACCCAGGACCCTAAGAACGTAAGGCAGCCTCACTACCGCTGCGCCAATCGGGTCGTCCAAAAAATATATATGCAATAAAATATATCATCATCTGCCTAGCCTTTTTCCAACTATGTTGGGGTCGGCTTCTAGTCTAACCGGATGCAGCTGAATACCAGTATTTTATATATGCAATAATATATAATCCATAAAATATATTTATGCCTTATCATGCCAGAACATCAATAAAAGGGCAGTTGAGTTATTGTATACTAGCGGACGTCACGCGGTTTCACCCGCGTAGTTCCCGTCCCCGTGAGAGTACGGGAATAAAATATAGCCTATGTTACTCAGGGTGAATGTAGCTTTCTAATGGTGATAGAATTTTTGAAATCGGCGCAGCAGTTTTTGAGTTTATTCATTACAAACATACGAAAATACAAATCTTTCCTCTTTATAATATTAGTGCAGAAAAGGGAGAGAGATGGACCTCACCCAAGCTTGGTCGAGCTCTCTGAATTATAAAGGGTGAACTTGTGTTGAGAAATGCTCGCTTTGTTCAACCGAGCCCTTTCTTTGGTTAGAAAAACGATGACTGGCTGCGTAGTAAGTAGAGAGGGCTATATGGGTCGAAAATTTGCTTTTTTGCTTGTCTAGCAACCGGAGCTCGTGGCTAAATATAACAGCCGCTCGGGTCAATCTTTTAAGTCGTGCTTGCCTAGTTTAGTCTGTGGATGGGTGACCACCCTTACATACCGAGTTTCCTCCGTGCCTCGGATAGCACGTTAAGCAGTTGGTCCCGGCTGTCATTTGTAGAACTTAGATAGTCGTTCAGGTAGTCAGTGGCCCAAAAAGTCTGACAAGCAGTCTTACCAAGGGGTATCGTATTACCCAGTACTAACTGGGTTGTGGAGGTCAGATAGGCAGTCGCTCTATATAAAATACAGGTATTCAGCTGCATCCGGTTAGACTAGAAGCCGATCCCAACATAGTTGGGAAAAGGTTAGGCAGATGATGACGCTCGTCTAGCAACCCGCCGCTGTTTCGCAAGGTTTTTACTACTTAGCAAAACATTGATATATTTTTTATTATTAAACACGCAAGTTCATTTAAAGATCTTTGACAGTCGTAATGAGTAGCCAGTAACCCGAAAGCGTGACCAGTAAACTTAGAAAAATAAAGTTCAGATACTAATTTGCTTCAAATAAAATCCTGGTTTTCAGGTTAGAATGGAACCCAATCTCAACACAGATCTGGGTCTTAGAGTGGTCAGGTGGGTCCAGGATCTTTTGGGCATGCATCTTATGTTATTTTAAAGGTAGTATTTTTTTCAATGTGTTAAATTGAATATCATGAGCTTGCTAATGCTCTAGAGTACTCTAGAACTACGTGAGTATTCGCTAAAACTTATGGCAAACAAAAATAACATTTCTTATTAATCACAAATAAGGATGTTTCCAAAGTATTGAAATTCATTTCCTTTACCGTTTTAAGAAGAGTGGTGATAAAATGAATTAGACAAAAAATAAAGTGAATACTTGAGTTCGAACTTTCTTCACGTTAGGTTGGGGCCATTACCAACTTAAAATCGTCACTTTACGTTGGGGCTATTACCAGTGGGCTATATAAAAAAATACGTTTAATTTAAACTAACAAAATGTCCATCATTTGTTAGTAACATTATCCTAAAGCTATGTTAGTAAGAAAAAAATCTTAAACAACATGCAGCCTCCTAAGCCTTGCTACAACTGCAGATTCCGGTCTCTCTGCAATCATCCTTAGGATTTCGTTGCGCCTTCCTCGAATTCGGCATGACATGCTATTTTCAAAACAGAATAGAATAGAATACTCTTTCTCTTTCTTCTTTTTCTTTACTCTTCTTTCTTTATTTTTATCTTGTTTTTTTCTCTCAGATTTGTTTACAAATTCTTTTCATAGTCTTTACACAACAAGATATGTACACATACGATTCCTCGTAGCCTAGTTGGTAATTATATAAGTATTACGGACGGGGGAACATTATGGAGGTACAAGTGGCAACTTAAACTACTCTGAAATCGCTCGACTTCTGTTACATCCAATTATTTTCTTCTACTTAACGGTTTCCAACTTTTGCACCGGATTTTGTTGTGTGTTGTTATTTTTATCGTAGATTTTTCTGCATGGCATTAATTGGGACTTGAAACTTGAATTTTTTGTTGTATTCCGTAAGTATTACTGTAAAAACAATATGGAAGATTCGTACTTGTCCTTGTTTTCTACTGTTTTAGTAGTAGGTACCTACCTACATCAGAAGTGAGGGAGTAACTATTCTAAGCGTTAAGGGCTATATATCCCTCAAATGGCTTAGGATAATCTTACGTTACGCCTAAAATACTGCAGCATTAATTTTGAAATAAATATTTGGTAAAGTTGAGGATTAATGCTAAGTCCTATATGTGACGAAAATACGATTCTATAAACTTTTCTCGATAGAAAAAAAAGCCCAAAGTCCCAAATGGAACAATAAACCGCTGGTATTCAAAAAGTACTTCAAATTAGATCATGAAACTTTGCATAGTAACTGAACTAACTATAAAGCAGGTCTTATGTGTTTTATTTTTTTAGTCCAATCAATAGATTTTTTTTAAATCGCAAAAAACCACTCATTTCGCACTATTCGGCCGCAGTGACTGACGTAACAACCGCTTAGTAGTGCAAACTGATTAGAACTTTATTCTAACAGTATTATATAAGTATATTAGAAGGGCCTTAACAGAGCCTTCACGAAGCCAAACGTTCTGTACATCAAACTACACAAAAATTATTGCTGGGAAATCCCTTTTTAGGGTTCCGTAGTCAACTAGGAACCCTTATAGTTTCGCCATGTCTGTCCGTCCGTCCGTCTGTCCGTCCTCGCTTAATCTCTGTGACCGTTAGCACTAGAAAGCTGAATTTGGTACCAATATGTATATCAATCACGCCGACAAAGTGGTAAAATAAAAATTGAAAATAAATGTTTTATTAGGGTAGCCCCCCTATATGTAAAGTGAGAAGTGATTTTTTTTTTTAATTTCAACCCTAACGTGTGATATATTGTTGGAAAGGTATTTAAAAATGAATAGGGGTTTTCTAAAATCATTTTTTGATAATGTCAATAATTTCGGAAATAATCGCTCCAAAAGTAAAAAAACAATGTGTCCCCCCCCTCTAACTTTTGAACCATACATTTAGAAAATATGAAAAAAATCTGAAAAGTAGAACTTTATAAGGACTTTCTAGGAAAATCATTTTGAACTTGCTGGAAACAACAGTTTTTGTACAAAAAAGACAAAATGTTGTACAAAATAATTTCTGGACTAAGTTTGTAGTATATTCGTATATGCAAGCATTTTTACATAATGGATACCCACCTTTAAACTCATAAGTGGGAACACTTATTGTGACGGACAGGAAACTACGGAACCCTACACTGAGCGTGGCCCGACACGCTCTTGGCCGGTTTTTTTTTATATGGAAATTCGTTGCATGTTAAAACCAAATTGGCCTTTCGTTTTTATAAAGGGTCTTTTTACATCCTTTATACTATGTTGTATTATTTTCATGTGTTTTCTTTGGTAGATAATTGTTAGTCACAACAAGTCATACATAGCTAGATGTCATTAAGGTGAAAACGTCAGGGTAGCCCGCAAAATTCAAATTTTCTTGTTTTTTTGCAATTTGCATGCCAGTGCTAGGTTGTGTGTTGATTCAAGTTCATAAAGGTCGAGGAACGACTTTTCCTCAAAGTCATTTCTCGACCTTTATTACCTTGGAGGGTTGTGTTGATGATTATAATTCTATAAATAAATACGTCTTTGAGTCGCGAACAATATTTTAATCAACATACAAATACTGGCCTGCAAATTGCAAAAAACGCAAATAATTGAATTTGCTACCCTGGAGCCATCCACCATAAAGGTAACCGCAAAATGATTACGACACTAATCCCTTTTTTTCGACCAGCCCATGGTCAGTCCATCATTCTGCTGCCCTTAGCCCAATTCATTTGGGGTCGGCGCAGCACGTCTTATTATTATTATTATCTCAACAATCACCTCCTTTATAACCACATCATCAGAGGATGATATGGTTATATAATATGGTCTCTGTGCTGTTTTTTGCCATTTGAGGTTGCTGTACTCTTACAGCAACCTCAAATGGCAAAAAACAGCACAGAGACATCATCATTTCAGCCGAAAGACGTCCACTACTGGACATAGGCCTCCCTCATGGGGGGGTTTTTGCCATGATCGCCACGCTTGGCAGGCGGGTTGGCGATCGCAGTACGGTTGTTACAAAAGCACAGAGAACGCTGCTGCCCATTCTCTGGTAATCCCTTAGTCGCCTCTTACGACACCCACGGGAAGATATGGGATGGTGCTATTATTTACGTCCGACACCATACAGACAATACGCTACAGAGACATAGCCGAGAGAAATATTCAAAATACGACTGAGCAGCTGAAGACTTAAGAGCCTCATTCAACCCGTTAATCATTTCATGCGATGGAGCCATAGGAACTGAATAGGTATAACAGTTTTTTTTTTCTAAAAACCGCATCATAGCTTAATGACAAATGGGGAAACGCATATTTTCAAATAGTGTACTGGTTGAAAGTGAAAAAACAAATCTCAGTTATAAGAGCAGTTTCAATGAGAGCAAGAGACCGCGAAAACATGTCAGGGCCTTTCAATGTGAAGATGGAGCAGGAATACTTTAGTTACAGCTTGATCTCGTGAATCAGAAATATTTCTATATTTATGTGTACAATGTACGTAACTCTGAGTTGTTTATTTTAAAATATATCAATGGATTCAGTGTCATCCTTCACATCGTCTAAATGTTCCCCTATTCTTATAACCATCTACATTCATCATCCTAACTTCGATCAGCCCGTGGTGTAGTTGAAAAACCTAAATTCATGGGCTACGTACAATACATACAATATCTTTTTATATAACCTATTTTAATACCTATAAAAAACTACATAGAAACTATACAAAACTAATTCAATTTGTAAAGGCGACCACTAAAGCAATTCGTTTGTTATTTTTGTTAATAGAATTTCGACGTGAAACAACACTGAAACTTTAACGAAATAGGGTCGCTTTTAAATAAATAATTTGGATAGGCTGCCACCACAGCCGAATGCTGGATTAATTATTAATGGACTCACTGGGATGCCGGATGTATTGCCTCTACTAATTTTGACTCTACCCTGGGCTTTAGTTTATTTGTTTGCGTTATTTTAAATGGGTAGCCACTAAAAATTCTTCATACTCCATGGAAAAGGAGAACCCTCAGACCAGACGGGTGTTGTTTTTGGTGGGCTACTGCCCAGTAGTTGCTGTCGGGTTTTTCTATACAACCTGTTTTTTTATATCCCATAACTCTAGGGTATGATTGAGACCATATCAAAGAATCAACTGGCATATGAATTATGTTTCAATCATCCTTTTTTTTTCATACAAAATAATTCGGCAAAGTCACGATTATTAACGTAAAACAACCTTATGTGAAATATGACAACGTCGCATTTTCTTAGCTTTAAATATGAATGATTGGTTTGAATTAAAATGAATTACTCGTATTTATCAAAGAAACTTAGAAACATATTTTATTTTACTATTTATTTACTGCGAAGTTTGGCAACCTCGCAAAAGTAAAGATCGTCATACTGGTCATAATTTTTGACCTAATTTAATTATGTTTGATGATATCTCCGAAACTATGCATTTATGGACCACCTATTAAAGGAGTTTTAGTAATATTTTTACCTACAGACTATAACCCTAGAGTTATGGGATATAAAAAACCGGCCAAGTGCGAGTCGGACTCGCGCACGAAGGGTTCCGTACCATTATCTAAACATTAGACAAAACGGCAAAAAAAACACGTTTGTTGTATGGGAGCCCCCCTTAAATATTAATTTTATTCTGTTTTTAGTATTTGTTGTTATAGCGGCAACAGAAATACATCATCTGTGAAAATTTCAACTGTCTAGCTGTCACGTTTCATGAGATACAGCCTGGTGACAGACAGACGGACAGACAGCGAAGTCTTAGTAATAGGGTTCCGTTTTTACCCTTTGGGTACGGAACCCTAAAAACAGGTTGTATAGGTAGTCTTAAGTCGCAGGAAAGCTCTAGGGCCTACCATGACGTAGCAATAAAGAGAATTAAACCTAAACCCAATCTAATTTCTCGTCTTAAAGCAGTATTGCTTTAATGCCACTCCAGTGAGGGAGACACGTAGCGTCGGCGTCGGTCGACGTCTAGCACCATCTCTTTCCTGCTATGGAATAAGATTAAAACCATACTGCTTTTAGACAAGAAATTAGATTGGGTTTAGGTTTAAAAGGGCTATCAGAATTTTTCTTGTATTTGAGTGTTTGAAGAATCAAACAATCAAATACAAGAAAAATTGTGATATTTATTTATATACCATATCTATCTCTTAATTCTGTTGAAGAGCGTATAATATTTTGTGATGAATAAAAACGTTTTTATCTCATGTATTTATTGGTACCTAACCCAATGATAGCCGATTTTCAATATTTTTTTGGGTGGAATAGAATGGCACGTACATTTTAATAAATCTTTCGTAAATAAAAAAGAATTGAAAATTTGAGATCAAAATTAATTATTTCAGGCACGCGTTCACTGTGAGGCAATCCTAAATAAATACAGAGTTAATCAAATCCCCGCTTACTTTGATTTTGTGAACAAATAAAAAACTTATTAAATATTCAATTGAAAATTCAAGGTATTTGTTTATTCATGAGAGGCTGAATTTACAAAATCGATAATACATCTTCGTACATTTATTATTAGCCCGTGTTCATTACTGTGAAAACTCTTCTTTGAAAACCTTGTTTAGGAAACGGTAGTGGGGGTTACTGCTTGGAAGATGTTTATTAGTAAAAACGAGGAAAACTCTATATCACAATAAAATAATAAATACATCAATTCAATATATTAACGAAAGAGTCAGTACTGCACCCCTAGCCAAGTTACAAACGTTTCGTATCGATACTCTTTCTACAATCGATGTAGAAAGCGCTAAATTGGTAGCCAAGTTGACACGACTGAGTCGATCGCTCGTTCTCTAATGTCTGTAGAAAAAACCTACACTTTAGTCTATGGTGAGCGTTTCTACTAAAGAGTTTAGCGATCAACATTGTTGAAACGATAACATTCTATTCTATCGTTTTGAAAGATGTAAACTTGTCTACGAATTTTCTATTCGTTTGTATGTATTTAACATTGAAATGATGTCATTCCCATTCATTTAAATAGTTTTCTACTAGCGTTAACGATTGTAGATTGTCAACTTGGCTAGGGGTGCTGGTATGAAAAATATTATTATTTTCTACTTCCAAGTAGAAAGCCTCCGCTGGATGCGAGTCGCACGGGACCGTTCAATGTGTCGCCACTTGGGGGAGGCCTATGTCCAGCAGTGGACGTCTTTCGGCTGAAATGATGATGATGATGATGACTTCCAAGTAAACCGGATTAACGAAGGACAGGAAAAAGGCCAAGATGAGAAATTAATATTAAATAAACCTGTCCACGGATTTTTCTTAAGGCGATTACAGGAGCTAAATTAGCAACTCTATTTCTAGTGGTTCAAACTTCGTTTGAAATATTATTAGAATAAAGTTCTATTCCGCTTGCACTACAAAGTGGTTGTTACGTCAGTCACTGCGGGCCGTGGCGAATAGTGCGATATGAGTGGTTTTTTGCGATTTACAAAAAATCTATTGATTGGACTAAAAAACTAAAACACTATGGTGCTAATATGTTGCTTGTAGAATTATTTGCCAAAAAATCAGAATGATTGCATGTATTTTAGTATGGTTTTTAATCGTTATAAAAATTTTTAGAGATAAGTTCGTGATTTTTTTATCGAGGAAAATTAGTTGTATTATGTTTTCAAAACACTACCATACTAGCATATATCCTGAAGAATATCATATATTTTTCTGATTTTGTTTATTGCAGTGAATCAAGTGGTTTTTTGCATTATAAAACCCGCGTTTAGCTATTGTAGTCGCCTTAATGCTCATTGAAAAGTTTTATCCGAGTAACAATGGTAGAAGAAAAACATAAAAAAGTAGCTAAAAGTTTGCAATATTTTAACTCTGATAGCTACAGTAGCAACCTTAATGCCATGAAATTAAAGAGCATTATAATTTTGACAGACTTGTCAGTGATAGCAACATAACCACCACATTATGAGAACATTGTGATTTTGACAGTTATGCCAAGGTGGAGATAAAATAATGGACGAAAAGAACTGTAAGCCGCTTACAATAAAGGCCATTCGAATTTCACAGATTTAAGAGTAGATTTTTTTAAGGAGGCACCACTCAACAATGATTTTTTGAGCAGATGAGGAAAGGGCCTTCGGGATTTTAATATTAATAAAATACATTAGACCTGTGTTTTTTAGATTTTGCATTTCAATGTTGGAGTGGCCATTATGATAGTAATGAAAATTGGATCTTCCTTATTTCATCATCATCATCATCAGCCTATTAATGTTCCCACTGATGGGAAACAGGCGTCCTCTCTATGAGAGGAATGGGCTACAATCCACCACGCGGGCCCAGTGCGGATTGGTAGATGTCACATGTCTTCGATTTTTTTGGTTTTAGGACATGCCGGTTTCCTCACGATGTTTTCCTTCACCGTTTTGAGAGCAGCGGTGATGAAATAAATCACACAAAGTAATGCGCCTGGCTGGGTTCGAACCTACAACTTACTGTTCGTAAGTCGGGGCTGCCACCACTAGGCCACCGCTGCTCACTTACGCACGCTGCGCTGCTTACTTATTTATTGAATGTATTTCTGATTTAATTATTGAATTTTCTTATAAAAAAAAGCTAAATCATAAACTAACTAAAATGTGTCTTCAAATGTTGTCAGCCCTGGTATGGAGTAGTTTTGGCAACGATTACGTTGCTAGCCACTTACATGCTTATTTTTCTGCCAAATTATTTTTTTCAGAATCGTCTTCACATTAGGTAAGTGAAAGGCCAAAATATCAAATTCAAATTCAAAATTGTTTATTTGTATCACATAGGTAAAAATAATAGGTACATGGTGTTATCAAATAAAAATATGTCTCACTATGTGTTGCCTTGCAAGGCGTAATGTATGTAATAATGTTTACACTTATGTAGTGTAAGGTAGTTTTTATGTGTATAAAAACTGAAATTTAAAAGCTAAAACTAACGTTATTACAGCTAATCTATCATCCGTAACCTAAGTCCTTTCACTCACTGACATTTCATAGATAAGGATAAATAGCTAAATGTTTCAACACGTCTTTTTTTTAAATAAGTGGTCCTCCACTACATTAATTAATCACCATTTAAAATTTAATTACAACAGAAATAAAAAAAAACACTCCCTTATCTCATACGCTTAGTATTCGTCCATTAATCAAAGTCATTATAGCTACGAGTTGAAGGAAAACGTTTTCTTTTTTGGAACAACGAACCACTTAGTTTTAAAGACCCATTCCTACTTGGAACATTACCGTTAATTCCGCTTTAAAATATGACCCCTGGGAGGCCTCCATCTTGTTCTCTATTACATTTTGTAAAAGGAATTGCTACCTTTATAGGCTGTAGCTACTGATGACCTTTTCGTGGTTACTTTTTAAAGGGAAGCGAAAGAGCCATGCACGTTACATTTTCGCTATGAGTTTTAAGTTTCAAATAAAATATCGTTTTTGTTTTTTGGATATATTGTCGTACAGTTTGTTGTGTTTTAGGTTGCAAAATTTTGGTACACAAAAAACACTTTTTTGCGTACCAAAATTGCCATCATTATGAGCAGTGATAGGAATAGGTAGTGCTTATTAGCCTAAACTTCGAAGAAGAACAGAGAAAAGAATCGGAGACTTCCTTAGACTATATTTTATTATGCGACCACGGCGAGTTTTTTTTGTAAATTCTAAGAGTGCGTACTTAAGAGAGCGCATCATAGTTTTATGATGAAGAAGTCGTTTCCAAAATGTTCTTAAAAATAAAACTTTCAGAAATTTTGATGGTTGTAACGACTGTGTTATGTTATGTCTAGTCGCAAACTTTAGGTAAACATAGACCAATTACTTATTTCAAATAACATTAATTTTTGATGTACTTACGTGATGTCCCGGAAAAAATATAGTCTAAGGAAGTCTCCGATTCTTGTCTCTGTTCTTCGAAGTTTAGGCTAATAAGCACTACCTATTCCTATCACTGATTATGAGTATACACCAACTCTTAAATGCAATAAAATGACATTCAACTTTAACTATAGGTATAAAATAGTAACTGTCAATGTGTTAGGTAACATTTTCGAAATTAGGATCCAGATACTAAACACCTTTATCTGCCTCTTCAAGGAATACAATTTTCATGTTGTTTCTCCAAATAATTCCACAAACTAATTTTATTTAGACAAGGCATTCTATCTGAACAGTAAATAAACACCGCAATAAAGCTTATCAAAAGTGTTGTTCTCTCAAAGCGGCTTGAAAATCATTGTTTCGGAAGAAATCCTGTAAAATTGTTTCAGTGTTAAAGTCCTAAGGCGGCTCCTTTGATATCATCTAAACGTTTCTGCTTTAATTACAGTTCTTGAGGTATTTTAGTTAAGGCATTGTTCATGATTGATTTTATGATAAGAGTACGAAGATGAATGTTTTTATTTTAGGTTTATATTTTGTAGATATACATGTATACACTTCTGGGATTATTGCCGTAAAAGTAAGCTATTTGACATATATGACACTATAGACTATGGAGGTGTTTATTTTTTAAACACAATAAGCATAAAGTACAGGAGTGGACTTAATGCCATATGCATTTTCTACCAGTCAACCTTTGGGTGATGCAGAGACAAGCAGTCGTAGATGTAAATCTGAAAAATTCATGATGAATGAATTTCAAGAATAATGTTTTTATTTAAGTAGGCAGGGTCAAGCTTATTGTCGTTATATCGTCCATTTTACGTAATCTTCTTAAAGTGTCAATGGCAATCTAAATTGTGTCGGCCCAGCACTGAGCAATGAGTTTGACACCCTCAGTAGCGTTTGTAAAATTATTGTCATTCTCGTTTTCTGCATACCAGCCAATGTTTTGAAAGCGTAACAGAACATACCAAGACAAGTAGGCGAAATCATCTTGTTTTTTTTTTTACAACGGAATAAGTACGTACGATAACAGAAAAGCTTTTGAAAGTAGATAAAACTGAATTGAACGTAGAGACTAGAGCCCTATAACCTCATTCTGAAAACACATTCTCTTACAAAAACTTTACAACGCAAGGTGTTATAAACGATAAAATACCATGAATACTTATAACGGAAATTACCGTCAAAAATTATAAATGTATCTTTATGTAATTTTTCATGAGTTAGTAATAAATTAACTTGTTGACGTGTGCGACCCAGTTAAGTCAGGAGTTAATAATGAACCTGTTTATTAATAAACTGTTAAACTCAAAAGAATGTAGAACAAAGAAAGTAACAAGTGGTTCTTTTTAACTGTGTTAATAGGGTTAATCGTTTATTTTATAATATTTTATAGGTCGGCTTTGCTTCGCACGGTTTATATGACTTTATAGAATATCATTTTTTTTAATCATTAATTTGTATAGAGAAGGGGGTCATTTTTTTTAATCATTAATTTGTATAGAGAAGGGGGGGAGCCCGTAGCTAAATAATAACAGCCGCTCGGGTCGATCTTTAGGTTAAGCCGTGCTTGCCTAGGTTGGTCTGTGGATGGGTGACCACCCATTACATACCGGGTTTCCTCCGTGCCTCGGAAAGCACGTTAAGTCAAAGATCTACAAATGACAGCCGGGACCAACCGGCTGTCATTTGTAGATCTTTGACAGTCGTTACAGGTAGTCAGTGACCCTAAAAGTCTGACAACCAGTCTTACCAAGGGATATCGTATTACCCAGTACTAACTGAGTTGTGGAGGTCAGATAGGCAGTCGCTCCATGTAAAATACAGGTATTCAGCTGCATCCGGTTAGACTGGAAGCCGACCCCAACCTAGTTGGGAAAAAGGCTAAGCAGATGAATTTGTATAGAGAAAATAGAAATAGAACATTGTTTATCATCCAGGTAATACATAAGCAGGTTCAAGTATACACAAGAGATGTTACCAGTGGCTTGAAGTAATACCTAAAACTAGTTAACATTGTTTTGTTGTACAGATAAACTAGACAGTTAGTCCGTTTCTTGGGTCTCGGTATTTGATTTTCAGAGTAGAGAGGTGATAGGGAATGTGGTGGAGTCAAAATGGCTATGGTTAGGTTTTCCAGAACATTCAAAACTAGCGACCGTCACGCGGTTTCACCCTCGTAGTTCCCATTCCTGTGGGAGTACAGGGATTAAATATAGCCTATGTTACTCAAGGTGAATTTAGCTTTCTAATGGTGAAAGAATTTTTGAAATCGTCGCAGAGTTGACAAACACACAAAAATACAAATCTTTCCTCTTTAAATATTAGTGTAGATCCCGTATCAAAATCTATTGTGCAGTTTTGTAGATCTTAGCGATCACACAACAAGCCATGTGTACTGAACAATGTTTAAAATAAACAAACATGTGTATAGAATTATAGATCTACTATAATTGGGAGAACTGTGTCAAATATTTAACTAAAATGTCTAGTATGGGCATGTGATAAGGACAGACGAAACGCATGTGACTAAAGAGTGATTAATATAAATGTTGATGGGTGGAGAGAGACAGGCAAGGCAAGGAAACAATGGATGGATTGTGTGAGATAAAAGAAAAATATATATGAAAGATAAAGGAATAAATTATAGCGTGACGGTTGACACAGGAGAATGGAAGAAAAAAACGTGTTGCGCCGACCCCAAGTAACATGGAACAATAGGGAATATGTAAGTAATTTTTTCTTCACTTAAATCAATGAAATACAGTACTATCAACCCAAGAAAAGTATTAAAAGTTAAGTTCATCTGCTGCTTGTCGCTTAACTCCTGCAATTTTCTATGACAGTTCAAACGTCCGTAGCTGTCGTGGCCATGAGGTGACGTCATTTACCACAATCTGCCTTGTTTATATATTTTTTTTTGCTCTTAAAAGAATAATTTTACTAATTGTATTTTGCTCTAGTTAAGTAAAAATAGCAATAACAATATTATTATAAAATCTCAGTGAAACTTTAAACACTTTTCAAATAAAAGTGTTTTTTTACACATAGACTTTGACGTTATCGAGGTTGACGCGTTTAGAGAGTGCGTTCCGTTTCACCAAAACATGCTACATAAAACAGTAAATTGTAAAATAAGTGATTTATAAGCAACATAATAACAAGTGTACCACAATATTTTTGGGGGCTAATACAAGGGATTTTTAATAAATCAAAAGAGTTTTGTATTTCATGCATATTCCCTATTGCAGGAAGATGATGATTTAATCGGAATATCTATATTTATAATAATTTAATTGACCTTTGACAGTGTTATGTTCAATAGATCTGTACCAAACCAAACTTACCAAACTTCCTATAGGTATATAATAATACTCTACTCTATATTCCATAGCAAGCAAACAAATAAATTAATTTCCGGGTCCCCAGAGAAAATTCCTCCCCACTAGGTCAAACCGAAAACTTCTTGTAATTAGTGGGTCCAATCAATTTGTGAGTGGTTTTCTATCGCCGAGTTCTTGAACAAACCTTTATATCTACGGTCCAGTTTTACCGCCTGATTGGTTTTAATTGAAAAAATCTTTTGAGACAAAGTAAAAAGGTCGAAGTATTTGTTGAAAGGTTTTTGTGGTACGTTTTAGGGTACTCTGGTAAATAGGTCAAAGGGTGCTGTCGTGACTGTTGACTACAGGATAGGTTTCAAGGTTTCATAAGCCTCAAGTTCGAACCCAAAACGATTTATCGGATTCATGTGCGTATTGTATAATTATCACTTTTTTGGTGAAGGAAAACATCGTGCGGAAACCAGTATGCCTGAGAGATATTTCTCGACGGCATGTAAAGCCAAGTCAGTCAGGGGTCAATGAGCGGAAGAATGATACGTTTGATTCTTAAAAATAGACTATGGTCCACTGGCATCAGAAAAGCTAACATTAAATTTTCAGAAGCTGCGTTGCTGCAGGCCTAGCCAAGTTACAAATGTTTCGTATCGATTCTGTTTCTACAATCGTAAACGCCTCGGCGTAAGCGATTGTAGAAAGCGCTAAATTGGTAGCCAAGTTGACACGACTGAGTCGATCGCTCGTTCTTTAGAGAACGAGCGATCGACTCACAGACAGACAACGACAGACATTAGTGTCTGTAGAAAAAACCTACACTTTAGTCTTTGGTGAGCGTTCCTACCAAAGAGTATAGCGATCAACATTGTAGAAACTATAACATTCTATTCTATCATTTTGAACGATGTAAACTTGTCTACGAATTTTCTATTTGTTTGTGTTGATCACGTGATTTAACGTTTTCTACTAGCGTTAACGATTGTAGATTGTCAACTTGGCTAAGCCTGCTGTTGATGTAAATAATAAATAACCTTTTTATTCGGCCGTAGAACTTCTGATATACAAGGTGCAAACGAAACCTTTAACCACGCATTCTGTACATCCAACTAAGTAATTCGACGCAAATTTTTGAAAATGACTTTGCTGAGGTATTGCGTATTGCGGTAAAACTCAATTAAACAAACTCAAAACTCATTGCGCTGATTGATGTATTGATTAGTAAACGGGTCACGGAGGTATTTAATGCAAAGTTATATCCTTAAAAACTAGTATTAAAAAAAAACCGGCCAAGTGCGAGTTGGACTCGCGCACGAAGGGTTCCGTACCATTATTATCAAAAAACGGCAAAAAAAATCACGTTTGTTGTATGGGAGCCCCCATTAAATATTAATTTTATTCTGTTTTTAGTATTTGTTGTTATAGCGGCAACAGAAATACATAATCTGTGAAAATTTCAACTGTCTAGCTGTCACGGTTCATAAAATACAGCCTGGTGACAGACAGACGGACAGACGGACAGACAGCGAAGTCTTAGTAATAGGGTTCCGTTTTTACCCGTCGGGTACGGAACCCTAAAAAAGGCGGAAGTTCACATCATCAGACATTCAATATCTGCGAAAATAGAAGGTTTAAAGGTTTGGGCCAGAAAAATAAATGCAATGATGGGAAGAACAAGTGCCTTTCAGCTTCATTAAGAGTAATTTTACACACTTTCATCTGTTAAAATCTAAGTGTACACCTACACTACCTCGACCTCACGCGGGGAAAAGAAGCCTGATTAGCTATAAATATATTACCAACCTAGCATTTATTTCAGGAAAATGCTTACCTTGTTATGTGAGAATTTTCCTTTCCCCGTAATCCTCCTAATTCTATGTAATGGCCTTTAATTGTAGCTAGAATCCTCTTACCGAAGGTGAACGAAAGTAAACATAAATAAAACTTAAGTAGATTTAGGGATTGCTCATAAGAGTAACTAGATAGTGGGTAGGGAGATAAGTACCTAACCTACTTGTTTTGGCACACACATCAAGCTATACATTTCCAGTATAACACAGCCTCGCTTTGAATAAATTTCCTATGCAATGGGAGATCCGCATAAACTGATTTTGGATAGCTTGATTGGTGGCCGTGCGAACATGATTTCATGAGCAAGAGATCAAATGTTATTGGTCTAAGATAAGTACTGGACCTGTTAATATATCTTTTACTTACAAACATCTAAACTCACGAATCAACAGACTAAATCTGAACTAACGCGGGTCTTGCTGTTTGTGACAAATTCCTAGGGTGGGGAAACTTTAAAAAAAAAAAACAAATCGTCGCCAACTACATGACAAAAAAATAATCTAATTAGTCCAAAAAATATTGGACACATTTTTAATTTTCACGTAAATAAAAAAACCGGCCAAGTGCGAGTCGGACTCGCACACGAAGGGTTCCGTACCATTGACTATATTAAGTATTTGTTGTTATAGCGGCAACAGAAATACATCATCTGTGAAAATTTCAACTGTCTAGCTGTCACGGTTCATGAGATACAGCCTGGTGACAGTCAGACGGACGGACGCACGGACAGACGGACAGACGGACAGACAGCGAAGTCTTAGTAATAGTGTTCCGTTTTTACCCTTTGGGTACGGAACCCTACAAATGAAGACGATACAGTGCGTCGAAAACTCGTGTGACATCACATTTGAGTACATTTTTACTCAAATGTGACGTCACAAGCCCCCCCATAATCACATCTTTGACACGTTTTATCTTCGTCAATTTTTATTAATTTGATAAAACAAAAAACACGTATCCAATATTTTTCGATAATCTGACGGACTAAACAGAATCATATATTTTTTAGTCAGTCATCATCTCTATTACACAAAATGTTTACCGATAGCGCCCCCTTGTAAATATCATACGAGCGTCAAAAAGTCCCCACAGCACACATGCAGCACGATATTTCCTTTACCTTGATGATTGTGCTAGATAAACCAGATCATAACTGAATGTCCACAAATGTTGAAGCGGGTCTGTATTTCAAAGGAAACTGTATTACCTGCATCACAGAACTATAGGTATTCCCCTTTTGAGCTTACACTTGCATTCAGAGAGCACCAATTTGTCCACGGCTGGGAACATTTGAATAAAGGAAGCTAACGTACGACGCGACTGTGGTTGAAATGTCATGTCTTAGAATAATATATCCTCGGTACTGATGTGTTGTATAGATTGGTAAATAAATTCCCCCTTTGTAAATATCATACGAGCGGCAAAAGGTCCCGCTATCACACATGCAGCACGATATTTTCTTTACCTTGATGGTATTGCTAGATAAACCAAATCATAACTGAATGTCCACAAATGTTGAAGCGGGTCTGTATTTCAAAGGAAACTGGATTACCTGCATCACAGAACTAGATAGGTATTCCCCTTTTGAGCTTACACTTGCATTCAGAGAGCACCAATTCTCGGCTGGGAACATTTGAATATGGGAAGCTAACGTACCGTACGACGCGACCGTGGTTGAAATGTCGTGTCTTAGAATAATATATCCTTGGTACTGATGTGTTTTGTATGATGTATAGATTGGTAGATAAATTCACTTACTACCAACTTAATACCAACCAGAAGTAATTGTCTTTACTTGAAGGTACATAACGTCATGACGCCTGTAATTATTTAAGGGTTGGGACCTAATAGTACATTAATTAAACATTTCACCAGTTATGTTTAAGTCTCTTGCCACCAAACGGGCATAATCCAGGCTCCGTAACTCCTGATGAATTCCTGATGAAAAAACGCAATAGCACTTTGCTCAATCTGAGAATCGAATCCAGAACTTCATAAGCATTCGCTCTTAAGACCACTAAACCAACGAGGTTCCTTGTAGTTATTACACAATAATTGCAGTAGTACATGTTACCAATTTTCATCATAAACTGACGCATATCCAAATAGCTTTGACTCTCCAGATCTACAGTAATATTATAAAGAGGAAAGATTTGTATTTTTGTGTGTATGTTTGTAATGAATAAACTCAAAATCTACTGCGCCGATTTCAAAAATTCTTTCAGCATTATAAAGCCACGTCTTTAATGGAACCATAGGCTATATTTTATCCCCGTACTCTTCCGGGAACACAAACTGTGCGGGTGAAACCGCGTGACGTCCGCTAGTATTATATATTCGTATTAACCCAATATTCAAAGCACCTGTTCTTCTGTAACGTCAATGAAAAACAGGAATTGATATTGTTATTATAATTCAACGGGCCGTACGGAATACTTCACATAGTTTATTTGACTGATAGACAAGACAAACACCCTGAAATCTTCAATGTCAGAATATAATTTGTTGAAAGGGAAAAACAACTTGTTTTTAACATTCTGTAAATGCTTGATCTTGATGAAGCTCCTGTGATTGACTGCTCATCTTTGTTTTCTAAGATTAAAAATCTTAGAATAAAGGTTATCAAACTTGATAATCTAAGAAACGTCTTGAAAATTTAGGCATTTATGACTTTTGAAAATTAACGTGAATTATAGCCGGAATTTTACAAAATTCAAACATTTTGTATGTGTGTGTGCGTGTATCATATTTGAATGAATCCTTTTTTTATTTGGAAATATGGAAAAAAGCATAGTTTGCTTTTATCTTAAACTAGCTGACCCGCGCAACTTCGTCTGCGTCACATAATATAGCTTATAACTGTTCCCCGCGGTTTCACCCTCGCTGCTCAGCACCTGTTGGTCGTAGCGTGATGTTATATAGCCTATAGCCTTCCTCAAGAAATGGACTATCCAACACTAAAAGAATTTTCCAATTCCAACCAGTAGTCCCTGAGATTAGCGCGTTCAAACAAATAAACAAACTCTTCAGCTTTATAATATTGTAGTATAGATGTTTTTTCAGTCTATTTACAGCTCAAAAAATGACAACATGACCACATCAAAAAAGATGCGGCAACATTTTTCCTTCCAGGCAATATCCGGACTGATTTCAAGGCGCCGTTGCAATCTCCGCTTTAGAAAAAATCCCCTTCGACACTACAGTAATTTTCCCTGCAAGCATGACATCAACTATTTTTATGTAAAATACTGCAGATGTTTTTTAAAACTTACGTTTCACACGATGATTCATAATAGTCTAGTTTCCACCATCAATAAATTGCAAATCTGTTAAGTCCGTCAGTTAGAGTATTGGAAAATAATGGACACGTATTTTTTGTTTTTGTAAATCAATGAATATTGACAAACATAAAACGCATCAAAACTCGAGAGTGGGGGCTCGTGACGTCACAACGCACTAAAAACTATAGCACGGCGTGACGTATTGAGAATTTTAAAAGCGTCGCCATCCTATCTTCGTCAATTTTGGTTTACGTAACAAAAGAAAAAATACGAGTCAAATACTTTTTGAAAATCTAACTGACGGACACAAGCCTAATATGAGAACAAAATCAAAGAAAAAAAAATCATCAGTTTCTCATTAAATTACGTAAGCATTATTATTTCTTTATTTGCTTTCGGTTTCGCAACAGATTGTATTGACCTTCAGACTATGAAAATATTTAATAGTATAACCAAATATTATCTGGTCTGTTTCGGACACTGTATTGGTTGTATCTGTTTTTGACATCATCATGTTCAAATTACGTGTGTATCAATTGACAGTGGGTAGTTGCTTTTGTGTATGGAGAAGCTCGTGGCTAAATAATAACAGCCGCTCGGGTCGCTCGTTAAGCCGTGCTTGCCTAGGTTGGTCTGTGGATGGGTGACCACCCATTACATACCGAGTTTCCTCCGAGTCTCGGAAAGCACGTTAAGCCGTTGGTCCCGGCTGTCATTTGTAGATCTTTGACAGTCGTTAGGTAGTCAGAGGCCCAAAAAGTCTGACAACCAGTCTTACCGAGGGGTATCGTATTACCCGGTACTAACTGGGTTATGGAGGTCAGATAGACAGTCGTTCCTTGTAAAATACAGGTATTCAGCTGCATCCGGTTAAACTGAAAGCCGACCCCAACATAGTTGGGAAAAGGCTAGGCAGATGATGAGTTGCTATATGTACCTACTCGTTCTTTATTTTGCAGTTAATGCCTTAGCTTGCATAGCTATTCACAACCCTTTGACTCGATTTTCGATTCGGAAAGTCGTATGTCCATCTCGCTCGATTTCGTAATGTCAAAAAAAGATAGACATACGACTTTCCGAATCGAAAATCGAATCGAAGCGTTGTGAATAAGGGGCCTGGTGTCACAGTTTTTATGCCGCTCATTAGACTCTGACTTGGCTTCACATGCCGTCAAGAAACTACCGTCCTTCCATTACTTTTAGCCATCACTGACAAGTACAATGTAAAATCAACCTTTACCTAAAAGAAATAAGTACTGTTGTTTTGTAAAGACTTGTAAGTTGCAGCAAACTATCAACAACCTTACCACTATGAAGATAAAGATCACAGTACACTGAAATGATTTATCACCACTGTAAAATAAATCAACCATGCACAAAAACTTTGGAGCAAACTCTTCAACTTCAAACGTTTTTTCTTGGAACATACTTACATAATATATTATCTCATGTTCAATGTGGTGTGTTGCAGTAGCGAAGGGTCAAGTTTTGTAAGAGGTAAGCCGGAGTACATATCTTTAATGTGATTTAATTTTTTGTCTATAGAATACTGATTGTGCCATTTTTCAAAGGGAATCCGGTAGGAATCGAGTTTTATGGAAGCTTCGCCACTGGTGTGTTGTGTCAGCCATATCGCTATACTTGTGAAACTTAACTCGTCCGTGAATAACATCTATGTACTAGTTTACAAGTACTGCCAGCTCGTAGACTGGTCGCTTTATCTTATACTATTAAATCTATACTAATATAATAAAGAGGAAAGATTTGTAATTTTGTATGTAACGAAAAAAAATAAAAACTACTGGAGCGATTTCAAAAATTATTTTGCTGTCAGAAAGCTACATTATCACTGAGCAACATAGGATATAAATTATATTGATATCATGCAAATTAGCCGATCCTTTTTTAGGGTTCCGTACCCAAAGGGTAAAAACGGAATCCTATTACTAAGACTTCGCTGTCTGTCCGTCTGTCTGTCTGTCTGTCCGTCTGTCCATCTGTCCGTCTGTCCGTCTGTCCGTTTGTCTGTCACCAGGCTGTATTTCATGAACCGTGACAGCTAGACAGTTGAAATTTTCACAGATGATGTATTTCTGTTGCCGCTATAACAACAAATACTAAAAACAGAATTAAATCAATATTTAAGGGGGGCTCCCATACAACAAACGTGAGTTTTTTGCAGTTTTGTCTAATGTTTTTAAATAATGGTACGGAACCCTTCGTGCGCGAGTCCGACTCGCACTTGGCCGGTTTTTTATACAGAAATTCTGTTACTGGCTATGTGATTAACTTTATTGTTTTATTTTTCTATTTTGATCCTGTGTGTGACATTCCAGCAACTTAATATTATTGACATTTTTTTATATCTACTTTGTGCTTAATAATTTTTATTGATACTGACATTATTGATTAAATTTTGCATGCCAAAACTTAGGTAGAATGTACCCGGCTCACTATATTTCTTAACAAATTTATTGTACAAATACCTACATTCTATGCGAATAAATGATTTGACTTTGACTTTGGCTATCACAATTTTCGGGGATGAAGTCGCGGGCGAGATGCTAGTGAGTAATATGTGTAATCACTTTCTCGAAAACGACTCTAACGTTGTCGGTGAAAGTTGCAGTACCTATATGTAGTTTAATGTTTAATGAAAAATTTGATTCAAAATTTAAGACGATGAATTACCGCCTAATAATTGAATTAAATTTTATTTCTTTGACATAGTATTGAAACTTTTCTTTTTTCCCTATTGTATTTAATCATTCTTGACATTATAATTAGAAACCCCTGACATTATATTTAATCTTTCTCAACATTTTAATTGATAACCCTTGACATTGTATTTGATATTACGTATAGTTAACGTTTTTCTTATTCTCGAATTTGTATTGTTTTTGTAGTTTTAATTCTTTGAAATATTTGTACGCTGGAAACAGCAGAATATTATGGGCTTCAAATTATGTGTAACATTTGTAACAATATTCTAACAAATAAATTTATTATTGTCTCATATATATAAGAAAATTCGACGCACAAACAGGTACCACGTGTATTGTTTTTCTAACGTAACCTATTTAACGTAATCTAACAAATCTAACACGGATTTTCTTTTTGTTTCAGGTAAGCATCAACCTGGTCTCACAATGGGCAGACACATTGTGGAACTAATGGCGCTAGCATAGCTGGTTCCCAACATCGTCACTGGTTGAAAATGTGGTAGAATTTCAAAATAGCTTAACCTCATTGGTTAGATTGAGACCAGCTATGGTCAGTGGCGCCATCTAAGATTATCTTTGCCTGTGTATCCCAATTAAATTAAAGGTATCATTGCTTTTAAAGTAAAGGTCAACAGGACAGGAGGTGTAAAACACCTCTTAACGAAGCCGAAAGGCACTTGTTCTCCTCGTCATTGCGATCATTTCTTTTTTCTACACCATACCTGGGAACCTTCTAGTTACGGAGATATTGGGGGTCAAAATTCCAACTTTTTGACAAGTTTTTTTGTAAATACAAGTTTTAATGAAAGATTTTTATTTTAAACACCTCCACGACCCCCGTACTGTTCAATCCATCCATCAGCACAATGTTTTGAGTGTGTAACATCTACCACAAAACATGATTTTTCACCCAAAAAAAAGTCGTTTCCCAGCAATAATTTTTGCGTAAAGTTACCTAATTTGATGTACAGAATGCTTGGTTGACTGCTTCGTGATGAGGTTGTTTCCACCTGTATATTAATGCTCTTGCCTGTATATGCAGTTTAAATCTTTTTATAGAACACCTACAGTATCGATCTGCATACAGTTGGCCACAAAGTAAGACTGTTTCAATCTAGTACAAATACATTATTCTAGAATCTAGAACATTGACCAGACTATAAGTAAACATTGAAATGTACATCATCGCTTGCTCAAAACAGGATCAAATATCTGCTAATTATTTGAAACATCAGGGAAGCGTGTTGAACACATTTTGAGCTGAGATTTATACTAATAGATTTATTTACTTAACCAACTAGGTGAGAGTTCATGGTATTGTATTTAGTATTTTGCATTGATCTGTTATTTTTTTATAGGCACGACTGCACCCCTAGCCAAGTTGACAATCTACAATCGTTAACGCTAGTAGAAAACTATTCAAATGAATGGGAATGACATCATTTCAACGTTAAATCACGTGATCAACACAAACGAATAGAAAATTCGTAGACAAGTTTACATCGTTCAAAATGATAGAATAGAATGTTATCGTTTCTACAGTGTTGATCGCTAAACTTTTAGTAATATTACCGTGCTTTTAGGTAGGAACGCTCACCATAAACTAAACTGTAGGTTTTTTTCTACAGACATTAGAGAACGAGCGATCGACTCAGTCGTGTCAACTTGGCTACCAATTTAGCGCTTTCTACAATCGCTTACGCCGCGGCGCCGAGGCGTTTACGATAGTAGAAAGAGAATCGATACTAAACGTTTGTAACTTGGCTAGGGGTGCTGTATTGAAACGACTGCCTCGTTCGTCTAGTGGTTGCAGTAGCGCGACTGATGAGCATATCCTGGGTTCGATTTCCAAATCCAGCAAAGTGTTATTGGGTTTTTCCATGAGTTTCTCAGTAGACAATGCATCGTCAAGCATATTTTTGTACACTTTATAAAACTCAAAAAGTACGCCAATATGACTGTAATTTTTCAAAGACAACATAGCATATTGAGCAATATACTTTATTATTATGTAGTAACATGATAGCTTAGTAATTTTCTAAATTAATTTATTAAGACTTTTGTTAAAGTGCCACTGTGAACTGTCCTCTTTTAGTACCTAAATGTTATTTAGGTATATGGTGTACATACAACAACAACAACAACAACAACAGCCCATAACGTCCACTGCTGGACATAAGCCTCTCCTATGATGGGAGGAATTTGCCGTAATCTCCACGCTTGGCAGGCGGATTGGAGACCGCAGTGATGAAAGACTAACAGAAAACGCTGCTGCCCATTCTCTGGTCTACGGAGGTGCAAGGTGTTCTGCCTCAGACATTAGTCACCTTATACGACACCCGTGAGTGTAATGGGTTGGTTTTATTCTACTCTGCCGGATACCACACGGCAAATGGTGTACACAATAAAGAAAATATTCTATTATACTCTAATATTACTTTCACAATGTAATAAATAATAAATATCCATTCACAAGAACAATGTAGTCAGACGAAAATTGTACAGCAATAATTTCCATTGGGCTTTTCTTCATTATGCTAAAAAACTTCATTTTTCATTTTTATCAAGAACTTTGGAACCTTTCCAATTTGTTCAACGTAATTGCAAACTCATATACCTGTATAGGATATTTTTAATATTAGCATTTCTATTCTTATTTTGTATTAGTTTTCTATACGCCGCGTACCCAACGTTTATTTTGACGAAGGCCCCGTACATAATGATCCACATTTTCGGCCCCATTCCGGTAAAATACCTTTGTACCTACTTTGAATAGGTAATAATCTAAGGTATATATTTTTATTGTAGATATCTGAATTATTTAGATTTAGGAATACCTATTCTAGACCTCCATCAATTTGTAGACAGGTGTCTATTACGGAAACCTTTTTGAATCCGAAACAAATACCTATTCTAGTCTTCGTCTTATTCAAGTCTTCGAGTCAGATATCGAAAAGTCGAACGTTCCGAATAGAGAACATTCTGGAGCATAGAAAAGCTAATACAGTAAACGCCTTACGCCTTTTTGGTTGTGCTCAATCGAGTTACTAACGCTTGTTTAGACGGGAGACGCCTTTGCCGATCCACTCAGCTGAACATGAGTATCTTAGGGAGATTACACACGAAGAGCGGCTTTGTTTGCTGATTTAATACGAAGCTGTAGAGTTTTAAAGTAAAGGTAGACATTTCTTGTGATACATGACACTTGACTGTCGATGTCAGAGTCTAACGTAGAGAAAAGACGATTTCCGTTGAGACCCAGTCACTAATATCTCGATATTTCTCAGGAAACGACCCTGTTTGCATAATAGGTACCCTAAAGCAGGCCCTAGTAACACTTGGGGTGGAATGTAAAAATCTTGGACCAAAAAAATGTGAAGGCACCATTTGAATGTGTTGGTTATTCCGTGGACTACTTTATTTTAACAGTGACATCTGTCTAGAATCTGTACTACCAGGGTTTATATTGGGGCATAATACGAACTCCATGATGTGTATTAGGCACATACCAAATTGCCAACATCATTGTTGTAATTATTTCCAACACTGGCCCTTGAACCAATATAAACTCATTTATATCACATTACACACATTGAACACAATAAATAAGTTAAGCATAGACACATCCGCTGTCTAAAAATAATAAAACATTACAACAGCAAAATCATAGCAAAAGTATAAATTTATCAAAGTATCCGTCACATAGAAACAATAAATATTCAAAAACTATGTGATACGGATCTAAAACAAATTATACTTCTGCAAGTATACCTTACCTACTGCTTAGAACCATTATGTCATTTATTTAAAGATAGAAATAAACGACATACAAACTTATCGTGTTTTTCCTTTGCCAACGGTTTCGTTAAAACGTCGGCCACCATTTCATCAGTAGATAGGTATTTTATAACGACTGTACCTTCCTCAACGATTTCCCTGATGAAATGATGTCTTACGTCAATGTGTTTCGTTCTGGCATGGTACATAGAATTAGTGCACAACTTCAGTGCAGACTGATTATCATTATACAACGTAATCCTATACTGTACCCCGTAAATTTCGAACAAAAACTTGCGTAGAAAAAAAGAGCCTCTTTACAAGCATCTGACAAACACATATATTCGGCCTCTGTGCTTGAAAGAGCCACTGTTCTTTGTTTTCTACTCTCCCAAGAGATGGTAGAATTTCCAATTTTGAACACATAACCGGTATAAGATCGGCGATCGACCTCATTTGACGCAAAATCAGCATCAGCATATGCGACAATATCCAACCCTGACTTCTGAAAAGTTAAATGATGATCAGGCGTACCTTTCAGATAGCGAAGAACGCGTTTTGCCGCCTTCCAGTGAGTCTCGTCGTACGCGTCGTTGAACTGGCTGAGCAAGCTGACAGCGTGCGCAATATCCGGCCGCGTACATACCGCTATGTACATCAGACATCCTATCAGGCCTCTGTAGTCGTGCGTACAATCCTTTTTTGTAGATTTCACGAGCTTCAGACCGGTCTCCATAGGTGTTCGCGCAGGTTTGCAATCTGACATGTGAAATCGTTCTAGCACCTTCTTAATATAGCTTGACTGGTCCAGAGTTATTTCATTGTTCTGTCTGCAAATCCTCATTCCAAGAATGTGATGTGCTGGCCCTAAATCTTTGATTTCGAAGGCCTTCTTTAATTCTTCTTTGATTCCTGCCGTATCTCGGCAACCAGCTGAAGAAAATAGCATTATGTCATCAACATAGAGCGCAATTATAATCATAGATTTCCCGCTCGACTTGACATAAACACAAGGTTCGGAAGATAAACGTTTGAACTTCATTTTGGTCGTCAAAACGCCATTTATTTTCTCATACCAAGACTTCGAAGCTTGCTTCAGTCCGTATATGGCCTTATTCAACTTGTAAACTTTATCTTCTTGGCCTTTAATGTTGTAGCCCTCTGGCTGCTCCATAAAAACGGTTTCCTTTAAATCTCCATTCAAAAACGCCGTTTTTACATCCAGATGCTCGATATTCATGTTATGTTCCGTTGCTAAAGCTAGTAACGTACGTATAGTAGAATACCGTACTACAGGAGAGAACGTTTCTTCGTAATCAATACCGTATTTCTGGGTATAACCTTTTGCAACTAGGCGCGCTTTGTACCTCAATATTTCCCCGTCGAGGCCAAGCTTTCTTTTAAAGATCCACTTGCATTTGACAGGCCGTTGCTTCGTATCGCGGTCAGTCAGAGTCCAACACTTATTATCCATGAAGGATTTATACTCTTCCGCCATCGCGGCTTTCCACTTACTTGCTTCTGGGCCATTCAGTGCCTCGCGTACTGTCTGAGGGTCCCCCGTGTCACTGTGTACAGTGCGTGCTACACTAGCTGACTCAAACTCACTAGATTCGTCCATAGAGTTCTCGTAGTCTTCCAGTGTGGAATCTCCTGGGACATACGTCTCATCCGCAGGGTCATCTGGGGTATCACTACCGCTCTCAGAATCATCTATCGTAATGGCGCTGTTATCTTGACAGTTTTCGTTAGATATTTCTGCGGGCTCTTGGGGTAAATCGGGTAAAGCGGGTTGCACTGGAACATTATCGGTGACAGTTACATTGTTCGGAAACAAACCAATCTGAGTGTAACGTGAACTGTCATCCTCAACCGATGAAGTGTCATTCCAAAAAACATGTTCTAGAAAAGTGACATTTCTTGCTTTTATGACATTTTTCGGGCTCGCCGGATCTATCAATCTGTAACCCTTTGACTCGTCACAGTATCCGACAAAAATAAATTTCTTACTTTTGGGATCTAATTTGTCCCGTTTGTGCTGTATGGCATAAGCTTGACAACCAAAAGTGCGTAGGTAACTTAGATTCTCCTTTTTACCTGTCCATTTTTCTTCCGGTGTACTGCCCATCACAGCCTTAGTTGGAGAGCGATTCTTCAGGTAGACAGCGGTGTTAACTGCTTCTGCCCAGAATTCCTTTTTCAAGCCTGCTTCCTGGAGCATGCACCTGGCTTTCTCCGTAACGATTCTGATCGCGCGTTCTGCGACTCCGTTCTGAGCTGATGACCTTGGAACCGTGGTCTGATGTCGAATCCCATGCTTCTTCAGGAACTTCTGAAAATTAGAATTGACATATTCACCACCATTGTCACTACGAAGAACTTTTATTTTCTTATTAGTTTGGTTTTCTACGAGAGCTTTAAATTCTTTAAACATCTCGAAAACCTCATCCTTTCTCCTAAGAAAATAAACGAATGTTTTTCGTGACAGGTCGTCAATGAACAACAGAAAATATCTTTTCCCACCTAGGGACGGGCACGGTAGTGGTCCCATGACGTCACTGTGAACTATTCCAAGGATTTCCTTGGCCCTAGTCTCAGATTTCTTCGGAAATGGCAACTTTGTCTGTTTACCTAAGATGCAGGAAACACACGACTGAAAGTCATTGTTGTCATAAGAAATACCTTTGACCATACCTTTTCGCAGTAACTCCATGCTTCGGGTGTTCAGATGCGCTAGACGATGGTGCCAAATTTGTTGCGTTAACTGGCTTCCAGTAGCAGGGGACTGCGGCGCTTGCTTCACGATCACGGCAACAGGACGACTCTCCACCTTCAGTTGACGTGCCGGCACCGCTTCGCTGTTACCTGTACCTACAGACAAAGACGAACACATGGCCTGCGAGGATGGCTCGCTACACGAAACAGAAACAGTTTCAATGGCATCAAGTTCATAAATACCATCTCTCAGGGTAGCTGTAGCCAAGACCTCCCCATTGTCATAGACTGTACACACGCCAGAACGAAACACAATTTCGTAACCTTTCCTATCCATCGCACTAACAGATAACAAATTAGCAGACAATTTAGGGACTAAGTACACATTACTTATCGATCTCACACTATTGTCCTTTAACACAGCTTGCGCAGTTCCTTTGCCAGCTGTCGGCAATGCTTCACCATTGGCAATTAAGACCTTCTTTGGCTTTTCAGTTGTAAAATCTGATAAAACACTGCGATCATCACAAAAATGCTGCGCCGCACCGCTGTCGACGTACCAAACGTCTCGCTTGACTCCTGCGGCCAACGCTGTGAGATGCGCCTGACTTTTCCGGCCACTCTTCTTGCCGTCAGAGTTGTCAGGACAATCCTTCTTGACATGCCCACTCTTTTTGCATCTGAAGCACTTGATTGATTTCGGTGCTTTCCGAGCTGCTAAAGCCGTAGCATCTTCGCTTTTCTCATTGCGTCTTGCATTTTCTAGAAGTAATTTCGCTTTGACATTTTCGCTTGACAGTGACGTGTTCGAATTTTCTAGAGCCATAATCAACGGGTCGTAATCGCTTGTCAAACCGCTGAGTAAAATCACGGCCACGAAGTCATCTTCCAAAGCCGCTCCGATGTCGCTCAGTTGTTGCGATGTATCCATTACCTTATTTACGTATGCTTCCATACTCGCACATTCGCTTAATTTGGTGGCGAACAATGTGCGAAGCAATCCGAGCCGTCGTGACAAGCCTCGGTCCTCGTATGCCTTCTGCAGGTTGTTCCACGCTTCGCGAGCCGTCTTTGCATTTCTAATTTGTGGAAATACACAAGACTTCACGTTCAAGGCGATTTTCGCGAGCGCCTTTTCCTGTTTCTTCGTGTCTTCGTTTTTATTTTCTATTGTCCCCACACAATCCCAAAGATCGTCGTGGATGAGCACCATCCGCATCATAAATTTCCAGGATGGATAATCTTGGATCCCGGATAATTTTTCAATAAAAACATTCTGACTGGCAGTTGCCATCTTTTGTTTTCATGCGAATAAATTTTGAAAATAATTTTACGAAATCACACGCGCACACTTGGAAAATAGTATTTTAGAGTAGCGAATTTTAAACGCTCGAATTTAATAATTTAATGTAATTATTTTTTCAACGTTCTGCTACCATGTTGGTTATTCCGTGGACTACTTTATTTTAACAGTGACATCTGTCTAGAATCTGTACTACCAGGGTTTATATTGGGGCATAATACGAACTCCATGATGTGTATTAGGCACATACCAAATTGCCAACATCATTGTTGTAATTATTTCCAACAGAATGTATATTGTAATGGACATATATCCAGATGAGATAGTCTAATATTTGCATCTTTTAAATGAAAATTCAATTGATCATTAACGTACTGAAATTACAGATGAAAACCTGCGTATCACCTATTCAATCATTTATGACGAATGATATAAATTGATGGACTGTTATAAAAGTACTGAGGTGACAAATAATAGAGAAAGAAGTATGAAAGAAGAAGACAAAATATACAGGACTAGTTTTTAATGACCAGCCAAAATTTATATCAAACCAAAAGTGCATTTTAAATCTTACAGTCGAAAAATATAAAATAAAATAATAGCATACATTTGAAAATGTCCTAAAAATGTCCTAAATCATAGACCTAGTGGGAATCAATGCACTTGTGTGCGTGCATGCACCGCCAAATTGATGTGTGTGCTAACTGCTACCTATCCAGGTTGGTGAACTGAATAAATTGTGCTATTGCAATATCCACACGTTCGCTTTTTAGTGGTGGACAGGAATTAAATTTTCATTATATCGAAAATATTATCAATTCTAAACCATCTCTGAAAATTTGGCCGGTCATTGAAAACTAACCCTGTGTTAGGATAAGGACAGATGAATGATGATGCGAATGTAAGTTATTATACTTTTCATTATAAAAAGATAAGACGATAATACATCGTGTGTAGTCCCCCTACATCTGCCGTCACACGTCGACCCACGCGCGGCGCTTTAAGTGTAGAACAATATTTACTTGTAATTTATCTTTGTTAGATATCACCTGCCTTATTTTATGTTATATTATTATGTCTTACTTGTATGAGAGCAGCGGTGGCCCAGTGGTGGCGGCTCCGACTTACAAACAATAAGACGTGGGTTCAAACCCAGACAGGCGCATTACTTTTATTTCATCACCACTGCTCTCGAAACGGTGAAGGAAAACATCGTGAGGAAACCGGCATGTCCTAGAACCAAAAAATTCGAAGACATGTGACATCTACCAATCCGCACTGGGCCCGCGTGGTGGATTATAGCCCATTCCCTCTAATAGAGAGGAGCCCTGTGTCCCAGCAGTGGGAACATTAATAGGCTGATGATGATGATGACTTGTATTGGCAGCAGGTTTGGGAGTAAAGTTTTGTAATAAATAAATGCTGCTTTAGGGTGTCGTCATTTGAGAAATACAGTCGATTTTCTTAAGAAAAATTTCAATTTCCAATCCAGCAAGCGGTGGCCCAGTAAACGGTGACGCAGCGTATACGCGGCGTGAACGCGTATCACGCCACGTATACGCTGCGTCACCGTTTAGCCACATGCTACACGCGTGTTGAGCCAGCACCTGCGAAGAAAACAAATTAATTAAGTGGCTTACAGCACGCCATGAGGGAAAAAGTCGTAACTCACATCAGCAATGTTTGCGAAATATAGTGCATTGTACTTAAAAACTATTGAATCCTAAAAAGCCAACGCTTATGCGTCTTCACAGTAAAATAAAGTCCAGTAGTCATTTGCGCTCACGCCGCGTATACGCGTGATGCGTCTGGAACATCGAAGTTTAAGAAAATCCTTTCTGCATTTTACACCGTACTACCGCTCGTTCTATAAAATTGCAATGAATTAAATTTTAAAATCAAATACATAGTGTGTTATGTTTCTCACTTTCTAACTGAATTGACAAATAAATATGAATATGAAAGCTGTTCATTTGGACGAATCCCGTGTGTAACAGCGTGTTGATATTGTCACTGCAAATATTGGCGTTACGAGTTTGTTCCATTTGGTGTTTAGTTTTAGTCAAACATAGTTAGTAAGTGCAATCTGTTGCATTGATGGCACTATTTCAACTTCAAGCATCATCATCATCATCATTTCAGCCGAAAGACTCCCCCAAGGGGGGGTTTTGCCATAATCGCCACGCTTGGCTGGCGGGTTGGCGATCGCAGTACGGTTGTTACAAAAGCACAGAGAACGCTGCTGCCCATTCTCTGGTAAGTCCCTTAGTCCAACTTCAATATTCTACTTTATATTACACAGTTATGGTCAGTTACTACCAGTAGGGCTATTACGTATGTCTGTTGACAGCTCGAAATGATAGTAACTGGGCTCAGTGTCCATCAAAAAACTGTCAAAAGGTTAGTTTCGTATATATATAACCAGTCGCAATCAAATATGACGTCATTGGTTGTCATCGTGGCTGATAGTCACCGTAGCTCATTTTGACAGACGCATTCGTATCGATACTTATATTATTTCGATTATGTCAGCATAGTGGATAACAAATTGAAAACAACTGAGTTTAAAGTGGCTTTCGTGAAAGACGTTACACCGTACCCAGGCTGTTAGTCACCGTAAAGTGATATCCACTCAGTGCGATACGTAATACCAATATTATGACATTCTCGGTTGTCATCAAAGTTCGGTGTACAACCGAAGCTTGATAGTCACTGGATATGAGAAAGTTACGTAATAGGCCTACAGATACGGACCGTAGATTGGTGACCATAATACATTGTGAGCTTGTGTTTTTTCAGTAGTTTTGTTAATCGATTTCTGTGAGTGAAGTTTTTGTTTCAAGTTTTTCATGGAGTTTCTTGCCCGTTCTTCTCCATAGAGATCTACGCTTTGAAATGGGCAACTCAGTTATACTTTCACAGTTTTCATGCCTTGTGTTTCTGTATCTGTTTCGACAATTCAAAAGTGCCTGTAACTGGCCTACTTGAAATAAATGCTTTGATTTAGAATGATTGATTCGTTACTATGCAAGAATGGCTTATGTCTAAGAGTTTTATAGTTATCTTATCAGCTCATTAGAGATAGTCACTTCTGTATGGGTTTTCCTGCAAGACTAAAGTATCTTTGTAATTAATGAAGATTTATTACCGGCAATGATTGATGGCCAGTCACTATTAAAAAGTGTCGGCAATATTTTGATTTTAAAAGAGTGTCCATGGAGTTTCTTGCCCGTTCTTCTCCATAAAGATTTACGCTAGGGGATGGGCAACTATAGTACTTTCTCAAGTTATTGTGCCTTGTGACTGGGACTGTAGCTTTGATTTTCTTTTTTGCATTTTTGACATTCAAAATTGCCGTAATGGTCTAATTGAAATAATGGTTTGAGTTTGAGTTCGGTGTTTTTATTTACGACATGTTTTTTTAAAGTTTATAACAAAACATTGTCATCTGCTGTATTCAGAATATGATTTTAGTATCTTCTTTCTTTTATTTAAGACATGTTTTTTTTTTGTTTATAACAAAACATTGGCATCTGCTGTATTCAGAATATGATTTTAGTATCTTCTTTCTTTTATTTAAGACATGTTTTTTTTTTGTTTATAACAAAACATTGGCAGCTGCTGTATTCAGAATATGATTTTAGTATCTTCTTTCTTTTATTTAAGACATGTTTTTTTTTGTTTATAACAAAACATTGGCATCTGCTGTATTCAGAATATGATTTTAGTATCTTCTTTCTTTTATTTAAGACATGTTTTTTTTTTTGTTTATAACAAAACATTGGCATCTGCTGTATTCAGAATATGATTACAGTATCTTCTTTCTTTTATTTAAGACATGTTTTTTTTAAAATTTATAACAAAACATTGGCATCTGCTGTATTCAGAATATGATTTTAGTATCTTCTTTCTTTTATTTAAGACATGTTTTTTTTTTGTTTATAACAAAACATTGGCATCTGCTGTATTCAGATATGAGATATGATAGGAGATATGAGATTGCAGAATATGATTACAGTATCTTCTTTCTTTCTCGTGCCTGTGTCAGAGTTTTTATGCAGCCCATGGGCCTTTGACTTGGCTTATGCCGTCAAGAAATATCTCTCAGGCATGCTGGTGGGTCACGATGTTTTCCTTCACCAAAGCAAGGTGGTGATGATGACTGACTAAAAAAAATATGATTCTGTTTAGTCCGTCAGTTAGATTATCGAAAAATATTACATACGTGTTTTTTGTTTTATCAAATTAATAAAAAATAACGAAGATAAAACGTGTCAAAGATCATGACTGGGGGGGCTTGTGCTTGTGCATCACATTTGAGTAAAAAACGTACACAAATGTGACGTCACACGAGTTTTCAATCGTTGTATCGTCTTCATTTTTTGTTTACGTGAAAAAAGAAAAAATATGTGTCCTATATTTTTTGGAAATCTATCTGACGGTTAGATTTATTTTGTCATCTACCCTGTAATACAATACGCACATGAATCCGAACAATAAAAGGTGCGTGTCTTGAATTCGAACTTGGGACCTATGACTTGACACTCCGACGCGATGGTCACACCACTAACCAGGCTATCACTGCTCATTTTAGTATGAAACTCTGAACTCATTTTACCTATCTGCATTATCATCTGCCTACCCTTTTCCCAACTATGTTGGGGTCGGCTTCCAGTTTTACCGGATGCAGCTGAATACCAGTATTTTACATGGCGCGACTGCCTATCTGACCTCCGCAACCCAGTTAGTACTGAGGAATACGATACCTCTTGGTAAGACTGGTTGTCAGACTTTTTGGACTTCTGACTACCTAACGACTGTCAAAGATATACAAATGACAACCGGGACCAACAGCTTAACGTGCTTTTCGAGGCATGGAAGAAACTCGGTATGTAATGGGCGGTCACCCATCCACAGACCAACCTAGGCAAGCACGGCTTATCCGAACGATCGACCCGAGCGGCTGTTATTATTTAGCCACGAGCTCCTATCTGCATAATGCGTTTTTTAATGCATGCAATGGAACATAATTTCAGGCCGGAAACATACTAAATAATCGTTACTTTTTAATTGATTAAGAAGATACGATTACACGAAATCGTTCTGAAACGAACATCAATGACGGAGTTTGTTTCAGCGCCCAATGTTTATACTGGCAAACAGTTCCTGAAATTACGTTTATTTTCACGCAGAGTTCATGAATGTTCTTTTTAAAGAACGGAGATTTATTTCTTTTTACTTCTGTGATTTAAAACTAGTGACCTTGTCATGACACTTTTCGTATTATATTTATTTAAAACTGAAGTTGGAAGACAGGAAAAATCAACAGGAATATTTTAAAGATTAGTCGGTATTTTCTTTGATGTTTAATTGGTTAAATAGCTTCCGCGTTCTTTTAAATGATGGATCTTATTTCAAAAAGATTCGTATTATGTTTGTTTTGATTAAGAGCAAACGCTTACCATTCGTTTTACTAAACCTAGAGAAGTAATTACTCATTCCTATTATTTACCAGTATAAAAAATGGAAAGGTTCTGAATGAAAAATCTTCTATGTCCTATATAGCTTTAGGTATTGTTTTTACAAACTTACTCCACATATTTGTCTTCGTTCCTTTCCTTTCGCAGACATTTGAAGACTGAACGAAACAATCTTTCGAAGTGTATTTGATTGAAAATAGAGTGTTTGTTGTTTACGTTTTCTTTCCGTTAACCCACATTGTAAACGCACTTTGAATTCACGAGATTCCAATGCAGATGATTATGCGCACGGTACAATAATGATTTCAATGCTATCGAATGAGCATAGTTTGTTAGTCATCTTTCAACAAAATCAATGATTTATTATTAATACATACATTCATTCATGAAATAGCTTCCGCCAATCAAATTTATTGAAAAACTCTTAACAAACCACTTTCAATACGCGCGTAATTGAAAGCTCATTTTTCAGCATATCAAGGCCGAAATGCGGCAAAAAACATTCCTGTATTCACAGGTTATTTTTAAAAACATCTATTCCTGTTTTAAATAAACAAGAATTCGTCTCTTGTGGCTAACTACAGACTTCAAATTACAAAGGTCTTTGATAAACAAACGGTCGAGTAGAAAATAAAAGTAGGATTCGCACAGTTCAACTTTTGACATGAAAAAGTAATGTATTTGTTTTTCCGACCTTATTTTTTTTGTGGAAGCTTTGACAACGTTTTGCAATATTACCTTATTTTGATATTAAAATTAGATATTGAAAGTTATTTTTAGATGGGGTTGGCATTATTTTTTTTAATATGATAGGTACAGTGAAGGGTAGAAGAAAAATTAAGAAAAAAATTCATCCTTTCGACTCAGACGACGTGACTCCACGCTTTTATTGCTATAGTTGGTGCCAGTTCATATGAGAATAGCGGTCATTGACCCACCTACATTTATTGAACTTCTTAACTTTGAAAACCAAAAATAAGCTTGTTCATTGTTCAAGTCTGGAATTGCCATCTACCGTGATCTTCAACATTTTTTGTAATGAAAAACGATTCATGGTTTATACCAAAACATATTATGTTTTGGTTCGTACGAAGAGATATTAGGGCAAGGGCAATGACCGCTATTCTCATTTCAACTGGCACCAACTATAAAATCTGTCAAATTTTTAAAATAGATTTCAACTTTATCGGGTTGGTTGGGAAAATTTGTCAGTTTCATATAACTTGACGTGCTGGCATCGATTCCGCAACCATTCTTCTAAGACCGATTCGCTGTTGGACTGTTCATAAACAGAATGATTCATTTATTTCCGTTTCGTCCGTGTTTCCCCGGCAGATTCTTTCACCTACGGACATTTCGATGACAGAACCTTTAAAACTTTTGACAGCCGCCTCAAGCCTGTTCACACGTCACATATCAATATCAACTTAACGATCCTTTTTTTTAAACTTCTTGTTCTTCACTTTCTCTGTACCTACTTACCTATCTTGTCAAAAAACCAGCTCCATCTTGTAAACTAATGTCTAATAGTAATTACATAAAAAATGCTTTCCCGATAAAATATCAGTAATTGGTTAATCTATCGGTATTTAATTGAGATACGCTACACCCACCAATTTGCTATAATTTATGATTCTGACATGGAATACAAATTAAATCACGGCCTCTGGGAAATCTATTTGATATAAAAATGAGATAAGCTTTCACATTAATAGTGGAACACAATTTAAAGAATACCTTCGTCGTGCTATTTGTACAGTGGGTGGAAATGCATGAATGTTTCCGTCGAAGGGTTTATTATTTTTGGTGTGTAATACAGCCTATATTTGTTATCATTTGTTACACAAATCGATATTATTACTTTAGAAAAGTTTTCATTAAAAAAGGAACTAATATCTTCCATATCATCCTTTTCATTTATTGATGTCTTTATCATCATCATCAGCCTATAAATGTTCCCACTGCTGGGACACAGGCCTCCTCTCTATGAGAGGGAATGGGATATAATCCACCACGCGGGCCCAGTGCGGATTGGTAGATGTCACATGTCTTCGAGTTTTTTGGTTCTAGGACATGCCGGTTTCCTCACAATGTTTTCCTTCACCGTTTTGGGAGCAGTGGTGATGAAATAAATTACACAAAGTAATGCGCCTGTCTGGGTTCGAACCCACTTACTTACTGTTCGTAAGTCGGGGCCGCCGCCACCACTGGCCCACCACTGCTCTGTAATGACGATGTCTTTATGTAAGTACACAAGTATACAAGTCAGAGCATGTGACACTAAAGAGTAATATGCTGTGACTTGTACAAGTACGTGTACATGTTCACGTGTCTATCTTACACGTTTGGATTGGCCTTTGTGCAACAGTGACAAGAAAGAAATTACGTGCCAAGTAATGTTTAAAAACGTTTTTAGACGTCTCCAAGGTATAACAAAGGTATAATAATAAAACCTTTATTTTCAGGCAACTTTGGCCCATAGATAAATACCTTACAGACTAACATACATATGATAAAGTACAAAGTGTGTTAATATAAAGGACCTTAGAACTACGTTAGTATCACTTCACTTGTGCACTATGTCACCGTGCGCTCATGTGGCACTTGCCCGTGGAAGCGACGGAACACCACTCCCTGCGGCCAAAACTCCTCCTCCAAGACGAGATGCAGATAACACGTTGGCATAACAAAGGTATAGAAATGCAACATTTTATAATAACAATCTGTCTAGTGTCTACTAAAACAATCATTTCACAACAACAATAAGTACCTACCCGTTTATTCTTTAAGAGTATAACCCCGGGCAATAACTAGTATACCTATATACGTATAATTTCGGGGGGGCGTCACGTTCCTAATCGATGATAATGTACACGCGTGTTAGTAAGTGGCACATGATTGATAGCTCAAACGTTTTTTACACTCCACATTATGAATCACTTTGAGTCAATGTTCTTTGAACGATGATCGAAGGCCAATTAGATCTCGTGTCGAGATGAGAAGTTTTTACCGAAGATATTTTTTTGTATTTTGGTCTCTAATTCAACTTGATAATTGTGTGTTTTAACCTAATATATACCTTGATGTGCTGCGTTTTGTAAAAGTGTGCGATCATAAGTATTGTGTTGTCAACGATTAGGCAAAAGTCAAGAAAAATAGGATAACACTTTAAACAGAAAAAAAAATTGGCTGTCTGTAAAGTACGTGATAACGTCATTTTTCATGATATTAATGATTTTAACTTAAAAAACAAAATTTCACCCCTCTTTTCACCCCCTTAAGGATTGAAATTCTAACAACACCGTTGCGTTAGCTTCCAACCATACAACTAGATAATATTTTTTGTAATTTTTACTCGGTTTTTCCAAACACAACTGTATCCCCTTTTTTAACTCTTTGGGGGTAGAATTATCAAAAACGCTGAGACACGTATAAATTAATTTTCAAACACAACATTTTAAGATCCTAACTTTAAAACTGACGCACTTTCATACAAACTTTCATCCCCTATTTAACTCCCTTAGGGGTTGAATTTCGAAAAATCCTTCCTTATTCCTTGTCTACATTACAAAGGGCTGTGCAAAATTTCAGTTTTCTAGGTCCAATGGTTTGGGCTGGGCGTTGATCGCAGCGCGCGTCACGGTGTGACACTTTTTCGTGCGTACAGCCGGTGTTCATCGATCTAAAAGACGTTATCACGTCAAAAATAGAATTTCTATTACTACACGGCGCGCCTGTGAGATAGTGTGTCGTATGATGTACTCCATGCCAGCGACTCCGAGTACTACCGGGGTCACTGACAGTCTGCCACTTTACAACTTGAAAATAATTAATAATTAAACCTGCTACCGTTAACGTGTCGATATTGTTTTTCTACCTGTGAGAATTTGCACGTTAGTAATACATATAATAGGTGTACAAGTAGCCTTAACGAAACCAAAAGGCACTTCTCCCCGTCATTGAGATTATTGTTTTGGTCCAGACCATACCTGAAAACCTTTTATAGTTGGTGCCAATTAAGATGAGAATAGCGGTCATTGCCATTTCTCTAATATCTCTTCGTACGAACCAAAACAAATAAACCGTTTGTATCGTCTTTCATTTAAAAAAATGTTGGAGATCACGATAGATGACGATTCCAGACTTGAACAGGCTTATTTTTGGTTTTCAAAGTTAAGAAGTTTAATGAATGTAGGTGGGTCAATATAACTGTACACCAACTGGCACCAACTATAGTTCAATTTATAGTGAATATAAATATCTTCCGAGTTCACCTGCCTCTACCTCGGTAAACGCCGCCACACCGCGGACATAGCCGATAACCCCTAAATGCACCGAAAGCAATGATCGACCGTTTTGCAACCGACTAGTCGGCTAGTCAGCCAAAGTCAACGTGCCATCTCTAATTGTGATGTTTCATGGGAATTAGGGCATTCTTTTTTGTATTACCAAAACTCACGCCGTTTTCCCACGGGGTAGGAAAACTACACATTGTTGTAACCCATAGGTAGATACATATTTCCTTGGCCTTATCAATGTCACTCATTAATGTTCTCACAAGCAAGATAATCGCGGTGATCGTCACTAAACCTTTTATAATGTCGAATGTTATTTTAATTTAATAAAATAGCCAGCAAGCAGCTGCAAACAAGATGAAAAGGTACCTCTCGAAAGTTATTGATTTTTAACGCTTTCAAAGTTTTCTTTAACGAAACCAATTTGAGCGTGAACAGAGATTATCCAACAATATCGTTAATCTTTTCTGAAGCAAAATGGGAATTTTCAGAGAAAGGTTTCGTACAAAAGCAACAAGTACGTAAGTACCTACTTTTAGAACTAATTTCACTTTACGAAGCCGAGATACTACATTACTTGTAACCTCTCGAACGAAAGTTTAAAGTTGACTTTGGAAATTGAACTCGAACTTTACCTAAGTTTTGAGTCCAATTTCCAAAGTCGGTTACGATAAGTTGGAACTAGAGTTATGACAGTTTTCACTTGGTACAACACATTTATAATTATCGTACCATCCTGAGGCTAGAACTTGACGTATTGTACGCTTAACTTAAATACAAAGCTTTGAAGTAGTTTAGAAAGTTTTTGTTCAGTGTGGTTTATTATAAATTAACTGAGACATGTGTGTGTTCTATGTTAATTTTTTTGGCCAAAAAAGTCTGAAAACCAGTCTTACCAAGGGGTATCGTTTTACCCAGTACTCACTGGGTTGTGGAGGTCAGATAGGCAGACGCTTCATGTAAAATACTGGTATTCAGCTGCATCCGGTTAGACTGGAAGCCGACCCCAACATAGTTGGGAAAAGGCTAGGCAGATGAATATGGAATATAGAAAATCTATAGGTTTATTTGGCACACGCCACAAGTGCACACAAGCTAAAACAAAAAACTTAAATCTAAAAAAAAGAGAATATTGTGTATCCCACGGCTGCGCCAAATATTGCCCAGTTCAGCAAAAATGCCGGGGCAACTAGTGCCCCGCACTAACCAATTCAACATGTATGTATCTTGATTGAATAATAATGTTCCCCAATGGTAACCTTGATTACATAAACAATCACCATCTGAAACGAAGCTCGCAAGTCACTATCATCCTCAATTTCAGCGATTTAAAGTTAAATAACGCTAAACAATACTAATCTTGAACCAGATGTAACGTAAACGCGCGCGTTCTATTTCTGTTTTATAGACTGTTAGTTGATTTCGTCTGCTATGATTCATTGCAGTCGAGGTAGAGATTTAAAATAATGTTTTTTGATGTGGTGTGTTATGGAGTTACTTTTGATTTATGTTTTACGACGTCAGGTGTAATAAATTATAAACAGATTGCTATATTAACGTATGTCTTTTGTCTGTATAATCTCATAATTGTATATGTTTTAAGACCTTAGTAATAAACCTCATAGATTCTGATGGTTCTGAACTTACAGGTCTCCTAATTTAAGATGGTGAATATACGTAATTTATAGATTTTCTGCAGTTTTTAGTTTTGACCGTAAAAGAAGTCGTTATATGAGTGACTTGATCAATATAATATAAACAAAAAGAAAAGCCTATCGTGGCTATGTCGCAGCTAGGTAATTTGTTTAAAACAATAATGCTACAACTCAAGTACTTAATTCTATATATACGTATTTTAAGAACAAACACTTAGTCTATTTCGAAAAGTAACTGTCGTAAAGTATGACAATGAAATAAATAAATAGTGCTTTTGACATCATACATAGTTAGTCAAAAAATGGCACTCTTCGTTTTCACACGTATACTTGCGTTACTAGGCATCAAGGCACAAGACCCTTGCGATCATAATTCTAGTTACGTATATTGGGGTTCAAAGTTCCAACTTCACAAATTTTTTAAATACTATTTTTAGATTTTAATAAGGGTTTTACTATCCGTACTTTTGACTCCATTCATCAGCATAATGTTTATAGTGCGTTACACTGAGCGTTACACGTTCTACCGTAAAACGTGATTTTTCACCCCAAAAAAAAGTCGTTTCTCAGCAACCATTTTTGCGTAAAGTTACTAAGTTTGATGTACAGAATGCTTGGTTGACGGCTTCATGAAGAGTCTGTTTACACCCTATATACATATATCTATTTATCAGTCTGTAGCCCTTTGCCTTTCATTAATTTTCTCAACATAATAACGTTACATACCTAATCATATACCCACTTAACATGAGGGTATCTATAAATATAAACTGACGCAGTGTCACGGTGACTTACACAATGAACACGCGGTACTGATACCGTATTGACAAGGGTGCGTGCTGACGTAAGTGAGTTATATAAACGTCATCTGTATAATAAAATGCATGAAATATGGAGCAACCTTAAAGCAACTTTATTTCAACGTGTCGGTTGTGAGGTCACTGTAATTTTGATACTTACCACTGTAATTTTGACTCTTAGTTTGCTCACTTCTCTCGCTCACTATACTTCATAAAAGATAGCTTCATCTCTGCCACATAATGTCAAACTCATACCCAATAAACTTCAAATTTGAAGTTTGTTATATAGACCCCGCCATCCCCTTCAAACATGCATTCGTATTTCTGCCTCTTACGATTTGTCGATTATTTCAAGAAAAAGTGTTAAACGAATTCCTGAGCCTGTTACAATACTGGAAATATGCTGGATTTTACTTTAATTAGATATTCTATGAGTACTTAGAATTCAGTATACATAAGGTAGGTTTCTCGTAAGTACCTATGTACTAGTAGACCAAACAAGTAATACAAACGCAGAGAGTCTTTGCTTAAGTATTTAACTTTGTGTACCAAACTGAGTTTGCTCAATTTATCTTATCTCTCTTCGTTAGACGACGTAACCAGTGCTGTTTGCATTTACTATATGCATCTATGTATTTACCTGCAATCATTCATGTACATACCTTCTACATATGTATAGGGGTACATAGTTCACCCGAAATATCCATGATTTCTAAAACATGTAGGAAAAAGGTATACCTCTTTTTATATAATCTGAGTTGACATCGAAAAAAAAAGTACGCCTTTGCGTAAAAACGGTGCTTAAAGTTTAAATATGCAACGAATTTAAGCCGTTGGTCCCGGCTGACATTTGTAGATCTTTGGCGCAGGACACACAGAAAAGACGTAAGACGCAGACGGGGCGCAGACAGATGTCTGTTCCACGTATTTTTCATATAAAATGTAGAAAAGCGTCACGACGTAAAACATACACAAAAGGCAGGGCGCGGACACGACGCTTGCCCGTCTGCGCCCTGTTGTAAAACAGATGGAAAGGTAAGCACGGGCGCGAGCGGACGAGGGGCGGGCGAGAACGGGGGCGCGGGTGCCGTGAATCGTGCGGCGCGCGCGTCACTCGTCGTGTCACGTGGCGCCCGGCGTCACGCCCGTGCCACGTCTTTTTTTGTGCTCTAAGGGAACTACAGGAGCCAAACGCGAGTTTTATAATGCAAAAGACCATATGGGTACACAAAACCACTGCAATAAACAAAACCAGAAAAATTTACGATATTCTTCAGGATAATATTATATGCTAGTATGATAGTGTTTTGAAAACATAATACAACAAATTCTACCCGATAAAAAAAAATCACGAACTTTATTATATAATTTTTTTTTAACGAGTAAAAACCATACTAAAATACATGAAATCATTCTGATTTTTTGGTAAATAAATCTACAAGCAAAATAATAGCATGAATTGTTTTATTTTTTTAGTCCAATCAATACATTTTTTGTAAATCGCAAAAAAAACACTAATTTCGCACTATTCGGCCCGCAGTGACTGACGTAACAACCAGTTTGTAGTGCAAGCTGATTAGAACTTTATTCTAACAGTATTTCAAAACAAAGTTTGAATCACCACAAATATAGTTGCTAATTTAGCTACTGTAGTCGCCTTAAAAAGTCGTGACGGCCGGCGGGGCGCGCGCCCTGTTTGTGCCTTGTCCGCACCTCGTTCTCGTCTCACGTTTTTTCTGTGTGTCCAGCGCTTTTGACAGTCGTTACAGTCATTCATTGGCCCGAAAGTCTGAAAACCAGTTTTGCTTCTCTTCCTCAGGCCGCGGCTCAGCATATTGCTCGATGACCACACAAGGTACCTCACGCTGATTCTCAGTGGCATTCTTGCGCTCGAAAACATAAAAACCTGTTACTATACTTACCCCTGTTACAACAAGTCCCTCGCTCTCCTTCCTAGATAGAGGAATATCTACACCTACTTCCAATTGAGCTCACCCCGAATCGATTTAACGCAAACCATTTATTATTGCCGTGCAAACCTTCACAGGTAAATAACAATATGTACCTATAGATATAAGAACCAGTAGTAGGTTTAATTAATATAACAGGCAGGAGATCTAATCGAGAGCGGACGTGGTTCACCGCAGTCCCGATATTAATAAAGATCTTAATAGACAGCATACCGATCTGAATCAACTGATATTATGTGTACCTGTTTAATTAGTTTATTTGTTATCGTCACATAATGTGGCCATTATAAAGAGTGATTGACCTGGACGACCAAGCTCTGCTCGAGTGAAAATCATCACGATCATCACCATCAGCCTATTAATATTCCCACTGCTGGGACACAGGCCTCCTCTGAGAGGGAATGGGCTATTATCCACCACGCTGGCCCAGTGCCAATTGGTAGATGTCACATGTCTTCGATTTTTTTGGTTCTAGGACATGCCGTTTTCCTCACGATGTTTTCCTACACCGTTTTGAGAGCAGCGGTGATGAAATAAATTACACAAAGTAATGCGCCTGCCTCGGTTCGAACCCACGACTTACTGTTCGTAAGTCGGGGCCGCCACCACTGGGCCACCGCTGCTTAATTTCGAGTGAAAATAGAGAAAATCAATTTTCTCGAAGAAACGACATTTTTTGGAGTGAATAATCACGTTCTACGGTACGGTTAAAATATTGTGCTGGATTGTGGAGGTATTTAAAATAAAAATTACAACATAAATAATCGAATTAAAAAAAAAACTTGTGAAAATGTTAGAATTTTGATCCCCAAAATCTCCGAAACTTGAAGCCTTTAGGTAGGTCTAGAACAAAAAAAATATATCGCAATGACGAGAACAAGTGCCTTTTAGATTCGTACTTTAACTATACTACTTTTTATTATTACCTACTACCGTGCAAACCCACAGATAAATAACAATATCCATTCGATAAAGGTAACAGGTTTAATTAATATAACAGGCAGGATTTTAATTGCGAGCCGACGTGGTTCACTGAATTTCCGACAGCAAACAAAAATCATAACAGATACTCCATCCATACCGAACTGAATAAACTGTTATGCCGGCTGTACACTCTCGCCGAGCGAGGTCACGCGTCATTTTCAATTGTGGCCGTCGAAGGAATGGACGAAACAGAAGTAGCTGCTGCTGTTGCACTATTTGCCATCAGTTATTACCGTTACTTAAGTATATATTATGCAAAAAATATACAAAAAGTGGCGTACACGAAGATGGTGGATGGTCACATCATCGCAATAGCATATAATTTAAAATTTAATAAAAATAAAAATTTAATAATTATATTATTAAATTTTTATTTTTAAATTATTTAAATTTATTTCTATTTTATTAATTTTACTTCATCTATACTTCTATACTAATATTATAAAGAGGTAACATTTATTTGTAAGTTTGTATGTAGGGGGTAATCTCCGGAAGTAATGAACCAATTTAAAAAAATGTTTCTCTGGTAGAAAGCTACATTATTCGTGAGTGCTATAGGCTATATTTTATTCCCGTACTCCCACGGGAACGGGAACTACGCGGGTTAAACCGCGGGACGTCAGCTAGTAATTGATATATCGGCACCGCAACTGGGAGAAACGAGAGATAACAGCGACGCGCTCGCAGTTCAGGCGAGGCGGCGCGAGACCCTTTGACTCGCGCGCAAAAATCGACTCGGGACGAAGAGCTAGCGAGGAACACCGAGACAAGCCGAGGCGGGCGAGCGCTACCATCTACACTCTCGCGCTCGCGCTGCCTCGGACTGTCTCGGCGAGAGTGTACAGCCGGCATTAGACATTTAATTTTGTGTTTCCGTTCAAATAATTTATTTGGTAATAATTACTGTTTTAATACAATTTTGTTATTGGTTGATTATGGTTGATAATGGTTTTGGTTATTATAATTAGCAGTTATGTAATAAAACGGTTTCAATTAAAGCGTACGGACGGCGGCCAATCAAGCAATAATTGACCAGTTTATGCGGATCTCTAATTGTACGGGAAATCTATACAAAGCGAGGCCATGTTATACTCGAAATTGTGATGATGATGAATGATTATGATGATGTTGATGCCGCTTGTTTGTCGCTGTGTGTACGCAAGAGTGATGTAGATAAAGGTGTTTATTCAATAACTAACTTCCACGTTAATGAACAACGAAACTACTGAAAATGTAATTCAGGCCTACCATTTTACGGCATTGGTGCCTGAGCTACTTGTAGCTGCACGATGCAGGAGGGGTGTTGACGCATATCAGGAGGCGAATGCCTGAGCTCTCGGGGCACGTGACCACCTTTCTCGTACCGCGCAAGTCCTCAGCAACCGTCTCAGCAGTCGATCTGTGGACGCAAATAACCAACATGACAAAAAACAAAAGACGTGATACGTTTCAATTAAAGAACCTTATTATAAGGTTAGCAACATCAACTGCTTCATCGAACTCAACAAGCAGGATAAACAAAGTTGATTGACAAACGTTGAGAAAGTCGGCAAAACATGGTTGCGGTTCTCTATTTACGTATACAAATGTGTTATATAGACAGGTACTATCGAGGACACTCCCGCCTTACCACCACTAAGCTCATTTTTGCTTGCACTCGCAACATAAAAACGCTCTCTAGCCCCGCCCCGTTGACTTTGTGTAGAAAAAATGAATGAAAAGATACCGAATCGGCCGAGCGCACTGACGACGCACGCCAAACGAGAGTTATTGTTATTTTGCGCGCCAAAGTTGACGCTTTCCTAATAGGCCCAAACTTTAAAGGGGCGTGGCTCGGCGCCTCCGCATGATTTAAGCGAAAAAAAATTAAAATGGGCAGGCGGAAAAGACCCCCATAGTACATAAAGCATCGCATTTACGGAATTAATATGTACAATCCAACAGCTTGTTATTATCAGAACATAACAATGGAATATGTTCTTACATAAGCAGCACATGCTGTGATCTGGGCTAAGGCACTGTACATGCTAGCGTCTCTTAAACGCGCTGCAAACATTGTAAAATTGAAAAACGTATTTGATTTATTTTATTCTATTTCTCTCCTTCTTTTATATACTTTGTCTACATCTCTCTTTTATCAACTTTCTTTGCGCAGGTATCTTCTTCTTCTTATTTGGTACGCTCTTGACAGAGCGGTGGTGATCGTTAAGTACTCGTAGCAGTATTGAAAGGAGCAGATGTGATGCACTTCACGATATTTCGCCACCGCTGCCTGCTAGAGGTTATCCTGCTTCATTTGTTAACTGAACCCCCAATGGCAGACTTGATCTGGTCAGTCCAACGCGTTTGTGACCTTCCGCGCGGTCTAGCGCCTTCTATTTTCGCGCAGGTATGCTGGAAGAGATTTCTTTCTGTTCCTATCTCGTTCCGATTTCTGTAATAAGTATTAAATTATTAAAGAAATAAAAACATGATATATTTGTAAATAATTTTGCAATGATTACACTTCTATAGGCTGCAATCTTCTCATCTTCTTATTCTGTGTCGTGCCGATAACTCAATTAGCCTCCACCAGAACTTAGCCACATCGATGACGTTGATAGTTGCTACGGTCCTTCATTGAAAATGGGTAAAATCACACCAACGCTCAGGTGTTGGTGATAACCGGACACACGTGTGTCCGGTTTCTTGTGTTAAGTAATCTGCGTGACTGTAATTTCTCATGAATTCAGATAAACAGCGAACGTGTGTCCAGTTAGCAAAAACATAAAAATAATTTAATTTAAGTTACACTATGTGGACACGCGTAAAAATCTTTTAGAGTCCAGATGACGAAATAATAAGTGATACTAATTTTGAGTTTCACCAATTGGACACACGTGTGACCGGTTCCTTGTGTCGAGTTGGTGAATAACCCGAAAATCGGGTCCCCCTCGCTCAATGTGTAGACAGCCTAACCCATAGCGCCTAATCTACCACATGTGTATTGTTCGTCACGCTCGCTTGTGGCGTAATTATTTCAGAATTAGGTCATGTGGATTATCGCCTAATGCGCGAATTACCGCACGAATACGTCAGATAAGGGAATTAGTATCTCTATTTTATCAGCATCCGTCAAATCTCTTGGTTATGGGAGATTGAGTGAGGAGTCTTGATGTGTCTTAGAGATACAGTTAAGGAAGGTAGATCTTACCTGTATTTTTTACTAGCAATGATTTTAGCAGGGAATTGTGCTATGTGCGTCTGTGTGTCTATAAAGGGTGTAAAAAGACCCTTATCGAAGCCGAAAGGCACTTGTTCTGCCCATCATTGCGATCATTTTTTTTGTTCTACGTTATACCTGGGAACCTTCTAGTTACGGAGATAATGGAGTTCAAAGTTACAACTTTTTCACAAGTTTTTTTTTTAATACATGTTCTTAAGAGCCTATACTACCTCAAATTAGCAACTCTATTTGTGGTGGTTCAAACTTCGTTTGTAAAACTGTTAAAATAACGTTCTAATCAGCTTGCACTACAAAGCGGTTGTTACGTCAGTCACTGCGGCCGAATAGTGCGAAATGAGTGGTTTTTATTCTTTATAAAATCAAATTTTATTCTTTTGGAAAAAATAAAAAACATAAGACCTGCTTTATAGTTAGTTCAGTTAGTATGCAAAGTTTCATGATCTAATTTGAAGTACTTATTGAATACCAGCGGTTTATTGTTCGATTTGGAGGTAAGTTTGGGATTTTTTTCTATCGAGAAAATTTTATGAAATCGTGTTTTCGCCAAACATAAGACCTAACATTAATCCTCAACTTTACCATATATGTATTTCAAAATTAATGCTGCAGTATTTTAGGCATAATGGAGGATCATGCTAAGCTATTTGAGGTAGTATAGGCCCTAAGGTTCCGTGTCGACCAGTCCACACTTATCCCGGGCAGCGGGTGCACGTAACCTTGAAGTGGTTCATCTACATACTTATAATTTGGTGGTTTTATTCTAAACCTTAACTAGTCCTTCTTTCTATTTTTCTTTATCGTGTGGTGCCTAAGGCCTTGTCCTTACTCCCGTCATACATGACAATCCCACTGTTAATCTACACAAGTGATCGCTTCTTTACTTATTGTAATTTAATATTCAGTTTTGGCACATCGTTATCGTATCTGTTGTTACAAAGATTTGTACCTACAACCAACGGATTACAAACTTTTTAATGAATTCAGTGAAAGAACAAAATCTATGAAGTCTGCCTAAAGAAAGAATTTGGTAATCTACTTACGTAATCCAATTCTGTGTTCTCTCAAGTTGAAATTGTTTCCTTTTATTTCTTTCAGTGTTTTGAATTCTAATAATGATATTTCTGTAACTTAAATATGTATTCACTAATTTGACGTTAAATACATTAAAAACATCATCCTGTCTAACCTTCATTTTATTGATAGGCAAGCTTGGCTTAACTTGCTGCTGTATTCACAACGCTTCGATTATCACTCATCGTCACTCAACGTAACTCAACGTCACTCATCATCACGCAACGTCACTCAACGTAACGCAACGTCACTCATCGTCACTCTACGTAACGCAACGTCACTCATTTTTTTGCCATTACGAAAGAGCGAGATAGATATACGACTTGTCGAATCGAAGTCGAATCGAAGCGTTGTGAATACGGCAGCTGGATTGGACTTGGATTGACCTGAGCGGCTGCTATTATTTAACCACGAGCTCCGCCACGGGCCTTAGAATTCATAAAGGTTATTATTAAATAATAACGGCAGATGGCCTGATGGCTAAGAGCCTCAACGAACATCTGCAGAAGCTCTCTTTAGGCGGTTGGATCAAGGGCCTAATTCAGGCGGCAGTACTCCTCTATACGGCTCGCATTGTGATACAATTTAGGGCTGCAGAGACAGGAACCTCCACCAACCGGTGGCTTGGATCCTGCTGCCGACATCAGCGGACTACTATTTTTTTTTATTGTAGGTAAATGTTTTTATGTTTTTTTTTTTAAGAAATATTTTAAAATGGAAATAATAAGATGGTATATTAATTAAAGGAGATAATAATAAAATTTATTTATTGGTATAAACAAGACAATTACATGGTCGTCGACAATCACTGGTCGACCCGACAAATTGTTTCGACCCAGAACTGAGCCGCGACTTTGGCACCTTCAGTATAGTATCCATCAGTTCCTGTAATGAACAGACAGGACGCTATTGACGCTATTGAGTGTGCCATCGTTTGTGGAACAGCACCACCCAATGTTGAGCATAGGACTCTTCCAGATTCTAAATTTTTGGCGGTTTGTGTCATGGCTTTAGTATTTCTTCCGGCCTCTTAATGAGATCGTTTGTCTATCTTGTCGGCTGTAGTCTCACATTCCTCCCTTCATTAAACTACTATATTTCAATTGAATTCCTTTTTTATTTAAATCTTTCAAGTAATTCGGCAGGGACCGAAGTTTCACAAACGCAATGTATTATTAAAATAGAGGTAAAATTCTCTGAAATATTGAATCATAATTTTAACTGAAAGCTCGAAATATATCATAACACTCAGTCATTCCATTATCAAGTAATTTGTGAAATGTGTTGCAGTTGAGTGCACGCAATCAGACTTATCAACAAAATTAATTTCAGTATGTTCCATATCTGTATCAAGTATGTACCTGTAGCTACTGTTTACGAAATTGATTAAATTAATATCTAATTTTAGAATTTTGATTAGTATTGCGATCTAGATTTTGATGTAACACTGATTGATATGAAATGCAGTCGATGATGGCGTTTGCTTTCTTAAAAGTTTTAAGGCTCAAACGATTAAAAAGCCTGAAATTATTTTTAATTGTACTTTGGCGCGTGAAATTCTCCAAAATAGTTTGTCACTAAAATATTCTAAAAACGGTCATGCATTTTAATATATCCTGTTACGAATTTTATGAGATTTTCAACTTTATACCGTTTGCACCACAAATCACAATAGGTTTTAGTATCATCACCGTCATCATCAGCCTATTAATGTTCCCACTGCTGGGACACAGGCCTTCTCTCTAAGAGAAGGATTGGACTATAATCCACCACGCGGGCCCAGTGCGGATTGGTAGATGTGACATGTCTTCGAATTTTTAGTTCTAGGACATGCCGGTTTCCTTTTTTTTTTTTTTTTTTTTCGGATGGGAAATCATCAAATAACCCCTCCCGCTCTGGGCGGAGCAGGAGGGAGTGTCAGACTTTTACCTACTAAAACCCATCCATGTTCCTTCATCGCCCTTTGTGTTCCGGGGCCACGGTATCTCTTTCGAATAGTCCCGCAACCCCGGCAGGCATCGGTCCTTACGGACCCCTTCCTTTTTGCTGACTCTCTTTGAGGCGCGCGTGGAACACGAACGCGCCGTCGACACGGCCTGTCGTCATGTCATGAGACGCCGCCGATTCCACCCGCCGACGATGCCGGTTTCCTCAAGATGTTTTCCTTCACCGTTTTGAGAGTCTGTCTGTGTTCGAACCCACCACCTGGTTTTAGTATCACACTATTCTAAAATTCAAAACATCTTGCTGCACAACTTTATGAATATTTTAAGAAACCCAAGTTACCGAACAGTAAACACATTAAGTTACCGAACGGTAACTTGGGTAGCCAAAAATCATCAAAAATCATTATGAAAAGAATCTTCAAGCTCCTTCGTGTTCATTTAAGCCTAACTAATGCGATCCGTTTAAAATAAACAGGTGTGACTCTTTCATGTTATTTTTGACAATCTTCGTATATGCCTGCACTTTAAAGGTCCATTCATGAAAATAAAGGTTACATTGTGGAATCTAAGCTGATGAAGAATATAAGAACGTAGGTGAATAATCTGGCTAATTAAAGATTGAATTTTAACATTAAACCAAATGTCAAAAACAATGTGAATTTCAAAATATTAAAAACACGCGCACATTTACTGGCTTGAATAATACATTGCTGGTAATCGGTTGGCTTGGTATAGACACGTGACGTGGAGGAATGAAAAAATGTCGTGAGGAATGTTTTGAGTATGAATGTGAATAGTGTTAGTTCCTCTGAATTGAGATTAAATGTGTATTCGATAACGCAATTGTTGGAGTATTGAGTTACCTAAGGCAACAATGAAGCAAAAAATAAACCTACTAATTGAAAAATACCGGCACAAAATAGAGAAAGACAAGAAGCAACTACGCTGATGTGAAATAATGAAATAATAATTAACATCGTCCTTAAACTCAGTGAGCGTCCCCTTAATATTTATGAACCGTCAGCTGTCCGCGCCCCTAGGCAATAAATATCAGACGCTGATACTGCCTCTTAAATAAATCATTCTGAAAAATGTATATTAGGTAAAGCTATGCCCAGCAGCTCCATCCGCATATTTTGTAATTTATCATGTTTTATTTACATTTACGTAAAAGAAAACGTGCAGGACGTAATCATCATCTACCTAGCGTTTTCCCAACTATGTTTGGATGCTGCTGAATTTCTGTATTTTACATGGAGTGACTGCCTATATGACCTTCACAACCCGGTTAGTATATCCGTTGGTGAGACTGGTTGTCAGACTTTCGAGCCAGTGACTACCTGTAACGACTGTCATTTACAAATAACAGCTGGGATCAACGGTTTAACGTGTTGGTCCACGGACCAACCTAGGCGATGTTCTGTCTGTATGGTACAGTGTCACGTAGGTAGACCATGACCTAGACTGGCTCAAAAGATAGGTACTCTTTATCCTAATACAAAGTCACCATTCCCAAATGGCGAAGACTCTCGTTCAGCGAAGAAGAATCTTCACAACAATACTGCAGAATAAAATTATGGTTACTCCGCAATGTAGCTCTTTTTTATAACAATAAACGTAAAAATCACTTGTTCGATAACAAACGGAAAAATTACGAAAAGAGAGACTTTTTTACATTAATTATATCGAAGTAAAAAACGAAAAAAAGATCAGGCTTTTAAATAAAACGAACAAAAACGAAAATGAAGCATAAAAACTCTGGATATTAATATCGGACTCGATTTATTTTCAGACCAGATCTGTAATTACAACTAGGAAAAATTATGACATGATGTGATCCTTATTTACACGGTTTATTCACAGTTATTTTACATGTGATATGAGTCTTATGGTCTACGACCAGTGTGTGTTGCCAGTGATTACATACGGGACAAAAAACGTGGTCACTCACAATGGGCCTCATCAGAATGCTTAAAGTCACCCGAAGGGCTATGGAGAGGGCTATGCCCGGAGTTTCCTTGCGCGATCGAATGAAGATATACGCAAAAGAACCAAGGTTACCGACGTAACCCGAAGAATTGCTTAACTTGTAAGTGGCAGTGGGCAGGGCACATTGCTCGCAGAACAGATGGCCGATGGGGCCGAAAAGTTCTGGAGTGGCGACTGCAAACCGGAAGACGTTGCGTTGGAAGACCTCCTACTAGGTGGACCGATGACCTGGTGAAGGTTGCGGGGATCAGCTGGATTCGAGTCACGGGACTACCCGTGCGACTGTGTGCGACCGTCAATGTGGCAACACTTGGGGGAGGCCTATGTCCAGCAGTTTCTTTTTATTGCTGATTAAACATTTTTATGTGGGGGTCCGGAATGATGAACCGTCGATGTTCTTCCAATCCGTACACACGCAAAGTCAGAAATTAAGTAACAATGCAACAATAGTATTTACATTTGCGCAGAACGATCTGTTTCAGTATTTCAATTGTAATCGTTCTGTCTATCGAAATCGGAAAGCAATTACTGTGGGATTGCGTTGCATGTGACACACGTTGGTTCAAAGCACAGGGCATTATATACTGTGGCGAAAAAGATCAATCATCATCAATGTTCATCAAATTCAAATCAATCGGTTTACAGTTAGATAGGTACATATTGGTGTCGATTCTGTTGTGCACAAACTAAACTTAATTTAGGCTATTGCTATCTTTTACTAAAAGGCAGTGCAAGAAAAGGACGGCTATAGCTATGAACTAAGTTAGAGATGTCAAACTAGTTTATGCCTTGCGCTTCACCGTGTTTTTAGTCGACATGTTTTTACTTGCACCCTTCATTTGTATGGAAATTTTAGTTCCAACTAAATTTGACAGCTCTAAATGACGTCCGTCTCTTTCTCGTTTTATTAGAGAGAAAAAGATAGCAATAGCCTAAATTAAGTTTAGTTTGTGCACAACAGAATCGACACCATTGTTAACATTGTCGTGCATGCTAGCGTTAGCAATATCTTGACTTTTTTATATGAGAAGAATCTACACAAAGTATACATATTAATAATCCTAAAGTAGGTATAATTTTACTACAATTGAAGTATAGAACGGTAAAGCTGATCAGGTTAAGGAAAGGGCAGTTTAAAAGCATTACACAAGCCTCGTTGCTTAGTGTGGCACTAGATGGCGCTGTGTGTCAATGTCCAGCGATATTTATTTATTTATTTAATAAATATAGGTATAGCACGCAGAGTTTCTTGTTCCCACTGCTTCCTCGTTTTGTAACTCCATTGCTAATGATAGTCAGTAATATTTAAGGCAAAAAAATGTTTCGACTCCGCCAAACGATATCCAGTCCAGGCCAGGCTTGGATGCAATATGCAGGTATGAGTTGCATATTGCATTACTTTTGGCTGGAAGCTGTATTCTGCATCCAGCCTACCTCTTTTTATTGCGGAATCAAAACAAAACATTTTTGCATAACATTTTTAATACAACAACAATATAATCACCCTATATATAAATATATTTAGCCAAGCTCCAATCAGTCCGCAAATAAGCGTCAAAATGGCCTCTAGATAAATCATCAGTAAAGCGTAGTCTTACAGGGGGATTGCCTTCAATTCCAAACTTTGCATATAATTCGCCATGCCGATACACTTCAAACATGTACGGATATATTTGACCTGCTGCGGCTAATTCACACGCACTGCCGTAGGTACCGCTTTGAATCATTTCTGAAAAATATTCATCCACACTGCTATAATTATTTCCATATCTGTCATGCGTCTGTATTGCGAATTGATCCCAATGTTCAACGACATGTTCTACAATTTCTTCTCGTATATCTTGGTCTAAGTATTGATTGCCAAATATTAGATAAGCGATAGCTCTGAACAAGCAGGCTCCATCACCAACTATAGGAACGATGGTGTGTTGTGTCTCTACACCATTTATGTTCAACGTTTCTGTTTCAGTGTCCATGACACAGGAAGAAAACAAACAACTAAAAGTAAACACTAAACATAACAATAATTCAATCATCGATAATCCAATCAAAAACGACCATTTTAGCATTTAATGGGTACTTATTAATTTTGTAAAAGCACACGGACCACCAAAAGTCAAAGTTATGAAATGTCATACTAAGGAAGGTCATTGTTTCGCGGAAAATCTTAACACCGCGATTCAGGAATGTACATAAATTGTATAACGCCATCTAGTGAACCGTCACGTAAACTAACTTTGACGCAATCAAAAACACGTAATTTGAGGAACTCCTAGTAATAATGACACTACTAAATATTATATTTTAAAACTTTGTTAGGTCTCCGATATGATGATGGTTAGTTTTTTTTAAAGATTTTGTTATTAACTTACCTAATTTAAACCTAAGGAGGCAGATTTCATTGTGATATTCGATAAGTGCGAGCCGCCATCTTATTTCTAAGATTCAGTAGTTACAGGACATGGATCTCTGTGTCTGAGAAAAACGAAATGTGGATATATATAACTGTTAATACCAGTGTATCTTACTATATACGTATACCATTGGCTATTCTATCAGGTCATGAAATAGTACTGTTATGTTGCATTCATTAAAATGTCATGCAGTTCCACCGCCAAAAGCGGACATTTATAATTGTTTCACAGTTTCACGTCAAACAATAATTTACTCTGTTTCCAAAATACAATCTGGGACACTGAATATTCACACACTGTTGTCCATTTTGAGTAAAGCTTTCGGTTCATGAATAAGAGAACAAAACTGATATTCGTTGCTTTAGTAACGTGAATTTCAGTGGACATGACGAGGCTCTAGTAATTTATAGCGCCAGGCTGCGAGAAATGAACGGGAATAATGGGGAACTAGAAAATGTATGAATACTGATTAATTTATGAGGTCTAACGTGATAATGTTCTAATGATTGCGTTTGAGAAATGTCTGGGCTGTAGGTAGTTAACTGAGAAAGAAATGGGAAAATAATAATATAAAGGTCTCTTAAATTATACCCGCGGCTTCGCCCGTGTGGAGTTCGGTAATAATAATAATAACACTGCGTTACACGATTTTGGTACCCTCTTAACTGATAGCTGGAATGAATAGGTAATGAGTCACAGATGAAATGTTCCAAACATATGTGGTATCCATCACGTCTAGTTTTCGAGGTACAGTCAATTATATCGTAGGAATACCTTTACTTTGGAAAAGTTGTTTGTTTTTATCTCCTTTATTAAAATATGATGTAAAAAAAAATTATAACTACCCTGTTACCGCCGCGACAGCAGAGCCACAGAAAAGCACTATACTACAAAAGTATGGCCAGAAAGGTCAGAGTTTGTTTGCGGAAAATCTAATGTGAAACATATACCATTGATAGATTCTAAAAATGTCATTTTACCTCCCCTCCACATAAAAGTTGGTTTGATGAAAAATTTTGTGAAGGCTATGAATAAAGAGGGAGATGGATTTTTATATTTAAAGACAGTATTTTCAAAATTAAGTGATGCAAAACTCAAGGAAGGGATATTTGTGGGACCGCAAATACGCACATTGATGAAAGACCCAAATTTCGACAAAAAGCTTACTAATAAGGAACTTGACGCCTGGTTATCACTTAAAGCAGTTATAAAAGGGTTTTTAGGGAACCACAGAGCCGAAAATGCGGAACAGCTGGTTAACGACATGTTAAAGGCATACGAAAAGTTGTTGGGTTGCAGAATGTCATTAAAAATTCACTTTCTTCATTCTCATTTTTCTTTCTTTCCATCTAATCTTGGTGCGGTCAGTGATGAGCAGGGTGAGAGGTTCCACCAGGATGTAAAGAAGCTTGAGGAACGATTTCAAGGTCGTTGGGACACAACCATGCTAGGTGATTACTGTTGGCATTTAAAACGAGAAGATCATTCAGAGCACAAAAGAAAAAGTTAAATTTTCATGATATTTTGTATTAAAATTTTATAAAATGGCTTTTTTTGAGTTTTTTTTACCTAAATGATAAAATTAAACTTGATGAATGTAAAAAATTCTGGTTGATTTTATTAGATTTCTTTAAAATATGTTTTTGCCTTTTAATTTTTAATATAAATTGGCACATTCTTACAGAAGAAAAATGAGACGTGATGAAAAGAAAATTTGTATGTATGTTTAATAAGCGATAGGTATAAATAAGAAAACATGACATTTCAAAGCGGGTACTCAAATTTTTTTTTAATTTGTAACGCAGTGTAATCATTTAATTCAGGTAACAAAAGACCCATATCATATATACCTTACAGACTAACATACATATTTATCTAAACTACAAAAACCTAATTAAACTATTGTACACGAAGAGACAGCGTCATGTTACTGCACGCTGCGTGGTGTCGCGTAGCCTTCCGCGGAATCGCCGATACACGACACCCTTCGGCCAAAACTCTTCCTTGAAGAAGGTCTCAATATGATGAGTATGAACTCGCAGCACGAACGACTAAAAATTCGTGTTGTAGCGCGACTCCAACTTCTCGACCCTCAAGGTCCAGTTGGTCTTCGCTTGGATATACTCCACGATCTCCTCAACCTTCGTGGAGTGATGTGGCCGGGACACATAGAGCTGCGTCGTTGGTATTACCCGACGCAGCATATTGGATCCTGCCAGCACTGGTTCCGACTAGGAGGCTTCTTCATCTTCTTCCTCTCCACCTTCACGAACCCATCCTTGTCCCACGTGGCCGTTGCTGGACCATGCTGTTGTAATGTCCCATGGAATCGTATTACCGGGATAAAAAGTCCTATATGTTCCTTCCTTTATCGTGTAGTTAGTGCCTAACCTGGTGTCAGAGTTTTCATGCCACCCATGGGCTGACATGACTTGTCTTTAGGTACATGCCGTCGAGAAATATCTCTCAAGCATGCTGGTTTCCTCACGATGTTTTCCTTCACCGAAGCTAGTTATATATGGATTCAGGTTACAGGTTATAAATACAAACTATCTGTGTGCAAAGGAAAATGCCCATTTGATGAAGAGGTTTTGGCCAAGTGACTTATTTTGCAAATATGTAATAGCAATATTTTAGTTAAAAAAAAACGGCCAAGAGCGTGTCGGGCCACGCTCAGTGTAGGGTTCCGTAGATACGTTCAGGATAATAAAATATGTAAACGAAGTTAAAAAAAATGCTTGCATATACGAATATACTACAAACTTAGTCCAGAAATTATTTTGTACAACTTTTTGTCTTTTTTGTACAAAAACTGTTGTTTCCATCAAGTTCAAAATAATTTTCCTAGAAAGCCCTTATAAAGTTCTACTTTTCAGATTTTTTTCATATTTTCTAAAGAAACTTATGGTTCAAAAGTTAGAGGGGGGGGGGGACATTGTTTTTTACTTTTGGAGCGATTATTTCCGAAATTATTGATATTATCAAAAAATGATTTTAGGAAACCCCTATTCATTTTTAAATACCTTTCCAACAGTATATCACACGTTAGGGATGAAATTAAAAAAAAAAAATCACTTCCCACTTTACATATAGGGCGGCTACCCTAATAAAACATTTTTTCCAATTTTTATTTTACCACTTTGTTGGCGTGATTAATATACATACTGGTACCAAATTTCAGCTTTCTAGTGCTAACGGTCACAGAGATTAAGCGAGGACGGACGGACAGACATGGCGAAACTATAAGGGTTCCTAGTTGACTACGGAACCCTAAAAATGGGTATATTTTTTGCACTTAACACATTGGTGGGCAAAACGTGGCCAAGAATGGGCATTTCCCTTTCATCCAAATCCCTATAGTGGTTTTTGCGTGAAAGTGTAATAAACTTCCTTACATCATCCATCCTCACAAACAATCGCATTTATAATATTAGAAGGAAGTAGGATTTGGATCCAATACGGGTCATTTTCTACGTGTTTACATCCTTCTACCCCAAAGTACCGTTTGGGGTACTAGAATGAATGTGTTCGATGTACAGTGGTGCCGCCATAACTGCAGACATTTTCCATTTAGCCTATAAAATTGGCAATGTACCTACGACCTACTCTTGCTACTGCGGGTATAATATTCAAAAGGTGGCATTAACCTCATTTCATTTAAGTACTAGCGGACGTCACGCGGTTTCACCCACGTAGTTCCCGTTCCCGTGGGAGTACGGGGATAAAATATAGCCGTCAGGGTGAATGTAGCTTTTTAATAGTGAATGAATTGAAATCGGCGAAGTAGTTTTTGAGTTTATTCATTACAAACATACACACAAAAATACAAATCTTTCCTCTTATAATATACGAGTATGTGTAAATAGTAACATATCAATGTCGCCCTGTACAGCATCCTAAATCAAATTCTGATTTCAAAATTGTATTAATCTGTAAACTATAGCCAAAATATAGGCACACTCCAATTTGTTCAAATTGACTAAACATGCTTGTTAGGGTTCCGTACCCAAAGGGTAAAAACGAGACCGTTTTACTAAGACTCCACTGTCCGTCCTTCTGTCTGTCACGGACTGTTTCTCATGAACAATGATAGCTAGACACACAGTTGATGTATTTCTCTCATTGAGAGGAGGTCGTGTCGCAACAGTGGGAACATTATAGGCTGATGATGATGTATTTCTGTTGCCGCTATAATAAAATAAAGATTAATTTAAGGGGGCTTCTCTACTACGATGGTACGGAACCCTTCATGCGAGAGTCCGACTGACGCACTTTGCCAGTTTTTTGTTATAATTAAAACAACAAATTATTCCTTACTGCGTATTTAATAAAAAGATAAATAATCAAGTAGTACAGAAGATTAACAATATCCCGCAGCATGTGCCGCTGTAATCATACACTGAACAATATGTGGTAGCCATTAGCCATGTTTAGACAACACGGTATTAAGTTACATAGATTCCTCAATGAATATGATATTTCATTACTGTATTAAGAGCTTGAAATAGACTACAGTCTGTATTAACAACAACAACAGACCCTGGCATTAGTGTCACATAACATCACGCCTATAATCCCCGTTGGGTTAGGCAGAGGTGTATAGCTCGGTTCAAACTTAATGGCGGCTCGGAAGTAAGCTGCAAGTGACTGTCTGCGCATTATACAGACAAAACGATGCGTCATCTGCGCCCTGTTGATACCTAAAATTGTTGTCTGCGCAGCTTTACCTTAGATGTTCCAAATCGCCATAAAGTTTAAAGCGTTATTCCTGCGCAGACCGTCACTCGCAGCTAACTTCCGAGCCGCCATTAAGTTTGAACTAAACTATACACCGCTACCTAACCCAACGAAATGTGTACTATTAGGTATAGACTTAATAGTACATACACATTTCGCCAGTTATGTTTAAGTCCCATGTAAATAAGGGGGCTACACTATTGCCATCAACGGGGCACAGATCTAAATTATGTGGCTGCTACTGAGAAATTCCTGATGTAACAACACAATAGCACTTTACCCAACCTGAGAATCGAACCCAGGACCTCATGCTTAGCTGTCGTACTAGTGACTACTAGACCAACGAGGCATCATAATAAGCCTATTAGGCCTTTAGGCCTTTCACCTCTTCCCAGCCCGCTTAGCATGACCACCGTAGACACGAAAGAGAATCGACAAATCTTTTGTTCATCTGTCATTTTGTCGATTCAATGACAGATGAACAAAAGATTTGTCGATTCTCTTTCGTTTCTACGGCGTTCATGCTAAGCGGGCTGGTAGGGGAAGGAGTCACGCAAGCCAACCATAGATTTTGTGGCTTTGACATGTCAGAGCTACAGCGGTGCCAGTGGTGGCGGCCCCGACTTACGAACAGTAAGTCGTGGGTTCGAACCTAGACAAGCACATTACTTTTTGTAATTATTTTATTTCATCACCACTGCTCTCAAAACGGTGAAGGAAAACATCGTGAGGAAACCGGCATGTCATGGAACCAAAAAATTCGAAGACATGTGACATCTACCAATCCGCAGTGGGCCCGCGTGGTGGATTATAGCCCATTCCCTCTCATAGAGAGGAGGCTTGTGTCCCAACAGTGGGAACATCTGATGATGATGGTGATGATGACATGTCTTAGAATATTTGGGTTCCTGCACCGTATTGATAACAGTGACGATGAAATAGTTTACACAAAGTATAATATAGTGTTTACGACCCACACCAGCACATAAATACTTTGTACAACATAAATGTTAAAATACATTAAAATAAAAGTCTAATCACTAAATGACAACGACGTTGTTATAATTACAGTCCATTTGATATTTCATTTGGGATTTAGTTCACTGTATGGTAATTACCACACTGCGATCACCATTCGCCCTTTACACGAAATGTCGTGCTAATATAGGTAACTCGTAATTATGACTATATCGAATCGATGATATATCCTTGTATTGGTCACTAACTGTTGCCCGCAACCTTCATGAAAAATACCGATAATCATGCATCCGGTTAGACTGGAAGCCGACCCCGATATAGATGGGAAAAGGCTATTCAGACGATGAATGGTAATAGGCTCGCCCCGTATAGGTAGGACTTAATTACCTAGATAACTGGTGAAACGCAGATCATGTATGTACAATAGGTACACTACCTACCATAGGTACAGTACCTCTGCTTAACTTCTCGAGCATATTTAAGCGTGACGTCATATTACTATTCACATTTTACCTTAATACCTTAATAAACGAAAACCTGTTAAAATAACAACCTACCACGAATTTCCTTAATCGAGTAAATATAGGGTGAAAAATAACCGTAACGTATATTTGATTATTGCCTTCAAAAGTCGAAACGCCTTTACCAGCCAATAGCACGACATTTCGTGTTAATGCCAAAAGTTTCCGAATAAAATTTTACTGGCACCTACAATATGGTGTTCCCATGGTTCGCCCATGTTTTCACAGGTTTTAAGCGACGTAATTTATGTTTACGGTCGGAGAAACTTTTATAGCTCCGTGTTTATTTTATGTCCCTGAGAAGAGTAAGTTCGTTAAGTTCATGAGGTGTCTATAATCTGGATACTTGCTTATTTGGTACGTTGTTAGCTATGTTTTGTCACGTTTTCGCTGAACGGGTAAACAGGGTAGGTATTAAATTAAAAGTTTGTTTCGAACAGGCTTCGTTTGGAGCCGTGTTGTTGTGTAATAACAGGAAAACCAGAGAGGACACGTGGCTGTAATTTTCCGGTGGTTTAATACATAACTTTTAGAGTTCCAAATGGAATGTTTTATTTGGTGTCTAGGAAATTTAACATTCCATTTAGTACATATAGACTCAGACCAAATAAAAATGTAAAGACGGAACTCTGCGAACAGCAAAGTGAGGCCCTACGTCTCGCCATGCACACTAAGACCAGAAAAAAAAGTTACGACGGAACTCTGCGAACAGAGAAGTGAGGCCGGTTTCGCAAACATGTTGTACATTTATTGAGGCATAGTTTAATTGTAGTTTTATGTAAAAGTGTGCGTGTGAGCGTGTATGAGCAGAGCGAGACGTAATTTGACAGCTGTAGACAGGCCTCACTTTACTGTTCTCAGAGTTTCGTAATTACCTTTTTATTTGGACTGAGCATATAGATGGCTCGACCATCTAAAGGGTGTAAAAACACTTCTAATGAAGCCGAAAGGCACTTGTTCTCCCCATCATTGCGATCATTTTTTTTCTAGACCATACCTGGGAACCTTCTAGTTACAGAGATATTGGGGGTCAAAGTTCCAACTTATTACAAGTTTTTTTTTTTAAATACAAGTATTTAATGTTTTAACTTTACTTTAAATACCTCCACAACCCCCGCACTATTCAATGCACCCACTAGCACAATGTTTTGAGTGCGTTACATTGAGTTTTACCGCGCTTGTGGTCGTGCTTGGTTAACGGCTTCGTGAAGAGTCACCCTAGTTTACACCCTATATACACTTAAACCAACTTATATAAGCAGGCGAGAAAACGCAGAACTAAAATAAATCACTGTCTTAAGCTTTCACGGTTTGAATAATTCATAATCAGGGAAGATATCCCGTAAATGACAGTATAAGTTTACTAAAATAAATGTAAGTAGGTACCAAGTTTGACATATCGATGAATTTTTACTTGAACTGCGGTAATACTGTACGAGAAATCATGACTCATGTTTCCAAGTTACTACAATAAAACATGTCAGCTACTGACGTAGGTAGTATTTTTTTTTTTTTAATATGGAGCTTATATACTCTAATATTGCGGTAAAATTTACCACAAATTTCGATTTAATTTTGCCTGCGTGCCGACAATACACATTACTAATTACGGTGTCCCTAAAACAGCAACCCACGGGGAAAGTCCTATAAAGCATTTCGCAAAAGGTGCCCCAAGAGACAACCTGTAGCATGAATAAGCTCTGGTCTTTTGGGCCCAATTAGCACACCACCCTTCTCTTTGTGGATTAAATAAAATGGATTCAAAGACCCTGGAATGAGTTCACGTCGGAATAATAAATATTTATTTGGAAAATTGTTTTTTAAATGCCAATATGGCTACGTGTTGCCGCTCTTTCGTGTTTTGTTTATTTAATTTATATATTTTTCTGTGTCGTTAGTCTAGTGATCGCAAGCATGGTGTATTCCCGTTGACCCTACCTCCAGTCGCCCCACTGGTGGAGTCAGCGGGAATAGGGTAGATGACAAAAAAAATCTAATTAGTCCATCAGATAGATTTCCACAAAATATTGGACACATATTTTTTCTTTTTTCACGTAAACAAAAAATGAAGACGATACAGTGCGTCGAAAACTCGTGTTACATCGCATTTGAGTACATTTTTTACTCAGACGTGACGTCACAAGCCCCCACTCATGATCTTTGACACGTTTTATCTTTGTCAATTTGTATTAATTTGATAAAACAAAAAACACGTATACAATATTTTTCGATAATCTAACTGACGGACTAAACAGAATTATGTTCTTTTTGGTCAGTCATCATCCCTATTGTTATGCTTAATATCTGAAGTTCGATTCCCCAGGTCGAGCAAACTGCTATAGGTTTGTCTATTATAAATTCTCAGTAGTAGTGTGGAGTCTGGATTTGTGCCCAGATGATGGTAATAAGCTCACCCAAATTCAACTTAACTGACGAAATGTGGGTGGTTTACACTTCTACCTAACCTTTCGAGCAAAACCGAGATACATATCTATCTAAGGACACGTTTGACGAGGGTTAGGATTCTTTTTACGAAAATACCTAAAATATCGACAACGCTGCAAAAACATTGCGTTGTTTTCTTTTAAAATGATATATATTCAAGAGCGTTTTCGTGTAAATAAATAGAAGGAAATAAGGAAGCCTTATAAGCTTCTTACTCGGAAGAAACAAAAGTTGCCCAACACTGTTGTGAACATGTGCAGTGATAGCCTAGTGTGCGACCGGTCGCAATTTCGAACCCAAGAAACGCACCTCGAATTATCCTACTTGATCCTTCGGAGTCATATGCTTATTATACGTATGCAGGTGAGTAAAAACTTGTTTAGGCTCGTTGAGCATTTTTTGGGTGAAGGAAAAACATTGAACTCATCGTCACTTGACGTAACTTGCGGTCACGCTTCGTAGCACTCGTAGAGGATCCGCTACGGCGTAGCACTACATGGGCATGCGTGGGGCATAACCAGTGCTACGACTGGGGAGGGGCCCGTGTACTTTTTGTTTTCACTTATATCGGCAGTCGCCAAAGACTGCACCAATTGTTTATTATTGTTTTGTTTTGTTCGAAACATGTGATCACATTATGATCAGTATCATAATGTGATCACATGTTGGATATGTGGTTAAGGATATTCTGCAAGTATTGCATGAACATGAAGCATGATGACTTCCTTTAATTTAAAACCTCTTACTTTAACCATTATATCTATTACCTATTTAAACTATTAAAATTAAATGAATGATAACAATGCGAACAAAACTTATCATTTTGTTCATTTCAATTCTAAAACTTTATACAACCAAAAGTAAATTCTGTCAAATTTAGCGAAAACCGCGAGCTGATAAATTGAGTTTCTGTGCTTCCATTAGTAACAGTCTAAACTTGTACCTTGCGTAATCATTTTATGGGGAATTAAATAATTAATACATTAAATAAAGCACATTAATTATAAGAACTTTTAGATTGGTATTCGACTACTTTTCACCCTTATGCGCTGTTACAAGGTTGAAAATTGATCGACCGCCAGTACTTAAGTGTACATAAGGCTTCTTCTGATCGCTGCAACTTAGCAACAGGAGACTATGGTACATATTCGAAGTTGTGTGAGTAAAAGAACCGACTTAAGGTGAATGCTCCGACCAGCCCGCGAAATTCAAATTTTCTTACGTTTTTGCAATTTGCAGGCCAGTGCTAGATTAAACAATGACTTTGACCTTGAAAAAATCGTTCCTCGACCTTTATGACTTGGAGGGTTGTATTGATGATTTTGATGATTATAATTCTGTAACTACATACGTCTTACAATCGCGAACAATATTTTAATCAACATACAACCTAGCACTGGCCTGCAAATTGCAAAAAACGTAAGAAAATTTGAATTTCGCGGACTACCCTGGAGCATCAGGCTTAATATTTCAAAGTCAAAGTCAATAAAATTCGAATCTGATAGGATAACAGACCGTCGCACGTCCTGGTGCCTGAGAAAACGGCAATCGTTTTCAACGCATATCGTATTTCTAGACAGGTTTGCACCAGGATTAAAACTAAGCCTTTTAGCGGCAATTTATCACTCCAATAAACTTTTGAATTTTCTAGTTATCGCATATAACAACCGCTCTGGTTGATCTTCCGGTTAAGCCACGCTTGCCTAGGTTAGTCCGTGGATGAGTGACCTATTTCATGCAGAGTTTCCTCCGTGCCTCAGAAAGCACGTTAAGCTGTTGGTCCCGGCTGTCAATTGTACATCTTTGACAGTCGTTACAGGTAGACAATGACCCGAAAGTCTACCAGTCTTACCAATCGTATTATCCAGTACTTACTAACTGGGTTGTGGAGGTCAGGTAGGCAGTTGCTCCATGTAAAAAACTGATTTTCAGCTGCATTCAGTTAGACTGGAAGCCGATCTCAATTTTACTCAGAAATAAGCCTGCCACATACTACACTACTACTACAACAGCCCATAACGTCCACTGCTGGACATAAGCCTCTCCCATGATGGGAGGAATTTGCCGTAATCTCCACGCTTGGCAGGCGGATTGGAGATCGCAGTGATGAAAGACTAACAGAAAACGCTGCTGCCCATTCTCTGGTCTACGGAGGTGCAAGGTGTTCTGCCTCAGACATTAGTCGCCTTATACGACACCCGGCCACATAATGTAATGAATTTAGGTACTTAATAAGACTGAAAACAGCTTATCTTCAGTTAGTCGTAGGTATATTTGAAAGGTCTCTTTGTATTTTCAATACATCAAAGGTCTAAATTCAAAAATAGATCTCTAGTACTGTGAAAACAAAAGAAACTTAACCAGAGGGGACAAAATCAAATCAGGGCTCGGTATCTATTCCTTTCACTCACAACTCAAACTAAAGGTAAAAATAAGGCTATTTTCTTATCTTCTATTCTCTATTCTATATTATAAAGAGGAAAGATTTGTATTTTCATGTGAAGTTTGTAATGAATAAACTCAAAAACTACAGCGCTGATTTCAAAAATTCTTTCACTGTTAGAAAGCTAAATTCACCTTGAGTAACATATGCTATATTTTATCCCCACAATCCCACGGGAACGGGAACTACGCGGGTGAAACTGCGTGACGTCCGCTAGTGGTTTAATATAAAGAACAGTTCTAAACATAAACACACATAAGCTGACACCTGTAATCTCTGAAGGGTTACTTAAAGTAGGTTCATTGTACCCACATTTGGCCAGTTATGTTTAGGTAATATATAAAAGGGAAGAGCTTATTGCCATCACCGGCCACAGTTCCAGACACCGAGCCGCAACTCAGAAATAACCTTATTATTCGTATAAGAAAAGTTTAACCTACCATAAGAAATTAGAAGATTATTTCAGAAACTATGTACCAATGGTAAAATCTCATTAAATATTGTCACGAGCTTTATAATCCTGAAAAACGTAATATATTTCACCTTTCACTGAAGAATCCCCTTCGGCCGCATTCGAAACCAAGGCTCGAAACCAGTTTTAAAACAAGAATAATGTTTCTTCTTTCGAAATAGTTTCGATATAAGAATTATATTTCCTATCTCGGAACTTGTTTCGACAAACGAATTATATAATATAATTAAATTATATTTTATATTAATTAATTTAATTTCAGACTCATTATTTTTATGTGACATTGACTTTGATTTGATTTCTTTGACATTGTAATTCTGATTTGTTGACATTGTATTTATTATTATTTTGTTTTTATTATTATTGTTAAATTCTTATGTTAAATTGTGATTGTGTTTTTGTGATCTCGTGTTTCGTATAATTGCCATATGGGAGAACCTGAAATAAATGAATTTTATTTATTTATTTATTTTATATATTCAAAAAAAAAAATAGTTTAACATTTTCATTTCTTTCTATTAGTTTTACCCTACTAATTCAATTACCTGCTCGCTGAGCCTTTACGTTATTAAAGCGATACCCGCCCGTTTATACGTAAAATTCTTCTTCGACCCCACTATAATCGCTCACTTGTATAGCTAGATTTTCTTTGATCAAAATTGGGCCATCATCCTTTTTGGGTAAACATTTAAAATGAAAACAAGTTTTAAGTGTGCTTTATTGTTCTAAGTTATCTCTAACCACATTAAAATTAAACTAAAATGTTACTTAACAAGCCTTGCGCCCAATGAAGTACTATCGGCAAATATGACGAACAAGCATTTTCAAAAATCCTTTCATAATGCTCACTTTTGTTAAGGCAACTACATGAGCTAAACGCGAGTTTTATGATGCAAAAGAGCATATGATTCATTGCAATAAACAAAACCAGAAAAATATATGATATTCTTCAGGATATAAGCTAGTAAGATAGTGCTTTGTAAACATAACACAACTAACTTCATTCGTTACAAAAAAAATCACTAACTTATCTCTAAAAAATTCTTTTATCGAGTAAAAACCATACTAAAATACATGCGATCATTCCGATTTTTTTTTTGGAAAATAATTCTACAAGCAACATTTTAGCATCATAGTGTTTTACTTTTTTAGTCCAATCAATAGTATTTTTGTAAATCGCAAAAAACCACTCATTTCGGATTCGGCCTGCAGTGACTAACGCAACAACAACTTTGTAGTGCAAGCTGATTAGAAACTTATTCTAACAGTATTTCAAACGAAGTTTGAACCACCACAAATAGAGTTGCTAATTTAGCTCCTGTAATCGCCTTAAAAGTAATCCTTGCATAAACATGCTCATATAGACTCGGCAGTATTCTACGTTGTTTGTCTTTGAGTGAATTTAAGTCTAATTTACCTGAAGCAATAATAAAGGAAAATAAAAAGAGCCAGCGCCATTTAACCTATTGGTTTAAACTATATAAATAGGTATTCATGATCATCAGTGTCAATCTCGAAAGGCTTTACATTTTTTTCTTGCAAAATATAAAACGCGTAACGAAAATAAAACATAAAGCAAAAATTGTTCAAGCACCGTTAAAAGGAATGCTTAGATTATCGCCTTTCTGTAAGAAATATGTTCAAGGAAAAGATACGTAAAAGGGCTGAAAATATTGCCCATGAAAGAACAGGCCATAACATCGACAATATCGTATTGAGGACGTAAACGAAACGTAGGCAACGGTACTTCAATTTTAATATCACTAAAAGCTTTACATATGACTTGTAAAATATTAATCGAAAAACGAGGGCAAAGTATAAAAAACAGCTTTTAAAATTGGTATAATACCAATACCAATACCTACGCTTTCAAAGTTTACAATTATTTACGACTGAAATAAAATATTCGATGTATAATAAATTTAAAAAAATAGGTTCAACCAGTGTAAACATGCGCGCATGTATGTGAGGCATAGCGAGGCCTTTTGATTTTACATATTTTGCTTACTGGAATTAAGCATACAAATTGTAACAATTAAATTATACTACACTTCATCACTACCAATTCCATAATAAATGCCCATTCTCACAAACCAAAAAGGTACGCAAACGGATATAAAATCAAAACACGGCTGTCTAAAAACAAAAGTCCGCAAAACTAGGCCGCGTTGTAAAGATGGCAGACGTAAAGAATGCGTAGATCGATATTAATGGGTCGCAACAGGTGCGCCGAGGGAGCGGGTCGTACGCCTGTATACCCTCATACACACACTTTTGTAAACAATCTCCTGTATTGTGTAACAAGCTTGTAATATCGTGTTATTGGCCTGTTTATACTTCCTTACACAGGTAGTTATAGTATGTCTATGTAAATGAAGAACCCAATTTAGCTGGTAGATGTGTATAGCAGCCACCGACATTTGGCTTAATCAAATTCTGAGTGGCAGGCAGTGCAGTATTACGCAGTAATTAACTGTGCGTAATTACATGTGCGTTCCAGGACTGGTAATATAGCTTCATGTATTCATGTGTAATATAATCACTCGTGCTTGCTTCGCATGGCTTGGGAGCCTTGAAAAAACATCGGGGTTTCTTGTTTAGTGTATTATACACAGATAAACCTTTTGGAATAAATTGTCAAAAATTGTACACTGCTCCAAAATCTTTTGTGAAATTGCTAGAAGACTTTAATGAATAATATGTACAGATATGGATGCTTTTCCGTATTGAAAATTTTTGGTTCCTAAAAGCAGAAATGCTATGGAACAAAAGGTTTCGTTCCATTAGCACTTTATAAATCATATTCATTGGCTGAAAACAGCACTATACTACGTTGAGTCAAACTAAATAATTATTCAGGCTATGAATAATTTGAGAAAAAATATCCAATTCAATACACATTTTATTTACAAAGTCTCTCCCAAAGCTGCGTCCCCAAAAACCTCCTTTGACAATATTGCGATGTGTGGTCACGTTATTAAAAACGCGGTTTGTAGCTAAAAGGTAGAATCGGAGGATCGATATTAATGCGCCCGCAACAGGTGCCCGGGGCTAGCGGTCCCTAATGGGCACGTGTATACGCACTCCTATAATGAAAGTATTTTTATATTGCCTGAGAATACAATGGGGAGGGGTAGGGAGGATCGTTTGGGGAAATTGCGTATGGATATCCCTGAACTAACCCTACCTTTCTTCAGAGATATTGAAATGCGTGTTTGACAGTACCATGTTGATTTAGGTTTCTAATAACATACAGCCTGATGCATAATAATTACAACGCGGTGCCAGTTTGGCATGCTATGAATATCTATTTACGGAAGGAGTCGAGCTGGATGGAGCAGGGTGAGTAAGACTGGGATGAGAAACTCAAATTAAATGGGATGCAATTGGAGACTTTCAGGAAGCGTTCCTTTATGTGTAGGTACCGTAGGTGGTTATAATAAACGCAGAAAGACACAGTGAAAAGAAATTGGTGTGATAGAACTATACCACACACGTGACTAAAAAAAGAATGAATTTTGGACCAAAGAAGAGATGGATGGATTTTGTGAGGAAATAAAGAGGAGTAAATGAGATCGTAGCGGTAGGCAGAGGAGAAAGGAAGAATCATGTTGCGTCGACCCCAAGTAACATGGGACAAAAGTAGAACAATGATAAGCACTTTCTAAAACAAAAGAAGACATACCTAATCGAAACAGCAATCACACCACCACGTAAACTAAACTAGACCCCGTAAATTCAGTTGTAAACGTCCATTAAGTCACAAAACACTAAACCAGGACTATTAACGGTTATATTTCACGGTAAACCGACTATGAAGGCACGCAATCTCGCCTCTCCCTCAAATTAGGGGAGGTGGGTCACATTAATAATTCCTAATTTCCTTTTACCTCGGCGTATTTTCTGATAAGGCCCTGATTGGCTGTTAGAAGTCTTCTTTGTTTAAGCTGGGCGTAGGTGGTTGGTTCTTAGAGGTGGTTTCTACTGTGTCGTGACGATAGACCTCTTTATTAAAAAGCTGTGTAACAATTTTAGTGTGTATAATCTGTCAACTCCTGCACTTCGTAAAAGGGATATTAAATACCCTATTATATTAGATGCTGAAATCTACAGTTGTAGTAACAGTTCTTTATAGCTGTAGACATACGAAGACTGTTAGAATTGAACAGAACAGAGTATTTTTGCTTACTTACTTTCAAAATGTCAATAGCCTGTTGGACTCCAGATATTATGGCAAGAAAATTAATTTTGCAATGATTTGGAAAAAGTTGTCATGAATTTGGTACAAAAGTCTTTTTCCACCGTTTCAGATATAGGAGATTGATCACAGAAAGCCTGACAAGTACGAAAATATTATTAATTTTTAATATAACATGTTCGTGAGAGGGCTAAGCTTTCGGAAAAGAATCACTACCATTAAACGTGGCAATTCTGCCAGGTTTCTTGGCACTTTTCCTTTTGACAAGGATGTGAACGAATTTTTTGACGCCCTGTAATTCTTTTCTCATTTGGTACTTGTACCTAATTTTATTATTGTTTTAGATCTATTTGTAAATAATGTGCGTACTGAATTCAAATAAATACATCTTCAATATACAATGAGAACAGGCTCTTACGATGCCTTGTATAATACCCACACTCCAAGTTAGCCATTACCTATGTAGGCACAAACTAAGTTTTGTACACAAAGTTACGCTACATTTACCCTCAACTTTAAGCTTATTTACAGTTCGTGTGTTGTTTTATTACTTCACAGAATGCTGTAGATTAGAAAGTAGGTGTTAGGTTATTTAGGATCGCAGAAGGAACCTACTACAAAACGTAGTTTTCTCATCATTTTCCAGTCTTATCGCCGTCGTCTCATAGCCGTGTGGTATCCGGCAGAGTAGAATAGAACCAACCCATTACACTCACGGGTGTCTGAGGCAGAACACCTTGCGCCTCCGTAGACCAGAGAATGGGCAACAGCGTTTGCTGTTAGTCTTTCATCACTGCGATCTCCAATTCGCCTGCCAAGCGTGGAGATTACGGCAAATTCCTCCCATAATGGGACAGGCTTATGTCCAGCAGTGGACGTTATGGGCTGTTGTTGTTGTTTCCAGTCTTTGTTCTATGTTATTTGGGGTCGGCACAACACGTTTTTTCTTCCATTGTCTCCGTCACGCTATCTTTTCTATTACTCTTTTTTCCTTCAAAACTTAGTTATAGCGAAGGGTAAATCAGCGATCAGCACATCTAAACCACAGTTTTACAATCCATACAGTTGGGAAACGCCTTTGATGTTGAACGATGCCGCCACGCGTGTAGGTACTTAGACTCTGATTCGCAAGCGTGTAAGGGTTGTCAAATAATAATAATAAAAGAAATGTTATTTTGTAATCATTTATTTACATTATTAATTCAATATTAATTTACAAGACATACTTATATACTATTTTAAACACTATTTTAAACTAAATATTTACAAAACAAAAAAAGACGTGGATTGGACCCAAGTTTATGGTATATTACTTTATATAGTTGTACTTTAAGTACTTTAAGGTTTTTATATTTTTACTATAAGTACCTACTATATATACTCATTATTATCTCCTAAACGCGTGGACCGATTTACATGATTCGGATAAAATAGTTTTAGACCTAGACCTTTCATTTGGTACCAAAATCGTCAAGATATCTCAACAAACAAAAAATCACATTTTCAAATTGCTCTCGTAATTATCCAACATGTATGAAACGCGTAACAATTCTTTTGATATACTTACGTTCACAATTAGCGCAGTAGAGTTGGCCGGCAGAGCTATAGGTGTAGGTATAGGAGGGCTAAGGCATAAGGTCTGACAGCTTTACGTACCTATTTGGCGTTTTAGTACTAGATATACGACGGGTAGGTATTACTAATTTTAACGAAAATAGTAATAGTAGGTACTAGATGGTTATTTGGTTAGGTAGCTAATTCGAGTTTATAGGAAGATAAACTTACCTCTCGTCACGGGGAAATCTATGACATTTTATATTTTTATCCTTATTGGTGCTCGTCGAGGCACACCCGTATACGCAACAAGTGTACACCATTATATTCAAGTTATATAACGATTATTAATAATATTAACAACGATTTACACAGACGCGTCAGCCCTAAACGTCCAAGTCTATGAACTGCGCGAGATCGTAGACCGCGTACCGCGTCGCCCAACCCCCCGCAAGATCCCCGCCGTTGCTCCACGGAAGTACATTCGTTGCGCAACTGTATGGATTGTAAAACTGTGTCTAAACCATGTTCAAGAGTATTTAAGCTGCGATGGAAAATCGAACACACTAGACTCGTTTTTCTTCTATTTGCGTAGTCCGATGAAAATTTCGAGAAAAAAGGCATCATCTGCCTTGCCTTCACTCAACAATGTTCGGGTCGGCTTCCAGTCTAACCGGATGCAGCAGAATACCAGTCATCATCATCATATTAGCCCGAATCACCTACTGCTGGGTCCCCTTTTTTCTGCCACACTTCCCGGTTCTGCGCGTCCCTTATCCAGGTGTTTCCCGCGACTTTGACGATGTTGTCGACCCAACGAGCTTTAGGACAACCCTGGTTTCTGTGGCCTAATCTTGGTCACTACTCGGTCAAAGCCTTGCTCCATCGGCCATCTCCGCGTTTAGCCAGATGTCCTGCCCAGACCCATTTGAAGCGCACCGCCCGTTCCTCGACGTCGTACACTTTCGTCCGATGGCGGATTTCGGATACCAGTACTTTATATGAAGCGACTGCCCATCTGACCTCCACAACCCAGTTAGTACTGGGTTTTTACGATACCCCTCGGTAAGACTGTGGATGTTAGGCTTTCGGGCCACTGACTACCTGTTAAGACTATCAAAGATCTACAAATGACAGCCGGGACCAAAGTCGTAACGTGCTTTCTGAGGCACGGAGGAAACTCGGTATGTCATGGGTGATCACCCATCCACGGATCAACGTCGGCAAGCGCTGCTTAACCTAAAGATTGACCCCGAGCGGCTGTTATTATTGAATCCTCCTCCTAATTCAATTTAATTAAAACATGTAAAAAAATTTGCGAAATGAATAGTCATGACGTCCCATTGCTCAATTTTTCGAACACGGCAACGCGACGCGTCAAAAAGTTTTAAATCTCATTATCTCGATGCAGGCTTAACGTTGAGCAGCGTGCCGGATTCCATCGTGTATTACATGGTGGATTATGAGATCGTCAGCATTAAAATTTTTCCACATTTTAGGCTTGTTTGTATGCTACAGAGAGACGGCTAGAAATTCTGGAGTAAATTCCGCAAAGGTGAACGAAATTGTGCTTTGTTCCGGTAGGTAGCTACTTTTCATTTTCTGAACCAAAGCTGAAAAAAAAGCAATTGTTAAGTAGTGGGATCATTATTATCTTAGCTAGCTTGTGCCCGCGGCTTCGCCTGCGTGAAGTTCGGTAACTGTCCTACGGGTTCATACGAGCACAAAAAAAAGTATCCTATATTAATTATTCCAGGTTATAATCTATTTTATGTGCCGAATTTCATCCAAATTCGTTCAGTAGTTTTCGCGTGAAAGAGTAACAAATCCATCCATCCATCCTATGTTAAATTTTAGTACAAAAACAAGCTCATTTCAAAGGACCTATAATATAGCTAACGAATAATGAATAAATAAAAATGCCAAGCTACCTATCCACACTCCTGTCTCATTCTTTGCCCTTTCATCATCATCATCATCATCATATTGCAGGCGGGTTAGCGATCGCAGTGCGGTTGTTACAAAAACACAGAGAACACTGCTGCCCATTCTCTGGTAGTCCCTTAGTCGCCTCTTACGACACCTACGGGAAGATATGGGATGGAGCTATTCCCTTTGCCCTTTAATTGGAATTATTTTGAACAATTACGAGAGCAAAGTCAAAATAATTTAAGAAAATGTGCCTAAAGGCTAGACGGTAAACGTGATGGAATTCTACAGAATTATCCCCCCAAGACAAGGGAAGAGAAGAAAGGAAAAAGAAAAATTACATACCTTTTATCATGCGTAAAAGATTAAAAAAAGAAAATTAATTTTCTCTGTCAAAGATTCCGTATTTACTTATGAATGTTTTAATATTTTGGGCTTTCATTTCCAAATTGTTTTAGAGTGAGCGTCCATGCCAGTGAACGTTTCAGGAAAGTAATTGACACTATAGCTCTTTGCCTCTAATTGCTTTACACAGTAATATAAATTGTTTTTGACTATAATACAGCTCTTAATGTAAGGTATCATAAAAGCTGACATAACTTCAAATATAAGAGAAATAAATAAATGTCTCGAATACAAATTACCACACTAACTTTATCAATGTAGATTGGCGATTTCAGACTGAATTGAGTTCAGGTTCCAGTTGGGAGTTACTTTCAGGTGCAGGGGTATAATTTTAATTATTCTCAATCAAAATATTAAACTGTACATTCCTGTATTACTGTGTGTGTTGTAACTGTAACAGTGAAAGCTTAGTTCAGGTTTCAGTCGGGAGTTACTTTCAGTTGCAGGGGTATAATTGTAATTCTTCTCAATCAAAATATTAAACTGTACATTCATGTATTACTGTGTGTGTTGTAACTGTAACAGTGAAAGCGTACACAGTAATTCAGGTTTCAGTTGGGAGTTACTTTCAGGTGCAGGGGTATAATTTTAATAGGCATGACGACAGTATCAAAAAATTGCAAATCTATTTAGTCCGTCAGTTAGAGTATTGGAAAATAATGGACACGTATTTTTTGTTTTTGTAAATCAATGAATATTGACAAAGATAAAACGCATCAAAACTCGAGAGTGGGGGCTAGTGACGTCAGTACTAGCTAAAAATTATACCTAGGCGTGACGTATTGAGCATTTTAAAAGCTTCATATCTTCGTCAATTTTGGTTTACGGAACAAAAGTAAAAATACGGGTAAAATATTTTTTGATAATCTAACTGACGGACTAATTCGATTTTTTTTGTCGTCTCGCCTATTATTCTCAATCAAAATATTAAACTGTACATTCCTGTATTACTGTGTGTGTTGTAACTGTAACAGTGATAGCCTAGTGGTGTTAACATCAGACCACCAAGTCATAGGTCGAGTTCGAACCTAAGGCTCCCCTGAAAAACCTCTGGTTTTGGGATTCATGTGCGTATTGTATAATTATCACTCGCTTCGGTGAAGGAAAACATTGTGACGAAACTAGCATGCCTAATAGATATTTCTTGAAATATATTTTAAAGCCAGAGGCACATCATGGGCGGCATAAAAACTTTGACACCAAGTTAAACATTCATCCGCCTAGCCTTTTCCCAAATATGTTGGGGTCGGCTTCCAGTTTTACCGGATGCAGCTGAATACCAGTATTTTACATGGATTGCCTATCTGACCTCCACAACCCAGTTAGTACCGGGTAATACGATACCCCTTGGTAAGACTGGTTGTCAGACTTTTTGGGCCTCTGACTACCTAACGACTGTCAAAGATCTACAAATGACAGCCGGGACCAACGGCTTAACGTGCTTTCCGAGGCACGGAAGGAACTCAGTATGTAATGGGCGGTCATCCATCCACAGACCAACCTAGGCAAGCATGGCTTAACCTAACGATCGACCCGAGCGGCTGTTATTATTTAGCCACGAGCTCCTCCAAGTTAAACATTAATCACACCATAAAGGAAACTGTAGATAAGTACCTAACTTCGTAAATTGTATAAGAAAATGGAAGAACTTACATGTAAAAATAACGACATAAACCCAGCTATTCATATGTAATGTCTTCCACCAAATCGAATCAATCATCACAGCTCATTGACCAATAGAAATCTTAACACGTTTGCGCTTTCATCCATTTCTTTACTTAAGCTTTTATTTTTGTTTGTGTCCTCTTTTTTCTTCGTATATTTTTCATGCCTGTTTTCCTCGTGTATTAAAAGGTATTGTCATCTTAATAATTTTATTGATGTCATAGGCTCCGTTGCCTAAAATATAGTTTGAATTAAAACTATGTTAAAGGGTAACCCTGTAACAACTATTCTAGGTACTTGATAATTATGTTAAAAATACATATACACAACAAACTGTTGAATTATTTTACCGTAATTTCCGAACATATCTACATATTTAGTTCGTAGATTAAAGTGTTGAATATTTTGCCATTCATTTAAGTCCCTTCTTTTCACAGAAAAAGAAAAGAAAAGAAGGGACAAGGTGAGATTAGAAAGTATCAAGAGTATAACAAAATTTAAAAATATACTCATATACAAAACCCTGAAATGGAGATGGACAGGACACATGCTAAGGGAAGGTATAGAGAAGTGGACGAGATTAATCACAGAATGGTACCTGCGTGATAGTAAGAGGAGCAAAGGTAGACAAACTAAACGTTGCGTTGGGAAGACGACAGGAAAAAGATAGCTGGTCCAGAATGGACACGTATTGCAAAAGATAGCACAAAATGGAAAGCATTAGAGGAGGCCTTTGTCGAAAGACAAGCTGAAGGAAAGAAACCGGCTGCTGAAGAATAAATATGTTTTCAATACACTTCCTCGAAAACTGGTCCTTAACGCACTACGATTAGGTACAACATGCAATGTATTTCACACGCGTGCAATTTTTTCCACATTCCCGCACGTGTGCGGGAATGAAAATTGCCACAGATAACCAAATTAGTTCAAAGATAGTCCAAATTGGTTCTATAGTCTGAGGTGAATGTTTTTTTTTTAATTTTTGCAAAGCACTACGCGTCTTTACGGCATAAATATTTTTTGATATTCAAATTGTGTTAATCTCATAATAATCATGTTTATCTATGATATTCTATTTATTAGAATATCATAGATACACATGATTATTTAAAACTAATAGTTACTTTTATACACAAATTAACATTTATTTGTGTTCTGAATTCAAAAATATAAAATAAATCTATTTTTTATATTAGGCTGTTTAACGGCTTCATACCTTTGCCTCTCCTTCAACCTGGCGAAAACAGAGCGTGGAAAAAAAAGAAAATTAAAATCATAGTTTCTTAGTTCGTGACAAAAATATTTTTCGTTATATTTTATTTTATTTCTTCAAAAGTGTATTGAAAAACGTCGTTTGATACACGTGGACATTTGTTATTGCAGTTCTCGGCTCAAAAACACCCTCGCCTGCGGCTCGTGTGTTATAATTCCGCCTCGAATGCAATAACAAACTTTCTCCAAAATAGATGGTTTATTAGAGTTAAGGAAATGTAAAATTAAGTTTCAGCATAGGCTTATTTTATTTATTTTTATAAATTAAGTCCGATGGTTTTTACGAGGTATTCCATGAAGCACACCCAAACGAAGCACACCCAGACTAAGCACACCTAAAGTATTCCACTTAGCACACCCGTAGGTGGGCTTCAAATAAAAATTTAAAATAATTAATTTCCTATTCCACGAAGCACACCTACGAATATTACTCGCATAGTGTGGGGACTAAGAATTAAAAATGTCGATAGGAGAATATATTTATTATTTAAAAGACTAACTTAAATATCTAACATCTTTCAATATCATTATATTAATGTGATACATTACTTGTAATTTTCATAGTGTTCATATATAAATCCCATCGATAAGACGTATACATGATGCGTTAATAGTCAACGCGTGCGCCCGCCACTGAATTCCCGAGCCAACCCGAATTTAGCCGAGCGTTTCCCCCGGTCTTGTTATTGTTACTTTTTTCTGTTTTTCGTGCAATTTATTCAAACATAATAATGGAGACGATGGCAGGTCCAAGTAGTAGAAATTTTAACCCATCTATTAATTACGTACTTGGCCGGAAGGAGACACAAGTGTTAGTGTATAATAACAAACAATATAGTAAACACAAGATTTATAAAAACGGTAATGCCTTGTGGTGGTGTATTAAAAAAGGGTGTAATGGCTTACTTACATTGGGTGGTTAGTGTGGTTACCCGTGGTCCCGGTGGGTTGACCCATTACCGGGTCCATGGGTAATTTTAATTACCCGTGGTTCCATAGCATTAGGGATTGTTTCCTGGACTTCTGAACGTATCGATAGAAAATACAAATCCATAATAATAGCATATCATATCTCACCGGGACCACGGGTAACGAGTGATTGCATAATTTCGCACGGGTTTATTGGTTTTTTATTTATCTACCAACTACCAGGAGGCCAGAACCATAAAGGAGGTATTATATATTTTTAATAGGGATCTCATAATCAATCCATGTACATTTCGATTATCATGCAGTATGCAATGTAGAAAATACTTCTTCATGATTCTGGGATCCTGGTAGTTTGTCTTCTTCTTCTTATGGTGTAACTGAACGGGAACAAACGTAAACAAGGATAGTAAAGTCTCACAAACTAGTTAGTCTTTTAAATAATAAATATTTTCTCCTATCGACATTTTTATTTCTTAGTCCCCGCACTATGCGAGTGATATTCGTAGGTGTGCTTCGTGGAATAGTAAATTATTAATTTTAATTTTTTATTTGAAGCCCACCTACGGGTGTGCTAAGTGGAATACTTTAGGTGTGCTTCGTCTGGGTGTGCTTCGTTTGGGTGTGCTTCATGGAATACCTCGTTTTTACGACTGTAGCGCAGTCCATATAAAATGCAGCAGATAGTGATAATTGAATTAGAAATAGCACACGAACACGAAGGTCTATAATCAACCAAGGCACGCGATTTCAGGACCTGAAAAAATAAAAATATTGAGGCAAAACGGAGTGAATAAAGAAGAGAACCCAAAACATACTGGATCGATTAATTAAATGTGTAGATTGAAAAAAAATGTAACCTTATCCATAGTAATAAGAGGCAAGATTTGATGTTTTGTTTGTTTGCGTATTTGTTTAGATTTAGCTCTAAAACTACTCGACCGATTATAATCTTTCACCATTAATAAGCCACGTCTTTACTAAGTAACATAGGCTATATTTTATCCCTGTACTCTTAGGGGAACGGAAACTACGCGGGTGAAACCGCCTGACATCCGCTAGTTTATAATATAATAATAATAATAATCCCCGAATACGTATTTAGTACACCCAGCACTTACGCCAGTTATGTTTTTGAAGTCCCATGTAATAGGGGGGGAGCCTATTGCCGTCAACCGGGTACAAATCCTGACTCCTGATTGAAAAACCCAATAAAAATTTACCTGAACCGGGAATCAAACCCAGGACCTTATACTCAACAGTCGCGATTGCGGCTACTAGACCAACGAGGCAATCCACGTTATTTATATTGATATATACCTATCTACCTTATTAGATCTAAAGGTACATAAATTATAGCTGCTTCTCTTGTCTATCTCTCTTTAAGGCTGATGCTCCAGGGTAGCACGCGAAATTCAAATTTTCTTACGTTTTTGGCAAATTGCAGGCCAGTGCTAGGTTGTATGTTGATTAAAATATTGGACGCGATTGTAAGACGTATGTAGTTACAGAATTATAATCATCAAAACCATCAATACAACCCTCCAAGTTCATAAAGGTCGAGAAACGATTTTTTCAAGGTCAAAGTCATTGTATTGTGTATAATTCTGTAACTACTTCTACGTCTTACAATCGCGTCCAATATTTTAATCAACATACAACCTTGCACTGGCTTGCAATTTGCCAAAAACGTAAGAAAATTTGAATTTCGCGGGCTGGTCGAAGCATTCACCTTAAATGTCTACACGTATGTTTGTGTTGTTACCATGTTATTTTCTGAATGTGATGTCGTTGGCACTTTTGTTAACCTATCCAATCTTTCTGTTCCAGGTAAGGCTGACTCACATTGAAGAAACTGCAGTAGTAAAAGAAAGAAAGTAAGAAAAATATTTATTACGTCAGTTATTAAAAGCACACACAGATATAAAAAAAAGATACAAAATAAGGAGGTATGTGCTGTGGGCGTCACGGCTGCGCCAAAAAGGTCCATTTCAGCATTCATGCCAGACAGGTGATCTGTCTGACGCTGGTCTTCCAATGAACCTTGAGGGGGTAGGTAAGTGGCGGAAAACAGTTTCAAAGAAAATGTTTAAATAAATGGTTACAAATAAATATATAACGATTAAATTAACTAAATCTGTAATTCTGAGTTCGGTTATAGAGGAATGTAAGTATAATAAGTATTTTATTGTGTTAGAAAGTAACACTGGTAACAATAAATAAAAACAGAAATAAGTTTTTTGGCTTAAATATTTTTAAAAGAAAATAAAGTAGGTTTATCTTTACTTAGAAAGGGGTAATCTGGCGTATCCGTGATAAGTGTCCAGAAAATTACAATGATAGCAAATACCGACATATTTTACCAAACTTAGTCCATCCCCACTTCATCCAGTAAAAATAAAAACAAATATGGCCTGAATTTAAAAAAAAGTTCACACAAATTGAAAATTTATTGTACATACATACGCTTCATTTAAACAGAAATAACTTCATGAATATAACAATAGGGCTGACTAAGGTGTAGTTCACATAGAGTGGACATTGTACAAGACAAGGACGTACTGTGGATGTGAGATTTTTATTATTTTTTATTTTACTTTATTGGGACATTTAACAGTTACACATTACAATGAAAGTATGACAGAATAAGTTTAAAACTAAATAAACGTGTAACCCACACCAATGTCCGCGAAATAATGTTAAGGATATAATTAAATGCGTGCATTATTAATACAGAAAATTAAATAAGAACTCATAAATGTTAGATGGATTTATCATAATTCACCCGCGTCTCGGCGACCGTCCCTGCGATGCGCATTGCACATTAATATATCTTAAAGACAGGTTGATTTTTTTATTTTGTTAAAAAAAGAGGACAGTGGTAAAAAAGAACTAAATGATAGATAGCGTTACGACTGACAGGGGAGTATAAAATAATAAAGTGTTGCGCCGACCCCAAATAAGACTCTGTAGACCTGTCGCTGTGTCCCAGCATATATGAAATATTATGGACTAAAATTATTATAGGTAGCTAGTTTGTATGAAATATTAGCTCCATAAGAAGTCATTTTAATAAGTGGATACTCGTCTTTAATGTGGAGGAGCTCGTGGCTAAATAATAACAGCCGCTCGGGTCGATCTTTAGGTTAAGCCGTGCTTGCCTAGGTTGATCTGTGGATGGGTGACCGCACTTACATACCGAGTTTCCTCCATGCCTCGGAAAGCACGTTAAGCTGTTGGTCCCGGCTGTCATTTGTCCATCTTTGACAGTCGTTACAGGTCCAAAAAGGCCCAAAAAGTCTGACAACCAGTCTTACCAAAATGGTATCGTATTACCCAGTATAAACTGGGTTGTGGAGGTCAGATAGGCAGTCGCTCCGTGTAAAATACTGGTATTCAGCTGCGTCCGGTAAAACTGGAAGCCGCCCCAACATAGGAAAAGGCTAGGCAGATGATGACTCGTCTTTAATGCAAATTGTATTAAATGTCTCATAATAAGACGTCAAGCAATCTCTTTGCATATTATTGTGTGATCAAGGCTGAGTATTGTAAGTCAAGTCGTATAGGAAGGTTCACACCACATCCACGTTATGTCCACTCAGTGTAAACCGCGGCTTACATTTTCATTTTACAATACACAAGGATTAATACGAGCTCGAGTCTATTGTTTGCTGTTATTATAAAGCCAGCGATACATTCATAGCTAGCATTTTAATACCCCGTATTTAGGGCAGGACTGTGATTAAACTCTGGCTGGTACAGTCACGAACAACTTTACGTTTACACTTAGCAAAATTAAAAAGAGATTTTCTCTAAACAACAACAGCCCATAACGTCCACTGCTGGACATAAGCCTCTCCCATGATGGGAGGAATTTGCCGCAATCTCCACGATTGGCAGGCGGATTGGTGATCGCAGTGATGAAAAACTAACAGAAAACGCTGCTGCCCATTCTCTGGTCTACGGAGGCGCAAGGTGTTCTGCCTCAGACATTAGTCGCCTTATACGACACCCGTGAGTGTAATGGGTTAGTTTTATTCTGCCGGATACCACACGGCTAAACAATTTCTCTAAACAATTTTATTTACATGTTATAATCTCTCGAATGTAGTATTTTGAAACAGATATTTTATGATTTAGAGATTATTTAAATCGCTATTTCACTAGTAAGTTGCTTTGGATTTTTTAAATGCATACATATTTATGCTCTTGACTATACAGCGTCAGTTTTCAACCGTGACGGTTCCTGCACGGTTATTACGACCATGACTCAGTACCTTTGAGCACGCGATCCGACAATAACGCGCAGAAAGAATTAGCTATTTTTCGTTTGCAAAAAAAGATAAATAAAAGCCCGGCTTTTATCGCGTTTTTACGTTAGTCTGCGTTAGTTCTTTATGTTCGGGAAATGTTTTTCGCTTGCGCCTTGGTATCCTTGTTCTTGGTATTTATTGCTGCGTGTATTTATTTCGCTCCAGGGACTGGGGTCCTGGCTGGCTAAATGGGAAACTTTTGGTAGCAATTCGAATAGTTGTTTTTTAGTACAAATGCACCCAAGAGGGTGAAATCCTGTTCTATAAGTAGAATGTTACGCCCCTTGAGAGCTGTAAGCGGAAATGAGGTAGTTTCCATTGTAAGCAGTTAGCTACTGTAAGGCTGAAATCTATAAACGCTACTTAGCTCGTACTTTGGGTAAGCGTTTTCCTTGTCACTGTCACAAAACTGTCAAACGAAAACAAGATAAATACGGTAACGTGTCTAAGTCACGTTTAGGACGTGAAAAACCTCTTAACGAAGTTGAAAGGCACTTGTTCTCCCCGTCATTACGATATTTTATTTTATTTTACGCCATACCTGGGAACCTTCTAGTTACGGAGATATTGGGGGTCAAGGTTCTAACTTTTTGACAAGTTTTTTTTAGGTACTAGTTTTTAATGTAAGCTTTTTACTATAAACACCTCCACGACCCCCGTACTATTCAATCCATCCATCAACACAATGTTTTGTGTGCGTTACATTGAGTTCTACCAGAAAACATGACTTTTCACCCAAAAAAAATTCGTTTCCCAGCAATATTTTTTGCGTAGAGTTACTTAGTTAGATGTACAGAATGCTTGGTTGACGACTTCGTGATGAGGTTGTTTACACCCTATAGATCTCGACCTCAGTTAATTGAGTGCTATCTACAATTAAACTGCTATATCGACCATGTTTATCAGAGCCTGTAGGCTGTAAGTAACTTATAATAGGGGATATTTCAAAATAAACATTTCTTCAGTAGCCATCATCTGCCTTGCCTATTCCCCTATTGGGGTCGGCTTCCAGTCTTACCGGATGCAGCTGAATACCTATATTTTCATGGAGCGACTACCTATTTGACCTCCACAACCCAGTTAGTACTGGGAAATACATACGGTGCCCCTTGGTAAAACAGGTTGTCAGACTTTCGAGCCTCTAACGATCTGTAACAACTGTTAAAGATCTAGAAACATTTTTTCAGTACTAAAACGAAATAAATTCATCAGAGCTATTTGTATCCTCCCTCTAACGATCTGTAACAACTGTTAAAGATCTACAAACATTTTTTCAGTACTAAAACGAAATAAATTCATCAGAGCTATTTGTATCCTCCCTCTAACGATCTGTAACAACTGTTAAAGATCTAGAAACATTTTTTCAGTACTAAAACGAAATAAATTCATCAGAGCTATTTGTATCCTCCCTCTAACGATCTGTAACAACTGTTAAAGATCTAGAAACATTTTTTCAGTACTAAAACGAAATAAATTCATCAGAGCTATTTGTATCCTCCCTCTAACGATCTGTAACAACTGTTAAAGATCTACAAACATTTTTTCAGTACTAAAACGAAATAAATTCATCAGAGCTATTTGTATCCTCCCTCTAACGATCTGTAACAACTGTTAAAGATCTACAAACATTTTTTCAGTAGTAAAACGAAATAAATTCATCAGAGCTATTTGTATCCTCCCTCTAACGATCTGTAACAACTGTTAAAGATCTACAAACATTTTTTCAGTAGTAAAACGAAATAAATTCATCAGAGCTATTTGTATCCTCATTTAAAAAGGACAGCGAGACGACTGACATTTGGTATATGGGAAGTAGGTAACAAATAGAATTAAAAGGTCGAAGCAATTCACTTAATCGGGGTGAATAACTTCGAAAGGGGAAAAAGAGACATGGTAAATACAAATTGTTATTATGTTCTATTTGAACAAGGTTTCAATTTCACAAGTGGACGTACATAAGTACTTAGGTATGTACATGTACAACATTTATGTGTTCATTGCTATTGAGGATTATGTGATTGATTAATCCTACTTCTTATTGGACAGGCCCACTCAAATCTGTGTGGTTCTTTCTTCAAAAGACCATCTCAGACACTAATCTGCATAGTCCTCATGTGAATTAAGCAAGATTATGTTTGGACTTCAAAAGAGACTATGACCTCTGAGTTTGTTTCGGCTGTTTCTTCTCAGAGTAGTCAGGTACGAAACACCGGCCCCATCTAGTTTTAAAAAATGACGTGTAAAAGTGTTTGTAAAAACCTACTTGCAAAATAAACATCATTTATCATTTATTAATATTAGAAATGCGAAAGTTTTTGAGGATGCATGGATGTATGTATGTATGGATGTTAGTTACTTTCACGCAAAAACTACTGGATAAATTTTAATTAATATTGGAACAAAGATAATTTATAATCTGGATTAACACATAGGATCCTTTTCATCCTGGTATTGCGATCCCGTGAGACACTACCGAAGCCACGCTGGCGAAGCCTTTTTTTTTTCGGATGGGAAATCATCAAATGACTCCTCCCGCTCTGGGCGGAGCAGGAGGGAGTTTTACTGACTAAAACCCATCCATGTTCCTTCATCGCCCTTTGTGTTCCGGGGCCACGGTATCTCTTTCGAACAGTCCCGCAACCCCCGGCACGCTGTCGAAACCAGCTATATAATGTGTTTTTCATAAATTCCTTTAACCTCCATGCGGTCGAAGTTAGCTAATGTTTTTCATAACTTCCTTTAAAATCACTTCAGTAAATAGGTAGTTTTCCAACTATACAAAAAGTTAAACAGTAAATTCCATGCAAAACACATAAAAAAACTAATCTGGCAAAGTTGTTCGTGTAAATATTACATTACATTACATTACGGTATTACGACGCGGTACCAAAAAGGTTTAGTTACTCAAATGACATCAGACCACATAGTGACGTCATGAATGTGTACAAAATTTAATTAAATGTGTACCTACCTGCCTATGTAATATCCTGAAATGTCAAGGAAGCCGCAGATTACACAGATTTTGACACTGTGAACCATAATATTGCCAATGCTGTAGGTATTAGCAAAGGTAAGCATATAATTAGTTTATGATGTTCCCATTGCTGGGACACACACTTCTTCTTTGTGAAGAGTTCCGAGCCAGTACATGTCATGTCACAGCACGTTTTGAGTTTCCGGTTTTAGGACATACTAGTTTCGTTATCATTAACACTAAAAACTTGAGATTTTGAGATCCCAATATTTCGGCGCTGTTAATAACTTTAGTTTATCCGTAATCATGGTGCTTGCAGCAGCGCCAAAATAACGGAAACAAAAAACAAATGGTAAACATGGTGAATATCCCGTTTTAGTGTTAGTGACCATGTCAGTCAGTTTAAAAACTTATACCAGTTTCGTCAAGTAAACCGTTTTGAGCTTAATTAATCCTTCATGACTTGTATGATATCCGTCCCTCTCGCGAATTTAGAATTATACAAAGCTTGTTGTAATATAGAATTTGTTGAAAAAATTGGGATTTACTGTTTATAGGCCACACCCGCCCGTAATTACCATAATTCAAACGATTATATATTTTTTTTTTCTATACGTCTCTAAACGGCTCTGTGCATTTCTTAGTTTATTTCTTCACTGGCAGACTGAAAACGTAAATACCTCTCGATCGAGCTCGTTATAAAATCCGCAGGCCTCAGCTGCGTATTCGATATGTCTACGTCACGGTACATTGGATTGCCTAACACATCTTGACTGTTCCTGATATCCTGGTACCTTTCTATTTCTATGTCAGATGCATACTAGTAATGTTGGCTGTTTTATATTCTAGTGTGGGATTTCAGGTGGGATTTTTATGTTTGTCTAGTTACTGGATCAATACTCCCATTTGCTCTATATTATTATATTTTTATTTATATAGAGTAGAATAGAACCAACCCATTACACTCACGGGTGTCGTATAAGGCGACTAATGTCTGAGGCAGAACACCTTTCGCCTCCGTAGACCTGAGAATGGGCAGCAGCGTTTTCTGTTAGTCTTTCATCACTGCGATCTCCAATCCGCCTGCCAAGCGTGGAGATTACGGCAAATTCCTCCCATCATGAGAGAGGCTTATGTCCAGCAGTGGACGTTATGGCCTGTTGTAGTGTAGTGTATATAGATTAGTGTAGAAGACCGGCTGAATAAAACTACTTACCTGACTCACTTCGGTAGACTGCTCTTAATTTTATCTCCCTCATAATTACTTTATCTTAATATAATATTTACCGTCGAATAACTTCAAAGGCATTACTCATTCCACGACATAAACCTCAAAACTTCAACACTAAAACCCTTTGAAAACTCTTCATTAATACAAATTAAATGATGGAAGGGATACCAACGTTCACAAAACAGATTGAGGACGATAGAGCTACAGTGTAGGCACGGCAGCCTGGCCATTTCAATCTACGTAATTGTGGCTACAAATTGCCATTTCGACAGTTAAGCAACAGGCTTCGTGTGTCTATGAAACTCTCTTTGCGTGGAGCGTCGCTGCATTGGTAATGATTTGTTGTAAATGGAACAAGCGATAACTTGAAATGAATATACGGAAATGAGGAGGAAAATAGAAATGTAGAGGACAATAAAGAAATGATTGCGTAGAAGATATTCAATGAGAAATAGAACAGCTTTTCCGGTGAGGAATGCATTTGATGAACATCAATTGAGGTTTGTCGTGATGGCCTAGAGGTTAAGGCCTCGCCACTCATGCATGAGGTCACATTAGTACTTACTAATGTGACGTTTTCAATTCATATGTACTTTCTAAGTTTATCTTGGACATCACAGACACCGGTGAAGGAAAACATCGTGAGGAAACCTGGACTTATAATCAACATAAGTCTGAAATCACCAACCCGTCTTTAGCAAGCGTGGTGATCCATGCTCGTGCCTTCTCTGTTGAGAAGAGGTTATGGGCTGGAATTATTATATATTATTATTAATCGAGGTTTCCACACTATGATGCAATGTCTGACCTTTTCATGTTATTTGTGTATCAATTTTTTTTCCAAAGGCTGGTTTTACGTTTGAGTTTAGTAAAAATACACCTAGTTACGTCACATCTCATTATACTCCGAGTGCAAAACTAAGTATACTTTTTCTTTTGGAGTTATTTTATTAAACCGCTAAGTTTGACCTCTCTGTGTGTGTGTCTGTCTGTGGCACCGTAACTCATAAACGGCTGAACCGAATTGATTGCGTTTTTTATTTGAAAGCAGCTACTCCACATTCAAGATGCTTATTTTGCATACAGTATTTTTTTTGTAATGACCTAAACCCGTTACTAACATGCAACAAAAACGCACTCAACCAAAAAGATAATACCCAGGAGTAGATAAGTGACTAACAGTGGCACTAATCCGCAGAAATTCATACTAAAACGTATATTATAGCACTAATTAGGCACATTGCGGTCGGTGTAAGTGCAGGCGAACCTCTGGGAGGGTTTAACGACTGAGGCACGAATTAGCTTTGTTAGCCCGAATCTAAACGAGCGTGAGGTGTGTACTTAGGTAGGGTTGGGTTTAAAGAGGCGAGCTGTGGGATGTGCTGACCTGATAACGTTATGTTGTAAAAGGACTATGCCCGTTGTTGGACCCGTACGAAAGTGGGTACGATACGAGAATGAAGAAGTAAGTCTTTCCCAGCAATAATAGCGTAGACGACAAAAAAAAATCTAATTACTTCGTCAGATAGATTTACAAAAATATTGGACACATATTTTTTTTCACGTTACAAAAAATGAAGACGATACAGTGTGTCGAAAACTCATGTGACGTCACATTTGAGTACATTTTTTACAGAAAAGTGACGTTACAAGCCCCAACTCATGATCTTCGACGCGTTTTATCTTCGTATTTTTTTATAAATTAATAAAACAAAAAACACGTATCCAATATTTTTCGAAAATCTAACTGACGGACTAAACAGAATCATATTTTTTTTTGTCAGTCGTCGTACCTATTTTTATGCGTAGAGGTATTTAGTACAGAAAGGTTGGTTGACGTCGTCCGTTTATACCCTGTCTAATAAAAAGCATACATAGAGCAAAACAAATATGTATAAAACCAACAGGACGGAACAAAATAGTTGGCAACTGCACGTCGTGACAACGTCAAGAAAGTTTTCGCTGGTTAATAGGAAAAGGGTCCTCAAAACATTGATTTCATTGAGTTTCTTGGCCATTCTACGCCGTATGAAACTACGTATGCGAATAAGCAACTAGAATCAATTCTATTCGCTTGTAAATAACATTAATAAGTAAGTGCATTTTGCTTTACAGTCGTGTCATCATCAGATTCATCCAGTGTATACCATTTCACGATTTTGTTACGCCTATGCAATTCAAACATACGGGTCGAATCACTTCACAAATCAATATTTGCATATAACCCATACCTCCAACCCAAATGCTTGAAATGCAAATGACCATCAATGATTTGGTTAAATATTTTAGCATTTGGATATTTTCCCATGGTGTTGGCTCATGGGTATGATTTTGTGTTGTGATGACATGAAGCGTGCGTTTTCAGCCTGTAGTTGGTCCTTTGGCACACGTACTCTACGATGTCTTCTGCCTTAGTGGTATAGTGTAGGCGGGAAATATACACGGGAGTGTTCGGCTGGACGGCTATACAGTTTCTTCCGGCCACTTTAATGAGATCGTCTGCCTGCCTAGTCGGTTATCTTCCCGCATTCCTCCATCCCGTCCGTGGTCTTCTCTCCAACACTTTGTTCCCTCATCTTCCATCCAATCTACGGCATATACTTTACACTCTGTTCCTCATAATTCTATTATTATTTCGAAACTATAGACATGATATTCATGATTCATGTTAATAGCCGTCTCCTATTTTTCACCCTTTGATAATGTGAGGAAATCTACGTAAACAAGGCATGTTTGTCGTATAATAAAAATGTGAATAGACTCTGATGGTGGCCTTGCTCCACAAAACTAATAAAGTACACGTTTTATTCCCCTCAAAACATTCCAGAAACAAACATCGCACTCACTCAGATTTATTAGGTCAACCGAGGTAGGTTTATACGCTATACAATACATTAATTATATCAGTTGTTTATTTACTCACTTGCCTAAAACTTGACTGGTGAAGACTGAAATATTTTGTTTATTTGTAAAGGTATTCTGGCTACAGAATGAGGACAATTTCTTGGATTCGTTTTGACGTCATTGCTGATATTAAGCATAATATTACAAAGGTGGTTTCTCAGTGGAGACGATGCATATATAATATTAGCATAGAAGATGAATGCACTAACTTCAAATAAATTGGATTTAGGATAAGAAATGACGATGATTTGTTAAACTCCGATATCTAAAATAAAAATCAGAAAATGTTAACTAACTATAGGCATCCAACTAAATAGCCTTTATCAAGCTTCACCAGCCTTAAGAAAAACAATATAACAGCCTATCAAACTGCTGAATTGTTGTCTTCATAAACAACTTTAATAGCCCATTTCAAGGATGTGACGAGGCGCAAACACGCTGAATTTCTTAAACTGACTTATTGCTGGCCCTAAAACATAAGCCATTAAAATAAATTATGTCCTGGTTATATCCATTTAGAATTTTGGACTTTAAAGTGGGTATTCGCTAAAATCTGCACTGCATACTTCGTACGTGCCTCGGAAAGCACGTAATGCCGTTGGTGGCTGCCATTTGTAGATCCTTGACAGTCGCTACAGGCAGTCAGTGGTCAGAAATCTGACAAACAGTCTTACCATGGGTATTCGTATCTAGTTTTAAAAAAATGACGTGTAAAAGTGTTTGTAAAAACCTACTTGCAAAATAAACATCATTATTTTATCATTTATTGTATTATTACCTAGTATTCATTGGGTTGTGGAGTTCAAATAGAAAAAAATAAAAAAAACGTTTAATTGTAATTATAACTAATAAAAAGTAAACACAGAGAAAACAAAATTGGTCCCGTACAGGCCACAATACTCCTATCTCAGCATGGTAAGATAGCCGTAGCCCCATGTTAAATACTGGTATTCAGCTGCATTAGGTTAGCCCAGAAGCCAACCCCAACGTATTTGGGAAAAAAATAGGCAGATTATGATACCTATTTGCAAAATTACAACAGTACTGCATTTTACATTTATTACGAGGAGCACTTCCGAGCGTAAGAATTTATTAATATACAAGTTCACAGGTTGTTTCTGTCACGCAATTTATACCACACACCGCAAAGCTAGCGGGTCAATGAACTAATAGCTTATAGTCTTGGCATTGGTTCCAGGGAACCAACGTTGGCATGAGCGAAAACCTTGCAAGCCGTAACTTTGATTTACATTAGATCAAACACTTCTTCACTTATGTAGTACGTATTTTCTCTTTAGCTTCTTAGGTAGAAAGCTACTTTACTTAATTGACCGTGAAAGATAGGTTACGCTTCACTAAACGGTCAGCGTTTGGGTATTTAAACAATCTCAAATTTTTTCAAGGGTCCATCATAATTGCATAAATCCTTTGATAATTTTTATGCAATAAAAACCAAGTAGCCGAGGGGCCTGTGGCTAAATAATAACAGCTGCATGGTTTGATCGAAGGTTGGGTTACGCTTGCCGAGGTGGGGTCGGGGATGGGTGACAATCCATAATTTTCAAGTCTTGCAGGGTTCAGTCTTGGTCTTGGTCTTGCTACAATAAGTCAGTCTTGGTCTTGCAAAAATGCAAGAACAAGACCAAGACTGCAAGACCAAAACCGATTTTGGGCAACACTACCGAGGAACACTTTCCAGCGTAATAATATACAAGTTCACAGGTTGTTTCTTTCACGCAATACCACACACCGCAAAGCTAGCGGGTCAATAAACTAATAGCTTATAATTATAGTCTTGGCATTGGTTCCATATGGAACCAACTTTGGCATGAGCGAAAACCTTGCAAGCCGTAACTTTGATTTACATTAGATCAAACACTTCTTCACTTATGTAGGTACGTATTTTCTCTTTAGCTTCTTAGGTAGAAAACTACTTTACTTAATTGACCGTGGAAGATAGGTTACGCTTCACTAAACGGTCAGCGTTTGGGTATTTAAGCAATCTCAAATTCAAAAGGGTCCATCATAATTTCATAAATCCCTTGATATTTCGTGCAATAAAAACCAAATAGCCGAGGGGCCTGTGGCTTAATAATGACAACTGCACGGTATGATCGAAGGTTAAGCTATGCTTGCTGAGGTGGGGTCGAGGATGGGTGACAATCCATTATTTTATATACAGAGTGGCTACGACAATACGACAACAAATTAAACTCGTATGCCTCATAAAGTTCCCAGTCTACATACAAAAATTAAATAGCATATACGTATGTATATCCAGTAGTTTAGTTACAAGACATTCTCAATTTTTAGCATCTTCTACATGATGATATGCTAGCACCGGGAGGTTAACGACCAACGCTTCGGTATTAACCCTAGACAGATGTTGCCAACTCGCTACTTCAAAAACCTTTGCCAAATTCGTTCCTTAAATTTTATTTCCAAATGCAAATTATACCTAAGATTAGTGAACAAATAGTTATAAATGGCACTCTATTTTGTTAACAGTTTATGCTACTTAGTTTGTTTCAAAAAATAATTTTCGCAGTTAGAATCTATGTACCTACTAAGAACCAGTGTTTTCATTTATTGTCGTCACCGTCTTGTATATTCATATTTTATTTTATTATCACATCGAAATGTAAAAGCATACTCCGTTAGCTAGGTATGTTTTGCGTCACCCTCCTTCCACCACTTTCCTTTACCAAACAATATCCAATTTAACAAGATTGTAGGTACCCCGTTCCCCCCCGAAAACGGAACAAAACAACGTTACATGGTAAATGGCGTGAGAACGGCTCACTAACACAATATTAAGATCGATATGCGTGCAAAGCTACAGGTGCGTTTACCGCCAGTCGCCACGTTGTGCCACGTCAGCCCCTCGTTTTAGGTTTGGCCTCAATACCGTTACGGGAACTCTATTTAATGAGTGTGTTTGGTGATATTGTGTCTATAGTAATATTGAAACTGAAATTTGATATTTGGCGGTGTTGTATTTTCAGTCAAATCACTGATAAATGCAATGTTTTAAGTTGAAGAAAATAAAAATGGAACTTACAGAAATACCAAATAACAGCGTCTGACGATTTTTTTATCAGCCGAATATATAATTTTTCATATTGATTGGTGCAAACATCTCAAAGTTAGGAAAGAAAAAGTGGTCAAATAAAGGTTCTATTTTTGTTTTAAGGTCGATATACATAATAAATTTACTTTACTTATCCTACCCCCATTATACCTATTATGTAAATATGTAACTACAAACCAAGTCAGAGGCCAATGGGCGGCATAAAAACTCAGACATTAGGTTAGGCACTAAATACGATAAAGAAGGAATCCTCTAAATAAACATACGACACCTCAATGAATGCCTAATACAAAAGCGCTATATTGTACACTCAGGAATTTTTGAGAAGGAGGTGGCGGAACGTGAGAGGGAGAGAACCTCACAGCGTCCCGGACGCTGCGGGAGACGCCCCGGGTGTCGGGGGCCACCACGTGGCCCCCAGCCACCGTAAGCGCGGGCCTGTGGACGGTGGGCTATGGGCTAGCTCGCCGTCCGTCCGTCTCATGACGACAGGCCGTGTCGACGGCGCGTTCGTTCCACGCGCGCCTCAAAGAGAGTCAGCAAAAAGGAAGGGGTCCGTAAGAACCGATGCCTGCCGGGGTTGCGGGACTGTTCGAAAGAGATACCGTGACCCCGGAACACAAAGGGCGATGAAGGAACATGGATGGGTTTTAGTCAGTAAAAGTCTGACACTCCCTCTTGCACCGCCCAGAGCGGGAGGAGTCATTTGATGATTTGTTACTTGTAATTTCAACATACAAAAGGTGTCACCTAGTGAAAACGAGTATAAGCCTCAAGTCCTAAAACTAAGATTCCTAAAACCAGACATAACCTAAACCCTAATTAACGTTATTTAACCCAGTAAACCCCACATTCCGAACCAAACGATCGATTAACGAGTAATTAAAGTTATTTAGGTCCGTACTTATTATCTAGGTGGAACTATCCCACTGACCCGACGAAGCTTTTCAATTAATTTCCAGCGTAAATATCAACGCATAGTTGTAAACACTGCAGGCTCAGCATTGCTTCGATCCATTTGGGATTATTTCTACGGTATGTATAGAAAAGAAAAAGTATGTATTAGACTCGCACAAAACAAAACAATAAAACAACATTAAATAAAAAGAGAACAACTAAAAAATAATAAAAAATAAGACAATAAAATAATTATAATAATTTAATTATTATAATTAATTAATAATTATTAATTAAATTATTATTAATTATTTATTATTTGTTATTAATTTTATTTAATTTTAATAATTGTGCCAGTACGAGGTAAAAAGGCCCCTTTCTAAGATGGTGCTGTAACATATAAAAATATCACAGCGCTGATATTATTCTGATAGATATCAGAAAGGTGTGCTCATATAAGGATATACGTACCATACATAAAAAAAAAATGCGATCACTCAAAAAATCAAAATCTTTTTGTTACGGTAGATTATGATAAGATTTCTTCTTCTTTTTGAATATAAAACAGTAAAAAAAACACACAGCAAAGATTTTTTCTTGATAAAGTTCAATTTAAAAAATTATATCAGCTTGTGCTAGTGATCACAAACTTTTTTTGATGTGTGTACGTCATCGTCATTGCGGAAAAGAACAGCTACAGAGATTCAGCTGTCCCACATTTTCAATGCCTACTCAACCTAAATGTATAGGACAGCGGATTTTATTTTTCACGATTGCGATTTTGTTCCCATTGAGAAAGTTAACGTTACCCGCTAAGTGCGTATTAGTGTGCGTTAATCTTAAACACAGGGCAAACCCTTAATTAATGACGGACTTTTGTTACTCATTAGTTTGGAACTAGTCTTTAGTACTATTTTATGTAAGTACTAAATAAAATATTCTAGGCAGAGGCAGTGTCATTGAATATGTAGGTGACACGACCGAACATTTGATTTTGAAAATAAAATATGACTGGCAAAACCCAATATAAATGGTAAAGGTACGGAGGAATAAGATAACACGAGACACTTGCCCGACATACTTCGCTTCAATACCCAAATAACTGATGTTGGCCTTATAGCTGCTAGGTTGAAGTGGAACTGGGCTGGTCACATCTGCCGCATGTCGGAGAAGCAATGGGCAAAAATTACCACTCAGTGGATACCAATAGCAAGAACGACAACGCGGCAGGCCCAGAAGGAGATGGCGGGATGAGCTAGACTCTTTCGCAAAGGATTGGCCTACAATCGCACTAGATCGTGAAATGTGGAAGGAGGGAAGGGAGGCCTTTGCCCTACAGTGGGACAATATAGGCTTATAATAATAAAACACGAGACACGAAATGGACTACAAGAAAAAATAGTTTGACGTAGAGGCTACTGACACTGTTGATATTACCACTTGAGTCTTTTCAGTTTTTTCAATAGAAAATACTTTGAGACGCAGCATCCGTACAAACCTTCAATAAATAAATTGACCAGTCAACAGCAGACTTACAACCTGATTTGATTTTCTCACCCATATTGCAGAATACATAATTATGAAAATGTGCTTCTACTCAAAGGGATTGTCAATTTTATTTAAAACACTAAGCTGTTTTCAAAGTATCGGACTAGAAAGGGTAAAATAATAGAAGAGATACGTGAATATTTCATAGCCAGCTAAGCAATCATAGAAATAACTCGCGCTGAATAAAATAAAGCTGCTTCAATAAACACAAAAAGGGTTGTAGCAAAAAGGGCGCTATACGTGGGGTCGGCGAATGAAAATATTTTCGCTTTAGCTATAACTTATAATATTATGGTGAGGTAGAGGTCTCGAGCGAAAATAGAATATATGCGACCTGCCTCTTGATGTGAAAGGCACCTTAAGCTACAGGTAATAATCTATATTTATGTTTATAACTTCACTCTAAGGACCGGGATATTAATCATGATGTTCCACAAGGAAGCGTGTTAGGGCCAAGTTTACTTTGCTGAGTTAGATTTAGTGTGCGTTTATCGATAAACATTATAAAATATCGTTCTATTTCCGTCAATCTTTCGAAGTTGACAGAAACAGAATGTTAAAGCACCAATAAACCATTTATTTGACATGTCTATCCATACTTATAAATGTCTATATTAGTTCAATACAAACAAAAATCAATCACATTGGCCTAAGCTAAACCCAACATTGAAAATTGAAAACTTCAATATATACTCGTAAAGCTGTATTAAACGAGTAATATAGTGACTAGCTCTCGGCGATCCTTCATCCCACAATATTTCAACTGTTATTATGAAACAGATTTCGAAATACAATTTCCTCTGAATGTCATTGGAAATGAAACGGTGGATAAAATATTATCTTGCTTTGGCTACAGCTCTTTAATATTGATAGCAGTTAATGGTGTCGATTCTGTTGTGCACAAACTAATCTTAATTTAGGCTATTGCTATCTTTTTCTCTCTAATAAAACGAGAAAGAGACGGACGTAATTTTGAGCTGTCAAATTTAGTTGGAACTAATATTTCCATACACATGAAGGGTGCACGTAAAAACATGTCGACTAAAAACACGGTGAAGCGCAAGGCATAAACTAGTTTGACATCTCTAACTTAGTTCATAGCTATAGCCGTCCTTTTCTCGCACTGCCTTTTAGTAAAAGATAGCAATAGCCTAAATTAAGTTTAGTTTGTGCACAACAGAATCGACACCATTACTTGGAGGTATTCGAGTCCAAAATGTAATGAAATGCAATGATAACATTTTATCTGTATACTTTTATATTTCATTTTCATGTGACTGATTCCGGAGAAGATAATAATGTTGAAAGGGGTCATGGTCTCTTTTAAAGTCGAAACATTATATTATTTAGATATTTGTTGAGTCAAGTCAAGGCAGAGCCGTCTCTAAAAGGCCTTTTTTATAAAAAGCCATTGCAGTTTTGAGTAGGTTCCTGACCGAGCCGCAATTTCTTGGCAAACGTGTTCCATCGTCGACTACATCTTGACAACGGAACCCTAAATATGTTGCAATTTAGATTCATGTAACTTAATAAATCTGGCTAACCATCCAGCTTCAAATGTTCTCACAGATAACGATAATGCTTAAAAGACCAGGAAATGAGCATTCACGGATATAACGACCTTGTTTACCAGCACCAAATACCAGTACAATATTAAGTAAATAAAACATTTCTCTTTAGCTCTACCGCACTTAGATAAAAAGATATAATGATGACATAAATACCGACACGTTATTATGTCGTATCGTATAAAATGGCACGGAGTAGAATAAAATGGAGCTCTATGGGGTCAAAAGTCTCATAAAACTGCGGCATAACGAGTAGATTCCTGCATTGGCCTGTATTGCGATATTTATTATTCAATTCCAATCATCAATGGATATCCATCTCAGTTCTTGATAACATAACATAACATCTGTTTTTCACGGAGGGTTAGGCATAAATGAGCTTTTAGTACACCACCATTATGCCAGTTCTGTTTAAGGCTTATGTAACAGGTGTGCCTGTTGCCATGAACCGAGCACAAATCCAGACTATGTGCTTGCCTTGTTGGTGTGTTGATCTGAGCTAGAAGTTCCAAGTTCAGTTCCTAAGCGAAACAAAGTCTTATCGGCTATTTCCATTGGGAATTTCTCAGTAGCAGCCAAGGAGCAGGATTTGTGCGCGATTGTGGGTGATAACTGGTGAAATGTACCTATTTGAGATGAATCATTCCCCCTGCGTCGACTCCCTTTACGTCGACTCGTGAAACAAATGACATCTGTTTTAAAAAGTTGATGACCCTCAAGAATTATAGAAAAAGATGATGTTTTAATGTGTGTGTTTGTTAAGATTTGTTTAAATTATCAGAATATTATATTAGCACTCCATTTCATCCTCCTCCATGACGAAACATTACACCACTGCCATTTCAGACTACCATAAAAGGCTATGAATAGGAACACAAGAGTTTATTCTTCCAATGAATAATTCACTCCGGATGAGACGCATTATATTCAATTCTATTCACAGTATCCACTCTGGATTATTCCGACGCCATATTTTATGGGCACTAAGATCCTGATCTGCGAATGAAAGAAAAACACAGCGGGATTATCTTTTCCTAAGTGGTATAAGGAGGAAATTGGGTCCCGTCACACTTGTATGATGATAGATGTGGATGAAAGAGGGGGAGTGAACTATAACCTTCGTTGAAGCATTTTCTTTTGGTATTTTTGTAGAAAGTGCTCAGTTGCAGACTATGGAGAAGTATTATTAATTATTAATTACATAAATGTTAATGTAGGCGAGTGTTTATTAGTTTGTTTGTTCTAAAAGCTCGTTGCTAAATAATAACACCCGCTTGGGTCAATCTTCAGGTTAAGCTGCTCTAGCCTAGGTTGGTCCGTGGATGGGTGACCACCCATTACATACCGAGTGTTCTCCGTGCCTCGGCAAGCACGTTAAGCTGTTAGTGTCGGCTGTCATTTGTAGACCTTTGACAGTCGTTACAGGTAGTTACTGGCCCAAAATTCTGACAACCAGTCTTACCAAGGGATATCGTATTACCCAGTACTAGCTGGGTTTGGTTAGGTAGGCAGTTGCTCCATGGTACTGGTATTCAGCTGCATCTGGTTAGACTGGAAGCCAACCTTCACATAGTTGGGAAAAGGCTTGGCAGATGTTGATGTTCTTTCTATTTTTATGACCTAAACTCTTTTCGACACGTTCATCATTTGTAATGTATTCTCAGATACATTTCATCTTAAAACACTAGCTAGCCTATAGCGTAGCTCGCACATTTTCTTCTTTGTCTAATTCATTGCCAGTCTAAATTTCTTCATGAAATTTCAACTTTCCCCAAGAGACAATCTCATCATAAAACAAACTATTCTTTAGGGAGCAAGTTTTAACCAGCGAAAGTACACGAAGTAGTAAGTTTGTTTGTTTTCTTTATTGATTAAAATTTCAACTATTTTCTCCTTTGTCAAGTTCATTGCCAGTCTAAATTCCTTCATGGATTAAAATTTCAACTTTCCCCAAGAGACAATCTCATCATAAAACAAACTATTCTCTATGGAGCTAGTATTCACCAACGAAAGTACTCTTAAGTAGTAAGTTTCTTTAACAAACTGAGTTTCTTGCTATTTAAACCCAACAGGTTACTATAAGTACTTAGCATAAAGTACAGACGGCGCACTTAGCCGTAATATGGCCTAAGAATGTTAAGCACATACATTAGTGCTAAGTGTACTAAGTAAATTAGTATGATAACTATGTTCGAGTTACTAGGTGTTGTTGTAGTAGTAAACCTTGCTTTTATGAGCCTACGTGTCAGGTTTCTTTGTTTTGTTATGTTTAATCGTCAAGTAAAAGTCTTTAGTTAACAGCATCTATGTGTAGTTTGTAAATGGGGGAAAATATAATGACCACCAAAAATAACTTTGTGACCACTAACATCTATCACCTAAAAATATCAATTGATCACCAAAAGTAAATTGAACACCAAATTTTAATGAGGTGGTTGATGACAAACTAGTTTTGCCTAGGCCCACTTGGGGCACCCCGACACGGATAGATTAGGTTAGAAGATTAGAACTATTCGGTCGCTTCGCTCGCTCATTCGACCCCGCCATACCCTTCGTGGTTATTTTTTAATAAACCATTCAGGCGAAGGCCGACGACCGGGTCTCCCTCGACTTGGATGCAATAATAGTTCAATTTCTGGTGGTCATAAATAATTTTTTGGTTTTAATTTTACGATAAAATGGGGATTAATTTTGGTGATCATTTACTAATTTTGGCAACCAAAAATGATTTTTTTGCCGTTACAATTTGCTAAATCTGGTGGTTCGTTAATTGTATGCCTTTGTAAATGTGCCAGTTTAAACGACGATGTAAAATAGTTTGTAGATATATTTTCAATTCATGTCTTCGACCCATATATCCTTGTTTAGTTGGGATCGGTGCTACAACTTCTTCCGTACTTTAGCCATTAGCCGTCATCTCAGAAATCAGCCACTTCTAGCCATATTGTCGTCAAGGCCCTTCTAATCCTAAAATAGCAACTCTATTTGTGGTGGTTCAAACTTCGTTTGAAATATTGTTAGAATAAAGTTCTAATCAGCTTGCACTACAAAGCGGTTGATACGTCAGTCACTGCGGCCGAATAGTGTGAAAAGAGTGTTTTTTTGCGATTTACAAAAAATCTATTGATTCGACTAAAAAAATAAAACACATCAGACCTGCTTTATAGTTAGTTCAGTTAGTATGCAAAGTTTCATGATCTAATTTGAAGTAATTTTTGAATACCAGCGGTTTATTGTTCGATTTGGAGGTAACTTTGGATTTTTTTTCTATCTAGAAAAGTTTATGGAATCGTATTTTCATCACACATAGTATCTAGCATTAATCCTTAACTTTACCATATATTTATTTCAAAATTAATGCTGCAGTATTTTAGGCGTAACGGAGGATCATGCTAAGCCATTTGAGGCATGTTAGGCCCTTAATTTCTTTCTCTGCATTAGTCGTCTACTATTATATTGCTTGATGATATTTGATAGAGTTGTTTTTGAAATACTTTTTCCAAGTAAAAATATGTGTGTCAAACGTTACGAAAGTGTCTACTTAACACTTGGACAGTCTTATTTACTGAACAAAAACTTTTAATTACTTCGTCTCAAAAGTATCTTCTTAATGCAATATTCATGTAGAAACAGAAGATTAAATATAGAAATACAAAACTGTATCAATTATTACTGGGAACACGAACCGTCTGACACTTTTAGCCCAAGAGTTTGTTCTCGTTGAATATTAATTCAATTGAAGTGGAGCACAATTTAATATATTCGTAGACTACGGTGAATCAATAAACAGGAGGCAAAATACTTTGTGTGACCCGTTTCTGTAATACCATAAGACTTTTAGACTGCTGTGAGCGTGTTTTGAGATTACAACTTAATACAATACTGACATTCAAATATTATAAACTAGCTGATGCCCGCGGCATCGCCAGCTTGCCAAATTGTATACTAAAACCTTCCTCGAGAACCACTCTATCCATTGGTGAAAACAGCATGAAAATCAGTGCAGTAGTTTTTGAGTTTATCGCGAACAGACAAACAGACGCGGTGGAGGACTTTGTTTTATAATATGTAATGATGCGTATGTAACTCCATCTATCCACAACTTCTTTGGAACAGAGCCCCTAGGACGACAGCGCAGTGCAAACGAACCGTAAATACGTCGATTTTAAAATAAAATAATAGTTTCACACATATTCATAATATTAATTAACAATTTTTCATAATATCCATGGATGTTAGTGATTGCGCTTGTTGTAAACAATTTAACTAAATACATAATTATTTTGTATTATCTGACCCGCGCAACTTCGTTTGCATCAAATAAGAGAGAGAGGGTTAGAGAGAGTGTGACTCAACCTTATAAGATAGACATAATGCTATCGTGGATTTATTTTAAATGGGACCAACTTTGAGATATACCTACGTTTTTCACAAAAAAAGGATCATGCCTAACGGACTTCTCTGTAAAAAGTTATGGGTGATCATACATAAAAAAAAATATACGCGTCGAATTGAGAATTTCCTCCCTTTGTTTCGTCGGTTAAAGGCAACTTACACGGGCGAGGATCAGTCTTTCACGGAAAATCTTAACAACGCGATTCAAAAAATGGAGAGTGAAATGAACAACGCCATCTATCGACCAAGATGTTAAACTGCTAAAATATATATACTGCTATATTTTTTTTTAAACCTGTCAGGTGATTTAAAAGTTATGTGGTGAGCACATTTTAGTCACTGGTACCATTTTAATTCAACAGATGTCACTGCATGTATGTATATTACATTTGATGATTAGTTCTTCTTGAAAACTTTTTAAGTTCATATTTCTTTTGATATTATTAACCGATTACAATGAAACAAAATCGACGTACACATCGTATACACCGCGTGCTCGTTCTAAAGCCTCTGACTTCGATGAAAATTGGTACAGGTACAGTCACGAGCACCATTATGTTAACACTTAACAACTTTAAAAAGTGTTTGTCTCCTACTGTTCTAATTTCAATTTTATGTTGTTACTAACATAGTATTTTTTTTTAAATATCCTATCTCCAAGTTACAGTCCTCATTTCTCGCGAAAATTGCTTTTAAATTTAGGAAAGTGTTTACATATTGGTGGTCGTGATTGTACACAGGTAAACCACGACCGTCGTTTACTTTAAAACCGGCAGTCCATTGCCATGGGATATATTTTGACCTTACTCGAGAGAAGGTAAAGAAGTATGTGTTGGTAGGAATCATCAATTTAATTTTGAAACCCAACAGAACTGTGTACTTCATATTTTGAGGAATTAATAGGTTTGGCCGGGAAACGATATTATCATATTCATCAACTCCCTGCCCTTGTCTAATTATATTTGGGGTCGGCGCAACACGTTTTCTTTTTCCATTCTATCTCATCATACCACACAACCCATACCTATCACATACCATACCTCATACCACCACCACCATATCACCACCACCACCACCACCACCACCACCACCCACCACACCCATACCACCACACCACCACCACCCCACCCCACCACCACCACCACCACACCATACCATACCTGCCACCTCATACCATATCATATCATACCTTAGTCAATTTTGCGTTGTGAAATAGTCTTAAAGGCCAGGATCAAATTCTGCAAAGAAATGCCATGTAGGTATGTGTCACGTGGCAAATCAAAGGTCCATCCATCCATTTCAGCCGACAGACGTCCACTGCTGAACATAGGCCTCTCCCAATTGTCGCCACATTGACCGGTCCCGTGCGACTCGCATTCAGCGGATTCCCGCAACCTTCACCAGGTCATCGGTCCACCTAGTGGGAGGCCTTCCAACGCAACGTCTTCTGGTTCGCGGTCGCCACTCCAGAACTTTTTGGCCCCATCGGCCATCCGTTCTGCGAGCAATGTGCCCTGCCCACTGCCACTTAAGTTTGGCAATTCTTCGGGCTACGTCGGTAACCTTGGTTTTTTTGCGGATGTCTTAAAAACTCCGAGCATAGCCCTCTGCATTGCCTTTTGGGTGACTTTAAGCTTTCTGATGAGGCCCATTGTGAGCGACCACGTTTCGGTCCCATCAAAGGTCACAGTTTCGTTTTTCTTAACAAAACTCACCCTCTATATTTTGTAATACAATATTGTCTGTACTTCTTTGCCCGTTGAATAAACTCAAAAATATGTACTAGAATATTATGTTACTGCTGGAAATATGATATTGTATGTAAGATAGATTATATCAGATGAAACGTTTGAGAATATTATTTTAAGTACCAAGTATTAAATTCAAGTTTGAACAAAAGTGTTAAACTAACAAGTAACACCTATTTTGAATAATGTGTTACGCATAAATTACTTGGTAGGTATTCTATTTAGGCTTACAAATACTAGGTTTCAGAATTAATTAATTGAAGTTCGTCCAACTCTACTTGAGCATTATAATTAGGTATGTGGTGATGATGAAATTCAAAATTTCTAACACATGTGAAATCTCGAATTTTGTGGGCTACATTTAAGGTGTCACGTAAGTAGAGTTGACAAGACCTCAACTACAAATTCTTTATTCATAAAATGGGTGCTATAGTTGGTGCCAGTTAAGTTCGCAATAGCGGTCATTGCCCTTTCCCTAATATCTCTTCCTACGAAACAAAACAAATGAACCATATTGTATCGTTTTAGATGGGCCGGAACCATAAACAATGGTGAAGATCACGATAGATGACGATTTAAGACTTGAACAGGCTTATTTTTGGATTTCAAAGTTAAGAACTTTAATAAATGTAGATGGGTCAATGACCGCTTTTGCGATCTTAAGGGCATTACATTGCCCAATGACCTTGAGCATGCTGCCCCGTACTAACTTACGACGAAACGACGAGAGAGAGCGAGCGACAGCGGGGGTGCTTGGTGGGGAGTTTTGTAATGATTAACGTTATTGTGGATTATTACAAAATATAAAAATAAATCTGTCAAAATAAACAACACAAATTGTTAAACAGCGTTTTTTCTTTCTTTTAGTATAAATATCATACAAAATGGCCCAGCCGTTCTATAGACAATTTAATATTTAGTTTTAATAAGACCTGTTTTCTCAATTTTTTTGGCAACATTTGGACAAGTTTATAAAAACTTTAAACAACACAAAGTGTTTCTCGTATACTCTAGTTTATTTGTATAATTTTTTTATAGTAAAAGCATTAAGGAATTTGTCTAGAAATTTCATTTTACCGAGCGTATTTTTAGGGTTTGAGCAATGTAATCCCCTAAACTACAGTCGTATCAAGTTTAAGTAGGTAGGTAGGTTTACCACGACACAAAGAAGAAAGAAGGTGACTGCTTTGATGACGAGTAATAGAGAAGAATAGAGGAAGAAGACATTTTGCGCCAGCTCCAAATAAATTGGGATAAGGGAAAAAGAATGATGATGAAACCTCGAAACTCTCTAGAAGTCTATATTATTAACTGTGATTTTTTTGATATAGTTTTGGTTTCAATAGTGTGTTGGATATACAGGGTGTAAACAGGATTAAAACGAAGCCAATGACAGAGCTGTGCAGGTGGCTACATACTGGTCGGGTATTATTTGAGTTATCGACACGCAAAGAAGAAGAAGGGTGTAAAAGACCTCATCACGAAGCCGTCAACAAAGCATTCTGTACATCAAACTAAGTAACTGTACGCAAAAATTATTGCTGAGAAACGAATTTTTTTTAGGGTGAAAAATCATGTTTTGTAGTAGAACTCAATGTAAGGCACTCAAAACGTTGTGCTGATGGATGGATTGAATAGTACGGGGGTCGTGGAGGTGTTTAAAGTAAAAATCTTACATCAAAAACCTGTATAAAAAAAAATACTTGTCAAAAAGTTGGAACTTTGACCCCCAATATCTCCGTAACTAGAAGGTTTCCAAGTATGGTCTGGAACAAAAAAATAATCGCAATGACGGGGAGAACAAGTGCCTTTCGGCTTCAATAAGAGGTGTTTTACACCCTTTATAAACTTATAAGATAGATCATAGACACTGTTGGTCAGTGGTGGTTCCACTTTCTGACTCTAGTGGTTCTCTTGTCTTCTTTTTAGTTTTATGCAAACATCATGTAGTTTGTGCGTTTATTATAATATCGTGTTTCTAGAAATCTATGTGAGTTTCATTGAAATACTGCCGAAAATCCAATATAGTGTGCTTATAAAATAAAATATCCTCAAATTGTGTTTCATTGTGAGGACAAAAAATATTGGTCTGTCCCAGTTATCGGTTTTCATAGTCTTACGGCTATTTCAGTTTATTTCTATGAATTAATTATATAATGAAATAATCAACGGTCAACGCCAAAATGCTGATATGACTCTAATTGGCGCATTTCAAAGGTAAAATACCAATTTAAATTAGATGTCAAACTCTCTAAACTGTTGGGTTCCGATAACGTAGATAGACTATTCATTAAATCTGCTGTTAGTTGTTTCAAATTGCGCTTTCATTTAATTAAGTAAATACATTAATTGAAACAAACACGAAACTAAACCACAATGTTTGCAACGTGTGCAGATTATGCATTTAAATTGAAACTGGTGCAGATGTGTTATATGGATTAGGAGGTAGGTAATGTTCAATTGATGGGCAGGACGGAGGAATGAGGGAGACAGCTGACTAGGTGGACAGACTATCTTATATTAAGGTGGCCGGAGGAAACTGGTTAACCATGACACAAAATCACTAAAATGGAGATATTTAATAATAATAATAAATAATAAAGTTTTTATTCAGTTCGCATAACAAGGTACACTATTAAAAAGCTAGTAACAAAAAAAACAATGATCCTTAAGCACTAGATTTTTACAAATTCCCTGGACTAGGATAGGATACCCTGTGTCGTGGGGTCCAGTCTCTTCCCAAGTAAAGGTAACATGTGTTGTAAAGGTAACCTATCTAGTTTTAGTTCAGTTAAAGAACTGAACTAAAACAAGATAGGTAAATTAATTAAATTAACAACTAAAAACTATTTATAACAATATTTTTAAAACGAAAAAATTTAAGGACAAGAGTTTTGATGTTTTTGGAAGTGTGTGTGTGGGTAGGTGAAGTGTGGTGGGTTTTAGGGTGTGTATAGCGTATATGAGTGGGTGTGGTGTGTATGGTGGGTGAGTACGTGCATGATTGTGGTTCTCTCTTTAATTATTTTTTTTACATATTTACGCCTGTATATACAAAAGGTGTATATTAAGAAAAGAACTACACTACGCATTGAGTGGTCAAAGGTAAAAAAAGAACATTTAAACGACTCTCAGTGCATTAAAATATGAAACGAATTAAGGAAGTCGTTTGTTTTTTGCAAGTTTTTATTTTACCATTTTTAGTTGCGGTATTCCACTCCAATTTTTGTCATGTGTATCATTGAGATTGTAACTATAAGATATTAGGAAATCGTCAACATAGACGAAGAAGAAAAAATATGTAGATATTATCGAAGCTAACTCAAAAGCTACCCTAGCAAAGTTAATAGAACATACTATATGGGACAACCGCGCGGGTGTCCTCTACCTAATGAAAAAAGAATCACGGAAATCGGGCCATTAATTACGAAGTAATCGGAGTACATACCTGAAAAACAAAGATACCAGTCGAATACATAACCTCCTGCTTTATTAGAAGTCTGTATAAATAAAAAAATAAATATTCTTTATTAAAAAAATAAAGGTTCTGGTAGTACCAAGACCAACTTTAGTAATACCAACTTCTATAATATAAACCTGCAACAAACAAACATTTAACCGAAGTAAATACTCAATGTTAGAAAATACATACGCAAATTGCAATTACGGCGCTGTATTCAGCATATAATCTTGCTGTACAGCGGTTGACGTGGGTATCCACATTAATTATTTAACAAAATGCAAATCAGTTTGTGGTGGAAATACAATTGTGTCACTAAATTCTAGTTTCCGTATTGTCCAAACTGAATTAATGTGCCAAATGTTAGATTACACGAGTGCCTTTTTATAGTTATATTTGTTGTTGAAATTTACTAAGTACATTTATATTAATTAAATTCAGTTTTTGTTGCCCAACTTGGCCCGGATAGGATATGTCCGCTTGCGGGACATTGAATAAAATGTAGTTTGAATACATAATTCGAAGGTATTTGATGTTTTTGTTAAAAGCATACTTGCACAGTACAAAACAAGAAATAATCTTACAATATTGTTATATTTTAAATCAATCAGACCCTGAATTGGATCTTGACTGCTTCTTTGGTGTCACTACACTTGGAGACTGCTGTGCTAGCTTTACCTCTCGTTTATTCTTTTAAAATTGTTACAAAGCGCATACAAACCTAATAAGTCGACGATTACCATCAGATGCTCCACTCAAAATACATTGCAAACATATCTGACAAACACACATCTGCCTGATTGGCAAATTGCGTTCCGGGACATGAGTAATTCGTCCTAACGACATTTCCACTTTCCATTGGATCTGGAATGCCAACTAATGACATTTGCACTCTTCAGTTCGACACATTCTGCCTTAATTGGGCGCTCGCGTATCAGCCAATGAGCTCCCATCGATGCTACGTAAACTATTTATTCACGTAAACGATGAATTCAGTGAAATTTATACACAGAGTAGCATTGAAATTTTTCGAGTACGAGGGTTTGGAACCAAGTAGGTACTGGCTTTTTAGCGTCAATTTCCTTGTAAATTTCCCTTATAACCTATATGTGTTGTATCCTTTAAAATTGTGCCTCTCATAAGGTTTCAAAGATGTGAATTTATAGGCGAACAATATACTTATTTCCTAAGTTCCAGTGCTAGAAATTTTAGATTGATTTTTACAGGCAGCATATTATTAATTTTCTAAAATGCTAATGAATGCTCAAAATAATTCGTAGTTGGCAATAACCCATTAGAATCGCATTTCGGATAAACTGCAGAGCTATGGTTAGCACTTCAAAAGAATCATGTTCACAAATAAAACCCCTTTAAAAATCATCTTACAGCTACTACTATTCGCACTCTAAAATCTCCCTTATAAATCTCGCAGCTTCAATCTCCTTTGTATGAAGACCAGCTGCAAAAAGATTTCAAGCAAGCAGCTTTTGATTTGTGCCCTTTTGTGTTCCGCTCAATCTGAGTCGAGAACCGTCCATCCCCCGTACTTTAATAATACACCCTTGCGCTAGAGGTGGATAAAGCAATCTGAAATAAAATGGTATCTGTTCACGGCAAGCTTAAAAATGTTGGTTGCATTGTTTTCTTTTTTTTTCACAACGGCTCTTGCTTTTGGATGATTGCACTCATCATTATTATCGTCTTCTTAAGTTAAGCTAAGTCATCCATTAATAAGTTTATTAGAATGATAATATGATAATAATACCTATGAATCACGTTAAAATTCATGAACGTAACATAAATCATAATTATTATTATTCTATTTAATTATGATTTTGCTAAAGTGGCCATTGTAGGCCCCCGATCTCCCATTTCCATTTTCGTATTGCATTTTAATTTAAAGTCTATTATGTCATTGTGTGTTATTGTGTTTGTCTTTGACATTATAATTTTGGAATTTTAATTAATATTATTTAATTGATTATTTTTTGTATAAATGCTGAGATTGTTATTTTATAATTGTAATTTTTTGGTTCAAGTGTGTGCAATTATGATCCTAAAATGGATTGAAATAAATGAATTTGAATTTGAATTATCCTATTATGATTCTGCCAAAATGGCTAAATCTGACTATTGCCCCGCAGTGAGAGGCAACACGAGCTAATATTAATAATAGGGCAGATGACAAAAAAATCTAATGAAACCGTCAGATAGATTTCCAAAAAATATTGTACACATATTTTTTCTTTTTTCACGTAAACAGAAAATGAAGACGATACAGTGTATCGGAAACTCGTTTGACGTCACATTTGAGTACATTTTTTACTCAAATGTGACGTCACAAGTAGGGATTGCAATTGCGGGATCCAGCATCCAGCAATCCAGCTGGATCCAGCGCTTTTTCTTACATGCTGGATCCAGCATACCGTACTGGAGACCAGCGGTGCGGATCCGCAAACAAAACAAATCAAATTCAAAATTAGTTAAGTTCTGTTGTATTGTCGTGTGTGTAGTGCCAGATGTGCATACTTCATCTGGCACGGTAGAGAATGGTCAATGGCTTTAAAAACGCAAAAGTTAATAAAAAGGTGTCCAGTTTAGGGTCTTTTGTAATTCTTAGAAACAAAATACACGTGCATGCAGTGGCATGCAGTAAAAACAAAGCCCGCATCTTCAACAGTTATTTATGTTGTCAAAGTACATATTTATTATTTGATTTTTTGCTCTTGCTAACGTCGCTAGCAAAAGTGTTTTCGCACCAAATGCCTCTCTCAATCTGCCGTGTGTGTTGTTTATTTGGAAACTGAATGGTAGGTAAATATCTGATTATTTTAAGTAATTTATGATTAGAACATCATTTGATTAATTAATAAGTACCGAAGGAGTGAATTTATGTAAGGTTTATGATTATGTAACTTAAGACTTTAAAACCAACCAGCGTAGAGGCCGAAAGGGCCTCAGCAGCCGGCTATGTAGTTCTATGGGAACTAGGTAAGGCGATAAGACCATAGATAAAATATGTTTTTAAGGTCTTACTTCCGAAAAACTAAATAAATTTGTTGTTATGAGTGTTGGTTATACTTAATTCTACGTCCTTATTTTACTATATACCTAACATAATTCTTATTTAGAGATTACTTGAAGGCATTGTTTGATGTATTCGATTTGTTCATACTTCCTATAACGATACTGAAATTGTAGGTAATTTTAAGTCAATTATTTTGATCTCAATTAACAAAGAATTGAGAAATCAAACCAAAATTGATATTTAGTAGGTTCTAGTAAAAAGCTTAAATGAATAAATAAACGAAAATTTCCATTAAATTCATGTACTTATTTTATTTACATATTTTGCTGGATCCGCGCTGGATCCAGCTGGATTCAGGCCGATCTTGCAAAAATCCAGCTGGACTGAAAATGCTGCTGGATTGCAATCCCTAGTCACAAGCCCCCACTGATCTTGACACGTTTTATCTTCGTCAATTCTTATAAATTTGATTAAAAAAAACACGTATCCAATATTTTTCGATAATCTAACTGACCGACTAAACATAATCATATTTTTTTAGTCAGTCATCATATTTTAATATGATTTCAATCGAAACCTCACGTCTTTGCATCATATAAATTATTTTTGCCATTTTTTATATAAAACGGTGACCACGTCATTTTCGCTTTATTCAAAGAATGGCCTTTTGCTGCCAATTCAGCTGGGTCTACAGATTTAATCGCATTATACTCGCCAAGTCAAGCGTAAGCTTTGCTTCTCAAGCAGAATAAAGTAAGTAATAATGGCTCGAAAATTCAAGTTTCATCAAAATCGTTTTACAATGTTCGTGCATAATCGTGTTTATTGTCTCCATAAATTTCGATAAAATTGAAACTCATCACTAACACGTGCAAGGGTCGGTCTTCAAGGTGAAGTAACGTTTGCTGAAGATGGTCTGTTGATGGATGACCATCCATTACTCGGCGGGACCACGAATAATCCATTGGTACCGGCTGTCAATCGATATCCTTGTATGACAGTCGTTGCGCCGGGTGTTGAGAACCAGCCAACCTTGTGGAGATCAGACAGGTAGTCACTCTATGTAAAAGACTGATATTTAGCTGCATCCGTTAGGCTGGAAATCGAACCCAGCATAGTTGGGGAAAGGCTAGTCAGTTGATGTAAATAACATTTTGATCTATAGAACGAAGTAAATAACACAATGGTGCTGATTCTGCTGTGCACAAACGAAACTTAATTAAGGCTATTGCTATCTGCCGACAGGCCGTGTCGACGGCGTGTTCGTGTTCCACGCGCGCCTCAAAGAGAGTTAGCAAAAAGGAAGGGGTCCGTAAGGACCGATGCCTGCCGGGGTTGCGGGACTGTTCGAAAGAGATACCGTGGCCCCGGAAAATAAAGGGCGATGAAGGAACATGGATGGGTTTTAGTCAGTAAAAGTCTGACACTCCCTCCTGCTCCGCCCAGAGCGGGAGGAGTCATTTGATGATTTCCCATCTGAAAAAAAGGCTATTGCTATCTTTTACTAAAAGGCAGTGCGAGAAAAGGACGAATATAGCTATGAACTAATATAGAGATGTCAAACTAGTTTATGCCTTGCGCTTCACCGTGTTTTTAGTCGACATGTTTTTACGTGCACCCTTCATTTGTATGGAAATATTAGTTCCAATTAAATTTGACAGCTCTAAATTACGTCTGTCTCTTTCTCGTTTTATTAAAGAGAAAAAGATTGCGATAGCCTAAATTAAGTTTAGTTTGTGCACAACAGAATCGACACCAATTTCATTATGTATGAAAACTTAAGTTCTTATCATTTTTATGGCAAAAGTCTAACAGTAATTGTCAATTTATTAGATTATATCACCAACTGTTATTCGGGCAAGAAACTCTCGAACATTCGTTATGAGACAAATATCTACAAATGGCTATAATTTGTTGTATTTGTTTGATAAAAATAAGTTTTCCTCGTAGGCAGGGCTTGTTTTTGACATTCATGATTTACGATCTCAGCAATCGCTTTACGGGTTCATAATATTGATGGTAGGGTTCTCTCGTATTTTTAGGAAAAAGAGGGAGCTTTTTATGAAATAAACAACAAAATATAAACATATTGTTGTTTTCCCTGAAGATTCAGGGATTTCTAATAGTAGGTACACCCACAGTTCACCTACAATATATAGATTTATTTGAACTACAAGTACTCTTAAATAAATCTAGTATACTTATAGAATAAGTATCAAAACGGTTTGCGTTTCTACTATATTTTGTTGTCAGAAACTGGCTCGCGTCAGTAAAATATAGTCAATAAATTGATAGCGCAACTGAAAGCCTAAGGCTAGACGTATTTAGTTCTATAATATACTTCTACCTATACCTGCCCATTAGAGCGGTGCAGTGATATGCAAAGTTTAACCTGTATGCTCCCGGCCGTGCCTCCAGAGGCACAGTGCATTGTTATTTTAATTGTGTCTGTAATTGCGGGTATTGAAGTGTTAACCAATAAAATTCTATTGGTAAACGCAACTCCACGTTGCTCGTTTCATTAGACATGCAGCCATTACACACACTGGACATCTTAGTCCATTGAACACAAGTACTGTATCTATATTTTTCAGAGCATGCACCCGGCAAAAGGGTACACAATTTTCCGAATGTTTATGCTAAAGCATGTCTCCTTTGTCTCCAGAATGCGGCGGCGTGACGTGAGTGGCGCGGGGTGAGGAAGCGGGGAGCGGGGCGCCATGAGCGCTCCCGAGCTGTCAGTGCTCAACGCACTGAAGGGGTTCACGGAATCCAGCGACAAGTGGCCCGGCCCACGTGCTGTCAAGATCTTCGTTGCCGCCGTCTACAATGGTGAGTACTTGAGGGTTATATTCTAAGAAGGAAACTCGAAACCGAGGCTGTGAAAGTGTTCTCTGCGTCTTTAAGACTCGAAACACAGTGAGTACTATGACAATCTTGCTCGTCTCAGTGTGTGGTCTTACAAGTTAGGTAGGTACTTCCCCGAAATAATAATCAGGGTATAGTTCGGTTCAAACTTAATGGCGGCTCAGAAGTTAGCTGCAAGTGACGGTCTGCGCATTATACAGACAAAACGATGCGTCATCTGCGCCCCGTTGATACATAAAATTGTTGTCTGCGCAGCTTTACACTAGTTGTTCCGAATCGCCATAAAGTTTAAAGCGTTATTCCTGCGCAGACCGTCACTCGCAGCAAACTTCCGAGCCGCCATTAAGTTTGAACCGAACTATACCAGCTGCCGTATTCACAACGCTTGGATTCGATTTCGATTCGACAAGTCGTATGTCTATCTTTTTTTGGCATAACGAAAGCGAGCGAGATAGATATACGACTTGTCGAATCGAATCCAAGCGTTGTGAATACGGCAGCAGGTGTGAATCCTAAAGCCATGAATGATTTAGTGCTTTCCTAAGAACGATGACAATTAAATCGATAGCTAAGCACTTCCGCTTTCAAGCACTATGGAGGACCGTCATATGGCTTCCGTGTAAATCTATCCAAAACATGAGAACTTCAGTAATTATTTTGCTTCATTATTAAAAAGTAAAGATACAAAATAGCGACCAGACAAACTCCTTACTTATGCCACTTTACAACGGGACTTGAAGATACACTTATCATTGATCAAAATCACCTCAAAACAAATTTGTATCTACCCTCAACAATATTTCCTCCCTCGCGAAATAAACAACGAAACCCAGCATCCATTGAAGAGCCCCTCGGCATCCACAAGCGCCTGTTCATGTCTCATATTCATAAATATTCTCATCTTTTATATTTTCCTTGCGGAGTGGAATCCGACAGAGGAATACTTGAAATTGTATCAATGTACTGTAGGAGCTCAAGATACTGTAGTACCGAATATCCGCAAAGCAGACAAGGGGCTTACAACGTTGCCTTCTCACTGCGGAATATCCTACTACTCGTATACGTATAAATTATATACAATGAAAAATGAAAGAAAGAAAATGAAATGAAAGTTTGTGAGTTGGATGTTTGTTACTCTTTCACGCAAAAACTACTGAACAGATTTGGATGAAATTTTGCACATAGATAGTTTATAACCTGGATTAAAACAAAGAATACTTTTTATCCCGGTAGTAAGGTCCATGGGACAGTTATCAAACTTCACGCGGGCGAAGCCGCTGGCAGAAGCTAGTTGTATTATAAATTTAGTATTCAACCTGGGGTAGAAGTAAAGAGAGAGATGTGTCTGTCTCTGTGCTATGTCTAATCCTACTAATATTATATATGCGAAAGTGTGTAAGGATGGGTGGATGTTTGTTACTTTTAAAACTACTAACCAGATTTGGAAGTAATTTGTCACAGGTAGTTTATAAGCTGGATCCCGTGGGGCATTACCGAATTCCACGTGGGCGAAGTTTTGGGCACAAGCTTGTAATATTTTAAGCTTTATACTTGCTTTACTTACGTCGCGTCGCCGCGAAAATTGGGCTGTACCCAATGATATTATATAGTAAAAAGAGGTAGATATCGCACTAGCACGCACAAATTGTTGAGGACAAAGTGACACAATTGTTGCACTTTGATAGCTAGCTAAATTACTCGCAACGATATCTGAACGCCATTCAGTATGAACATGGCGTATCTTTTTTATAATATAATTGGCTGTACCTATTAAAATATATAGTAAGCTCGCAAACCGCGCATGAAACGATATTGACAAAGCTAAAACTTATATTTGGGGCATACTTCAAATGACAGTTTTTTTTTGTGAATTTAAACCTTTTGAATAAAATAATAAAAAAAATATAATCCATATTGGATGTAATGATTTTAGTCTAGAACTCTAGATTATTTAATGGGCCGACTGTTCAGGAGTTCAGGAGACAGGAAATATTGATATACCCTGTGTCAGTCTCACAGTAAATACGAATCAAACGACAGCTCTTAAGCTAAAATCCATCGAGCCGTTCAGGCCACAGAGCGTGCCAAACAACTATACATACATATATATATACTCTCTAAAAACATAACCCTCCTTCTGGGGCAGTCAGGTAATAAAAAGTACGTTTACACAAAAAGTTAATTGTAAGTAAAATGTCATTAATTAAAGAATTTTTTTCACAGAATTCCGTGAAGAAAGACGACAAATCCTGGAGATGGTGGGACCAGAGTTGCAGTCCACGTACGACGATCGACACATTGAGGTGAATTACATCTTTGTTAATTTAAATATTATGTTTAAAAACTATACATTTCTACTTAGTTTGAATTAATCTTGTTCTAAGTTTAGTTAGAAACACGATTAGCCTTCAGCAGTCCACTGCACGGGACCGTTCAATGTGGCGACACTTGGGGGAGGCCTATGTCCAGCAGTGGACGTCTTTCGGCTGAAATGATGATGATGGTGATGAGTCCACTGCAGGATAAGCCTCTCTAATGGCACTTAATTCAACTGATTTTTTTGTCACCCAGCTGCTACCAATCACCCCAATGTCTATGTAAACAGAAAATATGTCCAGTAATATAATCGTTTGACACTCAGCAATTTGACACTAATTTTACAACAACACCCTCTCCTAAGTATGAGAACTCAAGCAGCTGTTCGAGAAACTTTCTCGTAATCACACAGACAGTCGCAGTTATTTCAGTTTACAACTAAGTACCAACGTTATATCACATTACCAACAGACAAAGCACTGAAACACAAACTTTCCATTATACTACATGGCCACAAAATGTGCGAACATGGACGAAGCCAAAACTTTTGGAAGCAAAACGATGCTACCTGAAGTTTGTCATGCAGAGTTACTCAGACCGTATTAGCCAGCTGAATGTTAATGGAGTTATAGTTTGGAACTTCTGGTCCGTTCGTGAGGCTTCGCAAAAAGTCGGGTAATATTGAGATGTAACAGATGTGGATCCGAATATGTGGGGAAAACTACGCTTGGAACAAATAATTCGTAGTAGGATTTTCTATATGAATTTCTGTTTGGACTACAAATTACAATATTAATAACTAGCTTCTGCCCGCGACTTCGTACGCGGATCCTGTTGCTTATGCCAGCGACAACGGGGTTGTCAAAATCGGAGATCTGAAACGTCTGATGTCGAATTTTAAGAGCCCGGGGACGGGAATACAATGCGTGAGACGATTCGAGACGTTCCAGATCTTTCATTTTTGTAAGTCAACAGGAAATGCCCAGCAGACTAAACATTTTTTATAAGTCAACAGGAAATGCCCATCAGACCAAACAACACTTGCTGAGACGTCATTCCTATGTGTTATGGTGTAGCTGGGCTCTTGGAGTTCCACAACAGGTGTTCCAGATCTTCGATTTTTATAATTCAACAGAGAGTGCTCATCAGATTGAACAACTTTTGCTAAGACGTCATTCCTATATGTGTTATGGTGTAGCTGGGCTCTCGGAGTTCCACGACAGGTGTTTCAGATCTTCGATTTTTATAAATCAACAAAGAGTGCTCATCAGATTGAACAACTTTTGCTAAAACGTCATTCCTCTATATATGTTAGTGTAGCTGGGCTCCTGGAGTTCCACATCAGGTGTTCCGGATCTTTGATTTTTATAAGTCAACAGAGAGTGCTCATCAGATTGAACAACTTTTGCTAAAACGTCATTCCTATATATATGTTAGTGTAGCTGGGCTCTTGGAGTTCCACATCAGGTGTTCCAGATCTTCAAATTTATTCTCTCAGCAGAAAATGCCCATCACGTGGAACAATTTTTGCTATGGTACCATTTTTGTATCTCTTATAGTTCAGCTGGTCTGTTGTGGTTCTGCATCAGGTGTTCAAGTTTCCAAGATAAATTATAGCCTATATCTTGCCCAGACTTAATACCTATACAACAACAAAAAAATCATTCAAATCCGTCCAGTAGTTCCGAAGATTAGCGTGTACAAACAAACAGACAAACAGACAAACAGACAAACAGACAAACAGACAGAATTTTTTTTTTTGATTCGTGTTCTTTTCCTGTTTCTAAACCCCCCTCAATTTTTTTTTTTTTAATATATTCAATGTACAGACACAGTTTTTCTACTGTTTTATTATATGTACTAGCTTCTGCCCGCGACTTCGTACGCGGATCCTGTTGCTTATGCCAGCGACAACGGGGTCGTCAAAATCGAAGATCTGAAACGTCTGATGTCGAATTTTAAGAGCCCGGGGACGGGAATACAACGGGATGCGCAAGACGATTTGAGACGTTCCAGATCTTTCATTTTTGTAAGTCAACAGGAAATGCCCATCAGACCAAACAACACTTGCTAAGACGTCATTCCTATGTGTTATGGTGTAGCTGGGCTCTTGGAGTTCCACAACAGGTGTTCCAGACCTTCGAGGTGTTCCAGACCTTCAAATTTATTCTCACTGCAGAAAATGCTCATCACGTAGAACAATTTTTGCTACGGTACCATTTTTGTATCTCTTATAGTTCAGCCGGTCTGTTGCGGTTCTGCATCAGGTGTTTGTTTCCAAGATAAAAGTCAACAGGAAATGCCCATCAGACCAAACAACACTTGCTAAGACGTCATTCCTACGTGTTATGGTGTAGCTGGGCTCTTGGAGTTCCACATTAGGTGGTTCAGATCTTCGATTTTTATTAGTCAACAGAGAGTGCTCATCAGATTAAACAACTTTTGCTAAAACTTCATTCCTATATATATATGTTAGAGTGAAGCTGGGCTCTTGAAGTTCCACAGCAGGTGTTCCAGATCTTCAACAGAAAATGCTCATCACGTGGAACAATTTTGGCTATGGTACCATTTTTGTATCTCTTATAGTTCAGTTGGTCTGTTGCGGTTCTGCATCAGGTGTTTGTTTCCAAGATAAAAGTCAACAGGAAATGCCCATCAGACCAAACAACACTTGCTAAGACGTCATTCCTACGTGTTATGGTGTAGCTGGGCTCTTGGAGTTCCACATTAGGTGGTTCAGATCTTCGATTTTTATTAGTCAACAGAGAGTGCTCATCAGATTCAACAACTTTTGCTAAGTTGTTGAATCTGATGATAGTCAACAGAGAGTGCTCATCAGATTCAACAACTTTTGCTAAAACGTCATTCCTATATATATGTTAGTGTAGCTGGGCTCTTGGAGTTCCACATCAGGTGTTCCAGATCTTCGATTTTTATAAGTCAACAGAGAGTGCTCATCAGATTAAACAACTTTTGCTAAGACGTCATTCCTATATGTGTTATGGTGTAGCTGGGCTCTTGGAGTTCCACATCAGGTGTTCCAGATCTTCAAATTTATTCTCTCAGCAGAAAATGCCCATCACGTGAAACAATTTTTGCTATGGTACCATTTTTGTATCTCTTATAGTTCAGCTGGTCTGTTGTGGTTCTGCATCAGGTGTTCAAGTTTCCAAGATAAATTATAGCCTATATCTTGCCCAGACTTAATACCTATACAACAACAAAAAAATCATTCAAATCCGTCCAGCAGTTCCGAAGATTAGCGTGTACAAACAAACAGACAAACAGACAAACAGACAAACAGACAGACTTTTTTTTTTGGATTCGTGCTCTATTACTGTTTCTAAACCCCCCTCAATTATTTATTTTTTAATATATTCAATGTACAGACACAGTTTTTCTACTGTTTTATTATATGTATAGATAGATAGATGAGAGGAGCTCGTGGCTAAATAATAACAGCCGCTCGGGTCGATCTTTAGGTTAAGCCGTGCTTGCCTAGTTTGGTCTGTGGATGGGTGACCACCTTACTTACCGAGTTTCCTTCGTGCCTCGGAAAGCACGTTAAGCAGTTGGTCCCGGCTGTCATTTGTACATCTTTGACACTCGTTACATGTAGTCAGTGGTCAAAGGGTCGAACAACCGGTATCGTATTACCCAGTACTAACTGAGTTGTGGAGGTCAGATAGGCAGTCACTCCATGGAAAATACTGGTATTCAGCTGCATCCGGTTAGACTGGAAGCTGACCCCAACATAGTTGGGAAACTGCTAGGCAGATAACTACAATAATAATAATAATTTTATTTAAAAGTCCCTTATTGCGTTGGGATTAAATACCTATAACTGGCTCAATGCGGGTAAAGGTACCATTCGGAGAAACACAGGCGAGTTTAGTTTTTTTTAATATAATATAGTTTCTATTAGTCCATAAAGAAATTGTTAACTCCTACGTGTTTGTTAACAGTTACCTGTTATTCAATTTAAAATAAAACCGAGGCCTATAAAATATGAAAGATAATATTCCGGGAGATGAAAGAAAATAATAATTTCATTTCGGATTACCGTAAGACCCTCTGACAAGACCACGGCCTTTGTTGTTTTATTATTATCCCGCGTTCCTGAACAAGGAAACTGAATTAAGTATAAATAATAATATAATATAATGAATATAAGCTAGAGAAGACGAATAAAGATAGTGTATACAGGGTGTAAAAAACCTCATCACGAAGCCGTCAACCAAGCATTCTGTACATCAAACTAAGTAACTTTACGCAAAAAATATTGCTGGGAAACGACATTTTATTTTTGGGTTAAAAAATTATGTTTTGTGGTAGTACTCAATGTAACGCACTCAAAACATTGTGCTGAAGGATGGATTGAATATTACGGGGGTCGTGGAGGTGTTTAAAGTAAAAATCTTACATTAAAAACTTGTATAATGTACAAAACAAAAACTTGTCAAAAAGTTGGAACTTTGACCCCCAATATCTCCGTAACTAGAAGGTTCCCAGGTATGGTGTAGAACAAAAAAAATATCGCAATTACGGGGAGAACAAGTGCCTTTCGGCTTCGTTAAGAGGACACACCCTTTAGTATATAGAAGATAGAAAAAAAAAAAAAAATGCTGGACATTAACACACAGCGCCACACTAAGCAACGAGGCTTGTGTCGTGGACACCAGATAGTTGATATACTACATAGATACTTTTTGTTTGTAAATACATACTTATTATACATACTAGCTGTTGCCCGCGGCTTCGCCCGCGTGCAGTTCGGTAACTGTCCCACTGAATCATACTAAAGGGATAAATAGTGTCCTACATGTTAATCCAGGTTGTAAAATATCCATGTGCCAAATTTCATAGTCATCACAATTTATTATTATCATCACAATCACTATCACAACCACCATCACAATCACAACTTACTACCATCATTATCACAATCATTATCAAAATCACCATCACTAACACAACCACCATCATTATCACAATCATTATCACAATCACCAACACTATCACAACCACCATCATAATCACAATCACCATCGCTATCACCATCACCATCACAATCACCATCACCATCACAATCACCATCATAATCACAATCACCATCACCATCACAATCACCATCATAATCTCGATCACAATCACTATAACTATGACTATCACTATTACAATCACCATTACAATCACCACCACAATCACTATCACAATCATTATTATCGTAATCAAAATCACCTTCATCATTGTCACCATCACTGTCACAATCACAATCACCATCACCATCGCTATCACCATCACAATCACCGTCACTATCACAATCACTGTCACAACCACAATCACCATCACAATCACCGTCACCATCACAGTCACTATCACAATCACCATCACCATCAAAATCACTATCACAATCACCATCATCTTTATCACAATCATCATCATCGTAATCACAATCATCATCATCGTAATCACAATCATTATCACAATCACAATCTCCATCACTATCACAATCACTATCACCATCACAATCACAATCACAATCACCATCACTATCTTCATCACAATCACCATAACAATCACGATCACAATCACTATCATCATTTTAGCAATCGTAATCTTAACCACTACCATCGTAATCACAATCATCATCATCACAATCTCCATTCTCGTCATCATAATCATTATCATCGTAATCACAATCATTATCATCGTAATCACAATCATTATCATCGTAATCTCAATCATCATCATCTTAATCACAATCATCATGATCACAATCGCCATCACTATCACAACCACAATCATTATCACAATTACCATCACTATCACAATCACCATTACTATCACAATCACCATCAAAATCAATCAATCAATCATTATCAAAATCATTAACCTCGTTATCACAATCATTATCATCGTAATCATCTTCATCGTTATCACAATCACCATCACTGTCACAATCACAATCACCATCGCTATCACAATCACCGTCACTATCACAATCACCATCACCATCACAATAACCATCAAAATCACTATCACAATCACCATCATCGTTATCACAATCATTATCATCTTAATCATAATCATCATTATCACAATCTCCATCCTCGTTATCACAACCATCGCTATCACCATTACAATCACCGTCACTATCACAATAGCCATCACTATCACAATCATCATCATCGTAATCACAATCATTATCATCATAATCACAATCATCATCTTTATAACAATCATCATCATCGTTATCACAATCATCATAATAAATCAACAATAACCCTGTATAGAAGTCGAATCCCCAATCTTCTGGATCTCAAAATAAATGCCATTTTCGAAATCAGCACCCCTGATAATCTCGGTTTCGACACCCATATTGATTTTTAAACATTTCAACCCCATCGCACCCCAACAGAGAATGATGGTAATTCAGGTCCACCACATTAAATCTTAAAATCATTGTTTTTGTAATACACCCGACCCAATTCACCATACAAACAATACCTATGTTGAATTTCAGGCTTTGTTACCCCATTTCCCCCTTTAGGGGTTGAATTCTGAAAAAACCTGAAACACAAATGTTAACTCATTTATCGATAGGAGTTTCCTGTTAGGTTTCGAATAAAGTAGTCTAACTAATCTTATTTCCCCATGTAATCTTTGGACCCCCGTTTCAACCCCTCAGGGGGTTAATTTTGAAAAATCCTTCCTTAATGCACCCCTAAACCTCATAAAGAACCTATGTGCCATATTTGGAATCTCTAGACTCAGTGGTTTGGGCTGTGCATTGATTTTTATACTTTGCCACCCCATTGCCCCCTCTTAGGGGTTGAATTCTGAAAAAACCGGAAACCTCTTTCTACTCATTTATCAATAGGAGCACTCCTGTGAAGTTTCGAATAAAATAGTCTAACTAATCTTGTTTCCCCATACTAACTTTGGAGCCCCGTTTAACCCCCTTAGGGGGTGAATTTTGAAAAATCCTTTCTTAGTGCACCCCTAGACCACATAAGGAACTAATGTGCTAAATTTGGAAACTCTAGACTCAGTGGTTTGGGCTGTGCATTGATTTTTATTCTTTGCCACCCCATTTCGCCCTCTTAGGGGTTGAATTCTGAAAAAACCTGAAACTCGTTTCTACTCATTTATCAATAGGAGCACTCCTGTGAAGTTTCGAATAAAATAGTCTAACTAATCTTGATTCCCCATACAAACTTTGGAGCCCCCTTTAACCCCCTTAGGGGGTGAATTTTGAAAAATCCTTTCTTAGTGCACCCCTAGACCACATAAGGAACCTACTTGCCAAATTTGGAATCTGTAGACCCAGCGGTTTGGGCTGTGCGTTGATAGATGAGTCAGTCAGTTTCTTCTTTTATATTTTTTATACATATAAACATCCATGACTTGGAAACAAATGTCCATGCTCATCACACAAACATTTGCTCCAACCAGGATTCGAACCCGGGACCCTAAGAACGTAAGGCAGCCTCGCCACTGCTGCGCCATTCGGGTCGTCAATATTGTAGAAAATAAGATAGAGAAGACCGCGCGAGCAAAATCTGTGCAACAAGCGCGGCAGTGCGTGGAGCGCGGGGCGGCTAACCCCGTATATATATATGCTGTGGCCAGCAAGCGACTGAGTAAACTGCGGCCGGCCCACCGCAGTTTTGAACGGAGCACTGAGTGATGAGACGGCGTCTTCTCTATACGTAGTAGTAATAGCTCAATGCCATGGCCTAAGCTTTTTCTCAAACACTCTTAAAATAAAATCCAAAGTGAAATATAATTTAAGAACGTCATCATCTGCTTAGCGCTAACCTTTTCCCAACTACCATTGGGGTCAGCTTCTTGCTAACCGTATGCAACTGGATACCAGTATTTTACACGGAGCGACTGCATATCTGACCTCCACAACCCAGTTAGTACTGTTTAATATAACCCTTTGGTAAGACTGGTTGCCAAACGGGCCACTGACTACCTGTAATGACTGTCAAAGATTTACAATTGATAGCCGGGACTAGCTGCTTAACGCATTAACCGAGGCACAGATGAAACTCGGTTACTACGTTTTTGCAAACGGTCGTCATAGCTCCGCGGAGTAATAATAAATTAATTAATACCGTTAGACTGGGACATCTAGTACCACATTAACCAAAGAGTCTTGTGTTGTGGACACCAGATAGTTTATATACTGCATAGATACTTTTTGTTTGTAAATACATACTTACTATACATATAAACATCCATGACTCGGAAACAAATGTCCATGATCATCACACAAACATTTACTCCTACCGGGATGAGACCCGACCCTAAGAACGAAAGGCAGCCTCACTACCTCTGCGCTATTCGGGTCGTCAAAAATAAGAGGGGGCTCCGCAAGTAACACTTGGTACCCACGCTCAGCAAGGCCTTGGCAATCAGCCCAACTGACAGGTTACACCTATGTACTCCAATAAGCTGACTAAGCCATCTTATCACCGCGTCACGTCATGAGAACAAACGGCGTGTGCCAACTCGTTGAAAGAAGGAGCTTGATTATTTCGTTTATTTTGATTCCCAGGAATAGAATGTAGTCTGTGCAAATAAATAAAACTCCAATTGAAGTTTCTGTTTGTAAGTAATACATTTTTTTTGTCTGGCTGTCTGTCTGTTTATTTCGGTTAATTTCCGAATCGGCTGGAACAATTTTGACAGGATTTTGACTGGCAGATAGCTAATGTTAGAAAGTAACTTAGGCTATGTGGTAGGTTCCGTGCAAAAAAAAATTAAACCCTTGAAATCGTTAACAAAATCCGATTAAAATGGGGAAATTATATCTTAGTAATAATTTCACGCAGGCGAAGGGCCTCCATTAAGTTTTAATATTCACCAACCCCGTAGACCTACCCTCTTAATTTTTCCTTTTCCAACTCACACGACTTAACCCTAAGTGCTCTTTCAAAAACCTTCTGCGCGTCGAATTTAAACTTGAAAGAGGATCAAAATACGAAAGCTATCATAAAATATTCAATGACACTCGCACATTTACACGAGAAAATGTTCCCTTTAAAAAAACGTCTGAAATATATTTTGTTAACTTATGCACAAGTTTCGTGGCTTCTACGTAATATAGTAAGTACCTATAATAGTCACTAATGGTTTTTTATCATAGAGTTCATTACATTTTATTTCAATTAGTCATCTTGGTTGGTGTGGTGAGAAGTGCAACTTTAGGACTGATCGACTTCTTGACAATTAACACATTTACTGTTCTCGAAGTAGACACATTTAAACATTTGTAGTGAACCATATATCATGGTCCATGTGACAGGGAAAGGGTTAAAAAAATGCCTGTGGGTGAATGGTTTAATTAAAATACATAAATGTTTCGTGTTATATTGGATAAACATAGGTAGACAGGTACCTACAATGTTTAAGAAGCCCCTTCTGAACTAAGGCACAGAATAGATAATAGTACTAGCGTACAGAAGTTGCACTCCTTTGATCTTGAAGAAAGCCGACATTATAAATACCTAAACTGGGCCCGCTCGATCTAAATTGTGCCTTGACGCCACGCGTTAGCGTATTTTATTCGGCGTCCCATGGGCGTCTCACTGCTTAATGGTCAGTCGGTAGGGTTGCTTCAAGTACTCCAAATAAAATACTACCAACATTTTTATATTTTAATGTATTATTATTTCAATGTTAATTACAAAACAACAACAACAGCCCATAACGTCCACTGCTGGACATAAGCCTCTCCCATGATGGGGGGAATTTGCCGTAATCTCCACGCTTGGCAGGTGGATTGGAGATCGCAGTGATGAAAGACTAACAGAAAACACTGCTGCCTATTCTCTGGTTTACGGAGGCGCAAGGTGTTCTGCCTCAGACATTAGTCGCCTTATACGACACCCGTGAGTGTAATGGGTTGGTTCTATTCTACTCTGCCGGATACCACACGGCTATACTCTGCCGGATACCACATGGCTAGACTCTGCCGGATACCACGGCTATGTTACTTTTATAATTACAATTGTTTTACTCTTTTATAATGTCTCATATTAGGTATATATCTTGCCTTCTCTAAAATTACGATTACTTATTTTTAATAGCAGCATAAATGCGAAATCTAACAAATAGATAATTTTAAAATAAACTCTGATGGGAAGCATGGACATGGGGCAGTGAAATTTATATAAAAAAACCGGCCAAGAGCGTGTCGGGCCACGCTCAGTGTAGGGTTCCGTAGTTTCCCGTCCGCCACAATAAGTGTTCCCACTTATGAGTTTAAAGGTGGGTATCGTTTATGTAAAAATGCTTGCATATACGAATATACTACAAACTTAGTCCAGAAATTATTTTGTACAACTTTTTGTCTTTTTTGTACAAAAACTGTTGTTTCCATCAAGTTCAAAATGATTTTCCTAGAAAGTCCTTATAAAGTTCTACTTTTCAGATTTTTTTCATATTTTCTAAACTTATGGTTCAAAAGTTAGAGGGGGGGGACACATTGTTTTTTACTTTTGGAGCGATTGTTTCCGAAATTATTGACATTATCAAAAAATGATTATAGGAAACCCCTATTCATTTTTAAATACCTTTTCAACAATATATCACACGTTAGGGTTGAAATTAAAAAAAAAAAATCACTTCCCACTTTACATATAGGGGGGCTACCCTAATAAAACATTATTTTCCAATTTTTATTTTACCACTTTGTCGGCGTGATTGATGTACATATTGGTACCAAATTTCAGCTTTCTAGTGCTAACGGTCACAGAGATTAAGCGAGGACGGACAGACGGACGGACAGACATGGCGAAACTATAAGGGTTCCTAGTTGACTAAGGAACCCTAAAAAGACATTTTTTTTCTACATTTATTAACAGCAACAGTTTATTCGGCTTGTCATTTTCACTAGTCATTACTAGTGAAAATCTAGCTAGCTAGCTAGCGAGCTAGTTATCGGACTGACTTATTGATCATTAATCATTATTAATGATCAATAAGTCAGTCCGATAACAAACACGAAGTACGAGTAGGTAGGTACGCGACGCAAGGTCAAAAGAGCGCGAAAAATTAACGCGGCATACGTACGCAGTTACGCACGGCTGGAGCGCGACAGCCCTAGAGAGCTTGCATATTCAATATGCGCGAAGCGGTAGGTAATTATCTCATGCCTACACACGGAGTGCAATAGCTCTGACTAAGGCATGTTATAAATACACCATAAATTTTGCAACATTTTGAAAGTAAATATTTTATAGCCGGTCATAAAATTATCTCGTAAATCAGGCAACAGCTTATTGCACTAACAGGTAAAGTCGCGAGCACCCATTTTATTAATTTGTACAGCAAAAACCATTAACACCAAAATAACTAATCATTTTACTTAGTTACCTCACAGAACCACAAACATTCCAACATTATCGTCTTCCATTCAGCAGCAAACAAAGCCAATCCAGGGTTGGTCTCCACGAGCGCGGTAAGCATCGTAAGCATACGCGGTGTAGGGGAAGTGGATCGAGCTACAGTGCGACTAAATAGGACAAATGTTTTCTAGAACGAATATAATTATTTTGAACCATTGATCTATTACTACTACGTATAGAGAAGACACTGCGAACAAAATCTGTGCTCCGTTCAATTGCTGTCGGCTGGCTGCAGTTCACTCAGTCGCTTGCTCGCCACAGCATTATGTATACGGGGTTAGCCGCCCCCCGCGCGCCCCGCACTGCGCACAGATTTTGTTCGCGCTGTCTTCTCTATACTTAGTAGTAATAGCTCAATGTTTGGAACAAATAATACCAAATAATTATTGACACAGCTCCGCAATAATTATGTAAACACTTAACAACTTTTGAAAGTGTTTTTCTTTTACTGTTCTGATTACAAACATATACGTAGTATTCTGGAACTCATATTTTTTTTAAATATCGAATCTCCAAGTTACAATCGTTATTTCTCGCGAAAATAGTTATTTCTTTTAAAGGCAAACGTGAAACCTAAAATGGCCGCCCAGATGTGTTTTACGACTACCCTCATTCTGGTTCCATTCGATTATGCGATCAGAATTAATTAACCGAGTGGAATTAGAGGTCCCGTATTAACCTTCCGCCCCACATTCTGGTCAGGTTTACCGACAATCGATTAATGTTTAATCGCGTTATGGATATTCCGCTATGCGGTTGTAAACAACAATTAAATTAGAGTGTATTGAATTAGTATGTCCTAATTTGTAGCGATCAATATACATTGATATGTAAATAAGATGCTATAGTCAAATCGCTTTAACTAGGGAAAACAATTGAATGGGAAATTGTGGGTCGCGGGACAGTTCGAAAGAGATACCGCGGCCCCGGAACACAAAGGGCGATGAAGGAACATGGATGGGTTTTACGCAGTAAAAGTCTGACACTCCCCCTTCTGCTCCGCCCAGAGCGGGAGGAGTCATTTGATGATTTCCCATCCGAAAAAAAAAATTGGAAATTGTACCAAAAACTCGCAATTTGCTAACGATATGTATCCATACTAGCTATCGCTGAATATAATTTACCACATGTATCGATATCTGGTGGCTTGCTCCAAGAAAGTTCTTTCATTTGATTCCTCTGCAACCGTGTCGTAGCTCTTCGATACCCGCAACTACAGACACAATTAAAATAACAATGCACCGTTCCCCTTCGGGTACCGCTGGGGACATACGACAACCCTTGTAGTGGCATTTCAAAAAGTACTACAGTAACATAGTATAGTACAGCGCCATCTATGACACACGTGAAGAACTAACATTTCCGAATATCCGTGACTATACAGAAAAAACCGACAGCAACTGTCGGGTACACAACACCCGTCTGGTCGAAGGATCCTCTATTTTAGGAAGTTACAACCACTAACCACACAAAACAAATGTACAATTTCCAAACTGTTTACCTACATTTTCACATAACAGCGTAATTTAAATCACAGTCAAAATATGGAGTACGGACACCATTAGGTACCTACCGTGCATTCGACTGCATCTGAAACTTTGACAGGCGAATTACTGCAACCCACATAGGTGATGCTACAAAGTTTGGAGGCGACTGTAATTCAATTGAGTGCGATGAAATATGGAACTGTAGAGTTCTATGATATCGTACAAGTGTAGTTATTGAAGTTCGGTACATTGAGGTATTACTACTACGTATAGAGAAGACAGCGCGAACAAAATCTGTGCAACAAGCGCGGCAGTGCGGGGCGCGCGGGGGGCGGCTAACCCCGTATATATAGATGTTCTGTAGCGAGCAAGCGACTGAGTGAACTGCAGCCAGCCGACAGCAGTTGAACGGAGCACAGATTTTGTTCGGGCTGTCTTCTCGTATACGTAGTAGTAATAGCTCAATGTGTAGAATCTAGTCACTTTTCGCATTATCTGTGTGACTACGTTGTTCTTCAAAATTTCTCAAAAAGTTTTGATGCGCTTTCACCATCAAGGCTTGTTCAGAATGGTTAAAGTAATAATTGCGTAAATATTAGTCTTCGTCTCTTTACTGGAGACCTCAATAATTTATCAATCAATAGAAATCGTTAGAAGCAGGAGATCCATATTTACCCTTACAAACGCCTTCAAAAGCTAATAGGTACTTTAATTTAACCATAGAACCATTTAAAGTAAAACAAAAATAACCGAGACACCCAAATAAAATCGTATCCCGTATTCTAAAAGCTTTATCCAACATTTAAATGCAAAAAGACTTATCTATACTAATATTATAAAGAGGAAAACTTTGTTTGTTTGTTTGTTTGTAATGAATAGGCTCAAAAACTACTGGACCGATTTAAAAAATTCTTTCACCATTCGAAAGCTACATTATCCACGAGTAACATAGGCTATATTTTATCCCCGTACTCCCACGGGAACGGGAACTACGCGGGTGAAACCGCGGGACGTCCGCTAGTAGTACATAAAATGAAACTACTCAAAACGCAATCAAACTAAATCAATAAAACTTAAACGCTACGTAACCGTTCAATAAAGTAAGTTAAGTAGAAACTTATGTAGGATGCGGTTTCTACTTTAAGCCAAAGAAACTTCGCTCCGCTTCGGTTTAAAGGCTTTCTTCAAATGTGCTGCACTTTACTCTTCAGACTGGATTAACTGTAGCTGGGTGTTAAGTTGTTACATCAAAAGAGGTTTGTTAGCTCTGGGATTAGCTTTGTGGTATCAAATAGCGGTGAATGTTCTTGAAGACTTTGTTATTTGATAATATTAGAAGAATTTTGCAAACTGCAAAATTAGTCCAATAAATTAGGTCGTGTAGAACCTTTGTAGAACGTGTTTTCTGGAGGTCGGTCATTTTAAAATTGGAATAAACCCTAATGTTGCACATAAAGTTTTTGTTTTTTAATTCTTAATTCAAATCTCATTAGAATACCATTTTGTCAGGCAAAAAAGAACTGTTCGAAAGCTTTAATAGTTATTTATGCAACTGTTGTATAATGAGGGGTATTAAAACACGAATGTATATAAGTAATAGTTTCACATGAGTGTTTTAATACCTAATTATGTACAGTTGCATACAAAACTTTATCTACATCCATGATATGAATCCTCCATATAAAAGGTTCTGAAACCATAGGGTGTTGTAGTGTTGTAAGAAGTATATGTAAATTCGAATGTAAAAACGAGTTGCATAATGAAATTCAGTACAACATTATAACACCCGTTTGGGTGTTACAATGGTTATTATGACACTGGCTGTTTTAATGTTGGCCATAAGCTAACTGTTTCAGATACTTTTATAGAGGATTTATATCATGGGTGTAGATAAAACTTTTTACAAGACTTTTTACTCTTCTGACTGAATCCGTGGCCGATTTTATTCCCATCTAGCTAAATATTTTACGTACGGGAACGGAAAACCAGTCTGGTATAAAAAAAAAAAACTATTTCCTCGTTTCAAATAAATGGATGTCATTCACCCGAGAATTTAGCAATTAGAATGTTGATTTTTTTTAATAAAATGGCGCGTGCAGTAGATACTATAATTATTTTGTGTTAACTGTCAGATCTGATACTTTCCACAAACTATTTCAATATTTTCAATGGTTTTTTCTTTTATTCGTATAGATCGAGTTCGTGGACATGCACTATGGAACCGACGGTGGAGATGAAGTCAATCCGGCGTTACTCCACTTTTACCTTGATGAAATACAATGCTGCAACCATACATCGAAAGCTGGTTATTTTGTGGTAAGTAAAAAAAAACAGTTCAAACGGACTGGAAAATCGTGTCATGTAGGTTTTTTTTTTCGTTCGAACTTCAATTTTATTCCAGAACGTGGTAATCAATTTTCAAAAAAAGGAATTAAACATTTACAAAATTTCCCACGAATCTAAAAAGAGATTAATTGAAAACACAATGAGGGATTTTCTTTTTAGCTCTTCCCTAGTCGCTGGATAGATGGCGCTAGGAGTAAGTATGATAATGCAAGGAACGGAACCTAAAAAAACTGATTTTAACAAAACGCGAGAAATGTTGGTTATATTCGGAAGGTTAAGCAAATGAAAGTGTCAATCAACGAGAGTATGTGACGTGACACAATGTTTTTTTTTTCAAGCGTTTTGGCTTTGGCATAGTAAGTTCAACGCCATCTATAGAGTTCTTGGAAACTAAGTTTTTTTTTAAAACCTCAAAAGGAAAACCTCTCATTGTGTAAATTAATTCATTATTATGCCCACTTATCAAATAAAAAAAACATTTAGCGTTTTTTTATATAAGGCATCAGGCTGTTTGGTTTCAATACCTTTGCTTACATTCATAAAATCACACAATATTGTGACCTCTCATTTTGTTTGCTTTTCATTTGTTTATTTGGCGGGAAATGGAAAACTATTTTACTCTCAAGTAAGTTTTACTATTATTATTTAATTTTAAACTTTCATTATGAAAATTATAGATACGCTAAATTAAAGATAAGTCTTTGCTATCTCTATTCTTAAAACAAGCAGATATAACGCGTTCGAAAACCAATGGATATTATACTCACACATAGGTACCGATTCTCCACAAGAAATTTTCAAAGAAACCTTGGTTTTAAACATGTCACTGTACCTAGCAACCATTAAATTCACACATAACTGATGGTTCTTTGTACCTAATTACTTTTAATTGGAATTGGTGATTTTGACTTAATGCTAGCACGTTTTACTGGGGATTTTTTCCATCACACTTTTCAAATTATAAAGTGCTGTGAACAATTAAAAACTTATATTGAAAGTGAAAATTAAACGTTTTATGAAAGGAAAGTTTTTAAAGAATTTCCTTTTTATTCTTTTGAAGATTTAATGGTTTGTCTTTTGTCTAATGCTTTTGTTGTAGGTACTACTTAGCTTAGGTAAGACATAAAATCGTCAATCATATAGCACAATCGTCAAAATCGTTTTAGGCGCAATCTCAATATTTTTTTATTAGTTCGACACTTATACAAACGCCTTGTTGTATGTTACATGTTCTGTTTTTAAAAAACAAAATGTGTGAAATAGGGCGAAAACCCACCGCGGTGTACGCTGTGCACGGGCACGCGGTGCAATTTAGCTTTGTGGATTAATTTGTTTGACAACGACGTGGGTTTACGTTTTCACTGCAGTGCACATTACACGCCCACGAATAAGTACAACTGTAGGTTGCGTGGCCCACCGCGGCGTAGTGGTGGGTTAATATTCGTGTATAGGGTAAACTTGCCTAATTCGTACTTACGCCAAATTCGTACTCCACTTAAAACTCGGCTTTGGTAACAGCTATCAGCGCCTCTAGTGTCAAAAAATAGAAATAACAGTCGGCCATTTCACCACCTGGCAGATAACATCTGTGAAGCTGCTCTCGACCAAAATATTGAAAAAGTAAGTTTTTTTAAACTATTGTTGTAATATTTTTACACATTTCGTAAGAGTTTTATTCAAATAAGGTCGTGTATAACCTATTTTACGATTTGATACGTATTAATGTGTATCTTTGCGATTTCATCTGACGTGTTGTCATACTCGTAACTGTTGTCAATTTTTTTGGCGGTAAATTTAAAATTTGTTTGGCTCTTGCTCCTATTTCGTACTTGAGTTAAGTTCTTAAAACGTACTGGTACGATTTAGGAAAACTATTTATGAATCTGAATTTGATAATTTACCTATTAAATTATTTTTATTAAGAATTACTACTTGTTTTAATAACACATTGTTGATTATGATGCTGATTCTCAATACTGTATACCAATGAATAGATCTCAAAGTACGAATTAAGGATATAGCAGTACGATTTGGGATGAATGGTCTTAAATCGTACTTTTTTCGTTTTTTTTTTAATTGTTTATTTTTGAGAAGTTAAAAAGGTTTATGTTAAATTTGATTACGAAAACAATAAAGCAATTTAGCAAACAAAAATTACTTTTAATTAAAACTAATTTATCTTTCCTAATTTTCTAAATATGACGGTTTTCTCTTAGGGGGTACGAGTTAGGCAAGTTTACCCTAGCGTGTACCGCATGCACAGGGAGCATGTTGTTGATAGCGTTGAGCAAGTATTATATTATCTGTGGTTGAGCTATGTGAGCGCCTTAGGTATTCGATCAAGCCACGCATGTACTAATGACGTCAATATTCACGCATAGCATGTCCGTGGTTTGCAGTGGACACAAACACGAAGCTTAAGGGGACTACAGGAGCTAAACGCGAGTTTTATAATGCAAAACCGCATATGATTCACTGCAATAAACAAAACCAGAAAAATATATGATATTCTTTAGGATAGATGATGGTGTTTTGAAAACAAACTAATTTTACTCTATAAAAAAAAAACACAAAATTATCTCTAAAAATATCTTTTAACGAGTAAAAACCATACTAAAATACATGCGATCATTCTGTTTTTTTTGGGAAAATAACTCTACAAGCAACATATTAGCATGAAAGTGTTTTATTTTTTTTGTCCAATCAATAGATGTTTTGTACATCGCAAAAAAACACTAATTTCGCACTATTCGGCCCGCAGTGACTGACGTAACCAACCACTTTGTAGTGCAAGCTGATTAGAACTTTATTCTAACACTATTTCAAACGAAGTATGAACCACCAAAAATAGAGTTGCTAATTTAGCTCCTGTTGTCGCCTTAACACATGTGCGTAGCCTCTTCGTGCGCCGGGTTGGTTATCCGCCTTTATTCTTTTCTCAAATTATAATGACCTTTAGTGTAGCAAGTGCTGCTGAACCTCATTGTTTTTTTTTTTATATACTAGCTATTGCCCGATGCTTCGCTCGCCTTATGATTGGAAGTTATTACACGAGAACGTCGTAAATATCGCCTAAAACACCCGACAATAATGCAGCTTCCCAAACTTACGGAATTTCCGGAATCGAGTCACAAGTTTCTAACATTATCCCCACAATTGCCATTTTTCTAACGTGTCTCCAAATACATCTGGAATTACAACCAAACCTCTTTTTTTTTCCTAGTGCCTAATCGGTGGTGACGCAACGTCGTACCAGCCAGTTCTTCCCTTCAAGATTCCGGAAGCTACCTTCGATGAGCTGGTTAAGGCAGACTCTGCCCAGTCGGCCCTCGTTCGGGCTTGCTACAGGCTGAACGGGGACGGTAACTACCACCTCGAGGGAGAGGATAAATGGTATGTAGAAAGGAGTTAATTCAGAATCAGAATCAGATCTTTATTTGCTTTCATTGTGGTGACAGGTATAAGATATTGTGCATAAATTAATGAGATCGGCTACAGTCTACACAAAACAGTCATTATAACTTACAATTTTGGGCAAAAAATGATAGTAGAATTTTTACTCATTCATGGTGTACCAAAATATTGAGGAGCTCGTGGCTAAATAATGACAGCCGCTTGGGTCGATCTCTAGGTTAAGCCATGCTTAGGCAAGTTGGTCTGTGGATGGGTGACCAACCATTACATACCGAATTTTCTCCGTGCCTCGGAAAGCACGTTAAGGCCAACGGCGCCGGGACCAACGTCCCCGCTGTCATTTGTGATCTTTGACAGTCGTTACATGTAGTCAATGGCCCAAAACGTCTGACAACCAGTCTTACCAAAGGGGTATTAAATTAATCAGTACTAACTGGGTTGTGGACGTCAGACAGGCAGTCGCTCCATGTAAAATACTGGTATTCAGCTGCATCCGGTTAGACTGGAAGCCGACCCCAACATAGTTGGGAAAAGGCTAGGCAGATGATGGTGTACCAAAATACTGACGCCGAGATCTGTAAACGATATGACATTTATGCGATAATGGTGTCGATTCTGTTATGCATAAACTAAACTTAATTGAGGCTATTGCTATCTTTTTCTCTCTAATAAAACGAGAAAGAGACGGACGTAATTTAGAGCTGTCAAATTTAATTGGAACTAATATTTCCATACAAATGAAGCACGTAAAAACATGACTAAAACACGGTGAAGCGCAAGGCATAAACTAGTTTGACATCTCTAACTTAGTTCATATAGCTATAGCCGTCCTTTTCTCGCACTACCTTTTAGTAAAAGATAGCAATAGCCTAAATTACCTAAGTTTAGTTTGTGCACAACAGAAACGACACCAATGTCAGGAATTAACTTAACCATAGTTCGGGTTTGAGTCTTGAAGCCTCTCAGCCCGAGTCCAGACTTATATATAGGTACAATTTAGCGATAAAAATAATGATGACGCGAGCAACAAAACAGTCTCTTCTACAAAGTTGAAAAATGACCTCAAAGAATGGGGGTTATTACTTCGTAAATATCTGGGGTCACATACATAAATTTTATTGATTTATTGGAGCTTCGGTAGTTTAGATATTTATTTATTATAAAAGCATAAAATACAATGTATGGATGTAAACAAATGTATATAATATTTACCAGTGATATCCCGAGTGGTCCCCTAATGCCCACATCTTCCGTATTCATTATTTCTTCCGTAAGGTCATAAATATCAACAAAAAGAATTAAAGCGCGTTAAAATTAAAGCCCGCTGATTTTAAACATCATTGACCAATGATCATTAAAGATGAATAATTAATCGTTGCCAGAATGCAATTTTAATTTTACTCATAGACCATTTTAGAAGTACGTTAAAATATACATCTGAATAAACATTACTGGCGATGAAACAAACATTTTGGAAAAGAAAATTGTGGAAAATCAAATACTCGTATCTTGTGTTGAACGGCATTAAGACTAACTTCAACCCTCGTTGACATTTCTGAACGAAAAGCTAAATTTTTCCTTATCTACAAAGTTGTAGGTAAAATAGGTATTCCTTTATCAAAAACTTCCGATTGTTCTCCACAACTGTTCGTTGACTGCCATTCAATAACTTACAAAGGAAGTTTGAATCATCCTTTATCGCGTCCATCTATTTAGGTCGTAACAATTTACGATGGGTTCCTTAGTACGAGGTCCGATTACTCAGCGGGATCGTAAAATATATAATTTATTGTTTAGCCCGGAGGGTTTCGTCCACATAAATATTGCTACACCTTCAAGTGGGTCCCACAGGTTATATTTTATTGCGCGACAAGGGAGCCCAAAATATGAGGGTACAAAAAAGCAATGGACGTGGGGGAAATGGACCATTCTGGAAGGCTCACGTAGGTACTAGGGCTTTAGGAGAACAATAGAGGATAAAAATAAATGCGTTAATAAGGGATTTTCTTCCCACAATAGGTGGTCTATTTATTTTCCTTTGTTCTTGTTATTGAACTCATGACAAAGCTTACCATTTTTGCAGTAATAATGTTACTGGCGGAAATTCGTAATGAGCTTTACCACTTATGTCTTTGTAGAAAATAATGAAGGACTGTTACAAGGGTATTCTTTTAATGAGTTTTTATAATATTATTTACTCAAGTAACCTAAGAGAAATTAGACAAGAGTCATCATCAGTCCGTGGATCCATCGATTCGAGACATGTCGAGACCCTTTCGTGCCTGCGAAAGCACGTTCAGGCGTTGCTTACGTGGTTTCATTTTTTGATTTTTGACAGTCGAAACGTTTCGTCCAAAATTCTAACGAGTCTTACGCCGATCTAGTTTCTAAAAGGCTTAGTAAATTGGAAAAATAACAAAACACTACAATGTATTTATTTTCCTCAGAAAAACATAATTACTCTCAAAAAGAATACTAAGCTATGTATGTCCCAGCATGGGGGAACGGCCTAGTCTGATTATGTTTCAGGTGTTAGAATATACCATATTCACTAACACCAATATTCTTCCACAGGTTCAGCGACTTAATGGATCGCGAAGAACAACGGAGTCGTCTTTTCGAGGTGCAAAAGGCGTTCAACACTATAGTGCTGGAAGCAATAGATAATGGTGCTGAAGTATCTGACTTGCTCCGAAGCTCTGTCGAATTACAATGTGGATTAGCCTTAGGTAAATAAAACTTTCAGTGTTTATATTATTTTTTGTTTTTACTGCTATTATTAGATTTAACGGGGATAACTTGTCTATTCTACATTAAAATCGTAGATATACAAAAATACATTTTTTTTTTAATTTTTCGATCTCACAGGAACAATTCTACTAAAAAAATCGGCAAAGTTAGCAGTGCTTTTAATGAAATTAATACAAAACGATTTAAAGGGAACATAGACGATTAGCATTGTTTTTTCATATTAGAAGATCTTTAGGTTTAATATACCTCATCAGCTTCAATTATATCTAATTAATACAAATTCAACACAAGGAAAACAAGACTGATTTGTCAACAACAAGAACAATTAATTTTCTGCAAATTAAAATACCACAGTGAAAAAATTACTCCTCAGGAAACTCGAAATTATTATTGGCTCAAAGGATCATTATAAACCACAAATGATTTTTTTTCAGTCAGGTAAATCTACCTAGAGTTTTTAGAACAAATGTATCATTATTACTACAGTTTTTACCTCATCAATAATCGACTGGGCTGTTGAGATTTTACAGAATATTCATCCAATAAAAATGGTACACGTGGAAAACAGCGGCTGGGTAAAAATACCAACGGGGTTTTTTATTTGTTAGCAATACTACAACAGGTTTTACGGTTATGAAGAACTGTACAGTCAACAAAAGGGGCAAAAGTAATAAACTCGAATGCTAGTTCAGATCCAGAGCCAGATCCGTTCAGCGGTTCTGGTGTGATTCAGTAACAAACATCTATCCATCCAAACTTTCGCATTATATTAATAGTAAGATTCACCGCATGACTGACAATACACAGACTTAACTGCAAGTTTTTTGGGCAGGATTTTTGTTAATTCATCCCCGAAAATGAATAAATAGGGGTGATAAAAGTCTGTGTGGAAGCTAGTCATTTTTCTAGATAGAAACTCCTATCAGGAAAAGCGTATTTTGGTATGTATTGCCTACAACTCTTTTGTTGTCTGTACTGTACATGACTCGGTACAGGGAATGTTTTGATCAAACTTTTAGTTCCAATAGTGCTGTTGAAAACAATGGAGGTTTTATTTGCGCAGCGGGATGTAAATGTCATTTACGAATGATGATAGCGACTTTTGTTTTTAAGCCAGCTTTTTTAGTTATGACGGTGTTGAATCAACTGCTGTGATTAAAATACAGATGTATTGTATTGTAATAGAAGACGTCAAACTTATTGTGTTTTATATCTACATCCATTCCATTTTAAGTAAGGCCTTTGATTGGGCGACCTGACCCAGTTAAAGATAAGTATGTCCTCCTAATAAATCCAATTTCCGATTTTCATTTCATTTCATTTCCACTATGAGAATGTTATAATTAAATGTTATACTAACCAGAGTAATCAGTTGACCGAATACACGGACTTCGTGCAATGTCACACATTGTTAAAAAACCTATAGCAAACCTTTGTTGGCGTGACATGGTTCGCCGAACAAATTGAGCGCGCATTTCGTTTATTCGCATGATTATCGCTTTGATTAAGACGCGACCTAATATAAAAATCCTTATGACCAACAATGGGAAGACACAGGCAAAGATAATCTAAGATGGCACCACCACAGCATGATAAAAAATAATAAAATGTCATTACCACATTTTCAACCAATGACAATGTTGGGAACTAGGTATGCTAGCGCCATTAGTTCCAGTTTCCTTCCCCATTCTTTGAAATCTAACAAGGTCCTTCTTTCCAGACCTCCTTTCAAACGGCATCCATCCAAAAGGGGTGGTGGCCGTAGTAAGGGATGTGCCAGACCTGGAACCAGAAGACTCCAAGATAACAGTGTTGGCGCACACCAGGTTAAAAGAACTAAGAAGAAAAATGGAGGAAGCATTGCCTGAAGCACACATCGTTACGTTAGAGTAAGTGCTTACTAAGAAATTATAATACACGGTGTAAAAGACCTCATCACGAAGCCGTCAACCAAGCATTCTGTACATCAAACTAAGTAACTTTACGCAAAAATTATTGCTGGGAAACGACTTTTGATTTTTGGGGTGTAAAATCATGTTTTGTGGTAGAACTCAATGTAACGAACTCAAAACATTATGCTGATGGATGAATTGAATAGTACGGGGGTCGTGGAGGTGTTTAAAGTAAAAATCTTACATTAAAAACTTGTATTAAAAACTTTTTTGCAAAAAATAAAACCGACTTCAAAAAACACAAAAAAGTGAAAAATAACTTTAGCTTCAGAAGTCGGTGACTTTTGTTTGATTGTTTTTTTTTGTCACCGACTTCTGAAGCTTAAGTTATTTTTCACTTTTTTGTGTTTTTTGAAGTCGGTTTTATTTTTTGCAAAAAAGTTTTATATTTATCCATTTTTAGTTGTTCCCAAACAAATATTTGCCATGAAATTATTTGACATTGTTACCAACACATGTCATGGTAATAGGCGTGAGTAGCGGTGGCCCAGTGGTGGCGGCCCCGAAGTCGTGGGTTCGAACCCAGACAGGCGTATTACTTTGTGAAATTTATTTCATCACCACTGCTCTCAAAACGGTGAAGGAAAACATCTTGAGGAAACCGGCATGTCCTAGAACCAAAACAATCAAAGACATGTGATATCTACCAACCTGCACTGGGCCCGCGTGGTGGATTATAGCCCATTCCCTCTCATAGAGAGGAGGCCTGTGTCCCAGCAGTGGGAACATTAATAGGCTGATGATGAATCATATCCCCAATATATGGAACTTAACATTTACCTTTTTTTTTCGGATGGGAAATCATCAAATTATACCCTCCCCCGCTCTGGGCGGAGTGGAAAGAAGTGTCAGACTTTTACTGACTAAAACCCATTCATGTTCCTTCTTAGCCCTTTGTGTTCCGTGGCCGCAGTATCTCTTTAGAACAGTCCCTTTTGCTGACATCTCATTGAGGCGCGTGCGGAACACAAACGAACTGTCGAAATCTGGGTGTATTGTACACATCTGCGTACCCCCTCAGAGCATACAGGCGTGATATTACGTCATGATGTTGTATAAACAATAAACATCCAAGCGATTGCAACATACACGGAACATTTGCCGTCTATTTTTGAAGAGTTCTATTGTATATCTCCGAAGATCAGCATCAGATGTTCACAAAATTCCACCAAAAGGACCACACGGGAAGCACCAGCTTTCAAATAAAAAAAGAATCATCAAAATCGGTTCACCCAGTCGAAAGTTCTGAGGTAACAAACACAAAAACAAAAAAATACAGTCGTATTGAGAACCTCCTCTTTTTGGAAGTCGGTTGAAAAAAAAAACTTGTCAAAAAGTTGGAACTTTGACCATCAATATCTCCGTAATTAGAAGGTTCCCAGGTATGGTGTAGAACAAAAAAATGATCGCAATGACAGGGAGAACAAGTGCCTTTCGGCTTCGTTAAGAGGTGTTTTACACCCTTTATATTTAACGCCTTTTAGGGCTTAAAATGTGATGATCTGAGAGCTTAGTTGACATTCTATCGGTGGTAACGATAGAGAGAATATCTAAACGGTTTTGGATTGGCTTACGTCACAGAAAAGCTTACCTCATTCCTGTTTTTTCCAAAGGCTATATTGTACCACTGCTGGGATAAGGCCTCCCCCATAGCCTTCTACTCGTTTCTCCGTGCGGTTTTCACCGGTTGATCTCTCGCCGCTAACGGTCATTTTCAATAACTTACTAACAGGTATCGGTAGGTTGCTATGTTTGTCTGTTTGACATTTAGCTTACGTACGGTCAGAAACAAAACGTCACAGAAAAGCTTCTTTTGATTTTTCACTGAATCAAGTGACAGGCTATCCGCATCACCCAATGCGGATAGGATATTTCAAGCTTACTTTTCATCCAATTTTTGCTTACATTTTCATCATCATCATTATCCTCAGAAAATTCCCCAAGAACTTAGACCTTGACTGAATATTCTGGCTTCTGATTAAGCTAACAAAAGACAATCTAACAAAAGGTTTTCCTGTATTTTTGTATTGTCAGTCTTTGTCGCAGTTACGTTTCTATTTGACGTACATATTACGAGTCAAGTTATGTCAAAGAGGATAAAAGAAAAAAATATTTTCCTCAAGAAATACAGAAACCTCGCCTATCAATACTTCTTTTTTTTAAGACGTGTGGGGGAAGGAAAAGTGGTGACTTTTTATAGATTTATTTAGCCTTTAATTCATTACGACTTTTGAGACCGATTAAGAATGTAAAACAAGTGTTACCGTAACAAATACTGTATATTAATCTCATTTATTTAGACACATAAGGTCAAAAATGTGTACATCTTCAGAAATATTACCAAAAGTACGAGACAATGATAATTATCTACACCACTTCAAAGAATTTTAGCCAATCAAAGTAAGAATACATCATAAAAGTCACTAAGAAACTCATATTCAGCATTTTAATTAATAACATTACTAAGACAAAAGACCATGATCAATCACCTAAACTGAATTTCAGTTTAATTATAATTAGACTGCACTGGAAATTTGGCTCAAACGTGAGCCATTATTCATCAAAGTTAAGTATAAAGCAAATTATATTTAATAGCTCAAGACTGAACTTTTAACCTTTCTCATTAATAGGAAAGTTAATGAAATAATGAAGTTTCAGCCTTTCAAATTATGAATTCAGTAAGATTAATTTTTAGTCTTGTCTTTGGAAAACCTTTTAAGGTTGATTATGATTCTGTGAAGGTGACAATACTGGCAGGTTTTGAATAAAGTATCTAAGAAAATTCTAAAGCTTGAATTACTAAAATGAAGCCTTCCGCCATCTGCTAGCAAACTTTCCCAACTATGCTAGGTCAGCTTCCAGATTGTTTGCGTCTGATTACCTGTATTTTACATGGAGCGACTGCCTATCTGACCTTCATAACCCACTTACTAGGTAAAACGATACCCCTTGGTAAATTAAACCTAAGATACACAAACCAAAAAGACCATTGAAATAACATTTCTTGCTACATTTCCAAATGTGGAACACTCGATAACAATTTTTGGCAAGCGTTATTGGCAATTTCTTAGATAAAGTTATAGAGCACAATTTATTTAAGTCCAGTGAATGTCCGATGCTTTTCAAACTTACTTAGTCTTCACTAGGAAATATTATTTTTCACTATGAAAAATTTTCCTTGGGATAGTGGTAGAGTATTTTTTCTTTTTAACGAGAAATAAGTGATTAGATATAATTTTGAAAAGTGGACAATCCCCATTTCGAAGTATCAGCCCGGAGTTTGATGGCTAAAACTGGCCCCAATTTTTTTTATTATGTCATGGGCCTGCTCTTGACCTCGATCACGCCTGATGGAAAGCGATCGATGAGGTCCCATATTACTTACTTATTGAATTTACATAGAGCTGGCAAAATATGGGTGTACTATGGTACACCTCAGATTAAGCCTTTGGTATTTACAGACTTGATGTTATGTTGTGTAAAACTATCTAAAATATAGTGTCTCTCCATAGGTCATTGTCAGCAGATTCGTCAAGAACAGACGGAGCTTCTGACAACGAAGAGAAGTTAGCTCCTTTCAGGGAGAAGGTACAACTTGTGATCAGTTCGCTGATCGACGAGAGCCTTAGCACCGAGCCCGATCAGGGGAAGGGAAGAAAAAAGACTGTACAGGTAATTTGAACACATCAGAACATTCTGATAAATCCAAGCCATTCAAGTAACTCTCAGAAGAGAAACTCATATAAATTCTGCAAGAAGACATCAAATAACAGACTCTGAAGTTTAAAGTCTCGAATTTCGAACAAACTTAACTGTCTTCATGTGACAACTTTCCTCGCATGAATAATTTATTGGTCTTTCCTTTTACTTTCAGGAAGTATTTCTGGAACACATCACTCATCTTAGGATATGTATAGAACATAATCGTTTGTATAAGGTTAACGTTAAGCAAATTGAAGAAGCAGCCAAAAGTATTTTAAATAACGCTAAGGAAAATTACGAAAATCGAACTCGGCATCCACCGGCTTTAATATACGGCCCAGATGCCTCAGGAAAAAGCACCTTATTGACACACCTTTACTTCAAATGCGAAGAAATTTTCCCGAAGCCTGTGTTGAGGATAGTAAGATTTTCTGCTTCCACACCGAGATCGGCCTATAACTTGGAACTGCTACGAGTGATGTGTCAACAAATATCGATAATTTTAAACATTCCCGAAGGGTACTTGCCAAAAGACGCGAGTTTTGATCCTCTTTATATTAACAATTGGTTCCAAAGTCTGCTTAGGAAATGTGAGGAGATGGAAAATGAGATTTTGTTGATATTTATCGATAATGTTCATAGAGTGAATCCTTTGGAGTGTGATATAGTGACGGGGTTATCTTGGCTGCCGATGTCGTTGCCAAGAAATGTGTTCCTTGTGTGTACTAGTGCCGTATCTCTAGAACAACTGCAGCTGACGCCAGCCCAGAAGGAAAAGTTCAAAGTTCAGAACTGTTACTATTTGTTGGACGCGATAGAGGAGACGCCGGAGAATAATAGCTACGGAGACTATATTGATGGTGCCTTCGATAACTTAGAATTGTCTTTCGGTGCTAAAGCGTTTAGTAAACTGGCCAGTAAGTATCTACTTTGTAGTTTTAAGATTGATAGTCAGGAGGAAACTTTGAATATAGATAAATATGATTTAAACAGAATGAATTTATATTATGAGGGATATATTGACATTAACATAATAATTTAACAATTTGAAAGATAATAATGAGTAGATATTAAATTAAAGTTAAAAAATACAGTTTTTACTTCATTGTTGTTTTAGTTGTGGAAGACATTCCATCGGCTGTTTTGAAACTAAAACTAAATTTTTTTTTTATATTTGCTAGTAGTTTAAACAACTATTCAATTTTCAATTTGGACATATTTTTAGCAAAAACGTCAATCAAATTTCAAATAATTATGTTACTTCCCCGAAACAGTCTCTCACAATTCTCACACATTATCCGTAGGTTACATAACTTGTTCGGAGTTTGGGCTGACTGAACTAGAACTATTGGAGCTGCTGATGCCGACCAGTAACAGCGACGCAGTTATAACACTGAAGGAAGCCAACTTTAACTTCTCCACTATATGTGTCGCCAAGTGTATGATGAGTAAGTATCACAATCACTATAATATATTATTATATTATAAAACAATGTCGCCCGCCGCGTCTGTCCCTATGTATGCTTAGATCTTTAAAACTACGCAACGGATTTTGATGCGGGTTTTTTTAATAGATAGAGTGATTCAAGAGGAAGGTTTTAGTTTATAATTTGCAGGCGGGCGAAGCTGCGGGCATCAGCTAGTTTAGTTAATAAGTTGTAGAGTTTCATTTTTGTAGTCTCTCAGGTTCATGTCATGCAGTTAGTTATTAATTTTCAGATATTTTTTTGTAGTTTTCTACATTGATTTCATGTTGATGTTTCCGTCTTCGATGGTTTAACTTTAGTCTTGCGTGAGTCAATGCGCATCGTAAGGAAACCAGCATGCCTGAGAGATATTTTTCGACGCCATGTAAAGCCAAGTCAGAGGCCGGCATAAAAACTCTAACACCAGGTTAGGCTCTAACCACACGATAAAAGAAAAAGAAATACTCAAACAAACTGTTTTTTGTATTAACTTTTTTATAACAAACCCTGCATTGTCCCACTTCGGAGTAATACAAGAAGTCCTTATTAAAGGAGTTCAGCTCATACCACTATTTCCGTCTAAGCAACTTGCCACGTAAAGGGTTCCACTTGGTCATGACTTTGGCCTACGATATGCATAATCGTGGGACGAAACTCAGTGGGTCGAACGAAGAATAAATCAGTTTTGATTTTTAGTCTAGTTCCGTTTTAACTCAATGGGGAAGCTAACTGTGGAACTAATGGCGCTAGTATAGCTGATTCCCAACATCGTCATTGGTTGAAAATGTGGTAATGTCATTTTATATTTCAAAATAGCTTAACCTCATTGGTCAGATTGAGACCAGCTATGGTGGCGCCATCTTAGATTATCTTTGCCTGTGTCTCCCCATTTGGAACAGAAGAGGGACCACAAAACAGTTTTACGGTATTTTTAAAGAACTTGGTATTTATCGAGTTGGTGTCTAGGAATGTCTCTTTATTTCACTACAATGAAAAGCTTTCACGTGAAGAGGTATAAAATCAACAAAAAAAAAACAAACATCTCTTCAATTCATAGTATGCAATTTAAATTCCGTGAAAATTATGTTTTGAACGTAGCGTTTTTGTTGTTATTAAAAATTTAATTAGTAGTATACACAGAAATACAATGTTTATAAATTTTGTGGTCTATTGAGGTCCGCAAAATGTATCAATCGCTGCTCACACACTGAGAAAATATCTATAATGCTGTCATTGTTTCGCCAATAATAATAACATTATAATCACACCAATATCGGGTTCCAGCCTCTGGCACAACTTAATCCTCTGATAAGGCCAATTTTCGTTTTCATATTGTTGTCGAGGCCAAATATAAAATCATATTCTTAAATTTTACTGTAGACTACTTTATTTCATTATTTTAATTAAACAAATGCACTGAGCTACTTAGCGTTGCCAAACATCTTTAGATACTATTGTATCATAAGAAAACAGCGTACCTTATTTAAAGCATAGATATAATAGCCATATATATCAGCCGTGTGGTATCCGGCAGAGTAGAAGAACCAACCCATTACACTCACGGGTGTCGTATAAGGCGACTAATGTCTGAGGCAGAACACCTTGCGCCTCCGTAGACCAGAGAATATGGGCAGCAGCGTTTTCTGTTAGTCTTTCATCACTGCGATCTCTAATCCGCCTGCCAAGCGTGGAGATTACGGCAAATCCTCCCATCATGGGAGAGGCTTATGTCCAGCAGTGGACGTTATGGACTGTTGTAGTAGTAATAGTGTAGTAGATATAAAAATGTAAAATAATCAAATTATTTTTAACTGCGGCCATCTAAAAAAAAACATACCCTTTTTAGTTCTGATATCCTAAAACACAAATTATTAGTCATAGCAAGATATGGTATTAGGGCATCATCAATAAATGAAAAAAGAATCACGTAAATCGGCGCAGTAATCACGGAGAAATTGGTGTACAGACAGACGGCTGCATTAATTCGTGACCCCTTTTAATGAGTGTTTTAGGCCCGTTTGCTGTAACTTACTTACGTATAACTGTCAGTTAATATACCACGTCTCGCAGCTATCGGTACTTCTATAAACAAAGTTAGCTTGAAATATCTTATCCTATACCTGTTACTTGATTTATAGAAAAATCAAAGAAAGACTTTCAGTGACGTTTTGTTTTCAACCGTCTGTAAGCAAAATGGCAAACAGACAGAGATAGTGACATACCGAAACCGAACAGTAAGTTATTGAAAAGTAGCTGATGCCCGCGGCTTCGCCCGCCCGCAAATTATATACTAAAACCTTCCTCTTGAATCACTCTATACGTATATTAAAAAAAACCCGCATCAAAATCCGTTGCGTAGTTTCAAAGATCTAAGCATACACAGGAACAGACGCGGTGGGCGACTTAGTTTTATAATATGTAGTGATGGCCGTTAATGCGTGACGAATACCTAATTATTGCAGCTGTTTTTACATACCATACCATATCCATAAAAAAAAAATACACGCCTTACACCATAACCTCCTCCTTTTTTAGAGGTTGTTTAATAAGTCACCTCTATCATAGACATCTTTAATAAACTCACTCAACTGTGATTGTACTCCCATTAAATTCATAGATATAGTCAGTCCGTTTTTGTGTCCAGACCGTACGAAATCCAATATCGAAATTGTCAAACTACAGCTGGCGTTCCGATAACAAATAATATTCTCTGTGGCACCTATTCCAGCTTTGTCATGTAATTCAATTACAGTCCTCCTACTTCTAGCTTCATACTGCATATTACACGATACGTGTCCTATATTTACTACATCTGCTATATCTCTAGTAATACGATAAGGAGGTAAAGTATTGTTAGTTTGGAAGTAAGGGGTCATCTAATGATGTACTGATTCAATTACAATTTATTTTTTTCACTTATTTATAGCGACATTATCCCCTAGTATCATAGAATTTTGAAGATAACGGGAGCAAAGTCGCGAGGAAAGCTAGTCGATTTAACATTCGTTCGAATAATTTTGTCTTCGTTATTATTTACTTTATCTGCAAAGCTGTCCGATTATAGAACAATGTCGATTCGAAATACATAAATAGAAATTGGTTGTTACTTTTTATTGTCTTCATTCGAGTTTTGTTGCGTCTTTATGTTGATATGATAATGTTATAAAGCTTGCTTATTATCCCAGCCTAGCCAATTTGCTATTTTATGTATGCCAGTTGACGACGGAATAGCAACTTTATCATTTACTGCCACGCTTATGAAGGGTAATCAACCAAATAAACATCATTGGACATAATTATGTAGGGATAATATTCTGTTCATCCTTTTCCTGGTCTTATCCTAGTTTATTCAAGTTTGGGCAACATTCTTCTTTCAAACATATCTGTTTACTGCCATGTCACTCCCTTTCTGGTCACATCATATTTCACACAATTCAAAAAATAATTTTCTTTCTGTAAAGGACGTAAGGCAAAACTGACGGGAAGAGATTTTTCTTTCATTATTGGATTTCCTTAATTCATCATCATTCTCCTACTGGGTCCGAACAGCATGTCTTCTAATTACATACTTCAATCTCCATTACATTGGTTCTAGGATTTCTTTAATTGCTTTCCAAAAAATAACATTCAATGTTTATTAACCTACTAAATCCTTCACAGAAAACTTAATATCAGAGAACGTAGTATCGGGTCGATGTACATGGCGTTGGCGGGCTGCGGCCGCTAGCTCACGCGCTCGTCGTCGCTACGTGCGGTCACAGGCTGCCCTAAGGGATGCTCACTCCGACCTGGCTGCGTTACACTTCGCCAACTTCTTACATGAAGCTGATGATACGGATACATCGGAAGCTCATGAACCTGGTGAGTTAAGATCTGCTGTTTGAGTATTACAAAATTATTACCCGGTGTAAAGGGATGTTGTCACACAAACTGTACCCGTGAATGCAGTAACATGATTCTAGACCCACCACATTTGCATTGTATCGACGAAAATATGATAAGTACAGTAACAGCGCATCGATATCACTTACACCGTGTATTTAATAATTAGGCTATAGGCTAACAAACTCCCAAAGGCTTTCGATTCTCTTTACCAGTTAGTTACTCTAATACAGACACATCTGAAGCGCATGGGCTGAAATCTGGTTGATCTAGAATCCTTGTACAAAATAATCAATTACTTATTACAATATTGAACATACAAAGCGACTTTCCTTTGCCATTTTGTGTGTGATCCCAGGTGTTACTCAGGGGAGCACAGTTGGACCAAACTGCATTACAATTGAAACTTGAATCGAACTAGATTTTCATACTGGTATCTGGATACCAGTATGAAAATCTAGTATATAGTATAGTAGTAGTATATATTGCATTTCAAGCAAGATTTCAGTTAAATTGGACTTTGAGCCAGTAGATTTATTTCTTAATTCTGCTGACATTAAAATACCTTCACTCAGTGCTCTTATCCACCCCTTGCGTGCCTTCTTCAGTAATGCGTACAAAATTCCTTAAGGGCGCTGATCCTAAGCAAATGAACCACGTAAACTCGTTTTAATAATCTCGTTGTCATCGTCGTTGAAACGCGTTAATACGCCAATAATTTCATATTACATTCCAATTCAGTTGCTGGAATCTTAGAAATGCTTTTCCGTTGAAATTTTAATAAGGAATGTCATAAACAAGATTCACTGAAAATATAAGTAGATAGTAGATAATGGTGTCGATTCTGTTGTGCACAAACTAAACTTAATTTAGGCTATTGCTATCTTTTATTAAAAGGCAGTGCGAGAAAAGGACGGATAGCTACGAACTAAGTTAGAGATGACAAACTAGTTTATACCTTGCACTACACCGTGTTTTTAGTCGACATGTTTTTACGTGCGCCCTTCATTTGTATGTAAATATTAGTTCCAATTAAATTTGACAGCTCTAAATTACGTCCGCTTATTTCTCGTGTTATTAGACAGAAAAAGATAGCAGTAGCCTATATTAAGTTTAGTTTGTGCACAGCAGAATCGACACCATTGTTTTTTTTTCTCCCTGTACTTCTAAAGCTTGTCTTGAAAATATAATAAATCAATGAAAACCGCAAATTGTATCACCCTATGTTAAATGTCTACTTTCTTAAACTTGTAATTTGTATGTTACCCATAACAAAGAGCCTTCTATCTATAGACGGAACGGAACAACAGTGATGCACCTCACTGTTGTTCCGTTCCGTCTATAGATAGAAGGCTCTTTACAATACTATAACAGTTTGAACGAAAAAGTGTCCCAAAAACACGCCAAAACGTGAAACTGCCATTCAATTGTCGTCGAAGCGCGCTAATACGCCAATAATTTCATATTAAATTCCAATTCAGTTGCTGGAATCTTAGAAATGCTTTTCCGTTAAAATTTTATTAAGGAATGCTATAAACAAGATTCACTGAAAATATAGATAGATTGTACCTAGGTATTGTCTTTCCTTCTCCCCGTACTTCTTCTAAAGCTTGCCTTGGAAATATAATAAATCAATGAAAACCGCAAATTGTATCTGCACCCTATGTTAAATGTCTACTTTCTTAAACTTGTAATTTGTATACGTATGTTACCCATAACAAAGACTCTTCTATCTATAGACGGAACGGAACAAAAGCGAGGTGCACAATACTATATCAGTTTGCACGAAAACGTGTCCCAAAAAACACGCCAGAACGTGAAACTGCCATTCAATTCCTTTTGATTGAATTCCGTACATCTACTATTGCGCCTTCACACAAAGAAAACTCCTTTAGATATCCGAGATGATGAAAACCAAACCTTTCCATCCAAAGTGGATATTTCTCTTATTTCACGAGCGAATTGTTTTCAGAATGGTAACACATTTTGTTGTATACGTTCGCTTTGAAAATGTCAAATTTTAACATAGGTACGAGTAATGTAATGGATTTGGCAGACAAAGGACCATGAGGGACACGTTTACGTCCATTGATGGATTACTTCTGTAATAAATGGGTATTTTATGTAACAGTATCTTGCAATGGATTTTCGAATACGGGTACCTACATAATGCTAGTAGGTAGATTATTTAATATCCCTTTGAATTATGTGATATTTGTGTTATACTAATACACACTACATAAGGGCGCGTGTATTGAAGGTACTGACTGATATTTTAGGGGTATTTTTTACTTATCTGAAATGTATCAGTACTAGATTTTGAATCTTAATTCATTAAAATCATTTAGTTATGTGTTTTCTTCTTGAATTTTGATAATGAGCTTTACTAAATCCAGAAATAGTCCGTGTCCTCATAGGTTGCGTCGAGAACGACGACGATGCACTCCTGGACTCGACGCCATTCCATTCAGCCAGTAGAACAGCAGCCGCCTTCACCCAGAGACACGTAGAAGAGTCCTGGCTCCATCTACTCCTGGCTGGTGACTTCTCAAAACTGAAAGACCTCACTGTCTGCAATTTCGACTTTTTACTCGCTGCGGTAAGTTGTTTTAGAAAGTGACTATACCTATCGGTGTGGAATCGGCATGAGATGATTAGAAAGAGATTTATTTCCTTGCAATACAAAGTAAAAGTTATTCGTTTCGGTGCGGACGACACGGCTCAACACCGCGTCGGACTAATCTCTTTTTTGACATGGACATACCTAAACTTCCTCTGCTGCTCAAACCGATTCGGGTCGATAAGTGTGGTCACTCCTTTATTGTTCCCAATTTATTTATTTATATATTTATTAATATAGGTTCACCAACAGCTTCTGTGTACAGCATTTAGGTATACCTACATAGGTTTTACAGTCTTGGACTTACACAGTTGCCAATAGGCATGATGACAGTAATTGAAAATTACTAAAATATTGTATTTATTTAATAAGACTTGAATTGTGGAATACGAAACACGCATTATTTTTATTATTAAGAGCGGGATTGATAAATTATACGATAATTAAAATCTACAAAATTCCTATGTCCGCCATATTAAGTTAAACACCAATCACAGCGCATGACGTCACTTTTGATAACACGCGTAAATTTAGGTAAACAAATGGTCGAATTTCTGTGGTTTTGTGATTTATCTTATGATACACGGATCATGGAACAAGGGTATAGTAAGGCAAACGGTGCTAAATTGCTTAAAATCAATGTGATGATGTTGGGAGTTTTTTTTTTTGCATCGGAAACGGCCCAATTGACCCGTTTTGCCTTTAGTTTGCAACACGCATGGCGACGAGCGATACGCTGCTACGAATTTACATAAACATTGTAAAAATGCCATCGTGCGTGTTCAGAAAGTGTACCAATTATGATACCGAAGTAAATAAAACATAAGGGATCTCATACCACATGTAACTACGCAATATACTTTGATTTATTAATATTTTTCATTTATTTTCCTAATATTCTGATAATGGAGGATAAAAAAGACAGAGATGGGAAACGCATTTTTGTCGTGAGTACGACAAGGACGCGTGCACTACAGACATAGAACAACATTATCTGTCTCTTTTTTTCTTATTGGTTTTATCGAGCTATCCCTTTTGTATCATTTGAAATGTAGACTGAATAAAAAGTGTTCGCGTGCCGCTGCTGCGCGGAACACTTTTTCTGTGGTTTTGTAGGTGTATAACATACCTATCTGTTTATTATAATATCATTGTTTAAGTACCTTTATTAATACTAAAACACATTTTATAAATGTAATCATTTTAAAATCACAATATTTTTAGTACCTATTCTAACAAACCAAATAGGTTTAGTAGTATGATAAAAGTATGTCTTTGAAATGCACTTTTGTAATATTGTTTTTAAATTGAACCGTATGTTTATTTGTTTCGTTTCTTTGTTTATGTATGGTCTTCCAGGGCACCCTATGGCGATGACGCCGTAAGCTACGTAGGTACAACTTAAACGCGAAGAAAATCTGTGCACAGTGGTAAGAAGAATCTGCCCAGAACATAAAATACATGCTAAGTTGTATGCAGTAACTTTATTAATAGATGAACAGCAAGAGACAGTAAATTCAGTCGAATGTCATGATTGTGTACCTTCACTAGGAGGCTGCAAACATGCCATAGCTTTTTTGATGTTGATGCATCGCAGAAGCCAAGAGCCATCCTATACATCTATCGAGTGTTATTGGATTAAATCCATACTTTCCAGAGTTGGGAATAAGGACATAAATAACTTATTTGGGGTTTGTATTGATGTGTTCCCGCACTGCGGGACCGCACAACACCTGTACTTTTTCGAATTCATTTTAATAATCGCAATTCGCAAATTATTTAAATGTATAGACGTACGAAACCTCTAGCGTTGTTGTGTTGACGTTTTGCACTAGTCAGGTGTGACGTCACCAGCGACGCCATGACACTGGCGACCGTTTCGGTGGGAATTTTAAATCGAAAAACTAAAATGTTCTTTTTTAACTATTAAACCTTAACTGTGGCCAAAAATATGAAATTGATTTTAAATAATTTACGTTTCCGAACATTATAGCACAGTTTTTAAAAAATTGTCATCATGCCTATTACAGGTTAACCAGCATTCACAAAAATGAGTGGCTATAGACATGAAATACAATAGTAGACCCTACATTTAAGAGATTATTTATCTTACGAAACATAATACAAAGAAAAATAAAAACGTATGGTGTAATTTTACTAACTAATTACAATTAAAATTAAAAAAAAGACATAAGATATTATGATTATTAAATAGTGTTAAAACAGATAAAAATGAGATAAGAACTATGAATAAAAATAAAATTATTATAACATTGTTTAAAATGAAGAAAGAAGTAGTGTAATAAAGTAAAAAAAAACCAAAGGATAGATTTATAGGTACAAAGTAAACATTTTGTCCGTTTGCACAAAAATCTAAAATAACTGGTTTCACAAAAACCGACGTGTATTGAATACAAACTGTGAAACTATATTATTGCTTATAAACTAATCGTTTCATCGATGTCACATCACAGGGTAGAATTTCAATACAATTCAGCAGTTTATTCATGAGATGCTACTGTAAGAAAAAGTTACATATTCAGTGTATTGCGTTGTTGGTGTAGTGGTCGCAAGCGGAACGGCTAAATGTGTGTTTCCTTAGATCGAACAAAATTATATTGGGTTTTTCATCAGGAATAGGGTAGATGACTAAAAAAATCTAATAAGTCTTTCAGTTAGATTATCAAAAAATATTAGACCCGTATTTTTTCTTTTGTTACGTAAACCAAAATTGACAAAGATACTACGTTTTTAAAATATTAATTCTATTCAATACGTCACGCCGTGCTCCCCCACTCTCGAGTTTTGATGCGTTTTATAATTTTTCAATATTCATTGATTTACAAAAGCAAAAAAATGTGTCCATTATTTTTCAATACACTTCCTCGAAAACTGGTCCATAACGCTCTACGATTAGGTACAACATGCAATGTATTTCACACGCGTGCGTTTTATTCCACTTTGCCGCACGTGTGCGGTAATGAAAATTGCCACAGATAACTATACCTATACATAGTCTAAATTGGTTCAATGCCTGTAGTCTGAGATGAATGTTTTTTTTTTTTAATTTCGACAAAGCACTACGCGTCTTTACGGCATAAATATTTTTTGAACATTCAAATTGTGTTTATAAATAGAATATCATAGATAAACATGATTATTAGAAACAAATAGTTACTTTAATACACAAATTAACAATTTATTGGTGTTCTGAATTCAAAAACATTAAATAAATCTATTTTTTATATTAGGCTGTTTAACGGCATCATACCTTTGCCTTTCCTTCAACCTGGCGAAAGCAAAACGCGAAAAAAAAAGAAAGTTCAAATCATAGTTTCTTAGTTTCGTGACAAAAATATTTTTCGTTATTTTATTTTATTTCTTCAAAAGTGTATTGAAAAACGTCGTTTGATACACGTGGACATTTGTTATTGCAGTTCTCGGCTCAAAAACACCCTCGCCTACGGCTCGGGTGTTATAATTCCGCCTCGAATGCAATAACAAACTTTCTCCACTTGTATCAAAATGTACTATTTCAATACTCTGACTGACGGATTAAATATGTTTGTAGCCTATTTCTCAGGAGCCCGCAGTTTTAATGTGTGTTAGTTAATGCCAAAATATAATACTGGTGGAATGCGGGTATACTATGGATACATCCTGCGGGGATTGCAGGCATTAAGTTTTGTAATGTTAAAAAACAGCAATACCCACATTATCAAATGACGTTGAAACTGAATAAAAATAAAACAAAACCCACAAACGCGGTCTATTAAATTACTGGCCGGTAAAAAGTAATAGCCATTAGGGAATCATTTTTCATTTTCTTCCCATCTCCTTCAAGGATCGTACCCTCTTTGATGTCCCCTGAAGCTAGGTACCTACGCCTTTTAATGGACAAAGTACGTACCTTAACATTAGACTGTAATTCTATTACCATTCCGGGCCATAAATCATTCTATTCTTAGGTAGAAAATTGACGACGCCATTCTACTTCATTTTCATTACTTGCTTTACTTGTTTTGGCGACGACGCAGTCACCCGCATGCATGTCGAAAATTATTTCACGGGACTTAGAGGGATAAAAGTATCCTATATCCTATCCCAGACCCATAGCATACCTATGTGCAAATTATTATCTAAATCCGCTCAGCCGATAAGGTGTAAAACATGGATGACAGACAGACAGATTATACTTCTCATTCAATTTGTTAAAACCAACGTCTTTTGACCAAACTCTATCGTCTATCGATCTACCGGACGGTTACAAAACGTTTCGTCCAACGGACACTCACTTTAATGTTCTAAAGGTGTAATTAGTACCGGCCGAACCAACGTAGGTAGTAACAGATATTTTCAAAGTTTCCCTGTTAATGGATGGATGACCTCCGAAGTTTACGCAAGGCGACCCATTAAAACGTTAATTCGTGTACAGAAACGACTAAGTTTAATGGTCGGAAAACAATAGATACTATCTATTGTATAGCTATCGTTATGAGGGAATGATACTGAAGCCCTAGCACAAATGCGCGACGTATGTACTATGGGGGTCTTTTCCGCCTGACCATTTTATTTTTTTTCGCTTAAATCATGCGGAGGCGCCGAGCCACGCCCCCTTAAAGTTTGGTCCTATTAGGAAAGCGTCAACTTTGGCGCGCAAAATAACAATAACTCTCGTTTGGCGTGCGTCGTCAATGCGCTCGGCCGATTCGGTATCTTTTCATTCATTTTTTCTACACAAAGTCAACGGGGCGGGGCTAGAGAGCGTTTTTATGTTGCGAGTGCAAGCAAAAATGAGCTTAGTGGTGGTCAGGCGGGAGTGTCCTCGATAGTACCTATACGTAACATAACAATCAAAGATTCGATTTCGTACAGAATCATGTTAATCTGAACGTTTATTTATTTCTTACGGATGGTACAGAAGCTACAGCCACACTAAAGCATTTTGTTGTACCTATTTATTGCGATACCCATAAAAACATAACTTAAAGATAATAGCACGGAGGAACGATTTTAAAATTGAAAATTCTCGCTTCGCATATAACATTACCTTATTTGTAAAACTTTATTCACATCTTTAAGTTATATTTTTATGGGTTTACAAATAAGTTAATGTTAAATGCGAAGCGAGAGAATTTGAAAATCGTTCCTCCGTGCTATATCACCGTTACTTAATTTTTTGGCTGCAGTTGCTGGTTTTTAATTCAGTGTTACTAACAACGAACGGTTCGTTAGTAGTACCTTTTAGTTCTTTCATTGTAAATTGATCGTGTTGTGTGCTGATTTTCGGTACTTTCTGTGCGTCCTCTGATGAATGATCTAATTCTCTGCATGGTACTCATCCCAATTTCCTGCTGAATCCATGTGCGGAGGCAGCTCCTATACATCCGCAACATAAACTGCTACGATTCCAATAATGGCCAGAACAATGTAGGTCATACCAAGCCGTTACACATGGCCTCCGATTTCCTTCAACTTGGCGTCATTGTTGCCTCAGCCGCGTTTTGGCTTAGAAAAACCTCTTCTTTTTCCACAGTTGACCAACACATTATGATTTTACTATTGAGGTAATTATGCTGAAATGGTATGGTGGACCGATGACCTGGTGAAGGTTGCGGGAATCCGCTGGATGTGAGTCGCACGGGACCGGTCAATGTGCGAATGTGTGTGTGTGATAGCACTTTGTGCGGTTATTTTTGGTCAGCTAAATCGGACAGAGTCTCACCGGGTTTCTGAAAGGTTAATTAAAACAAAAATCATATTTGAATTCTCAATCGATTGGCCGTTGTTGTTTAACGGCCATTTGTAATAACTTACTGTTCGGTTTCGGTAAGTTGCTATCTCTGTCTGTTTGACATTTTGCTGACAGAAACCAAACGTCACAGAAAATCTTTCTTTGATTTTTCTATAAATCAAGTGACAGGTAGGTGACGCGGATAGGATGTTTCAAGCTAACTTTGTTTATAGAAATACTGATAGCTGCGAGACGTGGCATATTAACTGACAGTTATAGGTAAGTAGGTTATAGAAAAAGGGCCAATCAGTCTAAAAAACATAATATCTCGTCCCCGAAAGTTTAGGCAAAGGTATGTCTGTAGTTAATAAAAAAGTAACTATTTATAAAGTATTATCCAGCAGAGTTTTTCTGAAAGCACCTAAAAAAACAGATAAAATCAGGATTTGTTCCCAATTGACGAAAATATTCAATGTCAGTCAATAATTTAAGGGCTATAATATCCCTCAAATGTCTTAGCATGATCATCCGTTACGCCTTAAACTACTGCAGCATTAATTTTCAAATAAATATATGGTAAAGTTGAGGATTAATGCTAAGTACTGTGTGTGACGAAAACACGATTCCATAAACTTTTTTCGATAGAAAAAAAATCGAAAGTTACCTCCAAATCGAACAATAAACCGCTGGTATTCAAAAAGTACTTCAAATTAGATCATGAAACTTTGCATACTAACTGAACTAACTATAAAGCAGGTCTTATGTGTTTTATTTTTTTAGTCCAATCAATAGATTTTTTGTAAATCGCAAAAAACCACTCATTTCGCACTATTCAGCCGCAGTGACTGACGTAACAACCGCTTTGTAGTGCAAGCTGTTTAGAACTTTATTCTAACAGTATTTCAAACGAAGTTTGAACCACCCCAAATAGAATTGCTAATTTTAGGGTTAGAAGGGCCTTAACATGAATATGGCAATTCTTCGTGTTTGTTGAAACCTGTATGATAGTTATTATCCACTCGGACGATGACGCGAGCTGAAGCTATAGTTGGTGCCAGTTAAGATGAGAATAGCGGTCATTGACCCGCCTACATTTATTAAACTTCTTAACTTTGAAAACCAAAAATAAGCCTATTCAAGTCTGGAATCGTCATCTATCGTGATCTTCAACATTTTTTGTAATGAAAAACGATACATGGTTTATTTGTTTTGATTCGTACGAGATATTAGAGAAAGGGCAATGACCGCTATTCTGGCACCAACTATAGCATACACCTATGCTCATTGCACACACCTCTCAACTAACCATGTTACTCTCCCAACAGGTACAAACAGTGACGATATCGTATCTCCGGTGTATTCTGGAGCACGTGCGATGTTACATCCTGGACAGAGACGTGGAGCTGGTGTACGGAGCAGTCAGGAAGTCCAGCGATATCCTCACCAGGGATCCAATGCAGTTGGGAGCTCAGGTAATTGGAAATCGATTCTTGATTTCGTGTCTGTAAAATGAAATGGTTCGATAGTAAATGGAAATGATGGTTGATAAAGAAGAAAATACATATTTATCGAACCTAGTAATTGGTGTGCAAAAATCTTTTAGCATCAATGTTTTGCCATAATAACGTCCAAACCCACATTTCAACACAGTCTGGTGCCACGACTACCTAAGTTCTAGTTAAACTAATGGTAAAATAACGAATAACCATCGATTTCCAACAATGTTTTCCACCATTATAGAAGCGCTCTGCTTCTCATACAGAGGAAGCCTTTGTCATGCCAGTGCTAATCATGAAAGCGTTTAAGGCGCTGTCAACACCAAAATCACGCACACTGTCTATTTGTATAGGAGTAAATGAGACGTCACTATTACTGGGCGGCCAGGTTTTAGAAGAAAATAATGAATAAATATTGAAATAAACAAAAGTGATAAATAGAAAGAATAAATAAAAACAACAGTTCCCTTTATTATTATATATTACATCACTGTTATTAATATTATCAAGATTTGTTTATAAATAATACAGTTACAATTGCTACAATTTCAATTTAAATGGTTATTTTATGTTTTTTTTTATCGAGTAAATTTACCGAAAACGTGTTTTGAACACAATGGTCCACCCATTAATATGATCAAGATTAACATGTATTTTTTAGCTGGTCTAAAATGTATACATTTGGCTAAAAAACTGTATTGTGAAGCCTATTTTGACTAAGTACAGCGCCTTAACTATAGTTTATTTATTTAATTTTCTTTCTTCGCAAGACATAAATTTTATACGTTACTTAATATTTCTCCAACACATACTAAAAATCATTTACCGAAGCCTATAACAGAAAATCTCCTTAAAAATATATAATCAGAAGAAGAGACGTAAGATACTCGTATATATCAGATCGCGGATCAAGTATCAATCAATAAAGTGCCCTCGATGTCAGCAGGCCCCACAAAGCCCTTTAACGAGTTTCAATAAGCCTTTGTTCTCCCCAACTTTGGAAATTGGTTTACGTACAGTCACAAATTCAATAGTCTATATAGCTATAAAGACGTAAGACTTTGAGTATGAGGAGTTTGTTTAAGAGACAGAAAAGAATATCGTAAAGAGATGTCGATTTATGTCGTCAACTTGGCTATTTATTTTTTAAGTCAAAATTAAATTATTATTGTATTCGCGAGGACAGTTTCGTATGAAGGTGACTCCATAGTTATTCATTCAAATTGTTTAACGGTACTTTTTGAAGACTTCAAAATCGCTCGCTCGGCTTTATCAATTACTAGCTGACATCCCGCGGTTTCACCCACGTAGTTCCCGTTACCGTGGCAGTACGGGAATAAAATATAGCCTATAGCACTCACGAATAATGTAGCTTTCTACCAGTGAAACAATTTTTAAAATTGGTTCATTACTTCCGAAGATTACCCCCTACATATAAACTTACAAACAAATGTTACCTCTTTATAATAATAGTATAGATAAGATCTGTGTTTCTGTACCTGTGTTAACAAAATAAAAAGTGATTTGATTTGATTTGAAAGATCAAAATCGTTAACTCATAAACCAAAAACTCCATTTGTTCCTACTCCTTTTCGGTAGCATATAGAAGACAAATGGGTGTAAATTGTGTAAAACTCAATATATTTCCTGTGATAGAATGTCCAGTATGCAGATAGTAAAGTCGAGAAAGGAGGTTTTACTACGCGGTTTATTCTCTGTTGAACTATTGAGATAAACTTCCTCCCCGCATTGAAAGTTAGGGGCGGTAAGAGTACCTACCTAAGTACCTAGTACTATACCAGAATTTAGTAACAAAGATTTTGAGTGTACTTTATTGTAAAACTACTGTTGTGTAAACTGATGGCTACTTTAGCACTAATGGCTCTTTTGAAAGCTTTCGTGATTTATTTTTGTTGCTGAGTTTTTTATGAATTTTGTAAGTTTTCTGAGCCGGACCTCTGGATTTTTTCTGTTTTGTGTTGAGCAGTTGTATCAGTATCGTCAGAATCATTTTTTGATACAGAAATACCTACTGCATGATATCTATCCTGTGCGTTTCGTGCTCCTTATAAACATTTAGCTGGCCTAGTGTACACTGTTTTAAGCTTTCACGGTTCATAACTATACTAGATATATAGCTTAGATTTCCCGTAAGTGACATTTTTAGTATGGCCTAGCGTAGTAATAAATAAATAAATAAAATAATCCTTTGTTGCTCTTTTACAATAATTACATTAAGATTTGTTACTGACGATCGGTTTTCAACCGACTTCCAAAAAGAGGAGGTTCTCAATTCGACTGTATTTTTTTTTTTTTTTTTTTTTTTTGTGTTTGTTACCTCAGTACTTTCGACTGGGTGAACCGATTTTGATGGTTCTTTTTTTAATTGAAAGCTGGTGCTTCCCGTGTGGTCCCATTTAAATGTTGTGAATATCTGATGCTGATCTTCGGAGATATACAATGGAACTCTTTAAAAATAGACAGCAAATCTGCCGTGATTGCTGAAATCGCTTGGATGTTTATTGTTTATACAATATCATGACATAACATCACGCCTGTATGCTCTGAAGGGGTACACAGATGTGTACAATACACACAGATTTCGACAGTTAAGTATGTTAAGTTGGCGCGATCGTGTTCCGCGCGCGCCTCAAATGACGTAACATCACGCCTGTATCCTCTGAGAGGGTACGCAGATGTGTACAATACACCCAGATTTCGACAGTTAGGTATGTTAAGTTAGCGCGTTCGTGTTCCGCGCGTGCCTTAAAGCGATGTCAGCAAAAGGGACTGTTTTAAAGAGATACTGCGGCCCTGGAACGCAAAGGGCTAAGAAGGAACATGGATGGGTTTTAGTCAGTAAAATTCTGACACTACCTTCCGCTCCGCTGAGAGCGGGAGGGGTAAATTGATGATTTCCCATCCGAAAAAAAAGGTATGTGAAGATCCATATATTGGGGATACGCCTATTACCATGACATGACTTGTTAACAATTTGACAATAAATTCATGGCAAATATTTGTTTGGGGACAACTAAAAATGGAAAAATAAAAAGCTTTTTAACAAAAAATAAAACCGACTTCAAAAAACACAAAAAAGTGAAAAATAACTTTAGCTTCAGAAGTCGGTGACAAAAAAAGTAAATCAATCAAACAAAGGTCACCGACTTCTGAAGTTAAAGTTATTTTTCACTTTTTTGTGTTTTTTGAAGTCGGTTTTATTTTTTGTTAAAAAGCTTTTCAAACAACAGCTTGTCCTTCGACAAAGGCCTCCTCCAAAGACTTCTACCTATCTCTGTCTCTTGTAATTCTGGTCCATTCTGGACCGGCGACTCTTTTGAGATCATCTTCTCAGCGTTTCATTTCTCTCTACCTTTACTTCTTTCTTCTTTTTCTAACTTTACTTCCTTTACCATCCCTGGGGTACCATTCTGATATATAGTCTAGTCCATTTCTCGCCTAGCTTAGTACGGAGTTTCGATAGAATAAAAGGCCAGGTTTTACTGGTTGTTGTTCCACTGACGTATGAACTACCAAACACATTTCATTTCAGCTTTTGTCAGCTATATCAGCTGTAGAACCATGATAATAAAAGACGCCTACCCACTTCTGTTGTAATTCATGTCTTATTTTATCATCGATAAGGTCTATAATATTTCTTCTTCCATAGATCATAGCATGGCTGCGGCCTGCGGTGGCGCGACGCGGTGTGCTAGCGACACTGGTGACCGCTGCAATGGCGTGGTGCGACGGCTATGACAAACCAATACTTGTACCGCTGAATGGATGGTAAGAATTTGTACTGAATATGATTTGAATTGTCACTTACGACTATTGGCGTGACTATATTATCTTCTACCAAGGTTACCGACGTAGCCCGAGGAATTGCCAAACTTAAGTGGCAGTGGGCAGGGCATTTACTGGACATTGCTCGCAGAACGGATGGCCGATGGGGCCGAAAAGTTCTGGAGTGGCGACCGCGAACCGAAAGTCGTTGCGTTGAAAGGCCTCCCACTAGGTGGACCGATGACCTGGTGAAGGTTGCGGGAATCCGCTGGATGCGAGTCGCACGGGACCGGTCAATGCGGTGACACTTGGGGGAGGCCTATGTCCAGCAGTGGACGTCTTTCGGCTGAAATGATGATGATGATTATCTTCACGGAATTTCGAACACACTTTTCAAAGGTGTGTTTCGATTAGAGTGAAAATGTCCAGGAATCGACGAACCATCTCATGCAAGGATATGTCCAGTGCCCTACTTCAACCAATATGATTGATGTACATCTTCACTCCAATCCGCTCGTCGGCAGGTACCTTAATGAAAACGCACAACGCATCACATTAATTCTATCAAAGCGCCGTGCAACGTTGGGAGTGGGTCGGTTTTAAAAAGTTAAGACTTACGTGAAAAAAGGATAATTAATAATCCCCTTTTGTTTTTTGACCTTCTCACTAGAGATGTGGGAAGAAGGATGCTTTTGACATGACCTATAAAGTAAATAATGTACCTTTACCTCAATTTATAATTATTTCGGTACTTCGTCGAGACTAATTTCAAAATTATATTTGGTATTTAAATTGCCGTAATTATGTTGTTAGGTTCGCAGGGTATTTTGCAATATTAAAATCCTTTTACAGACCATGTTTAGCAATCAAATATTATGTATGTAAAACCAAACGTAGACCAGTTTAATGAAGAACGGTATAGATATAAAGGGTGTAACGGGGTGTAACGAGGCTCTTAACGAAGCCGAAAAGCACTTGTTCTCCTTGTCATTGCGATCATTTTTTTGTTCTACACCATACCTGGGAACCTTCTAGTTACGGAGATATTGGGGGTCAAAGTTCCAACTTTTTGACAAGTTTTTTTTTAAATACATGTTTTTAATGATTTCTACTTTAAACACCTTCACGACCTCCGTACTATTTAATCCATTCATCAGTCCATTGTTTTGAGTGCGTTACATAGAGTTCTATCACAAAACATGATTTTCCATCCCCAGCAATAATTTTTGCGTAAAGTTACTTAGTTTGATGTACAGAATGCTTGGTTGACGGCTTCGTGATGAGGTCTTTTACACCCTGTATACTGTTCTAAGACCCAAGTATGTTTAGCCATTTCCTTTCAGATGTAGTCGGATAGGAAATGTTGGTTCATCAAGATCACAAACATACATATTACACAACATAGACATAATTATTATTGATCGCTATTTAAATATGTATAAATTATTATTTTAAATGAATCTAATTTTATTTAATTTTATTAATTGATTTGTAATTTTAATTTTAATGATGATAAGTATTTTAATGTAATTGCTAATTACTAAATGTGTACTGCATGCTATTAGTATACCAAGATGTAAAATCTCAATATTTGTATGGCCGAAATGCCGAATATAGTGAAACCAATAGATATTAAGAACTTACCTATGTTAACTACCTATATTCTTGCAAATAAATGTATCATTCATTCATTCATTCATTCATTCATTCATCGTCATACGTTCATAATATACGTTCATAAGCCCGTCGTAAACGGGTATGAAACGCTGTTGATACCTTTATAGTAGTACGTGTCATATCTTTCCCGAGCCTGATATACGCTCAAAGCACGGTCATGATATGCTACAGTATAGTGGAGAGCTGCGGTGGCCCAGTGGTGGCGGCCCCGACTTACGAACAGTAGGTCGTGGGTTCGAACCCAGACAGGCGCATTACTTTGTGTAATTTATTTCATCATCACTGCTCTCAAAACGCTGAAGGAAAACATCGTGAGGAAACCGGCATGTCCTAGAACCATGTGAAATTCGAAGACATGTGACATCTACCAATCCGCACTGGGCCCGCGTGGTAGATTATAGCCCATTCCCCTCTCATTGAGAGGAGGCCGTGTCCCAGCAGTAGGAACATTATAGGCTGATGATGATGAATCATCATCGATGATAGTGGAATTCCTATATCCAATTTACAGTTTTTTTTTTTTTAATCTCAAGTATCGAAACAAGTATTCAATGGTCTAATTTGGTGTTCTATACACCAAATTATACCATTGAATAGGTACTTAATTCTCGCTTGTATGGTCTTCCATTCATTCCATATTGACAGAAAGTAATCAAAAAACCCCACACACATACCAAATCAATACCTAGGTATTTACAACTTAACTACAATCCATCCAGATACATATAAACGAACGTTAAAGTTTACAATGTGGCTCGAGTAAGCCAAACTTCTATAATATTAATTGCTCCGAACGTACACGAGCTGTCGGTAGCGGAGACATTACAGATACCGGGAGACATAAATTCTAATAAACCACCACTTTGGAGGAAATCCAAAGCATTTGGTAGTCATTAATTAGACATAACTAACGCTAGAAGTCATTAATCAGGCTTTAACGTGGTAAAGGTTGTAACAAATCTACTTGATCATATGAAAATAAATGGATATAAGCAGACTTGTTCAATTAAAATTTAATAAGGGAAAGATATTTACAAGTGAGATAAAAAATACAGCTAATTATAAAAGACCTACCTAGTACGCACTCTAGGATAGTTACGTAGCGAGAATCGACACAGAGGGAATGATTAATGAAAACATCGAAAGCGTATAGGAATATTTGCTATTGAAAAGCTTTTGACAATCCCGTTGACAGTCGTTGTAGAAACACTTTGAAAGCGATTGCTGCAGTGTGGTGCATAGTAACAGCCGGATTACGGTCGATAGACATTTTTTTTTTATCGATAGATCAGCTAACAAATACGTAACGATCGACGGTATCTATATCCATCCTTACCAACATCCAACATAATTATGTATGTTTAGTCCATCAATCGATATTGAATTATCGGAAACGACGTTTACATTTGACCACAGTGTGGTTGCACCTTATATAAAAGAGCTGGATAATGGTACTTACGTTACACGTATTCTGTTAAAATACACTCACTTGGATTGGACGCGTTTGAATGCACCTGCGATCTCTACTTTATTCTAAAGTTGGAGCTATTTTCTGAAAAGCTAATAGTTTTGGGTCGTCATTAGTGGAAGTGTGGACGTGTCGTGGTCATCATAATGTTAAGTTTTTGAATGATCACATTTTAATTTAATTAAAATTATGAATAATCACCTAATTTTAAAAGAACTGCCTGCCTACATCACATCTTTATTTTGTTTTTGAAACATTTACATTGTAACAAGAAAAAATGTTTGAATACTCATGTCTTAAATACTTCTGAATATAGAACAATCTTATATAAATCTACCCTCATAAGAATCATTCATCTTCCTACATTACGGTTCCGATCTATTCCCTTTATAAAATATCCGAATCACGTTCTGTAGCTAACTCACTCACGGTTTCCCGAAACGAATATTTCCGTAAAGGTGCGATCCTTGACGAAATGGCTCACATGGGAATAAAGGAATGTAAACAACAAAGACCCTCACATTGAGGGGAAGCTTGTTTCTCAGCAGTGCACGCCGTGGGAACATCGTTGGCTGAATATACTGTATAGAGCAAAGTTAGACCTGAATTCTTGTCGCGCTGTCGGTCGGTCGCGTACGGTTGGTCGTGACGTCAGCGAGAACAAAATACGGCAGTCGATCGCCGCTGACGTCAGCGTCGCAGTATGCTAGGAACCTGTTGTACCTAGGCCAGTTTTTTGAATATTGATTTTTTTTTAAATAATGGTGCTAGCTACACCCGTCCATTATGCATGTATGTAAAGATCATTTAATTCATTACATAATTAATTCATAAAACTATGTATATTGTCAAAAACCAGGGACCACTAGTCACTTGAAAAAAAAGAGAAAACTATCCTAGGTACAACAAACCAGATGTACCTTGGAGTGTGTGTTGTTCCTTGGATGGAGTAGTGCAAATCGAGATAAACACTTTTATTAGCTATAATTCGTTAATTTTCTGTTGAAATAATGTAAGTAATAATAAGTTAATCATATTAGCATTTGCAATTTAATATTATTACAGTAATTAACTACAATATTTAAGTAAAATAATTGTTTTTTAAAAGAACTTCACCCTCTATGTTGCGTTAATTATTGTTGACAACATTTTGGCATCGAATCACGTACTTAATTTTAACTTGCAACCATTTTTTTTTATTCTTATTCTCTTATATAAATTCTAACAAAACATCCATTTAAAATTGTTGGATTAAACAAAAATAATTCATTAAAAAAAAACATAAAAATTACAACAAATTTAAACTGAAGAAAGTACAAAACAAAAATTGTCAGAGTCAGACTTTCAATTATTTTAAAATCAATTATTACTTTTATTTAATTAAATAATATTTAACAACAATCCCAATATTTCTCAATTTCTGGAACATGATAAAACTTCTGTTTCAAATTGTTGAAAAAAAATCCCGAAAATGTTAAATTTTCCCAATCAACCTTGAACCTAAATGCTTTAGCGACAAAGATGAAAATCTATAACCTTGTTCAGTAACCGAGGTACATCGTAAGCTGGGTGGCTAAGGTACAACATCGCAACAACTTCACTTATCAAGCTTTTTAAACCCACTTGCGATTGAGATTAGGATCTGACACTCATGCTGTCTTGTAGCTAGATGCACTAAGATTAGATTCTAAATAAAACATTTTACACAAACAGGCATCACTTGTAAATAAATTGGCATGAAGTAAAGCCCAACAAACTAACTTTTTGAGACTGTGCTCACAGGGCGCCGGCGAATCTCAACTAACTTCACCTTAGTTTTGTCAAATGACGTTTCAAATACCATAAACAACGGTTCTTAAAAGCACGTTTTTTTTTTTTAAATAGCATTGTCTAGGTACAACTACATCCAAGGTTCACCAGGTTCCCCTATATAAAACACAATGTATACTCGTACGCGACCGACCGTGCACGACCGACCGTCAGCGCGACAAGAATTCAGGCCTGGACTCCGCATACTATGAAAGCAAGCCCTAAACTGCTTTAGTTAGCGAAAAGGAAAATCCGGACGCATATTTCCGATGGAGTCCGTTGTTTCACGTTAAACAGGTTAACTATTAAGCAAGCGAAAGCTTTGACGTCACGTTACTGCAGTTTTTTAATACTGACACATTCATCTAATAAACTCGAAAAAAATAAAGTTTTCGCTCAATGTAATCGGTACAATATTTGCAACCGAAAATCTCGGCAGTTTTGCCTCCGTGCAATTATTCCATAGATGCATGTATCGCAAGTATTTATTTCCAAGTTATTCCAAGTTAGTGCGTGTTCGGATACCAATCGCGTAACTCAACCAAACAATATCAAACCATCTTAGTGCTAATTAAGCTTAGATTTACCATTTTATAACCACTCTCAATATAAACTTTAAACCAGACTATTTCGTATAATTTAACCAGTGGTCATAAATCTACAACCAAACCATAACCAATCAAAATCAACCAACCCAGGATTTAGAAATAAACCAAGCGAGTGCTAAGTACTACACAAAGATTTGGTTTGCTTTTATAACTTTCGTCTTTATTGATTCCTAAATAGCAGTAACAGCATAGGTAAGCCACGTAAAATACAATAACTACTCCGTGTAACTAAAGAATGTACTTTTAAGTTGCTTTGTTATTTATTTATATTTATTTATTTACTACACTACTACTACAACAGCCCATAACGTCCACTGCTGGACATAAGCCTCTCCCATGATGGGAGGAATTTGCCGTAATCTCCACGCTTGGCAGGCGGATTGGAGATCGCAGTGATGAAAGACTAACAGAAAACGCTGCTGCCCATTCTCTGTTCTACGGAGGCGCAAGGTGTTCTGCCTCAGACATTAGTCGCCTTATACGACACCCGTGAGTGTAATGGGTTGGTTCTATTCTACTCTGCCGGATACCACACGGCTAATTTATAAATTATTTATTTATTTATTTATAGTTAATTAAAACGGTAAACACCAATTACAATAATTAACATAGAAACACCAATTACAATTATTAACAAAACAAAAGTAAAAACATCCAGTTGACACTATTCAATAGTTTGAATTAAATTACTGGTTTGAATCAAATTACTAATACTAACACGGAACAGTGGACACCCTTGCATACTTTGTTTGATTGTTAATGTTACCTCGTACATTTTGAAGGAAAAAAACAGACATAGATGGAATGGTTACCTTCCTCTCAATCTGTAAATGTCAACCGAAGAAAAGGGTTCTTTTTACGGTTGTACGAGCAGTCACTAGAGTGATGAGTACTTATCATATAAGTACATATGTAGGTACCTACATTTTTCTGTAGCTACATCAGTGAAGTGTCAGTAATTCAACCGTAAAATGTTCATGGGCTTAAATGAGATTGTCTCCTAAGTACTATTTCGGTATTTGAAATAAAATTACCACTGGTATCTATTTCAAAGCAATTTATTGTCATTCAATGTTCATATATTGTTTTGCAATAAGTTCAAACATTTTTCAATAATGGATCCATATAGTTTTCGTAGATAATTGATAGAGCTATCAGGGATGAATAATAGGAGCTTTCTTGCAATTTAAATTACTCAGTCTCGGTGATCATGAATTCAATTCTCAGATACCTAACCTAATCTACCAACTCACCTTTGCTCGACCTATCGAAGATCACAAGCTTATTATTCTCTCATGTTACTTTTACAAAAAGAAACCGGCCAAGAGCGAGTCTAACTCGCGCACCAAGGGTTCCGTACGTAAAGGAGAAACTTAACTTTGTCGTTGGATCCCAGAAACGGCAATTGCTCCAACCGCAAATAATAAGTTTATAATAGTAAAATCCTTTTTTTTTGTTAATAAACTACATATTTACGGTTTTCAGATCTTTCCCTTTACATTGCTTTTCTCCAAATTTCGTGATTCGAGGTCAACCTATAGAGTACTTCCGGTTGACCTAGAATTATCAATTTTGGTTAAAAGCAATCTTACAGCAAAAATAAAGGGAACATGCCGAAAAATAAAATAAGTTGAAAATTAAGGTAAATTTCGGTACTTATGTTTTCGCGAAAATCTAAATAGTCCATACATTTTTATCGTGTTGACTCTGACTATAGATCTCAGTATCTGGTATAAATTTCAACTTGCTAAGTCCATCCGTTCTTGAAAAAATTGGTGGTGACAGACGAACAGACGGACAAGAAAGTGATCTTATAAGGGTTCCTTTTTTTACCTCTTGATTTACGGAACCCTAAAAAGAAAAGACCCCACAAAGGCAGTATTACCTTTCGGCAGTAACGTTTATTGTTAATTAACTTGATAATCGCTCCCCTCATCTTTTCCCATTAAGTTTTTCGTAATGAATGTGCCCGGGGACAACAGAAGACGATTATCCTTAATGAGAAATCCAGAGAAAATAATTGGAATGAATAAGAAAATAATGTACTATTGTTTTCTTGCAGAGTATTATAGGTACGGCTTTTTATATTACTTCATTATTTGACATACCCACCTACTAATTTCGGATATTCGGATTTTGCTTCGATCTTTATTGTCTTAGTAGGATTTGTGCCCGGTTTATAAAGGGCGACACGAAGCCGCCGCAGACGACGTGTCGTCATTTTATGTCGCCGGGACTACTGGTTTCTATGTATTTCTATGAAATTCCCTCCGAAGCAAGCGACATGAAGCTACACAGCTGACCACCAGATCAGTAGTGTCACTGACGCCAAAATGCCTGCAGGCCTAGCCAAATTTCGTATCGATTCTCTTTCTACAATCGTAAACGCCTCGGCGTAAGCGATTGTAGAAAGCGCTATATTGGTAGCCAAGTTGACACGACTGAGTCGATCGCTCGTTCTCTAATGTCTGTAGAAAAAACCTACACTTTAGTATAGACTAAAGTGCTCACCATAGGGTGAGCGTTCCTACGAAAGAGTTTAGCGATCAACATTGTAGGAACAATAACATTCTGTTCTATCATTTTGAACGATGTAAACTTGTCTACGAATTTTCTATTCATTTTGTGTTGATCTGTCATTCCCATTCATTTGAATAGTTTTCTACTAGCGTTAACGATTGTAGATTGTCAACTTGGCTAGGGGTGCTGGTTCGAAATCATGACTGCAGCGACATGAGGCTTCGACGTGTAGCGGCGACATGAAGCGACGACACGTCGTCTGCGGCGGGTTCGTGTCGCCCGCTGCCAACGTGCACCTTAACAATACGTAGGCTAGACGTAACTGACAAAATGTGGGTGTACTACTTATACGAGTACATTAGGAACACCATTGTCTAACCATTCGGGGATAACAGGCGTGATGTTATGTCTTGTATTTACTTAGAAACAGTGTCAGCTCATTTATAACGATGTTAATGTGAATACGATTTAGTTCGTTAAATAAAGTAAGGTTGGTTTGTAAAATTAAACCAGTGGGTGCATTTGCATAAATATCAAAAAGGATAATTATTAATGAATAAAGACTTGAACTTGTGGTTTATATTATGGCATTAGAAGTCATAGGAGCAGTATGATCAAAAATTTAAATTAAAAACGCGGCCTGAGAACGTTAAGGGTACACACAACCATTTTCACGACGCTTAACCATATACTATCGTGGTCTTTTCCGCTTGACCAGTTTAAATTTTTTTCGCTTTTTCGCATGCGGAGGCGCCGAGGCACGCCCCCTTAAAGTTTGGGCCTATTAGGGAAGCGTCAACTTTGACGCGCAAAATAACAATAACTCCCGTTTGGCCGTCGTCAGTGCACTCGGCCGGTTCGGTATCTTTTTATAGTACGCATACATCGAGCGCATATTTACCGACTCAAACCTTTGAATATGATTGTCTTTTTTGTAGTTTTTATTTCAGCCCGACAATCAATTGTTTATTTTCTGTCCTAGGCTTCAACCGCCAATAGCGTCAACAGTCCGGGTGCTCTCCGTGGGAGGTTCAACTCCTGGAGCCGGAGCCAGGCTGCTGCAACTAGCGCCGTCAGGGCAGCATCTGGTGTTAGCACCTTCAGCTGGAGACCCTCAACTCTGGCATGTCATGTCTAATTCTAGAGTTCATACGTTTAAAGGTAAGATTTTTTTTTCTTTTTTCAGCTTGGGTTTTTGCCATGTTTTTTTATGGTTTATTACGTAGTGTTCAGTATTAGAATAGAAAATAATACTGCTGAAAATAAACTTGATTTTCCTTACATACCTTTTAGCATGTACTTTCCCAACAATGGGAGCTATCGCGCATGAATTCGCCGCTAGAGGCGTTCGTGTAGAGTAAGATCTTCAGAAATGTCAGATGCCATATTGTTCGCTTTTTTATCACGGATTTTTCCTAATATTAACGATTGTGGTCAAGATTGATGAATTTCTGATTATTTATGTCTTAAAGATTATAAGTAGCAAGTTTGGATCTAATTTGTTAGTACTTGGATGAAGAACGTTTCTTAAATGTTTAATGCTTGCTAATTTTAGGGACAATATTGTAAATATGTATCTGAAGTTTAACATTATGTTGTTTTACGTAATAATATAAACATTTTATGAAGCTATTAGTACTCTAAAGTATACAATAGAATGAATGACAGGACCTTACTCGACAGCAGTGCCATCTGGTGAGCTCTAAAACGATAGCTCTTATTGCGTTAAAAGAAATATGTCGTTTTGTTTTGTCATTACATTTCACATTTCGAAATGAAAAATATTGAAATTAATAACGAGGTTCTACTCCATGCGACACTTAAAAATACGATTTGAATTTAATATTACTGATTGAACAAAAACTTTATTACTCCGGTTTCAAACAAGAAATATTGCCATCAGTTTAATATCGACTATTATTAATATAGTGGTTCACACTTAAATACATAGACACTGACAGCAATACTTATCAATGATCATCATCACCATCAAAGGCAGTGATAGCCTAGTGGTGTGACCATCGGAAGCCAAGTCTGAAGCCCAAGATGAGCATCTCTAATTTTTTGGATTAATTTGCGTATTGTATAATTATCACTTGCTTCGGTGAAGGAAATCATCGTGAGGAAACCATGCTTGTGACATTTGTCGACGGCATGTAAAGCCAAGTCAAAGTTCCATTAGCGGCATAAAAACTCTGACACCAGCGCCCCTAGCCAAGTTACAAACGTTTCGTATCAATTCTCTTTCTACAATCGTAAACGCCTCGGCGTAAGCGGTTGTAGAAAGCGCTAAATTGGTAGCCAAGTTGACATGACTGAGTCGATCGCTCGTTCTCTAATGTCTGTAGAAAAAACCTACACTTTAGTCTGTGGTGAGCGTTCCTACCAGAGAGTTTAGCAATCAACATTGTAGAAACCCATATAACCATTTCTGCACACATTACGTAACCGTTTCGACACTTAGCGTCGACACTGACTTATCTCGAAACATAATCTCGTCGCCGTTCCGTGTTAATGCCGTCGCTGCAACTAAAAATGGGTAAGATCCCGACACAATATTATAGTAACATTTGGTTTCTAATTTACGTCGCCGTGACGTAACATTGTTACCATATTTTAACCAGAGTTCGCACAAATCATTCATTCATTCGTTCATTTTCGTTGGCTCATGCGTGACATCTTTAAAATAATAAAAATACAAAAACCCCATCTTATCTCCCATGTAAATAAAGATTTAGTTTTCATTAATTTCTATGGTTTAAAATGCTCAAATCTTTATGGGAAAAGAAATTTACTGTGTAATTTCGTTGAATATGTTGATATTTACCAACGCGCCACCATAATTTATCATAATTTAATATTTCGGGCGAAAGGTCAACTTTGTTTTATAAAAAAAATATATAAATAATTAAACATAGAGTGCTCAAAAGCGTCTATTTAAATACAATATCAAATTTTAATACTAATACCAAAATATTTTAGCAAGAATAAACCATAAAATTGATATACCTACTATCAAAAAATACATTTTTGATAAAATGCTATTAAATGACAAATATTCTCGTCACAACTAGTCACAAAGTTACGATAATGTGTCGACACGTGTCGACATGTTACGCTAAGTTGTTACAAAATTACTGGATTTTTAAGATGGTTCCTCATATCTTTTTGGTTGCAGTGTTTCCCAAAGTTATGGAAGTACGTGGTACTTTAATGGTATCACAATATTAGGGGGGATCGCAACAGAGTCGAAAGTTGAAACTTTGGCGCTAGGGACTATACTACTAAGCTCCTTGGTACCAAAATCCGCACTGTTTTCCTGTAAATAGCCTAGAAAAAATTAAGTTTGAAGTTCAATAAAATAAGTATCTGTCAATTCGCCCTAGCAACAATGCAACATCAAACAATTACAATAATAATAAAAAAACGGCCAAGTGCGAGTTGGACTCGCGCACCGAGGGTTCCGAATAAACTTGTAGGTATTTATTTGGTTATTAAAACCTCATATTTACGGTCTCAGATTAAAGAAATAGGCAGATGGAGCGCTCAGAACACGCGAGTGGTTCCACCAAAGCAAATACAAAATTAAAACCAAATACAAACTCGCGACAGTACCAAGCTACGCATCGTCTCGCTCACACGTCTCTAGTGATTTGTCATTTTAGGTCAAAACACGCCGTCTTGTGTGTTTAAACACTGCAAAAGTTGTTCACAAAAACTAAGAAAACAAGATGGAATATCTTTCCACAGGTAACTGTTGTTATTTTTTTTTTTTTTTTTTTTTTAATGTCAATAATTTATTTATTTCTTAATGTTCACTTATTAAAAATATTTATTTAATATTAAAATACTTATTTTACGTTATTACTTACGTTATTTTTATTGTTTTGGTATTTATTTTCCATCAAATATTTTCGGCTCACTTGAAACACAAAACCTTAACAATAAGTCGTCTGTGTTGCTAGTTTATGTCGGGAAAATTACCCTGAATTAGGGGAATGTGTATTGTGCATAAAAAATATCGATTAATTTATACATACGTAATTGCGTATAAGGAAATATTGTATCTAAAGGGTGCATTTAAATTCATGACGAATAATTTAACCTCCGGCATTACTAACGATACTAATTGTACTGCGCAACTCAAAAACATTATTAAATTATTAATGCATATTAGTATGCAGTAATTATGCAGTATTTAAAACCTCACAACAGCTGACTAACACATACTACATCACAGTAACAGTCCACTAACACTGGGATCGAAATTATCACTACGAGTGGCGCGAGCGCCGATCACGTCACGGGACAAATCGATCAAATTCGTCAATACACCTGCGCAGTCGTAATGACACGAGGTCACTAGTTAGTTCCGTCCGGGTCGTAAAGACTTCGGGTCTCGGGAGGGCACCCCCGCGCGCGGGGCTGTATTCGTATTTTTGCGTGAGAAGAAGAAGAAGAAGAAGAAGAAGAAGTACGTTTACTTTTCGTTCCGCGCGCGGTGTACTGCGCTTTAAAATTTTAATATTTCAAGACTTATTGGGGTTTATGAAGTATTTTATTATTACTTTTAGTGTTTAATTGCAACAATTAGCCTTTGCCATGTGACATACTACAAGCAAAATCGCGTTTCCAATTAAAAAAAATAGTAGTACAATATTTGGGAACAATTTAACTGAACAAAAATATGGGAGTATTTCTCAATATCTGGCAACCGTAAACGCACACAGAAGCGCGTGTCCCTACACGGCGCCTCTTGTCTGCCGCGCACACATAAATAAAAACCGGCGTCATGCGTCACCTTGTATGTTGCGCATGTTCTATCTGCCTATTTCTTTAATCTGAGTTTACGGTTTTCAGATTTTATCCTTTACATATGCTGTAAGACATTGCTTTTTGCCAAATTTCATCATTCTAGGTCAACGGGAAGTACCTCCCTTATACATTTTGATTCCCTTGAGTTTCGAAAAATACGTTTTTTTCGACTTAAACGCCTGTATCTTTTTTACGTAAACTTAGAAGGTTGTTTTTTTCACAGCTTCAAGTGACCGTAAATTTGAGTATTTAATTTTAATTTCAACGCGATACCTTTACGCGTTCTCGAGATAAACGGTCTTGACAGTTATACGGCGTACTTTAAATAAAGAATATATTTTTTTATGATTTAATTACAAATTTATACTTTTTTTTCAGATTGTTCCCTGTATTTGTAGTATAAGACGATATTACTTGCCAAATTTCATAGTTCTAGACCAACGGGAAGTACCCTATGAATTTTGATTCCGTTGAGAGTTTCGAAATATACTCGTACGTTTTTTGCGACATAAACACCCGTATCTTTTTTTTTCGTTAACTTTGAAGGTTGATTTTTAGGGTTCCGTACCCAAAGACGGAACCCTATTACTAAGACTTCGCTGTCTGTCCGTCTGTCCGTCACCAGGCTGTATCTCATGAACCAGAAACAGCTAGACAGTTAAAATTTTCACAGATGATATATTTCTGTTGCCGCTATAACAACAAATACTAAATATAGTCAATGGTACGGAACCCTTCGTGTGCGAGTCCGACTCGCACTTGGCCGGTTTTCACAGCATTATGTGACCGTAAACTTGAGTATATGGTTTTAATTTCAACTCGATACTTTCCGTTTTTCTTTACGAGGTACGGAACCCTAAAAATTAACTTACATGTACTCAAGTTATTTTGGGACGTTAATTCTTTAACTCTTCTGTAAAAAGTAATCGGAATTCACGTGAGGTTTTTGGTTGTTTAACTCATTTTAATTTTAATGAAATGGTAGACAACGGCAGCAAAAATAAGACAGTTTGAGAATAACTGGCTCTGGTGATGTTTTTATATTAGCAAGTTAGTGTTAAACTGTTCTGGAACAGCGACTACACAATGTTACTACCCAGTTCCAACACATTGTGTCAACTTTGCACACTAGTTACAAACCAAACACAAAGTGTCTAAAATGCGTGATTACAAATTAAGCTGTAAAATGTCGAAACAGCGACGACACAAAGTTACTGAATCTAGTTTCCGTCACATTTTTACTGAACCGTTACAACACATAAAAGCTAATCCCTACACAGTCGCATTGTGTCGTGTCAGTTACGAAACTGTTGCGACTTGTTACATCTTTATCAAATCTGCGACCAAAAATGGCTATATGGGAACGATAACATTCTATTCTATCATTTTAAACGATGTAAACTTGTCTACGAATTTTCTATTCGTTTGTGTTGATCACGTGATATTTGGTCCGTTCAGACTAAACACCCGATTTAAGGTTGACATGATGTCATTCCCATTCATTTGAATAGTTTTCTACTAGCGTTAACGATTGTAGATTGTTAACTTGGCTAGGGGTGCAGGTTAGGCACTAACCACATGAAATAGAAGAAAGAATCATCATCATCATTTGCTGCCTGGTGCACCTACTGCTGAGTTTGAACCTCCTCCTTAATGTGCAATACTCTTACTCCACTTCAAATAGCGTTTAATTAAAAACTTTGAAGCAATTATAACTGGTCAGCTCAACTTGAGCTTGTAGAATGAACTCAAATAATAAATCAAGTGTTCCTCGCGTATTTTGTTTTGTTTTTCTTCCATAAATAACTTTGTGCTCGTCAAGTGGACCTTAGAACAAAGTTTCTTACCACAGTGTTTTGATAGTAAAACATTGTAGGTCAAAGGTTGATGTTGTCTGTTTATTGAAATTACTACTGTCATTCTAAAAACAGCCACTAGGGTCGAACTTTAGGTTAAGCCGTGCTTACCTAGGTTGGTCTGTGAATACCACCCAGTACATACCGAGTTTCCTCCGTGCCTCGGAAAGCAAGTTAAGCTGTTGCTCCCGGCTGTCATTTGCCTATCTTTGACAGTCGTTACAGGTAGTCAGTGGCCCAAAAAGTCTAACAACCAGCCTTACCAAGTGGTGTCGTATTACCCAGTATGAACTGGGTTGTGGAGGGCAGTCGCTCCATGTAAAATACTGGTACTCAGCTGCATCCGGCTGACTGGAAGCCGACCCCAAAATAATTGGGAAAAGGCTAGGCAGATGATGATTCTTTGATGATTAGGAGTAATATGAAAATATGGTATAACACGAAAAATTGGTGCAGTATATCGATTTTTACATATGAAAATATGTACTTGTTCACATGGAAGAAAAGCATTAAAGGGCGTCAAAACATACAGACAGTATCCCCGGTAATAAATCAACAATATTCAGAAAAAAAAATACCACGAGACAACCGCCTCTCTGTCATTCAAATAAATTGTAGGCAATACAAATATTGATCGATGTGTAATTAAACCCGGGAAACGAGTCAACCACGTTAAACGCTGTCTTAAAATATTCCACCGATTAACATTGAAAATTGCAAACCCACCTGTCATGTAACGTAAGAGTAGCCAACCAATTTTATTGCAATAATCTAAGTATCCATCCATTTCCTCGCGAGGGCGATGTCCAAGATCAATCTAAAAGATTAGATTCCCTCTCCACGAAACCAATTTCAACCTTATATTATGAAGATATAGGTTCGATTTATTCCCTTATGAAATTGTTAATGTTTAAAGCTTCATCATTCATTGTAACTTCATTTAGCGCAATAGGAGTGGTATTTTTGAAACAAATGTGTTCGACTTATGCAAAGCCATGCTTTTCAGGAAACCATTGATTGACATACAGAAGATGAGTAAAATTATTTTCCCTAAAACAATATTCATATTTAATTTGACTACTCTGTTCTATTTTTATTTTATAGTTTGTAGGTAACCTTAAACACGAGTTTGTCCCTGAAATCTGAATGGACTTTACTTTGTTTTATAAAGTTCTTTAAATTGTGACAATTTTCGCAGGTTCTCAAAAGTCAGCATTAAACGCTTAAACAGTTCACCATAAATTCCGTATCCATCAACAATATCGCCTTTCACGCATCACTAACGAAATCAACATCATGTTTAATTTGTAATTATTGTGATTGGTCGATGAGCTATTGACTCGACTGTATTATTTGTTCGTTCGCGTGTAAATTACATTGTACGAATACCGATAGGTAGGTAGGCCCACGAGTAATTGTTAACCAATCAACCCGGAGATATCCGGGTTGATTGGTTAACAATTACTCGTGGGCCTAGCACGAAGACAAGGTAAGTGTAATGTAAATCAGTACGACTTTTGAATTAATAAAACAATAGGCTTGTGTCCAGAATAAATCTAATTAGTCCGTCAGTTAGCTTATCAAAAAATATTTGACACGTATTTTTTCGTTTCTTACGTAAACCAAAATTGACGAAGATACGACGCTTTTAAAATTCTCAATACGTCACGCTATGCTATCATTTTTAGTGCGTTGTGACGTCACGAGCCCCCACTCCCGAGTTTTGATGCGTTTTATCTTTGTCAATATTCATTGATTTACAAAAACCAAAAATACGTGTCCATTATTTTTCAATACACTTCCTCGAAAACTGGTCCATAACGCACTACGATTAGGTACAACATGCAATGTATTTCACACGCGTGCGATTTTTGCCATGAAAATTGCCACAGATAACTATACCTATACTTAGTCCAAATTGGTTCAATGCCTATAGTCTGAAGTGAATGTTTTTTTTTTTTAATTTTTGCAAAGCACTACGCGTCTTTACGGCATACATATTTTTTGAATATTCAAATTGTGTTTATGAATAGAATAAAAACATAATTATTTAAAACTAATAGTTACTTTTATACACAAATTAACATTTATTTGTGTTCTGAATTCAAACATATAAAATAAATCCATTTTTTATTTTAGGCTGTTTAACGGCTTCATACCATTGCCTCTCCTTCAACCTGGCGAAACCAAAGCGCGAAAAAAAAAAAGTAAATCATAGTTTCATAGTTCGTGACAAAAATATTTTTCGCTATTTTATTTTATTTCTTCAAAAGTGTATTGAAAAACGTCGTTTGATACACGTGGACATTTGTTAATGCAATTCCGCCTCGAATGCAATAACAAACTTTCTCCACTTGTATCAAAATGTACTATTCCAATACTCTAACTGACGGACTAAATAGATTTGCAATTTATTGATGGCGGAAACTACTCTATTATTTTGCGTCCTAACTTAAGTAATCGATTGCGAGAATTTATAACTAAGTACTTATGTGACGCATTTGTTAGAAGAGCCGGAAGGAGGGCTTCCACCAAGGACACAAGGAGGGGGACCACGCTTTCGCATTGGCCGATTTTTTTTAAAATTAGTTTTTCTGTTATGGTACTCCTATTCCTATTCGCGTGTGTTGCAACAATGTAAGATTCCATTTTTGAACGTTACGTTACACAGTTACACATTCGCCTGTTTTATTTTGTGTGAGTGACAAGTGATTGCTACAATTATATCGTTTGCACATTGTAATATTTAGTCCCCCTATTTTTTTTTTTTTCGGATTGGAAATTCTCAAATGACTCCTCCCTACCCCTTCCTATTGCTGACTCTCTTTGAGATGCGCGTGGAACACGAACGCGCCGTCGACACGGCCTGTCGTCATGAGATGGACGGACGGCGAGCTAGCCCATAGCCCACCGTCCACAAGCCTGCGCCTACGGTGGCCCCCGACGCCCGGGGCGTCTCCCGCGGCGGCCGGGACGCTGAGAGTTTCTCTCCCTCTCCCGTTCCGCCACCTCCTTCTCCAGCATTACTGCTTCGCAGAAGAAGGTGACGGCATATTTAGTCCCCCTCACTCCCTGATATAATGCTCGAATGTGAACTGTAACATGACAGACGAATGCCCCAGTTGATAGCTTTTACGTTAACTCCGCGCGTTCGTGCTAGAGCCGATATTGAATTCAATTTAAAATCGAATTATTTAAATGTGGAATATGGGCCGATTGTGTTTTGTTTAACAACAGCGTAATGGAATAATGTGGCTTTCAACCGTGTATGATTTGTTTTTAATGGTTCGATGGAGGTGGATTAGTAAACTCTGTTCAATAAATTTTGTAAAATGTTTTTAATAATATTATTATTCAGTTTAAAATCTTTGAAACGTGTTAATTGGTTTGTTTTTTTCACTATCCATTTAATTTTAAATTTTCTAGTTTACACAGACGACTATGGCTACACAATGCTACGACGTAGCAACCATGCCAGCTACGCCGTAGCAACTAACAAACGACATTCACTTGGTTTTGGTCACATGCACCTTTTGAATATCAATGCCTAGAAGTGTCATAATTTAAAACCTTGATTTCTAAGTTCTTATTTTATTGCTAACTAGCTGTGCACCGGGACCATCGTGCGCGTGAAATTATTATAAGCTTCCCAATTTGACTCAGATATTGCAGAATTCTATACTAAAAGTAGCCTAAGTTACACCCTATAAATCAGCTATCAACCAGTAAAAGTTCCGTCAAATCGGTCCAACCGGAAATTACCCGGAACAAACAGACAGATAGACAGACAGACCAACCAAACCACAGACAGACAAAAAAATTAAAATATGTGTTTTTTTATAAATACCGTATACATATACGTACTTTCATATGCATTCAGTAAAAAACTATTATTTTGAAATAACAAACAGAGACTTTTTATTATTATCACTTTTATCTTTTTATTTTCTTACTAGCTGACCCACGCAACTTCGTCTGCATCACATAAGAGAGAGAGAGGTTAGATAGAGTGTGAGTGAACCCTAGGAGATAGACATAATATGCTATCAAGGACGTTGATTAATTTTTTTGATAGGAACAATACCGCCTTAAATAATTGTTGCGTAACTTTCACCGTTCTTCTTGAACACTTTACATTCATAATATCTTTTGATAGAATTAACCGTTTACCATCAAACAAAAACTAAATGATACCTCAAGCTACGATATTTTTTTTGTATAAAAGTTATCAACATTGCTTTCGTAAATTGTACGTGATGCTTGATCATCGAAACAGACAAAAAATAAAAAACCGGCAAAGTGCGAGTCGGACTCGCGCACGAAGGGTTCCGTACCATTATCTATACATTAGACAATACAGCAAAAAAATCACGTTTGTTGTATGGGAGCCCCCCTTAAATATTAATTTTATTATGTGTTTAGTAACAGAAATACATCATCTGTGAAAATTTCAACTGTCTAGCTGTCACGGTTCATGAGATACAGCCTGGTGACAGACAGACGGACAGACGGACAGACGGACGGACAGACGGACAGACGGACAGACGGACAGACGGACAGACAGCGAAGTCTTAGTAATAGGGTTCCGTTTTTACCCTTTGGGTACGGAACCCTAAAAACCGGCCAAGTGCGAGTCGGACTCGCGCACGAAGGGTTCCGTACCATTATTTAAAAAAATTAGACAAAACTGCAAAAAAATCACGTTTGTTGTATGGGAGCCCCCCTTAAATATTTATTTAATTCTGTTTTTAGTATTTGTTGTTATAGCGGCAACAGAAATACATCATCTGTGAAAATGTCAACTGTCTAGCTGTCACGGTTCATGAGATACAGCCTGGTGACAGACAGACGGACAGACGGACAGACAGACGGACAGACAGCGAAGTCTTAGTAATAGGGTCCCGTTTTTACCCTTTGGGTACGGAACCCTAAGAATGGTGGAAATGAGTTCTTTTAGTTACCCTGGCAATTTTTTTCGAAATAGTTTCGATGTACAAAAACTATTTTTCTACAGATTTATTATATGTATAGATTCAATTTATTTGTATGGATATAGATGTCACATACGCTGAATGAAATGTGAAATTATGTGAAGCATTTCACATCAAAATATAGCTTCATACAACCTGCTACGATCGAACGTAGCTAGTTTGCGAAGTCAATATTTCCTGCTCACGCCTGCTGCCTGAAAAGCGTTTCAGGCAGCAGAACGGAAATGGTTACGATGCAGTTTCGATCCAGTTTTGCGTTAGGAAATACCCACACATCCCGGTCAAGTATGGATCGTTTTAGGGTTATAATTTACTAGCGGACGTCACGCGGTTTCGCCCGCGTGGTTCCCGTTTCCGTGGGAGTACGGGGATAATATATAGCTTATGTTACTAAGGGTAAATGTAGCTTTATAATGGTGAAAGAATTTTTGAAATCGGCGCAGTAGTTTCTTGAGTTTATTCATTACAAACATCCACACAAAAATACAAATCTTTCCTCTTTATAATATTAGTGTAGATTTACAATCCTGGGTACATCCCTTACTCTGCCCTTTTGGTTATGCATTCTACACTGCTGCTTTCATAAATACTTGACACTGAAAACGAGATATTTACCATGTTTACTGTTTGTTTCGAGTTCCCGATATTTCGGTTTATGAGCACACAGATCGGTATACCCTTTTTCTTGTTCGTTTAATATCGGGAACTCAAAACACACAAACAAACACAAACATAAACGTAAACATGGTACTTAAATATCCCGTTTCAGAGTTAATGATATTTTTTGTTACCATGTCAATTTAAAAACTTTTATAAATACTTGAATATACACAGTGTTTGCATGAGCTTTATCAAATAATGGTTTTTACTTACTATTGTCGCTTCATGTAAAATACTGGTATTTAGCTGCATCCGGTTGGGCTGGAAGCCGACCCCAACGTAGTTGGGAAAAGGCTAGGCAGATGATGATGGCTTACTATTGTACTAGTACGGTCGACCAAGCTTTAGGTTTACATTTTACAATGTAATTTGCATGTTAAAATGTAAACTAAATAGACAGGTCGACCGTCTCAAGGAATCGTCGAAGACTTTTAAAAGGCTTAGCGTCCAACTTTCCACTTTTAAGTGTAATATATCTAGTGTGTTGTGGAATTCCAAAATAAAACAGCAAGCAAACTTTACTTTCTTAATATAATATTCTTCTGAAAATCTTACGTCATCCATCTTGCATATTCATCGTCCGTCTTTCTACAGTTGGTGCCAGTTAAGATGAGAATAACGGTCATTGAACCACCTACATTTATTAAACTCCTTAACTTTGAAAACCAAAAATAAGCCTGTTCAAGTCTTGAATCGTCATCAATCGTGATCTTCAACGTTTTTTGTAATGAAAAACTATACATAGGTTCTTTGTTTTGGTTCGTACGAAGAGATATTAGGGAAAGGGCAATGACCGCTATTCTCATCTTAACTGGCACCAACTATAATATATTGACATACAGTGTTGTCACACCATCATCTTACATTCCCTCATTAAATCAGTGTTCACACTTACTTCACCTTACATTCCCACATCTATTTAATATTTAAATTAACTATGTATATTCTTTGTTATCAGGTCATTCAGGAAGAATCCTTTGTATGTGTGTCACAAGGGAATCTCAATATCTACTGACTGGTTCCGAAGATACCAGTGTTATCGTCTGGGATCTTCACACGTTGGCAGTCAAGACTAAAATACTGTAAGTAACAACAAGGTTCCCTCCTATTTTGGTTCTTATGATAGAATCATTCTTTTACAAACGACCGGTCGTCGATGGTAATACTTTCACCTATAGTGTCCGCCAGATAAGTAAGAATTAAAGGTCATTAACCCGCATACATTTATTCAAATACCTACAAAATTCCGAAAACGGAAAAAATAACATTGTCATAATCACTTGTCCCGAAAAGACCTTTATCGTCATCATTGACTTTTTCTAGTAATGAAATACGATTCGTAATGAATTGTCGGGGTACCTACATAGAAATTAAGGAAAGAGGAATGAACTTTAATTCTTACTTATCTGGCGGAGACTATAGAGCTGGTCTAGCATAGTACAGAGGTTTAACTAAATTAGAAGTCTGCTAATACTGGTTTACCACATAACATAACATCACGCCTGTAATCCCCGATGGGTTAGGCAGAGGTACCACCTATTAGTACATCCACATTTCGCCAGTTATGTTTTTTTTATTATTATTTCATTTATTCATCGAAACACATATTTTTAACATTTTTACATATTTCTTAATAAAACTGCATAAAAACATTTAAAAATATAAAAAAACAGTAGCCCACCAGCGCTGGGAACAGGGTCCGAGCTGCCGGTGGTCAGGGCTCTTGAGAGAGGAGCCTCCTAACGATACGTGCCGTGTCCAGAAGTACTGCTTTCTGAATCAAGCCCTTGATCTAGCTGCCAAGCGAGAGCCTCCTAAGATGCTGGTCGAGGCTCTTGGCTATTAAGCCATTATTATTATTATTAGGGGGTGAGTCTAATGCCATCAAATGCGTACAAATTCAGACCCCGTGGCAGCTCCTGAGAAATTCTTGATGGAAAAACCCAATAACACTGTGGCCGACCCGGGAATCAAACCCAGGACCTCATACATAACAGTGGCACTTGCGACCACTATGTACTAGACCAACGAAGCAGTTTGGTTTGCTACTAGTACTTAAACAATCTTATTCATAAAACTGTCACTGTTAGGATAAAGTTGTATTTCAATATTTATAAAATAAAAATAAAATAAATCAATAAAAATACAAAAAAAACTTTTCACATCTGAAAACATTTTAAAGATTCTACTTGTGTTTATATACTCGTATTTATGTCCACAAAATGAGAGGATAAAACACTACGTACCTATAACACAAATCTTTCAATAGTAAGAGTATTGTATTAAGAGCCTATACTACCTCAGATTAGCAACTCTATTTGTGGTGGTTCAAACTTCGTTTGTAATACTGTTAGAATAAAGTTCTGATCAGCTTGCACTACAAAGCGGTTGTTACGTTAGTCACTGCGGCCGGATAGTGCGAAATGAGTGGTTTTTATTCTTTATAAAATCAAATTTTCGTCTTTTGGAAAAAATAAAAAACATAAGACCTGCTTTATAGTTAGTTCAGTTAGTATGCAAAGTTTCATGATCTAATTTGAAGAACTTTTTGAATACCAGTGGTTTATTGTTCGATTTGGAGGTAACTTTGGGATTTTTTTCTATCGATAAAATTTTATGAAATCGTGTTTTCGCCAAACATAAGACCTAACATTAATCCTCAACTTTACCATATATTTATTTCAAAATTAATGCTGCAGTATTTTAGGCGTAACGGAGGATCATGCTAAGCCATTTGAGGTAGTATTGGCCCTTAATAATGGAATTTGTCTTTCAATTAAACAACACAAGAAGAATTAAGCGGACCATGTAATTACGCCTTAACAAACGACACGACGAATACGGCCCTTCGTAGGTACAAGATTAAGTACACGGCGAACTTGTAATCAATTACCTAATTGATATCTTGCTCCATTGTACTAACAACATTACTTTGAGACCTACACGCTATTATCCCTGAAAACAAAGACCAAATGAGTTACATTTGAAGATACTCACAAGGGTCGTTTTAACTGAAAATAGAGTTCGATTTTATGTAATGTCTTGGGACGCTATCAAATCACCATAATTTTCAAGAGAAATAGACACATAAAAGTTTGTTAACTTTGTTAACTAGATATTATAAGACACTAAATAACTTTAGTAGTAGTATTCAAAGCAACATGTGTTGAACCTAAGATAATCTCTTGTTTAAATTCCGCTGAAAATAAATTCCGTTTTGTATGTATAATAATGCAGAATCGTCACAAGGTGCAATAAAAAATGCAACATCCACCAAACCTATGCGCAAAAATCTTCAGATTTCATAATCGGCTAATGTGTTAAAATTTCAATCACGTACATTCAGTCCTTTGTTATAAGTCAGTAAATAGGAACCTAAAACTGCGGCGTGCGCTCCTCATTACTTCAACTTCACTCGTCTCATTGTTCATTTATAATTAATAAGCACCTGTACTTGTGCTACAGCAATAGGACTGTACTATCGAGGACACTCCCGCCTGACCACCACTAAGCTCATTTTTGCTTGCACTCGCAACATAAAAACGCTCTCTAGCCCCGCCCCGTTGACTTTGTGTAGAAAAAATGAATGAAAAGATACCGAATCGGCCGAGCGCACTGACGACGCACGCCAAACGAGAGTTATGGTTACTTTGCGCGCCAAAGTTGACGCTTTCCTAATAGGCCCAAACTTTAAGGGGGCGTGGCTCGGCGCCTCCGCATGATTTAAGCGAAAAAAAATTAAAATGGTCAGGCGGAAAAGACCCCGATAGTACATAAGTACAGTCGGACAAATAATTGGGTGTGGGTATAGGTGCAGACTTGTGACTTGATTCAAATGGAAGGTGTGTGGTGCATATCTTTAGTGACACATTTGCCGAAAATTACTTGACAAAATACCGCCGGCTTTCCTTCCAAGCAAAAATATTGCGATAAGTGATTTCGACCGCCTAATTTCATGATATTTCAAATAATGCGATGTGAAGCAATGTGATGTGTGTGTGTGTGTGGTATCCGGCAGAGTAGAATAGAACCAACACATTACACTCACGGGTGTCGTATAAGGCGACTAATGGCTGAGGCAGAACACCTTGCGGCTCCGTAGACCAGAGAATGGGCAGCAGCGTTTTCTGTTAGTCTTTCATCACTGCGATCTCCAATCCGCCTGCCAAGCGTGGAGATTACGGCAAATTCCTCCCATCATGTGAGAGGCTTATGTCCAGCAGTGGACGTCATGGGCTGTTGTTGTTGTTGATGTGATTTCGACCGCGTAATTTAATGATATTTAAAATAATGCGATGTGATTTCAAAGCGATGCGATGATATTTCGTAATATTACAAGTACGACTGCCTCGATGACCTAGTGGTCACTATGGCGACTCCTGAGCATGAGGTCCTGGGTTCGATTCCCGGGTTGGGCAAATTGTTATTGGGTTTATTCATCAGGATTTTTTCAGTAGCAGCTATAGAGTGTGGATTTGCGCCCGGTTGATGGCAATAGGATCGCCCCCTATTACATGTTACTTAAACATAGATAACTGGCGAAATGTGGGTGTACTATTAGGTACACCTCTGCCCAACCATTCGGAGATTACAAGCGTGATTTTATGTTACACGAACAATAACAATTTATATTGGCATGGAATTTTAATGGTGAATATTTCTCTGAGTAAGTAGTTTGTTTGACAGTACAAATGTACATTTATGTGGCAACGTGTATTGTTTGTTAGGGAACACATAGCGCCGGTGCTGTGCGTGGCAGCTATCGTGAACAGATCATTAGTGATCAGCGGGGGAGAGGACTCCGCTGTTATTGTGACTTCGCTCGTTGATGGAGCACTGGTAAGGGACGAATGTTTTTCTTTTATGTGCCTTTAAAAAATGTATAGATTGATGTTTGTTACATGAATAGAAAACAACATTTTGGTTAGGTTACAAGTCAATACCGTTGAATAATTAATAAGTTTTGTAACTATAGGCACGCTGTCGGATATTCAACTCTTGGTCCTAAACCCTAAACCGAGCATTGAAAATCGCACAGTTCGCCTATAATATAATTAATTCATTTTGGTGTCACCAAATATTAGTAGCGGTCATGTAAAATTCTCTTTTTAGTTAGAGATAGTTTTAATGTTTTCAAAGGTTCTGTACAGTAGTCGAAACTATCAATAAATTGTTAAACAGAATAAAGTGTTCCAGATTTCTGTCTTATGGTCCAGTAAACAGCACTTTCCGTACAAAACAAAACTTAAAGCACCAATTTCCACCAGGTAACAAAACTCGACCACCACCGAGGCTCAGTGACAGCTGTCAAAGTAATCCAAGATGGCGACATCCTTGTCACTTGCTCACAAGACGGGACAGTATGCACATGGAACGTCGACAACTTCACACTACTCAGTACCGTGAATGCAGGAGTACCGATAAATACCATGGAAGTGACAGATGACAATGTATTCCTTATAACGTTACAAGGAGATAATGAATTGCATGTCAGAACGTTTATCACTGGGACCCATCTGCATGTATTGAAGAGGCATAAGGCTAAGGTAAGTGGAGATATGAAACTTAATTGTCTAACTTTAAGGTACTATCGAGGACACTCCCGTCTGACCACCACTAAGCTTATTTTTGCTTGCACTCGCAACATAGAAACGCTCTCTAGCCCCGCCCCGTTGACTTTGTATTGAAATAATGAATGAAAAGATACCGAATCGGATGAGCGCACTGACGACGCACGCCAAACGAGAGTTATTGTTATTTTGCGCGCCAAAGTTGAGGCTTTCCTAATAGGCCCAAACTTTAAGGGGGTGTGGCTCGGCGCCTTCGCATGTTTTAAGCGAAAAAAAAATATGGTCAGGCGGAAAAGACCCCGATAGTACATACCTACACATGATTCGGCAAAGAAGAGTGATAATGTCGAATATATGTAGAATAGGCTCGTGTACTGAAAAAATCTAATTAGTCCGTCAGTTAGATTCTCATAAAATGTTTGACCCGTATTTTTTATTTTGTTACGGAAACCAAAATTGACGAAGATACGACGCTTTTAAAATTCTCAATACGTCACGCCGTGGTATAATTTTTAGTGCGTTCTGACGTCACGAGCCCCCACTCTCGATTTTTGATGCGTTTTATCTTTGTATATTCACTGATTTACAAAAACAAAAAATATGTGTCCATTATTTTCCAATGACGGACTAAATAGATTTGCAATTTATTGATGGTGGAAACTAGCCTATTTTAGATACTTATGCGTTCGGGTAAAAACCCTTAATTTAGCTCAAATTGTACTGCACTGTCCCGGTTATTATGTGGCAATGGTAGATTTGGCCAAACGGTTAAGACCGAATGAAAGCAAGAATATGAGTAGTAATGCTTTAGGCGTGTTCGGTTAGGCTTTATTATTCAACAAAGCGAATGGGTCGACCCAAACATATGTGTTACACCCCTTACTACATCGTGAACGTGTAGGTTGCAAACATGAAAGTGACAGGTGACAATTTGTTTCCGATCACATGCTGCATACCGATACATTCCTACTATGAAAGTGACGACATATAATTTATTTCTTCTCATATACTGCCTGTTTTTTGGTACAGTATTTTGCATGAATACAAAAAACTTCTAAAATAAAACAAAATAGCCTTTAATAACTCTGACCTTCTACTTATTTTTAAACCCAAAACATTGCTTCCTTTTAACAAAAAACGTTCCGAAGCTTAACATCGCACTATCCATTTAGGAAAAATAAAACGAATACCGATGTAATTAACTTTATACAAAACAACGGACCTATTGTCTTTCTTAGAAACAAGTAATCTTTTGTTTTATAACTCCTTTGTGGATCCCGTAGGTATTCAATTAATAGACCCCAGGGATGTGCCTTAACAGACGCACAGAGGGCGCTACAGACAGGTCTTTTAAGAGGAAACGGTGCCTCCTCCCATGTCCGGATTGTGAACAAAATACCACACCCCACGGTCATATCTCCAAAGATCAGTCGCCATTTGAAGGTTACCTCCCGAAAACAAAAAAAAAGTATTAAAATAGACAATAGCTTCAGCAGGACAGGCGTTTGTACTGTTCTTACAAGTTTGGCCGCTAAGAGAATTCGTTCCTGACAGGTCGCAAGTATATTATTGGTGATGTTATATAACTTATAGTTATTTGAATAACCCTCGGTATCGTGAGGGTTATAAACTGGGGGTTGATTGAAAAAAAGTACTGGTAGTGGTTACCGTATACTTATATTTCGACTCGACACAGTTGATACATTTAATATCAGTCAGTGTTCCAAGATGATACTAAAAACACGACGATGGAATTCGCTGCGCCCCCGCCAGGGGGTGCGGCAGGCCGCGGCGGCCATACCTCGGTCCGCAACTGCGGACCCGTCACTGGGTTGGAATATATCCAAAACCTGCTGGACGCATGTAAACATGCGCCCATGTGTGTGGTTGCTGTGTTGTGACTGTAGGCGCGCCACAGCGCTGCTGCGATGCTTTCTTCACAGTGGTCCGTCTCCGCCGGGTGAGACCCCCGGTCACCCGAGGGAAGCCCAGCGGGAGACAACCAGCGACAGAGGCACCGACTTACAGCGCACCTACAGTGGATGTGTGAGTCCCGCCCGCCCCACTAACCAGAGCTAGCCGGCAGTGGTACGGGCTGCGGAAACGACGTGTGTGTGTGGACGGTATTGTATGTGTAACACCGCCCATGTATGCGTTTACCGCGGGCTCAGGAGCCGCGACCACGCGTGTCTCTACGTGCTTGTAGAGGAGTGCAGTGTGGTTATAACTGTGCGCCTTGCCTATATTAACTTAGAACAAGTCGCACAGTCGGGTGTAGGTAATGTGTGTGGAGTCATATTGTGCAGGTAAGCTGCGTGTAGCGAGAGACAGCTTACTTGGGTCAAATCCGGTGATGAGGGCGGCGGAGGGGGGGTGACCATGCGTTGCCGGTCGCGGACGCTCCACTGAGTCGTCCTTGACGGTCTATCCACTGTACAAAGAAAGTAGTGCAGCCAGGCCGTCAAGGACGACCAGTTCCACGTCCCGACCCTGCCTGATGGCACCAATCAGGTCCATCAACAGCTGGATGGCGCGGGCTGTAAACTCCTTCTTCTCGGCTTCTGAGCCGGCAGCTGGGCCGCTGGTGGTGCCTCTGTTGGCACGGAGTTCTTCTTGTGGCCCAACGGACTTCCTTTCTTCGGGCTGCGTTGGAGCTGCAGCCGGAGTTACAGCCCGCTCCAGGGTCGGAGGCTGGTCGCCCGGTTGTTCTCCCTCAGGTGCGGAGGGGCGCACGGGTGCCTTACCCTTTCCCCCCCGCTTCCTCTTCTTTCCCCTCCCCCGCTTCGAGGAGGGGGGAGCTTCTCCCCTGTTGGTGGGTCCGTTGCCCGCCGCCATCAGCGACTCACCTTGGGCCTCGGTGGAGGCCACATCTGTTGGCCCCTCGGGGACCGTTGCCGGTCGTCGTGAGGCGGTAATGGCGGCGACTGTACCCGCTCGCCTGTTGGCTCTTATCTCTGCTTGAAAAGAAGGGCACTTGATGTTATTAATAATAAATAAATAAATAAAAGGTTTATTGCAGAAACTTGTACAACTTTTACAGTTGTTATTGGTGGTTTTTGTTATTGGCGGGATGCTCGCCCCCGCAGTTAACGCACGTAGCTGGTACGTCCCGTGGGCGGGGGCAGTCCCGCGCTGTGTGCCCCTCTCCGCAGCGGACACAGGCGAGCGGCCGGTGGCAGTGGTGCGACGAGTGCCTCCATTTCTGACACCGGTGGCACTGGGCGGGCCCACGCTTGCCCCGCCAGGCTTCGATCTTGACACCTCTCATGTATAGGAACACGGAGGTGTCAAATATCCTGCGTACATCAGGCGTCCTCTTCTTGATGTGGCGAACGTACTCCGGCTCGTACCCCAACGCGCGGAGCTCCTCCTCGATCTCAGAAGGGGTGGTGTCCACAGGCAGCCCCCTGATGGCCACCTTAAAGCTTCGCTCCGCCTGTAGCGAATAAGCGAACCAGGATATACCGTCCTCCTTCTCCAGGCTAGTCAAATAGCGCTGGACCACCCTATATTCGACTTCACTCTTCGGAGTGAAGCGAATTCCAGTGCCAAATGGTTTGGCACTGGGGGGGTGGCCCAGCTTCTCTTTGAGGGCCCTGAAATGAGCGGCCCATCCTGGCAGCTTCTCCACCGTAAGCGGAGGATACCTAGGCCACTTCTGCGGCTTCGGCTTGGGCTGGCTGGCGGCTGTATTGTCCAAGTCCCGGGGGGCCGCCGACTGTGAGGGAGAGACAGTGTTAGTGACACTCACCCCATGCTGCGTCCCTGGACTCTTCAGCGTCGATGTCGTTGAGGCAGGAAGCGTGCGCCTGGTGGCCTCCGCAAAGGTAGGCGGCGACATGCCCCCCCGCAGCGGCGCGTGGTCGCGCTGCAGCGGCGGGTCGAGGCAGTACCGCTTCGCCTCCTCCTCGGCCTCGTCTGTACTGCGGTGACGTCGCTGGGGCCGCGGCTCCGCCCGAAAGTCGGAGCCATAACCCCGCGACTGCGATGGTGCTTCTACTGGGGTGCGCCTCCACAGCGCACTCGGCCCCGAGTCATCCGACCCTGCAGATGCGAGCGACATGCTCGAGCTGGCTCGCGACGAACCGCTCTGCCGGTGAGTCGTAGGCCGAGGCATGGGGGGGCGCCGGCGATGCGGGCACCTGGGGCGCCAAGAGAGCCTGGCGCGCTCCCGGAGCCAGCCTGGGGTCCCGGCTGGAGAGCCTCGCTACGGACGCAGCCCCTAAGGGCGCGGTCAAAGCGGCGGGGCGCGCAGCCGTGGTGGCGTGCTGTTGTGCAGCGGGGCGCACAGATGGCGCTGGTGTCATCAGTGTGGTGGCCACTAAGGTGCGTGGCAGCGGCGTGGGCGACAAGGGCGCGGGCGCGCGCCACTGAGTCGCAGGTTCTTGCACGGGCGGCGGCGCGGGATCGTGCGCAGCCACATGCGCGGGTGCAGTGGCGCGCTGTTGTGGCGCGCGGTCAATGTTCGCAGCGGCGGTCAGCGGTGGAGGGGGCCGGGGGCTGAGATGGACCCGGGCGGTACGAGGACGGGCGCGCAGATACGGCATGCGGTTGGTGCGGCGGGGGCACCGGCGCAGCACGTGCAGGCGCCGGTGACGTCGACGGGCCACACGCATCAGCAGCCGTGCCTCGACTCGCTCCGTCTTCTTCCCTCTCTGCCCGGGCTTCGGACGGCGTCTTCTTCTTTCGTCTGGAGTTGGAGGACCTCTTTTTGCCGGTCGTCTTCCTCTCCTCACTATGAGGGGGGGGGGGGGGGGACCGGGCGGCGCTGGATCGGGCAGCACGAAGCCGATGTTCGGCATCGACACCGTCCACTCCAGCGCCCAGAGACGAGCCTCGTAGTCGGCGTCGCCGTGACCGGACGAGTCACGGGCGCCGGACTTCTTCGACCGCAACGGTGCTCAGGGCACCGGGCAGCTGGGTGGCTCCCCCTGTGCTCGTACCAGTGCTAAGCACTTGCAACTTGCACGAACACAGGGAAAGTGGGTACGTTGCGGCCCGCGCGAGCGGGAGTTTTCCAAATGTACCCCCAACTGGAGCACAATTTGGTCAGCTTCCTCCGGAGTCCGTCTGCAGCGCTGTAGTTGAGACGTCAGCTCTGGACCAATTCTCTCAGCGGCCAAACTTGTAATCTAATATTACTGAGTAAGGCATAAAAAGATGAAGTAATAATTATAGCCTAAGTTCTAGGCCAGTCTTAATCTCCACTGCGTTCAGACCTTGCAAATTAATCAGATTTCCACCATAAATTCAATCCTCCCGACGTAGAATCACTTTCATTTTAATAAAATCTCTTTCATTTTGTTCGCTAGAAGCAAAAGGAACAAGTTTTTAAAGGGAACCCCTGTTGCGTCCCAACATAACTTTATCTTAAAACTTTGTTCAGCAATACCTTCTTATTATCTGGAGCAACGTTAATCTCACGATAGGGTACGAGGGTTTAGTTAAATTAAAAAGACACAGCTTCCTTAGTTTTTAAAGATGGCGCGATCTTGCTACATTTTGTGTCAACAGTTTGAGAGTTGACTTTAATTAGATCTACTCGTCGATTTATTGATAATACTCGTAAAGTATCCACTATAGACTATTACTGTCATGAGTGGTCCAAATCCTCTTCTTGATAGTTTTCCAATCATAAATTTTTTTTGTCATAAGAGAACCTATTTAAAAAAATCTTTCTTTATTTTAACACACACTTTAACACTCACATTACACATCTTTAACGTTAACAAGAAGGCATTTTCTAATCTCAATATCATTAAGAGTTACAAAAATAAGCAAAATCACATGCTTTCGTATAATAAATAAATCGAATGTTTTTTAAAGAACCTCTTTTAAAGGCCGATTAACGAGTTATAACTAGAACTTCATCATCATCTGCCTGGCCTTTTCCCAACTATGTTGAGGTTGGCTTCCAGTCTAACCGGATGCAGCTAAATATCTGTATTTTACATGGAGCGACTGCCTATCTGACCTCCACAACGCAGTTAGTAGGTACTGGGTAATACGGTACCCCTTGGTCAGACTGGTTGTCAGACTTTCTGGTCACTGACTACCTGTAACGACTGTCAAAGATATACAAATCACAGCCGGGACCAACGGCTTAACGTGCTTTGCGAGTCGGTCACCCATCCACAGACCAACCTAGGCAAGCACGGCTTAACCTAAAGATCGACCCGAGCGGCTGTTATTATTTAGCCACGAGCTCCTCTTATAACTAGAACTTGGATCCTTATAAATTTCAAAGCACATTCCGTTCGATTGGTAGGTACACAAAGAGACTAACAAACTTCTACCACCCCAGTAACTCCAGATTCCAACAACATCTAATTCCTAATAAATCCAAACTTCCCAAAACCCGTGACCAAATAGTTGCCACCGAAATATTAAGCCCAATACAACCTTGACATCCACCGCACATTCAACCTAACGTAATTGGGTATCACCAAATTGGTTAAGCTCTTTATTCGTTAGAGAAAATAGATTACCACCGATTTCTTTTAAGTGCTCTTGGACCCGTTTCTCATTACATTTGGTGGACGCGCCGCTAAGCGGTGCTATTATGTTACCATCGATATTGCGGATTCGGGAACTTTCTTTGTTTATTGGAGTAGTAGCATGTTTTTGGTATACTAGCTCTTGCCTATGGCTTCGCTCGCGTGGAGGTCATAATTATTATCCCACAAGAACGCACGGTCATAAAAAAAAACTGTCCCATGTGTACCTGTCATGGTCTATCGGTGTGCCAAAATTCATTCACATACCAGTCACAAGGTAACAGATGAACGGAGCCATTTTCGCATATTAAAAATGAAATCAAATAATATGATTATTTGATCATAATCAAATCCTGATGTGATATAACATTATTTTGTGTACAGATTTTATCTATAATATTTAGTTGTTGACCAGTCTCTTGTATTGTACGGTCAGCTAAAGGGATTATATCAGTTTTGGCAGCGTCTATTTTCTAGCAACTCACACAATGTTACAATAGGATTAGTAGATTGTATGACAAGGGAGCAAAATAGTATTTTTACGGCGAGGGCGCTATTTTGATTCCAGAGCGAAGCGAAGGATTCTAGAATAGAATCCCGAGCATAGCGAGGGATTCTAAAATAGAATCCTGAGCGTAGCGAGGGATTCAAAGTACATCGCCTGAGGGAAAAATATATTTGCTCTCGAGTCATATACTCTACTTTTCATCTCGTTCTATGAGAAAATAAATAAGAGACACTTTTAAGTAATTAATGAATAAGTTTAATTAAAAAAATGACATGAATGTAAAAAAGGTAAATTACAAATTTATATTTATATCTAATACACTGGCGAAATTTTGAAAATTTATTGTCACTGTGTGTGTTTTGTTTGGGATTGATATAGTTGTGGATTTATTATGATGATATATACAGGATGACACTTTTATCACTTTCAAAATAAAATGGGTATAATAAGTGAACGGAGTAGAAGCAAATGCCACACTTAGTTTTTTTTTTAATTCGAAATTAAAAAAAAAAAAAAATCGTTTGATTTGAAATTCGATATTTTACATTTTTTGTTTTTTTTTTTTAATTTCTCTTTCTTTGTTCTAATATGAAAAGTTTACTTGAAATTTGTAGTGTTTTTTGATGATGGATCAATTCTTTTCTAAGCTGTGGAAAAAAGAAAAACAAAACTAGGTATGCCTTAAGCTTCTACTCCATTCACCGAATATACCCATTTTTTTTGGAAAGTGATAAAAAAGTCATCCAGTATTTTGAGTGTTTGTAATCTCAGTATGTTTGTAATCTCAGTATCTGGCTGGTGCTCAGGAAAAGGTTCCTTTGATGTAGAAGAGCGCGGTGACAACAGCACGGGCGAACTATCTGCAACTCTTCATTTGGTATTTTCTACAATGCGGGTGCTGACCCCCGCACCGTACAAACACTAATTTATACAATTTTCGTTCGATTTCAATGAAGGATTCATGTCCCAAATTCAAATCTCATTACTGCCCGCTAAAAAGTCTAGTGGAGAAAAGAGCTACTTTACCCGCTAAAAGGGGAACAAAACGAAACTTTTCGAATAGAAAGGATGAAAATGCTATTATCAGTGAGTTCTGGGAACATGAGAAACACCTTCCCGGTATTATATTTACAGAATTTCACTAAAGCTCTAAAATTAAATTTAACATTTATGAAAACACCGATGTTGAATTGCTTTTCCGATAACAATTTTCACAAATCTGAAAATTAACCAATATAATTTTGATATTAAAACGAGCAATTAAATAGCTATTTTCGCAACTATCAGGCAATAAATTCGGGGCCAAAATGAATTCATTTCTCGTATCCTCTTTCCGATATCGATAACGAACTTTCAATTAGTAGCGAATAGAATCGAAAACTTGGACTTGAACAAGTATTAATTGATGCTTTAATTAATATCCCGAGAACGAAGTATCTTTAGATGCTTTGTAAGAACAGGTATCAGCAAAAAGAGAGTTTCCGAAGTTGCAAAACTTTGGGAAGTGGTTGAGAAGCAAGCCAATACTACAAGCGGAACCTAACGGAGATCGTACTTTTACTGAAATATTTTATTTAAATTGATACTCTGAACATTGATTTTTCTAAAAGTATGTAGTTACGGTGGATTTCGTGGAACAAAAGAACAAATAGGTACGTTACCATGGGTACTTTAATACCCTTATTCCTATCGGATTAGTTAGGTGGGCCCAATTAATATTTTATAATAATTGATTTGGTTGTCTCCAGATCTTTGACAGCCATTACAGGTAGTCGATGGCCCGAAAGTCTGACAACCAGTCTTACCAAAGGGTATCGTATAAATAACTGGGTTGTGCAGGTCAGATAGGAAGTCGCTTCGTTTGTAAAATACTGGTATTCAACTGCATCCGGTTAGATTGGAAGCCCCCAACATACTTGGGAAAAGGCTAGGCAGATGATGATGTTTTGGTTGTCTCCAATCTACCAATAGGATTACCAACAACAAGATACCAGGAATGAATATCTTATAGAAGTTTACCCTTTTAGGTGAAATGTTTCTGCGTGGCTCACGACTCGTCTCGCGCGGCGGTAGGTTGTACCGACCAGAGGATTTACTTGTACAGTCTGCACAGTGCAACACTCTTGCGCACGTTGACTGTGGCGCATGACCTAGCGGCGCTGGCCGTCGCTGATAAAGATCACTTCTTGTTGGCTGCTGGTGAGTTCATTGATTTTAGATTTAGGCCCGATTACACTATACAATCCCAGAATGCGTCAATGACATGAACATAGTTCTGTTTCACTCAACTAAAAATGACAGAGACAGGTATATGTTTTAAATAGATTTAGGGCTAAATCCGAGTAATGAGTTATGATATAAACCGGTCCCAAAGCTTTTCAAGTCCGACTTTGCATATTTCTCGACATATTATTTAAAGTTAAAACATCTGTTCAACGCGCAATAATTCTTGCTTTGGGAAGAAAGCTTTACGATAATTCATGATCTTACTACATAAAGATACCTAACACTATATTATTTTCAGGCGGTAACCGAGTGACAATATATTCATTCCACACAGAGGACAATTTGACCAATTTCCGACCAACCAAGCAAAGACAGAGACGCCAAACGAAATCCATGACGAACGTCACAATGTTACAGGTAAACGCTCAGAAATCAATCCCAGGCTATATTTAGATCCTTCTCCAAATAGTTTTATGTGTCGATATTTTCATCCTGCCAATATTGCTTGTACGGAAAATGAAGACGGAAATAAGTATAAAGGGTGGGTTGCGAGATAATCCCTAGCAAGAGTAAATCAAAAGAGATTTGTACATGAAAAGCTTTTATTTATATCTAAACAAAAATATCTTAAGAAATTATCAGTCTTTTCATCGCTCGTTATTATTTTTGTCCTAACAGGCAGAACAAAGTGAGCTAATCCCAATTAGCTGTCTAGAAATCTCTCGAGATGGTCAACTGGCTGCCAGCGGTTGTGCCCGAGGTCTGGTCAGAGTATGGCATCTTTCTACCCATCGTCTTCAAACCACACTGAACGGACACTTGGGACACGTCACCTGTGTGACCTTCTCTCCCAACAATCTGTTGGTATTGAGCGGGTCCGAAGATAGAACCATTGTTGTATGGCAACTGGCTGATAATTCACCATCATTGACGTATAAGGTTAGTAAGAACAAGTTTGTATTTCCATAATCTTCAGCTGTTTTGTTCGTAAATTCGGATCCTTTAGAAATTTAGGTCGTTTACCCGAAAACTTTTAGGTTCAGAATAGAGCATTTAATTAAAAAACTATTCTTGTTAACAAACATTCTATCTTTGTCTTCATAACTCCGTCGTCAAACTTTCCAACAATTTTATATTGAGTTTTACATAGCGGAGTTTTTGCAGGGGCATTCGGCAGCTCTTCAAACTTTACTTATGATGTCGGATGGGAGACGAGCGATGTCGGGAGACAGAGCTAGGAATGTTCACGTGTGGCTTGTGGACTCCGGCATAGTCCTGCACTCAACCGCTGCACCCACAGCCAGTCTGGATGTTACCCTGAACATGAAGTTCGCCGTAAGTTTCAAACTAACTTCGCAGACCAAGTTAGGCATACTCAACATTCTGACAAGATTAGGCTCATAGATTCCAGCTTTTACGAGTTGAATGTTCAATGTGGGTTTGTAAGTACTATGATGTAAATGTTAAAGTCTCTTATTATTACGCCAACACCAACTTATAATATGTTAACATACTTCAGTTACTTTTTAATTTAACATGAAACCTCCTGAATATTTAATTCAGGAGGTAAATTCGACTTTTCGATTTTGAAGTGAAAACTTCTTTAGACGCGTTGAGCACTTTTTGGGTGAAGGAAAAACATTGAACTCATCGTCACTTGACGTAACGTGCGGTCACGCTTCGTAGCACTCGTAGGCGATCCGCTACGGCGTAGCACCACATAGGCATGCGCGGGGCATAACCATTGCTACGACTGGGGCGGGTGTACTTTTTGTTTTCACTTCTATCGGCGGTCCCCAAAGACTGCCCCGAGTTTTTTGGAGTGTCTTGCCCGTAGAGATCTACGCTAGAGAATGGGCAGCTACAGTACTTTCACACGGCAGTTTTTTGTGAAATAAATGCTTTGATTTTGATTTTTATTATGACGACGCATTAAGGTGAATGCTCCAACCAGCCCGCGAAATTCAAATTTTCTTACATTTTTTGTAATTTTACTGTAGAGCACTATCGTAGAATACTTTATATTAAGGTGAATGCTCCATAGTAGCCCGCGAAATTAAAATTTTCCTACGTTTATAGCAATTTCGTGGGCTACCCTGCAGCATCAGCCTTAACGTGCTGCAACACAATCTGTTGCTTGTTTGCTTAGCTCAAAATAAGTTAAAATTGCCAAAGCCCTTGTTAATGTCATCGGTATCATACAGGTTTTATCAGACGGTGACAACTCAGTCCGTATCTGGACCTTAGCTGGCGGTGACAGTGGAGAAGAAAAGAGAAACGTGTCTCACGCAGAGAGGATCACATGTTTTGCTTTGACATCTGACTCACAACATGTGGTCACTGGGTCTATGGATATGTCTCTCAAGGTCTGGAAGTTGGATGGAGGGAAGTTGTCTCAGGTTAGTGTGTAAGATGGTTAGACCAACAATTAGTCTATATGACTAGAATGTCTCTTAATTATTGCACACAGACTTATCACAAATCAATCACTCAGTAGGGTGGATGACATCATAAAACAATCATTCCAAGACACCTATCTCTAAAAAAACACTTTATTTTGAGCCTGAAAACCCGATTTATTTTCAATTAATTGCCAAATTCGATTTTTAGTTGCTTTGAAATCAATAAATAGTTCTTCTTCTTCTTTGCGTGTCGATAAACTCAAATAATACCCGACCAGTATGTTGCCACCTGCACAGCTCTGTCATTGGCTTCGTTTAAATCCTGGAAGGTGCAGGTGGCTGCGCAGGATGGGCAACAAAGGAGGTGGGGCATATCCTGTAGAGGGGCTCCACACAGACATTGTATTTGGGACAGGTCGATGATACCCCATTTGGCCAGATTATTTCTACAGCGGCCAACCTGGGCCCGCAAACGGTTAAGAGATTTCCAGATTGGCCACTGCAGTTCCTGTCCAGGGGGAAGATGTTCTGTTGGATTGATGAAGTGAGGAGGGGTGGGATGTCTGTTCCTCCACAATTCGCATCTTTCGTCTGACGCACTGTCCTTTGAGGAAATTGTGTGTCTCACGAAGCTTTTACGGCTTTTTAAGCGTGAAGGTGGCATTTGGTGCCCGTACAGGGGGTGGCGGTTATCTCGTTCCTGTTTTCCTTTCTCGATGCGACTAGCTATTTCGCGCCGAACGTCTGGTGGGGCTATACCTGCCAACGGATACAACATCGCAAGAGGGGTGGGTTTTAAGCACCCCGTTATAATGCGGCAAGTATCGTTCAGCGCTATGTCCACTTCTCTAGCGCGGGCCGAACGGTGCCACACTGGGCATGCAAACTCCCCAGCAGAAAAAGCAAGACATAGGTCGGTCGTGCGGAGAACTTGTGGCGATGCTCCCCAGCTGGTGGATGTGAGGCGGCGAAGAACGTTATTTCTAGTCCCGACTTTAGTTTTGTTTTAAGGCAGTGGTACTTGTAAGTCAGAGATCTGTCTAGGGTGACGCCCAAGTAGCGTGGTTGAGAGCAATGCTCCACGTCAACGCCCCGCCACGAGACACTGAGAGTTCTGTTTGCCTGACGGTTGCGGAGATGGAAAGCACAGGACTGGGTCTTGGACGGATTTGGCCGTAGGGCATTTTCATCATAGAATTTCCCCAGTGTTTCCAGAGCTTCCGTCAGTTTATCTTCTGCCTCTTCAAATGTAAGTGTCTGGGCGGCCAAAGCAAGGTCGTCTGCATATAAAAAGCGTTTCGTTGGTGGAGAACAAGGCTGGTCGTTTGTGTAGATGTTAAAAAGAGCCGGGGCTAGCACGCTACCTTGAGAGAGCCCGTTTTTCTGGCAGCGCCACCTACTCTTGCTATTGTCGAGATGAACTTGAAAGCGGCGGTTATTTAAAATAGCGCTAAGAATTTGCACGAAACCGACATCCTTGGTGAGCTCGCTGACTTTTCGTAAAAGTCTTTTGATGTTGACTGTATCATAGGCTGCCGAAAGATCAACGAATACAACACCTGTGACTTTATTCGCCTCAAACCCATCTTCTATGTATTGCGTTAGGTTAAGGGTCTGATTGGTACATGACTTTCCTGGCCTAAAGCCAGCTTGCTCAGCGATAAGGTTTGGTTCGATAACTGGCGTTAGGCGGTTGAGTAGAAGCCTTTCAAAGAGCTTAAATGTGTGACAGAGAAGAGATATAGGTCGGTAACTCTTTGGTTCTTTCGGACATTTACCAGGCTTAAGAAGAGCAATTACTTTAGCTCGCCTCCAGAGTTTAGGGATCTTGCAGTCGTTAAGGCACGAGTTGAAAAGCGATTGAATCCAGGAAACCGCTACTGGTCCGAGGTGTTTTAATTGGTCGACTGTAATGTCATCAAAACCAGGAGCTTTGCCATTTTTTAAGTTTTTAATCCCGTATATAACGTCGGATAATGTAAAAGACCTGCTGATATTGTGTGTGATATTATCGTTTACCGCTTCAGACAACTTTTCGATTTTGGCTAAGCGATGGGGTGGTTTTCCATTAAGGAGCAGCTGGTAGGCAACTTGATTGGCGGTTACCTGGCCCGGGTTCGAAGCTTGAGGGGGGTTATCAGTTAGTTTTTGAATCGTACTCCAAGCTTTTTTACTATTGTGTGTCATATCTATTTCGGTGACTAGTGACATCCATTTTTTTCTGCGGCTATCGCTTACTTCACGCATGAGTTCCTCACCGAGTTCTAAAGTTTGTTCAGAAAAGGGGTCTGTGTTGTATAAGTTTTCATAATCTGCAAGTAGTGAGGCGGAATCCTTGCTTAGGCCTGGAATATAAGCAGTGCGGCAACCTCTTGGAATGTACTTTCGAGATATGGCCCATACATCTTCGACAAACTTATCGTAGTTGTTTGGGACTGGTTCTAAGTCGAGTAGCTTTGAGTCAATGCCATCAGAAAACATCTGCCAGTTAGCCTTCGAAAAGTTGAATCGTCGCCTAAAAGGCACAATCTGAGGTTTTACTGCTGATTCAACGCAACATCCAATTGGTCTATGTTGAGTTCTTGGAATAGGAATAATATAGGTACTAATACTTTCTTTTTTATACTAATACTTTCAATAAATAGTTGAGTCATTGAGTTGAATAAACAGTGACGTCACAGTTTGCTATTGCCATACAAAATCTATGAGAGAACCGCGTTTTGACAGCTCTTAAAAAGTATCTAATTGATTGGTGTTTCATGTACCCCATTCTTTTAAAATATGTTACTCTTACGCTTACATATTTAAATTATTTCTTGAATACCAGTACGTACTAACTTATTTATTGGAGTAGTTAACACTTCTCTTACTAATCTCACCTTTGTACTAATAGGCGAGACGACAAAAAAAAAACTAATTAGTCCGTCAGATAGATTTCCAAAAAATATAGGACACATACACACATCAAAAAAAGTTTGCGATCACTGAAAAATTGAAATCTGTTTTGGTACAGTTTAGAAAACACATAATAAAGATTTTTTTCTTGATAAAGTTCAATTTAAAAAATATATCAGCTTATGATAATGATCACAAACTTTTGTGTATGTGTGTATTTATTATTTTGTTACGTAAACCAAAATTGACGAAGATACGACGCTTTTAAAATTTTCAATACGTCACGCCTTGGTATATTTTTTAGCTAGTTCTGACGTCACGAGCCCCCACTCCCGAGTTTTGATGCGTTTTATCATTGTCAATATTCATTGATTTTACAAAAACAAATAATTTGTGTCCTTTATTTTCCAATACTCTAACTGACGGACTAAATATATTTGCAATTTTTTGATACTGTCGTCATGCCTATTGTTGCAACGGATACATATTCATCTGGTATTGTGTGGTTTTGGTATTTATGATCTATGTGTCTTTGTAACCTGAAAATAAATGGATTATTATTATTTGCAAGCAGCTTAACAATATCTTATCAACAGGTATTAGTCGGTCACTCAGACATAGTGACCTGTGTAGCTGTATCGATCACAAACAAGACTCAAATCGTATCAGGGTCTTGGGACTGTAACCTCATAGTATGGGACATTAACACTGGTTCAGACCTGCATTTGTTGTCTGGACATCTTGGAAAAGTCACCTGTGTAAAAGTTACTGGAGATGGAACGATTGGCGTATCTAGTAAGTTCTCGTAAAAACCGAATCTGAAAATAAATTTATCTCTGTACTAAATAATGGTGTCGATTCTATTGTGCACAAACTAAACTTAATTTAGGCTATTGCTATCTTTTCTCTCCCTAATAAAACGAGAAAGAGACGGACGTAATTTAGAGCTGTCAAATTTAGTTGGAACTAATATTTCTATACAAATTAAGGGTGCACCGTAAAAACATGTCGACTAAAAACACAGTGAAGCGCACAAGGCATAAACTAGTTTGACATCTCTAATTTAGTTCATAGCTATAGCCGTCCTTTTCTCGCGCTGCCTTTTTAGTAAAAGATAGCAATAGCACAAATTAAGTTTACTTTGTGTACAACACAATCGACACCATTATTTTCTTTATTATCTTAAGCAACACTTAAAATAATAAAAATATGTGCATATAGAAAAGTGAAAAGCATTAAAGGACGTCAAAAAATCATCCACATCGCTGTCGACAGGAACAGTGCCCAAGAGTTAGCAGCTTTGCCACGATGGATGGCAACAATGCAGATTCTTTGACTAAAAAAAATAGGTCTGCCCTGTGGTCACGGGAAGAGTCGAACAACCAAATTGAAAGACAAGTTGGACACTCGGACCAAATGGACCTAGTGTTTCAACCCCAAAAGGCTCAAACACATCGAATTCATTTCTTACCTGATTAATAACGAAAAATTTATGCTAGTATTTCAATTGCACAGTCTGACAAAACTTTGGAACTTCAAACATTACTTTAAGATAACCATATCAAATAACTGGTCTTCAAAGTACTCTTCAATTATAAACAAACAAGTTATAATTGGCAAGTTCTAATTAATTAATCTCTCCCAAGTTTGTTGCTGACTTTAATACCAACTTAGTTTTCATTTTGTCTTATAGGCTTCTGTTAAAGACTTTACAATATCATGCCCTTTCTAGCAAAATCACTTACAAAATGTATTGTTGTTACAAAACTAGGTGCTGAAGATAAAACACTTATCATTTGGGAAACTAAAAGAGGTCTGGCTTTGACATCTTTGGCGCTCCACGTCCCTCTGCTCGGGTTTCAGATAACAAGCGACTGTGCTCGTATCGCGATCCATCTTTTGGATAGAGGTACGATCTATTCTTTTTGTGTAATTAAAACATTATTATTTGATTCATTTGTTTGATGTGTTTCTTTATAAAATTGTGATTTTTAGCAAAGACATTATATTCAGACTGTAAGATGAAAAAATTTAGGTATACAGGATGTAAACAACCTCATTACGAAGCCATCAACCAAGTATTCTGTACATCAAACTAAGTAACTTTACGCAAAAATTATTGCTGGGAAACGACATTTTTTTTGGGGTGGAATAATTATGTTTTGTGGTAGAACTCAATGTAACGCACCTAAAACATTGTGTTGATGGGTGGATTGAATAGTATGGGGGTCGTAGAGGTGTTTAAAATCAAAATCTTACAATAAAAATTTGTATATAAAAAAAACGCTTTTCAAAAAGTTCGAACTTTGACGCTAATATCTCCGTAACTAGAAGGTTTCCAGGTATGTTGTACAACAAAAAAATTATCGCAATGACGGGGAAAACTAGTGCCTCTTGGCTTCGTTAGGAGGTTTTTTACACCTTTATAAATAGTATTTTTCTAGTTTACTGGAACGTAAAAAAAGCTTTGTTGATGTTTTATTCAATATTCTAATTGTTCAGAGACCAAAGATAATCCCGTTTTTCACCGGTTGAATATGGTATTTTTATATATTATATTTTTTTAATATTATTTTTCTTTTTCGATATTTTTAAAAAATATCATGGACTTACTCTCTTTTGTTTGTTAATACCATAGACTTACTATTTTATCAGGTTGTCTACCAATGATCTGTCTACATAATACACCAGCTACGTACGTAAAAATACCAACTTATGCTGCGCCTAAAGATGTTGATGGTAAGTCAAGTAAGTCCCAGCTTTTACTACTAACACATGAAATTATTTCACTAGATGACATCATCATTTAACATTATACTAACAAGATACGTTTCATAACTGTAATGAAACATTTTGAGCTTTATCTTATTTACTTTTGCCATCAAAGCGATGTTCATTACTTAACGTAGAAAAAGAAATACCTAGTAATTTAATATGGAACTTGAGCATATAAGAAGATCGCGAATGAAAATGTTATTAATGTTTGCAGAATTGCGTCCGTTGGCACCAAAACGGCCGATGAGAAGATTATTGAAAAAAGAAGTATCTTTGGATACTTACACTTGGCAGAAGAAATATGGACATCTTACTTCTGCAGCCATGATGGCTCAAGTAGATGAACGATTGAAGAGGAGGTAAAAGACATGATCGGTGCTACTTTTTAAGGCGACTACATGAGCTAAACGCGAGTTTTATAATGCAAAAAAGCAAATGATTCACTGCAATAAACAAAACCAGAAAAATATATGATATTCTTCAAGATATAATATGCTAGTATGATAGTGTTTTGAAAACATAATACAACTAATTTTATTTGATAAAAAAAAATTACGAACTTATCTCTAAAAATTTCTTTTAACTAGTAAAAATGATACTAAAATACATGCGATCATTCTGAGTTTTTGGAAAATAATTCTACAATCAACATATTAGCATGATAGTGTTTTATTGTTTTAGTCCAATCAATAAATTTTTTGAAAATCGCAAAAAACTACTCATTTCGCTCTGACTGACGTAACAACCGCTTTGTAGTGCAAGCTGACAGTATTTCAAACGAAGTTTGAACCACCACTAATAGAGTTGCTAATTTAGCTCCTGTAATCGCCTTAACCGACTTCTAAAAAAAGAGACGGTTTTGTATTTTGTAATTTATTCCTACTTTTTTGTATCACTAACTAAATCTATGGTTTTATTTAGATTCTCAGTATCCGCATCAATGGAAGAGATCTCAAAAATACAAGAGGCGAAGAACAAGGACTTAGGTTCACAGGTAATATCTACACCCAAACTCCTTCTAACATTTTCTATCCTACTAATATTTTAAATTAGTTAAAAAAAAACAAAAAAATATATAAAATAATAATAATAAAAAAAAAGTTGTTAGTTTTATTATTATTTTTATTAAATGCAAAAATTTGTGAGGATGTATGGATGTCTGGATGTATGGATGTTTGTTACTCTCTCACGCAAAAACTACTGAACGGATTTGGATGAAATTTTGCACACCAATAGTTTATAACCTGGATTAAAACATAGGATACTTTTTATCCCGGTAGTAAGATCTCATGGGACAATTATCAAAGCCGCTGGCAGTTAGTCTACACTAATATTATAAAGAGGAAAGTTTTGTATTTTTGTGTGTGTGTGTGTGTATGTATGTTTGTAATAAATAAAATTAAAAACTTCTGCGCCGATTTCAAAAATTCTTTCACCATTAGAAAGCTACATTCACCTTGAGTAACATAGGCTATATTTATCCCCGTACTTCCAAGGGAACGGGAACTACGCGGGTGAAACCGCGTGACGTCCGCTAGTCTAATATAACTTTAAAATTAACATAAACTGTCATGTGCAGATGAGCTTAGGGCCTGAAGAAGCGGCGATAGCGCAATCTCAGCACTTCGATCAGCTTGAAGCTTTATGGAACAAGATATCGCCGCCGAGACGGCGGTCTAATAAGGTATGGTGGACATTTTATTACGAAATTCAAGTTCGAGATATTTTGCTTACAGTAAACTTTTTAGATTATTTTAGATTCAATATTATGTACTAAAATGTTGATTAGGTTTCTACAAATTCAAGATTATTAACATGATGCTTTACCTAACTTCTTTCAGGCAAAAAGCAAAGTTTTTTTTTTTACTAAATGTTGATAAAGTTCTATTGAATTTCAAACTAGCTTGACAACATTAAAATAAACAGGAGACTCTATGAGTAACTATTGTCCATAAAATGTAACTTGATTAAAATGACAAGTAACAAGCTAGGCTAGGCACTAGACTAGAACAAAACTATTGTTCACATCGAAATAAATAATTACAAATGCATATTTATGCAGTCAGTATTTTACGCTATGTAAATATGGCTATTCATTAGAGGCAATTAAATTAATCTATAAAAATAGTCTTAATAAAACTATCGGTTTAATAGGGATGATGACTGACTAAAAAAATATGATTCTGTTTAGTCCGTCAGTTAGATTATCGAAAAATATTGGATACGTGTTTTTAACCGACTTCCAAAAAGGAGGAGGTTCTCAATTCGATCGTTGTTTTATCAAAATAAATACAAATTGACGAAGATTAAACGTGTCAAAGATGAGAGTGGTAAATGATAAATGATGTTTATTTTGCAAGTAGGTTTTTTTGTCGTTTTTTGTTTACGTGAAAAAAGAAAAATACGTGACCAATATTTTTGGAAATCTATCTGACGGACTAATTAGATTTTTTTTGTTGTCATCTACCCTAATTATGTGCATCCTGGCAGCTGTCGTTTTAATCACGTTAAACTACCACTATTTTGTTATACTTGCTGGAAAACGTTTCCCTGTAATCTCGGACATTAAATAAAAAACAAATTCCTACGTATCTAATAATTTAATACAATAAAAGTCTATTGTGAACAGAACAACAAATAGATTTAAAACCAATGTTCCTGTATTAGAGTCGATAATTGCATCCATTGTTTCAGACACTGCAAAAACAAAGTTCGCTAATCGAGAGTCGATTCGACTCGTCGGATGAAGAGCATACGCCTGTAGAGGAACAAGGTAACTTTCTCTAACTTTGTTCTCATTTGTGTTATTTTATTATCGTAATCGTTGTTAGAGTAAATGGTGTTAAAATTCTAACGGTTTTGTTTCCGTCAGTAGAACAAGCGGTTGTTTTGTGTTACACCTTTTGTTGTACTTGCATTTTGAGATGTGTACCATTTGTTTTTGTGTTGTGATATGTACATTTTGACACTGGGGCATTCCAACCGTTGAACATTTTATAGAATTGACTACCCAGTCCCTGAATGGTTTTTCTAGAGTAAAGACAAAAACTAATAGAGATTTTGTCAAACCGGCTCTGGACACTGGACAGTGTTAGATACTTCAACACATTATACTGGTGTCCGCAACCGCAATCGCTATTTGTCCGAACAAATCACCTTTAACAAATTCTTAAAAAGTTATAATTTCCTCTTATGAGAATTTTATTCCTATAAAATAGTTTAACATTTACAAGCAGAAAATTTTCGATATTGGTGAGGATACATTTAATTTTTTTTTATTTCATCCATTTGAAATATGGACTTTCCCCTCAAGTAAAGGTTCAACATTAATTTCCATTCAAAAACTTTGACAATACACTTTGCATACAAAGTCGGGATAAACTTTGTAATTTCAATCCATCAATGCGTCGTTCATCTTTTATAGCAATATCGATTTATCTTCTTATTTGTTTGGAGTTTTCAATTCCTTCGAGGATTTTTCAGCGTTATATTTTGTTTCATCACTCTCCCGCCTTTATCTCGATGGATCTGGGATCAGCGCAACATGTGTTCTTCTACCATATTAATTTCTTTATTAGTCGTCGGCTCTTTTCTAGCCATTTTAACATTCCTTTCCCTTTTCTTTTCTTTTTCTTCCTTCTCCTTTTTCTTCCTTCTCCTTTTTCTTCCTTCTCCTTTTTCTTCCTTCTCCTTTTTCTTCCTTCTTGTTTTTCTTCCTTCTCCTTTTTGTTCCTTCTCCTTTTTGTTCCTTCTTCTTTTTCTTCCTTCTCCTTTTTCCTCTTTTTCTTCCTTCTCCTTTTTCTTCCTTCTTCTTTTTCTTCCTTCTCATCTTTTTCTTCCTTCTCCTTTTTCTTCTTTCTTCTTTTTCTTCCTTCTCCCTTTTTTTCTTCGTTTTCTTCCTTATTTTTTTTCTTCTTTTTCCTCCTTATCCTTTTTCTTTTTTTCCATTATTTTCCTTTTTTCCTTTCTTTGGTCTTCTCCTACTTTTATCCAGCAACAAGCATATTCAAAACGCTCCCATGACATTTTCTTCATTCCTCCACATGACATGCCCGTACCATACTACCACCGATTAATACACAACTTGTAAGTCACAGGTGCCACTATATCAGACTTCCTGTTTTATGTAGGTACTCATTTCGTACCTAATCTGGTTTGTATTTGTATTAAAAAAAAAACTGTAAATCAACCTTATTCATTTCTTTCACAGAGCACATGGTCGAGTAAAGAGCAATTGGAAAATGATTATTAAATGATACTAATTTAATATAATTTATATAATAATTGCCTCAATAAGAGCTGGTCTCGTTTTGTAGTTAATTGCAAACTGCTTTTTGATTAGTTTTTGACTAACGATGATTGATTGTGAAAACTAAATTTGAATATCTGTCGTTTAATTTAAATTGTTTTAGAACTTTAAATCGTAGTTATCAGAACTTTAAGATCAATCTTGTTTGCATTTTATCGCACATCTGAAGCTTCTGTATTTATTTAATTGGAGGGCCATTGTTTTGCATTTATCTAAATTCAGTTTTCAAAATAGAAATATTATGACAAAATTTCAAGAGGCCTTCGCAATGTATTCTCTTTTCATTAATCCATTTAAAACAAAATTAATCAATGCCAGAAAATGAAGATAGTGAAACTTAAAAATACGAAGTACGTTTACGAAAAGTAGACATTAGAATAAAAATTACGAATTAAGTAAATATTTAATGCAAGAAATTGCTGATACTGTTGTAGTAAGTTATAAAATAAATTAAAATGTACGCATTGTGATCTTCTAGACTTTACTAGCTTCCTTTTGGGGCCAGTTTCTTTTAAAACAAATATTATAAGCGAAGTGTATTGCAAAATAATAACTAAACATCACTTGTGAACTTTTAAAAGAATAAAAATCTAGTCGTTATCCAACAATGTATACGTATTCCAGAACAAATAGACCAATTTGAAACAAAAATATTGGAAACTGGTCCTCATGTAGTTCACTCTACTATAACCTTGATTCACGCTATAAAATTGTGTCAGCACATTGTTATATAAAGTGTATTTTTCTTACATTTCTCATTTGGTAAACAAACGGTCAAACATCACACTCAAGATTTGCAGTTTTTCAAGCAAGAACCAATAAAGAAGCTACATTGTCGTAAACATCAAAAACTGCTTCATCAGGATCTTGGTACCTAGTTTGTTTACAAAATAAGACAATGAAGAAAAACATTAAGTAATATATTAACGTAGGTACAACTTAGATTAATTCTTGGAATAAGTACTTAGTAAGTAATTTAGTTCTCTTCAAGCCTCGGTTTAAAGCTATTAGTCGATTTTAACGTATAGCTGATTTTATTAGCTTTAAATAAGCATCTATATTTAATTATTCTAGGTACTTTACACTTCTTAGGTGTTAAAAACGAATTCGCTGTAATATAAGCTACATTTGAAAGCAAAACATTATTAATTGTTTTATTTATTTCATTAATCGTTTTACCAAAGTTAAAGTTAATTTGTACAATATTTAAAATAAAGTATGTGTGATAACGTTGTTTAAATTTTAGGTTTACGTACGTATTTGTTTTAATTAATTTGTTCATATAACTTTTGTTTAACTTCAACATGAAAATGTTTTCAATTTTACCGTAAATTGTTGAATGTTCGTTTAAAACTATGATATTTAAATCAATTATGTTCTGTTTTAATAGTATTTAAGATAATAAGGTTAATATAAAAATAAATAGTGTTAAATTAAATAATAGAAGCGTAGTTTAAGTAGATAAATAGATTGTAATTTCCCCGATTTGTGTATCGAACTAGTGTTTTCCAACTGTGATCCCTTATAAAGACTTCTATATAAGTACACATAGTATTCAAACTACAAAGAGTTGTCCTTATAAATAGTTAGTGTAATATTATCGTCTATTAGACAATCTACCTATCGAAATGTTTTTTCTAACTTAATAACAACATTTTTTATCTTTTCTAATTTCTTATTTGCGAAATCAGAAAATTTAAATTTGAAAGTGTTTATGAGAAAATGTTATCAATATTACAAATAAGAAGTGATGAGAAATTTAAAGTTTTTCAATAGCAACTTTGTATACAATAGTGTTACCTAAATTTAGTTCACAAAGATAAGCTTTTACACCCTGCGATAAAGTTTTATCCAAGATATAAATAAGTAAGCTTCCCTATTTATTGTTTTTGATTCTAATGATAAAACGGTTAACTTCTTATTTAAATTGTGAACTGAATTATAACTTCTGTTAATTCAGTCAGTTTTAATAGTAGTTCGTTAATTAAATATCGATTATAGTTATCTAATTAAAAATTTGATTGACGCAGCGAGTAATAATGCTATTAGTAGTATACATTTTATTGTGTAGTATTTCTAAAATTTTAATGTTGGTAATAGAAGTTACTTATGTATGTATACATTAGACGATGCAATAATATTTCATAAGTAGATGCACTTACTTGTAGTGGAATAGGCAACTGAATTCTCTTCTGAATAGTATTTGAATAAATACATTCGAACAAACATAGCTCAGCACTCTACGCTTCTTAAATCAACCTGTCACAAACAAGCTAAAAGTATTTTGAACGGAAATTCGATAGATGTTTACACTTGAGGACCGAATAACGTAGAGAGTGAATCACGAATATGGAATTTGTACTCGTCAGAAAGTGTACAAAACAAAGACTACACACCTAACTTTAAATCTGAAGTGTGTAAGTGCTTAATACCGTTGTCCTCAAGTGTACTGCATGTCTGCAATAAGTTTTAAAACTTACTATAATCGTTAGACACTGTCACCTTGTTAACTATTTGTATAGAGTTTTATATATTTATCGTTTCTTATTCCTCACGTACGTGAGTTTTATTTTTGACCTGTCGTGGCATTATATCTGAAAATATATCCTCTGTGTTTCTTAAAAATGTGTTTTTATTCAACCATCCCAATTTGAGACTCGTTATTTTCTTATAGAATGCTGAACAATTTTTAAATAACTTTCTAAGCAGCAGAATTTGTGTCTAAGCAATTTTTACCAAGCCAGACGAAAACTTTTTTGAATTCCATAATGAAATAGAAAAACTTCTTATTGAAAAGTAAATTAAGAATAACCATCATTATTTATGTGTCAAGCTTATAATATTAATATAGTCGAGTCTATTTATTTTTACATCAACCTTAAGTTCTTCAAAAGTTCAAATGATAACACCCGCTCAAATATAATTCTACCTGTAGGTGGAATAAATTGACACCTGATAATTAGTAAGTAAATATTATTGTCGGTCCCACGAGTGAAAGTTATTGATATGTTAATTAAGTATCTTTAAGTACTTTGTTTGATACCAAAATATCCAATCTAATCCATGCTTGATAAAAAAACGTGTTATCAAGTAACTTGCTTGTACATAATCCATAAATTATTGTTAGACAGTGGACGCGTCTGGCAGTCACTTGAGTTTAGACATTATATTTACATTGATGCTACTTTCAAAGGACAATTTAGTTTTGTTATTTCCCAGTGCAACTAAAAGTGCTTTATAATGATGCTAAAAACACATGCCAAACGTGTTATACGAACATAATGATCAATAACCAGGCGGGAGATAGCGTTTTATCGCCAGATAAATTACAGTGTGTGATGTGTTAAGTGACTTATTAATCCCAAACATGGATAATGACAATAACAGCTTAACTCCATGTCAAATGAATAGAATGCACTTCAACGAAGTTTATCGATTTAAATTGCATTTGTACGAAGTGGAACAGGGCAACGTGATCTACAATCCTAAGAATACAACATCATTCTGGACTATCTTCACTTTAGCATGGAGCTCACTCGGGATAGCTTTGTCAGCAGCTGCTTTAATACTGCTCATTCTAACCGCCGTGCTGTTTGCTGAATGGAGAAAGAGTTACAAAAATAAGCTCCTCATCCAATTTATGCTCGCCAGATTTTTGTACACGTTCGTGAGATTTTTCAGCGACGTTCAGAAATTGTTCAACATGTGCCCTTATTCTGGACGGGTCGTCCTATTGGATATTGTTTTCATGATATATACGGAAATGGCGCTCGTATGTTGGATGTTTGTGTTCAGTCGACAAATATACGTCAGCTTGGTTAATGTGTTCACGACTGAAAGCTGGAGTCTCTGGAAGGTGTCGTTGATTGCGTGGCTTGGACCCATCAGTGTTTCCGTATTACTACATTGTATGTTTCATTTAGGTCAAGAAGCAACTCAAAAGTATTTAGTACTGTACATATTAATGATCAAATGGCCCGTTCTAATTATAAATGCAGTGTTACTAATCTTAGCTCTCAAATCGGTTCTAAAAAATAGTATAAAATCCAAGAAAAACATACGAACTGTTTTAGTCATGATTATGCTGATTTTTCTGTTTTGTTTCCAACAGATGGTTCTTGATGCGTTTAAGATAGTTTTTCTAGAAATTGAATATACACAAAAACTTATAAGTACGACGTTGATTGTAACCAATATATTTTCGATGTACCATTGTGCATTTTCCATATGTTTTTGGGTACTAGGAAACGCAAACACTAGAAAGTTATGGAGGTTTCACAGCAAAGAATTCAGCACGAAATTACGATCAAGTATAAGTTCATAAAACTAGAAAAAGAAAGTTATAAATATACCTGAAGAGCTTTAAAATGTTTTATTTTTAAGTTTATCTATACGATTAAAAATATCAACATTAAATATATTGTTTGTTTTTATTGAAAAACAGTCATGGAAGAATCATTGAAACCTGTAAAAAAGTAGGAAAACATCTCGATCATCTAACATGACCAGTGAAATCTATAGTGCTATAATCTTCAGATTTTGAATAATAATTGTGAATCTAATCTCATCGTCGGTAAGCCTTCGGTGATCAAAGGCGCATACATTGTAGTGCTTAGTTATGAAATATTTATGCGAAATAAGTATTCATAAACGATATAATAATAGTTGGTCAGGAAGAGGAGGATTGTACTACAGTAGTGATTAAAACGGCGGACACAGAGAGATATTGCAATTTTACCCTAACTAACATGTTCCCGATAAAATTCAATGTGGGATTTTCTTTTTAGCTCTTCCGCAGTCTCTGGATAGATGGCGCTAGGAGTTAGTATGCTAATGCAAGGAACGGAACCTAAAAAACTGATTTTAACAAAGCGCGAGAAAACTAGGTTATATTCGGAAGGTTAAGCAAATGAAAGACTCAACAAAAATGTTATGAGAGACTCAACGATTTCACAGTTAAACTGCTTAAGCAGTTTTGTGGGGCATTGTAATTAGTGTTAAGGATTTTTAAAAGAAAAATAAATAAATAAATCAATCAAATCAATCAAAGTGTTAGTCAACGAGTGTATGTGACGTGACACAATGTTTTTTTTTTTCTAAGCGTTTTGGCGTTGGCACCAACTATCATAGTAAGTTCAACGCCATCTATAGAGTTCTTGGAAACTAAGTTTTTTTTTAATACCTCAAAAAGAAAACCTCTCATTGACACATAAGTTACTGTTACTATTACTGTTAGCCTGTCATCCTACTACTGCTCTCTCCATGACTTCCAAATTCTTCGGTCCAGGATCAATGTGGACCACTAGTTGTTGGTTTTGTCCAGCTCGTCCAGCCACCTCCTGCGAGGTTTACCAGGATTACGTGCAAATAAAAAATAATACTCCTTCGAGAATCCGAATGCTACTATAAGTATGTTTCCTAATTTAAGGTTGGTTGTAAGTTATAAGACCTAGTACGGTCGACCAAGCAATTTTTTTTTTTGGGTAACGCCCGCCACACTGTTCCCAAACCACTGTAACTCCTGAAAGCCAGAATCAACAGTGGCGACCACCAGAAAAGCGCCGAGACAATAAAGCTCGACGAAGTCCCAGAGAATGAATTTAACTGTCTTGGATCCCGCAACGAAATTAATCAGAAAAGTACAGCGGAGGAGTAGGAAAATCCGTAATTTCCACTTCCCTCCATATCAGCAGGAGACAGAAAGAAACAAGGCCAATAGGCGCAAAGGGACGTTTACAACTAGGATAGGCCCAGTTGCCTAGCACCACGGATAAAATATTAACATTAATAGGTCCTAATTTGTGAGCAGTTATATTTGATTCCAATAATAGGTATGGCAAAAACGCTTGAACGCACGGTTTGTTCTAGTTATTGACCAAGCTATTTGCTATTTTTAGCTTTTACATCATGCAAATTACTTAGTAAAATGTAAACCAAATAGCTTGGTCGACCATACAATAACCTATTTTTACCCGACTACGGCGAAACGAAAAGAAAGGGTTGTGCTTTAAACTGTAACAGTACGTACACATTATAGGTATGTAATGAAAACAAACTTAAAAAAATAATAAGAGCTGCCGAATTCTCTGTGCCGCGCCTTTAATTTCGCAGGTTGTAATATTCTGATATTGGGTTTAACCCTGCGTAAAAACGGTTAGGATAATAGAAATGTTATTTCAATATCTGTAAGCATATTGCTTGTAGATATAGACGAGGCTGATATAATAGAAAAAATAACAAAAACCGGCCAAGAGCGTGTCGGGCCACGCTCAGTGTAGGGTTCCGTAGTTTCCCGTCCGTCACAATAAGTGTTCCCACTTATGAGTTTAAAGGTGGGTATCCATTATGTAAAAATGCTTGCATATACGAATATACTACAAACTTAGTCCAGAAATTATTTTGTACAACTTTTTGTCTTTTTTGTACAAAAACTGTTGTTTCCATCAAGTTCAAAATGATTTTCCTATAAAGTCCTTATAAAGTTCTACTTTTCATATTTTCTAAACTTTTGGTTCAAAAGCTAGAGGGGATAGTTTTTTACTTTTGGAGCGATTATTTCCGAAATTATTTAAATTATCAGAAAATGATTTTAGGAAACCCCATTCATTTTTAAATACCTTTCCAACAATATATCACACGTCAGGGTTGAAATTAAAAAAAAAATCACTTCCCACTTTACATATACTACCCTAATAAAACATTTTTTTCCAATTTTTATTTTACCACTGTCGGCGTGATTGATATACATATTGGTACCAAATTTCAGCTTTCTAGTGCTAACGGTCACAGAGATTAAGCGAGGACGGACGGACGGACAGACATGGCGAAACTATAAGGGTTCCTAGTTGACTACGGAACCCTAAAAATGCGTGTAGTGATTCATGTTCTTATCTCGTATCGGTAGGATTTCTACGAGAATAGTTCGTCATCAGCAAGGTTGCCATCGGGGTTGACTCACGAGGTTACACCGACATTGGTATTTTATATTGATGAAAAATGTCGTATATTTCACCGGCCAAATCCGATTTCAGGCTAAAGCTAAATATGTCTTACGCCAAACCGGTTTACTGCTTTCTCGTGTATAACCCCAGCAAAGCAATTACAATTATCCCAACTTGAATGTGGCGCTCGCCGGCCGTTCTCGCAGCACGGTCAACCGTGTGACACTCGCGCGTGGTTGGTCACAGTTCTAGCCTAACCTAACCTATTAAGACAGGGTGTTCTGTGATCGTTCTTTTGTGATTGGCCTAGGACAAACTAGTTTGGACTGAAATCGGGTTTGGCATGTAACATTCATGTATACGTACACGTACGTGTATACGTACGTGTGTGTATTCGGGTTTAACCCGTGTGTGCCGTTGCTGCGTCACCTGGTGCCGACACTCGCAACTGACGAGTCACTTCCACCGGCATCCGGCATCCAACGACGCCTCTACGGGCATCGGGCATCCGGCACCGCTACCGCCTACCCTGCGGGTCCTGCATCCTGCTCCTCGGCTCCAGCGTGCGCAACGCAGCTACGCGCAAGCCAGGGCAGTACTTGACGCGCCTACCTCCATATGTCGGAAAAACCTATGACGGGCTTTAGTGATCCGCGACCTATATTTTAATAAATTATTGTTTTGTAAGTGTTAGAAAGTTTTTTTTGTTCTGACTAAAGGTCCATAACTCCCACGCTTCATTGGCATTTTCCTAGGTTGCCTGTTATCGCTAGCACTAGGTACCACCTAAAAAAACCCTAAACACGGATAGTATTAGTAAGAATATAGATAGGATCTGGAACTTGGGTGTAAACCTCATTTCCGTTTTTTATTATTATTTGGGTCTGAGTATAATTATGTCTGATTTTAAAAATTAAATCTTGAATCCAATTAAACAAATAGAACAACAGACAAAGATTCCAACAAAAAGGTTTAATAACACTCAAAAGAAGAGGAAAACCGTATATCATTCATGTACATAATCACGTTATATCAGATTACCGATCCCTAATGGATTACCACTTAATTTAACGTATTATCCGCATTTAGGGCGAATGCCTTGCCTGCTTTGTTTACTGAAACGGTTCACGTTTAATTTGATACAATAGCACTTCATACATACAGGGTGTAAAAGACCTCATCACAAAGCCGTCAACCAAGCATTCTGTACATCAAACTAAGTAACTTTACGCAACAATTATTGCTGAGAAACGACTTTTTTTTGGGGTTAAAAAAAAAGTCGAGTGAGTGCGTTATATAGAGTTCTACCACAAATGGTAGAACTCAATGTAACGCACTTAAAACATTGTGCTGATGGATGGATAGAATAGTACGGTGGTCGTGGAGGTGTTTAAAGTAAAAATCTTTCATTAATAACTTGTATTTAAAAAAAAAAAAAACTTGTTAAAAAGTTGGAACTTTGACCCCCAATTTCTCTATAACTAGAAGGTATACTCCCAGGTATGGTGTAGAACAAAAAAATTATCGACGAGGAGAACCTTTCGGCTTCGTTAAGAAGTGTTTTACACACTATTTATTGAATTAAAATCTAGGTGCGGGTGTTTTAGCGGAATCCAAATTTAAAGCAATGAGATGTGTTGCTTAATTTATTGAAGATTTCTTATATTGATTTTTTTTCTATATCTCGTATTGTTTTTTGACTGACTCGTTTGTATAGTGGTTGCAATTGCGACTGCTGAGCATTATGGTCCTGGGTTCGATTTCCGGATCGGGAAAATTGTTATTAAGTTTTTCCATCAGTTTTGAGTTTAGATTTGTGCCTGGTTGATGGTAATAGGCTCGTCCATTATTACATGGGACTTAAACATAACTGGCGAATTGCGAGTATACTAATTAAGTATTCCTTTGCCTAAATCTTCGGGGATTACAGGCGTGATGTTATCGATTGATTATTTTTGCGTTGACCATATTTCAGCTCCTGAAAAAGAAGTATTTTAGCTGACGCGATCACAATAGGGAATATGCATAAATTTTCTTTTTTTATTTCGATACGGAATGTCAAAGTACTATAAAAATAATGACAAAAAGCGAAAACAAGACATAAATCGGACAAACAACACAAAAGTTATAATCATTTAAACTTTTGTTTCTATCTCTTTCTAGATAAACGGAATTTAGTATGGAGTTTGTACGTCGATGCAGAGAATGACGTCATGCGCTTTATCGGATCTCTCTGTCTAATCAGCAGTTTCAAATGCTTATAACTTAGTATTTTTTATAGATATTAAAACAATAATTTCACTTAACTATTTCTGATGTTAATACGCTTTGATTAGAGTGATAAAAAAAAATCATGCATATACCCTATTGGCTTTATTGTTTGCGGGAACTAAAACTTTACACTACCCTTATAAAAGGAATTTACACTCCATCTTCTAACAAGTAACTGGTATATGTAACACTATCAGGCGACAGGAACGAAAGCCTATATAAATTGAACTGGAAATACGCTTAAAGTGGCTTGAGTTAATGCTTCGTAATTAGTGCTAAATTACTGCCCGAAACGGGCTCCAAAGTTTAAGTGGGCGGACTAGCCGTGGCACTGAAATACTTATGTAGAATACATGTACGTAATATTAGTGAAATGATTTTAGAAGAAAATTTCATTGCAATGGTGTACTTAACTTACTTTAGTCCACGAGGGCGAAACCGTGGGCAGAAGTTCGTGGCTAAAATAAAACAGCCACATTACATAGGTACCGAGTTTTAAGTGATCTTATGCATATACTTAGTAAAGGTCCTAAATACATTAATTAATTACTGACAGACAAAATGCAGTGCAGTAATTATGTAACGGATATGGACACTGCTGAGGAAGGATTTTTGAATTCGTCCCCTGAAAAGGATAGATATACATAAGTATGAAATATCATTACTTTTGGCGATGGAAAATCTCACAGAATACACAACTGGTACTTAAAAAAAAAAAAGTGATAAAAACTCATAATCAGATGATTATGAGTTTAGTATTATGAGTATGAGTATGACTTATTTTTCAAGTACCAGCAAACAACATAGTTGCCCCAACATTGTTGGGGTCGGCTTCCAGCCTAACCGGAGTGGAGTGACTGCCTATCTAACCACCTCCAGTTACCAGTTAAAACACGGTAATACGATACTCCTTGGTAAAACCAAAATATTGTATTTTTTTTTTTTTTTTTTTATTTAATTTGAATACCTATGAAAATGTAATAATTTCTTATCAGATTTACGTTTATGAGTGTTTATTATGATGCCAACTAAATCTTAAATCCTTAAATAAAAGCTAAGAGATCATATTTCCAAATGAAATAAACAGATACCCATAAAGTCCAGTAAACGTTATTCGGATTATAATTATCTCATTTTCCTCAAATGATTATTTTAAGGAGCAAACGAGTCCTTATTACGAAGCAATAAAGTTCAAATCAAGGTTTCATTTGGCAAAACCACGTTTTTATGGGCAAAGTTTTCTTAATGAAACTTCAGGGAGGATTATGGCACATAAAAATAATGATGGTTCATAAAATCCAAGACGTTCACGCTAAATACGAGCTACAGATTTCTGTTCTATGAGCTTAGATGATATTATGGGTGGATATGGACAGTGGTTTGTGCAAAGCGATGTCCTTTGACCAATGAAGTGAAAGGAGGGTAATGACTTTCTGCGGCTTTAAACGTTTTCAAGTCCGTCTGCTGAATGTTCTGAGAACTTGTCATTATATACGTAGGTAGATAAATAACCGGCCACCGTAGGCGCGGGCCTGTGGACGGTGGGCTATGGGCTAGCTCGCCGTCCGTCCGTCTCATGACGACAGGCCGTGTCGACGGCGCGTTCGTGTTCCACGCGCGCCTCAAAGAGAGTCAGCAAAAGGGAAGGGGTCCGTAAGGACCGATGCCTGCCGGGGTTGCGGGACTGTTCGAAAGAGATACCGTGGCCCCGGAACACAAAGGGCGATGAAGGAACATGGATGGGTTTTAGTCAGTAAAAGTCTGACACTCCCTCCTGCTCCGCCCAGAGCGGGAGGAGTTATTTGATGATTTCCCATCCGAAAAAAAAAAAAAAAAAAAAAAGGTAGATAAATAAGTACCTAATTAAGGTATAAACTGTTTCGTTCACCCTCTAGGTCCCACCATCCCCTTTGAACCATGTTGTCAAGAAAATATGGCTTCGACTAGGTTTGCCATTCTTTTTGGATAAGTTTACCTAGTAATTTAACATACATAGTTGGGGAAGATTTATCTGATAAGAGATAACTCTGATTAATATTACATTGCTTTAAGTATTGGCAGCTTTTTATAAGGTAGTCTTATTTCGCTTCGGCATCATTTCATCATCATCATATCAGCCGAAAGACGTTCACTGCTGGACATAAGCCTCCCCCAAGGGGGGGTTTTGCCATAATCGCCCCGCGTGGCAGGCGGGTTGGCGATCGCAGTGCGGTTGTTACAAAAGCACAGATAGCGCTGCTGCCCATTCTCTGGTAGGTCCCTTAGTCGCCTCTTACGACACCCACGGGAAGATATGGTATGGTGCTATTCTTTATGTCCGACACAATACAGACATCAGACATCATGGCCGAGTCTTTTCGAAACTATGGGTGCTTACATAGAGAAGCAGGTTACCGGTACGGGCGAGTCGGTACCGATCGGTGCAGGTATTCATTTCTATGTTATCTTATGCTCCCGCTTATAAAGAAGCAGGTTTAAACTATATGCAAGTGAACCCTGCACCGATCGGTACCGGCTCGCCCGTACCGGAAACTTGCTTCTTTATGTAAGCATCCTAAGTTAGGGTCGGCTTCCTGTCTACCAGTATTTTACATGGAGCGACTGCCTATCTGACCTCCATAACCCAGTAGGTACTGGGTAAAACGATAACCCTTGGTGAGACTGGTTGTCAGACTTTCGGGACACTCAATACCTGTAACGACATAGTACATTTTGATACAAGTGGAGAAAGTTTGTTATTGCATTCGAGGTGGAATTATAACACACGAGCCGTAGGCGAGGGTGTTTTTGAGCCGAGAATTGCAATAACAAATGTCCACGTGTATCAAACGACGTTTTTCAATACACTTTTGAAGAAATAAAATAAAATAACGAAAAATATTTTGTCACGAACTATGAAACTATGATTTTCATTTTCTTTTTTTTTTCGCGCTTTGGTTTCGCCAGGTTGAAGGAGAGGCAAAGGTATGAAGCCGTTAAACAGCCTAATATAAAAAATAGTTTTATTTTATATTTTTGAATTAAGAACACAAATAAATGTTGATTTGTGTATAAAAGTAACTATTAGAGTCAATTTCAACAACTCGATTTTTTACCTAATTTCCATGGACATTTTCATTTTCAGGTTTTCTGAAAAACTTTAATAACAAAGCGCAACATATCCACATTATACATACATTTTCTGAAAGGGGATATCATAATTAAATTACTTAGAGAGTTATTTGGGCCACCGAAATTGGCTAGTCACAGAAATTTTATTATTGCCACCGAAATTGTATTGGTGACACAGAAATTCTGAGTTTGCACCGAAATTGTGAATTATTATATATATATATATTGTTTTTTAATAATATGTAAAGAAAGATAAGGTTTAATGAAAAAACTGATATAACACGAATATCGTCGTTAATATATATATATATATATATATTATCGTTGTAATTATTTAATGAACACCTGCATGTAACCCATGTATTACAAATAAACGATTTGATCATTTTAATAAACATTTCTAAAAATACAACGTGGTGTACTATTGGATAAATCAGTCTTACAAAATTAGCAATCAAGGAACTGATTATGTTTTTTACTTCTATGAAGAGGATGGAAAATCATCAAATGACTTCTCCCGCTCTGGGCGAAGCAGGAGGGACTTTCAGACTTTTACTGACTAAAACCCATTCATGTTCCTTCATCACCCTTGGTGTTCCGGGGCCACGGTATCTCTTTCGAACAGTCCTGCAACCCCGGCAGGCATCGGTACTTGCGGACCCCTTCCTATTTCTGACTGTCCCTGTCGATGGCGCGCGTGGAACACGAACGCGCCATCGACACGGTCTGTCGTCATGAGACGGACAGACAGCGAGCTAGCCCATAGCCCACCGTCCACAGGCCCACCACGTGGCCCCCGGCCACGATTGCATGTGCATGGACCACACGACTCCCGCGTAGAGCCTCCGGCAGGAGGCGTTTGCCCCCCCCCCCCCCCAGGTTAGGCAGGAGCCGCTTGAAGGCAGCGCCGGTCCGTTCCAGTTTGGGAGCCAAACGTCGGAAGTGCTCCACGAAGTTCCACTGGCTGTCGAAGACAAGTCCTAGTTACTTCAAAGTCGACTCGACCACACGACGAAGGGCACCCGGTGATACCGGAGTGCCTCTCTAATGCAGCTCCGGGGCATGGTGTTGAAGGCATTGGCGATGTCCAGAGACACCACCAAGACAACCCCACCCCACGCGCATGATGGCGTCCACCGTAGAGCACCCCTTACGGAAACCAAACTGGTGTTACGCAAGATCCAGCCGCGACCCCGCAAGGTGCTCGGCGAGGCGGTTTGCAGTTACTCTTTCAAAGAGCTTTTCCACCTTGCCGAGCAGCACCACGGGCCGGTATGCGGACAGAGATTCCGCAGGGCACCCCGGCTTCCGAATGAGGACCAGCTTTCCCGTCTTCCAACGAAGCGGGAACTGGCCTCTCTCCAAGCATGCGCTTAGGAGCCCCTCTAGTCGGTGCCCAAAATCCTCCGAGGCCAGGACCCAGGCTTTGCCAGGCAAGCCGTCGGGTCCCGGGGTGGTATTTTTGACACTGAGCTTACGTACCACCACTCTCAGGTCTACCCCAGTCACTTCCGGAGCGTTTTCGTCGTCGTCCTGTTGGTCCGCTTCCAGCATCGCAGGCAGTGGAGCCATAGACGGGGGGGGATGTTCCACTCGCGAAGGGAACAGAGTAATCACCATGTCTTCCACGAGCTCAGGCAGTCTCTACTCTGCGTCAGTAGGGGGGCCCAGGTGCGGAGTTTATCCCGCACCATCTTGTAAGGGCGCCCCCACGGATCTCTGTCGAGAGTCCCAAGCGTCTCCTCGCGTGCCAAATCCCTGGCCCACGAGGAGATGCTGGGGACTCGACATCTGCGCACGTCGCAGATGTCGGACATGGCCTTCTGGAACCACCCTGCTTAATTGTTAACGTCGGCAAGTCTGGCTGGTGATGTCACCCAGGCCTGCACGATCGAGGCTTCCAGGAGGAGCTCCTGGAGGATGCAACCCTCAAAGTTCAGTTAATCCAATTGAATGACTTTTTCAAGAAATAGTAATACAATTTTATTTTAATGTCGGGGGCTAAGGACCTAGTTCTGTCAAAGTAATTTCGGCATAACAAGTATTGATTCTTTTCAAAAATCTTCATTAACATTAATACAGTAATTGATTGGTACAATTTCTGTGGAGTCGTGTAATTTCCGTGGGCCACGAGATGCCACGGAAACCACAGAAATTGCCCCCATAGAAATTGGAAACGTGGCTAATTTATTTTTTTCACAAGAAACTATCAAGGCTATGACTATTATTTTCTATAATATTAAATGCGTACCAAAGGCTACTTAGCATGTATAAAAGTGATACCTTTATTTCTTGCGAAAATCCTTTTAAAACCTAATCACCGAAAATGCAAAATTTCGTTCCGAGTAAACTGATATCACGTACTTACATTTTTGGCGGAAAGACCTGGCGATATGGTGCACTACCATTCTTACTGCGCGTAAGCGCACGACGGTCTCTTGGCAAGCAGGAATTTATTGTTTGCTTAAACTCATTGGTGGAAGCTCAGGACGGTGAAACAAAATGACCATAGAAATTAGTAATTTCGCTTGGACAAACCTACCGTTGACATGTACTCCTTAACTATGAGTCTAAACATTCAAAACTAATTAACGTCTTGTAGGTCAATCATTACTTAACGCAATCAAAATCCTTTTTCCTATATATGTTGGAAATTATCTTCCTGAGAGGTAAATGCTGTGTATGAAAGTGATTGTGGACAAGACACAGAAATTGATAATTCATCATTTACCGATTTTTTTCATAAAAATTAATAGTCTTATAAATTTAATTTAAATGGCTTCATTTAGATTCATGTCAATTTAATTCTGAGAAAAAAAATCGTTGCATTATCTGTAAAGCAGCACTGCGATTTCAGCCTAGACGCGTAAATTTTTCGTCTGAGAAATTCACTCATTAGTTTTTTAATAATCATGTTTATCTATGATATTCTATCTAAAAACACAATTTGAATATTCAAAAAATATTTATGCCTTAAAGACGCGTAGTGCTTTGCCGAAATAAAAAAAAACATTCACCTCAGACTATAGGCATTGAACCAATTTGGACTTAGTATAGGTATAGTTATCTGTGGCAATTTTCATTATAGAAAGTGGAAAAAATCGCACGCGTGTGAAATACATTGCATGTTGTACCTAATCGTAGTGCGTTATGGACCAGTTTTCGAGGAAGTGTATTGAAAAATATCTTGAAATGACAGGCGGTACCAACCAACGGCTTAACGTGCTTTCCGAGGCACTGAGAAAACTCGGTATGTAATGGGTGGTCACCCATCCACGGACCAACCTAGATAATCAAATCTTAACCTAAAGATCGACCGAGCGGCTGTTATTATTTAGCCACGAGCTTTTATTTTATTTTAGGCAACCTAATCCAGTAATCCTTTCTAAAAACGAAAGCTCGATAAAAGTTTACTCCAATCAACATCCAATTCCAAACCAAACCGAAAACTGTTGTATTCTGTTCGGAAAAAATATTTGAGGCTTTTAATTGAATCCTGTCGGGTCGGGTATGTCAACCGTAACATGTTCAGGTGGCTGTACACTCTTGCCGAGATACTTCGAGGCAGCACCTTTAACCAGCCTTATCGAAGCCGTGAGATACTTGTTTTTGCCGTGAAAAAACCGTGTGAACAAGTTGAAATAGTTCCAACTTGTAGGGGGAGGGGGAGTGGGAGGGGGAGGGGGGGAGGAGGGCTTAGAAAATGAACACACAAATAAAAAAAAGAATTGCACGCACACACACAGCGCGACGATACTATTCACAAATTACTTAGTTTTCACTTCTATCGGCAGTCCCCAAAGACTGGCTGACCGACATTTTTTTTTTAAACACAAGTTATGCCAAGTTATAATACTTCCATGATTCCTGTACTTATTCAATGCAGCCTTATGCTAATGCACAAGGTTTTGAGTAAATAACATTGGGCGCCGTGATTTTCACAAAAAAAAAGTCGTTTCCCAGTAAGAACTTTTTCGCAGTGTAACTTTGTTTTAATTACAGAATGCTTGATTGACGGCTTCGTGATACGCTGCTTAGGAGCGCTCGTCTAGCCTGTGTGTTCCTCGCACTGGTCCAGAGGCCCTACTCTCTAACGTCCGTCCGTCTCTATCCGTCTCTCTTGTGCACGTCTGCAGATGAGTGCGAGTGAGAGAGACGGATAGAGACGGATGGACGGACGGACGTTAGAGAGTAGGGCCCCTGCCTGGAAGTGTCTCGGCAAGGGTGTACAGCCATCATGAGGGTGTAGGGGTGGGCTTGTTTACGTGCGATCAGAGATTAAGTACGGCCGGATCGAACAGCCACTCCAGCCAACACTGATTGGGTGCCAGCGCTGACGGCTCGAGCACACTCCAAAAAATGTACGACGATTTTATTTTATCACTAGATTCCGCCCGCGGTTTTGCCGGCGTTATGGTCGAAAATAAACCCATAGACGCTATTCAGATTGTCATCGACAATTTAAGTAGAAGTATGTACGAAAAAAAATCCGCCTTTGTACAGTCTTTTTTACATTATGTGTATACAACAACAACAGCCCATAACGTCCACTGCTGGACATAAGCCTCTCCTATGATGGGAGGAATTTGCCGTAATCTCCACGCTTGGCAGGCGGATTGGAGATCGCAGTGATGAAAGACTAACAGAAAACGCTGCTGCCCATTCTCTGGTCTACCGAGACGCAAGGTGTTCTGCCTCAGATATTAGTCGCCTTATATGACACCCGTGAGTGTAATGGGTTGATTCTATTCTACTGTGCCGGATACCACACGGCTTCGTTCGATGTGTATAAAGTTTTAATAAATCTACTGCCAGGATAAAAAAGTATCCTCTATCCGAAGCTAGGTCATGGCCTACGATATGCTAAATTTCATCCTAAACCGTTAGAATTAAAAAGAAAACATATAGACAAAAGCTACTTTCACATTTTTATATGAGCATGGATTTCGGATATTTCTGTGGTATAACTTTAATTTTAATCATGAGATAGGCCGGGTTGTTGTAATTACGAAAAAGCAGGCAGTGTTTACGTTTAATCAGAGATTAAAATGGTTGGAATGAGCTGTCACTGAACCCAACACTGATTGGATCCCGGCCATTCCCGGCACACTGACATGGGGAGTGTACTTGAAAAATGTACGCGAATTTTATGGAAATATTTTGCACGATGAGATAGGTTGTGTGTTATCTTTCCGTTCCATCGTTAGAAAAGCAATTTATGTTTACTTTTGATCAGAGAATGAACCCTTTTCCAATCCGGGAACCCGTAGGTAGTGACCCCAATGAATTGTGATTTGCGGTGATTTTTTTAAGGTTTGTGTTTCGCAAACAAAAATCAGCTGGATTTAGAGTCAATTGAGACGATACTGATTAAATAGGTACTAATCAAGTAAAAGCGTGCCTGTTATGAACCAAACACACGGAATATAAATCTATACTAATATTATAAAGAAGTAACATTTGTTTGTAAGTTTGTATGTAGGGGGTAATCTCCGGAAGTAATGAACCGATTTCAAAAATTCTTTCACCATTAGAAAGCTACATTCACCTTGAGTAACATAGGCTATATTTTATCCCCGTACTCCCACGGGAACGGGAACTACGCGGGTGAAACCGCGGACGTCCGCTAGTATGAAATAAGTACACAGTTTATGCGACGTACACTATTATGATGGATTTAGTACATTATTCTAGATCAACCCGGACGGAAACATTTCTTGAGTTATTGAAGAAAAATTCAATTGTTTCATACAGTTGATTTGTTTTTGGGCCAGAATCACTGTACTGAATTCTTGATAAAAGTTTTGAAAGTGAGAGAAACTGTATTTTCCATCAAGGATTAACTGTGTATTTTGTGTTATGAGAAAGTGAATATTTTCTGCATTTTATTCAATATTTTTAGCAAACAATGTAAAATGCGGCAATATCGAGTACCTAGATATCGAGCGACCACTCAAGCACGTATTGAGTGACGGCCTGCTGACATGAACACACTGCAAATATTTGCATGGATTTTAGTAAACAACTGTGCATTTGCATGTAATAGAAAAATCTTTTGAAATCAAAAACATTTGATGACTGATGTCAAACTGATTTCTTCTAAGAAAGCAGAGGTGTACTGGCCTCATCGATCTGTATTTTACTATCTAAAGTTTACGAGACCATTTAACTGCAAAAAAATTGGTCGTATAAATATTTGATAAGATGTATGTTTATTGTAATTTTTTTGCCATTTTGTAAGGTGCACGTCATGTCCTTTCTTTCAGAAATTACTTCCTCAAAATCTTTATCAATCAACTTCTTCAAAAACTGGTTCTTATCGCACTACGATTAGGTTCAAGATGCAATGTATTTCACACGCATGCAATTTCTTTATTTCCAAAAAAAATATCCACAGGGAACACATACTTATCATCATCATCAGCCTATTAACATTCCCACTTCTGGGACACAGGTCGCTATGGGCTCTATGAGAGGGAATGGGCTATATATTCCACCACGCGGGCCCAGTGCGGATTGGTAGATGTCACATGTCTTCGAATTTTTGGTTCTATAGGACCTGCCAGTAACAACGGCACATCTTATACGAAGTTCAAATCCTTTGTCCAGGCGGTCTTCCTTTGGAATGCGCTCCCCCAGTATATCAGGACGTTGACTAGTCGTTTCACTTTCAAAGTGAAAGCTCGAGAGCATATTCACAAGAAGTTGGCAGATTCGTCTCAGAACTTAGTTGTTATAGTTTTTCGTGTTTATCTCTCTCAACTTTTTTTATATATGTATTTATTCTTAAACGTTTTAGTTATAAATATTTTCTAGTCTTTTTTTCTGTTATTGCATGCATCTACTGTGTATTGTCTATGCATCACCCTAATGTAGACCGGTAGAAAATGCCCAAGGCATTAAGTCCGCCTTTGTACATTTTTTTTTATTTGTGCATAAAGTTTTAATAAATAAATCGGTTCAATGCAGAGTCGTAGGTGACTGTTTTTTTATTAATTTCAGCAAAGCAATATTCGCCTTTACGGTGTAAATATTTTTTTAATGAAAATGAAAATGAAAAATGGTTTATTGTTTCAACAGGTAAATCTTAAAAACTAGTGATTGGAGCCTCCTTTTAAGCATATAAGCCTGTGTTAGGAGACTCCGCTCTTCCATAACATAATAATTGTCATATAAGTACTTATTTTATACAAAAACTAATTAAAAAAAAATAAAAAATAAATAACTAGGGTACAATAATCCACAAAGAAAGAATTAAAACTAAAAATTCAACACGCACGCAGGCATGCAAGTGTGTGAGTGTGAGTGTGTATGCGAATGTAAGGGTGTGTGATAGCATTTGCAAATGTAAGGGTGAGTGAATGTGTGTGTAAATGTGTACATGAATAAATGAGAGTGATTGCATTTTGTTATCAATAGTGAAGTCATTAAGCAGGTGTAGGGTTATATTTTTATCCTAGCAACGCCTCCGTGTCATCATAGGCCAGGGGTTTTATCCAGTTAGTAACAATTTTCTTTAATTCCTTTTTTTTCTTATTATATACGTAAAGCTCTTTGTTAAGTCTATTGTATAGCTGAGCTGAGCGTTTTTTGTATTGTATACAAGCAAACTTGGTTTTGGTTCGAGGAACTTCTGCTACTAAATCTTTTCTTCTTTTCAGAGTTAAGCTGGGGTCAAAAGGAAGAGTTTTGTGTTTCTTTAAAATAGTATTAATTACGTATAACTTCCGCACCGAGAGTAAATCGCTTATTTGGTAAAGACTTTGTGTAGGATATCTAAGGTTTTTAAAGTAGATTAGCTTTATTAAAGCCCGTTGTCCCCGCTCAAGGTCTATGAATTTAGTCTTAGCTGCACCCCCCCAAACGGGAATGCAGTATACTAGGACCGACTGTACTAAGGCTACGTATATTTCGTTTAGCAGGTTTCTAGGGGTATTTGTGCTGGTGGGTACCTTTTTTGGTACGATATACCTCAGCGTTCTGAATATCCAACTTAGTTTTCTGATCCTGTTAGTGACCTGTTCAAGATGGGGGTACCACGATAATCTCTGATCAACAATAACACCAAGATATTTAGTTTGTGACACTTTGACTAGGATTGGACATTGACAGTTAATTGCATTGCCGCACGTGTGTACTCTTAAGTTAAAATCTGTATTTGGTTGTGTTCTGTGTGATATACTGAAACATATGTAATTCGTTTTATCTGTGTTAAGAGTGAGCAGGTTATTTTTGAGCCATTCAGCTATTTGGGTTATTCCGGTTTCAGCACTTTTGGCAACTTCGTGCCAGGAATTCCCGGAAAAGACTAGAGCAGTATCGTCTGCATACGAGAATACTCTAGCGTTATTAATGTTAAGGTTGCAGAGGTCGTTGATGTAAAGCAAGAACAACGTAGGGCCCAGCACACTACCCTGAGGGACTCCGAATGTGACATTTGCATCACAACTAACGTGTTCTCCCACTTTAACCCTTTGCTTTCTGTTTGTGAGGTAGTCCTTAAACATTTTGAGCGGAATTCCTCTCACACCTGACGATTCCAGTTTGTTTATGAGAATGGGAACAGAGACGGTGTCAAACGCCTTTTTGAGGTCCAGAAAGACGGTCAAACACTTGCTACCATTATCCAGATTATCAGCCACTAGCGAACTGAGGGCAGTAACTGCATCCTCGGTTGATATTCCTTGCCTGAATCCAAATTGTGAACTACTTAAGGTATTAAATTTGTTTAAGAATTTGAAGAGCCTATAATTTATTAGTTTTTCGATAATTTTTGATATGGCTGGTAAAATGGAAATGGGTCTGTAATTGTTCACATCGTCTCTGTCCCCGCCCTTGTGAACAGGAATGATGATAGCTTGCTTAAGTGGCGCAGGGAAGATACCCTTTGTAAAGCAAAGATTAGCTAGGTGGGTTATGATTGGAACAATTTCCTGGCTTATGTGTTTTAAAAATCTAGTCGGTACATTGTCCCAGCCAGGAGCGCTGTCAGATTTAAGGCTCATCAGGATTCTACTCACTTCTTCGGGATCAGTGTCTAAAAGAACAAACGAGTTCACTTGTGTCGGTAATGTTTCCGATTGAAAAGTGTTTAAATTATGATCTGGGGGTTGAATTTTATGGGCTAGCTCTTTACCAATATTTGCCAAATAATTATTAATGAAGTTTACAGACTCAGTTGGATTTGGTCTCATGTGTAGTAATTCTGTGTTTTGACATTTAGAGTTATTTGTGTAAGTTAAAGTTTTAATATTTTTCCATAATAATTTGTTGTTTGTGACGGAATTAGCAAGTAGTTCCCTTTCAAATTTTCTTTTTAATTTTTTAATTAAGTTATTACAATAGTTACGATATCGGCGGTAGGTTATTTTTAAGATGTCATTAAATGGATCATTTCGGGTTTCTTTTTGCAGTTTGTTTCGGTTCTTAATGCATCTTAATACACCGGCAGTTATCCACGGCTTAACGATACGCTTGCTATTGGGAATTATTTTGATAACAGTGTTGTTTTTTAATATAGTCAGTTAATTTGTGTAATAATAGGTCAGTTAACCGATCCGGATCGTTACAAAACAGCAGCTCAGCAATTTTATTTTCTCTAAGATATTTAAGGGCCTGATCGAAATCTATAGTTGAGGTACTTTTATTAGCAGTTAGTTTATTTTTTAGCTTAGCTATTGATAGAAAAGTAGTGAAGTGGTCGGTAATGGAAGTGTGTAGTATAGCAATAGATGCTGAAACCTTCTTTTTATCAATTTTAAGCATAAAATGATCCAAACAGTTCGATTCGCGTGTAGGTAGAGTATGTCCAGGTAGTATGCCATATAGTGATAGCATATTTAGGTAGTTAACTCTATTTCTATATTCATGAGGCGGCTCATCGGCTTTAGTTTTGAGATTAATGTTAATATCCCCCGCTATAATGATACTTTGATAAGAGTTTAAAGAATTGAGGTGTGTACTGAGAGAATCTATACAACAGTCAGTGTTTGTGTTAGATGGGGATCGGTATATGCATAGAATACTATTATTAAATATTTCCAGCTGCAGACACGATGCTTGAGCCAGATTTATTTCTTTAACTTTGGGTTTTAATGACTTTTTTACATAAACAACTACCGTCATTTTGATTTAATTGTCGTGTAGTGGAAAAAGAAAGGTAGTTATTAAGTTGCGGGATAGGCTTATTCGGGTGTAATCTACATTCGGTTAAAATTATGACGTCAGTTTGAAATTTAAACGTTGATAATAAAAGAGAGAAATCATCAAAGTTGCAGAAAATGATCCTAATATTCTGAGAAATAATGGTCAGATCGTTTTTACCTATATTAATATACTTTTGTAAAATAATAAATTTAATATTCAAATTGTCTTTCTAAATAGAATGTCATAGATAAACATGATTAATAAACATGTTTATCTATGATATTCTATTTATAAATATAATCACTGATTATTGAAAACTAATATTTAAGTACTTTTATAAATAAATTAACATTTATTTGTGTTCTAAATTCAAAAATCCAAAAATAAACTATTTTTTAAACTGGGCTGCTTAACGGCTTCATACCTTTGCTTCTCCTTCAACAAAAAAGAAAAAAAAGAAAAATTAAAATCATAGTCTTATAATAATTCATGACCAAAATATTTTACATTCTTTTATTTTATTTCTTCAAAAATGTGTCGTTTGATACACGTGGACATTATTGTTATTGCAGTTCTCGGCTCAATAACACCCTCGCCAACGACTCGAATATTAATTCCGCCTCGAATGCAATAACAAACTTTCTCCAGTTGTTATATCAAAATGTACTATTATCACACCCCTATCACCCCTTTAACGGATGAATTTTCAAGAATTCTTCTTAAGAACTACTCATCTTCGATAAAGATACAGAAGAACTCTCATACCAAATTTCCAGCTTCTAGACCCAGTATTTGAGGCTGTGCGCTATCTGTCCCTTTCACAGAGCTGGAGGCCTGTGTCCCAGCAGTGGGAACGATGACGAATCTGATTAAAAATAAAATATTGGAAAGACAAAACTAATTTTACAAAAACTCTGTGTTTGATAACAACTGCATTAGTATAAAACTGTATCGCAATCATTAACGCCCACCTCCAAAGAGTCAAGGCAAAATTAAAACTTAAAAAGAAAAACAAAAAACCCGACTGCGTAAAAACTAATTTTAAAAAATACGTGAAAGAATTAACTTAAATAAAAACTAAAAAGTAAGAAATAAGCCCAGTAGTTTAGAATTCTGTTAAGTAATACTAAATAACTACACAATTGAAATAGTTTTATAATCGATACACACATAAAACAAATCATAAATTCTAATGCAGAACAGAACTACTCACAGTCGGGGCCCATTTAAATTTTACCAATCAAATCTTCCCAAGGGGCCCCGACTGTGAGTAGTTCTGTTCTGCATTAGAATTTATGATTTGTTTTATGTGTGTATCGATTATAAAACTATTTCAATTGTGTAGTTATTTAGTATTACTTAACAGAATTCTAAACTACTGGGCTTATTTCTTACTTTTTAGTTTTTATTTAAGTTAATTCTTTCACGTATTTTTTAAAATTAGTTTTTACGCAGTCGGGTTTTTTGTTTTTCTTTAAATTATTATTTTTTATTTTATACTTTTTAGTTACGATTCATTGACTTCGTTATAAGATGGTAAATTTCGCAATCTAGTCATTTAATTGAGGGAGTTAATATCGTGGGGATTATTAAGTAGCTTGCGGTGGTCTAAACTACTGATGATTAGTCCCTCTAGAGACCTAACTCGGCTCAAAGCTACATATGCTTGACCTTTAGCAAAAATGCGTGAACTTAAGTCAACCACAGCTCGGTCCAAAGTAGTTCCTTGGAGCTTGTGTACAGTTACACCCCAGCACAATATCAATGGCAACATTCTTCGCTCTATTTTACCCTGTCCGCGAAGTGCATCGAATTCTGTCGTCGATGGTTCGATTCTGACTCCTACTCCAGGAACATTGTTTTTAATTGCTTTGTCGTCAAATTCTATATAAACAGCCTGTGGCAATTCTCCGGGTTCCAATTGGTCCCTCCGAAGAGCTGACCACTCAATTGTCCTTATAACACCTATTGCTCCGTTAACAAGACCATGGGTAACATTCAAATTTCTTCGTAACATAACTCGTGATCCTAAACAGAATTAGCGAGAATGATTGCTTTGTTAAACAACTTTAAATCGTTATATATCGTAAACTATTATTTAAAATGAAAAATGATAAAAGGAACCTAAAGATGATTTTAAAATACCTATTCAACGACACCCCACTTGACATAGTTCATCAACTTTTTTTTTTTTAATTTTGACAATATGGCGTCTGGTTGTCGCTGTGGTGAATTTTGATTACTGTTATGTCTTTAGTGACATTCGCAAAGTTAAGACGAATCGATTGACGTAAGAATTATCAAAATCGGCCTACGCATTTGGTCTCTAGAACGCCACATAGAAACAAACATACATACATACATACATACATAGACTGATAAACACATTACCCTCCTTTGCGTCGCGCAGTCGGGTAAAAATTAACAACATTTTCACGTTTTCATTGTGCTACCGTCAGTGAATAGGTAAAAATGCTGTCAGCTTTCTAAAGTTAGGGTGATAGACCACACATCAGAGGCACCAGTACAAGTTGAACTCGTATTCTATTGAAGCTTCGTATTCATTGGCTTCAAAGGAAGAGCCCAGAGGGCCATCAGGTTGTTACGTTTGATCTAAGATTAAGGGTGGATCAAATGGGCACTTCAACTGCCAAGAATTCAGTGTGCCAAGTGCTTAGATGACGATGTCTGTAGGATTTGCGGTATTTTATGTACGATAAGAGTAGAATTTATAACTATGAAGCAATGTTATAAGGTACGTTAACACAGTTTTGGGAAGTTATATGTCTAGGTGCTACTACCTCGTTGGTCTAGTAGTCGAAAGTGCTTTTGCTAAGCATTAGGACCTCTGTCGATTCCCAGGTCGGGAAGTGTAATAACACTGACAAACAACAAAAATCCAATATGATTTTTCCTTTAGTAATATTACAGTAGCAGCTAAGGAGTCTGGATTTGCGCCCGGTTGATGGCAATAGGCTGGTACAAGGGACTTTAACATAACTGGTGAACTGTGAGTGTACTATTTAGATACACTTCTGCCTAAACCTTCGGGGATTACAAGCGTGAAGTTATGGTATGTTATGTAAACTATAGTTGGTGCCAGTTAAGATGAGAATAGCGGTCATTGCTATTTCCCTAATATCTCTTCGTACGAACCAAAACAAATAAACCATTTCACCACTGGATGGAGTTACACAACCCAAAAATCCTTGCAAATGAGAAGCACTACTATAAGAGAATGGTTCGGGAAGCGATTGAGATCAAGAAGTATCCTAATTTCAATCGCGAAGACGGCTTCAGACTCTCTTCCGCTTGGAATCCAGTGATCACTAAGTGTACTCGTCAAGTGAAATCATCTCAGTATGCGGACACTGTTAGTGTAGTGTGTCTGTCCTAGTGTGAACCGGCCCTAATTAACATTTATGAAGATCAAGTGAGGTTAGTTGAATAAACACCTTCGCTTTGCTGTGGCGGTACCTCCAATACTTCAGTCTTCCCGCGACCACGGCTGGTGCAATCCGGTCGAAACGTCGGGTTTATATTAAAAGGTAAAATTCGCAATAAATACCCGTTTACATGTGTATTATAATGTGTTCTCATCGTGAAAGTTTAAAAAAGACAAATAAACCATTTGTATCGTTTTTCATTACAAAAAATGTTGAAGATCACGATAGATGAAGATTCAAGACTTGAACAGGCTTATTTTTGGTTTTCAAAGTTAAGAAGTTTAATAAATGTAGAATGGTCAATGACTACTATTCTCATCTTAACTGGCACCAACTATAATGCGGTTTTTATTATTTACCTGGTAATGTAAAATGGAATACGAGACAAACATACTTGAACGTGAAACAAGAAAATCGCGAGTGATATTTGACCCATCTTTACTGTATGAAAACCTCTCAGGTGAAATAGTATATTTTGTATGGGTATGGTGCAAGGAGAAAGATATTACGAGTTTATTTATTTTTTGTACATAATTATTTAATTTTTCTTATTTGATTATTAAGTTACCGTTAAATCTATGTAATGAAAGAAGGTACTCCCTCAGTTGGTGGCTACGCAATATAAGAGACCTTATCATGATTTGCCGTGTTTGTAGATACAAAGCGATAGATTTACTATAACTTCCCATAATCAGTTCATAGGTGAACAATTGAACATGCGTTCTGCGTTCTTTGTAGTGCACCCGTCATGGTCACATAGATGATGTTTATATTTAACATTTAAAACCTCTTTTTTATGTCTTTTCTACACCTCTGCTATTGTTTTCTGATTAATTTCGTTACGAGCTCCAAGACAGTGAAATAGTTTATCTTGGTTTTCGTCGAGCTTCATTGTCTCGACGCTTTTCTGGTGGTCGCTACTGTTGATTCTGGCTTTCAGGAGTTGCAATGGTTTGGTAATAGTGTGGCGGTCTTCTCAAAACCTCTTTTCTTTTTATGGCAGGAAGGGTTCCTTTCCACGGGTGAAATGTGACTCATAATACACGTGTAGGTACAAAATGTAGGTAGATATTTCTGTAGTTATCGGTTCTCAAGGATTATTAAAGGCAAAGCAAGGCACCCGGTGTTGCGGGACTGTTCGAAAGAGATACCGTGGCCCCAGAACACAAAGGGCGATGAAGGAACATGGATGGGTTTTAGTCAGTAAAAGTCTGACACTCCAGTCATTTGATGATATCCCAACCGAAAAAAAAAAGGTTCCTTTTTGTGCCAAAACGAAGCGTATTTTTTTCTACGATCCCTTACCTAATCTCCGCATCCTCTTCTCCCTTGGACTACCACCCGCCATTCGATGTGTTCAGAGTAACACTGTAGGTACAGCAAAGCACGGAACTGACAGGTTTGGCCAACGTTTCCATGTCAGCCGACGTGACAGCCGACAGCGTCGGGTTTTAAACCCGCATGTTTAGTGGCTTATCAACAATTACGTGCTTTTAATACAAGATTTTTATGATGAGGGTTGTTTTACGTAATTTAGAAGGATTGAGGATGAGAAGAGAGCAATGTGGTTGTGATTTTCAAGGTACTCCCTTATATCTCCTAAAAATTTTTGTCCGAAAATCATTATCCATAAAACGTTTGCTATAAACTTCACTTACCATAATGTTCAAAATCCCGAAATTTTGTTTTACATAATTATCTTTATTTCTAAAACTGTTCTGTCATAATATCGAATACTATAATAATTGAATCTTCTAATTGTATATGCCATAAAGTCAATTATCCTAAGTATTATATTATATAATGTGTATTATTCCTAATGTCCATATAAGTGTAATAAAATTTTTGGTCCTATAACATTTGCTAAAAATTAGGTTTTAGTGACAGAAACGAATCGCTGTAAATCCGACCCCACGCAATCTTGTCTGCCCTACCCCTAGAGTGTAATTTAAAATCGCGTAGGCGCGGAGGGGCGAGGCGGCCCGCGAGTTGAGGAGCAGGTGGTTGTAACACTCGCCGCCGCTGCTGAGGCTGGCCGGCGAAGCCGGCCAGCAAGCCGAAGCTGCGGTGGTGAGCGTTAAACACATCTGCGACGATAAGCTCGCGTGGGACCGCCGGAGCTCCGCAGCGCCGGAGCCGTGACAGAAACCATGCCTGCTGCATGTTGCTTGCTCGCTTGCATGCTGCATGCTTGCTTGCATACTGCATGCGTGCTTGCTTGGTTGCTGTAAGCTTGTTGCATGCTTGCTGTATGCTGCTTGCTCGCTTGCATGGTTGCTTGCATACTGTATGCGTGCTTGCATGGTTGCTGCAAGCTTGTTGCATGCTTGCTGCATGCTTGCTGCATGCTTGCTGAATGCTTGCTGCATGCTTGCTGCATGCTTGCTGCCTGCTTGCTGCATGTTTGTTTGCATGTTTGCATACTTATTACAGGGAAAAATAAAATCCACATAATTATGTTCACACTCAACTGTTTTATAATGATTGACGGTTTGATTGATTGATTTTCTGCCTTTTAGTGACTACTTATATGAATTGTATGCCAAAACAAAAGAAGATTCTAACTATGAACTTTCTGCGATATGATGGTTCTACTTTTTAATTCTTACAAATTTCATAAGAGCAATATTGTATAAAAATGTGTTGTGTTGAGAGAAGTTCATAGCATAGCAAAAGCTAAGTAATACTTACTTTACTGTAGGTACCCGTAATTACAGACACAATTAAAATAACAATGTTCTGTTCCCTTTTGGGAACGTCTGGGAACATACCGGTTTGTTTTAAAAATATTATTAAGATCTAAACATTTTTTTTTTAAATTTAGGATTTATAACTATTATTGAAAACGATTTTAAGTGTTTTGTATATTATTGATTGAAATATTTATGACAAACGGGTTTAGAGCATATTGTATTTAGGAATTTCAATTTTATGACATGTGATATTATGTGATATTAAGTTCGGGTAAGTTATCATTCGGACAAATAATGATTAGGACAAAAAAAGTTATGGCACTTTAAATTATGAATAAAAAAGTTAGGTAATACAATAGAGAACCGATTTTCAAACCTGCTTTGAATTAAAAGTGAAGTTAATTATATATTGCATCCTGACAGTGATAGTGTCTCCCTATTAACTTGATTCTACTTCTCCATTGGTGGTTGACAGTAAAAAGACAAAATTCTTACCTACTTTTGACATACTTACCTGTCAGTTTACCTATTCATACAAAATGTACCTATGTTTGTTATTTCAAAACAACAGTTTTTTACTAAAATCATCTGAAAGTACGTATAATATACGATACCTACATATAACAAAAACACTTCTGTTTTTTTGTCTGTCTGTCGTGTCTGTTTGTTTCAGCTAATCTCCGACCGACTTGAAGGGACTTTACTGGCAGATACTGTAAGGAGTAACTTAAGGCTTTGATTTTAGAAAAAGGATTAGGATTCCGTCCAAAAACAAAAAAAAAACCCTAGATATTGTTAACAAAATCCGATTCAAATAGAAATAATTAATTTAATTACAAATAGACTTAAATCAAACAATAATTTAATAAATCATCAAAATTCAAGCAATCACAAGCAAACAGCCGTTAATATTCAAAAATAATAACCACGATAGAACACAAATGTAGACACAAAATATAGCACAAAATAATCACAAAATAATAAACCACTGAAGTAAAAATATGGAACGAACTTACTGTAAAGTAGCGTAGGTACAACCTTACCGATCGACGACTCAGCAACAAAATGTCCTGCGCTCTTTTTTTTTTTTTTTTTTCGAAATGGCATCTCGCAGTTCAACCTAGAGAGGTTGTCGTCTGCTTAACCGGACAATCCTGTGGGTACCTTAAGTGTAAGGCCTCCAGCCAGGGCATAAAACTTACAAACTAAACGACTACACGCTAAGGGCACCCCCTGCGGGGTACGGGCCTCGGCTTAGGGCGTCGCTGGGAGAGGACAGCAAGGGGACAGGCTGGATCTGAGTGGTGTCATTAATTAGGGACTGATTTTGAACTACTGGCTCAGCAACGCGGGCTGGCGCGAGCAAGGGACGGGGAGGGTTCGTATCGGGGCGTCGCGACGGGCCTCGACGGCGAGGATGGAATGACGGCTGTTTGCGTCTGTGCTTTCTTAGCGTGCTAGTTTCCTGGCTACTCTCCTGGAGGAGGGTAATAGCGTCATCGGGATCGACTAAAGTATGCCTTGGGCGGCGGATCTGACTAATTCGCGAGGGTTCGTAACGGGCGGCTGCGATCAGGGGGTTACGGTGCTTAATAGCAGAATCGAAGAAGCACTTGGAGAGGCGCTTCATGAACTGAGCTAACGTAGGGATTTTAAGGTCTAAATGTAAACGGTCATTACGGACGTAATAGGGGGCTCCCGTGACTTTACGTAAGAATCGGTTCTGAAGGACCTGCATCCTATAGAGATATCTAGGCTTGGCGTGGGCGTACACGACACAAGCGTAGGTCATGATGGGACGGATCACGGCGGTAAAGAGACGCAATTTGCTCCTGAGAGACAATTTGCTCTTTTCCGTCAGTAAATAATGGAGTCTACCCATCGCGAAAGCAGCTCGGTCGCGAGCTGCTTTGATATGTGGCCCGAAGGTCAGATGGTTGTCGAGAATGACTCCTAAGTATTTGGCTTGCTTCTCCCAGGGGATAGGCTTGCCGTACATAGTGATCGGATTGGATGTCCTGCGCTCTGTCGAGCGCCCGTTTTTATAAGGATCGGTGGAGGTACCCCTACTACCAACAATAAGTTCGCTTATAATATTTTATAATAATTTCACACTTGCTAAAGCCACAGGGTACGGGCTAGTAATATATATGAATTCACCCACATCAAAGATAAACCAAACGGCATAACATAGCCATCCAACCGCTTCATACGGCAATTTGCATTCAAAACAACTTGAAAAGCAACCGCAATAAGCTTTGAAAACTAACTCCAGAATGTTTCTCGCTGCTTTAATACCGTCTCCATCAGTGCCACGAGTAATAGCTACCTCTTCCACAACTATCATTACTGTTACCTCAATTTCTGTGGAGACAAGTCTCGACAGGCATTTAAACTTGTTAAGACACCGCTCCACAGCAGCAAAGCTAAGCTACACAATTTTGCTTAGCTTTGATTTGTGTAAGCATGTAGGGGGAATCGTCCACTAAGTATTTGAGAGTTAAAGTAGAAGGCAATCGGTTACGAATCGTTTCGTATTTCTACTGAAACTTTCAGAAGGATTGATAAAGTATCGAAGCTTCTCGATAGCTTAGGTCATTAACATACAATTTTGACTTTTCTATAATGTATATGGGATGTAAGGAACAACGACGCACACGCGGTTACCGTACATATTGTGTACACATCATCCCGAATACGCCCACATAAATACATTTTTATACGGCATTTATTTTAAATCAACTGTTCTATACATTTTGACGGTGTAGGTATTGCACTTTTGTAGGAAACAACAGCACCCCTAGCCAAGTTGACAATCTACAATCGTTAACGCTAGTAGAAAACTACTCAAATGAATGGGAATGACATCATCTCAACGTTAAATCACGTGATCAACACAAACTAATACTCGAATAGTAAATTCGTAGACAAGTTTACATCGTTCAAAATGATAGAATATAATGTTATCGTTTCTACAATGTTGATCGCTAAACTCTTTGGTAGGAACGCTCACCATAGACTAAAGTGTCGGTTTTTTTCTACAGACATTAGAGAACGAGCAATTGATTCAGTCTTGTCAACTTGGCTACCAATTTAGCGCTTTCTACAATCGCTTATGACGAGGTGTTTACGATTGTAGAAAGACAATCGATACGAAACGTTTGTAACTTGGCTAGGGGTGCAGTTTGCATCGATGTCGCTTCCACCGGGTATTTACTTCGTGACTGCGACCCACGATCAAGCTACGCACTAAAGGGTGGCTAAAAAAAAATAACAGCTTAGCTAATGTGGCTCCCAATGCACATGCTCTGCTATGATTATTACTGCTGCTGCTGAATGGAAGGCTTTTGTTTGTTTACTGAATGTTTTATGTTTAATAATTTTGCATGCCGTATGGCAAAATGTATCGGGACTCTCATTGAAATTACCATCATATCTGTATACCTACATTATTAGCAAATAAATATTTCTGATTTCTGATTTCTATGTAACAATAGCGCAACGGCAATACAGCTAAATAGGGAATATGCATGAAATACAAAACTCTTTATAATTATTAAAAATGCCTTGTATTGGCCCATTAAAACATTGTGGTACACTTGTTTAAGTTGCTAATACATCACTTATTTTACAATTTACTGATTTACGATTACGATTCGATTCGATTCTTACGATTATGATTTACGATTTACGTAGCATTTTTTGGTGAAACGGAACGCACTCTCAAAACGCGGCGTCCTCGATAACGCCAGTAGTGACGTCAAAGTCTGTGTCAAAAATCACTTTTATTTGAAAAGTGTTTACTTTCACTAAGATTTTAATATAATATTGTTTTTGTTATTTTTACTTGAGTAAAGCACATACAATTAGTAACATTATTGTATTAAGGGCAAAAATGTGATCTAAACAACGCAGATAGTAGTAATTAAATGACGTTACACCACGGCTGCGACATCTACGGACGTTTGAACTGTCATAGAAAATTGTAGGAGTTTAATTTTATTTTTAGGCGACAAGCAGTAGTTGAACTTAACTTTTAATACTTTTCTTAGGTTAATAGTACTGTATTTTATTGATATAAGCGAAGAAAAAATTACGTAAATATTCCCTATTCCTACTACCACTGTACTTAATGTTAACTGTGGACGGTCGACTTAAAACTTGTTAATGTGTTGTGCATCTGAACTCTAACAAACTGAACTTGTAATTACGAAGTGAAAGGGGTTCTCGAAGTTCTGATGCATGTGCTATTGAATGACAGACAGTTGAGTGTGAGCTGGTGGTTTCACGAACTTTTGGCAGCATTCGATTATTATGAAGTCAGATTTCATCATTGACTGATTTCATGATATAGATAGTATATATAGTGCTTTTTTCCTTGAGCATACAGTAAGAACTTACCGTTTTGTTGTCTATTCCAGGTGGTTACCAAGCAGTATTGTTTTAATGTCACTCCAGTGTGTGAAAGAGACGGAGCTATAGAGGACGTCTAGCGCCATTTCTTTCTCCCTCTGGAAATCATCATCTGCCTAGCCTTTTCCCAACTATGTTGGGGTCGGCTTCCAGTCTAATCGGATGCAGCTGAATACCATTTACATGGAGCGACTGCCTATCTGACCTCCACTACCCAGTTAGTACTGAGTAATACGATACCCCTTGGTAAGACTGGTTGTCAGATTTTTTGGGTCACTGACTACCTGTAAGGACTGACAAAGATCTACAAATGACAGCCGGGACCCACAGCTTAACGTGCTTTCTGAGGCACGGAGGAAACCCGGTATGTAAGGGTGGTCACCCATCCAAAGACCAAACAAGGCAAGCACAACAACAACAACAGCCCATAACGTCCACTGCTGGACATAAGTCTCTCCCGTGATGGGAGGAATTTGCCGTAATCTCCACGCTTGGCAGGCGGATTGGAGATCGCAGTGATGTAAGACTAACAGAAAACGCTGCTGCCCATTCTCTGGTCTACGGAGGCGCAAGGTGTTCTGCCTCAGACATTAGTCGCCTAATAAGACACCCGTGAGTGTAATGGGTTGGTTCTATTCTACTCTCAGGCAAGCACGGCTTAACCTAAAGATCAACCCGAACGGCTCTTATTATTTAGCCACGAGCTCCTCCTTTTCGCCCTCTGGAAATGATTAAAACAATACTGCTTTAAGACATCTAGGTAGGCCACCAGACAGAATTAAGCAGTGATAGTCCAGTGGTGTGACTGTCGGATTGCTAAGTCATAGGTCTCGAGTTCGAACCCAATACACGCCTGATACACCTCTGATATTACGGATTCATGAGCGTTGCTTAATTATCACTTTCTGCGGTGAAGGAAAACATGGTGAGGAAATCAGCATGCCTGAGAGAAATTTCTCGATGGCACGTAAAGGCAAGTCAGAGGCCCATGGGCTGCATACAAACTTAGACACCAGGTTAGGCACTATAACTACCTACACGATAAAAAAATAAGACCAGATAGAATGGTCTTTTTTTTTCTTTTATTTTTAGTACAATATGGGCCTGCTTTTGATCTCGATTGTTCCTTGTTCACTTGTCCAAATATAAAGTACATTCAATCTCTGACCCACCTCACACTGCATAAAATATTGTAAAATTCAAAATCCTCTGAATGAAGGTTTTCCAAATTGAAAAAACCACAAGGTGGCAGCACTGGCGTAAGGTCTAAATATCTATCAAAATACACGAGTTTCTTGTAGTTTGCAATGATTTCTTCATTTAATTATCTTTTAAATCATTAATAAAATGCCTCAGTGTTGTGCCGCTTATTACCTTTTTGTTACCTTTCATTAATATGGCCGCATAACTTACCTTTCATTAAGTTTTTACTTGTACCATTGACTTTTGCAGTATTAAGAAGCTTTATCTTTAGTTCAGCTACTTCTATTTGTCCGTAATCCATATTTATATTGTAAAACAGTGCAAACACGATAAAAAGTTTCACTAGCATACAATTCAGTACAATTTGATAGTTGTCTATACCAGATGCCTACGTAGCGACATCTGGTGTCAGATAAAATCCGAAAAATCCCTCATTCCATTCGAAATCTAATACCATGCTTCAGAGTCCCTCAATTCACAGTCCCATTTCCATAGAGAAGCGATTGATTTTAATGATCTGCATATCGAATAGCAGTTATTGTGGTTTCTAATCACATTCAATCTGAAATTCAACGTCATAGTTGCTGAGTTTATTCAACATCTTGTGAGTTCTACCTAAAAACATTTAAGTATACATATGAGGTAAATACGGACAACGTGAATAAAATTTTAAAACTACTAACAATCACCAACTACTTAGTTACTATCGGTACCTACGAGTGTCACGTGTCATACTTGGCAATTTGCCATTTAACTTGGAACCACTAAAACATAGGATCACATTGCCTCTACGAACTTACGCCTAACAGCTCCATACTTTAACCTCTTTAGCGCTACTAAATCTCGCTACACCGTATTCCTCAATATCCAATAAACTATCCAAAAGAGTCTATCAACATAAAATCGAAACACTACCATACAAAATCTGGTCTTTAAAACCTGCCTACAAAAAAGTCTCATAAAACCTACAGCAGGATTACGGCAAGATCGATCTCCGGGCTAATGAGAGTCGCGGAAAGTCTCCGCTTATTACGCACACGACAGGGAAAAATCGCAAGTCGCAGATAGAATGGCAGGGAGCTATTCATATACATACCTACGTAGAGTACTTACTTGCCATAGGGTCGCAAGGAGATGAATTTGTTTCCGCTGAGATAAAATGTTTTTGTCATCAGGGGATGTGTTTCAAGGTTTCAAGGAAGTGTGTAGAAAATGGTTATGTGCATCAGGCTATGACGAATTGGGAAATGCTCCGTTCAAACTTAGAAAATACCAATATTTGCCCTAAATATTCAGTTCCTTTTCAGAAAAATCATCAAATTTAAACTACGCCCTAAACCGCAGTGTCTAGAAGCTTGTAGTTCTGCACAAGCATAACATAGGTAACATCACGTCTTGTGATCCTTATAAGGTTAGTTATTACCTAACAAGTACACCCACATTTTTTTAGTAATTAATTATGTTTAAGTCCCATGTTGTAACAGAGGACAAGAAATCTAGACTCCGTGGCTGCTACTGAGAAATTCCTGACGGAAAAACCCAATAACGCTTTGACCGACCTAGGAATTGAACCCAGCACCTCATCCTCAGCAGTCGGGCTTGCAACCACTAGGGTCTAGTAGATTAGACCAACGAGGCCGTCAGAGGGGGAGAGGAGGGGAAGGGGGGGAAGAGGAGGGGGAGGGAGAGGTGGAGTTAATAGAATTACGATATCTAAACATAAAAAAACGAACGTAATGTCAAAGGCTTTTTACGTTAGTTGATTAAACAGTGTTCGAGACTACAAGAACCCTAATTTGCAAAGAAAATTTCGTCTCCATGTACATAAAGTGTTAAATAAAACAAATAAAAATGTGTCGCAGACGCTCGGCTCAGACATTCGTCTTGGTCTCGAATGCAAACAAAGAAACCAAAATGAGAACAAATCCGAGAAAATCAAGACGAATGGCAAGTCTACATGCGCAGGGAAACGTCGCAAGGATAGGTAGGGTAATCAAAAAATATTATGTGTGTTTTTCACAGCGTTTATAACCTTTTTTGTCGCTAGCTTAGAGACGGGAAATCCGACGAGGGCCTTCATGCCGTTTCTAATGAACTGCGTAAATACTATTTTATATTTGTGTGTGGTGAGGGTAACAATCTAGTTGGTATTGGTGTTTTGAATTCTGACTTTTTGGAACCATTATAGAGGATTAGATACTAGCAATTCACCCGCGTCTTCGTCCGCAAAAAATGTGATAGCTCGCCCGAGCTATCACATTTTAAAAATATTATAAATGCATGTTATAAATATCATTAAGCAATCACGTATAATGTAGCATTCTGCTAGTGAAAGAATTTTTAGAATTGGATCATTAGTTCCAGAGATTACCCCCGACATACAAGATTACTAGCTAACAAACAAACCTTACCTTTTACCAGTTGATAATAATTATCATCATCAGCCTATTAATGTACCCACTGCTGGGACACAGGCCTCCTCTCTATGAGAGAGAATAATAGATTAATATACATAAAATAAGTATTCGCATTTCTTGCACTATTCGTCTTTTACATAGTAAATATCTACTTAGTTTACCAGTTTGCAGAGTCGAAAGCTTTGCAGATACTATCTAAAAGTTCACCACGTACGTGCTTTTAAAATAAATTAGATTTTCCTTTTCTTTAACTTTGAGGTTTGAACCGAACAACATAATGAATAAGTTAAGCTAGACCAAAATATAAAACACCCAAACGTACTAAGATTACAAAATAAATAGTTTATTCCATGCAGCAGTTTCATTAGTCTCAGTGCATAATCTAATGTCCCACCCACAGTAATTACCATAACCACGTGTGTGCATACCAACCATATACAGCAATGAAGATAATATAAAACGCTCACATTCATGAACATACACCTGTACCATATACAGAACCATAGCGTATCTCTGTAATATGAAAGGGTTTTATAATTACGAGCACATTCAACGAACACTGGGACATTTAAGGTACATAAGACTGGGACATACATGGTACATAAACCGTGGAAGCGGGACGTAAATGTCCCAAAGCGGTGCGCCGTCGTGATATTCTTAGTAAGTACAAAAATATACGAGAGAAATGTACTTCTCTTATTTGTAGCAAGCCTGAAAGTCGTATATAAAGTAGTCGAAAAGTCTGGGTTGTTTTGGGTCGTAGCAGCGGTAAATTGGGACGAAAAAAGGGTCCTTTTTATATTAATAACTTATCTAGTGGCCTTTTAACCCTATATCTAGATAGATATCCTAGACCTAGAACATTTGCGTAATCGTTTTCCTGTCCCGATATTTTGTAAATATGTTTGTTCTTTTTTTCTCTTTAATTTTGTCTGTTACGCTCTTGGAATTCCAAAAATATTTCTGACCTAGATTCAAATGCGACATTTAATTTAGTTTTAAGGTGCCTAGTTTTTTCGGTACAAACGTACGAAGGTTTTCGATATTGGAAATCGCGTTATGGAACTCAAATGGACACCTAGCAAGACGCGGTGATGGCAAGTGGAGTAAAGCTGCGACCAAGTGGCGTCCGGCGGTGAGATTGGCAGATGAAATTGTTGCCAGCGCGAGAATGCCCTGGATGAGGCTTGCACAAGAACGTGGAGCATCACTAGCAAAAAGAAAGGCCCATATCCAGCAGAGGGTGAAATCAGGGTCTGGATTGGACCTAGTTTTTAAAGGTTCTTTCTTTGACGGAAGACGAAAACGATTAAATAGATCTATGAGCCATGTTTCAATAACATTCTTTTATTAAAATTTTCCCCATGATAAAGCAAATATAATTCTCATAAACAAATGAAACATTAAAACACTCAACTCATCAAACACTCAAAATACGCACTTGAATTATTGACACTGCTCATTCAGAATTCTGTTTGTACAACGTTTGTACCAAAATGTTAGAAAACAAAACATAACATTTGGTACCATTGTAGGCACGGGCACATCTGTGTTTGACCGCCCGCTTGACCACAAGCCGTTCGCAGGGACCCCGAATAAATTATGTAAAACAAAGCTGCGGACGAGCTCTACACACGGCATTATTTATATTTCAAACTATACGGGAAAAGCTGTTGAAACAAGCTGCGTTAAGAGCGCTCTCACATATTTTGGGCGTTTGACCAAAAATACGTACTTTTCCAAGTCCTCGATATTTGTTATATAAAGATAATGGCATAATATTTAAATGAAGAATCATAAATCTGGTTTTGTTTTAGTTCGTAGATTGATTAGAATTTTGTTATAATAGTTAATATTACGAGAAATAGCAATTTTCCGACAGCCAATTTCAAGCAAACGTTAAACATTAGGTTTTCTCCTGCCATTTGTATCAAACTGGTAACACGAAAAAATCTAAAAAAAATATATATGTACTGGTCATATAGATTGTAGATTGATTAGAATATTGAAATAAAAATTGAATCGCAGCAAAAAAAAAATCGTAAAGAAAACGTAATTTAAGCCATAAATGTCTTGATTCAGCGTTCATTATATTCCAAATAAACTCAATTTTATCAAATAAATTAATATGTTATAAAACTTCGATATACAATGAAAACGTTTCATTTGTTTTCGTTTGTCAGTATAACAAGACAAAATTACAATAAATAAAATTAAAGTACTATAATTCTCCGTCAATAACAACCGACAATCGTCCGGAGATCGCTATTATTATCGACTTGTGTACGCCGATCGAAATAATTTGATCCAGGAAGTAAAAAACAAAAATTTGCGAAAAAAATGTAATAGGACTCTTAATAATTGTGTAGCATCAAAAGATTTGATCGCAGGCTGATGGCTGATGGAGCAAACGTGACCTGGTAGGTTACCATGACGTCTTAAACGACTGTTTTACTCTGTGGGAAAAAGACGGAGCTATAGAAGACATCTAGTGCCATCTCTTTCCCACTTTGGAATAAGATTAAAACAATATTGCTTTAAGTCGCCATGGAGTGAAGACTGCGTATCTGTTAGCTACTTTTAAAAAGTGGCTGGGTCAGATTGGACGTGAAAAGCGGAGGAATGGTTGTTTTGGCGAAGCTGCAGTGTTCCAGCAGCGGCTTGCGTTCGATTATTATATTAGGCTCATTTGATTCCTTTTGGGGCTGCGGAACTGTTCGAATGAGCTACCGTGGCCCCGGAACACAAAGGGCGATGAAGGAACAGGATGGGTCATAGTCAGTAAAAGTCTGACATTCCCTCCTGCTCCGCCCAGAGCGCGAGGAGTCATTTTGATAATTTCTCATCCGAAAAAAAAAATGGCTCATTTGATGATATTTCTTGTCTTTGAGGAGTTATTTTTTAACCAAACTGATTCTGGTGGAAAATTTCTACTAAAAGATACATATTTTCTATGTCGTTTTTTCTCGATTACCACTCACTGACTGACTCACTCATTGACATAATTGTTCTCCCAGATGGTGGATGGGGAGGTGGGTATATTTTGACAGATTCGTAAACAAGTAACTCCCGCGAGTATGGGAAAAGTGCCAAACCTCCCCTTTTCGCCCCTCTTCCTCCCCCTCCCTATCGTATCTCGGAAACCAAGAGAGTTGGAACATTTATTTTTCAGATTCGTATAGAGGAGGCTCGGGAAAGTAAAAACCAGTTTTCAAAAGTTGACCTCCTTGTCCCCCTTCTCCCCCCTTTAGGTGGATCTCGGAAGTTGAGAGACATAGAATTTTTTTTTGCAGATTTGTGAGGAGGGGCAATGCGTTAGTCGAAATTATTTTCCAAAACTCCCCACTCTCCCCCCCTTCACTCCTCCCCCCATCGTATCTCGGAAACTAGGACACGTAGCGGCTTTTTGATTTTTAATAAATTATTATTGAGGAGCGTTTAAATTTGTATATACCTTTCCTCCCCTCCCCAACCTCCCCTAAAATTGAAAGGGCTGTAACTTCGTAACGGTCAGAGATAGCCATTATGTGTTTGAACAAATATTATAGTAGGCGTCGAAACCTGTCCGGTGGTGGTAGGTTCTGAGTGGAGCGAACCTGCGAGACCGAGTGGAGCAAAGGGGGGAGGTGGCGAGCGAAACGAGCCGGCGACCTCCGTAGCGTAACGAAGGTTGAGTGGGTGAAGCGTAACTCAGGGGCGACGACAAGCAATCTTTAGGGTAATGTTTTTATTAATGAGTCTGAGTTTTTAATTAAGGTTTTTTACTTTAATTTTATTTGGTTTTTATAGGTAATTTTTTTTAAATTGGTTTTTAGAATGTTTTAGGGGTTCTTAAGGGTTTTCATACTGATTTAGGGGTAGTTGTAACGGATTTTCCAATTATTTTAAGGATTCCTATGGATTCTCAAAATTTTATGATGGTAAGGAATACTTCTCAAGAACACGACAACACGCGAGCTGCGCGCAGCTCGCGCACCCACGCAAATACTAGTTATGATATAAGCACGTGTAAAGTTACTCCAGGTTAACCACGATATGTATAGTCTACATAGCTGTTATATACAAGATAGCCGTCCAGACTGCGAGTCTAACGAACGTTCCTGCAGCGTTCATGTTACTGAAGTTATTTCCTACCAAATTACCAGTGAAGTGAATCTGGTGAGATGTGAATAGGATTAGGATGAAGTTCAATATGTGACGTTATAATTGTTGAATGTGAGTTTAGGAAGAGCGTTTTAAATTCAGAAAACAGTTTTGAACACTTGAAAAACAGTTTGATATAAGACTAGTTGTTAATGTTCCCATTTGAATCGGATTTTGTTAATAATTTCAAGGGTTTGAATTTCTTTGCACGGCTCCGTATTCTTTACTAAAATAAAAGCCTAGTCTAGTTACTCCTCATAACATCAGCTACCTGCAATTAAAACTTCTATCAAAATTGGTCGAGCCGTTTCGGAGATTAGCTGGAAAAAAAGACAGACACAAAAATTTAAAATATATCTATTTTTCTATTAAAGGTAGGTGTAGGTAGTAGGTGGGTTACTTCTATATACATTCAGTAAAAAAACTATTTTAAAATGAGAAACAGACACTTAATTTTTATTTATTTATAGGTATGGAGTAGTATGTATAAGATTAGATTTCTTTAAGAGGCAAATTTTTTATTTAAACATTTGACAAGCAATGGAAGAGTTATCCTGGGATTTCAGCCATAATTATGTATGCACCACATAATTATGGCTTGCGAGCGCAATTAACAAAAAAGAAGGCCATCCACAAAGTGTTGGTTGTGGTTGTAATAAAATTTAATGAGTCAGTCATTAAATTAATAGTATAAACGCATCTAAAAAGACCATTTAAACCATATTCAACCACATAACCACCTAAAACAGATACTCTAGATCGCCTTGGTCTTTAAAATCACGTCATCTTGCAAAAGACCACGACCATAATCTATGGTAAATCTAATAATTCCAAATTAATTGAATACCCAGCACCAATTTTATAATTTCAAAAGTATAATTAACTTGCGGTGTCACGTTTCTCATTACAAAAACAATTAAAAACTGTGACCAATTTCCATTATGACGTCTATGTCAAACAAAAAGCTAATTATTATATTTTACGAGAAGGTTATTGTACACATACCAACGTATATTTGTGTCGCAATCATCATCAAATATGCCATTTATTGCCTTTAACTGCACTATAAAATATCCATTGTACCATCTGCTTTTTATACGTCATTCGAGTTTTTAATACTTTAAAATAAACAGAAGTTTTTTTTTATTAGCCTTGTCTGTCCTAACGCTGGATCTACCAACCCGCACTGGGACCACGTGGTGGATTAGAGCCCATTTACTCTCACACAGGGGAAACCTCTGTCTCAGCAGTGGGAACATTATATGAAAGAAAAGAGAGAAAGAAAGAAAAGTGTTTATTTGACGTCAGCAAATAAAGCACATACACAATAATATAAGAAGATACAAAATAAGGAGGAAAACATAATATGTGCTGTGTGCCTCACGGCTGCGCCAAAAAGGTCCATTTCAGCATTCATGCCAGACAGGCGATACTGTCTGACGCTGGTCTTCCATTGAACCTTGAGGGGGAAGTGCCGGAAAAACAGTTTCAAAGATAATATACTATAAATAAATGGTTACAAATAAATAGATAACGAGTAAATTAATTAAATGTGTATTTACGAGTTCGGATAAAGAAAAATGTAGGTAAGTAGGAAGTATTTTTGTACTTTAGTAGTATATGCTTATTATGCTAAACAATGGCCTCCCAAATTCCTCGTTTCCAATTTTCCTGGTGTTTCAGGAACGAGTCCAAATCGCCACAACAGCGTATCTTGAGTCTTCCTCGGTGACAACGACAGTCTTCAGGCACCCTCTGTGTGACCATTCTGGCCCATCTTTCATGATCCTGACCCATCCTGGAAATGTGACCCAGAAGAAAAAAAGATATGATATTATTATTTATAATTAGCACGTATTGCAGTAGTGCTCCCTAATTTGATTAAACTACAAGGTCAAATAAAATTAATAACATAACATGAAGTTCTTGAAAATGGGTTTTCGGATGATATTATATAATACTAGCGGAGGTCACGCGGTTTCACCCGCGTAGTTCCCGTTCCCGTGGGAGTACGGGAATAAAATATAGGCTATAGCACTCACGAATAATGTAGCTTTCTACGAGTGAAACAATTTTTAAAATTGGTTTATTACTTCCGGAGATTACCCCCTACATACAAACTTTCGAACATACAAACTTACAAACAAATGTTACCTCTTTATAATATTAGTATAGATTTCTACTTACTAGTTTTCTACTGCAGCTGAAAGCAAAATCAAAAAGAAGAACAAGGTTTCAGTTAATAAAATCCTTTTACGGTGCATTTCCTATTTTGCTGTTCTCTATTAAACCCGATATGTTCCGCAAACGATGGAACACTTAGTATTATGTCCAGCGTGAGATGACACCTACTTTAGAAGAACTAATGGATGCTACTGATACTGCGTTCTTAGCTGACACTAGCGTAGGTGATTAGCTTTCAGTATGATATCTAGGTACTCTGTAGAAATATTAGACATTTAGTTAGTTTTCATAGATACTAACTAAATGTGTGTAAACTAAATGTGTGTACTAGTTTCAACTAACAGCAGTTAATTTTATAGGAAGCCATGTAAAACAATATTATTTTTACCCTGAACCAGTGGCAATTTAGTAATTATATCCGTCACAGGTTAATTGGAAACATTGGATTCTTGTGAAAATCCTAGTGAGAATTTTACGTTCAATAAAAATGTACTTTTTATACTAAATACAATTTATTACGAGTAGAATAAGGAATCTCGACGCACAAAATATCGATTATACTGCAATGCACGTTACTGCGATATATCTTCACTGCGATATTACAATTATCCTGTCCTTTGTACCTAATAATAATATCTCTCAATAACTCGATTCTTCTTAGTTTCTACAGTACATCCCTACCTTTAATCAAAATATTTTATTTAAACCAAATAGCTTGCAAGAACTTCATACATTACTTTTATATCCATACCCACATTAGCTGTCAAGCTTACGCCCTGTTTGTAATTCTTATACTACTGAACCGATTTGACACAATTTCAATAATAAGGGGGAAGACAAGGCCGTTATCGAGTGTGACAGAGGGACGCATGCGCCCATGATCGATGCCAAAGGCATTCTATTTTGTTTAAGAAAAACTTCAGGCATTTTTGAAAGGTTATTTTTTGCTGTGGGGTACTATCCGGTACCTTTAGGCCTATTGCCAGAAAAGCAACGGACTCACAGCAGGATTTTAAATCACGAAAGTGTCTAACTTACAACGGTAATGTTACAGGTGCAGGATTTTAAATCACGAGAGGGTCTTACTTACAACGGCCTTAGTGGTAGAACTAATATTTTTATACAAATGAAGGGTGCACGTAAAAACATGTCGACTAAAAACACGGTGAAGCGCAAGGCATAAACTAGTTTGACATCTCTAACTTAGTTCATAGCTACAGGCGGAGAGCCTAGCCCGCAAACGGCAATCACTTTCTGTAGTTTATAAGTCTGACAACCAGTCTTTCCAAGGGGTATCGTATCACCCAGTTCTAACTGGGTTGTGGAGGTGAGATAGGCAGTCGCTTCATGTAAAATACTGGTAGTTAGCTGCAGTTGGTTAGACTGTAACCCGACCCCAACATAATTGGAATAGCAAACTTTTTTGCAAAAAATAAAACCGACTCCAAAAACACAACAAAGTGAAAAATACCTTTAGCTTCAGAAGTCGGTGACTTCTGTGTGTTTGATTCAGTTTCTTTGCCACCGACTTCTGAAGCTAAAAGTATTTTTCAGTTTATTGTGTTTTTGAAGTCGGTTTTATTTTTTGTAAAAAAAATTATATTTTTCCATTTTTAGTTGTATAACTTATATTTGTATGGGATATTCCCATACAAATATTAGTTATACATTTATTTCAACATAACATAACACCACGCCTGTAATCTCCGATGGGTTGGGCTGAGGTGTACCCAATAGTACCTAATCGGCTAAATCGGCTGTGATTGCTGCAATCGCTTGGAAGTTTGTTGTTTTCACTACATCATAACATAACATCACGCCTGTATGTTCTGATGCGGTATGCAGCTGTTTACAGTACACCCACATTTCGACAGTTATGTTTAAGTCCTATGTAATAGGGGGCGAGCGCCGGCGCAAATCCAGACTCCGTGGCTGCTACTGAGAAATTCCTGATTGAAAAACCCAATAACACTTTGCCCGTCCTGGGAATCGAACCCAAAGACCTCATGCTGAGTAGTCGCCACCACTAGACCGACGAGGCAGTCATTTATTTCATATTGTTAACAATACATGTCATGGTAATAGGCTTATCCCCAATAAAATGGAACCTAATATAGGTACCTAACTGTCGAAATGGGGGTGTACTGTACACAGCTGCATACCCCATCAGAACATACAGGCGTGATGTTATGTTATGATGTTGTGAAAACAACAAACTTCCAAGCGATTGCAGCAATCACGACCGATTTGCTGTCTATAATTGAAGAGTTCCATTGTATATCTCCGAAGATCACCATCAGATCTTCACCAAATTAAAACGAGACCACCGCGAAGTAATTTTCTGCCAAACAAAAAAGAATCATCAAAATCGGTTCACAATTAGCGAAAAAAAGGCTGAACATACACACAAAAAAATATTTTAAAAAATCAGACGAATTGATAACCTCCTCTTTTTGGAAGTCAGTTAAAAAGGCAGATGATGATGACGCGTGGTAGGTGTCAATGGTGTCGAAACTTAATTTAGGCTATTGCTAGCCTTTTCTCTCTAATAAAACGAGAAAGAGACGAGAATTTAGAGCTGTCAAATTTAATTCGAATTAATATTTCCATATAAATGAAGGGTGCACGTAAAACATGTCGAATAAAAACACGGTAAAGCGCAAGGCATAAACTAGTTTGAGATCTCTAAGTTAGTTTATAGCTATAGCCGTCCTTTTCTCGCACTGCCTTTTAGTAAAAGATAGCAATAGCCTAAATTAAGTTTAGTTTGTGCACAACAGAATCGACACCAGTGTCAAGTAATACAGAAGTGCCATTGTGTGAAGTTCATTACTTCGAATCTCACTCAAGTGGCCGGACCCGAGTAAGTATTTGTTCATTCACACCTCAACACTGTTCGAGTACCTATTGTTGTTTCAATAATAGAAATACAACACAGTAAATAAATAACTACATAAGTATAATATAGGTATTGGTAGCAAACGTAATCCAACAGTCAATTTATTACAGAGCTTCGAACTCAATGATTTGTTTATATTCTGTTTATGTGCTGTTTATAGGACATTCCGGTGTAATTGCGCTATATTTATGAGCTAAGATTGGAAGAACACGGTGAAAGAGTAGGTATAATCTTCTTTTTTTTAACACGCTTTTATTGACTTTGTGATATTTATATATTTGGTTCACCAACAATTGTTTTCACTAATACAAGCAAATGAAACAGAAGTAACAAATCAGAATAAAGTGTAATAATCACTTACAGGTTAACTCAGCATACACAAAAGGTTGTCATTACTTACAAACAAGATAGAAATAAACAGACTCTATTATCAAAGTTGCACTGAATCTGTCGTTAAGCGAACAAGGGAATTAAACTTAATAAATTTATTAAACTAAATTAAAACCATTTAAACAAAACTAGAACACAAAAACATAATTAAAACAAATTTAACAAAATTAAAACAAATTAAACTAAGTTAAAAACAATTAAACTAAGTAAAACTAGGTAATACAAAAATATAAAAATACGTAGGTAATGATAAATGATAAATGATGATAAATAATATTTATTTTGCAAGTAGGTTTTTACAAACACTTTTACACGTCATTTTTTTAAACTAGATGGGGCCGGTGTTTCGTACCTGACTGCTCTGAGAAGAAACAGCCGAAACAAACTCAGAGGTCATAGTCTCTTTTAAAGTCCAGACAATCTTGCTCAATTCACATGAGGACTATGCAGATTAGTGTCTGATATGGTCTTTTGAAGAAAGAACCATACAGTTTTGAGTGGACCTGTCCAGTCAGTGCAAGCATTTGTCAGTTAACGTGTAGCTCGACTTATAACTCAAGGAGCTCAACGAAACGACGAACAATACCAAAGAAAGGACATTTGGGTAGGTCGCTTAGAGTACTCAAACTGTCAGACAGTTGTGGGAAAAAATAAACAAAAAATATAAATGTGACCCACATGGTCCCCACATTCACAATAATCATATAAAATTAATAACAAGTTCTATTCAAAAAGAATGTAAATAAAAATCACAAAAATCATTAAAAGGCACAATGATGATAAAAAAAAGTAAAATACTTAACAAAATAAGTATTCATGTCAAATCAGTAAATGTCAAATAAAATAATAAAAAAATAATAAAGTAAAAAATAATAAAATACATGTCAAAACATTAAATGTCATAGTGTATAAAAAATAATAAAATACATGTCAAAACATTAATGTCAGAGTGTATAAAACAAAGGAAAAGGAATGAGAAAAAAAAAGGAAAAGAAAGGAATAAATAATAAACAAGCGAAGTCCGAAGCTTCGACATTCACAGAGCAAATTTCATTGGAGCAGCTTAATCCCAAGCCTTTTTATCTTCGAGATAGGATTAACATGATAGTAAGCTTTCAGGCACAGCTTCCGTTTTATAAACGATTTGAATTTATTTAGGCTTAGTGCTTGAATTTGGCTCGGAAGTTTATTGTAAAAACGTATACATTGGCATCTGAACGTACCCCCTATTTTTTTGAGCCTCGTTGCAGGTACAACAAATTTGTGTTTGTTCCTCGTATTTATGTTGTGGATATCACTGTATTTTTTAAACAAATTAATATTTTTGTGTGCGTACAAAAGGTTTTCATAAATAAACTGAGAAGGGACAGTAAGAACATTAATCTCTTTAAATTTTTCTCTGAGGGAGTATCTGGGACTTAATTTATAAATTGAACGAATTGCCCTTTTTTGCAAAACAAATATTGTCTGAATATCGGCGGCATTGCCCCACAAGAGAATACCGTACGACATCACGCTATGGAAATAACTAAAGTAAACTAAACGGGCTGTCTCTAAATCAGTTAACTCACGAATCCTTCTAACGGCGTATGCTGCAGTCGCTGCAGAGCTAAGCTTTTTTGACAATTTATACTTTTGCACTGAAGCTTGGCATCCAAAGTTATGCCTAGGAACACTGTGCTATCTTCCGGTTTCAACCCTTCATCCTTAATTAGTACAGTATTTTCCACTTGTCTTACATGGGGTATCGTAAACTTAATACATTTAGTTTTTTTCTCATTTAGGAGTAGGTTATTAACATTAAACCAATTAACGACTTTTGCCAGGGCGCTATTAACATCATCCGTAACTAACTGCTGACGTTTGAGTTTAAATAAAAGAGAAGTGTCGTCTGCAAACAATACTATGTCATGATTATCCTTTATGAGGTGAGGCAAGTCATTTATGTAAATAAGAAACAAAAATGGACCAAGAATTGAGCCCTGTGGTACCCCCATTCTTACTACGGATCCGGGAGATCTCTTCCCGTTAACATCAACTCTCTGAATCCGATTACTCAAATATGAAATAAGAAGATCTAGAGAGGCGTTACGGATTCCGTAGTGGTGTAGTTTCCTGATTAATGTTTCATGAAGAACGCAATCGAAAGCTTTAGATAAATCGCAAAAAATGCCCAAAGCATCGCATTTGTCCTCCCAGGCATTATAAATGTGTCCTAAAAGTTCAACACCGGCGGCATCAGTAGTTGAACGACCCCTTGTGAAACCGAACTGTTTTTTATGCAATAACTTATGTTTATTTATTATCATAATTAATTAAAAACTAAGTATTAAATAAACTAAAATAAATAAACTAACAACAAACTATAAAAGGGCATCGAAAAACTCCTCCTCAACGCTGTCAGCTGGTAATGTGCCCAAGAGACTGGCGGCGTTGCCACGTTGTATGGCAACACTTAGCCTCTGACCAAGGTAAAAGCCAGCTCTTGGGTCACGGGAAGCGTCAACTAGGCGTTTTGAAAGTTCTTTGAACAGACTATGGGCACTCGGACCCCACGGCCCTAGAGTTTCAACCCCAAACGGCTCGAAAATATAGTTACCACAAAGGTTTCTATATTTACGCCGTTTGAGGTTCTCTGCAGCCGCAGCAGCAGCGCCAGCACAGCACGACGAACTTGGAAGATGAGAAGGCGCAAGAGTATCGACGCAAGTCGCGTCCCATACTAAGGGCCTACCCATCTTCCAAGGAAACAAAGACATGCCGTCCGGTCTCTTGCCATCGTCGCGTGCCAAGCCATTAGGTTCTAAAACAGCTGGAACGCCGACGGTGACAAGAGCTCGTCGGATAATGTCGTTTATGTTCGCGTGCCGTGCAAAACGCCCCGCACTTCGGCTGCACGACAGGCCGTGGTGACCGAGGCTGTTGACAGCTTCACCACAGTGACAACGATGAGGAGAACAGCAGGCGGCACCGAGGCGTAAGGCAGCAGCGAGGCGAAAGGTCGTGTCGTCAAACAATGTGCCAATTGTCGACGACGGCAGTGCGTGAAGCCAAAGACCCGACTCCCATTCACCCACAGCCAGTAGGCGCGCACGCTCAGCAGTAGTAGAAGACGAGTTCAGCAGATTGTTTTGAACGATTCTGCAGAGCGGCTCGTCCCACCGTCTCTGAGAGAATGGATGGTCGGGTTCTTCAGTGTTCGGGCAAGCGAGTTTCCAAGCATCGATAGCCTCGGAGAAGCACGGCACATCAAAATCAATCAGTGTGGAAGCCAGGATATTCCTGATTAATATCTCAGTGCCGTGGACCGAGGATATGAAAGCCGGTAAACTAATACTGGAAATTTTGCGGACGCCGAGTCCTCCCATGCGAATGGGAAGAGTAGCTTGAGCCCAAGCTCGGTCGTCCAAAGCCACATTTAAAATAGATGATAAAGTATGTCTGATAATTTGATCCATTTTGTCCAAAAGGTGAGTGTGCTTCCATAAAGGGGAAGCACGAAGGAAATATGTTAATTTAGGTCCGAAACAACAAAAACGAATTATTGTGATGTCCGAATGTATGTTAATTTGGAGCAATCTTTCCGAAACATCACTGAAATTTTGAATTTTTTCCTCGATAAAATCGGGAAAAGAGTTTTCAAAGATAGGTGACCCGAGGAGGCGAAGAGAGCTTTTTTCTATAATTTTGATGCCAGGGGCTATTGCGTTAAACTTTGAAAAAGTCAGTTGTCTGTCGGTGCTGTCCGCTACATATAATTCGCATTTTGAAACATTGAGGTCGAGGCCAATGGAGTGAAATTCATTTTTTAAGAAATTTAGATCTAGTAAAACAGAATCTACATCGCCTCCCAGAGTTCCGTCATCAAGATACCAAACGTTAAATTTGGAATTTAGCTGTCGAATAATTGGGTGGATAGCTAAACTAAAAATCACTGGCCCGAGGGGGTCACCTTGTTGACAGCCAACAGCAGATTCCAAAAGGTTGTCCCGGTATAGTAATTTAGATGGGTGTCTATAACATTGCCAAAGAAAACTATAAATTTGGGGTAATTCTTTTTTAATTGAAAAATCTTTGCATTTGTGCCAAAATGAATTTTTCAAAAAATTTACTAAAGGTGGGTAGTACTGAAATGGGTCTATAATTAGTGGGGTCTGATGTACTACCCGATTTAAACAATAGTATTATTTTACTATATTTCATTAGATCAGGAAACTCACCACGGTCAATACAATCGTTAAATATTACAGCTAATGAAGGAGCTACAATGTTTATAATGGATTTAACAACGTCTACAGAATGACTCCATAGATCGGCGGTCTTTTTAACATTTATGGTGTGAAAAGTTTTAATTATATCTTTACAGGTGACATATTGAAATGAATAATAATTAGGATACTAGTAAACGTAGCGTGAGCTTTAAGGTTCCGTCGTTCGAGTAGTACCCACTTATCTCGGGCAGCGAGTCCACGTACCCTTAAAGAGTTCATCTACTTACTGATAATTTGGTGGTTTTATTCTAAACCCTAACTAGTGTTTCTAGTGAACACCATAGACTTCACCTGTAACTAATAACTATGTAAAACAAAATAACAAGTTAAATTTGTCCCAGGTTCCGGTTGCTGAAGGTGAAGTCATAAGAATTATACCAAAAGGTAGGTATCAGTACCTTTCTGGAGAAAATTGGAGATCATCATAGCTATTCATTCACAAGCGCTTCGATTCGATTTCGATTCGGAAAGTCGTATGTCTACCTCGCTCGTTTTCGTAATACCAAAAAATGATAGACATACGACTTGTCGAATCGAAATCGAATCGAAGCGTTTCTTGTAAGTAGTCAGACACGGACTCAGTCTATACTGAAACCATTTTCACCTGTATTTAGAAGCCAACCTCTTTTTCCAAATATTTTATTTTTTACACATACCAAATGAAAATCGTACCTGCCAGAGAAACGAATAGGTATGAATTCTGTATAGAATGATATTATCCCAATCTTCAATTACTTCGTAATTTATTTTATGCACTAGAAAATGGCTGTCATCCCTAATTTATGCCTAAGTGTCTTGATGGAAATTGATTACTTGGATACTCGACGGCGATGGACTATCAAATTGACATTACTTACGCTCTACTATCTCTGACCTTTATTTTGATATTAGCTGACGTCTCAGACTTTACCTACACCTTTTAGCTTTTCTGGAAAATGTTGATTTTATATCAAATATATAAGGTAGATAAAGGTAACAACATAACATCACAGACGGACGTATACAATTGACTGAAACATAACTAAATGTGGATGCACCATGGGTATACTTATAATTATGTGCCTAACTTTCCGGAAACTCTACTTGACTGGACTATAATTACGCACCACAAACAAAATCCATAATTCTAACTTCGAATCTACCTTTTTTTTCGGATTGGAAATCATCAAATGACTCCTCCCGCTCTGGGCGGAGCAGGAGGGAGTGTCAGACTTTTACTAACTAAAACCCATCCATGTTCCTTTGTGTTCCGGGGCCACGGTATCTCTTTCGAACAGTCCCGCAACCCCGGCAGGTATCGGTCCTTGCCTACCCCTTTTTTTTTGCTGACCTCTTTGAGGCGCGCGTGAAACACGAACGCGCCGTCGACACGGCCTGTCGTCATGACACGGACGGACGGCGAGCTAGCCCATAGCCCACCGTCCACAGGCCCGCGCTTACGGTGGCCGGGGGCCACGTGGTGGCCCCCGACGTCCGGGGCGTCTCCCGCGGCGACTTCCAATCTACCTTTAAATAGGCATGTCATAAACATACTACATATATCCGTACTGAATTAAACTACAAGATACATAGTCACAGCTTTTACGATATCAGAACTTGTATGATTACCTCGTAAGCAACCGTATCCTTCAACGTTTATCGTTCAAACATGTAACAAGATAATTCAAACTGTAATACTGTTTGTTGTCTCTAATGCATCTTACATTAATAGCTTAGGTATGTCGGAGCAAGTTACACCATTGTATTGCCTTCGATGTTCAACTAATATGGGTCAAAATCAAAATAATTGCTCATTTCATAAATGTTACTTTTATGTCACAATAACATAAAAATAACATAAAGGAAAACAAGGGCTGCATTCACAGTTGTAAATAAAAACAGTTTTTTAGTCTTTTATATTGTAATAATTTACTAAACACAATACACTCACGTAGGTGTACATTTTAAAGCCTCACGTACAAGTTCGTGAGGTTTAAGCTGAGCTTTGTATTTGTGTGAGTGTGCACATAGACGGTTAAGGCTCACAAAAGTTGTACTTTGTCCATATTTTTTATGTGCCAGTTTCTGAGCAGAGAAAAAAAGAAGTCGAAGGTTCCTAATGAATTAATCTTTTGTTTTCCATGTTAGCTATTAATAACTTGTTAATATTGGGCCTTTGAAATAGTGAATATATTTGGAATTTAACCAAAACGAACTGCTATAATTATATCTCTAACTTCTAATTTCATTCAACAATAAAATGTGTCCACCCCAAGTCGAGTTCATTTTTTATTTATTTCATCCTATCTGTGCTTTTTATCGTGGAATTGTTGTAATGTGTAAAATAAATGGAGTTAAAACTACTGTTTTAATGGAAATTATAATAAAACTGGCCATCAATTAAATAAATATGATTTGAAAAACAAATGTATCCAACACGTTTCACGTGTGTTACAATAAGTTTGTTACGTAGTAGTTTACTTGCATTATAAACTAGCAACACATGGTATCTATTTTTTGTGATGGCAACATTACTATTTTCAATATGACATGTCAGTGTGTTGTCGGACATCTTGGTTTTTCTGCAAGAGGCAGTGCTCCGTGAGAGTTACTTTTCGTCCTTAGATTTTCGAAACTTTTCGGAAGCAATTTCGCGTGGTTAGTAGTAAAAGATGTTTGTTTCGGATATGGGCAGTTGAAAAGGATAACTAAATGATCAAATAAAGCAGTTTAATACAGATTTGAATTGCATTTTAAAGATGCTAATAACTTTTAGGTTATATTACTCACGAGTGTTTGTTCACGTGTGTTGCGTGTGTTACGAAATTGTGTGACGTAACACACGAGAAACGCACAAAGCTTAGTTCATATGGCAATGTTATTGAGAACTCCACTAATAGGTATGCATGCAGTCCTGAAATGTGCATTTGGATAAACTACCTACTTAGTATTTAATTTAATTAATAACATGTAAATTAACTCTAACAATATTTCCAGTGTGTTACATATTTCTAGTGTGTTATCGTGTGTTACAAGTTCCCGTGTGTGATGGTACACTTTTTATGAGCCTGAGCCAGACACCGTTTACCGGCGTAACTCCACCGTGCACCTTTATTTCTTTATTAGGTACACTATTTGTTTAATATTTTAAAAGCATGCTGTGGACACGCCTTAACCCAATTTTATGTAACGGTAACGTTACATAAGTGTCACATAAAGGAAGAAATAAGCATGTTTTTCTACAGACTAACCTCAAATCACAAAACATAATTAACTCGATCGTTGCAGCTAGTTAGCGACAGAATAGCACTAACATAATAGTTTCCTGACAATACGAAATAGCTTAAAGTTACTTACCTGACGTATTTTTTCAATTTACCAAAGATAAGCCAGTCTTCTGTTTTTTTTTCGACGCACACCCTACAATCAACTTTTTGCCGAGAACAAAATGACTGCTGCCCTATGATTGGTCGCCTGAGGTTCAGACAGTGACAGCTAATGTTGCCAGTATTAAAGTTTAAAAAATACCTTTTTCGCTACTAAATAATGCGTTACATAAATGAAATAACATCGATGAAGTAATTTTGAGACCAGTTTTATTTTTTATTTAAAACTATAATTTATATTTCAAATGAATTTTCAAGGATTCTACGCACATATTACAGTGTTATTTGAGAAGATAGCCAATTTTGTTTAATAATAAATATAATACTCTTAATGTTTTTTCAAGTTTAAAATATCAGTGCTGGAAGTTGGACAGACGTTTTTAGTAGGAAGACCAGAAGACACGCCTTTAAAAATGCCGCAATATTTAAAAAACGAGGTATCAACTACCAACAATGACATTTATAATACAATATAAAGAAGGGCTTCTTTGTAATATTCAGTTTTTTATTAATATTTCCCTGACAGTTTTTTAGTAGCAATTAAGGAAAGATGATGGACAAGTAAATTTTCTGAAATGAGCAATTATTTTGATTTTGACCCAAATAACACCACATCAGGCTTGTAATTCCCGAAGGGTTAGGCAGAGGTGTACCTAATACCTAATACACCCACATTTCGCCAATAGGCTAGATGCCACCCTTAATAAATTTCAAATCTATTTATGCCGTCAGTTAGAGTATTAGAAAATAATAGACATGTTTTTTTTGTTTTTGTAAATCAATGAATATTGACAAAGATAAAACGCATCTAAACTCGGGAGTGGGGGCTCGTGACGTCAGAAAGCACTAAAAATTATACCACGGCGTGACATATTGAGAATTTTAAAAGCGTCGTATGTCGTATCTTCGTCAATTTTGGTTTACGTAACAAAAGACAAAATACGTGTCAAATATTTTTTGATAATCTAACTGACGGACTAATAAGATTTTTTCAGTACACAAGCCTCCAATGTAAGCGAGCCTAACCATTAACCTAGCACAAATCCAGACTCCACCACCTTAAACCACTAACAACAATTACAATTACAATTTTCCCGACTCGAGAGTTGAAACCATGACCTCATGCTTAGCAGTTGCGTTTGCGACGAATCGACAAAGAAACCCGATCCAATAATATGTCTACGTTCACTTAAATCTGTCACAACATATAATCCCAATCGCGAGGTGCAAGAGGAAATGAGAAAACTTTCCGATTGCTTACACCAACATTGTCCTGTGTCCTGTAGAAAAAGTTTTAATTGATTGGAGTTCACAATTAACGCTGCAGGGCGGCGGGTAGTAGGCTCCCTGTCTCCAACTGATTTCAGGTAAACGCGCCAATTTCAAGCGGACGGTGGTTATGGGTTAACGACTAAACTTTGGACAGGCGGTTATTGAAAACTTGCTTGTGCGGATCTTTTTGCGACCGTTTAGGGATAATTTTAACATCATGTAGATGTCATAGAAGCTTCTCATTGAAAATTAATATTATTTAATCATTTAGTTTAAAATGCTTTTCAAATAAGAATAGGAACGTCTATGACCTCTATCTGCAAACTGTCACTTGAAAAGTAAGGATTAAGTCATAAAAAACGGTATTTAAGAAAAAGATAGATATTTTCGTAAATTATAATTTTATAGCAAACCTATTATTACATACTTTTCTATTGACAGTTGATAGATATAATAATAATAGTATAATAGTAATAGTAGCCTTTATTCAGATCAACCTAATAACAATATTCAAAAGCAAACTTATAACTTATTAAAACTTATTCTAATATATGCTGCTTTTTTTATCTGTTGCAATCTGTTTGCCTATCGGCAAAGGCCTCCTCCAACCTTTTCCATTCTGATCTTTCACGTCACTCCTTCCACTTCTCTTAACTCTCTGTATGCTTTTTTTGACTCCACCCGTTTTACTCATATATTTTTCTATAATTTCCATTCTGTTTTCTTTTCTGTCCTTTCTTATGCTATCTTGAATTTGTTCACTGATTTCCGTTAAACGTTTTCTTCTGTCCTATGTATCTTTAGTGCTAATTAAGTGGTTTCTCGCTTCTAGTAGTTTTGTAGTACCTACCTATTTGTTGTTAGCCATTTTTCAGTTTGATAGATATAGGTTATTGCTATTGTAACATAAACGCGTTATATGTAGGTAAGTACAGTGTGTTTAAATTGACGTTGAAGTTAGCTTATGTTCGAAACTTCGCTCGCGTGTAAGTCACACGGGAACATAATTCCAGGACACAAAGTATCCCTAGACTTAACCCAGGTTAAAGTCTACCTATGGACCAAATCCCCAAAATCCGTCATAGGTAGGGCAAAACTAGTATGAGGCAAAGCGCTCTATTGCTGACTGTGGCAGATCCCCGTTAATCTATTGCGAAAACTAGGATGACAATGATGACCTATAAACTGTTCGAGCTCGCAACAAACCATACGCTGTGAGTTACGAGCGTCGCGTCTTACAAGTTATAGTACATACTAGAAGCAATACCCCATACTGACGTAGTTTATTGCTTGTCGTTACACGTTACAATGCGCATTGTTTCTAGAACGAAAATACGGACTTTTCCAAGAAGAGCTTTTTTTTTCGGATGGGAAATCATCAAATGACGCTCTGCGCAGAGCGGGAGGGACTGTCAGACTTTTACTGACTAAAACCATCCATGTTCCTTCATCGCCCCTTGTGTTCAGAGGCCACGGTATCTCTTTCGAACAGTCCTGCAGCCCCGGCAGGCATCGGCCTTTGCGTTCCTTTTGCTGTCATGTCTTTGAGGCGCGCGTGAAAACTCTTGCGCCGTCGACATGGCCTGTCGTCATAAGACGGACGGACGGCGAGCTAGCCCATAGCTCACCGTCCACAAACCCACGCCTACGGTGGCCGGGGGCCACCACGTGGCCCCGACGCCCGGTGCGTCTCCCGCGGTGGCTGGGACGTGAGGTTCTCTCCCTCTCACGTTCCGCCACCTCCTTCGCTAGCATGACTGCTTCGCAGAAGGAGGTGACGGCTTCCCATTCCGTCTCGCTCCGGACCATGGATCCAGGGCCGTCTTTACCTAGTGTCTGGGGTGTGCGTGGCACACGGGCGCTCCGGTCCTAGGGGGCACCGAGCGCCGCTCGCTACGGAGCCCCACACGGCCGGCGCCTTTCCAAAAACGTTTTACCCGTGCACAGTGGGCCTCGCTCGCAGTGAGCTTACCTTCCCAAATTCGTCAAATGTTTCCAATTGATATTGAACTTTGTATGTTTTTATGAGGTCGTAATTAGAATGAAGAAATTTCAAAATTTGGACATTGATGATGTAACATCTAATAGGTACATGGGTAGGTATTGGCTTGTTAGGGTAAACACCAGAACACCCTGCATAATTCTTAATACAGTCAACAACACATCAGGGTGGCTAGAGACGCCTCTGCATGGATCGAACCAGGGCCGGACGCGATGGTCGCCGTCGCCGATCGCCACTACGGCGGTGCTCCGCCCACGCGGGCAGACTTCCACCGTATGCTCCACCGTTTTCCCCGGTCGATCCTCACAGTGGTAAAACCCGGGCGTTTCCTCCCACCCAATTCGTTGCAGGAACCTCCCGAAACAACCGCGTTCGGTGAGAACCTGTGTCAGGCGGAAGGTGAGGACGCCGTGGCGCCTCTCAAGCCAGTCCTCAAAGAAGGGAATTATCGCCACTATTATGGCGTGCCCTGCACGGGGTTGCGACAGTCGCTCTCTACATGTCGCCATGAGATCACGCCGGAAGTCTGTCTGCTGAGCGACAATTTGCCGCGGCTTTCAAGAGGAGCTCGTAGCTACATAAGCTGCGCTTGCCTAGATTGGTCTTTGGATTGGTGACCACCCATTACATAAAGAGTTTTCTCCGTGCTTCGGAAAGCACGGTCGTAAGCCGTTGGTCCTGGCTGTCATTTGTAGATCTTTTACAGTCGTCAGTGGCCCAAAAGTCTGACAACCAGTCTTGGCAAGGGGTATCGTATTGTATTACCGAATTATAGTATTATTTATTAATATTATTCATTTGAGGAGGTCAGATAGGCAGTCGCTCCATGTACTTAAAATACTTGTATTCAGACTGGAAGCTTGTTAGACCGTACATCATCTGCCTAGCTTTTTCTTAAATATCTTGGGGTCGCAACATATTTGAGAAAAAGCTATGCAGCAGCTATAAAGCAGATGTACGGTCGAACAATCTATTTGGTTTTCAGTTTAACCCACAAGTTACATTATAAAATGAAAACCAAATAACTTCTTTAATTACAGCCTATGTTGCTATAATATCAAAAGTAAAAACGTACACCTCTGCATAACCCTTTTAGGGGAATAAAGGCATATGATATGTTCATGTATAAATGCTATTGCTCTATGTAGTTTACACATCTAACTTCATTTCTTAATACAAGTTTTCGTGACTAAACTCCAACAAAGTTCAACTGTATCTCTTGTCACGCACCGACGATCGTTAAAGTAAGCCAACTGCAGACCACCTTGAACCAAAGTTTAACTTAGAACACGTTAAGGTATTACCAAGTATAGCCCAAAGTTATAACGTAACAACAAGTTACAGGAACTAAGTTGAAACGAGCGTGGTATTTTGATTTTGACCTTCTTTTGCAAGTTGTGACATAAAACTTTTGGAAAATGTAAGTAAAGGCGTTTTAAGATGGTATTTTTAGAACAACTCACATTATTTGCGCAGAAGTTAGTGACACGTTACAGGAACTAAGTTGAAACGAGCGTGGTATTTTGATTTTGACCTTCTTTTGTAAGTTGTGACATAAAACTGTTGGAAAAAGTAAGTAAAGACGTTTAAGATGGTATTTTTAGAACAACTCACATTATTTGCGCAAATGTTAGTGACAAACTACATGTTATGTTTTGATGGTTTTCACATGAATGCCGCGAATAGACCATATGTAAAATAGTAAAATGCGAGAGTTTTAAAACAAAATCAGTTCAGAAGTTTTAATACCAACTGTGTTTAATTATTTGATGAAACTTATTCTAAACATACAGACGAAAGGTAGAGATAAAAGCAAGTTGTATAAGTTTCTTTTTAACACTTATAAGGACCGTCCAAGAAAACTGACAACCGGTCGAAATAGTCGCGCAGGTTTACAATGTTATTTTGACTAAATTTATTAAATTTATTGCAAGTTATTTTAGTGCAACATAATATTGGATATTATGCTTAATAACTACGTATTATTTTTTAAAGTTCATAATATTCGCTCTTGTTAGGTAAATCAGGCGTTGAAAAAGGTCTCTCGTGCCCAACGTGAATCCAATTTCTCTTTCAGCAATCTTTCTGAAGCAACAGAGGCTAAATCGCAAAATCTACCGGGCTAATAAATGCCTTTCATCATCATCATTCATTTCAGCCGAAAGACCTACTGCTGGACATAGGCCTCCCCCAAGAATGGGGGGGTTTTGCCATTATCGCCACGCTTGGCAGGCAGGTTGGCGATCGCAGTGCGGTTGTTACAAAAGCACAGAGAACGCTGCTGCCCATTCTCTGGTAAGTCCCTTAGTCGCCTCTTACGACACCCACGGGAAGATATGGGACGGTGCTATTCTTTACGTCCGACACCATACAGACCAGAGACAGAGATAAATGCTTTTAAATCCTTAAAATTAATTAGTGAATGTTTTTGACCTAGTTGTTCTTGTTTCTTTCAAAAGAAGCTAACATCAACACCATCTCCCGTACCCATGCTGTTAATTTCCTAACTCAAACACTCCGACAGGTGTACCTATGTATACATATACTGTATGCTGAAAACAAACCTATTCCTATCGGCTTAACCTTTGTTGATCTTTCTTCATCTTACCTCTACGGTTACGGCGCGAACTTTCAGCGACCGCCGTAACATTCAGTACGAGACCAAAACTGTTGTTTCGAAAATTATTTATAGTTATTGACAAAGTTTAGGAACTATACCTGCTTGCGTTTCCAGAGTTCAGTGAATTGATTGCGGTTGAACTCGGCTCAACTATCTACGGAGACTCGCTGGTGCTTGAACTTGGTTCCGAACTTAAGTGGGGAACTTGGGTCGTCGATATGTTTGACGATTTTGTGGAATTGAGAGCATGAATTAACTTTAGGCACAAATGTAGGTGCATTTATAAATGTCGCTGCAAGCAGAAAGGAAAATAAACCGTGGTAAATGTGCGAGGAATAACGCCTCCACACATTTGGCGGAAGCCTAGAATAAATATTCGATGAGGATGCAACGATCAGAAACGCTCGCTAGGAGAAAGCAAATTCTTACCTCCAAGTTACTTGCAGAAATTTTCAAAGCACACGCAAACTAATAAACGTTCCTTGATTTTAAAAATAGAAACATGAGGATTTTTTTTTTTGTCGAAAGTAAATTCGAATTTCAATTTCGTTGCAGTAATTCGAAAAGGAAGAAAGGAGGTTGTAATGAAACAGTAAATAAAAAAACTATTTAAGAGGCTTATTTTCCCATTCCTTTTTCTCAGAAATGTGCCCCTTACAGTAGTAACGGTGACGAAACAGTTTTCATAGTAGAGTAATGAAAAACTTTTGAATAAGACACTGAAACAATCACTTACACATTTCTAAGAAAATACAAACAAATATTCAAACGAAACCATCGTCATAATTCAGACTGGCAACACTCTTCAATATAATCCAATCTCCTTTCGTCCTAATTTAAAGAACAACCTTCTTCACGAAATGTTTTAAATTCGAAACACGGCTTGAATAATTGAAACGGAGAGACAGAACCCTAAGGTGATTAAAAACTTAATGACTCTTCCTAAAATGACTAAATTCTCTTTGTACATAATCCTGTTAACAAGCTTGGGCCATTATTTGGTGTTTACGGTCATTTTTAACCGACTTCAAAAAGGAGGAGGATTATCAATTCGATTGGTATTTTTTAAGGACTTTTGACTGCCTCGTTGGTTTAGTGGTCGCAAGTTCGATTGCTGAGCATAAGTTGCTGGATTCGATTCTCAGATAGGGCAAAGTGTTATTGGGTTTTCTATTAGGAATTTCTCCGTAGCAGCCACGGAGTCTAGATTTGCGCCCGATTGATGGCAATAGGCTGGCCCTCTATTACATGGGACTTAAACATAACTGGCGAAATGTGAGTGTACTATTAGGTACACCTCTACCTAATCCTCCGGGGATTACAGGCGTGATGTTATGTTATGTTTAAATATTTTTGGTTACGTTTATTTCGAATCTGTTATGTATGGACTGCTTTATAAGACTCAAATTGTTATAATTTTTCAAAGAAAATATTAACACTCACTTCACAAGAATTCAATAAATTCTTGAAATAGACATTTCTCGTACTTTTATATAAAATAAACGATCTTAAGGCCAAAGGCTCGTCCAATATTTTCGGCTGTTATTTTGGTCACGTAACATTCTATTTCCAAGTTTCGAGGTCAAAAAAAAAGGCTGCAAGTATCGCTGTATTAAATTTTAGAAAAAGAAATGAAATAGTTTGCAAAGTTCTTTTTTCTACTTCATCGGACAAAATGACCCGCAAACATTTCTAAATAAAGTTGTCCAAGGACAAAGTCTTAAAAGAATTGTAATATCGTAAACATTCGTAATCCCTACATCTGAATGTTAGGTACTGAAACTTCTCTGTTATACTACAATGATAGTCTTGGAAAAGAAATGGATCAAATTGTGTCCGTTTTTAACACAGTTAAAAAAATAAATTTCAAGAACATGCACTAAATCATTATTAGCCTTACCCCAATGATATTCTAACAAACAGATATGTTATACACCTACAAAACCACCGAAAAAAGTGTGCCGCGGGGGAGAGCCAGCTCACATACACGCAGTGACGCAGAATAAAGGAAAAATAGGCCAATTGACACGTTTTCGAGTCTTCACGATTGCGCACTCATAACATATCTGTTTAATTAAATATCATTGCCTTACCCCCAATCTTTTCCCTAGGTCAAGAAAGGAGAAAAATTAAAATACACGCTTTAGCGTGACGTCATTTTATTTTTCGTATTCTTCTCAGCAAACCCTTTCATTTGATACCTATATCATTGGAATGCTTAAATAGTACATTTTGATACAAGTGGAGAAAGTTTGTTATTGCAATCGAGGCGGAATTATAACACCCGAGCCGTAGGCGAGGGTGTTTTTGAGCAGAGAATTGCAATAACAAATGTCCACGTGTATCAAACGACGTTTTTCAATACACTTTTGAAGAAATAAAATAAAATAACGAATAATATTTTTGTCACAAACTATAAAACTATGATATAATTTTCTTTTTTTTTTCGCGCTTTGGTCTCACCAGGTTGAAAGAGAGGCAATGGTATGAAGCCGTTAAACAGCCTAATATAAAAAATAGAAGTATTTTATATTTTTGAATTCAGAACACAAATAAATCTTAATTTGTGTATAAAAGTAACTATTAGTTTTAAATAATCATGTTTATCTATGATATTCTATTTATAAACACAATTTGAATATTCAAAAAATATTTATGCCGTAAAGACGCGTAGTGCTTTGCAAAAATTAAAAAAAAAAAAACATTCACCTCAGACTATAGGCATTGAACCAATTTGGACAAGTATAGGTATAGTTATCTCAGAAGTTCCCATTTCTCCAACTTGATACTTCAATAAAAGAGAAGACTCAATCCAAACGAAATTGCCTTTTAAAATGTCCATTCCTTTAATGGCTGCTAATTAAAACAATTTATTTAAAAGAACCACTTGAGATTCCCACCTGCGGCTATATCTCTCTTCAATGGAAGGCACTCGATTAAATGGTGAAGGGTCAAATAAATTCCTTTAATTCGCAATTGAGAAGAATTTTCAGTGATTCAAAAGTCTAATTATCATTTTATTCGTTTCAATTCAAAGTCTGAATTGGTATTTTCTTAATACCGTTATATATCTACGTACATGTTTTCCAAGGCTTCCACTTCAGCTTCAATCAAGACACTCTTCAGAAAATCTTACCTAAAAACACTGTAGAACACGTTTATTAGCTTACCAAAATATCTCAAGCACTTGGTGCTTCAAGGGACTTATAATAATTTAGTTATTTGAGGAAACTCGTGAGTTTATTACACGACAGTAATTTTAGTTTTTGCTAACAAAAAAATCAAGGCGAGCCGCAATTAACCTCGTTCTAAAACTTGCAATGTGAACATGAAATAAGTCGTTGCCACAGCGAATAACAAGTTTATCTCTGAGAAAACCACATCAAAAGTAATTCTGTCGTTCTCAAGATAAAACTAAAGGACAAGAGCCCCTAATTTCTTCGGCATAACGATTAACATTAACTTCGTATAAGCGGCCAAAGTTTTGCTGACTTTTTCTCCGCAGCTTTGGGCCTCATTTTCTGCTAAAAGAATCCAAAAGTAATTTTACTTTTCTGTATTACAATATTCCCTTTGGACGTTTGGTTTGGGGTTCATCTGTGAACTTTGAAGGGTCTCATACTCTTTAGCGTGCGAATTGGGGTTGGAGTTTTGGTCAGCAAAATTTTAATAAATAACCGTACTTATACGTACTTAATTAGGTAATTGTATTCCGAACTGTATTAAGATTAGATAGCGTCTGTCGCACATTGTATGACGCAGACCAAAACTATAACCTCCTTCTTCTTCGTCGTGCATGATTCCCTTTTTTAGAGTCAAATAGGTTTCGACCAGCACTCTGCTACCTTGACGGACTTGACTTGGAGGTGGCTTTGGACAGGTCCCTCAAAGTGCAGGTGGAAGTACACATAGAGCAGAAAAAGAGGGGAGCTATAGTTCGTGTCGAGGCACCGCAATCGTACACTGCTTCATCGGAATAGTACCATTACCATTGGACCAAGTTGTATCTGCAGCGGCCTAACTGACGAACGTGTGGGCCAACCTGTGAAACTGTGAGAACAGGGTGTGCCACCTCCTAACATTCTAATAAACCTAAGTGGTTCTCTATTGTATTACCTAACTTTTTTATTCATAATTTAAAGTGCCATAACTTTTTTTGTCCTAATCATCATTTGTCCGAATGATAACTTACCCGAACTTAATATCACATTAGGGGGTGCATGAAAGGAGCCTCCCCGAGCGGCGTTAAAAACATCTTACTGCGATTCCAAACGCCCGGCGCACCCTGGACAGCTAGCACTCGGTAACGCAGAGTCTAGCTGACTAATCCTTTCACCACGATGACTCAAACTCAAACTACAACGGCATCACCACCCGCCAACTCTGGTATGAAAATCACTAAACCAGCTTTAAACGTAATTTCTATTAATATAGAAGGTTTCTCTAGCAACAAGGCTCAGCTTCTTGGAAAGATGTGCCAAGACTTACATTGTGATATACTTTGTGTTCAAGAAACCCATCGCGATAGCGAACAACCCAGGCATGACCCTTACTGCCGAAATACCTCATGCAAAGTACGGAAGTGCCATTTTTGTACGACCAAATGTCGCTGTTCACTCCACAGACTCTACATCTGACAACTTCATCGAAATATTAACTATAGATACGGGCAGCTGCACAATAACATCATTATATAAACCTCCTAGTCAACCGTTCCAGTTTAAATGCACGAGCAACTTTCACGACAGGCCTATTAAAATCATTGTAGGCGATTTCAACAGCCACAGCACCACATGGGGCTATGCTGTCAGTAATACAGATGGTGATGCAGTGGAAGAATGGGCGGAGGCTGAGAATCTCATCTTAATACACAATGCCAAACTCCAAGCATCCTTCAACAGTGGCCGGTGGCGGCGTGGCTATAATCCTGATTTAATATTTGCCAGTGGGAATATTAGCCCTCTCTGCATAAAGACAGTGCATCAGCCTATTCCAAGAACTCAACATAGACCAATTGGATGCTGCGTTGAATCAGCAGTAAAACCCCACATTGTGCCTTTTAGGCGACGATTCAACTTTTCGAAGGCTAACTGGCAGATGTTTTCCGATGGCATTGACTCAAAGCTACTCGACTTAGATCCAGTTCCAAACAACTACGATAAGTTTGTCGAAGTTGTATGGGCCATATCCCGACAGTACATTCCAAGAGGTTGCCGCACTGCTTATATTCCAGGTCTAAGCAAGGATTCCGCCTCACTACTTGCAGTTTATGAAAACTCCTACAACATAGACCCCTTTTCTGAACAAACTCTAGAACTCGGTGAGGAACTTATGCGTGAAGTAAGCGACAGCCGCAGAAAAAAATGGATGTCACTAGTCACCGAAATAGATATGACACACAATAGTAAAAAAGCTTGGACCACGATTCAAAAACTAACCGATAACCCCCCTCAAGCTTCGAACCCGGGCCAGGTAACCGCCAATCAAGTTGCCTACCAGCTGCTCCTTAATGGAAAACCACCCCATCGCTTAGCCAAAATCGAAAAGTTGTCTAAAGTGGTAAACGATAATATCACACACAATATCAGCAGGCCTTTTACATTATCCGACGTTATATACGGGATTAAAAACTTAAAAAATGGCAAAGCCCCTGGTTTTGATGACATTACGGTTGACCAATTAAAACACCTCGGACCAGTAGCTATTTCCTGGATTCTATCGCTTTTTAACTCGTGCCTTAATGACTGCAAGATCCCTAAAATCTGGAGGCGAGCTAAAGTAATTGCTCTTCTTAAGCCTGGTAAATGTCCGAAAGAACCAAAGAGCTACCGACCTATATCCCTTCTCTGTCACACATTTAAGCTCTTTGAAAGGCTTCTACTCAACCGCCTAACGCCAGTTATCGAACCAAACCTTATCGCTGAGCAAGCTGGCTTTAGGCCAGGAAAGTCATGTACCAATCAGACCCTTAACCTAACGCAATTCATAGAAGATGGGTTTGAGGTGAATAAAGTCACAGGTGTTGTATTCGTTGATCTTTCGGCAGCCTATGATACAGTCAACATCAAAAGACTTTTACGAAAAGTCAGCGAGCTCACCAATGATGTCGGTTTCGTGCAAATTCTTAGCGCTATTTTAAATAACCGCCGCTTTCAAGTTCATCTCGACAATAGCAAGAGTAGGTGGCGTAGCCAGAAAAACGGGCTCCCTCAAGGTAGCGTGCTAGCCCCAGCTCTTTTTAACATCTACACAAACGACCAGCCTTGCTCTCCACCAACGAAACGCTTTTTATATGCAGACGACCTTGCTCTGGCCGCCCAGACACTTACATTTGAAGAGGCAGAAGATAAACTGACGGAAGCTCTGGAAACACTAGGGAAATTCTATGATGAAAATGCCCTACGGCCAAATCCGTCCAAGACCCAGTCCTGTGCTTTCCATCTCCACAACCGTCAGGCAAACAGAGCTCTCAGTGTCTCGTGGCGGGGCGTTGACGTGGAGCATTGCTCTCAACCACGCTACTTGGGCGTCACCTTAGATAGATCTCTAACTTATAAGTACCACTGCCTTAAAACAAAACAAAAAGTCGGGACTAGAAATAACGTTCTTCGCCGCCTCACATCCACCAGCTGGGGAGCATCGCCACAAGTTCTCCGCACGACCGGCCTATGTCTTGCTTTTTCTGCTGGGGAGTTTGCATGCCCAGTGTGGCACCGTTCAGCCCACGCAAGAGAAGTTGACATAGCACTGAACGATACTTGCCGCATTGTAACGGGGTGCTTAAAACCCACCCCTCTTGCGATGTTGTATCCGTTGGCAGGTATAGCCCCACCAGACGTTCGGCGCGAAATAGCTAGTCGTATCGAGAAGGGAAAACAGGAACTAGATAACCGCCACCCCCTGTACGGGCATCAAATACCACCTTCACGCTTAAAAAGCCGTAAAAGCTTCGTGAGACACACGATTTCCTCAAAGGACAGTGCGTCAGATGAAAGATGCGAATTGTGGAGGAACAGATATCCCACCCCTCCTCACTTCATCAATCCAGCAGAACATCTTCCCCCTGGACAGGAACTGCAGTGGCCAATCTGGAAATCTCTTAACCGTTTGCGGGCCCAGGTTGGCCGATGTAGAAATAATCTGGCCAAATGGGGTATCATCGACCCGTCCCAAATACGATGTCAGTGTGGAGCCCCTCTGCAGGATATGCTCCACCTCCTTTCTTGCCCATCCTGCACAGCCACCTGCACCTTCCAGGATTTAAACGAAGCCAATGACAGAGCTGTGCAGGTGGCTACATACTGGTCGGGTATTATTTGAGTTATCGACACGCAAAGAAGAAGAAGAAGAATATCACATAATATCACATGTCATAAAATTGAAATCCCTAAATACAATATGACCTAAGCCCGTTTGTCATAAATATTATAATCAATAATATACAAAAGACTTAAAACCGTTTTCAATAATGGTTATAAATCCTAAATAAAAAATGTTTTGATCTTAATAATATTTTTAAAACAAACCGGTATGTTCCCAGACGTTCCCAAAAGGGAACAGAACATTGTTTTTTTAATTATGTCTGTAATTACGGGTAACTACAGGTTAAGTATTACTTAGCTTTTGCTATGCTATGAACTTCTCTCAACACAACACATTTTTATACAATATTGCTCTTATGAAATTTTAAGAAAGATCACAGAATCTTCTTTTGGCGTACATTTCATATCGGTAGTCACTAAAAGGCAGAAAATAAATATATGATATAAATAATCAATCAATCAAACCGTCAATCATTATAAAACAGTTGAGTAGGAACATTAATTATGTGGATTTTATTTTTCCCTGTATGCAAACATGCAAACAAACATACACCATGCATGCAGCAAGCATGCAGCAAGCATTTAGCAAGCATGCAACAAGCTTGCAGCAACCACGCAGCATGCAAGCACGCATACAGTATGCAAGCAAGCATGCAGCATGCAAGCGAGCAAGCATGCAGCATGCAAGCGAGCAAGCATGCAGCATGCAAGCGAGCAAACAAGCAACATGCAGCAGGTATGGTTTCTGTCACGGCTCCGGCGCTGCGGGGCTCCGGCGGCCCCACGCGAGTTTATCGTCGCAGATGTGTTTAACGCTCACCACCGCAGCTTCGGCTTGCTGGCCGGCTTTGCCGGCCAGCCTCAGCAGCGGCGGCGGGTGTTACAACCACCTGCTCCTCAACTCGCGGGCCGCTTCGCCCCTCCGCGCCTACGCGATTTTAAATTACACTCTCGGGGTAGGGCAGACAAGACTGCGTGGGGTCGGGTTTACAGCGATTCGTTTCTGTCACTAAAACCTAATTTTTAGCAAATGTTTTAGGACCAAAAATTTCATTATACTTTTATGAACATTCGAAATAATACACATTATATATTAAAATGCTTAGGACATTTGACTTTATGGCATGTAAAATTAGAAGATTCAATTAATATAGTATTCGATATTATGACAGAACAGTTTTAGAAATAAAGGTAATTATGTAAAACAAAATTTTGGGATTTTAAACATTATGGTTACTGAAGTTTATAGCAAACGTTTTATGGATAATGATTTTCGAACCAAAAATTTTAGGAGAATTAAGGGAGTACCAACCTAAGTACCTGGTATATACCTATATATTGATATTTAAATCACTCGACTCAAATCAGACTAATCTTGTGAAGAATTAAAAAAAGAAGAAGTTAAAAATACTAAGTCACCTACATTTTTTTCTTTTTCCAACACAATTTTACATTACAAATGTCGCAAAATGTCCCAAATACGCATTATGCCATTTTCACGCTGAAATACGGTTTGCCTGAAGACATGAAGATATTCCATTCACGACAAACACAGAATTACGCAGCCTTGTTATTTTACATACGAGCGTATTCAAATCTGCGAGATACAGGATTACTGGGAGGAAGTCTGCCGCGAGACGAACGTTGTCGTGTAACTACGTATAATTATTGTTCACAGTTAGATTTCGAGATCTTTAAAATAGTAGCCGAGGGTTTGAAATCTCTATATTGAGACCTCCCCTCAATAATTCGAACTACAGCAGATCCTGGAAGTTAATTAAATCAGAATCACGATCATTATGACAATTACGTTGTTAGTTAAATTGCATCACAAACTAGTGTTAATTTTTTCTAAAATAAAAGTAGCTTAAGTTACTCCTTATATCATCAGCTATCTGTCAGTAAAAGTCCCGTCAAAATCGGGCCCAGCCGTTTCGGAGTTTAGCCGGAACAAACCGACAGACAGACAGAAAATAGGTAATTTTGTTATAAGTAGGTACCGTATATACTTTCACATGCATTTAGAAAAAGCTGTTATTTTGAAATAACAAACAGACACTTCAATTTTACTTATTTGTATAGATGAATACATAGGACAAACAGCATCGCAATTGCGTAATCATGCGGTATCATGCAGACGAATTTTTCATACACTATATTAACGTAGTCCTTTTCATTTTGAACGTAAGTTGTCAAATTGAAAGACATTGCGTTTACTATAGTGTTTTACGCAATTACACCACTGAGTGTGTGGTTCGAACCTTAATTCAAAAAGAGTCTCCAACAAGCTTTCAATTTCGTACTTAAAAAAAAATTGAAAGGAAAACACCAATAAACCCAATTTTATACAAGCAACCCTTTTAAGAAGCCTGTAAAACCTTCATTCGTGGCAAGCCTTACAAGTAGGCCTAATCTTATTCAAACCGACAACTAAGTCGGCTTCAATTTAATTACTTAAATATATGTACGTGCTTATAGGTACCTACGTGATGGTACTTTAGCATGGTACCTGCCCATAGCCACAGTGTAAAGTTAACCAGTAAAACAATTAGGCACTTTGTGTGTAATTAAACGCGGATGTTGGGTTGTCTACTTAACTTCGACGTCTAAAATAGTCGAGTGCAATTAGACAATAAGGTGGAACACAGTTTATAGTGGTCGGATTTTCGTGGGACTTTTTATTGAGTTCCTAGAGGGGTGGAGAAGAAATTTAAAAAAAAATCGACGCTCGCAACCTTTTTTTTTTTTAATTTTCGTTGAAATATTTTTTTTCGTTTATGAATAATTTCGAATTCAGTGAATTCATATTGTAGCGTAATAGTGTGACCTACGTGCATCCATTAAACGCTAGTTTGGTCTGTTTCTTTGTTCATTGTTGTCGATTTAATGTATATTTCAAGTATTTTTGAAAATTTCCTATTTTCTGCAATTATTTCTAAAATATCGAATTTTAAGACTTAGATTTCTTTTGAAATTGGTAATTGATGCTTTTTCACAGATAACTGGATCAGAAAGTATTAATGAAGACCACTTTCATGAGTGTAGTGACTTAAAATTCATTCGGAAATGTTAGAAAATCGTGTATGTTAATGAAAGCATTTTTTTTCCAAATACTGCTATGAAACTCAATAAGCAAATTATTGTCATAATCCTCATTTTATTAGCTATCTAATGAGGTATAATAACTAGATAAATATTTAAGGATACTTGTTAAATATTGGTTACTGCTGAAAAAGTAAATCATGACAAAGGGCCTCTATCGCTAAGAAGTGGGAGTGGTATCGGTATCGGTATTATTGATATTAAATTGTGTGCAAAGACTTAAGCTTGCAACTTATATCAGAAATAAATCGTGAGAAATGGTTACGTTATAATTACGATATTTTTTGTAAATTTACCAGCGGCCCCATTATACCTTTGTCAGCAATAATCAACCTTTATCGAGTACCACCAATTTTTTTTTTAGTTTTTTTATCTACGGATAGCAGACATAATAAGTATATTTTGAGGATAATATTTACCTTGACCGTCATAGAAGTATTTCGAGAAAAATGGCCTTCTTTACTTTTATATACACGATGTCCTGATAATTGTGAATACATTTTTAGTCACTTTACTCGTAAACATGGTTTTCTTGAATATTTTTACATCTAATTATCTGTGAAAAAGTATCAGTTACCAATTTCTTCATAAAATTCAAAAATTTAAAAATAATTGCCTAAAAAAGGACATTTTCAAAAAAAGACTTGAAATATTGCATTACATCGACTACTATGAACAAATAAACAGACTAAATTAGCATTAAATGGGTGCACACAGGTCACACTATTACGCTACAATATGAATTCGTTGAATTTGAAGTTGGTCATAAACGAAAAAAAAATATTCCAAAGAAAATTAAAAAAAAAAAAAAAGTCGCGAACGGTGAATTTTTTTTTTAACTTTCTTCTTCACTCCTCTAGAATCTCAATAAAAAAGTCCCATGAAAATCCAACCACTATAAACTTCGTTCCACCTTTTGAGTATTTTGTCTAATTGCACTCGACTAAAAAAGAAGCAGGTTTTCGGCGGATATCTTTTGTTTCCCTACACACATAAAACGTAACCTCTTGCGTAAATGTGACAGACCCAACTTCGAGTAACCAGACCTTTTTGATACCTGGGGCCCTACTCTCTAACGCTTCGTCCGTATATTTGGATCCATCCGTCTCACTCGCGCACGTCTGCAGATGAGTGCGACTGAGTGAGACGGATAGATCCGAATATACGGACGAAGCGTTAGGGAGTAGGGCGTCTAAAGCATGCTGAGAATTCGTGTGATGTAAACGTTTGGCATGTGTGTGTGAGTCGATGCCGGCCATATGTTTCTAGTCGAAATACTGTATGTTAATACTTAATGTTTACTGTGCTTTAATAGTGCATTTAGGACGGCTAAACGGCGAAGTTTCCCGGATGCGTCCTTGTTCATCGGTAAAGTCTGGAAAGGTTTTCAATATAGGTACCTACATAGTGTGTTTCGAAAACTTTGGGAGTAAAATGAAGCCGTATTTTCACCATGGTGTTCTACGTGAATAATTATTTATGTAGATTTTATTATCAGACATAGTGAGACATTTATAACAAGCAATTATAATAGTGACTAAAAACATAGTTTGTCTACAAACGATAAATAATAATGAAAGCTCTACTTAAATTAGTATGAGTCCGAGTTCGCCAATCATGTACGTCATGCCCTTCTCTGCACACATGGTGGGTCGTATGCTCATCATCATCATTTCAGCCAAAAGACGTCTAATGCTGGACATAGGCCTCCCCCAAAAGGAGGCTTTTGCCATAATCGCCACGCTTGGCAGGCGGGTTGGCGATCGCAGTACGGTTGTTACAAAAGCACAGAGAACGCTGCTGCCCATTTTCTGGTAGGTCTCTTAGTCGCCTCTTACGACACCCACGGGAAGATATGGGATGGTGCTATTCTTTACGTCCGACACTATACAGTACTCCGACACCATACAGTACGGTGGTATGCTCAGAAACAAAACTGATATATTATATTTTCGAAATACATTATAAAAGATAATAGGTATTGTGTGAGACTGCACAAACAGACTCACGATGTCCGCGATTACGCGGAGCCCTAATCAAAATAATATTTGTCCAATCGACAAAGGGAAAACACCTATTAGATACACTTACCATCACGTTGGTACTGGTGATGTGACGTAGTCCCTGGTCACGTCGTATCTGGGTGGGGTGTAAGTGTAAATGTGCTTGTGTTGTGTATGTAAAGTCATGTAAATTCGACGGTAACCAAAGTACGCCCCACAGCGCGTACCGTCGACTCCTTGGTCAAACCTTCTGATCACACACGTGGCACTTTTCATCAATGTCCAACTGAATTTTATCCCGGTTTGCTAACCCAATCGGGGATGTACAATAGTCCAGCACCGAATTTAGGAAGTTACCGGCGTCCAAATGACAAAGGCCGGCTACATAACCAACAAATTACTCGCGGTCACGACCCAAAGTGGCGAGATCTCTCAATTTTCACTCAATTATCAACAAAATATCAAACACCGATCAAGATGGTATCGGATTAACATTAACTCAAAGTTTCAATCAATAATTACACGAAAACAGCGTGCATCAAAAAAACAAGGCAGCGGAACCAAATTTTCTTCCCAATCAAAATGGCACTGACAAGCAAACGTCATCGCACTGACAACTGAAACGTCATCTGTCAAACGTCGAAAAGGTGCGTTCAGAAACTTGGTGGATGAAACAGGTATTCTGCATAATTATTCTGGACAGAAATGTCAGTTGTTATAATTATTTTCAATCAGTTCTGAATTTACCTTTCCTTTCAGACACTAATAAGTAATGAGAACTAAAGTACCTACCATACGTTGTACGTAATATTTATTTGCATAAATGTGGTATATACGTACACAGGATGTTATAAAAATGTAATAAAGCAGGACACATTCCTCCATAATAGTAAGCATGCGTATTTAAAATCATTTTTTTCTTAGGGTATAAATATAGGTACCTACGTAGATATTTAACATAGATAAATATAAATACAATTATGTAAGTAGGTACGTTTGAATATTAGTTGAGTACCTACTGTATAAAAACATTTTATAGCATCCTTTTATATAACATTTTATGCCAATCAATATACTTACCTACTTTCTCTGTCTTTTGTTATATAAGCGTTTCTGGTAATTAGAAGCCAAAAAATATCGTACTCTGGTGTCCTCAGTAATTGGGTTGCTGAGGTCAAGAGAAGTGTCGATCCTTTTGAAATCCCGATACCTACTGAGTTGGGAAAGGCTAATGAGGACAGTGACCTTTTACACCACCCGTTCTTTAGATAGGAAGATTTGACATCTTCAGACTGATGAAAATGTCTCGAAAAATTCAAACTTGAAGTTGGTATTTTAAGCAAACTCGGAGCAAAACCTGAATACCATTATAGATAAATGAGTTCATTTAATATTACATCTGATGAATAGTATAAACTTGAATATGACACTTAGTATCAGGAACCGACGAAAAGTTGGTGCTATAGGAGTCCAAGACTTTCGTCACCATTTGCCTAGCCTTTCCACAACTATGTTGGGGTCGGCTTCCGGTCTATCCGATATTTTACTTGGAGCGACTGCCTATATGACCTCCACAACCCAGTTGGTGGACAAAAAAAATGATAGCAATGTCGGGGAGAACAAGTGCTTTTCGGCTTCGTTCAGAGGTTTTTTACACCCTTTATATCACTTACAGATACTTAAGCTACAAGCAACCCAGGTTTTCACAACTTGGCAGAACATCGAGGTTTTTGAAGTTACTAATTAATAATATTTTATTGCCTCGTTGGTCTTGTGGTCGCAGGCGTCGCTGCTGATCTTGAGGTCCTAGGTTCGATTCCCAGGTCGGGCAAAGTGTTATTCTTATTAGGAAGAGATGGAAGAATCCATCAGGAATTTCTTCATTACCTCATTTGTCGAATTCTGATAAGTAGTTGGTAGAACATAATTATACAGACATACGGATTGAACCCTCCGCAGTAGTCGGGTAAAAACCGTTGCGACAACGCGGTCACGCACACTAAAACAAAAAGCAACTTAAATATATTTATACACACTGCGGCATGATCCAGAATTTGGTAAATTTTCCCCATTTGTCTCTGAAATTACTGAAATGAGGTATGAGTTGAACATTACACGTGACAACGCATCAAATATTCCCGTGCGAACAGGCTCACGGTTGGTTGCCGTCTTTAGTGAATTTCACGCCGAGTTAAATACGTTTTCGTAATTCCACGTCTACGTAAAATATTGGACGTATTTAATTAGATAAGTACATACTCGAAATATCGCAGTAATTATTCTAACGACGTTTAGTAAGTACCAGAATACCTTTGAGGGCGAAATAGAGGTTTGCTCTTGAATTTGTATGTTCAAATTTCGCACGTGTTGTGATATTCTCAATATAACATCATCACTACATATTATAAAACAAAGGCCCCCGCCGCGTCTGTCTGCCCTATGTATGCTTATATCTTTAAAACTACGCAACGGATTTTGATTCGGATTTTTTTAATAGATATAATGATTCAAGAGGAAGCTTTTAGTATATAATTTGTCAAACAGACGAAGCCGCGGGTATCAGCTACTACCTATTAATAAACATCACAATAAGCTAATACAAAATCTTTATCCCAATTTATTCAAGCTTGAATTTAGCAGTAATTCCAAATATTTCGATATAACAACGAACAGCCTAACCGACGTCAAATGTACCGTAAGTTGGGCATGCCTTTAATCATCTTAGATTGTTATCTTCAAAGGGAAGATTGAAAGGAGATTCTCAAAAGAAAGTCTTGAAACAATTCTGTGATAAGTTTGGGTAGGATGACGTCATCTGACGAGACACAGGGCAGTGGACATAATAGGTATTCTAGCTGTTGCCCACGACATTCGTTCGACAAAAATTATAAAAAAATGAGTCCCTTATTTAAATCGGATTTTATTTACAATTTCAAGTTTTAATTTTTATTTTTTTATTATATTTAATTCTAGTTCTTTTTCTAAATGAAAGTCCAAGTAAGTTACTCCTTATTACATCAGCTATCTGCCATTTATTTGTATAGATGTGTAGATTTAACAAACAGTATTTCAGCTAGGCACAAATAATCGGAATCGGCTCACACACACATGCAAGGCACGAATTCTAAGCATGCATTTAAAATTCAAGTTTATTAGTGCTCATTTCTAGACACGCGGCGCATTGAGCGGCGCGTCAGGCAGTGCGTCGGGCGGCGCGTTGTGCGGCGCGTCACGCGTCGCGTTGCGCGTTTTTCCGTTTACGGAGCGGCGGTACCATCTGTCATAATATGTTTGTATTTGCGCGCGCACTGCCGCGTTGACCGCGGTGGTGCACGCGGCGGGCAACGCTGCATTTCAGCAAACGCGCGTAAATCCGTAAATCCGTAAACGCTCCCATACATTGCCATATGTTTCGCACGACGCGCCGCGCAACGCGCCGCGTCTCCGTAAATGAGCCCTAACTCCTGCGTTTGATTTCACAAAAAGAAAAAGTTGGTTTATCACTCGTTAAATACACGCTAATTTTTAGGTCGTTCTGGAACCGAAAGCCATAAACTCGATCATCAAACTCGGAACGATTGTGACTGTTTTTTTATTTTCGTTATTTTTTTTCAAGAAACAACAGTAATAAAATGAATCATTCCCCCTGCGTCGAATCCCTTTACGTCGCCTCGTGAAACAAATGACATCTGTTTTAAAAAGTTTACGCTTGACCACGAGATTGGAAAAGTACACATATAACAATATACAAAATACCGAAAATTTGTAGTAATTTGTTTTTTTTAGTTATTTAAAAAAAAACCAGTCCCAATCGTTCCGAGTTCATTGATCGAGTTTATGGCTTTTGCTTCCAGAACGAACTTACATTAACGGTGTATACTTACACTGTGTAAGTGTGTACTGTGTGTTGATAAAACACATGCTTAGGTACTGTCGGGGGCTGCTGTTCTAAGATAAGATCTCAATGATGTATTGTTGGCTGATGAGTGTCCTGTTTTCTGTCAGATGTAATAAATTATTTTACTTAAAATAAAACACCACCACCACCTTTTACTTTTTCTTTTTTTTTTCTATGTTTTGCTCGTCATGTGCCTGCGGCAAATAAATTTTTTTTCTTTCTTTTCTTCTTTCTTTATTTATTTTTGCTTTTGTCAGTTTTCGATACGATCGCTACTAGGTATAAGTAATATTTTATTTGTATAAGGGCGTCTACACATTAACACGATGCGACGTCGTATTGAAATATAAAAAAAACCCGACTGCGTAAAAAATAACTAGGGCTTTAAATAAAAACTGAAAAGAAAAAAACAAGTTCAATAATAAATTCTAATACGGAACATATTGACTGCAACAGTCGGGACCCATATTGGATGTAGTCTAGAGTATTTAATGGGTCCCGACTGTTGCAGTCAATATGTTCCGTATTAGAATTTATTATTGAACTTGTTTTTTTCTTTTCAGTTTTTATTTAAAGCCCTAGTTATTTTTTACGCAGTCGGGTTTTTTAATTTTTTTAATTATTTTTTATTTTACACTTTTTAGTTACGATTCTGTTACTATTACGATAAATTAATAGCTGTTGCCCGTGGCTTCGCCCGCGTGAAGTTCGGTAAGTTTCCCACACGATCATATTAAAGGGATAAATAGTATTCTACATGTAAATCCAGGTTATAAACTATCTATGTGCCAAATTTCGTTATCAACGCAATATAATCATCAGAATCACCATCACAATCACAATCAATATCACTGACAATATCACAATCACTATCACAATCACTATCATAATCACTATCATAATCACTATCACAATCACTATCACAATCACTATCACAATCACTATCACAATCACTATCACAATCACTATCACAATCACTATCACAATCACAAATCACTATCACAATCACTATCACCATCACTATCACAATCACAATAACCATCATCGTTATCACAATCGTTATCATCGTAATTGTTATGTTTGTTGGAATGAAAGATACCGTTGAGTAGACTTGGTTAGTTAACACGAGGTACACATTATAATACAAAGACAGTTGAGTAGCACAGACGGGATCAGACATAGCCTGCAGTCCATCCAATTAGAGTGACAGGTAGAAACCGGAACCATAGATGATATCTAGTGGTGTGCACACAATTTGATACTAAATAGTGATGTTACAACGGTAACTACAATCATTATCATCGTAATCACAATCATCATCATCGTTATTACAATCACCATCATCACAATTATCATCATCATTATCACAATCATCATCATCGTTATAACAATCATTATCATCGTTATTGTAATCATCATCAGCATTATCACAATCATCATCGTCGTTATCACATTCATCATCATCATTATCACAATCATCATCATCGTAATCACAATCATTATCATCGTAATCACAATCATCATCATCATTATCGCAAAAAATCATCAATAACCCTGTACATAAGTCGAATCCACCATCTTCTGGATCTCAAAATAAATGCCATATTCGTAATCAGCACCCCTGATAATCTCGGAATCGACACCCATATTTATTTTTAGACATTTCAACCCCTTAGCACCCCAACAGGGGATGATGGTATTTCAGGTCCACCACATTAAATCTTAAATTCGTTGTTTTTGTAATACACCCGAGCCAATACACCAAACAAACAATAAATGTTTTTTTGAATAAGTTAGATTATAAGATACTTAAATGATAATTCCTCTCCACATTATCTTACTTTCGCTGTGCCCGACAGGGTCCACGACTGTTCCCAAAGAAATGTTTACCATCTAAGCCTACATTGTGGAATGCAATAAAGAATTGAGTATTGAGTAACACGTTGACTTTCAGACTTGGCACCCCATTTCCCCCTATAAGGGTTGATTTCTGAAAAAACCTGAACACACAAATGTTTACACTTTTATCGATAGGAGTCCTCGATAGGAGTCCGAATAAAACATTCGAAACTTGACGGGAGGACTCCTAGACTGTTTTAGTCTAACTGATCTTATTTTGCCCATGTAAACTTTGGACCCCCGTTTCAAGACATTAGGGGGTGAAATTTGAAAAATCCTTTCTTAGTGCACCTAAACCTCATAAGGAAGCTATGTACTAAATTTGTAATAGAGATTCGAACTTCCGACTCAGCGGTTTGGGTTGTGCATTGATTTTTAGACTTTGTCACCCCATTTATAGCGGTTGAATTCTGAAAAAACCTGAAACCCGTTTCTACTTATTTATCAATAGGAGTACTCCTGTGAAGTTTCGAATAAAATAGTCTAATTAATCTTGTTACCCCATACAAACTTTGAGCCCCGTTTCACCCCCTTATGGGGAGAGTTTTGAAAAATCCTTTCTTAGTGCACCCTTAAACCATCTAAGGAACCTACTTGCCAAATTTGCAATCTGTAGACCCAGTGCTTTGGGCTGTGCGTTGATATGTCAGTCAGTCAGTTTCTTCTTCGAAATATTTAAGATATTTAGATTTTAAAGCCGTATTTTATAAATTATTTAATTTTTCACTAGCCTATGTTACCCGGGGTAACACAAGGATTCTAACGATACCACGTACATCGAAATCGGTTTAGGCGTTTAGAAGTTATGGTGGAATAAAGAAACTCACAAACATACATACATATATACATACATACATACATGAACCCTGAAAACATAACACTCCTTTTTTTGGGCAGTCGTGTAAAAAACAATTGTTTTTTTAAGACAGTATATTTATTTGTTTATTTAATTTTATAAATAGGAGAACCAAGAGCTATAACAGATTGATAACAATTGTATATAATATAACACAGAGCCATATCATATTACAACCTATATCGTTTTCCCAGATTGCAGCTAAAACGGAATTTAAGTTTATGTGAAAGCTAGATCCTCAAGCCCTGTATTTTTCTACGTATAAATATAAATATACTGAATATCATGCCTCTCCCTGCGCAACTTACAAAAGCAACATTTTAAATACTGTTATTTAAGGAGAGAGTCCCTAAATAACAGGCAATTGGAAAACCATTTTGAATAGAGTAGTTCTGGAACATTCTATTATACCTACTGATGTTTGGCCGAAAACGAATAAAAAATGTACGGAGACGAGCGACGTGCCGAGGCCTGAAATTCAGAGGCTATTCGGAAGGCTATTTCCAAACATTTCGCGTGTGACCTGTCGGCCATATCCGCCTTTGAAAGTTAGATGCCAGTTCCCAATACTTCTTTTACTTCTTTTTGCATTCATATGGAATCGTGTCACGTAGGTTCTAGTTTTTCCTTGAAGAAAATGTGTCTTTTATGTTACGTTTTCTATCTTTTTGCTACGAATAAGGAATAAATGTGGGTCTTTTTTCAATTTTTATAGTAAAGGAGACATTCCAATGAAATGAGAAAATTAATAAAGGGTCGTTGACTTTAGTTTAACACTGTTTAATTAAAATTAAAATTGTTTATGGCTTCTTTTGTTGACTAAAGAGGACATCATTTACAACAACAGAAAATCGTGCTTTACTTGTTAAGTTAAATTGATCTACTGTGGCGTTTAAAAGCGTTTTTATTTTATTTAACTTGAACCCATAATGGCTTCAAGTTCGAGACAAAAAGTATCCTGTGTCGAGATCAAGAGCAGGCCCATTCGGAAATTAAAAAAAAAATTACTAATCCCGGCTATAAACTATCTGTGTGCTAAATTTCATCTAATTCCGGTCAGTAGTTTTTGATTGAAAGAGTGACAAACATACAGACATCCTCACGTCCATTTATAATATTAGTAGGATGATCTCAGTTCAGTTTTAATTCTTTTTTCGCCCCTTTCACAAGACCAAAAGAACGACAAATTGACTCCATACTTTATTACTTTAAACAATAACGTACCTAACATTAATTTAGAATCACGTGTTCTGCCCATAAATCCCCTCAATTATAAATACAGCTCGTCCGCTGTGCTGTCGCGAACAGTCGCGAACAAAAGGATTATGTGCTGTCATTACAATAACAAATGGGTGGCGTACGGCCCTGTTGTGATTGGTGGGGACGATTTACGTGAAAAATAGGTGTACCTACTGTAAGTGTGTAATGTACTAAGGTATTGTGTTATTTATTTATCTAGCCACCCGCAAATGTTTTGCACGCTTTTAACAACTTTACAATACGTCATTCTTATACAGGGTGGAATTTTTGCATGCCACCTGGAGGGAAAGTACTCTAAATACTGGAGATAGCAAATTTTACTCAAAGGAAACATTCCTTTATTTTTAAAAAGAAATTAATCTGCATTCAAAGATTTTTAAAATTCGCTTGCCTCACTTGGGAAACGAACCGGCTAAATTCCAAAAAAATAACACCCTGTACTTTTATGGCACCAATCGATAGGGTCAATCGTAATGATCAAATCTCTCTAACAAACATGATAAATTAAATAAAGGAAAAGCATGAAATCTAAAGTTATAAATTCAATGGGATAAATTCAATATGTTAAAGCACTTTTATTCGGGTTATTGTACATTCGTCACAAAGTTAATTCGCCACGAAAAAAAGTATGTGTAAACTCGCCACAACTCTATTTTCATGAAGGAAACTCCGCCATATTGTTTATTTCCGTACAGATAGCAGAAAAATCAAACAATAAGTAGATTATAACGTTATTTATTTGTTTTTAATAATCACAGAAATTCACATATAAATCACAGTTCTACTTACAGCTAAAATATACGCTGAAATTGTCTGGTTTTGTTCTATTCTAAGGCCGCGTTGTCAAGGATAGCGTGACCTGCGTGACACGCCTAATCCTAAATAAACATGTAGTACCTATTGCAAGTGGCTGATTTGCTTACAACATTACAATTATAAGAAAAAAAATATTTTTTATTTTACAAATTAATTAAACATTTATTTGTATTCAGTAAGTATGTACATTATTTACAATTTATAAACTAAACTAATTAAATTAAACACTTAAATAATGGCGTCAAAAAACTCCTCAACACTGTCAACTGGTAATGTCCCCAAGAGACTGGCGGCTGAATTCAAATAATTTTTTAAGTAATTTGTAAAATAAAAAATAAACTGCTGGTAAAAAAAAGAAAAATAATAGAGAGATAATTAAATCACAGTAATAATCACGTTTTTTTTAATGTTTGTTTACGTCTACAAAAAAAAAACACAGTTTTACTTTCAATTAAATATATATTTATAGCAATATGTTGATTTGCCTTCAGCTTCTAATCGACTCGTATCTTTACTACTTAACTATCGAAATTTTTGCCACTACTAACCTCTACGAACCCGCCTCAGTCAATATTCTAACGTTTGTAGTAATCGTATCCATCTTCAAACAGACTTTATCCAGTAAATATCGCTCCGAAATAAGTTTGACTCGACTTAAGAACTTCGAATATTTTCTTTTAAATACTGTAAAAAAATCTTCCACTACTAACCTCTTCGAACCTCCCCCAGTCAAGTCTATCGCTAGTAGTAATAGTACAGGGCCTACAGGCCTTGAAACAGTATTTACGTCATAAAAATCGTTTTCAAACAGTATACTCCAAAACTTTTTTTTTCTGTTTTACTTCCAACGAATACTATCCACTACTAACGTTTATCTATGATAAACGGCCGAAAAAACTGATTTTTCGAATTTTGCGGAATGAGACGGAATGACCTGATTGCCTCGTATATTGCCAATAGCTCTCGATCGTACGGGCTGTACTTTCTCTGCGAAGGGCTGAGGTTCCTCGAAAATAATGGCAGTGGCTGCCTTTCCGCCTTACTTCGCTGCTGCAGTACGGCTAGAAAAAGATAGATACAGCGAGCGAGCGAGCGTGTGATAGCATGTGCAGGAGCGCAGAAGAAAATAAAGATTTTAGAAATCATTTTCTATTACGAGCGCTAAAAACCAATAACTTTGTTTGCTACCAGTAAATTATGTACCTATGAAGACTTGTGACGAATTTACACATAGTTTTTTAGCATGTGACGAATATACTTTCAATGTATGGAGTTTACAAAAATGTGACGAATTAACTTTGTGACGAATGTACAATAACCCTTTTATTCAAAGGATGGACCTTTACAATTGAAGAAAGAAGGCAATTTGTACGTGTTTGTTTGTGCAAATTGCAATCTTCCTATTAGTAATTAATAGTAGTTAATAGTTCTTCGTCATTTTAAGAAATAAATGTCGTCAAAAGATATTTTTTAATTAGGTTCTAACATAAGTAATTGGATGGACCTTTGAGTAAAAGTACTTTATCTTATCCCATTGAATTTATAAGTTAAGATTTCATGCTTTTCCTTTCATTTAATTTATCATATTTGTTAGAGGGATTTAATCCTTATGATTAATCCTATCGATTGATGCCAAAAAAGTACAGGTTGTTATTTTTTTGGAATTTAGCCGGTTCGATTCCCGAGTGTGGCAAGCGAATGTTCAAAATCTTTGAATGCAGATTAATTTCTTTTTAAAAATAAAGGAATGTTTCCTTTGAGTAAAATTGGCTATCTCCGGTATTTAGAGTACTTTCCCTCCAGGTGGCATGCAAAAATTCCACCCTGTATATGATGACAGCCTTCTGGGCACTTTTCCCCTTGACACCGATGTTTACTAATTCAAGCAGCGAATTTAAACAGTGATAGCCTAAAGGTGTGACCGTCGGACTGCCAAGACATAGGTCACGAGTTCGAACCCAAGGCACGCACCCCTGATTTTTAGGATTCATGTGCGTATTGTATAATTATCACTTGCTTCGGTAAAGGAAAATATCGTGAGGAAACCAGTATGCCTGAGAGATATCTCTCGACGGCATGTAAAGCCAAGTCAGAGACCTCTGAGTTTGTTTCGGCTGTTTCTTCTCAGAGTAGTCAGGTACGAAACACCGGCCAAATCTAGTTTAAAAAAATGACGTGTAAAAGTGTTTGTAAAAACCTACTTGCAAAATGAACATCATTTATCAATTAAAGGCCCATGGGCTGCTTTTTATGCATAAAAACTGACACCAGATTAGGCACTAATACACTGGACACACGATAAAGAAAGAAAGCGATGTTGACGAATTTTTTGACGCCCTTTAATTATTTTCTGCCTTTTATATACATGTACATATTTTTATTATTAGGAATTTGAGGTATGTGTAGTACCGATCTACTACTCTAAATGATGATGAAAATTCGCATCAAAATCCTGGGCATAATGTTGAAGAACGACGCGATCACACAGACAGAGTCGAACAAAAAATTATAAGATTATACTAATTATATATATATATATATTAACATATTATACTAATTAAGATGTTTATGTGAAGATAACATGAAGAGGAGCTCGTGGCTAAAATAATAACTGCCACTCGGGTCAATTTTTAGGTTAAGCCGTGCTTGCCTAGGTTGGTCTGTAGATGGGTGACCACCTAATACATACCAAGTTTCCTCCGTACCTCGGAAAGCATGTTAAGCAGTTGGTCCCGGCTGTCATCTGTAGATCGATCTTTGACAGTCGTTCAGTGGTCCAAAAAATCTGCCAACCAGTCTTACCAAGGGCACAGCCAAGGGGTATCGTATTACCCAGTACAAACTGGGTTGAAGAGGTCAGATAGGCAGTCGCTCCATGTAAAATACTGGTATTCAGCTGCATCCGGTTAGACTGGAAGCCGACCCCAAAATAGTTGGGAAAAGACTAGGCAGATGATGATGATGTGAAGATAACATGCATGAATTGCTCTTTACTGCACCTAGGTATACTAAATAGGTTTACCTAACCTACAAAAATTACTCCTTATTAAAATCCAGCCAAAGACCTAACACAAGCCAAGTACTAACGTTCGTTGATTAGATCTTCAAGCAGGATAACTTTATTTAAAGGCAAAATTGACCATTATAAAACTTTCATTACGATTCTAATTACTTTCCCAACTCATATGAACGTAAAATTCGTTCTGACAAAAGGCTCCCCTACCTTTATTTTATTAAGAGCCGCAAGCTCTCAGCTTAGTAACGCCCCCCGGCGGTGACCGAGGCGCGTCCCTCCTGTGCCACGTTGTCTACAGAATAACTCTTTGTTATCTAAAGAGCCCTCAGGTGCGGAACTCAAACCTGAGGAGTGGGAGTGGGACAACGTTTTTCATAGAATATTCGAGGTAACACGCTACGGGGTTATATTTTTTCAGGTAGTATGATTTCTTTTTCCTGTTTCGTGGTTGTTTGCAAATTCAAATATGACGTGCAAAAATACCTAATCCGGTCTTACGGAACAGAAATTTTAGGGCACTTATATATTGATTACTAACTGACCCGACATACTGTATATTTTTACAAAACAAAAACAAAATCCCATACAAAAAGCTCTTTTAATAGTTCCAAAATTATTTTCCAGGGAGCTGTTTCGTCTTAAAACTCTATTCGTACTGTTGTGATTTTTAAGAAAATTGCATTTAGTTCTTTTTACCCGACTGCCAAAGAAGAGAGGCTCTTAACTTCTTCAAAAAAAACAGTGATCGCCCTGCATTTAGACGTGTTATGCGAACATAATTATTGTATGTGGTACCTATTGAAATAGCTGTTGTTTTTACTGTCTAAAGGTCGTAGCACCCTTATCAACTCGGAAAGGGATCGTCACCGCCTCGCCTTTCCCATTGGCGTCAAACAGGCGTCCACGTAACGTAACCACGTAACGTAAGCGGATCAGAAGTTCCGGCCCGTCGACTCGGCTACAGCTAGGCGACGGCGACGGCGACGCCGCGCTCACTGCTCGCCGACCGCTGTTTGACGGCTAGGCGACACTAGTTCAATCATTTTGAATCCGAACGTTAAGTGTAGAACGAAGAGACGTAAGCTAGGGTACGGAGAGCCGTAAGCTAGGGTACGGAGAATCGTAAGCGCGGGAACTGCAAGTCGACCACGCACCGCACCGCGGTTCGTGAGTTTGTCCCGAGGCGAGGCGATTACGTTACGATTCCGATTAGTGTGCGTTGCAGTAGGGAGTTTCATACAAATAATACTGTGCGCTTAGTGCGAGATTTGTTATTTTCGTTCACCACATTCGAGCGCGTTAACGTTTAGGCAAATTTGTATGGCGCTGGGGTAGCGCCATCTAGCGTAATATGTCAGAACTAGGTAGTGTGAGTGCCGCATCGACAATCGTTAACTTGCGAGTGTGAGATCCTAGAATACATTCGTTCGTTTTCGCGTTAATTCACCGTACCTTGTGTTGCGTACATTAATAACCGGCCAAAATAAGTTGACATTCGTATTTTGTGTTCATAATATAAGCGACTGCCTATTCAATTAGTGGTGGTTATAGAACGAAGTTAGACGACATTACTTATCTGTGGTCAATGGTCATTAGTTTTGTTTGTGTTTACGAAAGTTTGTGTTAGTTTTGAATATTATTGTTAAAAATAAAGACTAGCCCGTCCCAATTTGAAATGCTGGTGACATAAATGGAGCAGTTAGTGTAATTTATATCTTTTGGTGTGTAGTGAGTGACCTTGATCCATCTGTGAAGTTTGTAAAACTAAGTTTGTTACTTTTTAGGCATGGAGATCTAAGCAAATGATCTTATAATGCCCGAGTGGTTTGTGGTGGTGTTTCTATCTTTGTTTACGTAACCGTGTTTACTTTTTTGTGGCGTTATATTTGTATTCGAGCTGTCAAAACTGTCAAAATTGTAACTTGCACTCGCGATAGCATGCAAACGTTAGCGATGTGCTCCAAACGGACCTCATTTTCATAGAGGCATTCTATTGTCATTACCGACAACGTAAATGGTAACGTAAACTCGGTTTACGCGGTCGACACATTACTTGAATTTTAGTAAAAAAACTCGCACTTAGCATACTGAACGGCTCGAGTTGATACGGTGACGATCCCTTTCCGAGTTGATAAGTGTGCTACGACCTTTACTTTTAATATTTAACTTTTCGTTTGGTAAAATTAGAACCAAAAGGCAGCTCAATAAAAGTAACAAAAATATTTATATTTCTTTTTTTGTTTGTAAGTATTTGGTAGGTCTGACTCTGAAAATAGGTCGTAGGCTATTTTTTAGTCGCGGGAAACAGTTAGTAATTTTATACAATGGAAGCTATACTTATCAATACCTAGTATAAATAAGCTCATGAATTTTCATATTACGACACAGTTATAGACTATGAAGTATCATATTCACTGTCCGTACTCTACCGATCTTAGGTTTCTTAATAATAAGCAAGAAAACAGACCCCAACTCGTTAGTGCCTGATACTTCCTTATACCTAGAGATTTTCTTATAGATAAGATGATTATTATAAAATGTGCTCTAGTTTCCTCTAGGAAACCCAATTATATTGTTGTGCTTATTAAGGATGAAGTGATTTTATTACATAACATCACGCCTTGTTATCCTAGAAGGGTTGGGCAGAGATGTACCTATCAAGTACCAGTTGTGTACCCATGTTTATCCAGTTATATTTAAAGTTCCATTGTTACAGGCACAAATAGATTAGACTTCGTGGCCGCTACTAAGAAATCTACACTAATATTATAAAGAGGAAAGATTTGTATTTTTATATTTTGTGTATGTTTGTAATGAATAAATTCAAAAACTACAGAGCCGATTTCAAAAATTCTTTCACCATTAGAAAGCTACAATCACCCTGAGTAACATAGGCTATATTTTATTCCCGTACTCCCACGGAACGGGAACTATGCCGGTGAAACCGCGTGACGTCCGCTAGTTCCTGATAAAAAAAAAACCAATAAAACTTTGCCCAACCTGAGAATCGAATGCAGGTTCGGTTTTATTAACGTAATATCAAAACTGCGAAACGGTTAATTACATCGCTGCCTAACCCTGTGTACATTACCAGCGTGATGAAATTATGTGTTAAAGGTGGTCTGTTCATTTAATACCTACTTTCTATAAATCTATAACAAAGTGGCTTCAGCACATATTAGGTCTACCGATTTTGTACCTTATATTTTACCAAAGACCGCAACTAGTGGAGGTGCATCGCTAGGGCTACATCATCCAAAGAAAAAAATGCATCCTCTTCAACCACGACCATTCTGTCAAGAATCATGTACGACTGCGGAGGGGATTTTAATAAAGATAGGAAGTCGTACCAAACTCTAGCAGCATATAAAATTGCACCCTTTACAAGTCCCAAGTTTTGATTAATTCACATGGTGTTTCGCTTTTCCCCAAGCAACATTGTCTCCCCCTCATCACGCAATCAAAAGGGAATATTCCAGAAAAACTTTTTAACAACAAGTTACGACGACATTTTGTTAAAAAGAAGATACATTGCTCAAATTTTCTTAGGGAAAAATGTTTTTTTTTTGTGGCCTTTAGTCTCAAATTTTACATTAATTGGATTTAAATAAAGGCTTTTCCTGCTGCTTTTGATGATGTCTACATTTATTTTGTAGCCTTTTATTTTATATTATTACCCGATTGCCAAGGAAGGGTTTAAAAAATGATTTTTTTTGTATCGTAATTATTATACGTATAGGTCACCCTTAGAGGTGAATGACCTTAAAAACAGCGCGCTATTGTGAAACCGGTTTATAAAAGACTAATCAGATCTCTCTGATCGAAAAGGTGTAAAATACCATAGAATACCTCCATGGCCCCCGTACTACTCAATGTTTCAAACAGCACAATGTTTTGAGTGCGTTACATTGAGTTCTAACCTATAACGTGATTTTACAATCCAATGTGAGTAAAACAGATGATACCAGCCGCTTCTTATAGATTTTTATTTCAAGCTTTCACTGTGAAACCCAAGACTCATCATCTGCCTAGCCTACCAACTATGTTGGGGTCAGCTTCCAGACTAAACGGATGCAGCTGAAAACCAGTATTTTTTATAGAACGACTGCCTATCTGACCTCCACAGCCCAGTAAGTTTTTGGTAATACGGTACGATACCCTTAAATAAAACTGGTTTTCAGACGTTTAGGACTACTACTGACTTTCACTATCTGTAACGACTGTCAAATATCTACAAATGACAGCCGGTACAAACGGCTTAACGTGTTTCCGAGGCACGGAGGAAATTCCCTGATGTGTCATTACACTCGGGTGGTCACCCATTCACGGACCAACCTATAGGCAAGCGCGGCTTCTAAAGATTGACCCTTTTTTTTTTTTTTTCGGATGGGAAATCATCAAATAACTCCTCCCGCTCTGGGCGGAGCAGGAGGGAGTGTCAGACTTTTACTGACTAAAACCCATCCATGTTCCTTCATCGCCCTTTATGTTCCGGGGCCACGGTATCTCTTTCGAACAGTCCCGCAACCCCGGCAGGCATTGGTCCCTACGGACCCCTTCCCTTTTGCTGACTCTCTTTGAGGCGCGCGTGGAACACGAACGCGCCGTCGACACGGCCTGTCGTCATGAGACGGACGGACGGCGACCTAGCCCATATCCCACCGTCCACAGGCCCGCGCCTACGGTGCCCGGGGGCCACCGGTGGCCCCTGACGCCCGCGGCGGCCGGGACGTTGAGAGGTTCTCTCCCTCTCACGTTCCGCCACCTCCTTCTCTAGCATTACTGTTTCGCAGAAGGAGGTGACGGCGTCCCATTCCGTCTCGCTCCGGACCATGGCTTGCACCAGGGCCGGACGCGAGAGGTCGCCGCCGCCGATCGCCGCTTCGAGGACACGGCGGTGCTCCGCCCACGCGGGGCACACCTCCACCGTGTGTTCCACTGTGTCCTCCGGTCGATCCTCACAATGGAAGCACCCGGGCGTTTCCTCCTGCCCGATTCGGTGCAGGAACCTCCCGTACACTCCGTGTCCGGTGAGGACCTGCGTCAGGCGGAAGGTGAGGACGCCGTGGCGTCTCTCAAGCCGCTCCTCAAAGAGGGGACTTTATAGTATTATGCTATACTTACGCTTCATATTCACCATTCATAATACTCTTTATCATCCTTTTTATTTGTTTATATATCTACACTCAGCAAATCGGTTTAAATACGATTCATTTACTTAAAAAGAGCTGAAATAAAAATAATATTAACTTATAATTTTCATGTTGTGACACTTACGTCAAGCGTCAAATTGTCAAACTCTCAGTTTCTGCTTAGTCTATGATATTTACTTTTTGGTTTGTAAAATTTAAATTATTTTTATCAATATGTGTTTAGCCATTATATTTTGTAGATTATTACGATTGTGTACTTACTAAATAACTTAATATTAAATTATATTATAAAATTCTTTACGCACTCATGGATATGTCCTGGCCGACTACACTTGTCAGATGAGATGATGGCCACACTAAGAAAACTAAGATTTGAAAGAAGAAGACTACTTTGAAAAAACGAGCTGACGGACGGCGAAAAAAGGTGGACGATTGGATCTGATTTGATGAGTATCAGAGAGCAGCTTGGTTTTCGCTGTAAGATTCTAAAACTGCCCAGGGGATCCAGCTAAAGATTCCCCTGGGACTTCTACTCCCGATGTTCGGAGGCTAACTACGTGCCTGTCCGTCTACTGGTCTCGCAGGGCTGTCCTACGTCTGGCCCTGAGTTCTGCACTGACTTGCTGCTGAGCTGTCTTGGTGAACTCTGAGATCTGCGCTGCCGCCGTTTCTACTGCTTCAGAGCTGAACTTCAAGGTTACTCCGGTATCGACCTGCTACCCTGACGCCTGTTCCCGTTCTTACAGTGTGGTAAACTCATTATTGTCCATCTAAGTGCATAAACTTTAAAACTGAGTGCGTGCTAGGTAGTTTTTTATAACTAGCTGTATTTTTTATCTTTCCCCTCTATTAAAATTTAATTGAACAAGTCTGCTTATCCATTTATTTTAAATAGGAGCAAGTAGATTTGTTACAATTGGCACCCCCCGTAAAATTAACTCGAACCCACTCATTTATTTTCAAAATTCTAAAAAAACTAGTACTAGTATTATTTTTTTGACTTCTTATTTGGCCTAGTCTTATGAATACTAACTAACTTATTTTTCTTCTTCAGCTCTCCTCTATTCGACTCAATTCTTCTACAACAGTACTAAACATCATCTAGGTATTCTTCACCCCCACACACTTATCGTTATCGAAAGATAATTAATTGGCACCCTTTCGGCCTCTTGGAAGTGTTAATACAAATACTTCACTATCCTCCTAAACACTTATTATATATATTTATACATATTTCATCTGGGAATCATACCAAAACAAGTTTAGTTACGTGGGCTCTCAAAATATTTATATCGACTTGTTATTTGTCATCGGTTGCTAGGTAACAAACGGGCCATGGAGTATTATGGGCATGGAGTACCAGTCTTTGCGTGGTGGCAAAACTAGGTACTAAAGTTTATCAAACTTTGCGGTGGCAATCATATGTACTAAACTTTATGCTTTAGTTCCAAATTTTACCACCAACTCAGTTAATTATTTTTTTTTGTGTACATTATACCGACTTCTTTCTTTGGACCCTCTGTGTCTTACTCTTAAATTTTTAAACACTTTTGGACCGTGTCCAACACTCAGATCCTCTTGACGTTTTACTCGGAGCTTACCGACTACTGTATTGCGGGAGCTGCCCTGACGTTTACTCGGAGCTTACCTACTGCTGCCCTTGACGTTTTACTCGGAGCTTACCGACTACTGTATTACGGAAGCTGCCCTGACGTCTACTCGGAGTTTACTGACTGCGGTGTTGCGGTTCTGACCTGACCCCTCTTTCCCTCCTTCCCTCTTAAACTCCTTATGTATTGCAAGTATGAATCAGATCCTTTAGACTCCAAGTTTATATACTTTTACACTGTTTTGCTATCCCTATACTCGTACTTTTGCTATTTTAGTATTATTCTCACGACTCATCTCTTTCTTCTTTCCTTCCTCTATAATAGAGTTCTTTTCGATTTATCAAAACTCTATTTATTTTATATTTCGTTCATCGGCTCATTAAAAGATTATTTTGTAATCTTTCCATAAATTTATTATTTTCTTTTCTACAAGTTAGTATGTCTAATTTGTTTCTAACTATCGACTCTAAAAATTGATTGGAGCGGATGACAACTCCATAAAAATAAGCCCTTGTTAACTATCAACTCTAAAAGTTGGTTGGAGCGGATGACAACTCGATAAAAATAAGCCCTTGTTTATTATCGACTCTAAAAGTTGATTGGAGCGGCTGACAACTCCATAAAAATAAGCCCTTGTTAACTATTGACTCTAAAAGTCAACTAAATATCAACTAAAGTTGATTAGGAGCGGATGACAACTCCGTTAAAAATAAGCCTTTGTTAAAATCTTTCTATTTTCATCTCATTAGTGGTTTTAGACGCGAGCGGATTAATAAATAAATAATAAAAAGCCTGTTTATTCCTTGCTTGATTTTTACAATATTAGCTTATTTCTAGTGGGATGTGTTAGTGGGTTAGTTTCTTGTTTTGAATGTAGTTGTTAGTTTAGTTAGTTTTCTTCATTTGCAAGGACCCCAGTTTGGGTAAAGGCCTCCTCCAAAGCTGCCCATGTGTCTCTGTCTTTAGCTATTTGGCTCCAATTTGAGCCGGCTGTTCTTATAATCTCGTCCTCCCACCGTGTTAGTGGTCTTCCTCTGCTTCTTTTCCCTTGCGGGCCCTTCCATGTGGTCGCTCTTAGGGTCCATCGTTGGTCTGAAAGCCTCGCAAGGTGGCCTGCCCATTTCCATTTTAGCTTTTGTGCATAGGTCAAGGCATTTTTAGATTTCGTTATAGCTTTTATTTTTGTGTGACGTATTTTATCTATTTTCCTTACCTTGAGCATACTTCGCTCCATTCCCCGTTGGCAGGTGGTGATTTTGTGCTTAGCTTTGGCAGTGAATTTCCACGTCTGGCACCCGTACGTCAAACACGGTATGAGGCTCGAGTTCATAATCTTAGTTTTCAGGCTTATAGGCAAGTTACTCTTAAAAATTTCTTTGAGACTCCAGTATTTATTCCACGTTAGTTGCACTCTCCTGTCTATTTCTATTTCATTGGTCTTTCTGTCAAAACTGATTGTTTTTCCCAAGTATATGTAGTGTTCCGTATATTCTAGTGGATCTCCATTGACTCTTATTGGTACCTTTCTGCTATTTGTCATTGTCATGGTCTTGGTGAGATTAATTTCCAGTCCTACATTTGTATTTTCTGTCTGTAAGGACTCAATCATACTCTGTAGCTGCGAGCTTGTTTCCGATAGTAGAACTATGTCGTCTGCGAATCTTAGGTGGCTTAGGAAGGCGCCATCCACATAGATTCCCATTTTACTCCAGTTTAGCTTATTGATGATGACCTCCAGGATAGCTATAAATATTTTCGGGGACAGTGGGTCGCCTTGCCTTACGCCCCTTTTTATGGGGAAGCTTGGACCTAGAGATTCTAGCTTTATTCTTCCCATATTATTCTTGTATATGTTCTTGATGACCTCAATATACACTTCATGGATTCCTTGTTCTTTCAGACTTTCCCAAATGCTGGTGTGTGTGTTGGTAGTCAATAAATGCTAGGTATAGGGGTCTCTGTTGTTCTTGGTATTTTTGTATAATCAACTCAAGGGTGTGGATGTGGTCTAGCGTAGAGAACCCCTTCCTGAAGCCTGCCTGTTCTACTGCTTGCCTATCATCGATTTCAGGACTGATTCTTGCATTAATGATTGCGGAGAACAGCTTGTATAGACTCGGTAGTAAGCTTATCGGCCTGTAGTTACCAACATTTTTTGGGTCTCCTTTCTTGTAAATTAGAATAATGTTGGATTCGGACCATTGTTTAGGTGTTTCTGATTTTTGCAGTATGAAATTGAATAATTCTGCTAGCGGAGTGGCCAGAATTTCTTGTGCTGTCTTCAATGCTTCGTTTGTGATATTATCCGATCCTGGGGATTTTTCTACTTTTAGCCTTCTTGTTGCGTCTATAACTTCCATTTCGTCTATTAGTTTTATGTTCTCTTCACTACTGTGCCTTGTGTTGATAATTTGGGTTGAGGGTTTTTGAGTTTTGTTATTGTATAGTTCTCTATAAAAATCGGTTGCGGTAGTGATAATATCTATACGCTTGTTCAGGTCTTTATCTGCTTTCTTTAGTCCCTCTATCCACGTGTTATTTGTTCTCAGATCTTTGTGGGCCCTTTTTGTGCTTCCTGTCAGATTTAGATTTCTCCCTATGATATTTTGTCTGTATGTTGCGTAATCGTTTTTTATATATTTATTGACTAGTTTGTAGAGTGCGGCAAGTTCGTTTTTTAAAGCCCTAGTTTTATGTTTTGTTCTCTGCAGTTCTTTCCTTCTTTGCAATAAAGCTGCTGTTCGCTCAGACAGTATCTTATGGCGTTTTTGGGCGTCTTCTGTCAATCTGGCTTTTTTTAAGCTACAGGTGATAGCGTTTGTGATGCTGTCGTAGTAGGTTTGTACTTTGGTGTTCTCCTGAAGGGTGGGTAGATCTGCTAGCAGTTTTGATAAGTTCGTCTTGTAATTCAATATCTCCTCTTCGCACTTTAGTTGGTTTGCTTGTTTATTTGCGAATTTCACTCTACTTTTCCTATAACCAGTTAGTTTTACTTTTGCTCTGATTAGCCTATGATCTGACGGATAGTTTAGATTCATAGTACCAATGTCTTGGAATATTTTCGGATGATTAGATAATATGTAGTCTATTTCGTTTTTGTAATCACCACTTGGAGATCTCCATGTCCATCTTTTGCTTTGCTTCTTTTTGAAACATGTATTTATAATCATTAGTTTGTGTTGCAGCGCGAAATCCACAAGTCTTTGTCCTCTGTTGTTCCTTTTGCCATAGCCGAATCCCTTCATAATCAAGTGTTCTTCCTTTTTGGGTACTCCAATTTTTGCATTAAAGTCACCCATCAGAATGACGGTCTCGTGTGTGGCTTCTAGTGCTTTATCGACTGTTTTGTAGAACTCGTCTAGATCGCTCTCCCTGGCGGCTTCTGTCGATGCATATACTTGTATGATCGTGATCATAAAGCCTTGGATATTCATGTTTGGTACTGCCACTCGTTCAGATATGCCAGTGAAGCTCTCTATGTTGTTCTTGTGCTTATAATTTATTAGAAATCCTACCCCGTATTTTCCTGGGGTATTACCTACGTAGCATAGTATGAAGTTCTCGTGTTCTTCTATTCTAGTACCTAGTCGTCTCATTTCCGAGATTCCTATCACGTCATACCTAATTTCTTTTATTGATTCTTCCAGTTCTAATAAACGGTCGTATGACGATAAGGTTCGCACATTATATGTTGCGATCATTAAATGCTGATTCTTGTTGCGATTATATTTGTTCTCTGTTAGTAAGTTTCTTAGTTTTGGAGGGTTTTGGTCGTACTCTTCCACGGTGACCAGCCGGGTTGGAAGACATTCTATGTTTTTTGTTTTTGTTTGTATGTTTGTTGGATCTGTATTGGAGGAGGGGGGGCTAGTTGTTATGCTTGTTCATTTTGGTTGTTAGCTGTGTTTGTTGGATTTTTATTGACTAAGAAGTTAAATATTCCTGGTTTTATGACTCCCTCTGATAAGCTGTTTGATCTCTTGACCGTAGTGTTAGGTTGACGTATTTTATTATTTTTGGTTGCTTGTGTGGTGCTCTCTTCCTTACGTGCAGTAACAATTCCTGGTGAAGTAGGTAGCTTTCTTTTGGTGGAATTTTTGGATACAATCAATTTATCGTATTTAATTACGGCTTTATTACCCTTTTCTCTTTCCAATTTCAGCTGTTCGCGCAGTTCCTTCCTCTTTTCTTGGACGTATTTTGGATAGTCTTCATCCACGTAGTAGACTGTATCTTTTAAGGCACCTTTTTGTTTCAAAATTTTTATTTTTATGCCTAGAGTGGAGAAGGTTATACTACGGTTGGGCGTGGTCTTTCTCCTTTTCTGCCCACTCTTTTGACCTCTTGTATGTCGCTGTAACTCAGCTTGATTGAGAAGTGTTGTTCCAGCCATTGAATCATGTTTTTTTCAAAACTATCATATGATGTTTCGTTTTCCTCAATACCCAAAAATACCAAGTTTCTTACTCTAGCTTGTTTTTCCAGATAGTAGATTCTTTTTTCTTGATTTTCCACTATTTCCTCCAGATCTCTAAGTTTTCCTTCCCAGGCCAAAAATTTCTCCTCGAATAATCCACTAATATTCTGTGTGACTTGTTCCGTAACATTAATTCCGGTTTCTCTGATTTCTATTCTTTGTTCGTCCAGCTCCTTCTTTATTGTTTTTAGCACATTCATAATTTCTTCCATATTTGTGGTTAACTGTTTGTTTTGGTACAGGTGGTGCCCTCTATCGGTGTGTCTGTATATTAGTTAGTCTTTTGAGGTCGAATAGTATGGATCACCTCTAGATATCGATGCTTGTGTCACAACGAGTGCGACCTGGGAGTGTGACCCTTTTCAAATAGACGTCGCTGTGCGTGCAATAGTGAATGGTACGCTGCTTGGATTATGATTTGCGAGTTAGCAATTTTAGGTTATGTTTATTTTCACTTGTTGTATTCTGCACTATAGTTTGTTGTTTGCACTATCGCACACTCAAAAGTAGTTCCGGTTTGAGATGCTGGTCTTAAAAAGACCCCGAATTTCGCTCCAACGAATCTTGAAGTATAAAAGTTAGTAGGTGATGTGCACTTTGTTTGGTTCAAGTTTTTACGAGTTTAATGTATATTTTTGCACTGTACTTTATCTTCACCACTTCACTAAGCACTATATCTCTTCACACATTTATAAAGTATTGGTCGAAAGTCACTTTTTAGCTTTTGTTTTAATTAATATAACGGAGTCGATGGTTATCGTGCCACAAACAAAAAGAAAAGCGCGAGCGGATTACAACTCCTAAAATAAGCCTTAAAGTTATTGATTTATCAGGTTGAGTAGTGATCATTGAATGTGAATCCTACCTGACCTAACTTCGTAAGATGTCGGTGTGTTTGTATGAGTTATGTAAGTTTTGTGAATGCTGTAATACTTTAACTTTAGCAAAATTTTTGTTCTAGGCCAAAAATTTTCTCGGTGTCGTTGGGGAAATATAGTATTATGCTATACTTACGCTTCATATTCACCATTCATAATACTCTTTATCATCCTTTTTATTTGTTTATATATCTACACTCAGCAAATCGGTTTAAATACGATTCATTTACTTAAAAAGAGCTGAAATAAAAATAATATTAACTTATAATTTTCATGTTGTGACACTTACGTCAAGCGTCAAATTGTCAAACTCTCAGTTTCTGCTTAGTCTATGATATTTACTTTTTGGTTTGTAAAATTTAAATTATTTTTATCAATATGTGTTTAGCCATTGTGGGTTGTGGAGGTCAGATAGGCAGTCGCTCCATGTAAAATACTGGTATTCAGCTGCATCCGGTAAAACTGGAAGCCGACCCCAACAAAGTTGGGAAAAGGCTAGGCAGATGATGATGATGTGTTTAGCCATTATATTTTGTAGATTATTACGATTGTGTACTTACTAAATAACTTAATATTAAACTATATTATAAAATTCTTTACGCACTCATGGATATGTCCTGGCCGACTACACTTGTCAGATGAGATGATGGCCACACTAAGAAAACTAAGATTTGAAAGAAGAAGACTACTTTGAAAAAACGAGCTGACGGACGGCGAAAAAAGGTGGACGATTGGATCTGATTTGATGAGTATCAGAGAGCAGCTTGGTTTTCGCTGTGAGATTCTAAAACTGCCCAGGGGATCCAGCTAAAGATTCCCCTGGGACTTCTACTCCCGATGTTCGGAGGCTAACTACGTGCCTGTCCGTCTACTGGTCTCGCAGGGCTGTCCTACGTCTGGCCCTGAGTTCTGCACTGACTTGCTGCTGAGCTGTCCTGGTGAACTCTGAGATCTGCGCTGCCGCCGTTTCTACTGCTTCAGAGCTGAACTTCAAGGTTACTCCGGTATCGACCTGCTACCCTGACGCCTGTTCCCGTTCTTACAGTGTGGTAAACTCATTATTGTCCATCTAAGTGCATAAACTTTAAAACTGAGTGCGTGCTAGGTAGTTTTTTATAACTAGCTGTATTTTTTATCTTTCCCCTCTATTAAAATTTAATTGAACAAGTCTGCTTATCCATTTATTTTAAATAGGAGCAAGTAGATTTGTTACAACTTATCGCCACTATCGTGGCGTGCCCTGAAAAAGATCGAACCGAATGCCTGTTATAATTAAACCACGAACTCTCTGAACCCAGACAGGTGCATTACATTGTGTAATTTATTTCATCACCACTGCTCTCAAAACGGTGAAGGAGAACATCGTGAGGAAATGTCCTAGAACCAAAAAATTCGAAGACATGTGACATCTACCAATCCGCACTGGGCCCGCGTGGTGGATTATAGCCCATTTCCTCTCATAGAGAGGAGGCCTGTATCCCAGCAGTGGGAACATTAATAGGCTGATGATAATGATGATGAACACTCTGAAATCCAAGACTAAATTACGTAAAAGGCTCTCGCCACATTCTTCCGATGTCTTGCATTTTTAACAGCACAAGCATTATAAGTTAAAGTTAAGATCCCTCAGGGCGGGTTTAGTTTCGTGGCCCGAGAGTGTTTCCCGGGAGAATTTTAACTAATTTAATTAATAAACCCACGCGAGAAAGGTCTTTGTGTAATGGAGATAAGGGTGGTCTAAACACTTGAGAGATGGTACTTTCCGACAGTTTTGAGGTTATGTGTTTGCAAACGTTTTGGTCGGGTTTGTGTTGCTTCGTGATTGTGATTCTTGATCATGAATTGCTTCTTTGGTCTCGTGGTTGTAAGCGCTATCACTGAGCATGAGGGGCTTCGATTCCCAGGTTGGGCTAAGTGTTGTGCCCCATTGTTGGTAATAGGCTCTTACGTGCCCTAAGTATGTAAAGTCTGCCTAATCTTTCCGAGATAACAGGCGTCATGTTATGTAATTCTCTACATAGTATTACTTAAATTCCACATTGACAAAAGCCGTCACTGCAACACAATCCTTTTAAAATTTGATGATGTTACAATTCACAATTGCCAATAGCCTACTCAAAACATTCTTATTACTTATAGTACCATAAACCTACACGGTACAATATAGGAAAATGTCATAATAGATCTCAAACCGTTATAACCATAAGTTCCTTCCTTTTCATAAATAGAACCATACCGAGTTCTATTTTGACGTGACAACGTCTTATAAATTGGTTTGCCGGGTGACACTTCAAGAAACTGCGTTACGCTCCGCTCACGTTATGCGCTCACAATGAGAGCGAGTGAGAGCCCGCCTAAGAGCGAGAGAGACAGACATAAAAAGTTTATTTTACCACTCAAAGTCGTTGTCACGTAAAACTTTCGCCCGTATACCGACTTTACAGGCAACCAATTTTTTAAAAGGATTTTCGTTTTCCGGAAACGCTACAATGAAGAAGGTAATTCTATTGTTACATTTTGTCTAATAATAAATAGGTACAACAACGTTATTTCTTGATAACTCCAAGATTAATCAGGTTGGTCTTCCGTTGTAGTTCTTATAACGTTATTATTTCCCGCTAAGACTTGGATAAAGGAAATTGCTCTGGAAAAACTAGACAGAAACTGCTTCCTTTTATAAACTAACATAGGTACATGTTTTGTTATGAAAACGGATTTGCTCACTTTTCTTGGAAACGGGACTCCTTATTTTAAAAATGTTGTAAAACACCTCTTAACGAAGCCGAAAGGTACTTGTTCTCCCCATCATTGCGATCATTTTTTTGTTCTACACCATACCTGGGAACCTTCTAGTTATGGAGATATTGGGGGTCAAAGTTCCAACTTTTTTTTTAATACAAGTTTTTAATTAAAATTTTTACTTTAAACAAACACCTCCACGACCCCCGTAAAATTCAATCCACCCATCAGCACAATGTTTTGAGTGCGTTACATTGAGTTCTACCAAAAAACACGATGTTTCACAAAAAAAAAACGCGTTTCCCAGCAATAATTTTTGCGTAAAGTTACTTAGTTTGATGTACAGAATGCTTCGTTGACGGCTTCGTGATGAGGTCTTTTACATCCTGTATATTAGCTAGGTATTGATGGATTGTTTTATCATCTGCCTAGCCTTTTCCCGACTATGTTAAGGTCAGCTTCCAGTCTAACCGGATGCAGCTGAATACCAGTATAGAGCGATTGTCTATCTGACCTCTACAACCCAGGTAGTAGGTATTGGTTAATATGATAGCCCTTGGTAAGACTGATTGTCAGCCTTTTGGGCCACTGACTACCTATAACGACTTGCAAATATCTACAACTGACAGCCGGAACCAACGGCTTTCCGAGGCATGGAGGAAACTCGTATGTAATGGGTGGTTTCACCCATCCACATACCAACCTAGAACCAGAATAAAGATGTTAAATGTATCCATTGACTCATGACTAGTTTAGGTAACCAGCAAACAATATTCTAATGGCCCTAAACAGATAAATGGTTTTTATTTTGCTAAAATCCAAGTAGGCATGATGACTGACTAAAACAAATATGATTCTGTTGTGTGTTGTGTGTAGTCCGTCAGTTAGATTATCGAAAAATATTGGATCTATGTTTTTTGTTTTATCAAATTAATAAAAATTGAAGATAAAACGTGCCAAAGATCAGGGGCTTGTGACGTCACATTTGAGTAAAAATGTACTCAAAAGTGACGTCACACGAGTTTTCGACGCGCTGTGCTGTCTTCATTTTTTGTTTACGTGAAAAAAGAAAAAATATGTGACCAATATTTTCTGGAAATCTATCTGACGGAATAATTAGATTTTTTTGTCATCTACCCTATTGGTTTCCAATTATCCCGCGACATATACAAGTACATAGAGTACCTATCTACTATCTATATATCAAAGCTACATAAGCACTGGTAGACTCCGCAGTGCCTCCCTCAGGCACCCTCGTATCCCTCGGAGCAGTTCTTTGTGGCTTAACAATACATTTCTCATAAAAGGATCTTGACCTATATTTTTATTTTTCTCTGAGTTATATTTTTTTGCCTTTAGAAGTACGTCTAGGTATGGAGAGTACTTTATTTGGTACATGACTCAAAACTAGTGTTTTATCATATGACTTTAAATAGTTCTTAATGGTATTCATATTATATAGTGAACAAGTCAAACCATACTGCCGACAAACTGTTATATCACGCCTATGTTTGCTCCATCATCAGGTATGGAATCATTGTCTGGGGAAACTCTTCTGAAGTTACTAGGGTGTTGTTAGCACAAAAAAAAATGCATACGCCCAATATTCAATATGGACTGGACTGATTCTTGCAGACCAGTGTATAAATCACACAACCTTCTTACAGTTCCTTGTATTTATATTTATGAAATTGCAAAATTTGTGAAAACTAACTCTTCACTTTTTGAACTGAAAAACATTACTACTAAACGTACAGTTACACAGTATCTACTTACCACGCCTATACCTAGGATTTAATTATTTAGACGTAATTGTGTATACAGGGTGGAATTTTGTAATGCCACCTGGAGGGAAAGTACTCTTAATACCGGAGATAGCAAATTTTACTCAAAGGAAACATTCCTTTATTTTTAAAAAGAAATTAATCTGCATTTAAAGATTTTGAAAATTCGCGTGCCACACTCGGGAATCGAACCGTCTAAATTCCAAAAAAATAACACCCTGTACTTTTATGGCACCAATCGATAGGGTAAATCATAAGGATCAAATCCCTCTAACAAATACGATAAATTAAATGAAAGGGAAACTATGAAATCTTAACTTATAAATTCAAATGGGATAAGATAAAGCACTTTTAGTCAAAGGTCCATCCAATTACGAACATAGTAAACAATTCTCTTTTGACGACATTTATTAATTAAAATGACGAAGAACTATTTACATAGGAATATTGCAATTTGCACAAACAAACACATGCAAATTGCAATCTTCCTCTGCAATCTTATTCTCTTCAATTGTAAAGGTCCATCATTTTATTAAAGTGCTATATGGTACCTATTGAATTTATTCCATTGAATTTATAACTTAAGATTTCATGGTTTTCCTTTCATTTAATTTATCATGTTTGTTAGAGGGATTTGATCCTTATGATTGACCCTATCGATTGGTGCCATAAAAGTACAGGGTGTTATTTTTTTGGAATTTAGACGGTTCGATTCCCGAGTGTGGCACGCGAATTTTCAAAATCTTTTAATGCAGATTAATTTCTTTTTAAAAATGAAGGAATGTTTCCTTTGAAAAAAATTTGCTATCTCCGGTATTAAGAGAACTTTCCCTCCAGGTGGCATTACAAAATTCCACCCTGTATATACGTATGGCTCCACTCATCTTTAACTCTCTACCTAATTACCCGACTGCGGCGAAGCCCAAAAGGAGGGTTATGTGTTTGCCCTGTATGTATGTTTGTATGTATGTCCGTTTCTTTGTACCCTCGTAACTCCTCAACGGATGGAGAGATTTGGAGAAAATAAATGTCGTTAGATTCGTCTTGATGGCGCGAGTGTCACTGGCTACATTATAATAAAAAAACAATTAAAAATCGTGGATTTGGGGTGCCATATTGTGGAGTTCGATTTTTTTTTCATCTAATACCATCGAGTGGGGTATCAAAATGAAGGTTTTTAAAAGGTGATTACAAAAATATATGCAACTTATATGTTTGAATGTAATTTGAAATGACAAATCCATATAATTATAAAATGGTAAACTGACCGACTGACTGGGTGATATATCAACGCACAGCCCAAACCGCTGGGTCTACTGATTCGTAGGTTCCTTATGTGGTCTAGGAGTGCTAGTGCACTGGGGTGAATTTTGAAAAATCCTTTGTACTAACAAAGGATGGTTCAAACAAAGCAGTGGCAGTAAAGGGGGGAAAACGGGGCTCCAAAGTATGTATGGGGAAACAAGATTATTTAGACTATTTTATTCGAAACGTCACAGGAGTGCTCCTATTGATAAATGAGTAGAAACGGGTTTCAGGTTTTCTTAGAATTCAACCCCTAAGAGGAGGAAACGGGGTGACAAAGTCTAAAAATCAATGGACAGCCCAAACCGCTGAGTCTAGAGATTCCAAATTAGGCCCATAGGTTTATTATAAGGTTTAGGGATACACTAAGAAAGGTTTTTTAAAAATTCACCCCCAAGGTGAAACGGGAGTCGAAAGTTTGTATGGGGAAACAAAATTAGTTAGACTGTTTTGTTCGAAACTTCACAGGAGTACTCCTATTGGTAATGAGTTGTTATCATTATTTTGTGCTTTAGGTTTTTTCAGAATTCAACCCCTAAAGGGGGAAATGGGGCGACAAAGTCTGAAAATCAACATGGTTATTGTTTGTATGGTGTATTGGGTCGGGTGTATTACAAAAACAACGATTTTAAGATTTAATGTGGCGGACCTGAAATACCATCATCCCCTGTAACGTTGGGGTGCGATGGGGTTGAAATGTCTAAAAATCAATATGTGTGTCGATTTCGAGATTATCAGAGGTGCTGATTACGAATATGGCATTTATTTTGAGATCCAGAAGATGGCGGATTCGACTTCAATACAGGGTTATTGTTGATTTATTGTGATGATTGTGATAATGATGATGATTGTGATAACGATGATGATTGTGATAACGATGATGATGATTGTGATAATGATGATGATGATTGTGATAACGATGATAATGATTGTGATAACGATGATGGTGATTGTGATAACGATGATGGTGATTGTGATTGTGATTGTGATGGTGATAGTGATGGTGATGGTGATGGTGATTGTGATAGTGACTGTGATAATGATGGTGATTGTGATGGCGAATGTGACCGTGATGGTGAGTGTGATAATGATGGTGATGGTGATAGTGATTGTGATAGTGATGGTGATAATGATGGTGATTGTGATGGCGAATGTGACAGTGATGGTGAATGTGATAATGATGGTGATGGTGATAGTGATTGTGATAGTGATGGTGATAGTGATGGTGACTGTGATGGTGATTGTGATAGTGATGGTGATTATGATGATTATGAAATTTGGCACATAATTTTATAACCATAATTATAACCTAAATCATATTTATAACCTGAATTAACATGTAGGATACTATTTATCCCTTTAATATGATCTCATGGGACAGTTACCGAACTTCACACGGGCGAAGCCGCGGGCAACAGCAAGTAACAAAAGGGCAACAAAAATTCAAATATTTGACACGCTCTGCGGCCTGTACGAGATGGATTTTAGCTTGTGAGGTGTCGTTAGATTCGTATTTACTGTGAAAGTGACACTGGGTATATCAAAATAATAAAGAAACAAAATGGCGGATTTTTAGCGCCAAATTCAAATGTTTGGCACGCTCTGCAGCCTGGACGGCTCGATAAAGGGCTCATCATGAGGATTTTTAAATGGTATGATATTATCTAAGTAACTAAAACGTGTAAAATAAAAAAATAAAAACCCGGCTGCGTAAAATATAACTAATAACTTTAAATAAATAAAAACTGACAAGAATAAAACAAGTTCAGGAGACCGGACATATTGACCGCAACAGTCGGGCGGGACCCATTAAATAATCTAGACATTACATCCAATATGGGTCCCGACTGTTGCAGTCAATATGTCCGGTCTCCTGAACTTGTTTTATTCTTTTCAGTTTTTTTATTTAAAGTTATTTTTTATGCAGTCGGGTTTTTAATTTTTTTAAATATTTTTTTTTATTACTGATCTTCCATACAGAAAATTCTGCAAAATTCTAAAAAAATGGCTTATTTCACATAGCTTTTATTCCCTATCTGAATTTCTCAGAAATCGAATTGTTAATCATACCATTACCGGAATGTATTGTAGAGAATTTCCTAAATTAAAATAATAATATGTTGTTGTGTTTGTATATTAGAAAATATTTTATTTTCCTTTATTTTTCTTCCGTTAGCAATTTCTTCGTTTGGTTTTAGTGTTTAACAGCAAAATTTTGTTTTGTACTGCTTTAAAATACGATTAGTTACCTAATTTATTGTTTGTTACACATTTCAGTTATTATATTTTGAAATTAGCATCTAATTCTTTAATGTTTGCATGCCAATTTTATGGCGAACAATTTCTTTGTTTGGTTTTAGTGTTTAACAGCAAAATTTTGTTTTGTATTGAGTAACTTTGAAACGGGTCGGCCCGGCACTTCGGGGACAGAAGTCAAAGAGTGTTATTTTGAAACACGCTTAGTTACCTAATGTTTGTTTCACATTCAGTTATTATGTTTTGAAATGAGCATCTAATTCTTTAATGTTTGCATGCCAATTTTATGGCGAAATGTGTCATTGCACTACATATTATTTTTACCATCTTTTGTGCCACATTTACTGCAAATAAATAATTTTGATTTGATTTGATTTGAAACTGTCCTGCAGTTTGGCAGAAGATCTGTGAAATACTCCTATGTAACTTTTTGTTGAAATAAATAAATAAATATATATATAGCCTCCCCTCCAATGTTTATTTGTTTTCATCAGCTGCCGGAAATAAATATCAATGTTTGAATGCATAAGTCAATTACACAAGCCAAATGTCTTTTTTTTTCATATACACTGAAGTTAAATACTAGCGGACGTCACGCGGTTTCACCCGCGTAGTTCCCGTTCCCGTGGGACTACGGGATAAAATATAGCCTATGTTACTCAGAGTGAATGTAGCTTTCTAATAGTGAAAGAATTTTTGAAATCGGCGCAGTAGTTTTTGAGTTTATTCATTACAAACATACCCACACAAAAATACAAATCTTTCCTCTTTATAATATTAGTGTAGATAATAATATCCAACTGTTACTAATATAGTCTAATGTTGGCTTTTTGTTATCACATTTTACTAATCATTATTATTTAATCTTCTTAGGAAATGTCTTGAAGATTCATTAAAAATTAACATACCTAGTAAAGATATATGTTCAGTAAGCGTCAATAAGTTCAGAGGCACGCTAAGGATTGTATTGCTGTGAACGCACGGTCGAGCGTCCGTGCGTCTGTATGTGTAAGTGGTCTCAATACAGTACGCACACCACAGCCACAGAGTTCGCCCAATCGCATGTCGCGCGTCACACTCCACGAAACATAAGAATACGCAGCAAACCTTATTTGTGTAGCGACCTGTTCTTACCATTGGATAGCTAAAATTCACATCTATTGACCAAGTGTTGATAGCTGTTGGGGTAATCAGTACGATTCACGATCAAAGAGATCCGAGTTCGAATCCTGTTAACAACGTTTGGGGTTTTTGTTTCTTGGCAACATTAGTTATTGGTTCATTATTTATTATTTATAAGAATAAGTTAAATATTAGTAAAAAAAAACATAGTATTATTATTCAACTATTTATTTATTATTTTAGCTGTTCGGTGTTGGAAGGTGGAAATAAAAAAGCCGTGGTGAATGATAACAAAAATGTTTATTCGTTTTATTTATTTATAAAATTAACAAACTTTCATGATAATTGTAACCTCACATTCCTACCTAGATGTAAAAAAGTTCTCTTGTAACCGATCATAAGATTTTTTATTGTATCGGTATACCCACTTACTTTCAATTCATAATAACATACTTAAGTAACAAGGAAAGGATATTCTAATCACACAAATATAACATATAGTTGATACCCACTTATTATAAGTATCGGTAATCAGCAGAGTTTATTGAAAACTAATATAAATAATTTAGACTTTATGAATATATTTTTTGTGACGTCACAATAAATGTAACTCGTATTGAGGTTATAGTTTAAGTGTTCATTTTCCCGAAGAAAAGAAGATTGAAACTTAACCTCAATTTAAGATCATTAATATAATTACGGATAAGTTAATATTCACTAAATATTTTGTTACACATTTAATTAAAACTAAAGCATCTAGGGATTAATTTTGTAGCATGACATCTTCTAATACTTCTACATAATTAAGTAGAACTGTTGGCGCGTGGAGGAATAAAAGCCAGTTCTCCTGGCCCTGTTGCACTTATCCATCCCCACATGATCCCCACATATTAACCATAATTCGACATGAGTCTGTATTAGGGATTATGTTTTTGTCAGACCAGCAGAGTGTTATTCTTGCGCCATAAATGAAGCCTACCCTTTTGACTTGATTTAAAAAGTCAGTTTTTTGAGTCTTCTCATGGTAGTATTCCAGTAAAAATCTAAATAACCCCGTGCGACACGTAATCGTTCTTCTATAACTCTTTCTGTCAAGAAGGGCTTCTTAGCTGGTCTTCGTGATACAAGCCTTCAGCGTGGAGGGCACTGCGAACAGTTTGCGATGAGGTGTCAAATAATTCCACAAAGTGTCTCGTAGGTGTGAATTCATTTGTTTCTTATTCGCCAACCATATATTATGTCATCGCTGCGCATCGCTAATAAGCGACGGCTTTCCACTTCATTGTCGACTAGCAAGGCCTTTTGATCTGACTCACAGTATTCCTCTAAAACAAAAAACAAAAAAATGATGTTAGGCAGCTATAATAAAATACTGAAGTTATCATTCACTCTGCATTTATAAATCCAATAATTAACACTAATTATTTATCTTTTATGCCTCATGATGGATTTAAAATCAATTTATTAATCCATATGTCACCAAATAAATAAACAATAACAAAGTAGGTTTTAATTTTTAATAAAAACTTTGTTACAATAATTCATAAATATAATACTCACATTAGTCCGGTTTCTTCAGATATTTGCCACTTTTATGCAGCACGATAATATTATTCGCTCTCGCCTCAATATCAATATTTGCCTGCATTTTGAGAAATACCAACAACAATACCGCTATCTATTAAACCACACGTCACTAACCAAATTTAACACAGCCAAACGACAACGTTCATTTCGATCAAGTAAAATATTCATAAAACTCAAGTTTACCTCACAGAAATATAAATTCTTGACTTATTTTTCTATGACCTACCTTCTTCTAACTTTACGAAATGTGTGAACAAAGCGAGAATATTTTTCTGTCCCATTACTTCAAATCGAGTAAAAACTTACAAAAAGTCTAAAAGTAACAACGTGAGATTTGAACTCACGGCTTACTGATTCACTCTTAGATGTGGACGCGCCTAACCACTAGGCCATCTTGACTTATATTTCAATGTTGAAATTTTGGACTACATTTACTTGAAGATGACAATGTCTATTTTCTTGAAAGTAGAAGGTCGTAAGTCAAACTAAACGTCAAGCTATTGCTTTGTGAGATTGCCTATCGATTTTTGGGCGACACTGTACCTAGTAACGAGGAAAAAGAATCCTTTCAGTTTTATTTGACCCGCTCAAACAAAATAAATCAATCAAATCAAACATCTCAGCTATAAACCAACCAATCACCATAAAAGTACAGTATCTCTGAAACAACAGAATAAAACGACAAAAATAATATCAACATAATATACACATCCATATATTCTACCCGACACACTTTCCCAAAACAGTAAGTACATAAGTACATACTTAAAGAAAATCTTTACATCGCAACCTGTTGCAACTGCTTTGTAAAGCGAAAGTCGAGCGAAAACTGAGCGAAATGAGAGCGGTCCTGCCCCAATGAATTCTTTTCACACTACGACTTTTTCATTTTTCACCGTTGAGAAAATTTTCAAGGCTTCAAATTAAATACTCTGCCGTCTTAACTACTCTACTTTAATAGGGCTCATTTTACAGAAATGAGGATTCTATTTCAGTTGGTAATCATTGTATGTATTTTTATAATAATTAGATCTATTTATATTATTTTTCTATAGTCTGGAGCAACTATAAAAAAAAGGTTAGCTTCGTACCTAGATATTCTTATTTTACAGTCTATTTTAGTCATTATGTTATGTTTTTTTTAGGGTTCCGTACCCAAAGGGTAAAAACGGAACCCTATTACTAAGACTTCGCTGTCTGTCCGTCTGTCCGTCTGTCTGTCACCAGGCTGTATCTCATGAACCGTGACAGCTAGACAGTTGAAATTTTCACAGATGATGTATTTCTGTTGCCGCTATAACAACAAGTACTAAATATAGTCAATGGTACGGAACCCTTCGTGTGCGAGTCCGACTCGCACTTGGCCGGATTTTTTCATATTCATTACGTCTGTCTTTAATAATATCTATCAAGATCATTGTTTTGTATATCGCGCTAGTGCCTGCAACTCCACGTCTGGCCCATATTTTGAGTACGGATCAAGATTATAAAAAGAATATTCGTTTCATTCACACAAGTTTTGGTTTCCACAAGTTTTGGGGGTAAACCCTTTTTTTCGGATGGAAAATCATCAAATCAAGCGGGAGGAGTCCCGCTCTGGGTGGTACAGGAGGGAGTGTCCGACTTTTACTGACTAAAACCCATCCATGTTCCTTCATCGCCCTTTGTGTTCCGGGGCCACGGTATCTCTTTCGAACAGTCCCGCAGCCCCGGCAGGTATCGGCCTTTGCGGACCCCTTCCTTTTGTTAACATCTCTTTGAGGCGCGTGTGGGACACGAACGCGCCGTCGACACGGCCTGTCGTCATAAGACGGACGGACGGTGAGCTAGCCCATAGCTCACTCACGTCCACAGGCCCGCGCCCACGGTGGCCGGGGGCGACCACCTGGCCCCCGACTTGACCCGTCTCCCGCGGCGGCTGAGACGTGAGGTTCTCTCCCTAATAAAACAAGCCCTGAGTTGGCATTTAAGCTTTTGATCAAACTCTTTTAAAACGTAAATACAACTTAAACAACATTTTAATCTTCAAACCAGCCACCGTCTCCGGGACGCTTCGTGCGGGACGTCCTAACTAGTCCGCAGACGTGCCACGACTGACTAATCCGCCGTATAATAAGACCGTCATTTAACGGAAGCACGGAAGACAATTTATAGTATGACTAAGCAGCTTACTGGCAGGATTTGTGGTTCGTATTATAGGAAGCAAAGTCATGCTGGTTTTCTGAGAAGATTTATGGGATGCGATTATTAAATGTGGGCCCTATGGAAAAATGTAATAAGTTGAAATAATCTTCTTTTTTAGTACTTTAAAGTAGGTAAACTACTTATCTTTTAAGGTGCATTTTTGTTTGTTTACTTTTGGCCTCGTAACATTATGATAAAAGGTTTCATTCGTTATGTCCATCCGTTGCTTTTAGGTATGATATTGTTTTTTTTTTCTGTTGATCTTCTTTCGATAAATACTGCATTAGGTAATCTTTGTTACTTCTAAAATGTTACGAATGTTTTTTAAACTCGAACCAGTGCCTCATTTACAATACCTACAATTCATTAATACAAAAAAATAAATCGAACAAAATTGAAATCCATTTTGAAATCGATTAAAAATAAACAAGCAAACCAAATGCGTCAATACCGGTGCTTGTAAAATAAAAATGAAAGCTTACCTCGCAGTAAACTTTGAACCAAATCAAACAAGAAAAACTTTTAACGAGATCTCAAAACAAAAAATAACTAGCGAATGTAATGTTTTTCCGATACAAGCGCAGCGCAAATGGAAAAAAGGTTAAGTTATAAAACGTAAGTAGTTAAAACGAATTGACAAGGTATTTTACAATCAGAACTATAGGTAGATCAATCAATCAGAATCAATGCGCATTGGTTTCAGCATAGCGACACATTTTGCTAGAATGTTAATTTAACTATGTTGCGAGATGCACAGGGGGGTTACCATGACGTCAGCAGAATTGTTTTATTGTCATTTCAGTGAGGGAAAGCGACAGCGCTATGCAGGATGTCTAGCGCCATCTCTTTCCCACACTTAAATAAGAATAAAACAATATTGCTTTAAGATGTCATGATACACCACCTGTTTAGAAGTTGGTACGATATCAGTTTTTTTTTAGCAGCAATAGCCTGGTGGTGTGACAGTCGGACTGCCAAGTCATAGGTCTCGAGTTCGAACCCAAGGAACGCACCTCCGATTTTTAGGATTCATGTGCGTATTGTATCATTATCACTTGCTTTTGTGAAGGAAAACATCGTGAGGAAACCAGTATGCCTGAGAGATATTTCCTGGCGGCCATGAAAAGCCAAGTCTGAGGCACATTGATGGTATAAAAACTCTGATACCAGGTTATAAAGACGAAGATCAGTTTCTTTTTAATGATGTTAGAACTGTCCCTTGCTGATGGTGACCATTTATCATCAGGTATACCACCTGCTAGATTTCCATGTACCTATTAATACAAACACACAACCTTTGTTTGTGAAGCTAATAAGCCAGAATCTTCCGTTTCCAACATCATCATCATCATTATCTTGTCCTTATCCCAATTCATTTGGGTCGGCGCAGCATGACTTCTTCTTCCATACTTTATAGTATTATGCTATACTTACACTTTATATTCATCATTCATAATACTATTTATCATCCTTTTTATTTGTTTATCTACACCCATGCTATAAATCCTCTATAAAAGTATCTGAAACAGTTAGCTTATGGCCAACATTAAAACAGCCAGTGTCATAATAACCACTCTAACACCCAAACGGGTGTTATAATGTTGTACTGAATTTCATTATGCAACTCGTTTTAAAAAAAGAACATTGTCTAGCACGTGCGATTCACTACCACAGCGCCGTAATTAAAAAAAAAACTTAAGTTAATTCGAATTCACGTCGTATCCCGCCATTTTTGTTCGATATTTGGATATTAGTATTGCATTATGTACTTTGTTGTTTACAAAAATGAGTGATACAAGCTTTGTGCATTTTAATAATAGTACAATCCAACATGTAAATAATTATATTATTACCTATACATGGTTTCTTTGTAATAAATACTCAGCAATTAAACTTTCCATGAATTTACATAGACTTCTTACAACACTACAAAAGGTTTCAGAACCTTTTATGGAGGATTTATTTCATGGATGTAGATAAAGTCTTGTATGCAACTGTACATAATTAGGTATTAAAGCACTCATGTGATACTATTATCACACTCGGCTTCGCCTCGTGTGATAAACCCACATTCGTGTTTTAATACCCCTCATTATACAACAGTTGCATAAATAACTATTACATGTCTACATGTTCCCGTCTCTTCTACAGTGTTGAACTGATTCGTCACCAACTAAGCACGTGCACTATAAAACTCTACGTTCAAACTATCCTAGAGTGCGTGCTAGGTAGGTCTTTTATAATTGGCTGTATTTTTATCTCCCTTGTAAATAGTTTTTCCTATTTTTCCCTAATTAAATTTTAATTGAACAAGTCTGCTTATATCCATTTACTTTTAATAGGAGCAAGTAGATTTGTTACAATTTGGCGCCCAACGTGGGGCAACTTGATAATTATGAGTGAAAAATATTTTTTTTCAGCTATTTTTATAGTATTGAATCGTATTTAGATCGATTTGCTGAGTTTGATAAATAGTATTATGAATGATGAATATAAAGTGTAAGTATAGCATAATACTATAACTTCTCTATTACTTGTCATCTTATCAGACTGCTCATTTCTTGCCATATCACCCTTCACATAGTCCATCTATCGTTTCTTTGGTCTTCCTCTGCTCTTACACGCATCCACATTCATATTTTCTATATTTCGTTTCCAACAACCACTCTAAAACAATTTTCAAATCACCATGAGTCGTAGACGAAAGACGTTGCGTTGGAAGGCCTCCCACAAGGTAGACCAATGACCTGGTGAAGGTTGCGGGAACCCGCTGGATGCGAGTCGCACGGGACCGGTCAATGTGGCGACACTTGGGGGAGGCCTATGTCCAGCAGTGGACGTCTTTCGGCTGAAATGATCATGATGATGAGTAAGCAATCGTCCCATACATACATCACAATTCACGACCCAAAATACACACACATAGGTATCATTTTCAGCTGCATGTAGCCTCTATAATCCCGCATAACATTTCCATTACAGAATTAATTCGAAGCTTACCTTTCAGCACCGTTGTCAGTCAGCTGAAGCGAGAGGTAATTTATTCCCTGCATCCGGGTGCAATATAAATCACCCTGTTAGACCTTTTATACTTTAAGCATTTATTAAAGGCCAGAGTTTGCCTTCTTTGTTTAACTTTCTCTTGTTCTTTGTCAGTTTAGATTTATTGCATTTTAAACGTAAAGTAAGAAGGCCCGGGAATATGCCAGAAAGATAAACAAGAAATGAAAAAAATGTTTACTGTCATTCCAAAGCCAGCGCGCTTTTGGATTGATCATTGCCTTACATAGGAATTGAAAATAAAAAATGTAGATCTAGGTAGAATAGAATAGAATAGAATATTCATTTATTCGTTAATGGACAGCAGCAACACAATAGAGCAGCACATACATATACATATAACAACAAAAAACTTAACAATTAATTAAACAGCTCAACTGCGCTGAGCATGCCCATAACGAAAGGGTAACCAACTCAGCATATATGCTGGGTGTAAAACACTCAGCGCTGGTTTTCAGTAGGCCCCCCGCAGTGACACACGGATGAGGGTAGTAGGTAGTAAATAAATAATGTTATTCTATTAAATGGGCATTTCTAAGTGTATAATATGTTACGATGCCAACCTGCAAGCTCAGCACATCGTACCGACAAAGCGACCGTTCGTATTACGACACCGCGCTTCACACGTCACCGACTATTGTCATCGCCTTTCCTTTACCTAACTTCGGTGGGAACGGACACATTATGTTAAACCTAATTCATAAGAAATCAATTTTATAATTTTTATCTGTAATTTGTGAATCTTCGAAATATATTTCGTAACCTAAAAGGACTTAGTCATTGAAGAGTTTCCCGACACGCACCCCCACACATATTTGGCGCAGCCGGTGCTCGTTACAGACTTAAGGTTTGGTGATGTGAAAAACCTAAAAATCAGGAAAACGCCGCATCAACTGTCTGGACGAAGAACCTATTGGAGGCCTGTCAAGGAAGCCGTTGCTACGCAGTTTGGGACATCCAAAAATCGATGAAACAACGCTCGCAAGCAATGCTACTCATGTAAGTACATAAGTCCTATTTTTGGTTGCTATATTTCTAACGCAGGGTGGTACTATAATTTTCCAAAATTTTCCACCCACGTAGTAATAGGGACCTTAGTTTTAGTAGGCGCAATCAACTCCGCACCGCGCGAAGTGACGCCTTTCGTAATTTAGAAGATATAATAGAAAATTTAGTAACCATGACGGAATCGAGTAGTAGTTCTACACTCGACATGAATCAAATAGATTTATCAGATAAGATTTATAGATCACTTAGACTAGTTCCGGGATTTGACGGAAATCCAAATGTTTTAACTAGGTTTTTGAACTTGTGCGATCAATTAGTGCTCACTTATGTCAGTCCAGAACCTGGACGTCAGCTTTCGAACTTATCTTTGATCAATGGAATTTTAAACAAGATTACTGGTAATGCTGCACGTACTTTGGCAAGTAACGGAATTCCAAGTGACTGGAATGGTATAAGATCAACCTTAATTAATACATTTTCGGATCACAGAGATGAATCGTCGTTGTATACTGATCTTTCTCTCTTAGTTCAAGGAACCGATTCGATACAAGTTTTTTACGAAAAAGTTCAACACTTGTTATGCACAATTATGACGTACGTCGAATTACATGAATCTTTAAAAACTACCATAGAATCCAAACGAACTCTCTATAAAAAACTAGCTTTACAGAGCTTTTTGAAAGGTTTAGAAGAACCACTAGGATCGAGGATAAGATGCATGAGACCTTCAACTCTTGAAAGCGCTCTTGAATACGCTCAAGACGAATTAAATATATTATATCTCCAAAAACGAAATAAATCAGTACCAGCAAAAGAAAAACCACAAAATGAGCAGATTAATCCTTATAATTCTTGGTCACACTCTAATTTCCGTTCGGTTAGGCCAGCAAATCAAAATCCAACATTTCAAACATACCCGAGACCTCAAATCCAACCGTTTGGATCTCAATATCCACCACAATATAACCCGCAACCTGCACGACCAGATCAGTTCAGACAACCCTACCCGAGACCTACAAAGACTCAACAAATGTTCGGAGCCCCCCCTACCAACATGTCATCTGGCTTTCGAATCCCACTACGCCAAGCACCTCAGAATAATTATCCAAAACCTATGAGTGGCATCAGTTACCCCGTTGCGCGTACTCTGCCACCCACGAACTATAATGGCAGACGCAGTTTGGCGCTGAATGTGAACAATGTTCCTCAGATTAAAGAAGCGAACTTCAACGAATCGTTTAACGAAAATTATTCCTACTATGACTACAATATCCAGAACACTGATGTTCCTAATACAGATACAAGTAACCCTAACATTTTTTTGACCGACCTTGACGTTGAAAATCAACTTTTTGAAGATGGACAGAACCTTCAAAGTTCAAATTTTTACCCAACCTCGGAGGACAATGCCCTCAAATAGAATTAAATTTGCACGGTAAACGCCATTTACCTTATATTCAAATAAATAATCCACCAATAAAACTTTTAATCGATACAGGCGCAAATGAGTCCTTCATAAGCCCGGAAGCATACGAAAAATTTTACCCGCATATCCCTCTTGTCCATGACCCCTTTTTGGTCACAAATACCAACGTGACTACCCAAAATTATTACTCACTAACTGTGCCCTGTTTCGATGAATTTAAAAAAGATACTATGCCTATAAAATTATACCTATATAGATTTCATAATTTCTTCGATGGGTTGATAGGTTGCGAACAATTAAAAAAATGGAATGCAAAAATCGACCTTGCTACGCATACTTTAGAAACTAAATTTACTCAAATTCCAATAGTTTTATATAATCCTGAATGCTTAAATTCTTATCAAATCACCGTACCTGCACAAACTACTCAGTTAATCAAGGTGCCTACTAACATTGCGCAAGGAGACATTTACATTGAAGAACAATCGATTTCTGCGTGCTTCATCAGCGAATGCTTAACATCCCAAATCCCACGGATAAATGATATTGTAATTTCCATAACAAAACCTATCTTTGCACATATTTATAACGAACAAACAATGCCAGTAACTCGAGTAGATACGACCGTGAATACCGAGATGCGAACTCAGCAAGTATTATCGCACCTGCGCATAGAACATTTAAATGCAGAAGAGACAGCCAATTTAATTAACCTTTGCAAAGAATATTCTGACGTATTTTATCTCGAAAATGAACCATTAACATTTAGCAATGAAATCAAACATCATATCAGAACCGTAGACGATAGCCCGGTATACAGCAAAAGTTACAGATACCCTTACGTACATAAGAAAGAAGTACAAACTCAAATAGAATCCATGTTACACCAAGGTATTATTCAACCATCTTCATCGCCTTGGAACGCTCCATTATGGATAGTACCAAAAAAAAGCGACGCATCTGGTAAGGTCAAATGGCGCTTAGTCATTGATTTCCGCCAACTCAATGCAAAAACGATTAATGATAAATATCCGATCCCGAACATTAATGATATTTTAGATAAGTTAGGCAGATGTTTATACTTTTCGACATTAGATTTAAAATCCGGATTTCTGCAAATTCAGCTAAATCCGTCCGATATTCCAAAAACGGCTTTTAGTGTAGAGCAAGGGCATTTTGAGTATGTTAGAATGCCCATGGGATTAAAAAATTCTCCGGCTACGTTTCAACGTGTGATGGATAATGTCCTTCGCGGATTGCCAAATTGTACCACATACATGGACGATATTTTGGTATTTTCAACGTCCTTGCAAGAGGATATAGTTAATTTACGCGCCATATTTGAACGTCTTAGACATTCAAACTTAAAAATTCAGATGGATAAGTCGGAATTTCTCAAACATGAAACACCCTATCTTGGTCATATAATTACCACAGATGGTGTGAAGCCAAATCCGGATAAAATATCAGCTATTGTAAATTATCCAATTCCGAAAACTCCTAAGCAGATTAAGGCATTCTTGGGTTTACTTGGTTATTACAGACGTTTTATACCGAATTTCGCACATGTCACTAAACCCTTCACGTCATGTCTTAAAAAAGGCGCTAAAATTAATTTGACTCCAGAGTACTTGACCTGCTTTGAACACTGTAAAACTCTTCTTACAAACGACCCTATTCTAACATATCCAGATTTTAGCAAAGAATTTATTTTAACCACAGACGCCTCAAACGTGGCTTTGGGAGCAATACTTTCTCAGGGACCTATCGGTTCTGACAAACCCATAGCCTACGCGTCTAGAACTTTGAACGATAGCGAAATGAATTACTCTACGATCGAGAAAGAGCTACTCGCAATAGTCTGGGCTACAAAATATTTCAGGCCTTATCTTTTCGGCAGAGAATTTAAAATAATGACGGATCACAAACCCTTAATTTGGCTTATGAATCTTAAAGAACCAGGATCCCGTCTCACGAGATGGCGACTAAGGTTAGCAGAATATGATTATACTATTGTCCATAAAAAAGGTAAAATCAATACTAATGCGGATGCTCTGTCACGAATTCAAATCAACCAAAATGAAACTATGTCCTTGTGCGTTAATCATTCTGAAACGGCACACTCGGATACATCTTCTACATTAACTGCTGAAGGAAACAGCCCAATACATTCGTCATCAACCCTAACGGCTCATTCAGTTTTTGATGGAGGATCAAATGACTCGCAGCATCAAGAAAATACAGCCTCCCCACATATTGAAACCATACACACAAGTTTAGAAAACCCTGTTCTGGAAATTACAATATCGGACGAACCTTTAAATAAATTTAAGAGGCAGTTACTCATAAATATAATAAATGATAACCCTAAAAGTAGACCAACCACAACTCAACCTTTTCAATCCTTTCAGAAAACTACTGTAGACATTAACGAACATAGCATTGAAGGCAGTCTTATTAACGCTGTAAAGTCTCACGTTGATCCAAAACTCCGGACAGCGATTCTTGTAAATCCTATCGAAAGAATGCTGAATATAATACCGATTTTACAGGAAACTTTCGAAAATTCATCGATGAACTTAGTTTTAGTCAAATATGAGGTACTAAACGTTAATGATCAGTCAAACCAACTTGAAATAATAAAGAAATACCACGAAGGCAAGACCAATCATCGCGGAATCAACGAAACCTACCTTTCGTTGTCACAACGTTATTTTTGGCCAAAAATTAAAACTGATATCACTAAATTTATAAACGAATGTAATATATGCAGATGTGCGAAATATGACCGTAATCCAATACGTCAGCAGTTCAGAGTTGTACCTCCATCAACTCAACCGTTTGAATTAGCACACGCAGACGTTCTGACTATTGACCATGAAAAATACTTGACTATCATAGACTCATTTTCTAAATACGCGCAGGCGTATCTTTTACCCGATTGTACTGCACCTAATATATTAAAAGCCCTTTTAACTTACAGTACTCATTATGGGTTTCCTTTAAATTTAACTACGGATCAAGGTACCGAATTTAGTAATCAAGTAGTGTCAGAATTTCTCCGTTTGCATAAAATAGAACACCATATGACTAGTGCATATGCACCAAATGAAAACGGTATCATATAACGTTTCCACAGTACGCTTTTGGAACACTTACGGTTATTTATAATTCAGCATAAAAACGAGCCCACCCGAAGTCTTATACCGTACGCGTTAATCGCCTACAATAGTTCTATCCACAGTTTAACCAAGTGTAGACCATTTGATGTCATTTCTGGACATTGTGATCCTCGAAATCCTATTGATTTAAATATGACGGACCGATATCTTCAAACTTATATCCAAGAACATCGTAGTAGAATGGAAACGGTGTATAAAATTATTCATGACTCTGCACTATCCGATCGTATAAATATAATGACGCGGCGTAATGCTGATAGGGAACCTGTTTTAGATTATGTACAAGATCAAGTCATACATTTACGAAATCCAATGGCCAGTAGACAAAAATTGGCACCTCGATTTCTTCAGGATAAAGTACTTAAGAACTTACCTGTACACATTTACACCGCAAAAAGTCGTGGCCCGGTCGCTAAATCACGGTTAAAAAGACCACCAAAGAAATGACAATGTTCATTTGTTACAGCGCTCTCTTCAACTATCAGACTAAACATTTACACACAAAGTTAGAAAATGTTTCGGTGCATTTAGACACATTTAGGCCAACCAGAGTTAAGAGAGGACTGATCAAATACAATAGGCACAATCATCAAAAGTATTTCTGGAAATTTAGACTACGATGACACTGAAATTTAAAAAAGCATTACGTATATTAAATAAAAACGATCAAACTATGTCACAATCATTTTACAAGCATATTACTTTATATAAAGAAATGACAATTCAGCAAAACCAGATAATCCGCAATCTTTCAATTAATCAGAGAAAATTGGAAAAAGCTCTTTCTTATGTCATGAATATGACTAATAATGATAATGAGCGAATAATTCATTACGCTCATCTTGTGCAACTTTTAAAATACAGAACCAAATTACCATGCAAGACGAAATATCAATCATTAGATATGATTGGAATGTACCATATCACAATTCCATTTTATTCACACATACTATTCGGTGCAGGCGCACTGAGCATTTGGTATTTCATTCGTTGCCGCCGCCGTTGAGTTGAGCTGCGAAAGTAAATATTACAACTGAAACAGCTAACACCGAGCTGACAGAAGATGAAAGAAGAGCCGCAACTTTTGGCGTCAAGGTCACCAAATAGTTGCTCATCTGGCAGGGGAGGTGTTACGATGCCAACCTGCAAGCTCAGCACATCGTACCGACAAAGCGACCGTTCGTATTACGACACCGCGCTTCACACGTCACCGACTATTGTCATCGCCTTTCCTTTACCTAACTTCGGTGGGAACGGACACATTATGTTAAACCTAATTCATAAGAAATCAATTTTATAATTTTTATCTGTAATTTGTGAATCTTCGAAATATATTTCGTAACCTAAAAGGACTTAGTCATTGAAGAGTTTCCCGACACGCACCCCCACACATATTTAATAAATAAATAATATACAATGAATATTTTTGTCACAGAGGATAACATAATTATATTAGTAATAATAGACGCGAAGAAACCTGCTAAATAAATAAGTACTTATCCGAAAACGAAACACAGTTTATTGACACGACCCACTTCGGTCTGGCCGATGCAGCATCGACCTATGCATTTTTAAAATTGCAATACCGCAATGACATTTCAGTGAGAGTGAGACTAGTGCCTAGTTAATATTATTTTATTGAGCTAAATAAATCAAAACAATTGCTTCCGAACAAGTGTATAGTAGACTTAATAATGCTGAGCATTGAGTTCAAGTTCAAAGACAAAACTAGTCAGGAATTATTTTGGAATTACAAAGGTACATTTTATCTGCCGCCAAAATTAAAATTCTTTACTCACGCTTTTCTATTGCATTGCGTTAGGCGAATCTCAGATAAAGCGGACCTCACGTTGCATTGGATTGTATGAAATGCGAATACACCGCCCAACCGCGCGGACGAGCGGCGCTCACCGCCTCTCCGCGCGGCGCACCGACAATACATTGCTTCGCTGCCTCCGCTAAATCTGGCAGATTGTGTCAATTTGCCAGATTTTTCCTCGTGCCTATCCGAACATTGTGAGAGAATCCGTTAATGTGGTAAGATTTAATAACATACACTGGCCTGCAAAACTAAGTACTACACTTTTACAATTTTATTTTTTTCTAAAATATAGAAGTTAGAGATTTAAAATAAAAAACCTTTCATAGCAATTTTGATCAGCTTCATTAGTTTTTTATGTACAACATTAAACTCTTTTTTGAGTCCTTTTTGTTTCGAAAGTATGTCTTGTGTATCTACTTAAAAAGTAATTACAATTTTAAAAGTGTGATATTTTTTTTGCAGGCCAGTGTATTTATTCAACATTTTTCTTCAGAAAAAATAAAATTCAACTACATATTCATATAAAACCTATATAAAACAATATGATTTTACAATTCTTACAAATTCATGTAACACACTGTCTCACCATGAATATAGGACGCGGTCATAAACCAAACTCCGGCAGACTCACTCAACTTTGCAAAGTTCTCATATTTAACCGCGTTGAAACTCGGCGCTTTTTTATTTTTCCTCTTCTTTCTTTTTAGGGTTCCGTACCCAAAGGGTAAAATCGGGACCCTATTACTAAGACTCACCAGGCTGTATCTCATGAACCGTGATAGCTAGACAGTTGAAATTTTCACAGAATGTGAATTTCTGTTGCGGCTTTAAAAACAAATAGGTAATAAAAAAATGGAGCAGTCTTTGACTGCCGATAGAAGTGAAAACGAAAAGTACACCCGCCCCAGTCGTAGCACTGGTTATGCTCCGCGCATGCCTGTGTGGTGCTACGCCGTAGCGGATGCTACGAGTGCTACCAATGGCTACGAAGCGTGACCGCACATTACGTGACGTGACGATGAGTTCAATGTTTTTCCTTCACCCAAAAATGCTCAACGCGCCTAAAAAAGTTTTCATTTAAAAAAAACCGGTCAACAACTCGGCGACTCGCGCACCGAGGGTTCCGTACAAATTTTTTAATGGACAAACTTAACTTTGCTGTTCGATCCCTCGAAACGGCTATTGCACCAACCGCAAATAATAAGTTTGTAATAGTAAAATCGCTTTTTTTTTGTTATTAAACTTTATATTTACGGTTTTCAGACTTTTTCCTTTACATGTGCTGTAAGACCTTGCTTTTTGCCAAATTTTGTGATTCTAAGTCAACGGGAACTACCATAAAGGTTTTCGACCCATAACCTATAGGGTACTTCCGGTTGTCCTAGACTGGTCAATTTCGGTTAAAAGCCAGATTGATGGTGACAGACAGACAGATGGACAAGAAAGTGATCTTATAAGGGTTCCATTTTTTTCTTTTTGAGATACGGAACCCTAAAAGTAAAAAAATACAATAGTACGGAACCTTTCATGCGCGAGTTCGACTCGCACTTGGCCGGTTTTTTATATACCGCCTGTTTAGTGGGGCAGCCTTTTTTATTTCCAGCTCTTTTGCTAAAGTTTTGCGTGCCGTTGGTACAGAATTTGTTTGAGACTTTTTTAGTGTTGGTATTGATGAACGGTGCTCATAAATGGGTTGTGAATGCTGAAGTATGTCTAGGCTTGTTTTTTTTTATCTCAGGGCTTTGCGCGTTTTTATCTTGCTAATATAATAATCTTGTTATAGTTGTTATTGAGTTGAAAACAGATATCTCCAACTGATAGAGCTGAAATTTTGCATACATGCTAAGTTTGAATGACAAGGCTTAATAGCTAAATGACGTCATTCTGAATCCAAAATGGCGGACTCCCAAAGATGGCGGACTAGTTATTTTTTATGCATCCCCATGATATGGGTATCAATTAAAAGGGTGTACTGAGAAGAATACGAAAAAAAATTACGTCACACCTATAATTATTCATTTTAATTTGTATTTTCTGGAGGAGCTCGTGGCTAAATAATAACAGCCGCTCAGAACGATTGTTAGATTAAGCCGTGCTTACCTAGGTTGGTCTGTGGATGGGTGACCACCCATTACATACCGAGTTTCCTCCGTGTCTCGGAAAGCACTTTAAGCTGTTGGTCCTAGCTGTCATTTGTAGATCTTTGACAGTCGTTAGGTAGTCACAGGCCCAAAAAGTCTGACAACCAGTCTTACCAAAGGGTACCCGGTACTAACTGGGTTGTGGAGGTCAGATAGGCAGTCGCTCCATGTAAAATACTGGTATTCAGCTGCATCCGGTTAGACTGGAAGCCGACCCCAACAAAGTTGGGAAAAGGCTAGGCAGATGATGATGATAATTTGTATATTTCAATTTTTTATTTTTTATAAACTTGTTTATACAAGTCTTGGAAAAAAGCTCTCTTTATTTGCTTTTGCAGCTTGTGTACGGGGCCATCAAGGTCGTCTATACACAACCCTAAAAATAATGTAATAAAGGACCAACAGTATGTAATACTTTAAGCAAAAAAAGGATTCAATAATACATTTTCCTTGAAAGAACAAGTTGAAAACGATTTACAAATGCAAATCGTTCTAGTGGTCAGTTTTCTCTTTTCTTTCTTAATATTCTTAGCAGACTGTATTAAGTCGGTGGTCGTTTTTCTTTGCTGTTTTATCAGGAGCTTTTTTCATAGTTTAATAGTTATTTAGAAATTAGCTGATGCCCGCGGCTTCGCCCGCTTGACAAATTATACACCAAATAAACCTTCCTCTTGAATCACTCTATCAATTAAAAAAAACTCGCATCAAAATCGGTTGCGTAGTTTTAAAGATCTAAGCATACATAGGGACAGACAGACGCGGCGGGGGACTTTGTTTTATAATATATATAGTAATATAGATATAATTAAAAGCTTGATCATCCCACTGTTGGGCAAAGGCCTCTCCTCATGACTTCCAAATCTTTTGATCTATTTATTTATCTCCAAACGACTTATTCACTAATACATTCTTTGGGGTAATGTAACAATTTCACTTAATATCTAGAGTGAATTTGTCACTTACAGGTGTGCTCAGCACTTACATATGCATTTCAAGTTTTATAATATTACATATAGTACTTAAAGCCAAAAAAAAAAACTAAAAAAAAAACCTTAAAATTTAAAAAAAAGAATTAGCTAAATCTATGTTGTTACTCTAAAGAATGACACAATCTAGGGCTAATGTGGACCAATGATCGTTGGTTCTGTCCAGTCCATCCCGCCATCTCCTGCGAGGTCTACGGGTCGGGGGGCTTTCGGGACCTGGACCGCGGTCCCGAATTCCCCTTAAATATTTTTGAGTGGTATTTTGGGAACACAAGAAAAAAAAAGGCTAGAGTACAGTAAGCTGAAATAATATTGTGATCAACAACTACATGAATTTGTTATTGATACCGCCGTGTGGTATCCGGCTGAGTAGAATAGAACCAACCCATTATACTGACGGTTGTCGTATAAGGCGACTAATGTCTGAGGCAGAACAACTTGCGCCTCCGTAGACCAGAGAATGGGCAGCAGCGTTTTCTGTTAGTCTTTCATCACTGCGATCTCCAATCCGCCTGCCAAGCGTGGAGATTACGGCAAATCCTCCCATCATGGGAGAGGCTTATGTCCAGCAGTAGACGTTATGGGCTGTTGTAGTGTAGTAGTTATTGAAACCGCGTCGCCTGCTGGCTGTGTTAGATAAGTAGGTACTTACACAATTTGGATTATTATATTCTTACTTGATATTTTTACCCCCTAAACTACACCAAAACTCCTCGCCGAGAGACTTCCATGACAAAAATGGTAAGAATAAGATAAAGTAATTGGAAACTTCCATTCTTTAGGGAGAAGCAAAGATCAATTGAATCGAATGATAACCTAATACCCGACACACGATACCCCTTTGGGAGGTAGCGGTACGCTCAAATACAGTAGAGGGAAACATTATTCTTCGATGTACTCCTAAGGATACTTATAATATACCTACAGGATGGATAGTTGCAGCGGGGCAGTAAGAGGAACTACCTTAACCGTTGGAGCTACACTTTATCGTGAAATGTTGATCCATTCACAGATTTTCAAAAAAATTCACAGTTAGCAAGAAAATAGCTATTTTACACATTCTTTTCAGTCTTTTTTCGGTCGATTCTGTTTCTAATACTGTAAAAAGCTTCTATTAGACCAACCATCGTTGGAGTACTAAAAACGTCAGAAATTGCATAAAACTTTTCAGATTCCATGGCTGCTACAAAGAAATTCCTGATGGAATAACCCAACACTTAATACTCAGTCATAGAAATTCGTATGAAAACTAAACACACTCAAATCGACTAATCCAGCTTAACAATACTACTACAAAGTTGCAAACATCTGGATTTACAATCACATTATTTAAACCAATATGTAGATACAGTACGTAATTCAAGTATAATCCAATTTATCGCACACGATATCAATAACGCGGACCTGCCGCATAAAATGGGATTACAACGGCGCATCTTGCAATAATCCGCTTCGCCGGCGCGCGGCGTTCGGTCCAGTATAATGATAAACAGTAAACCAAGCTGGTTCTTTTTAGGGACTCTATTATTAAGGTTCCGCTGTCTGTCCGTCCGTCTGTCATAGGGTTGTATCTTTCGAATGGGTAGACAGTTAGACACCCCAGTGTTATTTTGTATTATGACCCCTTTAACAAAATGTAACTGAAGTAAGTATTGTTTTTATAGCCGACTCGCACTTGGCCGGTTTTTTTATTTTAAATAAACCGCGTATGGGTTGTCATCTAAATTTCTGGTTCTTCACAAATGAAACATTCTCTGAGCCACTTGCCTCAATAAAAGGGTTCCGTTTTACTCACGAGTAACCTGTTACCTGATGTCAATTCGTGTAAACGTTTTAGTTCAGTGTGAGAGCTGATTCCGACCATTTGTTCCCAGTTGGAATACTGTACCCTACTAGGTCTACTGTGGCTCGGTCCAGAGTCCAGTTAGTACGAGGGTTTACGATGGTTGTGGTATAAAATACAAGATATAAAAGCAATATCAAATCAAGTTTATGTTGTTTTCGCAGAAACAGGCGGGAAGCTATGCTCTGTTAGATTAAATTCTCTTTTGGCAAGCAAACATGGTGATTTTCACACAACACCGCTCGTCCATGCCGTCGGGTGATTTTTTCGGGACGACGCAGCACGTCTTCTTCTTCCATTAACAACAACAACAACAGCCCATAACGTCCACTGCTGGACATAAGCCTCTCCCATGATGGGAGGAATTTGCCGTAATCTCCACGCTTGGCAGGCGGATTGGAGATCGCAGTGATGAAAGACTAACAGAAAACGCTGCTGCCCATTCTCTGGTCTACGGAGGCGCAAGGTATTCTGCCTCAGACATTAGTCGCCTTATACGACACCCGCGAGTGTAATGGGTTGGTTGTATTCTACTCTGCCGGATACCACACGGCTTCTTCTTCCATTCTTCTCTATTACTCGTAATTTCAGCAGTCACCTCCTTTCTACCCATATCATCCTTCACACAGTCCATCCACCGTTTTTTTGGTCTTCCTCTGCTCCAGTGTTTCCCAATTAGTGGTACGCGTACCCCCAGGGATACGTGAAGTTGCATCAACGGGTACGCGCGGCTATCAGTAAAAACAATAACAATTTCAGACAAAGACAAACGTACACATTTGTCACATTAGCGTCTTCGCCGATACATCATATTATTCTGATTTTCACTATTGTACTGTAATTTGAATATAATAAATGTTATTTAAAATGACTTTTTTTTTTAAATCATTGGTACAATAAGGGGTACGCAGGTTTGAGGTCTTTTTTGAAGTGGTACGCAGCAAAAACTAATTGGGAACCACTGCTCTACTCTTATAATATCCACATTCATACTCAAAACTTCCCTCATGACAATTTTCTCATTCCTTCGCATCACATGCCCTTATCAAGCCAACCGACACACAACTATTCAGTCACCGGCGCTATTGTCAAGCCAAACGATTAACACACAACTATTCAGTCACCAGCGCTATTATCAAGCCAACCGATTAACACAGAACTATTCAGTCACCGGCGCTATTATCAAGCCAACCGATTAACACAGAACTATTCAGTCACCGGCGCTATTATCAAGCCAACCGGTTAACACACAACTATTCAGTCACCCTATTATCAAGCCAACCGATTAACACACAACTATTCAGTCACCGGCGCTATTATCAAGCCAACCGATTAACACAGAACTATTCAGTCACCGGCGCTATTATCAAGCCAACCGATTAACACAGAACTATTCAGTCACCGGCGCTATTATCAAGTCAACCGATTAACACAGTACTATTCAGTCACCGGCGCTATTATCAAGCCAACCGGTTAACACACAATTATTCAGTCACCCTATTATCAAGCCAACCGATTAACACAGAACTATTCAGTCACCGGCGCTATTATCAAGCCAACCGATTAACACAGAACTATTCAGTCACCGGCGCTATTATCAAGCCAACCGATTAACACAGAACTATTCAGTCACCGGCGCTATTATCAAGCCAACCGATTAACACAGAACTATTCAGTCACCGGCGCTATTATCAAGCCAACCGATTAACACAGAACTATTCAGTCACCGGTGCTATTGTCAAGCCAACCGATTAACACACAACTATTCAGTCACCGGCGCTATTTTCAGACTTCCTCTTGTGTCCTCATTTTCCTAGAACTTTCAATCAAAGCTAAAACATTAATTAACACCGATAGGATAAGTTTAATTCTCAGAATTAGTACCTATTTCTCAGTAAACTGTCAAGAGATCGCTTGTAATTACTGGTACAAGATAAATACATTACCTACAGGCTCACATCCAGCCCAGTTGGATGTCTAATCGGTCTTCTAATTAAGATCGATGTCTCGGGTGTTCTTATTAGCGAGTTGGATACGATTCTGGGTGCAGACTTTAACTTGTTAATGTGATGTTGATCTTAGAGATTAGAGATAAGATGAGGCTGCGTTTCTGCTGCAAGTATTAATGAGAAGCAAACAATCAACATTTAAAACATTTAAAATGATGCAAGAACTGACTTAAAGGAAGACTTAATTAGTTAATTAAATATGTCCCTAATCAAATATTTCCATATTACACACAATATTTACTGATTGTTATTGGTGAAACCTGATATGTGTTGAACTCTAGTAGGTAAGGTACATAAAAACGCCTTATTTTATAACATACATTCGGGTTTTAACAGGAACATTTCAAAGTTATAATTAATTACTCCTTTGGTTTTTTTTTAAATTTTATAATACTACTTCCTTCTTTATTTTTAACAAATGTTATAATTATTTTATTTTATTGATAGTTCTGATCTCATTTTTATCTGTTTTAACACTAATAATCTTGTCCTTTTTTTAATTCTAATTGTAATTATTTAGTAAAATTACAGCGTATGTTTTTCTTTTTCTTTGTATTATGTTTCGTAAGCTAAGTAATTTCTTGAATGTAGGGTCTACTATTGTGTTTCATGTCTATAGCCACTCATTTTTTTTTTTTGTTCTCTTATGTTAACACTTATTTTTGTGAATGCTGGTCAACCTGTAATTGGCGACTGTGTAAGTCCAAGACTGTAAAACCTATGTATTTCTAAATGATGTACTGCACAGAAGCTGTTGGTGCACCTATATTTAATCGGAAATAAAGTTACAGTAGGCAGGAAATTATCATAAATTAATACCGAATTCCCAAAAATGATTCCTGTTTATAGGACGATAGTAGTAGTATCACCATAGAATAACTATACAACAACAATATTTGACTTGCCAAAATTAATGTTTTAGTTCTTTTAATTCCTTCCTAAATGCATCGCCATGGAAGCACGTTTCACAGCGAAAGCCTCGAGTTTCCATGCCGATCGGGGAGGGATACGCCAATTAACTTCTCCCAATTAATTTGAGTGTAACGTGGAGTTTTGCTGGAAAATATAGGCAGGCAACGCTATTTTAATGATGTGAAAAATCCACTATATTCGATAGGTAGGTAAAACTAGAAAATATAGCAAGCTATCCATGGTTTTTCTTTTATATGGAGAAATTGGTCCTACGGCACAGAATGAATAGTACGGATCGAGTTTAGACTCGATACTATCGAAAAGTTGTCATGTCGTAAGTAAACGTTATATAAACGGATCTTAACGTACCTCTCTTCGCTGGATCTTGGATGAATATTCCGTTTGCAATACAAACTGTCTGCCTATGCCAGAAAACAATCGAGGCAGTCTTTGGGGACTGCCGCTATCGGCAGTCCCCAAAGACTGTACTTTTTGTTTTCACTTCTATAAGTGAAAACAAAAAGTACACAGGCCCCTCCCCAGTCGTAGCACTGGTTATATGCCCCGCGCATGCCTATGTGGTGCTAAGCCGTAGCGGATCGCCTACGAGTGCTACGAACGGCTACGAAGCGTGACCGCACGTCATTAAAGTAACAATGAGTTCAATGTTTTTCCTTCACCCTCAACGCGCCTAAAGAAGTTTTCACTACAAAAAGATAATTTTAATATCTGTTTGATATACTTTGATAGCAAACTTTTACTTATTTCCGGTGTCCTACAAACTTTTTAATACTTACTTTCGATAGGCGATTCATACAATATTACAAATACAATGTAAATATAAGTACAAGAGGTTACCCATCTCTCTACGACAATACTCGTACCATTAAATAGTCGATAGAGCTCTGCCTCTACTGGATATCACACACCGCACATTCGAACAATGGATGCTCCTCGTTACTCCACGTAAATTAAACTTCGATTAGCCAGGCCTCCAGGCCTCCAAGCTTCGGTTGCAAAGCCTCACATGTAGGTCACGGGACCGTGTTTTGTTCCCCGCTATTGGTATTGTCAATAACAGACGCTTCACTCGAGTCAACACCGTTCATTTGGGTGACTGTACATTTTTGTTTCATTCCATATCCAAAATGGAAGTTCGTTATTTTTCTTTTTTATGATCATATTCCGAAATCCAGTACAGTTGGATCAGGGGGTCTAAAATGGCTGCTTTAGCAGAATCTGAATATGAATCACGTTAAAAATTTAAAATTCTTAAAATGGACTTTATGCATTTAACCATCATAAAGTCCATTTTAAGAATTTTAAATTTTTAACCTGATTCATACTAAGCTTCTGCGTAGATTCTGTTAAAGCGGCCATTTTAGACCCGCAGTTCAATAAAGAATTCATTTTTGAAATGTGTGTAAGGCAAAATAAAAATAAAGTGAAGCGTCTGAAACTGTTTTAATTCCATCATTATCGTCTAGTTACTACTTGCTTTATTCTTGAATACTAAGACATGAGTAGACGGTGCCAATGTGACTCAAGAAGACTAATGTTGGTTGTGCTTTTGGTTTTCCTGTAGTTTTGCTTGACACGGGTTATCACGGGTAGGCAAAGTTTAATGAGCTTAAAGACTTAAAATTAAGAGATGTATTGGCCTGTCTACTGTTCTGACCAACCGTGGGCTACTACTAGCAAATTAAAGATGCCAGCAGTATTATTATTGCTCTATAAATCGTATGCAAAATAGGTATAAATCACAAACTACTTCACCAAGTTTTTCACACAGCCATTCCTTCTCTATTCTCGATGGCACGAATTTATTGAATCGTGCACTTTTCTGACATGATTTAAGGAGGGACTTCTGTGTCACAAGAAGGGGTTGTCATGTTATAATATGTGGATATTATTCTCTGCTGTCTGAAGATGAAAGGGGTTGAAAAGTTACGAGTTATTTTCATTTTTGGGGGTGTTTTTATTGCAATGTTATGGATATTTGAGAAAGACATTACTGCGTATGTTGGCGACAAATCACGCGTTCACAATGAAAACGTTTTCATCACTGTTACGAGTATTTGTTTCTATTTCACAACTAGCTGTGTGTCGTACTGTATGTATCGGAATGCTGGGCTGTGAAGAAGATGGATGAAAAAAGATTGCGTGTAGCGGAGATGAGAATGTTGAGGTGGATGTGTGGTGTGACAAGAATGGATAAAATAAGAAATGAGTATATTAGAGGAAGTTTGAAAGTTGCGCCAGTTACAGAAAAGTTGAAAGGAATCGACTGTCTTGGTATGGGCACGTGATGAGGAGGGAAGAATCGCGTGTGACTAAAAGAATGATGAATATAAATGTTGATGGATGGAGAGGGAGAGGAAGACCAAAGAAACGATGGATGGATTCTGTGAGGAATGATATGAGGGAAAAAGGTTTAAATGATTATGTGACGGTTGACAGGGGAGAATGGAAGAAAAAAACGTGTTACGCCGACCACAAGTAACATGGGATAAAGGCAGGAAGATGATGAACTAGCTGTGAACGCGACTTCAATTCCGTTACTGTGTGTTCTTTTAGCATTAATTGCAAATCGATGGAAACGTAAATCTTATTCCAAAATGTATCCCTAAAGTCCCTAACTTTGAAGTAATTACAAGTATGTACCTATCCTTATTCCACTCCCTGGGTATATATATCACATACCTACCAACCAACCTAGCTCTTTTAAAATGTACAGGTAGTGGGACGCCCCTCACTACAATATTAAATACCAAGTTAAGGGTCGGACGGAACCAGGGCAAACCGCAGCGAAAGAATATTTCATAACAATACGAGAATGTGAGATTATTTTATACGCAGGTATTTCTGCGGTTACGAGCCGCCGCGGTGGGTTGAGTGCCGGAAAAGTTACGCTCGGGCTCTTCGCTAATTGGATTGTTTTGGGGAGATACTGTCAGAAGCAGCCATATGTGAACAAAAGCAACTATGTTGTTCACGTAATAACATAAAATTGCATTATCAATTTTATGTTGTTACGAACATAGTATTTTAGAACTCATTTTGTTTTTGCTAGCCTTAACTGTTCGACTTCTGGACAAAGCCCTCCTCAATCAAATAGTCTTCCGTTAGAAAACCATTTTTATTAAAAACTTTGTTGTCTATCAGACCTTATTGGTGATGTTTTTCAGAAAGCTCAGGTAACTGGATGAACGTAAACGAGGCGAAAGGTGTAGGTAGATGTGTAAAGGTCGAAGCAGCATCATAATTCATATCATTTCATTTGTATTAAGTAAATTTTATTTATTGTTGTATTTAAATTTTATTATTAAGATTTGAAAAAAATATTATTTGTTGTCCTATACCTATAAAAAGTGCTGGTATGTATACCAATAATAGGCATACATACCAACACTTTTATGTTATTTTCATTGATTCACATTAATCCTTAGTATGTGTTGTTGTTGGTGTACCAAATCTATACATATAATAAAACAGTAACAAAAGAAAAACTGTACATTGAGAATTTTCATTAATAAATAAGTGGCTTTTGTTAGAAAAACGTAACTGAAAATGACCTTTTAGAATTGTTGTCTGTGTGTCTGTGTGTATGGTACGGCTTCACGCCAAAACTACTGGATAGATTGAATTGAAATTCAGTAAAAATGTTCTTTGTAAACCAAGGAAGGCTTTAGGCTACATATTATCACGCCGTATGTTATAGGAGGTAAGCAATATTGATTTTAAAAGGTTTTTGTTCGTAATTGAATGCACAAAATAATTGAATGCAAAAAATGACATGTTATAAGCTATATTATGTGACGCAGACGAAGTTGCGTGGGTCAGCTAGTAAATAAATAAAGCAAGTGGTGTTTTGTAGTTTCTGCCTAAGCCCGATGAAAAAAAAGCGTGAATTTGTGTATCTAAAAGTTGCTACCGTTATTTCAAGATAAAATTGCTAAAATTGCATTTAAACAATTGTGAGAGTAGTATACATCTTCGTGGCCATGACTGTACGCCAGTAAATATGTAATAGGCGTACGTGGAAACGTTTATAACGAATTCTCTACAAGGTATTATGTTTTTGTCTTTTGTTTTGCGGTTAAGGAGTTTTTTCATTAGAAAATGTGCAATTTATTGTGCATGAAAGTGGATTACCTCATGTGAAAGATTTTGCAAGAGTTACCTAAGTGAAAAAAAACAACTGTTCAAAACACCGTGTTTATCTACAACGAAAACAATAGGCTAGTTTTCACCATCAATAAATTGCAAATCTATTTAGTCCGTATTGGAAAATAATGGACACGTATTTTTTTGTTTTTGTAAATCAATGAATATTGACAAAGATAAAACGCATCAAAACTCGAGAGTGGGGGCTCGTGACGTCACAACGCACTAAAAATACGGCACGGCGTGACGTATTGAGAATTTTAAAAACGTCGTATCTTCGTCAATTTTGGTCTACATAACAAAAGAAAAATACGGGTCAAATATTTTTTGATAATCTAACTGACGGACTAATTAGATTTTTTCAGGACACAAGCCTATTAACGGAGAGTAGAATTTTGAGTCGGTCGTCACGATTTCAGAGTTGTTGAGTTGGTCCGATTATAAAAGTTTTTCATGATGATGAGTGCAACCACGCGCTTAAAAATCGGTCTCTAAAATATCAGTCACCCTATACAGTCTTGGTCAATCTGTTATGTGGAAATCATTGTGGAATAAACCACTAGCTAATTTTTTGTCAACCATTTACACACATCAAAAAAAGTTTGCGATCACTTTGAAAAATCGTAATATGTTTTGTTACGGTGGATATTATGAGTTCTTCTTCTTTTTAGATCCTTTAATTAAAAATATAGATTTAGAATATAAAACAGTTAAATTGTTTTTAAAGAAAACACACAACAATGTTTTTTTTAAAAATTGTATCAGCCTAAGCTAGTGATCATAAACATTTTTTGATGTGTGTATGTATACCGACCCAATCACATTATATACTCAAATACCTAAGTACCATATCTATACGATATTGACACAAAGTATATCCCATTTATTGCCATTCAACAAGTCACTCAACGAGCCATATAATGTAAAGACATACATAACACACTTACATTAAGAGCTATATTTCTACATAATGACGCGAGATTACCTCAGCGGGGATGTAAGCGAAGCTATAAAAACCTCGTAAATCCTCCGTCCATAGTGTTTCTGTCGGTTAGCTAGAAAGCCCTACGGTACGCAATAAAATTTTTAAATTACTGTAATGGAATATTTTATTACCTACTCGTTTGAAGGATGTTAGGAGTTCACCGGTATTCTGAGCAAAACAAAGACAAAAAGTAAAAAAAAGGGAAAAAAATATAATTTTGAATAAACCGAGTTTAAAGTTCATTCACTATATTGAGAGGTATGGTACACACAGAATACATTAAACTTAATGCAAGAGTGATAAGTATATTACCAATGTTTTTTTTTTAACTGAAAGGCGAACTACGATATACCTAATTTAAAAAGTTTTGCATTTGACAGAAAAACAATTACGAATTTATAATATTAGTGTGGATTTAAAATCAAACGAGTTTATATAGGTATTTATATGTATTTGATCAAAATATTAAAAAATATAACATCTTCATTCCGCTAAAACTACCCATTAGACTAAGTTAAGCTGTGTAGCACTGTAGCTACGCTGCTGCTACAGCGTAGGCCTCGTAGCAGCCTACGACTTTATATTTTCAACTCTTCATAAAACTGCCTCCAATTCCCACTAAAAGGCACCATTATCAATATTAAAGTGCAATCCGACGTAACCCGCGAAGATATGAGGCGCAGTCGTAACGGAGTGAAGTGATCCTTTCATAAAATATAAGCTTTGTGCGAAGGTAATCCCGGTAATGGCCTCCGGTTGGGCCGCCAGAGGCTAATTAGTGAGATAGCCTACGCGGCGCGCTTTAGTTATTAGCTTAGAGAGGAGGAGACGTGAGCATCGCGGGGTTTGGATGCAGAATTCTTGTATGGGAGTGTAAATTTCAAAAATGATGGTTGTGGTATGAAAATGTCGACATTTTTATGGCCTTTTAACTAAATCCGGTCTGTTACATTTCTACGCTCTAACGACTGAAACAATTTCAATATTTGGCTAACGAGTGGACTTTGACCCGGGTAAAAGATAGTTTTTATCTATCCCAGTATGCGTTAGTCCATTCCCGTGGCATCATTTTCGACGTACACGTGCACGTGGTGATCATTTATATGTGCTTTCATGACATAAAAATCGGGATGTTATTTTTTATAGATCAGGGAACTAAGATAACGACTTCTTGATTTATTAGAGCTAACGTTCCAATACCTACCCTATTTCAATTAACATAACACTTACACTGATGAAGCAATATTTAAATATACATTGCCGACTCAATTTATACTTGAAAATTTTCGTTTTGTTAAGAAACCGCAAAAATGTAAGACTAAAATCTTGTTCAGAATATTAAACTGAGTTTTACCTATTTTGTACCTCAGTAAACAATACTTTCAGAAATTCTACACTGAGAAGTCGTTGTTTTCTTAAGGACTATATATCCCTTAAAATGGCTTAGCATGATCCTCCGTTACGCCTAAAATACTACAGCATTAATTTTAAAATAAATATATGGTAAAGTTGAGAATTAATTCTAAGTAGATACTATGTGTGACGAAAACACGATTCCATAAACTTTTCTCGATAGAAAAAATCTAAAGTTACCTCCAAATCGAACAATAAATCGCTGGTATTCAAAAAGTACTTCAAATTAGATCATGAAACTTTGCATACTAACTGAACTAACTTTAAAGCAGGTCTTCTGTGTTTTATTTTTTTAGTCTAATCAATAGATTTTTTGTAAATCGCAAAAAACCACTCATTTCGTACTATTCGGCCGCGGTGACTGACGTAACAACCGATTTGTAGTGCAAGCTGATTAGAACTTTATTCTAACAGTATTTCAAACGAAGTTTGAAACACCACAAATAGAGTTGCTAATTTTAGGGTTAGAAGGGCCTTAAAATACTTAGGTATCTAGTTAGTTGGAAAAAGATTTGTTTTCTCTTGTTAAGTTTTAATTTGTTAAAAATCACCCTTCCTACATTGAAGAAAACAATTGGTAAGTTGTTTTCTTCAATGTAGGAAGGGTGATTTTTCTGGCTTTCAGTAATGATGGATTAAAACAACAGTTTATAGAACCCAAAATAACATCTTATACTTACTGTTTTAGAACAACAAAAACGTTAATTTGTTACCTTGCAAAAAGAAATTACAATGTCCGCCTTAAACAGCCCTGAAGGCAATTCAAATGAGTTTCGTTTTCCCGTCATAAAATAAAAGATACTTAATTTTACAACAAACCCCAACCGAAAATAATAAAAGTTGTTCGTACTCGTACAGTTGACAACAAAAGTCGATTGTTACTGTAGTAAATAGATAATAGAATAATTTTTCATTAGTTGGTTAGTGGAGGAGCTCGTGGCTAAATAATAACAGCCGCTTCGGTCGATCGTTAGGTTAAGCCGTGGTTGCCTACTTAGGTTGGTCTGTGGATGGGTGACCACGCTTACATACCGAGTTTCCTCCGTAGGCAGGAAAGCACGTTCAGCCGTTGGTCCCGGCTGTCATTTGTAGATCTTTGACAGTCGTTAGGTAGTCAGAGGCCCCAAAAAGTCTGACAACCAGTCTTACCAAGGGGCATTGTATTTCCCGGTACTAACTGGGTTGTGGAGGTCAGATAGGCAGTCGCTCTATGTAAAATACTGGTATTCAGCTCTATCCGGTTAGACTGGAAGCCGACCCCAACATAGTTGGGAAAAGGCTAGGCAGATGATGAGTTGGTTGTTGGTCGAATGGTCGTAAGTGCGGCTGCTGAGCATGAGGTCCTTTTTTTTTTCTTCGGATGGGAAATCATCAAATGACTCCTCCCGCTCTGGGCGGAGCAGGAGGGAGAGTCAGACTTTTACTGACTAGAACCCATTCATATTCCTTCATCGCCCTTTGTGTTCCGGGGCCACGGTATCTCTTTCGAACAGTCCCGCAACCCCGGCAGGCATCGGCCCTTGCGGACCACTTCCTATTGCTGACTCTCTTTGAGGCGCGCGTAGAACACGAACGCGCCGTCGACACGGCTTGTGGTCATGAGACGGACGGACGGCGAGCTAGCCTATGGGCCGTAGGCGCGAGCCTGTGGACGGTGGGCTATGGCCCACCGTCCACAGGCTCGCGCCTACGGTGGCCCCTGACGCCCGGGGCGTCTCCCGCGGTGGCTGGGACGCTGTGAGGTTCTCTCCCTTTCACATTCCGCCACCTCCTTCTCTAGCATTACTGCTTCGCAGGAGGTGACGGCGTCCCATTCCGTCTCGCTCCGGACCATGGCTTGCACCAAGGCCGGATGCGAGAGGTCACCGCCGCCAATCGCCGCTTCGAGGACACGGCGGTGCATGAGGTCCTGGGTTCTATTTTCGCGTTAGTGGGTTTTTCCATCATGAATTACTTTAATTGATGGCAATTGGCTGGCCCCTTATGGAGTTTCCTATACGAGATCAAAATACTATTCTGCGAAAATTGTTACATCGAAGACTATAGATCGATGCCTTGATAATGGTACGTTGTTTTAATTACCTACGCTCGATTTGTTTCGAATGTAGTAGGTAACACGTAGGTTCTGTATGGTGTCGGACGTAAAGAATAGCACCATCCCATATCTTCCCGTGGGTGTCGTAAGAGGCGACTAAGGAACTTACCAGAGAATGGGCAGCAGCGTTCTCTGCTTTTGTAACAAACGCACTGCGATCGCCAACCCGCCTGCCAAGCGTGACGATTAAGGCAAAAACCCCCCTTTGAGAGAGGCCATGTCCAGCAGTGGACGTCTTTCGGCTGAAATGATGATGATGAAATGATGAGGTAACACGGCTACTTATTCGTCTTTCTTTACCGACCGTACTGTTGGTAGGTACCTACTCGTTAATCTTCTCGGGATAAAACGGACGGTAACCAACTTTTAAACAGGGCCTTCGTAATTATGTACAGAAGTTCTTACACCCTTAAACTAAACTTCATAGACAAGTTTGGGCAATGTAAGCCAAGTTGGGAGGAATGAGTCGGCGAAACCGGCTAACTTGGACAACTAAGCCATGTAGTTCGAAAATTGCCTAAATTTAATTATTGTGTACAAAAGGAGAGTTTTGCTTGATAGGGAACTAGGTTGTGCTTTGTCAGATATTTAATTATGTAAGACTAGCTTTTGTCTTCGGCTTCGTCCACGTGGTAGGTCTAAAATTATCCCACTGGGGCGTCGTAACCTTCGCGATTAAGTACCTACTCTTTGTCGTAAACGCACGCACAGTCATTATGTCTACAACTCTTTTTTTTCCTAGGTAGGTATGCCAGTTTTCCAACAAGCAATGGAGCGCAGCATCCTAGGCGTCAAACTTACCAACCATGTAGGAACGCAACACCACACTGCGCTCCAAAACAAAAATCACTGACGTTGCTCAAAAAGCCGTTAAGCTAAAGTGGGACTGGGCTGGCCATGTCGTCTGCTGTATGCCCGACGAGCTGTGGGCCAAAATAACCACGATGTGGAGCCCTGATACAGCCCGAAGGCGACGCGTTAGACCTCGCAGGAGATGGCGGGACGAGCTGGACAAAACCAACGACCAGTGGCCCACATTGGCCCTGGATCGAAGAATTTGGAAGTCATGGGGAGAGGCCTTTGCCCAGCAGTGGGATGACACAAGCTAAAAGTAGTAGTAGGTATGCCAGAAGAGATTTCTTTAGAAATAAACATCACTTTGTACCATTTTTTTTCTGTTTTTGTTTTCTTTTCTGTATTTAGTGTGTATATAAATTGATAAATAAAACAAATAAACCCAGGTCATTTTCTTCCTGTGTGTCAAAGCAGTTGGAGGATTTTTGTATAAAGCGTGGCGTGCCTAGCTTCCGCCATTCTATTTTATTTTCAAACAAGTGGCCACCAGTGGCGACTGGGAATTTCCCATTTGCCTCCGGTGGCAATCCCCGCGGGGGCGACTGGGAATATACGATATATCCTGTTTCCAGCCCATCTCGGATATGATATGTCTCAAACAACACTCGTTTGTAATGATGAAAGCTCAAATGTTTGCATGTGACATTATTATGACTTAGTATTATGGATCTGGATTATTAGTGGTTTGGTTTAGACCGAAATTGTACCAATAATTTATAGCAAATAAATTAATTTGATTTGATGCCAGCTATTGATTCGTACAGGTTTTATGAGTGGCTAACAAAATCAAAGTTGTAGGTACTGATGGCGAAGATTGTAACTTTACTGGCATATGCTTATGTCTCGGAATAGTGCAAGAAGATTTAGTTTCTTATAAAACTGTTTGCAACGATGCCAGCTATTTAATGTAGGTTTGATGTACATGGCCGCCATTTTGAGAATAAAATAAAATGGCGGTCGTTAGGCAGGCAAAATAACCTTTTATCGAAAGCTTACAACCAGTTACTTTCGCTTCTATAATATTAATATGGATGAGTTCAGGAAACGAGGAGTAATTAGCATAAAACACATTTTTCAATATGAAAAAAAATAATTTATTATCAGATTAAAGTATAAAAAAAATATAACTCATTATTTAAACATGAGAACTTATAAAATAACTATACATATCACCCTCACGAAACAGACAAGGTACTTAGGTACAGCAGATAGTCTCAGGTAAAAGTAGGTACAGGTTTAGGTACAAACGGATGTGTATATAACTTTATAGTAATACAGGTATTGCCGCCCACAGTTTCGCTGATGAATTTATTATTGTGATGTAATTTTGTGTAAACAAAATTATTAACTTATAGTAATATAAGTTGAAAGACGAGATTGACTTCAGCGCCTCTATCGATGAAACTTGGAACTACAGTAGGGCTAATTTATTAGAGCACATTTGACATCTGTCAGTTTAGTGCTACCGTACTACATTTTAAAGTTACTAATGGGTTGGGTACTCAAAAAGTTAAGCAATGGGGAAGGCTGGTCAAAGCTGATTGTAGAAGGCGCGTCCCTAGCTTAGACCTAATCTGATCAATAAGGTCAAACTATTTTGAAACATAAAATGACATTGACAGATTTTCAACGAATGACGATGTTTGGTACAAGCGATGCTAGCGCCATTAGTTCCACAGTTGCCATCCCCATTGTGCAGTTCTAACTTCGAATAAATAAATAATATATTATGTTACGTCAGCCGTTGTTGTATTTTGATGAAGTGTCAAATGTGATCTATTAAATTGGCCCTACTGTAGTAACGATTTAACAGATTTGCATAGAAAATAAAATGATTTTTATGCCATTCCAACAAATCTCTTAAGATACAGGATACCCTAGTTTAAGAGACAGAGTTTAATCTATTGTGTACAGCTTTTTGAAGCATCCAAATGTTTAATGTAAGTGTTCTCTACCACTAATTCAAAATTGTAAACTGAAAGTACAATTATCTGTGTTTTTGGGAAATAAAGATATTATTATTACATATTATTAAATCTCTACAAATTCCAATAAAATCTTCCGTGTCTGTTATATTTTAATAACATCGAATCAGACTTGAAATTAATGCAAATTCTACGATCCAAAGAAGCGCTTGATAATAATATTTCTATTGAATGAAAACGTTTTACGTCAAAAGTCATACTTTACTATGTCCCTTATCAAATAACGAACATTGGTGCAATTATTTGAGAACTAGGAATTATGGATAATTTCCTAAATAGATAAAGACCGCTTCACACGTAGCTATTATGTATATAGGTTGAGTTTTTTTTTAAGAAGCCTCCGTATTATCCGGCTGTCATTTGAATATCTTTGACAGTCGTTACAGGTATTCAGTGGCCAGAGAGACTGACAAGGGGTTTCGTATTACCCAGTACTAACTGGGTTGTGGAGGCCAGATAGGCAGTCGCTCCATTTAAAATACTGGTAATCAGCTGCAACTGGAAGCCTCCCCAATAGCTGGGATGACCTAATACATAATCGAAGCTACGTATGCAACGGACTTTACCAATGTGTGCGATTGGCATTACGAACACACCAAGCACGAAACTCCAAATACTCCATCACGCTATTTCTAACAACTATTACAAAAAGCGGATATAAAAACACGCAATGGAATGTTCCTGCATCGAAAGTATCGTGATTGGGAACGTCGTTCTATTTTTATTATATCGATATATGAGTATTATATTTTGTGAAGAATATTTTGGTTCTGATTCTGTGGCACATCGACTAAACGAACAGCTTTGCTATTCTTTATTACTTTTACAAAGAGTGACAGTGACAGTTTAGAGCTGTCAAACTTTTCTGACATCTTCAAGTTTAAGTATCACTTTTGACAGCTGTCATTTTTTCCAACTCTTTTCTACTTCAGCATAAGAGTAAGATAGAAATAGTGTGCGGTTAGTTTAGTCGGTGAACAACAGCCAGAACATCCTAATTAGTTTATATTTAGTCTTGATTATTATTTGTTCACTTTATCGAAGTCTCTTTGTACCGGTAACTTCACTGCTATATACTTCACTGCTAGTAGAATAATATTTCTAACTGTATACATTACTTTGGATAATGGTTGACGATTAAAAATTTTTAATACAAAGGCAGTATTTTTTTTGCCGTATTCTTTTAAACTGCCAAGCTGCCGAATGCTGCCAAATTCCTACATCTACGCGATTATACTGAAAATATTGTGCATCGACTACACGGCTCATACAAACAAAATATATTACCATAAAAATATCTTGCCAGCTTTTGAGCTTACAATGTACAAATAAATTTATAAAATTTAATTGACTATCACAATTATACGTAGGCCTTTTAAAAACCTGAACTGATTTCAAATCACAATTACAAGCATTCCAAGATTTATCACAATCAAAATAGATACTGTGTTGCGAGCAAAGTCCGCTATTCGTGAAATGTCATCGACTGGGCAGTGTGCACACATTTTTCTTAGGTAATCGTAATTTAGTACGACATTGCTGGCATCAAACTCCCACATTCAATGTATAGTGAACTTTGCCCGTAACAATTACAAAAGTACAAATTATTGGATATTACAAAAATTAAATAAAACATCACAGATTCCCGCGCAACACTACCTTCTGCAAGAATTTGTATTTCAAAGTTAAACTTCTGAAATAGTTAAAATATCGATCTACCTTCATAATCATTATGGCAAGTTTTAATAATTTAATAACATCAATAATTATTATGCATTTTAGCTTTATTTCCTAATATTACCTATATACAATCAGAATAATTACTTTCACGGGTTCCCAGCAGGGTATTATGAAAAAATTCCAATCAAATACTGCGCGAGTCGCAAAATTTCTGCGTTCTAGCGATTCCTTGCTTGACAACTAACGATTAAGTATGTCATTTTAATGTCAACTTTAATAAATATAGCAATAAGAAGAATATTACGCCATAGCTACGAACAAGAAAACAGCTACATTTTAGATCCTTTCATACAATAAATCGGATCATAATTATTGAGTCACTCCACATAATACAACTTGTTCATACAACTTTCAGGAATATAAACAATGCAGAGATATTTGTGTAAAACTTACGAAGTATTTATTCTCTTTACGTGTACTTTGAGACTGAATATTAAATTCCTTCTACATTGTCAACGGATACGCGTAACAATTAAAAAGAGAACACGCAATTAGAAGAATAGAATTTGACAGATAGATGACGTATGCGGAAGAGTATCGAAACGTATGATGGCGCTTCGTACGGTCTAGTGTAGCATTCCATTTGTATTGGAATGGACATTATATCGGCGACATACGCACTGCTTCTGCAGACATTGAACGCGACGTAGGCATTCCATTTATTTACTACACCGTGACGCAAGCATGACAAAGCGACGTCGCAAGACGATGTAATAGCAGAAGAAATGTCGACAACATACGACGTACCATTGACCCTTGGCTTTGAACAGATTTAAAATATTGGCAGTCATTTTAAAAGTGCGTATATCGATGACGGCGATGATAATTTAAAATACCATAAAAGATATTCAACGTTTGGCTCAGCATAGTAAGTTCAAACTTTAACAACACGCTTATTATGCCTTACGGCATTACGCACCACCGACGTTATAATTTGTGAATTTTATCGTAATTTCTTAGCTAATACAAATCGTTCTTGCAATTTTCCAATACAGTGTCAGATAAGAAATAAAATATTAGTACCTAAGTAGGTACAATTTAAGCTTGCTGATAATCAATCCCTTTATGTTTTAGCAAAAAGGCTGGTTTTCATACCTTCTAAATCTGCAATAAATTTTCTTCTACCTTGCAAAAAATTCCAGCTTCTACGTCCGCCTGCAGAATAGTAAATCTTCTTTTAAATACTCTGATTACTGAACCAAACCAAGGCGTGGATACCCACGCGTTTCTTCAACGTTATCCGTAACTGAGCCCGTATCTTGTAGCGACTTGTGGTGTATGCGTGGTGGCGACTGCTAGCAGTAGAGGGACATCGTTCACGTCGATGTTCAGGGATTTGGTCAACGTTGCGATGTCACAGAAGTCAGTTGACATTAACATGTCGGCTAAGGTTTTTGATAGCACGCAGAATTCACGGAGTTTTCCTTCGAGGAAGGTTATGCACTGGAAGGAAATGAAGTTTAAATTATAAGCATAAATTGGTGTTTATTAATGTTGAAGGGTTTTGAAAATGAGTTGTTGCTATGTTTCATGTTCATTAAATGAATTGCATATTTGTATGTCTTTTTAACCGACTTCAAAAAGGAGGAGGTTCTCAATTCGATTGGTATTTTTATTATTTCAAGTGTTCAAAAAACCAGCTATATTTTTTTTAGTTACAGGGATTATTTTATATAGATGCGTAGTACTCGAAATCCACGAGCTTGAAAGGATCGAAACAGGTGGCGTTCTGTAGTTCGTTATTTAAGGTGACACTAGTCGCGGGCTCGAACTCATTGGTGGGCGTGGCTAAAAAGCACGTTGTCTCACCTGGCATCGTGCCCGACAGAGTGAGTTCAGTGAGATGCACGATAATTCATAGTAACAAGCGCACGTAAAATAATACGAAAAATCTTTGGAAAATCGTGTTCTAGGAAAAAACCACTGCATAAATCAATCACAAATAAAATTTATTGAATTTTTTGGTAGTTGTGCTTTGTAAGTACCGACTTTGTTTTGGAAATTTGACACTTCTTTTTTTAATAATTTACGCCCAAAGTTGCGTTAAAATTGGCAATTAAAACAAATCTTTGGTAGCTCGTAACTTTTTAATGGCTTTTTATTTTAATATTTTGTTTCCGCACAGACAAAACTAATAATGAAACAAAACGAGATATCGTTTTGTTTTTGTTTGTGAAACATGATAATGTTTCACTTTGGATGTACAGTGTCAAACAGTGGAGTAATACCTACTCTCCCGAAATTTCTATGGAAAAAATGTCGACTAGTGTCACCTTAATGTATCTATGTACTTAAGAATATCTGAATGGACTAAGCAAGTCAAATTACTTAACAGTATGTTGATTTTTAAAGTTTTGTTTTTCGACTTCAGTTCATTCATTTTTGTTACTGCAGATTACAGCAGCTATAAACACAGTATTTACCTGTTGCGCAGGTACCCGCGCCTTCCACATGGCGGGCAGTGTGTCCAGCATGGCGCCCACGAGTGACGACATGCCGCCCGACCCGCAGTCCCGCCCTATCACACGCACTTCCCTGGAGATAACACAAACGAACTTATTACTTTCGCGTCGTTCAATTGTATTACACAAACATTTTTCACCCTTATGCAATGAGTAATAAGGTTGAAAAGTGGAGTTGCTTTGCAACTAAACGATAGCCGCGTTTGGTCTTTAATTGTTTGTCGTTTAAGGCGCTGTACTTAGTCAAAATAGGCTTCACAAAACAGTTTTTTAGCCAAATGTATACATTTTAGACCAGCTAAAAAATATATGTTAATCTTGATCCTATTTATTGGTGGACCATTGTGTTCAAAACACGTTTTCGGTAAATTTTCTCGATAGAAAAAAAACATAAAATAACCATTTAAATTGAAATTGTAGCAATTGTAAACTGTATTATTTATAAACAAATCTTGATAATATTAATAACAGTGATGTAATATATAATAATAAAGGGAACTGTTGTTTTTATTTATTCTTTTTATTTATCACTTTTGTTTATTTCAATATTTATTCATTATTTTCTTCTAAAACCTGGCCGCCCAGTAATAGTGACGTCTCATTTACTCCCATACAAATAGACAGTGTGCGCGATTTTAGTGTTCACAGCGCCTTAAGTCTATTTTACATGAATTCTTCTCCGTTAAATGGTGAACAGTGAGATCCAACAGCCCATGTGATGGGAGGATTGTTTTAATCTTTCCAAAGTGAGAAAGAGATGGCGCTAGACGTCCTCTATAGCACTGTCTCGTTCCCACACTGGAATGACATTAAAACAATCCTGCTTTAAGACGTCATGGTAACGCCCCTGCTCGCTCTATACATAGACTTAAGTGCTTCGATGCAAACGTTTGTTGCAAGCTACTACATTCTGTCAAATTTCTTTAATAGATTTTCAATTTCATCGCTAAAGCATTAGGTTCAAGGTTGGTTGGGAAAATATGACAGTTCCGGGTAGCTTGATGTGCTGGAAGAAATACGTGCCGAACGTATTTGGACCGTTCAAGTATTACGTAAGCACTATACGGAGCTATGCTTTGCTTATTTTTGATGACATGGGGGGTGGGGGCTTTAGATGGTGATTACGTCAGTTAATTATTTACTTTTTAACACATATGGCAACCCACACATTGTCTATGCTTGAAAACGAAACGCATATTCGGGGATTCCCACAAATTATGAATACGCTTAGATACTCGCTTAGAACCGAGTAGGTAAGCTTAATTTTTTATTTCTAGAATAATAACTGCTGCACATGAATCAATAAAAAAACAGAATACTTACATTAAAAGAAAAATGTATATATATACCATTGTTTACATAAGCATGGGAGGGCGGGGGGGGTAAGGGCTTTACTTACTTTGGTGTAGGAAACAAAAAAAAAGCATATAAAGTCATTTCTACACCTTTATGAACTTTGAGGGTTGTATTGATGATTTTGATGATTATAATTCTGTAACTACATACGTCTTACAGCCGCGAATAATATTTTAATCAACATACAACGTATCACTGGCCTGCAAATTGCAAAAAACGTCAGAAAATTTTGAATTTCGCAGGCTACCCTGGAGCATCAGCCTTAAGTAATACTTGAACGGAATGTACCGTCTGTACATGACGTTCGGCACATTATTTCTATTGAATAAAAATGTATAACAAGTTACATAATTACCAAGTATTAATGTCTCCTATGATAGCGACGGCTTGCACGGGCGACTCCGTCGTCTTGTTGATGTACGACGTCAGGTCCATGTCGCGACGTAGATCAGTCTCCCACGCACAAGGTTTGGCAATTGTTCCTGTAATCATAACGGAAATTTGTTACATAAAAAAATATATCACAGGTGTATTTATGTATTTTTAATACATAATCGGCATTTACTAAGCTAACAGATTTGCCTTCTTTAGATTGTGCGATTTTTATTGTTCATGAAAATTTAAATTGTATTTGTAAAAATACCATAATTGCTCGATTACATATTTGGAAGACTCGATTTCATATTATAACATTACCAAAATTATTTTGACTGGGTGGTCATCGATGGTTTCGTCAAATTTTTGGAATACACTACGTACATATTTTAACGGACTTCAAAACAAGGAGGTTTGAGGAATTGAGAACATTCAGTCGAATCGTAACATTTAGAGCGTTCTATTTAAATATTTTTATATGAACATCTGATGAACTAAAATATGATGAATTTTTAAAAGTCATAGAATAAAATTTGTTGATTATGATGTTAGTAACATAGTCGTGAAAGGTTTTCGGTGTTTTACAAATAACCCGTTTATTTAATTTTTTTGGCTTTCGTGTGTCGATTCGTCAAAAAAGGCCTACCTATTTTGACCAAAATGTTTAGTCCTGCAAGGCAACGGAGATATTTAACAAGTAACGGTAAAAGAGACTAACCTTGTAAAACTAAATCAGGTACATAGTGGTCGGTGACGGCTCCGAGCAGCGAGGCGTGGTACCCGGCGCGTGCAGGCGGCAGCTCGCGCGCCAGTCCGTCCGCCGGGAACTCCAGCACCTGCTGCACGTCCACCAGCTGCTCCGCACTCTTGTTCTTGTTCGACCTCCTCTCAGGCCTCTCCTGCCTTTTCGGTCCACACATTTCTTCCTTAGTCTTCACGATATTAACTACCACTGTATTCTCTTTACGCTGTCGAACGAATGTTTTTGGTGACACTTCTCTTTCTGGCAACGGTTCGACGATGGTTTCTTTAGCGAACTGCGGCTCGATCTGACGAGGCATATCGTTCATATACTCCATCTCGGAAGCGTTGGTCGGCGTCTGCAGCATCGACTCCAGCATCTGACACTTGACGCACGTCTCACACCGCTCCTCCTGTATCGGCGGCACGATAGTCGGGTCAAACTGGAAGTTATCCAGCTTCAAATTCCCCGGTTTACCAATATAGTGCCTATCTAATATCTCTAAGTTTTTGCTCTTCATATAATTAGTGACTATCTGGGGGTACTTATCGAACTCGAACTTAAAACCGGAATGTTTGATTGGTTTGGAATGTTGAAGCGTTTGCCCGCAGCATTTCGACGGACTGTCGGCCCGTTTATCCTGCTCACAGCCTTTCTTCTTGCACGTTTCAGTCAACTTCTCTGGTACTTCGAGGGTGAGGGGTTCATTGTGGACTTTAAAAGACTTCTTCACAGATCTCCCGTCGGCTGACTTGTTCTTCAGCCCCACTAGTTTGTCGTTGTCACCTAACACGAACACGACTTTCTTATCTTCCGTATCGTTCTCTGAGAGTGACGAATTTAGACTAGAATCCGAGGAGGCTTTCAACGACAGCATCATGGTGGGGTTCCTCTTGAGTGGGTTGGTGACGGGGACGTCGCTGGTAGAACTACAATCTACGGGGAACTCGGAGCTATTAGAGAGCTTTTGACCTAAGTTGGCGAGCGTGGGCGATCGCTTGATGCTGACCTCGCTGGCCACTAATGTACTGACACTACTATCACTGTTCTGAGTATTCACTGACGGCACTGTTAAACTGTCCGCGTCGCACTGCGCGAGCTTGTTCACGTGTGTAGCGGTCCTGCGCATCCCGGTAGGTTCGGGCGTGGGCGTCACGCTCACGACTTTACTTTCTTTGAGGGTGCAGTCTTGGAAGTGGAAGTCGTTTCGTCTGACGTCACCGCAGCGCACGAAGTAGGTGAGTACGACGAGTAGGCGGTTGAGGAACTGTGTGTTGGTGGGACCGCTGATGATGGTGCGGGCGGCGCGGGGGGGGAAGCCGATGTTCCCGCAGAGATCGTTGAGTTGAGCCCAGAGCGCGTTGTAGGGCTTGCAGGACTCCTGTGGTCTGGTCTGGTGGTCGATGGTATCGTATGGGCTCACAGTGGACACCCAGCCCAGGTGGTAAGTCAGCACGTGCGTCAGAAGCGTGCTGATGAAACTGTAACGAAAGAAAGATCTAGTTAGAATGTTTAGTGCACTCACGATCACGCTAATCAGTGTTCAGTTCGCCCATTAACAGATCACGATTCACGATTAGGTAAATGAAACATAATTGCTTAATAAGAATGTGTCGCGTAATAAATATGTATTATGTACTACTTCCTAATTGAAAATGTAGACTTATACTAACTAAAGCAGCCTTCAAATGAAGTAGATCGAATTTATTATAAAAATCAAATAACATTAATTCAATGTTAATGTTACCTGTCAAAATGAATCAGTTTATCTGATAAAACTAATTCAATTTACAGCATGGAGTTCAATAATTAAATTAAACAAACAGCTAAAAAATGAATCTATATTTATTTAAAGTATCGATTAGATAAATCATTTGAAAACGTGTTCGAATCATCGCCAATGTATTTCTAGCTATGCAAACTTCTTCGCAGACCTATGTTGCACAACAATGTTGGGCAATTTTTTGAACAGACGTCAATCTATTAAAAAAACAACATCAGGAATCACGTGAGTTTAATACGTAAACATTACAACGAAAATAGCTAAGTAGCGATACCTGACTAGCTTCGAAAAATAAAATAAAGAAAAGAAACAGACAGCTTCTCCATTCACACTTTGTTTCGGATAATGGACGAGCGAAATCGCGCCAAAATATAATACTTTTTGTTGTTATTTATGGTTCCGTTGGAAAAACGGAACTCTTATATTTCTGTTAGGTCCATCTGGCTCATAAATAAAAAGACTATTTATTTTATTTTTCTAAATGACTGCAATTTGAATCTATATTTTTTTATTAGATTAGATATATGTGATTTTTGGGTACAAGCGCAGAAACAACTTTTATTTGCGTGAGGTAAAATCTTTACTGTACATTTTTGGGTAAATATTCCCTACCGAACCCTTCACTGAGTGTGGTCCGACACGCACTTGGCCGGTTGTTTTTTTTTTTTTAATAATCATTAATCGGTGGTATTGGAAGCGTTCCAGACAGTGAACTCAGCGATAGGCACGTCTGGAGTCGCAATGGGAAAGGCTGGTCAAAGCTGATTGTAGATGGCGCGTCCATAGCTTAGACCCATCTGACCAATGAGGTCAAACTTTTTGGAAATATAAAATGACATTGATAGATTTTCAACCAATGACGATGTTTGGCACAAGCGATGCTAGCGCCATTAGTTCCACAGTTGCCATCCCCATTGATTAAATTATTATATTTGTGTAAATATTCTGACTACCGAACCCCTATACTGCGTGTGGTCCAACACACACTTGGCCGGTTGTTTTTTTTATTTATTTACTAATTAATCGGTGGCGTTGGACTCGTTCCAGACGGTGAACGCAGCGATAGGCACGTCTGGAGCCGAGATTGATTATCGAACTTACATAATTGTCGCGTGGGTCGGTCTGCTATGAAATATGACTAATGAAACGACTGTTTTGATTTAAAAAATAATCGCGCGTGATGTTACGCGGTTTTCGTCGCTTTGTCAACGTTTTCGTGAAAGAAGAACTGAAATATTTTTACGGGAAGTGTAAGTGGATTCTGTAAAGCTGTTATATAGCTTTGGAATTACGGGTATATAGTTTTCTATCAAAGCAATAGGCTAGTTTCCACCATCAATAAATTGCAAATCTATGTAGTCCGTCTGTTAGATAGAGTATTGGAAAATAATGGACACGTAATTTTTGTTTTTGTAAATCAATGAATATTGACAAAGATAAAAGGCATAGAACTCGAGAGTTGGGGCTCGTGACGTCATAACGCACTAAAAATTATAGCACGGCGTGACGTATTGAGAATTTATAAGCGTCGTATCTTCGTCAATTTTGGATTACGTAACAAAAGAAAAAATACGTGTCAAATATTTTTTGATAATCTAACTGACGGACTAATTAGATTTTTCCAGGACACAAGCCTATTAAATTAACCTACATACATATCTACCCAAACACTGCTTTAAGCTTTCACGGTTTAAAACTACAACAACAGCAACAGCGTCGAAATATCAGAAGCTCAAAATAATTGATAATCACGGAAGATATCTCGTGTCAGTATAATTTTACGTCTACTCAAACCTCACTAAACTTAAACCTTCTGAAATTCTAATGCCTTCATACCTACCCAGCACAAAGAATAAGTAAGTTCAACTTGATTTATGTTTCAACAAAAACCGTAAATTATACAGCTATAAAAACACCCACTTTTATATCCAAAGCAAACACCTTTATTACGTTTATAAAACATTACATAACACAATGCGTGAGCTTTACGAAAATCATGTGATAATGTTTATCTGATGAGCATATAATCAACGCCGCGAAGTACCGACATATATCTATTTAACGACTGTAAAATATCTCTCTGTCGCCTACACAGCATCACGTGAATTCTATAGGAAATAATACAATTTATTAACACAAGAATTTTACGGTTTTAGGAATCCGTAGAAGGACGTTTGGCAGTTACATGCGGAACTTTTTTTGACACTAGCACTACGTCCGCAAAAATTGTGATAGGTCGGCTAATATGCATGATCCAAACTAATATTATAAAGAGGGAAGATTTGTATTTTTGTGTGTCTGTATGTTTGTAATAAATAATTTGAAAAACTACTGCGCCGATTTAAAAAAATCTTTCACTATTAGAAATCCACGTCTTTACTGAGTAACATAAGCTATATTTGATCCCCGTAATCCCACAGGAACGGGAACTATGCAGCTGAAACCGCGTGACGTCCGCTAGTATAAAATATAATTCATAACCTATATATAGAACCCACGAATAATGTATATTTCCAACCGTATTTTTTTTTTAGAATTAGATCTTTAAGTCCGGAGATTACTCCCTAAGTACAAACTTACTAACAAAATTATACCTCTATAATATTAGTATAGAAGTATAGATGAAGACCGTTAAAATAAAGGTCAGCACACAGTTAGGGCACTGCACAACGGGTTCAGCATTACCTCAACTCAATTCGTCCACGATTCTTTTTATTAAATGGCATCGCCTCGGATCCTACGTGCTCGTTAAAATTAGGAGAGATGTTGCCGATCCATTGCAGTTTTTTATATCTAATTGTGCTTACCAAAGCACACACTAATTAAGAAGACAGACCATATTTGTTCGTGTAATTTAAGCCATGGTGATTTTCATGCGTGTGCTCATCAAATTTAATGAAGTGGTTTTTTTCTGCAACGCGATTGGTCATCTGAGGTCCATAACCCCCATAGAGTGGTCATCAACTTGTTGATATGCCTAATATTCTCAAATAGATGAGTTGTAACGATATTTGAAGCACGTGTAAGACCAAAATAAATGTATGATGTTGTTAAGGAAAGAAATGAGGAAAATTTCGTGAGGAAAGTTCTGAGTATGATGAGTATGGATGGCTATAAGAGTGGGGGAAGACCAAAGATAGGATGGATGGACTGTGTAAAGCACCGTTTTTCAACATTTTTCATGACACGACCCCAATAGTATGAAAAAATATTTGGCGACCTTTCGATTTTTTTTTTTTTTATTATGTTAAAAAGATTAAATCCATACAACATTTTAATGCATTTGCACTATTAGGATTCCGATAAATATATTATTAAGTACATACGTTTTCACCACATTTTTTTTTAATATTTGGAATTCGATTTAATTCTCAATGTAGCAAAAACGGATCCACGTTGGGAGAAATTATTTAATGACATACAAGCGAAACCTCAATAAGATGAATGAGATTTTTATTTTGTTAATTTGTATGAACATACAAATGTTAATATTCTATAATTAACATTTTCTTATTAAATATATCTTTGTAGGCTTTATTGTTGGTTTATTGTGGTAGTTTTCGAGACCTCTTGCGACCTATAGAGACCCACAGGTTGAAAAACACTGGTGTAAAGGATGATGAATGGCTAGACTAGAGGGTGGGCGACTACTCAGACGAGTAATAGAAAAATATGGAAGAAGATACCGCTGAAAACGCGTCGAACCCAAATGAACGTAAACAAAGGCAGGAAAACGATGTTGTGTTCTTATACAAAAACATAACAGGAAATTGGTAATTTATTGCTAATGAGCACTTCTTTTGACGTCAACCTGACTTCCTTAGCTTCCGCGGACTAGGGACTCGAGCCAAATGTATGTCAGTACATTCTGACAAAAACTCACCATTTAGTAAATATTACACTAGTAAAATCTGCATAATTTAACAATGATCTATGTTTACTTAATCATAAACATTAATCCCGGAATAACTGGGTATATAAATTTTGTGTGGGTTGCGAAAAACACCTGTGTATTAAAAATCTGGCATTACTAAACGACAGGTTTAAATTTCTAGGAATTTTCAGGTGGGCGTTTGTCATCATAAGACTAGCTGTGCCCCGTGACGTGACCTTCGTCCGCATGAAATTATTATAAAAATATTATTTCCGTATTTGAATCTGATTTTGTTTACAATTTCAAAGGTTTTATTTTTTGCACGGAACCCTAATGCTTTTTTCTAAAATAGAAGTAGCTTATGTTACTCCTTGTAAAATTAGCTATCTGCCTGTAAAAGTCCCGTTAAAATCAGTCGAGCCGTTTCGGAGATTATCCGGAACAGAGACCGACAGACAGATAAAAATTAATCAAAATGTATTTTTGTTTTAAGTACCTACCGTATATATACTTTCATATGCATTTAGTGAGAATCTGTTATTTTTAGACGCTGTTTAAAATTATAAACATACACTTAAATTTTATTTATTTGTATGGAAGATCAAGCGAAGACAAAAATTATGAATTTAAAAACTGTTATTTATGGCAGTTCCAGTCGCATTCAAAATATTTCAAGTTTTAGATTCGCATCCGAGAAATCTTTGGTCTTACGATCCGAAATGTAAGACATTCCTGGTTTTTCCATCTGCATGCTTCATTTTTCGACACAATATTTTTGATACTGTTTGCATTGATTTTATATAACACTAAAATATTCTGATAACGTCTGTTTGTATAAAATGCGTACCTATCAAACGTTAATTTATTTTTTATTTGCTCCTATTTCGCGACCATGTCATAATCTTATTCGGCGAGGATGTGTTAATCCTTAAATCAGTTCTTAACAACAGAATAATTCATCGTTTAGCAGAATAATGTACCTAAAGACCAGGTGGTGTTAATGCTAATCGGCCTTCAACGGCAATGGACATCTACATACAATACTAGACGCAGATAAATTGATATTCCAGATACAAAACTGTGACAACATTATAACATAACAGTGGCAAGGGGTTCATACAACTCGAAACCTACCGGCTTCCCTTCGGAACAACCACTATACTGGAGTCTACTATTTCGGCCTGGCACACGAAGGGTTCCGTACCATTGACTATATTTAGTATTTGTTGTTATAGCGGCAACAGAAATCCATCATCTGTGAAAATTTCAACTGTCTAGCTGTCACGGTTCATGAGATACAGCCTGGTGACAGACAGACGGACAGACAGACGGACAGACATACGGACAGACAGCGAAGTCTTAGTAATAGGGTTCCGTTTTTACCCTTTGGGTACGGAACCCTAAAAATGGTTCGAGGTATGATTTTTTCAAACATTATTAAAAATATGCACCGGACCGGCTCATTGCTTACCTTTTACAAAAATTTACCCTACGCTACTGTAACATAACACCTGTAATTCCAGAAGGATTAGGCAGAAGTGTATCTAATAGTACACCCTCATTTCGCCAATTATGTTTAAGTCCCATGTAATAGGGGGCGAGCCTATTGCCATCAACCGGGTACAAATCCAGACTCCACAGACAATGGTCCTCCTTCCATCTCGCACCTGCGCTCTTAATGATCTATTTACTGCATCAGTGAGCGGAGTTCAGGTGGCTGAGTTTTGACCTAAACATATTTGAACTTTTTACCATCGATACGCTAAGAAGATAGGGGGCGAGCCTATTGCCAACAACCGAGCACAAATCCAGACTCCGTGGCTGCTACTGAGAAATTCCTGATAGAAAAACCCAATAACAATTTCAACAACAACAACAGCACACAACGTCCACTGCTGGACATAAGCCTCTCCCATGATGGGAGGAATTTGCCGTAATCTCCACGCTTGGCAGGTGGATTGGAGATCGCAGTGATGAAAGACTAACAGAAAACGCTGCTGCCCATTCTCTGGTCTACGGAGGCGCAAGGTGTTCTGCCTCAGACATTAGTCGTCTTATACGACACCCGTGAGTGTAATGTGTTGGTTCTATTCTACTCTGCCGGATACCACACGGCTAATAACAATTTGCCCGATGGGAATTATTGAAATAGTTTGTAAGTACTAAACATGTTTTCCCTTTAGATTTTTATTACATCAACCGTAACTGACGTGATTTACGAGAGTCAGCATACATTTTCACGTTTGTCGTTCTAATCTCTTTCATTGTGTAAGTCTTAACATCATGTGATCGAGCCATTAAATCAAGATAAAAATAATTGTTGAGGAGTCTGAGCAGCTATTTGGGCGTAGAAAGTGTTGGTATGTTGAAACTAGAGTAATATATTCTGTGTTGTATTAATTAGATGCTGGCGTGTTGATGGACAAATATCTTGATTAATTAAAAAGTTTGATGTTTTTTTTCTCGTTTCATAATAGAATATTTGTGTATAACTTGTTTCAGATGTTTTACTAAGTGATTTGGCTAGTGCGTATTGGTATCCTGTCACTAATGAACTGCTTTTAAATTAATTAATTAGTGAAACAGATTGGAATTTGTTTTTATTTGAAATCCACCTTTCCTTTACATTGCAAGGTCCTCTCTACATGATGTCAGCAAAAGGAAGGGGTCCGCAAGGGCCGCTGCAGGACTGTTCTAAAGAGGTACCGTGGCCCCGGAACACAAAGGGCGATGAAGGAACATGGATGGGTTTTAGTTAGTAAAAGCCTGACAATCCCTCCTGCTCCGCCCAGAGCGGGAGGAGTCATTTGATGATTTCCCATAAGAAAAAAAATATTATGAATAAAAAAAATATTATAATCTTTGAAAAAAAAGCTAGTATATTCTTAGCAGTCATTGGTTTTATTTACTGTCTCTGTCTGTCTGTTTTTTTTTTAACACTTAGCACCAGGCCTTTTGGCCTGTTACAGGCCAAACAGGTTCAGAGATAACAGGCATAAACAGACTAATCTATACTAATATTATAAAGAGGTAACATTTGTTTGTAAGTTTGTACGTTTGTAAGTTTGTATGTAGGGGGTAATCTCCGGAAGTAAACAACCAATTTTAAAAATTGTTTCACTGGTAGAAAGCTACATTATTCGTGAGTGCTATAGGCTATATTTTATTCCCGTACTCCCACGGGAACGGGAACTACGCGGGTGAAACCGCGGGACGTCTAGTTAGAAATAATCCGGAGATTTATTACCATAATACCTATTTCTCAAGAAATATTACTGTGATCCAGTTTGCGGAGCACCCATATGTGTTGAAGTTGATCCATTAGCGGTATTAACCGCTTTCAATTAACTGATAAAGTGACTCGATTACAAAAATAAAAACCGTCCAAGAGCGAGTCGGACTCGCGCACCGAGGGTTCGGTACAAACTTTTTAAAGGACAAACTTAACTTTGCTGTTCGATCCCCAGAAACGGCTATTGCACCAAACGCAAATAATTAGTTTATTAAACTACATATTTACGGTTTTCAGTAATTTTTCCCTTTACATGTGCTGTAAGACATTGCTTCTCGCCAAATTTCGTGATTCTAAGTCAACGGGAACTACCTTGTCAATTTTGGTACTAACAAGTTTCCGCGAAAATCAAAATTTGCCAATATCAAAATCAAATCAAAATCAAAGCATTAATTTCAAGTAGGCCTACTTTTACTGTTACTGTTACAGGCACTTTTGAACATTCGAAACAAAGATGAAAATTAAATGTAGCTACAGTCCCAGTCACAAGACATAAAAACTGTGAAAGTACTGTAGTTACCCATTCCCCAGCGTAGATCTCTATGGAGAAGAAAATCTTTTTATCGTGTTGACTCAGGACCTTAATTATTATACACCTTATTGGGACTATAATTTATACTAGATACTGGGGCATTTGGTATAAATTTCAACTTGCTAGGTCCACCCGTTCCTGAGAAAATCGGTGGTGACAGACGAACAAGAAAGTGATCTTATAGGGGTTCCTTTTCTTAACTTTTGAGGTACGGAACCCTAACTAGGCTCCAGACATCAATACGCATGATTTGACATGACTAGTTGCTAGATACTCCTTAGTCATCGTTTGAATTTAGAAAAAGTAAAAACTATGATTCGTAGACTATTCTTGTCTATAGGTTGTTAGCCCCATTATCCACTACTATTTTCAACTAGACAAAATATATTCGCACGATAAAGTCTAATCCAAATAAATTGTAGTATTCTTATGCCCACGCAAAATTGAAATGAATGAAATACTGAATAGAATTTCTGTTTGCTTGCTCAAACGTAAATTGTAACGATCAATTGGGGTAATTGGACCACAATAATAGTAGCCCAGAATGTACTTACATACTTTATTTCAACAATATATTATTATATCTACACTAATATTATAAAGAGGAAAGATTTGTATGTTTGTGTGTGTGTATGTTTGTAATGAATAAACTCACAAACTACTGCGCCGATTAAAAAAAATATTTCACCATTAGAAAGCCACGTCTTTACTGAGTAACATAGGTTATATTTTATCCCCGTTCTCCCACGGGAGCGGTAACTACGCGGGCGAAACCGCGTGACGTCCGCTAGTATATAATATTTTATTTTTATATAATATTTACAATGTATTCCTGTATAAACAGTTACAATATGGGCGTATGACTGCCCGAAGTCTGTGCGGATTTGTGCCCAGTTGATGGCGATAGGGTCGCTCCCTATAACATCGGATTTAACCATTACCGCTGAATTGTGGTTGTGCTTTAGGTACAGTCACGAGCAAAGTAATGCATTCACTTAGCAAAATTCAAAAGCGATTTTCTCCCAAGAAAAGCCGGCCAGTTTGACTTCGTGGGATAATTTCCGACCGGCGAAGCAGTAGACAAAATTGAGTATTTTATCTATACTCTATACTAATATTATTAGTACTACTAGTATTTTTGTATTTAACGAATAAACGTAAAAACTACTGGACCGATTTAAAAAATTCTTTCAGCGATGGATAGCTACATTATCAGCGAGTAACATAGGCTATATTTTATCCCTGTACTCCCACGGGAACGGGACCTACGCGGGTGAAACCGCGTGAAGGCCGCTATAAAAGAATAAAGTAATAATAGTACTTACAAATTAGTAGTCTTCGTGTCACCCACGGACAGTACAGAGCAGAGATCAGACAGAAGCGTCTCGGCGAGTTTGTTGGACGACCGGGAGTCGCCCGTGACTAGATTCAACCACACCGGTTGGAGGCGCGGCCCGTACACCAGGTCTGATAACCTAGAGAAAAGTGGTATTATATTTGTATGCTTAAACATATACTATCGTGTAAGCCCGTAGGGTATTCTTTGGTCTTTTGGGAAGTACATATGATTGTGTTTAAGTGCGCATTTAAGAGGCCAAACTCTAAAATGCGCACTTAGACACATATGCCTATTAAGCTGTTCTAAGTCGAATTTTTGATCTTTTGATTGATGAGTGAGGATCACTTCTGGGGAACTTTAAAAGCATTTGGACAATAATAAGAAGAGCTTTTCGGTACTCGATCAACTGCTGCGAATGTGTCCGACATGTTCACTACGTCACACATATGTCACTCACTAGCCTGGCCGCATGTTCGGCCGCGCGGTATAACATAAACACGCGGCCGCTGGTGGCGCCGGCCGCTAGAGTCGCCAGTCGCAGCCGACACACCAGTGCTTGTAACTGCGGCGAGTGTGTCCGACATGTCACTACGTCACACATATGTCACTCACCAGCTGGCCGCATGTTCGGCCGCGCGGTATAACGTAGACATGCTGCCGCCGGTGGCGCCGGCCGCTAGAGTCGCCAGTCGCAGCCGACACACCAGTGCTTGTAGCTGCGGCGAGTGTGTCCGACACGTAACTACGTCACACATATGTCACTCACCAGCTGGCCGCATGTTCGGCCGCGCGGTATAACGTAGACATGCTGCCGCCGGTGGCGCCGGCCGCTAGAGTCGCCAGTCGCAGCCGACACACCAGTGCTTGTAGCTGCGGCGAGTGTGTCCGACACGTAACTACGTCACACATATGTCACTCACCAGCTGGCCGCATGTTCGGCCGCGCGGTATAACGTAGACACGCGGCCGACGGTAGCGCCGGCCGCTAGAGTCGCCAGTCGCAGCCGACACACCAGTGCTTGTAGCTGCGGCGAGTGTGACTGACACGTCACTACGTCACACATATGTCACTCACCAGCTGGCCGCATGTTCGGCCGCGCGGTATAACGTAGACACGCGGCCGCCGGTAGCGCCGGCCGCTAGAGTCGCCAGTCGCAGCCGACACACCAGTGCTTGTAACTACGGCGAGTGTGTCAGACATGTCACTACGTCACACATATGTCACTCACCAGCTGGCCGCATGTTCGGCCGCGCGGTATAACGTAGACACGCGGCCGCCGGTAGCACCGGCTGCTAGAGTCGCCAGTCGCAGCCGACACACCAGTGCTTGTAACTGCGGCGAGTGTGTCCGACATGTCACTACGTCACACATAATGTCACTCACCAGCTGGCCGCATTTTCGGCCGCGCGGTATAACGTAGACACGCGGCCGCCGGTGGCGCCGGCAGCTAGAGTCGCTAGTCACAGCCGACACACCAGTGCTTGTAACTACGGCGAGTGTGTCAGACATGTCACTACGTCACACATATGTCACTCACCAGCTGGCCGCATGTTCGGCCGCGCGGTATAACGTAGACACGCGGCCGCCGGTAGCGCCGGCCGCTAGAGTCGCCAGTCGCAGCCGACACACCAGTGCTTGTAACTGCGGCGAGTGTGTCCGCCATGTCACTACGTCACACATATGTCACTCACCAGCTGGCCGCATGTTCGGCCGCGCGGTATAACGTAGACACGCGGCCGCCGGTGGCGCCGGCAGCTAGAGTCACTAGTCACAGCCGACACACCAGTGCTTGTAACTACGGCGAGTGTGTCAGAAATGTCACTACGTCACACATATGTCACTCACCAGCTGGCCGCATGTTCGGCCGCGCGGTATAACGTAGACACGCGGCCGCCGGTAGCGCCGGCTGCTAGAGCCGCCAGTCGCAGCCGACACACCGTGCTTGTAACTGCGGCGAGTGTGTCCGACATGTCACTACGTCACACATAATGTCACTCACCAGCTGGCCGCATGTTCGGCCGCGCGGTATAACGTAGACACGCGGCCGCCGGTGGCGCCGGCAGCTAGAGTTGCTAGTCACAGCCGACACACCAGTGCTTGTAACTACGGCGAGTGTGTCAGACATGTCACTACGTCACACATATGTCACTCACCAGCTGGCCGCATGTTCGGCCGCGCGGTATAACGTAGACACGCGGCCGCCGGTAGCGCCGGCCGCTAGAGTCGCCAGTCGCAGCCGACACACCAGTGCTTGTAACTGCGGCGAGTGTGTCCGACATGTCACTACGTCACACATATGTCACTCACCAGCTGGCCGCATGTTCGGCCGCGCGGTATAACGTAGACACGCGGCCGCCGGTAGCGCCGGCCGCTAGAGTCGCCAGTCGCAGCCGACACACCAGTGCTTGTAGCTGCGGCGAGTGCTCCAGACATCTTCTTACTACGTCACTGTACAAACATTTTACAATCGTTAATCGTTGATAATCATATTTATTAAGTACTTATATTTAGATAGTTTGGAAGTTCTTAAAAATACTTAAACAAATTTTAGACTGTTAAAAAGCTTCATAAAGTGTCAGATTAGATACCTACTCCTACATTATCAACATGAATCGACCGGATCTTCTCGTTCCAACAAAGATGAGGAAGTATTTTATTGTCATGTCTTGGAAAATAGTCAGAAGCGAGTCTATTTATGCATACATTATGTTACAGCCAAAAAAAAATATGGTTTTCCCCAAAAATGCACGCGAAAATCTTTGCCATAGACAAATAGCGAATGACCTCTCATAGCAAAACCATAGACAAATAGCTAATGACCTCTCATAGCAAAAATAAAGTTGAAAACCGACAAATTATCGTGATTTATTTTTCTCAACAAACGTAACTAGACGCAATAATGACAATCGATAAGTATTCATATTGTTAGAAACAATTGAGATTTGCCAGACTCAACACTATTGCGCAATATTGGACCAAAAACTATAAGTAACCCAGACATAATTTGGTCTCACCGCTTACTACATAATGATCATCATCATCTGCCTCGCCTTTTCAAAACTATGTTGGGGTCGGCTTCCAGTTTTACCGGATGCAGCTGAATACCTGTATTTTACATGGAGCGACTGCCTATCTGACCTCCACAACCCAGTTAGTACCGGGTAATACGATACCCCTTCGTAAGACTGGTTGTCAGACTTTTTGGGCCTCTGACTACCTAACGACTGTCAAAGATCTACAAATGACAGCCGGGACCAACGGCTTAACGTGCTTTCCGAGGCACGAAGGAAACTCGGTATGTAATGAGCGGTCACCCATCCACAGACCAACCTAGGCAAGCACGGCTTAACCTAACGATCGATCCGAGCGGCTGTTATTATTTAGCCACGAGCTCCTCGCTTACTACATAATGATGATTGCACTATTTCGAGCAAAAAAACAAATTACCTTTAGAACGGTTCATACACTCACATGACCTTCCGAGTCATCTCACGTCAAGTTGGAGCGTCCTAAACACAAATACATAAATCCTTTCCCGAAGCAAGGTTGCCATCTATTTATAATATTTTAGAGCTCGTACACATTAAACCTACAATACATTTCGACCTTTTTTTAACTGACAAAAAAAAACGGAGGAGGTTCGTATATTTTTGGTTGCCGATTTTCTTTGAAGTAACATAGTGATGTACTTAACTAACAAAAAAAAGTGGGATTAAGGTTAATTTTTTTTTGTAAACTGCCTTTACAAAATGATTTAAGTAAACAATGATGCATCAAAATTATTGTAAGTGCAATAATACTGCAAAATATACATAGATTCAATAAAAGACATTCGATTTTGACTTCGTCTAAAGAAGTGTCAGACAACCAATTCCAAACCACCCAAGCCAGAGCTGCCTTAAATCTAACTATGGCCTAGAACATGCCTAATAATGATGCTGCATCTACATATAAACAATACCCCATTTAGGTCATACATCAAGGCTGCTGCCATTCTCATACAATACTTCAATACATTCAGAAGCAGCAACCAAATTGAGCATCAGTGATGAGTACTTTAAAGTAATTTCTTGTGTTCGCGACGAACGTCACCAATCCAGCACATAAAGTGTTGCCTTACAGTTAAAAATAGTGTAGAGTCAGTGTATGGGCAATATAGTGATATATAACAAGTGCCATCAGTGAATTTAGAATAGTTTAGATAGTAATTTACAGACGCGCTAGACACATATAGGCTCGCAAGTGGAGTTTTATAGTTTAATTTAACGTTTTTGTGAGGTCCAGGTAGCCTAGGTTGCGACCTAGGCCTGGATATAGTATTTTTTTATAACTTAGCTAATAGTTGAACCACTTAGACGAGAGTATGACGGTCTAGCGCGGCCATATTCGACAAAAACGAGAAAAAATTGTCTTACAGATTTACAGTTGAAGGATCGTTACAGGCTGAAAAATACAGACACGAAAAAATAAGTAACAGTTTTAGATGGACCATATACTCGTCTAGTATATGACAATTATATACTTACAGTCACAGCAACAGTTTTCGTGTAATTCAGCCTGCAAGACCCTTCATCCAGACACTTTTGGAAAAGCTGTCCGGTTTTATGGAAATAATTTCCACATTTTAATAAAGATTTTCGTTGTTTCTATGTCTGTACATAAATAACGTTATGTAGAATTGTGGCGATGTATATAATGTGTTTAAACATAAGCTCAAAATTGTAATCTGCAGAAAGATTGTACATTTCTATAATCAAATTTTCATTAAAGTTTTCCGAAATCAGGAAGCGAAATCAGGGTCCTCGTTACAGTAAAGTTCTGGAATACCTTAGTAAACTCGACTTTTCTAGGAATTGTAGTCATCAGTACGGCAAATATATATAGTAAACAGTCAATAAGTAGTGCGCGAATAATCCTGAAATCGCTTCCTGTACAGTCATGAAAGTTAAATAAGTGTCTTATTTTCCCAGTAACCCCTATCCCCCCTCGTTAGGTCTGCGCCTGAGATAGCGACGAATGATCAGCTACAGTTAATTAGGTGTAGGACGTCAGCGCCGTCTGGCGGCGATGTATAGTACAAGCGTGCGCCCGGTAATAATAGGGTATAGGCAGAGCACCAGGTACACGTATCCACGCCAGCAATAATTTTTGCGTAAAGTTACTTAGTTTGATGAACAGAATGCTTAGTTGACGGCTTCGTGATGAGGTCTTTTACACCCTGTATACTGCTAAACCAACCTTCAACGTGCAAATACTGTATACAATTTTAAAAAAAACTTGAACATCGCTTGGAAGTAAGGACTACTGTTGAGATTGGTAGCTGGGTATATGACTGAAAATTGGTATTTATAAAAGACGAAGGACCAAAAAGTATTAATTAAAGAAAGAGTCGTAGTTCTACTCACATTTGCGTGGAATCATTGACACTGATCAGCAACGCTAGGCCAAGCTTGTTCTTCCTATGCACCATCGCTGACCCCGTGCTAGCTATGCTGTCACTTGTACCGCTTGTCGTGCTGTTGCTGTATAGCTGTTGGCAAACACATGGATTTGGTGATTTAGAGTGTTTAGCTAAATTCAAGAACATGGAAAGTAAAGGATACATGATTGATTTTGTGTTAAAATTGGTAACAATAAAATTTGTTAATGTGAAATAGGTACATTAGGTCGGCAAGGTTACAGCAAGGTTCTGCTCCCGGAGGAAGCCTTTCTGGGGTATGCTGGGCAGAGGATCTAACGCAGTCATGCAGGCCACTATGTTGTTTATCGCTGATTCTATGGTAAGAGCTGAACTCCTTGCGGTTGATGACGGCCTGGTAGCTTCTGATTCCAGAAAACGGCGGGTCGAGGGACTTACGAGGCCAATATTTGTCCACCGTTGACTATATGGTATTGTATTGAACTTCTACTGGAATTTACCAGCCTGGGCTGTCCTGTTCCCGGAGGAAAGGTTGTGTTTTCTAGCCGACTACGCTGAGAAGATACTCCAAAACAATTACAGAGGTCAAAGAAGTTCATCCAATTTCTTGTAACTGTCAGAACATGAGAGCCATGTAGGTTAATGTTAAAAAACTTCATAAATTTCCTATAGAAAAGGTCACGCAGAAGTGTCTTCTAAAAATCTATGGAATCATTGGAATGCTTGTTTTGGTATAGATTCCCACGATACGACGTAGCATCGTGCACGATGCCGCGTCGTAGCACGATGCGACGTCGTATCGTGTTTATGTGTACGAGCGGGTAGGTTGAGTTAATTGATATAAAAATAAAACTTTTATGCCCTTAGTAATAAGGTTGAAAAGTGGTCGACCGTCAGTGAACTTGGTAGTACACCAAACTTAATGTGTGTTTAGGATGTGTCTCTGATACGCTGCTTTACTTGATTCAATAAATTATCACTGTACATCTTTAAAGTAAACAATCGTTGCTAATAATAAGTCACACATCACACAATCGTCCCACATTCACGAGTTATAGCCAAAAAAAGAAAGACAACAGCCTGTATTTGAATAATCACTTAGTTAACACACTGTACGTAAATGGTAGAAGCACGTGATGCGTAACCAACATTTCCGTTCGAGTAATAAATGAGCCGATTGTTAAGTCGCTCTAATTGTTCCAGTAACAGTTGGGAAAGATTATCTGGTAGAATACTAGGCAAATTAATTTGTTCTAGGTTGTATGATTGATATAGTTGTATCAGTCACTTTATAGGATATGACGTCCCGCGGTTTCACCCGCGTAGTTCCCGTTACCGTGGGAGTACGGGAATAAATAGGGAATAAATAATAGCCTATAGCACTCACGAATAATGTAGCTTTCTACCAGTGAAACAATTTTTAAAATTGGTTTATTACTTCCGGAGATTACCCCCTACATACAAAAACACAAACATACAAATTTACAAGCAAATGTTACCTATTTATTTATAATATTAGCATAGACTGATAAGCGTACTAGACTGCAGTATTTGTTGAAAAACATAGACGACCCGAAAACTCATACATTTAATAATATTCGGCTTCCGATTGGCTAACTCCGGCCGGCATTTACCTTTGATGAATGTTCATGTTGCAGCAGATTATTTAACTACGCTGCATTTTTCCCAAACTCTTATTTCTACATAAACTCGGTTTTACTGTCCGGCTGCGCCGCTCGCGCTGGCCCGAATAATATAAGTAGGTACTTATAGGAATGTATAGAACGCCGTAGATTTATTCTACTAGACACAGTATGTCCCTTAGCCATCAATTGTCGTGATTTAGATTACGAGAGTTCTAATCAATCTTTTTATTACCAACGACGTTTTGTCCGAATCCCACCGTCCGCCGATCACGAGACTCGTGACTTCAGTTTGCGAGTAGATTGCCAGTGACGGACGGACAGCTACTTAGGTGAAGAGAGGGGTTTTCCCTGCCGACATTTGGTCTCGATTAACATCGGTAATTCAATACGTTAACGTTAAAAATGCAAATGTATCATCGCAAATGTATCATCGATCTTCTATCCTGTCTCAAGTTTATTTAGGGTCAACGCAGCATATGTCTTTTCCTTCTTCAATACTTCTCTATTTGTCATAATTTCTGTAGTGACCCCCCCCCCCCTTTTTTTTGCCATACCACCTTTGACACAGTCCTTTAAAACGTTTCTTTGTTTTTCCCAACATTCATAGTACGCAAAACTTTATCAGTAGACATCGCAGAACGACTTGAGTCTTGAGTGTTTTAAAATCTTATACCTGCCTTATTTTCAAGTGCAGAGGTATTATTTTTTCATTGTATCCACTTCATCGTTTAGCTTAGCTCATGTATGGAAACGAGATGGAAATGCAAATGAATGCCAAACGACAACAGAAACATTTCACAAACAATCTATAAATGCCGACATGAGATGAATGATTGTTTTCTCCGAATTACAAACAAAATGCATTTAGCTTTCAATTTTCACGAGAAAACACAAATATTTTACCAATAAGTGAAATAATGTTAGGTAGTTTTTCAAGTAGTCTGTCAACTAAACAGATGCTTGAAGCTGCGGTGAAAATAAGTTCGAGGAATTCATGTAAACTTGTAGTAGTGCTTTGACCTTATTTTTTTACTGAAACATAAATTATTCGACCCGAATGGCGCAGCGGTAGTGAGGCAGCCTTACGTTCTTAGGGTCCCGGGTTCTAATCCCGGTTGGAGCAAATGTTTGTGTCATGAGCATGGACATCTGTTTCGAAGTCATGGATGTTTATATTATGTAAGTAAGTATAATAAGTATGGGTTCCTTCTATCTGGCAGAATCTTGATGCTCCGAAATTTATTTGGCATAACACACTTGGCATAATCTTCTTTAAACGAATATTTTTAAGGCATAATTTTTTTTTAACATTGTTATTGTTTGGCCGAATGTTTGTATGTCCGAATTTACAATGGCATACTTATAAGATGGCAGAATATTATTTGGCATAATTATCTTTGGCAATGTTCAAATTCCGCATAATTTCGTTTAGAATAATGATTATTTAGAGCGACTATTATTTGGTACAATTTCACTTGGCATACTATGAAGATGGCAGAATTCCATTTGGAATTATTGCCATTTCTATAAAATAGCAATTTTAACCTTAAATTAGAATAAAAATATTGTCCTACAAAGACAATATGTTACGCTAAAAAAGTTAGTGACAGAAACGAATCGCTCCAAAACCGACTCCACGTAGTCTTGTCTGCCCTACCCCTAGAGTGTAATTTAAATCCGCGAAGGCGCGGAAGGGTGAGGCGGCCCGTGAGCTGAGGAGCAGGTGGTTTTGACGCTCGCCGCCGTAGCTGAGGCTGGCCGGCTTCGCCGGCCAGCAAGCCGAAGCTGCGGTGGTGAGCGTAAAACACATCTGCGACGATAAGCTCGCGTGGGACCGCCGGAACCCTGCAGCGCCGGAGCCGTGACAGAAACCATGCCTGCTGCATGTTGCATGCTTGCTTGCATGCTGCATGCTTGCTTGCATGCTGCATGCTGGTTGCACGCATGGTGTATGCTGGTTTGCATGTTTGCATACTGCATGGTTATTTGCACGTTTGCATGTTTGCATACTGCATGCTTGCTGCATGCATGATGTATGCTTGCCTGATCAGAAATATGCAGCAATTAACATTATCATCGTATGTTTGTGGCAAAAAAAAAATGTACTATTAATTTTATTATTATGGTAAGAAATACAAAATTATTAAAACCATGATTTTTTTGTTATGTGATAGATCAGATGCCTCATCTGATCTATCACATATCACATTTCCATTATTTTTCATAATGAAATGTGTGCCAAAAGATGATTCTGACTGTAAACTTTCTGTAATATGATAGTTCTGCCTTTTAATGACTATCGATATGAAATTTATGCCAAAAGATGATTCTGACTGTGAACTTTCTGCCATAAGATAGTTCTACTTTTAATTCTTATGCATATGAAATTTATGCCTAAAGATGATTCTGACTTACAAAATTATGAGTTTTGAATGTATGATAAATGAGTGTCTGCCACACGATTTTCTGCGAAATGAAGTTTATGCCATCTACTGTTATTGAAAGTAATATTATGACATAAAAAGTTCTGCTATAAAGGGTAGACCCAATAAGTATGTATTTACAAACAAAAAAGTATCTATGTAGTATATCAACTATCTGGTGTCCACGACACAAGCCTCGTTGCTTAGTGTGGCAGATGGCGCTGTGTGTTAATGTCCAGCGATATTTATTTATTATTTTATTTATTTAGTATCTCTCCAGGTCTTCGATTCAAAGACCATCGGTTACTTTTCTATCGTCTCCCCTGTACCCTTACAAAATATACTACAGTTTAGGTGATGGAAACCTAGAAAAAAAGATAAAGAGCGACACCGACCCTTAGGATTTACAGACTCCTAAAAAATCAGGTTAATGATTATTATCTTTCAGCAATGGTCCAACGTTAATTGGGGTCGGTGCAACGTTTTCTTCTTCAATTATCCAATGTCAAGCGTCCCGCTATCATTCACTCTCGTTTATTTCATTGTGATTCCTCACACAATTCGACAATTCGGTTTCTTCTAGGCAAGCGTGATCCACCCTAGGCCGCATCATTAGACCAGTTGAGACCAACCGCAAGAGTCATCATCTGCCTAGCCTTTTCCCAACTTAGTTGGGGTCGGCTTCCAGTTTTACCGGATGCAGCTGAATACCAGCATTTTACATGGAGCGACTGCCTATCTGACCTCCACAACCCAGTTAGTACCGGGTAATACGATACTCCTTGGTAAGACTGGTTGTCATACTTTTTGGGCCTCGGACTACCTAACGACTGTAAAGATCTAAAAATGACAGCCGGGACCAACGGCTTAACGTGCTTTCCGAGGCACGGAGGAAACTCGGTATGTAATGGGTGGTCACCCATCCACAGACCAACCTAGGCAAGCATGGCTTAACCTAACGATCGACCCGAGCGGCTGTTATTATTTAGCCACGAGCTCCTCCGCAAGAGTATGAGTAAATAAAACTATCCGCCTTTCTTCTTTCTAGTTAAAATCGAGTCACATGACATACAACCAAAATTTTCTGCGTCATATGACCTTTATCGTTCCAAATAGAGGGTGCACTGGTTTCGTCATGTCCTCACGTGACTTAAGTCGGTGACCGAACCTCGATGTTTCTGTTTGGAACCGGTTCCTTACACCGGTCTTGAATTGAATTAATTTAATGTTTTTTATATTTACTCTTAGTGCCTTTGCTCAATTTTTGATACTTATGGTTTGCGTTTTCGACTTTCGGTTCAAGTTCAACGTAAGTTCTATAAATATCTTCATATTTATAGAACTTACGTAGAAACGTAAATTCAAGATCTTATCTTATGATGGTTGGAGGAAATTTATTGCGATGTTTTGACAGTTTAATTAAAAACAAAGCAATTCATTGTGTTTACAACGTTTCATGTGCCGGTAGTGTACCTAATTAAAAAAAACCGGCCAAGTGCGAGTCGGACTCGCGCACGAAGGGTTCCGTACCATTATCTATACATTAGACAAAACGGCAAAAAAATCACGTTTGTTGTATGGGAGCCCCCCTTAAATATGAATTTTATTCTGTTTTTAGTATTTGTTGTTATAGCGGCAACAAAAATACATCATCTGTGAAAATTTCAACTGTCTAGCTGTCACGGTTCATGAGATACAGCCTGGTGACAGACAGACGGACAGACAGACGGACAGACAGCGAAGTCTTAGTAATAGGGTTCCGTTTTTACCCTTTGGGTACGGAACCCTAAAAAGGATTAGAATTCCATGCAAAGATAAATCCCATGAAATTTTTAACGAAATCCGATTCAAATGGAAACGTAATTTTTTTTCTATTTTTGACGAAGGTTAGTAATAAAGTATAATCTAGACTTCTAGAGCATCTAATACGATATTAAATTACTAAGACCTTTCACTGGCACTATCCTTTATTACAGAGAAAGTCGAATTAATCTAGAACTTAGTAATTGACTTACGAGTAAAACTACTGCGAGCTATAGCGGCAACAGAAATACATCATCTGTGAAAATTTCAACTGTCTAGCTGTCACGGTTCATGAGATACAGCCTGGTGACAGACAGACGGACAGACGTACAGACGGACAGATGGACAGACGGACAGACAGCGAAGTCTTAGTAATAGGGTTCCGTTTTTACCCTTTGGGTACGGAACCCTAACAAAGACGACTCGAAATAATACATATTTTATATTCGACTTTTATTAAGCATTTTTCCGAACTAAAACCCTAAAAAAAACAATAGCGAGTTCAAAGATATTGATGGAGATAACTGACTGGCTCAATCGTTGTCATATCGCATTCGTCTTCTTTTTATTCGAATAAGGTTGGTCTTATCAATCAAAGCTAGTTTCAATGTAAAGGGACCATGTCTTTACTAACATTAGAGAAAATAGAAAAACCACACTGTTATGTACACTAATATTATAGAGAGGAAAGATTTGTATTTTGGTATGTTTGTAATGAATAAACTCAAAATACTACTGCGCCGATTTCAAAAATTCTTTCACCATTAGAAAGCTACATTCAGCCTGAGTAACATACATTTTATCTCCGTACTCCCACGGGAACGGGAACTACGCGGGTGAAACCGCGTGACGTCCGCTAGTCTATACTATCTATACTAATATTATAAAGAGGTAACATTTGTTTGTAAGTTTGTATGTAGGGGGTAATCTCAGGAAGTAATGAACCAATTTTAAAAATTGTTTCACTGGTAGAAAGCTACATTATTCGTGAGTGCTGTAGGCTATATTTTATTCCCGTACTCCCACGGGAACGGGAACTACGCGGGTGAAACCGCAGGACGTCCGCTAGTGTTTAATAATTCGGCTCAATGTCAAAAGCAGAAATTCCAAAAACGCATTTGTTTGTAGTTTTGCGGAGGCATCCACTAGACGCCGCTTAGTACTCGTGAAAACCATAACCAAAGCTTACACCAATATAAAGGGAACTGATATCGTAAATAGCATTCCAAACTTAATAACAGGTACATCATGTGGAAACCAGTATGCCTGAGAGATATTTTTCGATGAAAGCCAAATCAGAAGCCCATGGGCGGTATAAAATTCTGACACCAGGCCCCTTATTCACAACGCTTCGATTCGGTAAGTCGTATGTCTATTTTTTTTTGGAGGTATTCCATGAAGCACACCCAAACGAAGCACACCCAGACGAAGCACACCTAAAGTATTCCACTTAGCACACCCATGGGTGGGCTTCAAATAAAAATTTAATATAATTAATTTCCTATTCCACGAAGCACACCTACGAATATCACTCGCATAATGCGGGGACTAAGAAATTATATTCGTAGGTGTGCTTCGTGGAATAGGAAATTAATTATATTAAATTTTTATTTGAAGCCCACCCATGGGTGTGCTAAGTGGAATACTTTAGGTGTGCTTCGTTTGGGTGTGCTTCATGGAATACCTCTTTTTTTGACATTACGAAATCGAGCGAAATGGACATACGATTTTCCGAATCGAAAATTGAACCGAAGGGTTGTGAATAGCTATGCAGGTCAGTCACTAACCACACGATGAAGAAAGGAATAACAGGTACTCATGGTAATACTGTGCATAGTCAATAATAAAAAAAAACTAGTAAAAGCTTGTATACTAAAGGGTGTAAAACAGCTCTTAACGAAGCCGAAAGGCACTTGTTCTCCTCGTCATTGCGATCATTTTTTTGCTGTACACCATACCTGGGAACCTTCTAGTTACGGAGATATTGGGGGTCAAAGTTCCAACTTTTTGACAAGTTTTTTTTTAAATACATATTTTTAATGTACCATTTTTACTTTAAACACCTCCACGACCACCGTACTATTCAATCCATCCATCAGCACAATGTTTTGAGTGCGTTACATTGAGTTCTACCACAAAACATGACTTTTCACCCCGAAAAAAAAGTCGTTTCCCAGCAATAATTTTTGCGTAAAGTTACTTAGTTTGATGTACAGAACGCTTGGTTGACGGCTTCGTGATGAGGTTGTTTACACCCTGTATATTGTAACTCACATTCCTAAGTTAATAACGGATACTTTTGTTAATACAGTCTAAACGCCTTAATACGATAAACAACAGCCCATAACGTCCACTCCTGGATATAAGCCTCTCCCATGATGGAAGGAAATTGCCGTAATCTCCACGCTTGGCAGGCGGATTGGAGATCGTAGTGATGAAAGACTAACAGAAAACGCTGCTGCCCATTCTCAGGTCTACGGAGGCGCAAGGTGTTCTGCCTCAGACATTAGTCGCCTTATACGACACCCTTGAGTGTAATGGGTTGGTTCTATTCTACTCTGCCGGATACAACACGGCTCAAAAATCGGCTCACAATCCGATAAAACTACATAACATAACATCACGCCTGTAATCCCCGAAAGGTTAGGCAGAGGTGTACCTAATAGTACACTCACATTTCGCCAGAAGTCCCATGTAATAGGGAGCGAGCCTATTGCCATCAACCGGGCAATCCAGACTCCGTGGCTCCGATAAAACTAGTTTAACTCAATGAATTATCTATAGATAAGCATAGTATGTAGGTAGGGCTTGTTTTTCTTTTCCAAGAGACCAATAAAAGTATTACAACAATAAAAAATAAGCTGTGATAACTTATCATAGTTTTTATAACTATGATAAGTTATCACAGCTTATTTTTTATTGTAAATAAGTAGTTTTATTCATAAGTCAATTACCAAGTTCTAGATTAATTCGACTTTCTCTGTAATAAAGGATAGTGCCAGTGAAAGGTCTTAGTAATTTAATATCGTATTAGATGCTCTAGAAGTCTAGATTATACTTTATTACTAACCTTCGTCAAAAATAGAAAAATATTACGTTTCCATTTGAATCGGATTTCGTTAAAAATTTCATGGGATTTATCTTTGCATGGAATTCTAATCCTTTTTAGGGTTCCGTACCCAAAGGGTAAAAACGGAACCCTATTACTAAGACTTCGCTGTCTGTCCGTCTGTCTGTCCGTCTGTCTGTCACCAGGCTGTATCTCATGAACCGTGACAGCTAGACAGTTGAAATTTTCACAGATGATGTATTTTTGTTGCCGCTATAACAACAAATACTAAAAACAGAATAAAATTAATATTTAAGGGGGGCTCCCATCCCCGACCCTTGAAGGTGTCAGGAGGGGTCGGGGGTGCGTAGCAGCCCGGTTCGGGGAGATCGTAGTGGTGGGAGTATACTTCTCCCCGAGCCGAACTCTCGTCGAGTTCCACAACTCTCTCGCAGAGTTGAGTGTTGTCGTCGGAAACCATTCCCTCCCCGTGCTTGTCCTCGGGGACTTCAATGCCAAGAACTTGGCTTGGGGTTCTCGTTGCACAGACGTGCGGGGAAGGATGGTGGAAGACTGGGCCCTGGAGAAGGGCCTGGTCGTCCTAAATCGGGGTTCTGTCCCCACGTGTGTGCGGATGCGGGGCGAGTCGGTGGTGGACATTCCGTTCGCTAGCCCCGCTCTGTCACCGCGTGTCATTGACTGGCGTGTTATGGAGGGGGTGGAGACCTATTCCGACCACCGGTACATCCGGTTCGACGTCTCCACCCAGACCCCAAGCGCGCCGGTCCAACAGGCCCCGAGTGGTCCGCGTTGGGCGCTGAAGCAGCTGGACCGGGAGCTCCTCCTGGAAGCCTCGATCGTGCAGGCCTGGGTGACATCACCGGACAGGCCTGCCGACGTTAACAATGAGGCAGGGTAGTTCCAGGAGGCCATGTCTGACATCTGCGACGTGGCAATGCCCCGTGTTCGGCCAAGAAGCGCCCGGCGTCAGGTGTACTGGTGGTCGCGCGAGCTGACATCTCTGCGCGAGGCGTGCGTGGCTGCACGACACCTGTACGCCAGGCATCGCAGGCTCCGCATCCGCCCACCGGATGCGGCAGCCATTGAGGCGGAGCTTTATGAGGGGTAGAGAGCGGCGAAAACCGCCCTCCGCGAAGCGGTCCTGCGGGCCAGGGATCAGGCCTGCGAGGAGTTGCTGGGGACTCTCGACAGAGATCCGTGGGGGCGCCCTTACAAGTTGGTGCGGGACAAACTCCGCCCCTGGGCCCCCCCACTGACGCAGAGTCTCCGGCCTGAGCTCGTGGAGGACGTGGTGAGCACTCTGTTCCCTTCGCGAGGGGAACACCCACCCCCGCCTATGGCTCCGCCGCCTGCGATGCTGGAAGCGGACCAACAGGACGACGACGACAACGCTCCGGAAGTGACTGGGGTAGACCTGAGAGTGGCGGTACGCAGGCTCAGTGCCAAAAATACCGCCCCGGGACCCGACGGCTTGCCTGGCAAAGCCTGGGTCCTGGCCTCGGAGGCTCTCGGGCCCCGACTAGAGGGGCTCCTTAGCGCATGCTTGGAGAGAGGCCAGTTCCCGCTTCGTTGGAAGACGGGAAAGCTGGTCCTCATTCGGAAGCCGGGGCGCCCTGCGGACTCTCCGTCCGCATACCGGCCCGTGGTGCTGCTCGACGAGGTGGGCAAGCTCTTTGAAAGAGTAATTGCAAACCGCCTCGCCGAGCACCTTGCGGGGACTGGGCCGGACCTTGCGGAACACTAGTTCGGTTTCCGCAAGGGGCGCTCAACGGTGGACGCCATCATGCGCGTGAGAGCCCTCACGACGGGGGATGCGGTGTCCAGAGGTGGGGTTGTCTTGGCGGTGTCTCTCGACATCGCCAACGCCTTCAACTCCATGCCCTGGAGCTGCATTAGGGAGGCACTCCGGTATCACCGGGTGCCGACCTACCTCCGTCGAGTGGTTGGGGACTACCTGACGGACAGGGCAGTCATTTACCCTGGTCGCAGCGGAGAATGGAACCGGCGAGAGATGTCGTGCGGTGTTCCGCAGGGATCGGTCCTAGGGCCGTCCTTGTGGAACATCGGGTACGACTGGGTGCTGCGCGCCGACCTCCCTAGCGGAGTCAGCGTGGTTTGCTACGCAGACGACACGCTGGTGCTAGCACAGGGGGGGTCGCACGAGGCGGCGGCCGAAGTGATGACACGCGGGGTTGCGATAGTCGTTGAGAGGATCCGGCAATTGGGTCTCGAGGTGGCATTGCACAAGTCCGAGGCCATGTGCTTTCATGGGCCTCGGAATGCGCCACCTCCGGGATCCTCACTGACGGTAGGAGGGGTATCCATCGGCGTTGAGTCGACGTTAAAGTACTTGGGACTTGTCCTTGACAGCCGGTGGAACTTCGTAGAACATTTCCGACGTTTGGCCCCCAAACTGGAACGGACTGGGGCTGCCTTCAGGCGGCTCCTGCCCAATCTGGGGGGGCCGAACGCCTCCTGCCGGAGGCTCTACGCGGGAGTCGTGCGGTCAATGGCCCTTTACGGGGCCCCGGTGTGGGCGCGTTCATTGAGGCGGCGAGCCGCCCACTACCTAAACGCGCCCCAAAAGGTGGTAGCCGTAAGGCTGGCCCGGGGCTACCGCACGATTGCCCGCGAGGCGGCGAGCCTCCTTGCCGGATTGCCGCCATGGGATCTGGAGGCGATAGTCCTCGCGCGCCTACATGAATGGCGCGCGGAGGCGCTAAGCCGGGGGGAAACTCCGCTGCCGCGGCAAATTGTCGCTCAGCGGACAGACTTCCGGCGAGATCTCATGGCGACATGGAGAGAGCGACTGTCGCAACCCCGTGCAGGGCACGCCACGATAGTGGCGATAAGTCCCCTCTTTGAGGAGTGGCTTGAGAGACGCCACGGCGTCCTCACCTTCCGCCTGACGCAGGTCCTCACCGGACACGGAGTGTTCGGGAGGTTCCTGCACCGAATCAGGCGGGAGGAAACGCCCGGGTGCTTCCATTGTGAGGATCGACCGGAGGACACGGTGGAACACACGGTGGAGGTGTGCCCCGCGTGGGCGGAGCACCGCCGTGTCCTCGAAGCGGCGATCGGCAGCGTTGACCTCTCGCGTCCGGCCCTGGTGCAAGCCATGGTCCGGAGCGAGACGGAATGGGACGCCGTCACCTCCTTCTGCGAAGCAGTAATGCTAGAGAAGGAGGTGGCGGAACGTGAGAGGGAGAGAACCTCTCAACGTCCCGGCCGCCGCGGGAGACGCCCCGGGCGTCGGGGGCCACCACCACGTAGCCCCCGGCCACCGTAGGCGCGGGCCTGTGGACGATGAGCTATGGGCTAGCTCGCCGTCCGTCCGTCTCATGACGACAGGCCGTGTCGACGGCGCGTTCGTGTTCCACGCGCGCCTCAAAGAGAGTCAGCAAAAAGGAAGGGGTCCGTAAGGACCGATGCCTGCCGGGGTTGCGGGACTATTCGAAAGAGATACCGTGGCCCCGGAACACAAAGGGCGATGAAGGAACATGGATGGGTTTTAGTCAGTAAAAGTCTGACACTCCCTCCTGCTCCGCCCAGAGCGGGAGGGGTTATTTGATGATTTCCCAACCGAAAAAAAAAAAAAGAAAAAAAAAAAAAAAGGGGGGCTCCCATACAACAAACGTGATTTTTTTGCCGTTTTGTCTCATGTATAGATAATGGTACGGAACCCTTCGTGCGCGAGTCCGACTCGCACTTGGCCGGTTTTCTCAATAGCCGTAGCTACTCTTTACAACATCAGCTATCTGCCAGTAAAAGTCTCGTCAAAATCAGTCCAGCCGTTTCGGAGATTAGCCGGAACAAACAGACAATAAAACAAAAAATAAAAAAATAAAATGAATGTCATAACAATTCATAAAATACAATAAAAATATCAATTTCAAGTCAATTAAGAAAATTATACTTTCGAATTTTGTACTAATTTATAATTCATCAATAGAATAAAGACACTTGTTTAACAAGAACCGTTTGTCAGACTCTCAGGCCACTGACTACCTAACGACTGTCAAAGATCTAAAAATGACAGCCGGGACCAACGGCTTAACGTGCTTTCCGAGGCACAAAGGAAACTCGATATGTAATGGATGTTCCCCATCCACGGACCAACCTAGGCAAGGACGGCTTAACTAAAAGACACGAGCTCCATTCATCTCTTTTTTAGTATGTTAGGAATATTTCCACCTCACGCGACGCGCCATATCTAATCAAACAACGCTCCTACAATAGAAACATCGGACAACTCGCATCACCCTACACAATCAAACATAACAAAGTTGCAGCTATAAAACTACCTTCAGCATTCTGTCATTGTCCTGATAACGGCTCACATGACTGAACTATAGTCTGGACATCATGTGACGGGCATTGATAATACTGATAGTGTTGTTTGTAAACAATTACTGAATTGCTCCTAGTGATAGCACTATCCTAGTTCGCCGAGCTTTCGATAGCATTTGTTTTTCTACGATGGTACTTGTGTATCGGCGATTGTGTTTTGTTTAATATGTCAAGCAATTTGATTTATCGCTGTCTGCTGATAGGTCTGAAGTGGCACACCAACAGTCTAACGCATCCAGACTGGCTAGACAGATTTATAGATACTATAGAGGTTCATCATCTGCCTAGCCTTTTCCCAACTACGTTGGGGTCGGCTTCCAGTCTAACCGGATGCAGCTGAATACCAGTATTTTACGTGGAGCGACTGCCTATCTGACCTCTACAACCCAGTTAGTACCGGGTAATACGAAACCCCTTGGTAAGACTGGTTGTCAGACTTTTTGGGCCACTGACTTCCTGTAACGACTGTCAAAGACAAATGACAGCCGGGACCAACGGCTTAATCTGCTTTCCGAGTCACGGAGGAAACTCGATATATACTGGGTGGTCACCCATCCACAAACCAACCTAGGCAAGCACGGCTTGACCTAAAGATCGAGCGGCTGTTATTACTTAGCCACGGGCTCGTCGAGATACTATAGAGCTTAACAGAACAAATATCATTAAAAAAACCGGCCAAGTGCGAGTCGACCCCAATAAAACTTTGCCTGACCCGGGAACCAGACCCAGCGCAAAATGCTCAGCCTTCGCGCTTGGGACCACTCGACCAATAAGGCAGCAAGTTCTACTACAAGAAAATTCGTTACAAAACATCTCTTTACTGATTTCCCATCATCATCAGCCTAGCCTTTACCCAGCAATGTTGGGGTCGGCTTCCAGTCGAACCTGATGCAGCCGAATGCTAGTAATTTACATGAAGCGACTGCCTATCTCATATCCACAACCTCCTGTTATAGTTCGGTTCTAACTTAATGGCGGCTTGGAAGTTAGCTGCAAGTGACGGTCTGCGCATTATAAAGACAAAACGATGCGTCATCTGCGCCCCGTTGATACCTAAAATTGTTGTCTGCTCAGTTTTACATTAGATGCTCCGAATAAAGTTTTAAGCGTTATTCCTGCGCAGACCGTCACTCGCAGCTAACTTCCGAGCCGCCATTAAGTTTGAACCGAACTATACCGGGGTATACGATAAGTAAGGACTGGTTGTCAAACTCTCGGGGCTATCTACCCGTAACGACTGTATAAAAACCTACAAATTCTCATTACTGATTTCCATTTATACTACACTATGATTAACTTGACTCTACTTTGAAAAAAGGAAACTAAAAACCTAGAGAAGATCCAATCTAAGAACAAATGAAATAGATCATGTATTTCAATTCCGACATACATCTTATTATCAAAGCTACTCCATCATAAATCTCTGCAACTGTCTATCATATGCAATTTACATCAAACAGGAAGTATCTTCTCACGAGGGCTCTGACGTCATCAAATCATTTGACAGACAGTTATATTGTTATAGCACTGCTTCAATATTTACCATGACGTGTCTATTTGGAAAATAGATTGTGGAAATGATATTATTCAATATGTTTTCAATTTTGATTGACGTCTAGGACGCTCAGTGCAAAACACGTGTAAAATAATACTTAGGTGTCGATTATATTGTGCACAAACTAAACTTAATTTAGGCTAAGTATTGCTATCTTTTACTAAAAGGCATTGCGAGAAAAGGACGGTTATAGCTATGAACTAAGTTAGAGATGTCAAACTAGTTCATGCCTTGCGCTTCTATTAGTTCAAACTAAATTTGACAGCTCTAAATTACGCCCGTCTCTTTCTCGTTTTGATGAGGATAACGTAAAAAGGTCAAATATCCTAAGCATGCAGCCTCCTCAAAAACAAGAATTTAAAAAAACAAGAATTAAAAAAAAAACAAAAGCCTTTTAAAATTCGAACAACTAACCTGTGAATCAGAACTGGCAGCATTACTAGTTTTAGTTGGAACTCCTAGTAGATTGGTAGTGTTGCTACTTTGATGTCCAACGTCAAACTTGGTCGCCATGTTCTGGAACGTTCTCCGCTGCCAACTGCCGTTGCTAGAGGTACTCAGTTTTCTGCCTGGTGGTACTGATGGAGAACAAATAAACTTGACTTGGGAAATATTTGACTTAAAGAAGGAAAACAGTAAACGTAGGATATTTGGGACTCTTTTACACCCGAATCTTTAAATTAGTCAAAGTGAGTAATAACTTGGGATTTTTTAATCTGTAGTTTAGTCATTGATTGAAGTTGAATTGTCAAAAGTTAGAATAGGGTAGATGAAAAAAAATCTAATAAGTCCGTCAGATACATTTACAAAAAATATTAGACACATATTTTTTCTTATTACACGTAAACAAAAAATGAAGACGATACAGTACGTCGAAAACTCGTGTGACGTCACATTTGAGTACATTTTTTACTCAAATTTGACGTCACCAACCCCCACTTTGCCACGTTTTTCCCCCACCAATCTTTGACACGTTTTATCTTCGTCAATTTGTATTAATTTAATAAAACAAAAAACACGTATCCAATATTTTTCTATAATCTAACTGACGGACTAAACAGAATCATATTTTTATTTTTAGTCAGTCATCATCCCTATTCTTAGCTTTGCTTTCTTTGTTCAAATTGATGCTTGACTATATAGATACCAGGGTTAGACGTGCTACACTAGGCATGCTACATGTTCTCTGGGTCGGCCTGTGCCCTCATGCCCAATCGGGCCAGGCCAAAGTATGGAGCACCCCTCAGGCTATAGGAAGGTGGAGGGACGATTTCCGCAGGATGACTGGTAGCAACTTGTCTTGATTAACGAAGCCGAAAACGAATAAAATGGTGTACAATAGGCTAGTTTCCACCATCAATAAATTGCTAATCTATTTAGTCCGTCAGTTAGAGTCATCATCTGCCTAGCCTTTTCCCCACTATGTTGGGGTCGGCTTCCAGTCTAACCGGATGCAGCTGAATACCTGCATTTTACATGGAGCGACTGCCTATCTGATCCACAACCTAGTTAGTACTGGGTAATACGACAACCCCTTGGTAAGACTGGTTGTCAGACTTTTTGGGTCACTGACTACCTGTAACGACTGTCAAAGATCTGCAAATGACAGCCGGGACCAACGGCTTAACGTGCTTTCCGAGGCACGAGGTCAGTTAGAGTATTGGAAAATAATGGACTCATATTTTTTGTTTTTGTAAATCAATGAACATTGACAAAGTTAGAACGCATCAAAACTCGGGAGTGGGGGCTCGTGACGTCACAACGCACTAAAAATTATAGCACGGCGTGACGTATGACGGGAATTTTAAAAGCGTCGTATCTTTTGCAATTTTGGTCTACGTGACAAAAGAAAAAATACGTGTCAAATATTTTTTGCAAATCTAACTGACGGACTAAGTAGATTTTTTCGGAACACAAGCCTATTAGATAAGGGTATATCTAACTAGACTGATGCGAGTTGACGATACATATTTGATAAATTTCTGGTTTATAGTCTGGAGAACTGTGATTTTCCGAAAACATGGGAAAATTTTAATGTTTGTATTCTTAAATACCTCGACTAAGCCTCTTTGGGTTTACCCAGTATGTATAATACTGGTTTCTTGCGGATTTTTAATTATTTACCCCAAAATATATACCTATTCTTGATATAAAAATAACGATTCTAAATATTATGTGTCACATGATTTTTAAGGCAACGTCCTGTCCTTCGAAATGCACATTTTATCTTGCGAATAAATATAAACCGGTTGGTTAGTCATTTAACAGAATTAAGTATTGACATTTACTGCATAAATAAATGATTATTAAAACTCTTCATCCTTTTCAAGAACTCGTGACTTCGTTTTCAACTTTTTTTTTTTAAATTTTATGTCAGCCCATTTTATTGGCCTTTCTGATGCCTCGAAGAAGTGGGGTAGTGGTGTATACTTGGTTTTAACTTTCAGAAACCCACGGGCACGAACACTAACGTAACTGGGATACAATAGGGTAGATGAGACCATACAACAATAATTCCAAGACACCTATCTCTAAAAAAACACATTATTTTGGGCCTGAAAACCCGATTTATTTTCAATGAATTGCCAAATTCGATTTTTAGTTGCTTTGAAATCAATAAATAGTTCAGTTGAAAAACAGTGACGTCACAGTTTGCTATTGCCATACAAAATCTATGAGAGGACCGCGTTTGACAGCTCTTAAAAAACCGGCCAAGTGCGAGTCGGACTCGCGCACGAAGGGTTCCGTACCATTATTATCAAAAAAAGGGCAAAAAAATCACGTTTGTTGCATACAACAAACGTGAAATTTTTGCCCTTTTTTATATAATTAATAAAAATAATATTTAAGGGGGGCTCTTAGAGCCCCCTTTTATTCTGTTTTTAGTATTTGTTGTTATAGCGGCAACAGAAATACATCATCTGTTAAAATTTCAACTGTCTAGCTGTCACGGTTCATGAGATACAGCCTGGTGACAGACAGACGGACAGACGGACAGACGGTCAGACGGTCAGACGGACAGACAGCGAAGTCTTAGTAATAGGGTTCCGTTTTTACCCTTTGGGTACGGAACCCTAAAAAGTATCTCAATTGATTGGTGTGTCATCTACCTTATTATACAAAGATATAATTTGTCCTAACCCAGTCCATGATATACCTGCGTGCTAAATTCCATCTAAGTCTGTTGAGCTGTTATGGACTAATGAGTTCACAGACACAGTTACTTTCGAATTTATATTATAGTAGGGATGGATAAATAGTGGGGCCACGGGAGGGGAAAGATAACATAAAACATCACGCTAGCAGTTTCTGAAGGCATAGGCATAAGTGTACCTAATAGTACACACCCATTTAGCTAGTTATGTTGTCTCATGTAATAGGGGGCGAGCCTATTGCCATCAACCGATCACAAATCTAGACTCCGTGGCTCCTACTGAGAAATGTCTGATGAAAAAATCCAATAACTCTTTGCCCAACCTGGGAATCGAACCCAGGACCTCATGCTCAGCAGTCGCGACGCAGACCAATGAGGGGGTAAGAAGGGTCAAGGGTAAGTAAGGGGTGATACTTACGATGAAAAGAGCAGAAATCGTCTTGGTTGTTGCTGTCCCAAATATCGCACATTGAGAAGTAATCGTGCGTTGAACCCACACTACTGTACGGCGAATGATCTCCATAGTACCCTGTAAAGTACTAAACATGTTAATAAGATCGCTTTTAGCGTGAAAATCGCCCATTGAGTCACCCACATACTACCGAGTTCACTGACGGTCACTTTTCACCCTTATGGTCTAAGTTATAAGGTTGAAAACTGTTCGGTAGTACCTGCCTAGCCTTTTCCCAACTATGTTGGGGTCGGCTTTCCAGTCTAACCGGAAGCAGCTAAATACCAGTATTTTACATGGAACGACTGCCTATCTGACCTCCACAACCCAGTTAGTACTGGGTAATACCCTACCCCTTGGTAAGACTGGTTGTCAGACTTTTTAGGTCACTGACTACCTGTAACGACTGTCAAAGATCTACAAATGACAGCCGGGACCAACTGCTTAAAGTGCTTTCCGAGGCACGGAGGAAACTCGGTATGTAATGGGTGGTCACTCATCCACAGACCAACCTAGGCAAGCGCGGCTTAGCCTAAAGATCGACCCAAGCGGCTGTTATAATTTAGCCACGAGGGCGGGTATTACCTAAAATGATATATGCGTATGTATAATTTTATACTAGTACTTGTATGATGTACATAATAGGAGTAAGAAATAAGCAGTAAAAAGGTAGTTTTGATTATTAATATTCATTATCCTTAATTTCGATGTAGAACACATTTTGAATTAATTAAACAGCGAAGAGGACGGATATATCGATAAGCTATTAAGGTCATTAGTGTGTATCGTTCAAATATTATAGCTACTCAAATAATTAAGTGTAATTCATTACAAATATTCCACTCTAGAGGTACTCTTGTTTGTTATAAATGAGTTATTTCCAGGAAGACTTTTTTTAAATAGTATTATTAACATAGGTATACCTAGTTCAGACACCAATCACTCACAAACGTTTTTTACCTCAATTTTAAGCTTCAAGTTTGTGAAGAGATATCAATTTTTATTTGCACTGCGAGTATAATTAATTTCTGTGGAACATACTTATTAGTATCAGAAATTCAATTAGTATCAGAAATAAAGCATATAGTGTGACTGACTGAAATTTGCTACGAGAAATATGAATGGATATTTATTTAGTTTCCAAAAATTAAATCATTAGAATATGCAGAATATCATCATCAATACATTCGACTCAGAGGAAAGAAACGATAACCTGTTACGATATCATTATGATACGAAACTAGACCTTACAATAACTTAATAAGATACAAATTTGCATATTTTATATGCATATGAAGTCCAACTCACCCGAATCTCCCCTGTCAAGCGAGAAGCTCAACGACACTCCTTCCTCCCTAACGAGGGGAACACTGAGCGGTTTGGACCGGTCGCCGTTGTCGCCGCAACCGCTTGCTTCTCTTCTGTCAGGGTTACGGTCAACCCGGCTTATTCTTCGCGATGGCACGCAAAACACTTTTGAGCACATCAACCTAGGATTTTTTTTAAAATTAGCACAAGTGTAGACGACAAAAAAATCTAATTAGTCCGTCAGTTAGATTATCAAAAAATATATGACCCGTGTTTTTTCTTTTGTTACGTAAACCAAAATTGACGAAGATATGACGCTTTTAAAATTCTCAATACGTCACGCCTTGGTATAATTTTTACCTAGTTCTGACGTCACGAGCCCCAACTCCCTAGTTTTGATGCGTTTTATCTTTTTCTTTGTCATCATTGATTTATAAAAACAAAAATTACGTGTCCATTAATTTCTAATACTCACTTACGGACTAAATAGATTTGCAATTTTTTGATACTGTCGTCATGCCTATTCTGCCTAGCATATTCCATTAACTATGTAAGGATCGGCTTCCAATCTACTTGTATGCAGCTGAGTATACCAGTGTACACTTATATTACAACTAGCGGACGTCCCGCGGTTTCACCCGCGTAGTTCCCGTTCCGGTGGGAGTACGGGGATAAAATATAGCCTATGTTACTCGTTGATAATGTAGCTATCCATTGCTGAAAGAAGTTTTCAAATAGGTCCAGTAGTTTTTAAGTTTATTCGTTATATACAAAAATATAAAAATAGAAATCTTTCCTCTTTATAATATTAGTACAGATGAGGTAAACCACGGGATATCTTCCGTGATTATTGTTTATTGTGATGTTTGTTTGTTTTTTTTATTATTGTTTGTTTATTTTTAAAGCTTAAAACAGTGTTTGAGATGAGGTAAAGTTTGTTAGTTTGGATTTAAGGTGTCATCCTCGGAACTCAATTAAGGAAAGCTAAATTAAGCCCGAGTGCAAAATCGCGCGCAAAAACTAGTATTATATATGCAGCGACCGTCTAGCTGACCAACACACAACCCACTTACTGACAAGAAGACCTCCTTTGGTCTAAAGTCCTTCTGGTTTCTGTCTATCCAGGACGAGTGTCAAAGATCGAGCTATTTTATTAAAACACTTTTTATGCTTGCTTGTTGCAGTTGTCAATTTAAGTCCTAAGTCGCGTCATTCGCGTGTCTCGCGAATGGTCCAGTTCACGACTATTATTATTTAGATAGAGGTACTAATTGATCATAATAATATTTTGGTTAAAGGATCAAGTCATCAAATCAAGTATTTGGATGTTTTCATAATGTTTTGATAAATCATGATCTATCAATCATAAAAACATGAAAATAACGTTATGTAGGTAGGTATCTTGATTTATTGCTTAGCATTCAATAAAAGCTATAAACTCTATGCAAAGAATAGCAAAAGCTTTTTTCACGTCACATAAAATAATCGCAATTTATTGAGCATAAACCAATAAAACCTTTTCATAAACAATGAGCTGGCAATTTTTTTTATGCAGCCACACAGATAATAAAAACTGCAGTATGACGATAATTGATTTGACCTTTTTACATAAATCATAAGTCTTCTATTTCTGAACAAAATACATTGTGTAGAAAAAAAGTTAGATTATTAAAGATTAGATAGTTCATAATACCTCTTTTGTTGAGGTGTATGATGAATGGGGAAGTTTGGTAACTGTAAAAATAAAAGCGCAAAGCGAAGCATCACCATTGGTTGACAATGAGGGATTTTTTTTTTAGCTCTTCCCTAGTCGCTGGATAGATGGGGCTAGGAGTAAGTATGATAATGCAAGGTACGCAACCTAAAAAAAACTGATTTTAACAAAGCGCGAGAAATGTAGGTTATATTCGGAAGGTTAAGCAAATGAAAGTGTCAGTCAACGAGAGTATGTGTCGTGACACAATGTTTTTTTTTTCAAGCGTTTTGGCTTTGGCACCAACTATAATAGTAAGTTCAACGCCATCTATAGAGTTAATATTTCCAAATAGCCTGACCGCATTGGTCAGATTAGGACTTGACTATGGACTCTCAAACTATTTATAACCAGCTTCCCCATTAGGAGGTCATTGCCCAACAGTGGGACAACACAGGCTAATTAAAAACAATACTCTACCTCCTTGGCTCATCCATGATGTGGATTTTCAATGATACACTCTTGTAGTTCATTGCGACTGCGCCGAATATCATCTCACCGAGTACATTCGCATCGGCCGCCGGTCCCTTGTACTGTACAGGACAAAATAATAATACTTACATTTAATTACATAGACAAACATGATAATCGATTTAAACACCTATAATGAAAACTGGCGAGGCTTCTGTGCTCGAATGAGCTTGATCAAGATGTAGGGGGCAGTTCAAAATGAGGTACTCCGTAACGGTCTGGTACGACGCTGTTTCGAGCTTGAGATAAACAACATATTAAACAGATGAAGAGTCATAGGATTTTTATCCGTTGACATAAGGTAATGTTCGTAAATTAGGATAGGATTGGATTGGTGTCTTCAACGTTTCCAAATATCTACCTATTTGTTTGTAAGCATCATACGATACACCAATTTACAGATTTGTTCATGTCTTCTAAACTTCTTCTTTGTCCGTACATTTATCTGTTTAACAAAACTAGTCTGACTTTGACGAGCACACACACCACTACGTCAGTCTAACATTCCAAATCTGCAACGATGGCGAAAAAGGGCATCGTGTCGTGCACCATTCGACCTTCCAAGATAGCACGAAACAAAGCCCACTCATTCATTAAGACGATGATTTACATGACAGGTGGGGTACAAACGTCGTACGCCCAAATACGTCAGTGGAGGCCAAAAATAATATCTTTATTCACAGCTACGCCCACGCCAACGTAACACGGCAAAGTGATAAATATTTTTTTGAGATATATCTTCCAAAAATATCTCCGCTAACTTTTAAGGTTCGATGCCTCTTTGTTGATACAAAAACTAACGTCGAATCATGCCTTACACGATACTTGATAAATCCTTGTTCAACAAAGGACATTATTTACTAATTAAAGGACCTATGTGAAATACGACAAAAGCGAGAAAACAATACCATACATGGAAAGGATCTTGATTTTTGTCCTAATTCATTAAAATTTACATGTAAGTAGTAATTTAGTGCGTATAATAAAATATCGTGTTTCTAGAAATCTATCCTGAGTTTTATTGAAATACTGCCGAAACTCCAGTAATTAAAACAGCACACACCTTCAGTGCCCAAATAAGATACGGATTTTCCTTTTACATACCAGTCGTTTATTTATAAAGCAAGGGTAAGGCATCAAAGGTAGGATTCATCATTCAAAATAACCGTCATTTAAAACAACGCACTTTGGCAACCCTTTCAAATGTTCTCACACGGGACATAACAATTTAGATTCCAAATCAAGATAATAATGTCTATAAATAAACATGGAGCTAGACAAGCCATAACTAACGAAGGCCTGGAGTGTAATAGGCAATGAATAATCATGTGACAAAGAGGATTTCCAAAGTAAATATAGATGAGAGAAACAATTGTCACAACTATAATGGGACATGTGATGTCCATTAATTAGGATCCAGCTAAAATTACGGTCCGTCCGCACACATAAGTCTCACTTACGGCACACTTTATAATCGAAAAGGCTAACATCTTAAGTGATCTAAATATAGAATGCTCCAGTGATAATGTTAGAGTAAATTGTCGGTCTTGTGACCACTCCGTATGTCGATTGTTGCGTTATTTTTAAACATTTATCGCGATGTGAGGTTTACACACAGCCGTGGCTGTGCAGGACGTTATTCTCATAAAGTTATTGGGCGAAAAAAGAAAGTTCTCGTTGGAACTCCGCTTCTACATCACGCTAACTGTCAATTAAAAATTTTGATAAAAAAACTTTACCCGAATCAGACAAGTGTTACTGCGTACAACTGTATGGATTTTAAAACACGATACGTTAATACGTGTCCATCATACTAATTCCATTCCCTCTGCATGTACGGCTACAACCGTCTCTACATTGCCAAGAACAAGATAATGATGCAAAAGATTTATAGACCACCTCATGATGACATGACAAGACATGTTGTAAATAAGAGGGATTCTTAAGTAGCCAGCTCAAGAAGTTGAGTTTCAAGGGTATACCATTTGAGTAAATTGTTTCAGTGTTAAAACTAATCTACAGGCTAAAATAACGAGACCTAACGAGACCCCCTTCTTCGCTTTCCAAGAGTTTGGTAAATAAGCTAAACATACATAAAATGAACAACAACAGCATAACTTATATCAATATTGTTAAATGGTGTTATTCAAGCTTTCGATCGGCCTTATCAGTCGATGTACTCAACTTTGTACAAGTAGCAACAACTCTTTGAGATAATCCCGTTCGTGACGTCACCTAAATACATAGCATCAAGTCCATTGACATGCTATCTTATCGATAGAATACAGATAAAGTTAAAAATAGAATATTTTGAGTTGGGTTCCCTAAAGGTGCTATCCTTGGCCCTGTACTAAAATGTTAAGACTGTACAAATTGAGATAAGTTTCTGTTATTCTTTGATTAATATTGCAGGGTTCCGATGCCGCGTCATTGTGTTGCCGGTATGAACGTAAGCAGCTGGCGGGTCACGTGCTTCAGTGTTCGTAGCCGTATTATTATTATCACACGCTAAGGTAAACGGCCTACATACACGTATTCGAGAGTCTCGGAAATATTAAAACGATTTGTATCCTAATCGTAATTTTTTTTTTTAATGCGACACGGATTAATTTGTTGAAGTAAAACAAATTAGTGGAATACTTATTGGAACATTTAATAAAAACATATTTAAGATCGTAATTCGGACGATATTTTTGTATTTTAGAAAGCAAAACAGACAGATTTCTTGATCTGTAACATACCTACTCGTAAAAGTGAGATTTCGGATTTCAGTTCAGGAATTCCAAATCCAAGAGGTTTATGTCCAGCAGTGGACATCTTTTGTCTGAAATGACGATGACGATGTAGAGGAAAGATCATGAATCTATAAGTATGGCTAGACGCAATGCAATAAATCACATTGGCATCATAAGTATTTCTTCACGAACTACTGACATTGTTCTTTCGCGTCATAGCATAGACCAGATACAATGACAAACAGTGAAACTGAGCAACAATAGTCCTTATTATTGCTGTTACACGGTTTCCTTAAAACAAAAGACTAAAAAGGAGAATGGAACGCCATTATATCTCTTAAAACACGTAATATACGGGTCTGTACATCGCAACCAAAGTATGCAAGTAGCTTGCATGACATTTTGACATTCACTAATCGGAGTTGTTGAGGCATGCCAGTGTCATACAAAGGATTGTATCCCATAATTCCCAACAAGGTTTGACCCGCCATCTTCTGAATGTCATCCCTCTGGCTGTTAGTCTGCCACTTCTTCTATCGTCATGACAATTGCTTGCATAATTTTGTGTCAGGCATGTGTATTTGCAGCTTTATGAATTTACGACGTCAACCTTATTATTATCCTACTACTTTTCCTGTTCACGTTGAGAGGAGATTGAGTCAGTACACTTCGAAGATTTGGGTGGAGTTCAAATTATCAGGAAACAGAAGATATTGTTAAAATAACAGGAAAGTCGGAGTCTTCGCTTGTTTAAAAATCTTGGTGAATCCAAGCTATACATGTGATAAGAATATCTTAGTAATACTCGGAAGTTACTGTTAGTGTGGTTCTCTGAATTTATTTCGACAACCGTACCAATCCCTTCCTACAATTTGCAATATTTTAGAAGTCACTTATGAAAACACTATCGTTCAGGCTTCGTGGCTGTGATTCGGACAGCATTGATCGCGTCCTGAACCAAAGATGAAACAGATATTAGGTTTGGTACCTACTTTAGATAGATTGAATTTACTGTTTGAAAATATGACCCCCCCCCCCCCCCATAATATACTGTGAAAGAACAAAATCGCCAATCAGAGCTCTGGGCCAAACGCATTTGTGCTTAGCCCACAGCTTCGAAGTACCCTGTTTCGTTTCTAGACGATATGGATATGTATTAGAATTGTATCAATACTGATGTTAAAGATAAGGTAACTTATATAGGTACATGATTAGCAATAATTACCAGATATGTGAACCCCTCGGACACCTCCAGAATGCATGGCACCTCATCCAACTGTCTGACATTTGGCTTGTCATTTTTGTTTGCTGGAACCTTCTGTATAGCAGCAGAGTCGAACAAGAGTTTCCTGCCCCTCCAGTCACACTCCTTGAATAGAAGCAGCCGCACTTGCTCCGGATTTATCTGACAGGACCTGGTAAGGCAAAAACAAGAAAAGGGTAATAAAAATTTGGATTAAGATTTATGATTGGTAGTAGATGCTAACAGGATGTAAGACCAAAGAAACGGTGGATGGACTGTTTGAAGGATGATTTGGCTAGAAAGGAGGTGACTGCTGAGTGACGAGTAATAGAGAAGTATGGAATAAGAAATGGTGCACTGACCCCAAATGAATTGGGATAAGGGAAAGAGAATTATGAGTAGATTTAAATAGGTTTAAATAATGGTTGCATTTATAAATAGAAAATTCACCCTGTTTTATTTGCATTTGCATCTGCCTTTGGCCCATTGAAAATGATTAATTAACCCTAAAATTAGCAACTCTATTTGTGGCGGTTCAAACTTTGTTTGAAATTCTGTTAGAATAAACTTCTAATCAGCTTGCACTACAAAGCGGTTGTTACGTCAGTCACTGCGGCCGAATAGTGCGAAATGAGTGTTTTTTGCGATTTACAAAAAATCTATTGATTGGACTAAAAAAATAAAACACAAGACCTGGCTTTATAGTTAGTTCAGTTAGTATGCAAAGTTTCATGATCTAATTTGAAGTACTTTTTGAATACCAGCGGTTTATTGTTTGATTTGGAGGTAACTTTGGATTTTTTTTCTATCGAGAAAAGTTTATGGAATCGTGTTTTCGTCACACATAGCACCTAGCATTAATCCTCAACTTTACCATATATTTATTTCAAAATTTTTGCTGCAGTATTTTAGGCACAACGGAGGATCATACTAAGCTATTTGAGGCATATATGGCCCTTAAGGAGAACATTCACTATCAAATGAATTATAAATGTTAAATATCTAGCCATCTAAACCACTTTCAATTTAAGAAATGAAAAGGATATTTTATTTTTTGTAGGTATGCTTACCAATAGATAACAACACTTTTTAATGCCAAAAATAGCTTTTACTTTTTATAAACTGGCGTGTGAAGATATCACATGATCAGACACACCTACTTTGGCTAAAAATATCAGCTGCCATAAATTTTATTGTTCTCTGACATATCACAGCTGAATACGAACCATCTGATATAGTTATTAAATTGAGAAAACTTAAGGAAAGTCAAAGCTTTTATGTACAAACTGATAAATAAAACTTATGTAAACATGGCGTGATATTATTATATTTAACTTTATTTAGAACTTAACCACAATGCAAAGAATTCAGGCTTAAACAGTCACTATAAATTATGATAAAAACAGTAAATATTTAAGTAAAAGTCCTTTGTGTTATGCAGTTGTTTGACGAAAGAACTTACATTGCAATTATATTTCTCCAGTAACATTCAAATAAGCAACTTAAATATTGTCACACTCACATTGAAGTAATCAGACAAAATGATTGAAAAACAAGTTTAAATAAAGTCATCAGGTATTTTAGATAACGCGGGACTAATCAATAATTATAATATGATTTGATAAAGATTGTCAAATTAGAATATTATTGGCATAAGACACTAAATGAGTAGAATGTTTACTACGACAAAAATATGTAAACAATGAGTTTTTTGACCTAAGTGTTTGTGAAAACTGAAAAACATGGTTGAAATATTTTATTTAAATGTATAACTACACTTATTTATAATCTTATTGGCCAACAACCTGCATGCAAGTAGATAGTATGTATTCAGTACAAAGTAAACAATACGAAAACTTTCTCTTCTCTCATGTTGCAATCACTACATTATTACATTTGAGTGCTACTGATAATTTTGAGCGTAAATACTTAAATGTTGATATCTACCAGCAAATGTGTTGATGTATCAGAACACTAGTAAACACTAAATCAACTCATCATGTCCATTATCATTCAGACTATGTCCTCCATTAGAATGTGGCTCTGATTGCTTGTGTCAAACAAGTGCATACTGCTCCAAACTAAACAATAAACAAACTTTAATAAATAGACCAACTGACTTCATAAATTAAATTCTAGACACTGCTACCGTTCTTGCCTAAGATCTAACGAAAACACAAAGTAAACACTTGTTACCTAAATTTCATTTTATTTCATAGTCACATCAGCTGTCCACAGCTGCTCACCACAGAATCAAAGTTGCAAAGTATGCAAAGACAAAACTGTGTCATATGCACTCACTGATCAATGAAATGCAACCACTGATAATGATTAACACTAAATGCACATCGAGAGGCGAGTATCAGCAGACGAGCGTCCGTTTGCAGTGGAATGTGCTGGTGTACTAGCTTACATATCATGTAAATAACAAGTAAACATAGCGCGCGACCCGCCCCTCTCGCGGTGACGTGATCGCGCGCTCGGCTCGCCTACGCCCGCAGCCCGCGCCCCGCGCACTCATCACATGCTCGGCTCGTCGCACTGCACTGCCAGACTGTGCCAGACCGGCGTGCGTCACCTGCCTCTACGCGAAGGTCCACTTAGTGCCCCCGTGAAGACCTGTCTCCCAGCACGGGTTAATACTTCGTGCGTCAACCCCACCACCGCATACCGCACTACTCACGAAAATAGAATAAAATGAATGAAAAGCGTTTCATCATGACGTACCTGTCGCGGTTTCGTGGTTCGCGATCATCAAGTTTTCTCTTGAGAGAAAACAGTTTGTCGAAGAGGGCCATTGCGTCACACGTAACATTTCACGAAATTTTCATTACGGGACTTTCATAACATGATATTGGCAATCTAATTATGAATAGATTGTTTTCTAAACTTTTAAAAACACTGCTATAATCTGAATGTAAATAATATGTCAGATCACGTGCAAAAGTCATATGATTTGGCATAGACAAGAAAATTTTACTTTTGCTGAAAGGTCAAGGTCAATGAAATCCTCTCTATTTATTTCTGAAATATTTTTTGTTTATAAGAAGAAGAAGAATAACTGTTATTGTCCCCCAATTGTTTGCATTTTTAGAGACCAAATCATTTTCATTCTCAATATTCTCATCCTGTAACCCTAACAGTGTACTCTGTGAACCATAGACAACATGTGATTAATTCTTTACACGCAGACTCGCAGACTTATAGCAATCTGTTATGGGTCTTTGATGCAGACCCATAACCATGGACCTAATCCTATAATGCCCATAACATTGACGGACATTTTTCATCAGAAGACAGAAAATCTAAAAGAAGTTCAAAATAAATACGTGAACTGAAACATTTGGAGAAAGTAAATCTAGAGTATATTTTATGTCATAGAGTAAAGTAGTACCTTTAGATTATGTGTTCTGTGAATCTGAAGTAAATGATGTCATGTCATTGATCTTTCAGTATTTTTGTAGGTTAGAAAGTTGTAAACAATAAATAAAGAGCCAGAAGAAAATTACTAAATTCAATCACAATGTTAGCGTTACACGATATTTGTAATAAATTAGAAGAATATAAAGCCAGTGTCGCTACATCATTACCAGAAATCGACGAGTTAGATGCAGCCTCCAAATCGTTATTACAGCGGTATATAAACGGTACAGAGTCCACAGACCCTTCTTCTGTCATAAGAATTCAAGCTATACTGGATTATATGTATGAAAAAATCAATATCGGCAACTGGAAAGAGGTAAAACTGTTCATAAGAAAAGCACTAACTATTGCCACATACTTAAAGCTATTAGCTCATGTGAGATTTTCTAATGAAGATACGGACACAATGATAAAGCAGGCTTTTAAAATAATAGACTTTGGCATACTCTTCGGATGCCCCTTGGAAAAAGAACCTAAACTTTTACAAAATTGTGCAACAATACTAAGTTCTGTAAACGTTCAACAAAGTGCCCGGTTTTTTAGGGACTTGTCAAGCAAAGACAGTACTGCAACCAGTAATACTACAACAGAAGCTTGTAAATTCAATGCTACCCCAATAGAAATAATTGACTGTCCAAGCATGGAACACTTTCTAAAAAATTACATTCTTAAGGAAAGACCAGTTATTTTAGACAACTGCATAAATCACTGGCCAGCTTTAGAAAAATGGAAAGATCAAAACTATTTCATAAAACTTGCTGGACCAAGGACAGTATCAATTGAAATTGGAAGCAAATACACAGATTCTGATTGGACGCAGAGACTTATAACAATAGAAGAGTTTATTAAAGAATATATTTACCAGGCCAAAGGCCCAACTGGATACCTTGCTCAGTACCAACTGTTTGACCAAATCCCTGAACTGAAGAATGATATCACTGAGCCTGAATACTGCTGTTTTTCTGACAATACTGATCCTGTAGATGTCATGGCTTGGTATGGTCCTAAAGGCACAGTTTCACCACTACACCATGATCCGAAAAGAAACTTGCTTACTCAAGTTGTTGGTGAAAAACAGCTATTCTTATTTTCACCTTCAGATTCAGAACACCTCTACCCACATGATCATGAATTACTGAATAATACAGCACAAATAGATCCTCGGCAGCCAGATCTAGCAAAATATCCTAAATATGAAAGTGCTACTCCATATTATTGCATTCTAAAACCTGGTCAAATGCTTTATATTCCTCCAAAATGGTGGCATTTTGTTGAGTCACTCTCAATTAGTTTTTCAGTAAGCTTTTGGTGGGAATGATAATTTTAGTGTGTTATTCAGGTGTGGTGTTAATTTGGCTTCTTTGCCAGATTTTTTAATGGCAAGAGAAAGTATATTGAAAGATTGTTGACCTCTACACCAATGAACATTTCTAGCCAGTCACAATTAGTCATTTCTTGGTTTTAGTCACTTTAGCATATAATTAAAATTTAAGGTGGCAAGTCTTCCATTTATATAAAGAATTTTGGCAGCTTATTTAAAACATTTATTAAGTTAATCCAATGTTTACTTAACTTTATTATACTTAGCAATAACACAAATAAAATATACTTAATCGAGTTTTTTAAAAACTTTAATAAATAATCACAAAGTTTATAATATAAGGACTATTTTATTTCATTTGTATTCACTGTTCAATGCCCTTCCGATGAGCATTCGTCTGACTTCCGAGGTTCCAGCGCCGATTTCATAAAGCTTTGCATCTCTGAGTAGCCTGCCTGTTGGGTAGTCATTGATGTAGCCATTACCACCTGGAAAAAGAGAAAAAAAAAACAGTTAATATGTCACTATTATCATACATACAGTCATAGTATGTATGAGAATAGAGTGCACAGAGAGAGAGTAAACTCTAGAGTGCATACACTACCTATTCTCATATATATTCATAAATACATAGGCCTCTGGAATCGTTCGCTATTTAACCTTTTGACCGCCAGAGTATAAACGCACGCGCGTGCCCTCCACGCCAAGCCACAATTTCACCTACCATTTTGTCACATATTTGTAGGTATCGTTTGGCATACAGGGCACGCGCTTGCTTGTCACGTATGTGCCAATGGTGGTCAAAAGGTTAACTATGTCCTCATATATCCTCTCTAATCTAGCTGCTACCAGCCTAAATAACTTGACACTTGTGATACATGAATAAATAGATATTCATCAAAATTCTGTGTTTAGATAAACCAATAATGTTGCTATAATAACTCGGATGAATAGCTCTGAAATGCATTGAAAAGTTTTGGAAACCATATTTTTATTTTGTAAATGTGGAAAGTCAAGCAAGGTGGTTGTGACATTGAGTTGATTGTGATATCAACAAAATCCAAAATGGCTGATGGGATATTTAAGGCTGATAGCTTCAACGGAACTGGCCTATTATCATTGATATGACTTTACGACATGAGTCAGAAGTCAGCGTTATAGAAAAAATAAGATGGCGGTGCTAGTTCCGATTTTGTCCACGCGCCAAAATATCCGTGTACAGCTATAAACGGCGTTCAAGAGCCGTCAGTGTCATTATTCCATAGCAATAATGTTCCTAACAGCTTTTGCATGCAGTTCAAACGTGCTGACTGCGTTCCGACTTTAGTATCATTATTATGTTCATGGTAACTAGCTTTATAAAGTAGTTTTATCATATAGGTATTTACTACCGAGTTCACTGCCACCTAGCACCCTTATGCCTTAAATAATAAGGTTGAAAATTGGTCGAGCGTCAGTGGTAGTAAAGTTCGGTTCAAACTTAATGGCGGCTCGGAAGTTAGCTGCAAGTGACGGTCTGCGCATTATACAGACAAAACGATGCGTCATCTGCGCCCCGTTGATACCTAAAATTGTTGTTTGCGCAGCTTTACATTAGATGTTCCGAATCGCTACAACGTTTAAAGCGTTATTCCTGCGCAGACCACCACTCGCAGCTAACTTCCGAGCCGCCATTAAGTTTGAACCAAACTATACAAGAGTTTATAGGTAGGTACTCAGTTACTGCAGTACTTACCAAGTATTTGTAGAGCGTCCAGCGTGACTTGCGTAGCTTTCTCAGCACAGTATAGAATGACTCCCGCGCAGTCCTTGCTGTTGACATGTCCTTCGTCGCACGCTCTCGCGACGTTGTAGAGGTAGCTTCGGCAGGCGCTTAGCGTTGTGTACATGTCCGCCATTTTACCCTGAAATTATTGCAGTTTTGCTTTGAAAAATAAAACTGATTTGCTGTTACTTATGAGCCAATCATACATCATTGGACGTAGGTACTATCGAGGACACTCCCGCCTGACCACCACTAAGCTCATTTTTGCTTGCACTAGCAACATAAAAACGCTCTCTAGCCCCGCCCCGTTGACTTTGTGTAGATAAAATGAATGAAAAGATACCGAATCGGCCGAGCGCACTGACGACGCACGCCAAACGAGAGTTATTGTTATTTTGCGCGCCAAAGTTGACGCTTTCCTAATAGGCCCAAACTTTAAGGGGGCGTGGCTCGGCGCCTCCGCATGATTTAAGCGAAAAAAAAATAAAATGGTCAGGCGGAAAAGACCCCCATAGTACCTTATTTGAATTTGTTTTTAATGAAAGACGATTCATCCCGTTTCCTTTATCGAAGTTCAAATGTCACAATGCAATTGATGCAACAACTACAGTCACTAACAATGAGAGTTAGTGGTTTATAACTCGCTATAATAACTTGTTTTTGCTAAACAGTTTTTCGGTTACCAGTTAGATCCGAGAAGGCACTTCCTCGGATAGGTTGACATGATCTAGGTCAGGTAAACGCTATCTAAGGAAGACACATTTCTGGGGTACATAGGCATCGATCCTCTGACTTGTAACTGGCAATTTTGAGACCAATTTATTATTATCAGCCTGCCAAACGGACATGCAGTTGGACAATTTTCTTCCATTTTCCACTCAACTCCATCCTGAGCTAATATGGACCCAAGGAATCGGAATGTCTTTTATCAGCGAAGAATTTTCAATATAATCTTTTATCCCTCACCTGTAACAACTGGAACTCGCCAATGCTCTTTCCGAACTGTTTCCTAGTATGTGCGTAATCGAAGGCAGTATCCACCGCGGCCTGCATCAGCCCGACGGGTCCTGCGGCTAATACTAGCCTCTCCAAGTCTAAACCTGACATTAGTACGTATACTCCTTTGTTTTCTGCTCCTAGAAGATTTGTCGCTGGGACCTGGTTTGGAGAAGAAAATCATAAGTTAATATGAGATGGATACTTAGACAGACATACTTGTGCCATGTTGGTAAGTATACCTACTTACCTACCTAACTTCTAATACGTTTGCGTTTCTTTACATTTGGGGTCAAGAAATTGATAGGAGAAGTTACTTTAGAGAATGAGTAGACACTAACACACGCATATCAAAGATTTTATGAAGATCTATCCAATAAAATTCGTTCTGTCAAATAGCTAAAGTCATCAAAGTCATAATCTTCTTATGTTTTACTAGCTGACCCACGCAACTTCGTTTGCGTCACATAAAAGAGAAACAGCTCACAAAACGACGGGTCCCAAGAACAAAGTCTTATCTTCAATATTGTTTATTTGCAGTGCGTAGCAATAAAGTTACGCGAATCAAAAACTTGCAAAAAAAAAAAAAATTGTAGAAAATTATGGTGAAAGGTACCTATTTGTTTATTTAGTTTACTTGTTTTTGCTCGCTAATGTTTTATTTTAAATATGTATTTAATTTAAAATTGATTCTCATGTAATGATGTGAGATTGTTTTTTGGAATTAATTAAGACTTAACAACACATGCGACGTTGTTTTATGAAATCTTTATAAAAACAAAAAGTTGTACCTAAGTGTACAAGAGATGGTGTACATCGGTATTTGCCTACAGAATTATGTCTTATGTTGCAAAAGTCCAAACCTATGTTGTCTCTAAATGTACCTAGGTAGTAAGAAAGAAAACCATTTGATTTGATCACTTATTTATTATTCAAATTTAATCACACTTAAAAATATGTTTAAACTCAAATACAAAAGAAAATTAACAACATTCTAAACAATTCAAAATAGTAGGTACCTACTCATAATCAATAATCAATTTTTGACATAATCTAGTTAAATGTACCTATCAAAAATTAATAACATACAGTAGAAATCTAACAATTACCTTAATATCTAAAACAATTGAGCATGTTATTATGCCTATAAATCACTTAAAAAAACTTAAAAAAACTAATAGCCTTCAAAAACCGTCTCCAACAAACAGTTAAAAAAATACTTGACAAAAGGTCAAAAACTCTTGTAGCAAACTAAATGTATTCCTTTACGGTTAAAGATTAAGTATAACATTATAAAATTATCACAACATAAATTATAATAACAAAATTGTTCTCTTTTTTTGTATTTAATTCAATGCTAAGCAATGATATATAAACTATAGATACGTTGTCCGTACTCTAAAATGACAACATGAAATGAAGCCAATTTGCCACATCGCGCTTAGTTACGCACCAACCTGTCGCGCGACGCTACGTTTGTTTATAATTTAATAAATCCTGTGACGTGACTGAAGATGTATATTTATCTCCCTCTCGCAACAGGCATCCCGCCGTTCGGTGTCATAATATGTTCTTTCTCTTTCTTCACGCTTATAAGTAGTTCTAGTATTTTCGCCGTTTTTAAGCGCCGCGATGTTGGTTCATGACGTGTCTATATATAATACGTCATTGATGCTAAGTAATCAGTGTAATCACAAAATCAGGTATCTTTATTTTACTTCGACTAATTTAAGTAATCAACAACTGGGTACCTATTATTATTTTAATACAGTTTTAATCAGTCTTATTTAATTTAACCAGACTCTGTCTCTCGTATAAAAGAAAAATATAAAATAAAAGTATTATTCATCATTTTCATCACTTAAGTTGTGCGGGACAGTGCAATTAATAGTGAAAAGTTATAGTGATACATAGACTGTGCACAGACTGTATATAAAGTGTTATTACAGTGATAAATAAACCGATAGTTTAGTGTTTGTGTGCAGGACAATGAATATAGTGTATAGCGGTGTATATAGGTGTATAGGGTACATAGGGACCTATAGGATAGTAAATAGGCACATAAGGAATAGTATATAGACGTTTGCACATAGCTTGAGTCTATATTTTAATAGTTTTCTTGCATTTTTGTTCGTGTACATAGTAGACTTAGTGTTAGGAGTATATAAGTTTATTATGTAATGTTTTTGGTGATTTTATATTTTTGTATGATAGTTCTTGTTATATAGATTTCGATAACATATAGTTTTATATAGGTTTACATACAAAAAGTTAGTGAAAATCGCAAATATTGTCACGCGGTTCTCGTTACGGTCAAGTTTCGTAGTACTTAAGGTAACTTGCACAATGTTTTCCCGCTTTTTTGTTATGTTTTCATTGGTTTTTAGTTTTTCCCGCGCTTTTTGGAAATTTGTTATCGTCTGTGATTGGTCAACTACTTTGAAAATTATGTATAAAAATAGGGCCATTTTGTTCGACCGACACAGTAGTCGGCAAGATAGCAATAAGGAAACACTCTTCCCAATAAAGAAGCAAGAAGTTCATCAGTGGTTTTACTCCTCACCACACCAGCAGTAAATGTGCTACCTCGCACATAAGTCGTCATTTGCATTGTTAGATTTGTAGGGTAAAGATCTAAAAAATATTGCATTAGTGGCATTTATAACACCTGTTCTGCACATGCTCTCAAATCATTATGTTTATCTATTGTTAACTTAAGTGGTGAAGAATAAGCACGCTCCAAGACAGGCAATACAGATGAGTTTCTTGTATCGTTTCGTATAACTAAGCATTCATAAGATTCTTCATTTAAATCATTCTTAAAGTACAATTTATTTGGTTCAGATTTGTCAACGAAAACTTCTTTAACTTTAGTCCACAATATTTTTTGTTTTCTTAAATTTTTGTTCCATAGTTTGTCATTTACATGGGTCTTAAAGTTAAAGAAGTTTTCCTGTAGCATATTTTTAACTAAATATGGTTCTCCTTCTGTTTTTGCCCATCGCACGAGCAGTCTTCAATCTTTTCTTTTTTTGTTGTGTTGATGTCAAAGTCGAAACACTAGTACCTGCAGATTGAATAGAATCTATCCAAGAACTATGGTCGGGACAAAAATGATCATCACACTTCCTGTGTACATTTATTGGAGAGGGCATTGGTGTAGCTAATGTGATATGTGAAGTGGAAGGAGTGGCAACAGCTGGTTCTTCAAATTCTTCTAGGTATACCACTGGTGAATTATTAAAATTAGAGTTTACCTCTATATTTAATGGAGTCAGTACTTCTTCTGGATACGGATCTTGTGAAAAAGGTACAGGTGGTGTTCCCACTTGATGACAGGTATTAGAAATGGTATTTTCAGTAATTTCATGCTGCTTTTCAGATACTGTTGTATTAGTGTTAGAGGGTGAAACAACTTGCTGACGTGTGGTATGAGTATTATTTTCGGTGGCTTCAAGTTGTAGTTCTGGTACTTCTGTATGATTAGTGTCATCAAATACGTCATGATATACCTACTTCTGCCATTTCGACGATAATGTTTTGGGCATCGGACGGTAACGAGGAGCTAGTATTGCTGTCACGTTCAATTGCAGATTCTGTAATAAAGTCAAACAGAAAACAATATAGCTACTGAATTTCATTACCTTACTTGAGTACTAGCCTATCACTAGTAAAAATAAATCATTTTAATTAAAAGGAGAGTATTAAATGGTGTATTTTTGTTTAGAAAAAAGTCTCATGTGAAAGTTCTTACAAAGAACAAAATCTTGCTATCACATACGACTATATTTTTATATTAAGTTTACGTAGAACAACATCCTATCTGCACATACGTTTGAAAATGTTAGAAGAACTTTGGCTGAACAACAACGTATGTGAAAATAATGTCGTAAAAATAAATATAACAAAATGAAATGTTATTGTGTACTTTTTCTAAAGAATGAAATTATTACAACAAATTATACAAAAAAAAACTTTTTTTTTATTATCGTAGAACAACATACTTTAATCACACACGACGGTAATTATAATAGTTTTCAATTTTTTCTTATAATATTTAGTATTATAATACAAAATCCCTAAGCCATCTTTAAAATACGTGTGACTTGAAAAAATAAAACAATTACTTACCAAGATTATTACATTCTTCATTGTTATTTCTGTTTGTAGTAGGATCAGACCAATTATTTTCGTTCATTTGTAGCGCTAAATTCAAAATTCTTTTCTTTCTTGACAATGCAGACATCGCAAAAAATACACTGTGACACTGTATTTACACCTTTTGTCATTAATTTGACTCACAATTGAAAACTTGTTTGAACCTCCAAAATCGACCGCCACTGAGGAGAACAAACTTGTGTGTGACGTTACATCGCGATCGCGATGCGCGTGGTGCTTACCGCGGCGAACAAGTTCTTACATGTCGATGCGTCATTGTTCGTGGAACTATTTCTTAGATAAGGCAATGTTCGATTGGTTATTTCGTAAAGTAAAAACACTATTTGAAAAATAATTACACTACCATATAGCTACTATGATACTTAATACATTTGATCAAAAAACTAAAAATCGACTTATATTTACATAAGTTTTTGTTCTTGGGACCCGAAGGAATACATTTTTCCCCGTTTTTGCAATATTTTTCATGTATGCTCCGCTCCTTTTGGTCGCAGCGTGATGTTATATAGCCTATAGCCTTCCTCGATAAATGGACTACCCAACACTGAAAGAATCATTCAAATCGGACCAGTAGTTCCAGGATTAGCGCGTTCAAACAAACAAACTCTTCAGCTTTATAATATTAGTATAGATTGCCCAGCATTTTAGCTCTACTCACAAAGGGGTAAAGGGTAAGGTGCTTACAGAAAAGCGACCAAAAATGGAATTACCATGAAACAGCCAACGGAGCATTAGATGGCCAGGCAGTTAAGGACCTAATAAAGTTCTGATGGTAATCTACGGCGAATATCATTTCCAATAATGGACTTCATCAGCTAGTATGAAGATAACATTGATATGAATTCAAGTACCTAAACCATTACCTTGCAGTCTTCGAACACTAATTCGCAAGTGTTGGACCCCCTCATGCCAAGCTTGTCCAATTTCTGTGCGGTACTGAACCCTGGGAAGCCCTTCTCTATCAGAAATGCTGATATGCCGTGCTGTGGTTTGCTTGACGTGTCTGTTTTGGCGTATACCTGTAATGGTGAGAATTATTTCACTATTAATATTAGAGTGAACAGGCATCTTCTGGGCACGCTCGTTCCATCATAGATCTCATCCATCGCTTTCCATCAGGCGTGATCGAGGTCAAGAGCAGGTCCATAGTGTATTAAAAAATAAAATTATGAGAGTTAGCTCCAAAAGCTTCTGGTACCAAAAATAAAAAAAATATCGATCGCCTGCCCTCGGTAAAGTGACTGTTTCTACTTGTTAGCCATTGCAGTGCTATACTTTCGATACATGGTATTTTACGCTCTGGTTGTAATAATAAATAAAGTTTATTTGGAACAACATAAGTTTACAGAGTACACAGGAAAAACGAAGATAGCTATAAAAGTAAAATACTGTGGCGCAGCTATCAACGCCCAATTCAAGATACATACAATCACAGACATTGTTCCAGATTAACCTAAAAGAGGTTAAGTAGTAAGAAATAGTAAATGATAAATGATGTTTATTTTGCAAGTAGGTTTTTACAAACACTTTTACACGTCATTTTTTAAAACTAGATGGGGCCGGTGTTTCGTACCTGACTACTCTGAGAAGAAACAGCCGAAACAAACTCAGAGGTCGTTGTCTCTTTTAAAGTCCAGACATAATCTTGCTCAATTCACATGAGGACTATGCAGATTAGTGCCTGAGATGGTCTTTTGAAGAAAGAACCATACAGATTTGAATGGACCTGTCCAGTCAGTGTAAGCATTTGTCAGTTAACGTGTAGCTCGACTTATAACTCAAGGAGCTCAACGAAACGACGAACAATACCAAAGAAAGGACATTTGGGTAGGTCGCTTAAATAGTACTCAAACTGCCAGACAGTTGTGGGAAAAAAAACAAACAAAAAATAAAAATGTGACCCACATGGTCCCCACATTCACAATAATCAAATAAAATTAATAACAAGTTCTTTCCAAATGAATGTAAGTAAAAAAAAAACACAAAAATCATTAAGTGTCGCAATGATAATAAAATAAAAAAGTAAAATACTTAATAAAATAAATAATCATGTCAAATCAGTAAATATATATCATAAAATAATAAAAGTAAAAAATAATAAAAATACATGTCAAAACATTCAATGTCAGAGTGTATAAAAGAAAGGAATCAATAATAAACAGGCGAAGTCCGAAATTTCGACATTCACAGAGCAAATTTAATTGGAGCAGCTTAATCCCAAGCTTTTTTATCTTCAAGATAGTGATTAACATGATAGTAGGCTTTCAGGCACAGCTTCCGTTTTATAAACGACTAGCGGACGTCCCGCGGTTTCACCCGCGTAGTTCCCGTTCCCGTGGGAGTATGGGGATAAAATATAGCCTATGTTACTCAGGGTGAATGTATCTTTCTAATGGTGAAAGAATTTTTGAAATCGGTCCAGTAGTTTTTGAGCCTATTATAATATTAGTATAGATTTGAATTTATTTAGGCTTAGTGCTTGAATTTGGCTCGGAAGTTTATTGTAAAAGCGTATACATTGGCATCTGAACGTACCCCCTATTTTTTTGAGCCTCGTTGCAGGAACAACAAATTTGTGTTTGTTCCTCGTGTTTATGTTGTGGATATCACTGTATTTTTTAAATAAATTAATATTTTTGTGTGCGTACAAAAGGTTTTCATAAATAAACTGAGAGGGCACAGTAAGAATAGTAAACAGTAGCTTAGTAAACAGTAAGTATAGTAGTAATAGTAAGTTAATATACCCCCCTACCCCCAATACTCTAGACCTTGTAGCATCTACCAGCCCTAGCCCAGGGGAGGTTGGAGATCCACCGAGACTTCCTATTTACGTGGAGTTAAGGATCCCTACGAAACTTTATACTGGAATAAAAGAATCTTGGTGGTACCTATTGCCATTGTACTTTTTGTTGCCCCTAAAGGAAGAAGGCGCGTGATATGTAAGTGAACCCTGACATCTTCTGTACCACATCTCATCCAAATCCATTCAACCGTTTGGTTCGGCACGACAGTCACTATTGCTCAACCTGAAAGTCTTACCACTAAAACATCAGCATCAGGTCCATTGGTAATCCAGAACTTGTTTCCGTTAAGCACATAGTAGTCGCCCTTCTTCTCGGCGCGCGTCTTCATAGACACCACGTCGCTGCCCGCGCCAGGCTCCGACATGGCTAAAGCGCCTATGTGTTCTCCTGAACATAACTATGGAAATTACCAATAAAAATTAGTAACTGATTGGCCCAAAGTCTGACCAAATTCTGGTCCGACTCAATTTTAAAAAAGGTAACGGCATGTCCTAGAATCAACAATTGAGAAACATTTCCCAAAAACAAAAAAGTTAGACTACTAGCTTCTTCCCCCAAAATCTCCCCTACCAAATTTTGCTAGAATTTAGATTTTGCACAATGGTTTTGTTTGAAGGTGCTCTTGTCTCTTTTAAAGCAGAGTTATAGTCAAAATAATTTATTTATAAAAAAGGGAATAGATTTACTCATACTAGCTTAGGTAGATACTTATACTTACTTTTGGTAAATATTTTCTCTTTTGCTCTTCAGTGCCGTTTCTGTTAATTTGGTTGACGCACAAATTTGAGTGTGCCCCGTAAGACAGCGCTATTCCACCGCTGGCCCTAAAATTTAAAATCTATTAGTCTCTAATCACTAATAAATTATGCACGTGGTGTAATAATTGTGATGCATGAATCCATTAGTTCATTGGATAAGCTGTGATTGAACAGGCAAGTCCTGGGTGGATTTCTGGAGGGAACAGTCGAAGATTTAAAGGCTCAGTATTGATTTGAGATAAGCTGAACCACCAGACACCCTGCGAAAGAGTTCACTCATTCGTTGGGTGTTTGATGGCAACTGGATGAGCCGATGGCTGAAAATGGAGTTAAGTTGCGCGCAATTGAAGAGGGCTATGTCCCAGTGGACTGTTGGAGGCTTATGATGTACTCTTTGAAGGACTAGTCCTTAGAAGCCCTAACCCACATATACCTTGATAGTTCCTCCATGATGATGCAATGGTCGGAGTACTTTCCGCCAGTGCCGCCATAGTCTGGATTTGCTGTTATGCCTGAAACATTCAAAACTATACGTTAACCCACATGATTCTACACCAAATGTTAAAAGAAAATGGAAATTCTTATTTATTCAACTTCTGCGTGTATTTGTTCTTAGTTGAACAACCTACGAGCCTTGCTCTCTTGAACTGTATGTGCAATGGTGCTCAACTTTCCCTCGTAAGGTAAGTATTCAAATGGTGTGAAGGGCAATCGTCAGATTCCCCTCCATCCATACCTACCTCTTTGAGTGTCCATGGTAATCTTATTCGTTTTGGTAAGTATGAAGTACTCGGTTATACCGACCAGGTCCCTACCTACTATAGGACAAAAGTGAGAGGTATCGAATACAGAGCCAAAATTAATAGGCACCTACAGGCTAGCTAAGTACCTAGACGTAAGTAATATACACACATCAACACGGTCTAGGGATATTTATAAAAAAGCGAATTACTATCAATGTGTTAATTATTTATATGACATGTATATATTTAAAAGATACGTTATTTAATATTCTACCATTTTTTAATAATGGTTAAGGTATAGATTAAAATTTCAGGATTTTATGGAAAAAAAATGAAGCATAGACGGAAACCGTATATGAATGAACTTTTAATTTGTGAGTAAAAACTGAAAAAAATAGAAAAATCATTTAATTTGTGTTTATAAACTTGAAGTTATTAGTCTGAGAAAGCGCCCATGATGTTCATAACAAATCGGCAACGATTCGGCATGCTCAGAACAAGGTTGTCAATGTCTTGCTGCGGAATATTGTCCCATGTCCTTCTGAGGTGCGCAAAAAGTTGATCTTCTGTAGCCAGATTTTCAGGAACTTCCTTCAGAGCTCTTCTTTGCAGCATATCCCACGCATGCTCAATGGTATTTAGATCTGGCGATTGAGCAGGCCAGTCTAAGGCCCTAACATTATGTGTATGTAACCAAGCTGCTACCGTTCTCGCCGTGTGTGCCCGGGCATTGTCGTGCATGAGCAGGAAATCTTGCCCCATTTGTGTTCTGTGGGGCAAGATTACGGGCCCCAGCACCTGTTGGACGTATCGTTCTGCCGTCATATGCATGGCTACAATACCTCAATTTTAACTTTATCTTTCGTTTAAAAATGAAAAAAATCTGTAACTAAACGTAATTCGTATTGTTTTCTAAATTTCGCACAAATGAAAATTCCCTCTCCTATACATCAAGACATTTTTATGCCACCGAAACAAAAGAATTTTCAAAAATTTGAATTTGGAATTAGTCTGAGATAAATTACAAACAAATCGGTGTATAAAAGATTCCAATGCGGCCAGTACTTTTCGAGTTATTTAATTGAGTATGAAATATCCCTAGACCGTGTTGATGTGTGTAGTTAGTCTTCTACAGTTCTACACTATACGACTGTTCTTATAGCTTCCTTCACGACCCCATCTAATCTATCAAGAGACTTTAATTTGATGCCGCGTTGGTGTAGTTGTCGAAAGTGCAACTGATGAGGTCCTGGGTTGGATTCCTAGTTCGGGAAAAGTGTTATTGGGTTTTTCCATCAGGAATTTCTCAGTAGCAGTCATGCACGAGGTCCGGATTCGTGCCCGGTTGATGGCAAGGCTCGTCCCCTATTACAAGAGACTTTAGCAAAACGGGCGAAATGTGGGTGATAGGTACCTACACCTCTGCCTAACCCTTCTGGGATTACGGGCGCGATGTTATAAAACCACAATGTTAGATTTTATCAACGCTCGAGTCCGAGACGAGTTGAAGTTCCAACAGTGCAATAATATTTATGTATTTAGCCATTAATTTAAGTAACTACCTATAGCTTAGACAATTTCGTTTCCAAGACGACTCACCCAAAAGCCCCATCTCGCCACATTTCTTCCAAAATTCTCTTATTTCCGCGAAATTATTTTCCTTGTCTATCTGCTGCGCTTTCGGCGCCAATTCTTTTTGTGCAAAGTCGAACACGGATTGCCGGAGCTGAAAGTTACAGAAAGAAAATAAGATGATGCATTTTACCTACTTGATACTAGCTGAGTAAATATTGATAGTACCTATTATCAAATAAATAGAGACAAAAGGAACAATGATTTTTAATGTCGATGCTAGTTCAAACTCACGATCTCTTAGTACCTACTCGTCAACGCTCATCTCTTTTGCTTTTTTTAATCTTATGGTAGGTACAGTCTGTATGGTGTCGGACGTAAAGAATAGTACCATCCCATTTATCTTCCCGTGGGTGTCGTAAGAGGCGACTAAGGGACTTGCCAGAGAATGGGCAGCAGCGTTCTCTGTGCTTTTGTAACAATCGTACTGCGATCGCCAACCCACCTGCCAAGCGTGGCGATTATGGCAAAACCCCCCCTTGGGGGTGGCCTATGTCCAGCAGTGGACAAGTGGCCGTCTTTCGGCTGATATGATGATGATGAGGTACAGTCGGCAATGATATGTAGTTGAACACCACTTTTCGACCTTATTATTGCCAAGGGCAATAGGTTGAAAAAAGATTAGTTAAATACTGGTCGGACAAAATCTTTGGTCAAGAGCCAGCTTTGTCAAAGTCATGTGGACCTCCTTACCTATCTGCAGAAATACCTTGTTAGCTAGGCAAGGTACGGTACACAACATAGGTAGGTACCTACTTATTTTTTTTTTAAAAAGTAAGTAGTGTTATGTAGTAGTAGTTAGGTAATTGTTAGGTAGGAACTATCGGGGTCTTTTCCGCCTGGCCATTTAAATTTTTTTTCGCTTACACCATGCGGACCCGCCGAGCCACGCCCCCTTAAAGTTTGGGCCTATTAGGAAAGCGTCAACTTTGGCGCGCAAAATAACAATAACTCTCGTTTGGCGTGCGTCGTCAATGCGCTCGGCCGATTCGGTATCTTTTCATTCATTTTTTCTACACAAAGTCAACGGGGCGGGGCTAGAGAGCGTTTTTATGTTGCGAATGCAAGCAAAAATGAGCTTAGTGGTGGTCAGGCGGGAGTGTCCTCGATAGTACATAATTACTTTATCTGAGTTTGTAAACCAAGGTCTCCGTTTTTTCAAGTCGATAGCCTTATAGTCTCGAGTTTACCTACTTATTTCACAGATATTGTTACGTTCTAAAAAGCTGCTTTCCCGCGAAATTTCCGGAAATATGAAGACAATTCAGGGCTTTTCTTAGACTAAGCAACCGTGCGTGCTTTCCCTGTATGGGATTTATGGCAAGAGGCTTTTGCCCAACAGTGGGATAGTAATAGACTGGTATTATTATTATTATTGATACTGCGATAGAACGGAATCATGACCTAAATGAGCTCGATACATTATCAGTCATACACAATGCATGACTTGTAACAGTTCGGGGTCAACTTGGGTCTTAAACTGATCTATTATTTACTGAATTATTCACTTAGTTTGTAGAGCCGATACACCAATAAACTTCGTTCAATATTTAACTAGGTAGGTATATAAAATTATTAGTACACTACAGCTGTGTTATCGAACAATAACAATAATATGTTATTTAACTCTATTACCTATAATTATAAAAGTAATAACTCACCTGTTGTTGTTCGCTCGATAATCCAAAAACGTGTTCGTCAATCGGGTAGTGAGACATGCATCGAGTACCGGTTTTACTCGTACAATTATATAAAATACTCGTAACACGACCTAAACGGACTGCCATAGTGATACGACCTTCCTTACACAAAGTTAACTACGTACTGACAAGCAAACAAACCGAACACTTATCGAACGAAGTTTGTCCATTCAAAATAAACTCTATGTATTGATGATAACAACACAATTCGCTTAGCAAACAAGATAACGTGAAGGATTATCATAATTACCTACTCTTTCGGTGATAACGTTTGAGTTTTGATAACAATTAACGTAATAAGAATAAATATTTTGTCATGTTTTTTTTTGTTTATAAGAGACTGGAGAATGTCGTAAAATAAAAAAGAGAAAAGTCGAAAGTTTAAATTTTAATGTAAAAGTCAGGTTCGGGGCCAGTTATATAACTGTAGATATAGGTACCAAATATTGAAATTAATTAAGTAGGTACCCTAATCAATTCTTGTTCCAGAAAATGCAGTGATAGACTGAAAAGTGGAAACCAAAAAACATTCAAGCACACTGAAGTTCCACCTATATTCCAAGTTAAAGATGTTGGTCGCAAAACATTGACCCAAGCAGAATAGTCGACATCAGTTCAATCGCCAAACAAGAAAAAAAAAACATACATAAATGCATAAATGTCGTTTAGAATATGCAACCACAATTTGGGCGAGGAACAAAAGTGTAGACATGACCTCTATCACTCAATCTACTCTATATCTACACTATATAATATTATAAAGAGGAAAGATTTGTATTTTTGTGTGTATGTTTGTAATAAATAAACTCAAAAACTACAGCGCCGATTTCAAAAATTCTTTCACCATTAAAAAGCTACATTCACCATGAGTAACATAGGCTATACTTTATCCCCGTACTCCCACGGGAACGGGAACTACGCGGGTGAAACCGCGTGACGTCCGCTAGTAAGTACATAAAGAGAAAAAATAGTTGCGTTGGTTTTGCTACATTCAATCTGTAAAACGAAAGCCTTCTAACATCACGCCAGTAATTCTTAAAGGTTTAGGGAAAGTTGTACCTTTAGTACACACCATGTTTAAATTCATTAAGGTACGAATTGTCATGTCAAGTGGGCACAAATCACTAAAACTTTATCTAGAACAATTATTATTCCTACTGATCATTGATTAAACTACATAGGAGTCAAATTAGTTGACGCTAATCTTATCATTGGCGATAAGATATAAAAATCTGTAAGTAAAGTGTAGAAAAACAAATGAAAATCAAAATTACTCAGCAGGTTTTAGGTTCAAAGTTCATAAGATTTATTCTGCGCTAAAATTAAGCGATGAGGTGCAAGGCATAGGAATGGACCATGACTTGGGCTAGTACAGTCGACCAAAGCTGCGTCTGTTCGTTTTTTAAACAAAACCCAGTGCACACAATGACTACATTTGTTTACCGCCCCTTTTTGTGCGGACCAATAGTAGTAAAAAAGACTATCATCATCATCTGCCTAGCCTTTTCCAACTATGTTGGTGTCGGCTTCCAGTCTACCGGATGCAGCTGAATACCAGTATTTTAAATGGAGCGACTGCCTATCTGACCTCCACAACCCATTTAGTACTGGGTAATACGATACCACTTGGTAAGACTGGTTGTTAGACTTTTTGGGTCACTGACTACCTGTAACGACTGTCAAAGATCTACAAATGACAGCTGGGAAAAAAAAAAATGAAAACTCGGACATCTATGCTACAACATTCCAATAGTGTTAACGGTAGGAATAATCACAGATGACACCATAAAACAGTAATTCCAAGACACAAATCTCTAAAAAAACACTTTATTTTGGGCCTGAAAACCCGTTTTATTTTCAATTAATTGCCAAATTCGATTTTTAGTTGCTTTGAAAACAATAAATAGTTGAGTCATTGAGTTGACTGAACAGTGACGTCACAGTTTGCTATTTCCATACAAACTCTATGCGAGAACCGCGCTTTGACAGCTCTTAAAAAGTATCTCAATTGATTGGTGTCATCTATCCCATTATTTGTACCTATTTAATTATTATATCCAATAAATAAAACACGAAACTCGATATCACTTTTTTATTTCATTTTACATTAACTTTAAAAGCACCTTTATTCACTAATATTACAACAATTTTATAATTAAACCTCTTATAAATTAACAATACGTATTAATTATGTAATTCATTACAAAATAATACAAATTAATACGATATTATAATTATGTTGTATTTCATTGATCTTTCAATTATTTTGACGTCACAAAGAATAACTAGGTATAATGAAACTTCGAAATGTATATAATATAGTGTGTACGTGTGTCTATTATTTATGAATAATATGATGGTAAGTATATAGTTATTAAATATACAATACAATAATATTACTATATATATTACACAAAAAAAATATTACCGTTTTGACCACCTCGGTAAACGTTTATAAGGACAAACGTTACCAATAATAATGTGTAGTATATACATATAGAACCTTAAAAAAGAAGTGTGATACTGGCCTTTCGAGAAGGCCAGTTTGGTAGCAAAAAGGTTGCATTTTCACGTTCATATAAAAACTACATACATGTAACTGAAGTTCCATTATATTGACAAGAGTAAATAAGTGTCCAATCATCGAATTTATTGTATCATAATTTAACGTACACAACTTACGAAGTAAAATACGTGTAATCGTGTATAAATAAATAAAATGTATATTTCTACACAAAAGGAATGTGTATATCACAAATAAATAAAAAAAGATACATAATTTAATCACAAAAATATTGCACAGGATATGTATGTCGTTGCACAAGCCAGTGTAAACAATTTAAGTACTAAAAATAAATAAATAAAATTATTATGTCAATTATATGGAATTTAAAAAAATAAATCTACCATTTGCCCCATATGATCAACTGAGTATAGTATTAAATCTCGCTTGTATAAAGATTAAGATATTCTAGCTTAAAAAGATGGGAAAAAGTACATGATTTCACCAAAAAAATCTAAGAAGTAAACAGTAGTTTTTAGTTTAGTATTGCCAGTAAAAAAAAAGTGACGATGTATTAGATGAAAAATTCAATCGTGCAAATTCTGAAAAGTCGGTGAAAAAACTTACCATATAACGTTGAAAAGCAATTCTCGATAAAATTAAAGCTTCGTTTCTCTTTTGCTGATGAAATCTAATATTACGCTTAGAGGCCGTTTTTTGTGACAGTTGTAAATAATACTTCGATTTAGATAACTGCGTTTTGACAGTTTAGTTCGTGTCCATCTTGGATTTCAGGGACTGGTAGTATTCGGAGAGGACCTTCCATGCTGTTGGTGCCATGAAGCCTTTCGGTGGCTCCTTGCCAGATTTAGCGAGACCTGAAAGATTTATTGGTATTTAAAAAAATCTTATAACTTGGTAAGAGGTGAGTAGAAAATATCTCCTCATCGTAAGTAGATAGCAAATTCAGCTGCCACAGTCAGCCAGAACTCACCTAATATTATGTACATAATATCGTATACTTTCTCATCTCTAACCAAATATCTTTAGGGTCGAAGAATCGTGAAGCGGTTTTACAAATTTGAGTCGTATGCTAACGTGGCTAAGGTTTAGTTTTAATTAAAAAAAGGATGATTATTGGTGTCGATTCTGTTGTGCACAAACTAAACTTATTTTATATTACCATCTTTTTCTTTCCAATAAAACGAGAAACAGACGGAAGTAATTTAGAGCTGTCAAATTTAGTTGGAACTAATATTTCCATACAAACGAAGGGTGCACGTAAAAACATAGACTAAAAACACGGTGAAGCGCAAGGCTTAAACTAGTTTGACATCTCTAACTTAGTTCATAGCTATAGCCGTCCTTTTCTCGCACTGGCTTTTAGTAAAAGATAGCAATAGCCTAAATTAAATTTAGTTTGTGCACAACAAAATCGACACCATTATGAATAATTAGTTTCATAACAGGGGAATTACCTCTCATCCTAGTTCCAGATATGAAGTCAAAGTCTTCTTTGCGAGTGGGGTCGAAGAATGCCATCTTGCCGACAGACGTGTCGTAAGCAGCCACGCGGAATGGAATGATCTGAAAGATAAATAAGGCGTCAGAGTGAGGGGGAAGAGAGGTGTACACCTGGTGGCCTACCATGACGTCTTAAGAGGACGCATTGGAAATCATGTAGTCAATGATCTCAATTTTTGTCAGTAATTACAAAACAAATGAAAATATAAGTTGGTGACCTGATAATTCATGATAAACCCCTTATTTTGTTAGTTTTCAATACATGATTAAGTAACTTTTGTAACAGAGAAAAAAATATCAAACATACCTCTTTTTAAAAAGAGATTCACATTTAATGGGCAAACGGGACCAATTTAAGCCTCTTAACTTTCTCCGTAGATGAGCCTATACATACTCTTTAAAATTATAGAAGGAATTTCTGAAATTATCGTTCCCAACTGAATTAAATAACAAAAACCATTTTGTCGTTTACGTCCTTTAAGTTATAAGCTAGCAATCCTCGCCCCGCTCAGACGCCCAGTCCCCCGCTCAGTCCCGATGCGCGCGTGCCCGGATTTAGAACGAGGCGTCGCCTTAAAGCAGGATTGTTTTAATTTTATTCCAGTGTGGGAAAGAGATGGCGCTAGACGTCCTCTATAGCTCCGTCTCTTACCCACATTGGAACAAGATTAAAACGATCCTGCTTTAAGACGTCATGGTGGGCCACCTGTGTTTAGGCTTGTACGCTATAATATGGATCGATGGCTATTCTCTGGTCATTACCAAAAACAGCCAAGAGGACTATTTGATTGCGGTTTCTTCTGCTAAAGATATTATGGTTTCAATTCAAACCTCGAAAAAGGATTATCGAACTCATTGTGATAAACAACTTTTGGAACAGCAGATTCTTTTTTTGCTGATTACCTCTTGTCTAGAGTTATTTCAATAACACCTTACTAAACGATAATAATTTTTTAAATTGCTTAAAAATGTAATTTTTTGTCGTCGTTCTTTTTATTTAAACTATCTGAAGACACTTCGAAACAAAGTCGGAGATCAAAGTCTCTTTTAAATCTGCACAATAGGCTAGTTTCCACCATCAATAAATTGCAAATTTAGTTAGTCCGTCGGTTAGAGTATTGGAAAATAATGGACACATATTTTTTGTTTTTGTAAATCAATGAATATTGACAAAGATAAAACGCATCAAAACTCGAGTGGGGGCTCGTGACGTCACAACGCACTAAAATTTATAGCACGGCGTGACGTATTGAGAATTTTAAAAGCGTCGGATTTTCGTCAATTTTGGTTTACGTAACAAAAGAAAAATTCGTGACAAATATTTTTTCATAATCTGACGGACTAATTAGATTTTTTCAGGACACAAGCCTATTACTTTGTAGTGATCAAATGATTATGAAACCTTGCAGGTTTATGTCTGACGTAGTCGCTCGAGGAAAGGATTACACAGGTTTTAGGAGACCTGTTAAGAGATCCTTGTACAGTAACATACCTCCAGCTCGTTAAGTCCGGGCGCCATCTTGAGGACCATGGCACCGTGTCGCGGGTCGAACAGGTCCCCGCCGCCCGCCGGGTGCGGCAGGCCGGCCGGGTCGCGACCCACTATGTAGTGGTTGGCACCTGCGTTCATACGGGACTTGGCGTGCCATTGTACCTGGCGGAGGAATTGTGGAATTAGTGTGTTGGTATGCTTAAAGTAAAGGAGCAGCGGTGGCCCAGTGGTAGCGGCCCCGACTTACAAACAGTTAGTCGTGTGTTCGTACCCAGACAGGCGCATTACTTAATTGTGTAATTTATTTCATCACCACTGCTCTCAAAACGGTGAAGGAAAACATCGTGAGGAAACCGGCATGTCCTACAACCAAAAAATTGGAAGACATGTTACATCTACCATTCCGCACTGGGCCCGCGTGGTGGATTTTAGCCCATTCCCTCTCAGGGAGAGGAGGCCTGTGTCCCAGCAGTGGGAACATTAATTGGCTGATGATGATGATATGCTTAAAGTTTAGCTTAGAGCAGACTGAGAGGGACGCTGAAGTAGAAATAAATAGATAATGGTCTCGATTATGTTGTGCACAAACTAAACTTAATTTAGGCTATTGCTATATTTTTCTCTCAAATAAAACGAGAAAGAGACGGACGTAATTTAGAGCTGTCAAATTTAATTCGAACTAATTTTTCCATACAAATGAAGGGTGCACGTAAAAACACGTCGACTCTAAACTCGGTGAAGCGCAAGGCATAAACTAACTTGACATAAATCTAAGTTAGTTCATAGCTATAGCCGTCCTTTTCTCGCACTGCTTTTTAGTAAAAGATAGCAATAGCTTAAATTAAGTTCACAGTCGACACCAATGTATACTTAAATCTACACCAAATCGTAACACAGTAATTTTTTGGTAAAAATATCAGACAACTCAAGCAGGCATCTCAGAGCAGCGGATTTCTTTAAAATGGACCTCATTACGAGTGTCATAAAGTGAAAATAAGATCACGTGATAGTGCTTGAATACGTCTGCTGAGCATGTTATCGTTTGTGTAGATGTGTGTACAACTTTCTCTCGATCTGCACGAAGCTAGTGACTGTTCAAAGCCGTTCGGTAATAAAGAAAAAAAAAACCCGATGTGGTTTTTTCTAGGCCAGCTTCCACAAAAAATATCTGGCCTGCATCATCTGCCTAGCCTTTACCCAACTATGTTGGGTCGGCTTCCAGTCTAACCGGATGCAGCTAAATACCAGTATTTTACATGGAGCGACTGCCCATCTGACCTCCACAACCCAGTTAGTACCGGGTAATACGATACCCCATGGTAAGCCGTTAGGCAATAATGAAAAAAAATCTCTATCAGCCACACTCAGAGTCAGTTAATGGTTACTTAAACGGTTCCTTAGTAAAAATTAAAAAAAAATCACCCTCAGAGTCAGTTAACGGTTCATTAGCGTCCCTTAATGACAATTAAAGTTAAGTAAAGCAAAACCTTTACTTAAATATTTAATGGCTGATTTTGACATCTACGTTTCGGGTTCTATTTTTACCCGCGAATTCGATTTCTAAACGTTTATTAATTATAAAGGAATGATGTCTGATTTGGCAGACTTCATTAAGAGCGGCCAACCCACTGACTTAGAAATCTATGGACCTGCCATACCTACGAAATTAGCGTGCATACCTACAAAAATCGGGCAAATAAGATGGCTGCCTTTCGTAGGGTTGTAACTGCGAGCAACAAGCGCACCTGATATCGATATTTACTTTCATGAATTTGTTTATTTTTTAAAAATTAGCCTTGTAAATGTAATGCAGCTAAAGTGACAAGAATTATAGAAGTGTGTGTGTTTTAGTATTTTAATGTTTCATCATAGCCTATTCTTACACTGGCTTTCTTTCCCTTCAAACCGAAAGACTACAGTGGATGCACTGCTACTTGGCGGCAGTCATTATACAAAGTGCACTGATTAATCACTTGGTCCATGACAAATCCCTAAACCTTTAAAAACTAAAATGTATTTTATCAGTTACTGGGCAATGGGCATAGGCCAACGGGGTACAAAAAAAAATGTTTTTGTAATCTTCCCACTTTTCGAACAACTTAATATATTTAAAATATCACTTACCGGATATCAATATCCCGTAAGTGACATTTTAAGTATAGTTATGAACCGTGAAACCTTAAAACAGAACAAAATATATGTTTAAAATAATAACAACGTTTTACGTAAAAAAAGACATTTATTCATTATTCCAAACAAAATTAACTTATTAATCTTTAAGAAACTTTATCACTATTTTTTTGCATGATAACGGAATCTTAAGTCAATCCTTTATATATTTAACAAGCAACAGCCTGTGGTTGGTGTTATGCTCCATGTTGAGGAGGGGCCAGTACAATATTTTTTCACTATCGTAATGCTCCGTCAGAAACTTGAAAATATATAAATAATAATTTACTGGTTTCTCCTGGATCGTGAGGTGAGGTTTGATTAAATTTGCCGTTTTCTTTATAATATTAATGACTCCGATAGAGGCGTACTGAAGGCCACCTCGAGACTTCTGGAAGATTCGTCAAAGTGTGTGGAGCAGATATGCCACCTTTTATGTCTAAGGTTGATATTTTCAGAACCAATAGCTTCTATCCATTTCTTCTTTAAAATTTCGTTTCCAGGAAATCTGTGTATTAAAATATCATTGCAATGAATTTTACATACTTTAGCAACAATATTATCGATACATATCGCATGCGAACATAGGGCATCACTAACCTTACATACCGATCATTATTGTTTGTAAACAAAACAAGAAATTAAGAAAATAATCTCGTTAAAAGCCATACAAACATGGCACAGGTTTCAATAATCTTAAACAGATCATGTTGTAACAATACATTACACAAAATTCTACAACATTCGACTGTATTAGTGAAAACTAGTTACTAACCTGTGCAGAGTCAAATTAGGCTGATTTTTGGTTTTTCTCGCATCACACTATTTTATACAACAAGAGGGCATGATTATCCTTTTAATCTCCAAACTCAGAACATCAAAATAGCCAGTTTCTAGACGTATTTCTCATAAAAAACAGCAAAAACATATTGAGTAAACAACTGTTTGACAGCACAACTACCACAAAACCACAGAGTACTTTCGGCACTCAATATGGCGACTGGTCACGCGTAGACATGATTTTGACGTCACACAAAAGTGTTGCCAAATTTAGTCCTTGACAAACATATAGACATCTCTCTTTTCATATGCAACTCATAATTAGTTAAAAAGCGATAAAACGATTTTTGACATGTTTGCGTCGATATGATAGATATTTGTATAGCTATCCTTCTCATAGTACAATATGCCATCTCCATATTTTTTCCTACCTCAATGGGCCAACCCGCCATACTTTTCGCGAGAATTTTGACAATAGCTCGTGCGTGATTATGCCGTTGTTAGACATATATCTTTGAATTTTTCGAACTATTAAGTATCTTGTCGACTATATCTAGGCTTCTATCGTAGAAAAAATAAAAATTTGTAGAATCAAATTCAGTATAAGCCTCCAAAAATTGCTGTTTTGCACAACTTTTACCTCAACTTTGGCCGTTCATAATGTACTTATAAATTGTAAAAGTAAAGAAAACATCCTGATAGAAGCCTTGCAAATGTAGTGGAGATTCTAAATAACAAATATTTATTTCACATACTTGTAAGACTAATTCAAAAACACGTATTTCCTGGAACAAGTTTTATAAATATTGTTCAAAAAATGGTATGAGGTGCGCGGGAGGAAAATAGTGCGGGGTCGGGGCTAGGTAAGACAGGGGAGTTGATTAAAGTTGATTCAGTTGGGGAAAGAATACCACCGCTGTGGCTCTGGATGAAACAACAAGCTTTTTGACCATGCTCGCGTTGACGAAAGGCGGGCCGGGAAGGGCCCTCTTAAGTTTTTATATTATGCCAGAAGATATAGAGAAGTGGGACCGAGGCGGAATTTACGAGATTATTCTGATCCCTTTACAAAATATTCTATTCAGGAATTTCACGCAAGTTATAGATTTACACCTGAATCTGTAAAAAGTGTCATATTGCCGTTGGTCAATCCGACCTCAGGAAACCAACGAAAAGAGGATTACCATTTGCACCGGAAATAATGTTAGCAATAAAATTACGGTACTTCGCTACAAAACCCTGCCTGGGTTAGCAGATACTTACCTATCATAGAATTAATTGAAACAGAAATTCGAACGGAAGTTCTTTGAGTACACAAGGTGTGTCGATGAATTTTATTGATATAACATTTTCACTGAAAATGCTTATAAACTACCACAACGTAAATTAATACAGATGAAATTAAAATTTACAACACAAACTTTCCCGCTCGGTAAATACTACTTGACATTGACAGTTGACAGCAGTGATGCCATAGAAAAAAGATCGCAATTGCTTTATTTTATTTCAATGAAAATAGCTGTTCCCCTTTGTAATTTAGTAAAAACTTACAGCTAAAGAACTGATTATCCATTATATTACTATGAATAATAATTTTCAACATTTATAAATAAACTTAAATGTGATTTAATATCAACACTTTTTAAATGTGGCTACACCAAGGCTTTATCGATATGCAATCGATAAGATAATTCTAGGATGCTTCGCCCTACGTATACTTAAATCTGTCATTAGCTAATGAACCCTTAAATTATGTCTCTGGGATGTAGCTTTGATTAACGGATTTAATGATAATTAGTTAAGTGTTCATTATGACTAATTTAATGAACGACTCTGAGTGTGGCTGTATGTAGTTGTTTTACTAAAAAATATAGGTGGCGCGATACTTGACTTAATGTAAAAAAAATTGTTTGACTGTATGGAGCTGGCATTCATTGCCTTTCAAAAGTGTTCATTCGTCATTCAGTTCGTGTGCGTTCATCTTTTTTCGTTAGATTTTTAGATTCAATTAAACACTCAGAATATTCAGAATACTGACAAGCAAGCAAGAGAAAAACAATTAATTAATGGAAAAGGCTGGTCAAAGCTGATTGTAGATGGCGCGTCCATAGCTTAGACCCAATCTGACCAATGAGGTCAAACTATTTTGAAATATAGAATGACATTGACAGATTTTCAACCAATGACGATGTTTGGCACAAGCGATGCTAGCGCCATTAGTTCCACAGTTGCCATCCCCATTTGCCAGCATGGGTGTCGTCAATCTCAAAATTGAATACAAGTCTTGGACTACATTTCGAATACATACCTCAGTGGGTCCAGCATACATCATGGGTGATGGGAAGATAGCCAGCACCGTGGACTGCGGGTCCAATACACCTTCGTTGAGCACTGCCTTGTGTTGGTTGATCCTCACTTCTAGAGGAACGTCGTCGTCTTTTGTCCAACCACCTGGCACACAGAACACAGATTATTTAGAATTTTATGGAAATAAAGGAAAACAGGAGTGATGATTGTAGTGTTTGTATCTATGTAATAGATATAATACATTGTCTCCTGTCCACGAGTGGAGGGGGTGGCCGTCAATCGGACAGCCTTGCGTTAGACACCGTGAGGGTTGGACGTGCGCCTGCGCTCTTGCTGCGTGTAGTAGTGAGCCCGTGATAGTGATCACTACAATGATGGTTAATTCACTTTCGTTTCGTTACTTCTTCTCCCCGGCTAAGGCAATAGGAAGTCGTAAAGCCAAACACACTCCGTTTGGCCCCCCAAACACACTCCCTTTCCCAGTCCCCAATGTCATGTCTTGTGTAACTTGGACGTTCAAAAAGTGCTGATTCTTAATTTGAAATGTCAAATGACTTATGATCACTTGTGACGTACCCTGACAGGTATACGTAGTATAAGCATCTGTAACGCTATCTAGCAAATCTTTTTTGCAAACCCGCCAAACTATTCCCAAACCGCAAACCACTGCAACTCCTCAAAGCCAGAATCAACAATGGCGACCACCATAAAAGCACCAAGACAATGAAGCTCCACGGAGACCCGGATTTTTTTTCTCTACAGTAGCAACTTACTCTCTTATACAAGGTTAAATATTTTTTGAAAATACCGATAAGTATTCCATCCTATTATATTAAACTAGCGGACGTCACGCGGTTTCACCCGCGTGGTTCCCGTTCCCGTGGGAGTACGAGGATAAAATATAGCCTATGTCACTCAGGGTGAATGAAGCTTTCTAATGGTGAAAGAATTTTTGAAATCAGCGCAGTAGCTTGTGAGTTTATTCATTACAAACATACACACACACACAAAAATACAAATCTTTCCTTTTATAATATTAGTGTAGATGAGGAATATTTGTAATCACATTTTCGAAAAAGGCTGTAACAATTTCGATGACAGTTGTAAGGGTTTCATCATCATCTGCCTAGCCTTTTCCCAACTATGTTGGGGTCGGCTTCCAGTCTAACCGGATGCAGCTGAATACCAGTATTTTACATGGAGCCAGCCAACCCAGTTAGTACCGGGTAATACGATACCCCTTGGTAAGACCAGTTGTAAGGGTTTATGGTGCCGAAAAATCGATCTAGCTACGTCTCGTATCTAGGAAAATTTATTTTCTCTATTTTCAAGCGAGCAAAGCTCGATCGCCTAGGTACTAATTAATATCTAAACATGATCCCAAAAATTCTTCAACTTTTTTCCAGTTTTTTTTTTTTCATCTCTTTTGCGGAGTTTTGCCAGCTAATTTAATTTAACCCTGAATATTTCACCGACACTAAAGAGGCAAAAGATCCGTTCGCAAACTATCAAATAAAAATCAAATAACATATTTACCAAGAGGATGCAATAGAAGCACCGGTTTCTGGAATCCCCTCTCGACTAGTTGACGATGTGTGTCCTGCATCAACAACGCGTGGCCATTGTGGATGGGGTTACGTAGCTGAAACAAATTCAATTGATCTTTTGAAAGAACTGTGCTGGTTAATGCCCGTGCCAGACTGTTGTAAACAAGCCCTCTACACACCTCCACATCAGTCTCCACCGGCGGTTTACAACAGCACGCACTGTTGACACACTGTTGTAAACCGGGCGTCTGTCCAATCTGGCCCACGCTTATAACTAAGATCTAGAGCCCTAGCACTATTTTAAACGTCCCGTGTTTCAGGCACGTGCGTTTTTGTGCCGTAGATACCGATTTTTGCATTTTTATAGATTCAAACGCGCGTAAAACGCGATACAAACGCGCGTGTTAACGCGTTCGAAACTCGTTTGAAGCGCGTTCAAAGGGTCAAAGCCAGCGTTAAGCAGTGTTGTCTCACCCGACGCTATTGTACAACTGAAGAGGAGTCTCTGACCAAAACGTGGAAGCTACGAGCGACTACAGCGCGTCTGTATCGCTGTATCTGCGCGTATACGCGCAATAGACGCGCGTTTCACGATCGCCCCGTGTGGTAAGGTTACAAGGTTGCGTTCAAATTTCGTTTGAAGCGCGTCATCTGCGAATCGTCTGCGTAATTAAAATACGCCGTGTGCTTAGGCTTAGGCACTAAGATCCAGACATGTATTTTAATATCATTTATTTCCGCAAAGTAACGCCTGATTCCATAACTTGACAATTTATTATTAAAATCCATTACCAGCACTCTATTACTGACTGTTCTATGTTGACATTAATCTTCTCTCCATGGTTACTTTGGTTAACCTTGGTTTTACACTGTTAAAATATCATATCAGCTAAACATATTTGTACTGTCTCATTTGCAAATTTCCTACTCGCTATAAAACAAACGGATCGATTTAATCAGCTGAACAAATAGGGTGTTAATAATCAAGCTCCAGTTGTGCTACTGGTGGACTTCACTATTGAAGAGTATGAAGTAAAACTACTTGCTGCGATATTATAGGACTGTATTGATATAATAATAGTTTCATTTAGGTAGTTACAAGGATTGCCCATATGTGCACATAACAAAGGGCGTCGGTGAGAGTGGCGCGCAGATTGCGCTTACATAGATTATACAAAAATATATTGTACCACGACGGCACAGATAATAAAATACTTCCACGACGGGTGTCTAAATCATATATAAAACATTCGGTACGAATGACTTCTCTCAATCAATCCTAATATTATAAAGAGTTTAAGCTTGTATGTAGGAGATAATCTAAGAAGCTCCGATTTTTTTTAATCGTATGGGTATACGATTTCAAAAATCCTTTCACTGATGCAAAACTTATGTGACAAGCAAACTTCACGCAGGTGAAGTCGAGGTCCCTTTAGAATTAACCTTATGCCAACGAGTATAAAGATCAGTGAACTGAAAAATCAGAGGCCTAATAATATTTTTTTATATTTTAAATGCTTTTATATATTATTTGTTTTATTGTAAGGTATATTTAAAAATGTAATTAATTTGTAAAGAAATAAATAAAGGGAATAATGAACGGACAGTAGGTATTACTGATAGTGAAGTCAAAAAGAAAATATTTTACTGAGAGGAGCTCGTGGCTAAATAATAACAGCCGCTCGGGTCGATCATTAGTTTAAGCCGTGCTTGCCTAGGTTGGTCTGTGGGTGACCACCCATTACATACTGAGTTCCTCCGTGCCTCGGAAAGCACGTTAAGCTGTTAGTCCCAGCTTTCATTTGTAGATCTTTGACAGTCGTTACAGGTAATCAGTGCCCAAATGTATGACAACCAGTCTTACCAAGGGGCATCGTATTACCCAGTACTAACTGGGTTGTGGAGGTCAGATAGGCAGTCGCTTCTTGTAAAATACTGGTATTTAGCTGCATCCGGATAGACTGGAAGCCGACCCCAACGTAATTGGGAAAAGGCTAGGCAGATGATGCAGGCCTACATGCACACTTATAATACGTCGAGAAAAAGTGCAGTGTAAAATGCTAACCTGGAAAGCGAAGACGGCATCAGCTTCAAGATCCTTGAACTTCTGTCTCAGCTCGTTGGGCGTCAGCCTGTACGAGTCCAAGCCGTCGTTCCAGCGAATACGTTCGAACACTTCCAGGTTACCGCCCACCAACCAATCGCCGGCCTCTTTGATCATCTGTGGAGAAAAAAACATTTTACTAAAACAAGTTACATCATATAAAAAAATTAAAAACCCCCGACACGATAGGAGCCGCCTCCACGAGCGAGAGAATCGTGGCGATACTATCGTCGTGCCACGTATTTCTATACACTCTCTACGTCGCAATAGGGAACATGCACGTATTTTTTTCTTCACTTAAATCAATAAAATACAGTACTATCAACCCAAGAAAAGTATTAAAAGTTAAGTTCAACTACTGGCTTGTCGCTTAAAAATAATATTAAACTCCAATTTTCTATGACACTTGAAACGTCCGTAGCTGTCGCGGCCATGATGTGACGTCATTTACCACAAGCTGCCTTGTTTACATCAAATTCTTTTCCGCCTGACCATTTTAATTTTTTTTCGCTTAAATCTAACGGAGGCGCCGGAGCCACGCCCCCTTAAAGTTTGGGCCTATTAGGAAAGCGTCAACTTTGGCGCGCAAAATAACAATAACTCTCGTTTGGCGTGCGCCGTCAATGCGCTCGGCGGATTCGGTATCTTTACATTCATTTTTTCTACACAAAGTCAACGGGGCGGGGCTACAGAGCGTTTTTATGTTGCGAGTGCAAGCAAAAATGAGCTTAGTGGTGGTCAGGCGGGAGTGTCCTCGATAGTACTCTAGTCAAGTAAAAATTGCAATAACAATATTATAATAAAATCTTAGTGAAACTAAGCACTTTTCAAATAAAAGTGTATTTTTGACACATAGACTTTGACGTCACTACCGGCGTTATCGAGGACGACGCGTTTTGAGAGTGCGTTCCGTTTCACCAAAAACATGCTACATAAAACAGTAAATTGTAAAATAAGTGATGTATTAGAAACTTAAACAAGTGTACCACAATGTTTTTATGGACCAATACAAGGCATTTTTAATAAATAAAAAGAGTTTTGCATTTCATGCATATTCCCCATTCTCTCGCTCGTGGAGACGGCTCCTGAGAGAGTGTATAGAAATACTTGGCATGGCGACAACATCGCCGCGATTCTGTCGCTCGTGGAGACGGCCCCATAGGGTCATAATTTCAAGGTTATTTTTTTCTTTTTATAGAGTTTCACGTCTATACCTTTTTTGTGTGCTTTTCGTAGGGACTCAGGCAATTTGGTGTTTAATCAGGTTTTTTAAAACTAAGACGACCTAGCCACGGCCACAGTTTTGCCATTATATGCCAGAGCGATAGCATTGCCACCGAATATAAGACCTTAATAACATACCTTGATATAGGGATGTTCAGCATGATAGATTCCGAATTGCCTTGAACATCTCTCTTCCTTCCGATGCGGGTAGAACTCAGGCGACCTCAGCACGGCCACCGCTTTGCCATTGTATGTAAGAGCAATGGCGTTAACTCCTGTCAAACGGTCCTTGACCTCTGTCGCCACTGGTAGGACGACGGGCACTGATTGGTTGGCCACTGAGCCGTCGGCAAGGGTTAGGCAGTTTGAGTGGAGTGCCTGGAACGAATAAGGTTCAGTTTAGCTTGTATTTTTTTTTCCCTTGTGGCAGGATCCCTAAGGGCCCTAAAAGTCCAGGTGTTCAGTACATTCCGAACCCTAGCACAAATAATTTTTTCATCGGTAATTAAAAAAAAAGCAGTTGTTCTATACATTTTGACTGTATAGGTGTACTTTTGTAGGAATAATCAGTTTTTTTATTACCAATGAATAGTTTCCAAGGGTTCGGAATGATGGGCTTATTCCTGAAATCCCCCCTCTATGTACTGAACATGTGGTAACCGTTTGTACGTCGATGTCTCCCCCTTCCACCCTGTATTAGGTAAGTAATGCTTTTAAATTCAGAATCTCAAATATTTATAAATAAATAATGCCGAACATTACACACAGCGCCATCTAGTGCCACACTAAACAACGAGGCTTGTGTCGTGGACACCAGATAGTTGATATACTACATAGATACTTTTTGTTTGTAAATACATACTCGTACTTATTATACACTAGCTGACCCGCGCAACTTCGTCTGCATCACATGAGAGAGAGAGGGTTAGAGAGAGTGGAGTCAACCTTGAAAGATAGACATAATGCTATCGCGGTTTTTTTTAGAACGCTTTAAAACGAACAATTCCCTAATACATGATTGTTGCGCAACTTTAACCGTTTATGCAGCGCCCGCAAAGGAAGCTCTCGAAAGAAATAAATTTTCCTTGTTTTTGCAACATTTATCATTGATGCTCCGCTCCTTTTAATTATAGCGTGATGTTAGATAACCTATAGCCATCCTCGATAACTATTCAACACTAAAAGTTTTCCTGTAATTAGCGCGTTCAACCAACCAAAATCTCTTTAGCTTTATAATATTAGTAGATATATACCTACGTAGATCCACGTGGGTAACAATTTAATTTCTTAGATATATTTGCATTAATCGCTAAAAAAATAATTAAAAGAATTAAAAAACCCGACTGCGTAAAAAATAACTCAACAAGTTCAATAATAAATTCTAATACGGAACATATTGACTGCAACAGTCGGGACCCATATTGGATGTAGTCTAGAGTATTTAATGGGTCCCGACTGTTGCAGTCAATATGTTCCGTATTAGAATTTATTATTGAACTTGTTTTTTTCTTTTCAGTTTTTATTTAAAGCCCTAGTTATTTTTTACGCAGTCGGGTTTTTTAATTTTTTTAATTATTTTTTTATTTTACACTTTTTAGTTACGATTCTGTTACTATTACGATAAATTAATAGCTGTTGCCCGCGGCTTCGCCCGCGTGAAGTTCGGTAAGTTTCCCACACGATCATATTAAAGGGATAAATAGTATTCTACATGTAAATCCAGGTTATAAACTATCTATGTGCCAAATTTCGTTATCAACGCAATATAATCATCAGAATCACCATCACAATCACAATCAATATCACTGACAATATCACAATCACTATCACAATCACTATCATAATCACTATCATAATCACTATCACAATCACTATCACAATCACTATCACAATCACTATCACAATCACTATCACAATCACAAATCACTATCACAATCACTATCACCATCACTATCACAATCACAATAACCATCATCGTTATCACAATCGTTATCATCGTAATTGTTATGTTTGTTGGAATGAAAGATACCGTTGAGTAGACTTGGTTAGTTAACACGAGGTACACATTATAATACAAAGACAGTTGAGTAGCACAGACGGGATCAGACATAGCCTGCAGTCCATCCAATTAGAGTGACAGGTAGAAACCGGAACCATAGATGATATCTAGTGGTGTGCACACAATTTGATACTAAATAGTGATGTTACAACGGTAACTACAATCATTATCATCGTAATCACAATCATCATCATCGTTATTACAATCACCATCATCACAATTATCATCATCATTATCACAATCATCATCATCGTTATAACAATCATTATCATCGTTATTGTAATCATCATCAGCATTATCACAATCATCATCGTCGTTATCACATTTATCATCATCATTATCACAATCATCATCATCGTAATCACAATCATTATCATCGTAATCACAATCATCATCATCATTATCGCAAAAAATCATCAATAACCCTGTACATAAGTCGAATCCACCATCTTCTGGATCTCAAAATAAATGCCATATTCGTAATCAGCACCCCTGATAATCTCGGAATCGACACCCATATTTATTTTTAGACATTTCAACCCCTTAGCACCCCAACAGGGGATGATGGTATTTCAGGTCCACCACATTAAATCTTAAATTCGTTGTTTTTGTAATACACCCGAGCCAATACACCAAACAAACAATAAATGTTTTTTTGAATAAGTTAGATTATAAGATACTTAAGTGATAATTCCTCTCCACATTATCTTACTTTCGCTGTGCCCGACAGGGTCCACGACTGTTCCCAAAGAAATGTTTACCATCTAAGCCTACATTGTGGAATGCAATAAAGAATTGAGTATTGAGTAACACGTTGACTTTCAGACTTGGCACCCCATTTCCCCCTATAAGGGTTGATTTCTGAAAAAACCTGAACACACAAATGTTTACACTTTTATCGATAGGAGTCCTCGATAGGAGTCCGAATAAAACATTCGAAACTTGACGGGAGGACTCCTAGACTGTTTTAGTCTAACTGATCTTATTTTGCCCATGTAAACTTTGGACCCCCGTTTCAAGACATTAGGGGGTGAAATTTGAAAAATCCTTTCTTAGTGCACCTAAACCTCATAAGGAAGCTATGTACCAAATTTGTAATAGAGATTCGAACTTCCGACTCAGCGGTTTGGGTTGTGCATTGATTTTTAGACTTTGTCACCCCATTTATAGCGGTTGAATTCTGAAAAAACCTGAAACCCGTTTCTACTTATTTATCAATAGGAGTACTCCTGTGAAGTTTCGAATAAAATAGTCTAATTAATCTTGTTACCCCATACAAACTTTGAGCCCCGTTTCACCCCCTTATGGGGAGAGTTTTGAAAAATCCTTTCTTAGTGCACCCTTAAACCATCTAAGGAACCTACTTGTCAAATTTGCAATCTGTAGACCCAGTGCTTTGGGCTGTGCGTTGATATGTCAGTCAGTCAGTTTCTTCTTCGAAATATTTAAGATATTTAGATTTTAAAGCCGTATTTTATAAATTATTTAATTTTTCACTAGCCTATGTTACCCGGGGTAACACAAGGATTCTAACGATACCACGTACATCGAAATCGGTTTAGGCGTTTAGAAGTTATGGCGGAATAAAGAAACTCACAAACATACATACATATATACATACATACATACATGAACCCTGAAAACATAACACTCCTTTTTTTGGGCAGTCGTGTAAAAAGAAGGCAGTTCTCAATTCGACGCGTATTTTTTTTATATATGACCACGGATAACTTTTACAGAGAAGTCCGTACATGGGCCTTTTGTTTGTAAAAAGCGTAGGTACATCTCAAAGTTGGTCCCATTTATAATTGAAAAATCGTGTTTGGGCTAATTTCTTGCACCTTTGATGAGAACTTTCGACCTAGCTGGAGTATGACTGTCATCGAGTGTCTAAGGATGAAGGAGGTGGCGGAACGTGAGAGGGAGAGAACCTCTAAACGTCCCGGCCGCCGCGAGAGACGCCCCGGGCGTCCGGGGCCAACACGTGGCCCCCGGCCACCGTACGCGCGGGCCTGTGGACGGTGGGCTATGGGCTAGCTCGCCGTCCGTCTGTCTCATGACGACAGGCCGTGTCAACGGCATGTTCGTGTTCGACGCGCGCCTCAAAGAGAGTCAGCAATAGGAAGGGCTGATGCCTGCCGGGGTTGCGGGACTGTTCTAAAGAGATACCGTGGCCCCGGAACACAAAGAGCGATGAAGGAACATGGATGGGTTTAGTCAGTAAAAGTATGACACTGCCTCCTGGTCCGCCCAGAGCGGGAGGAGTCATTTGATGATTTCCCATCCGAAAAAAAAAAGGCTGTCGAGGTAAGCCCTTTTTTGGAAAAACATAAGTAGATTATTACACGACTGCCCAAAAAAAGGAGTGTTATGTTTTCAGGGTTCATGTATGTATGTATGTATATATGTATGTATGTTTGTGAGTTTCTTTATTCCGCCATAACTTCTAAACGCCTAAACCGATTTCGATGTACGTGGTATCGTTAGAATCCTTGTGTTACCCCGGGTAACATAGGCTAGTGAAAAGTTAAATAATTTATAAAATACGGCTTTAAAATCTAAATATCTTAAATATTTCGAAGAAGAAACTGACTGACTGACATATCAACGCACAGCCCAAAGCACTGGGTCTACAGATTGCAAATTTGGCAAGTAGGTTCCTTAGATGGTTTAAGGGTGCACTAAGAAAGGATTTTTCAAAACTCTCCCCATAAGGGGGTGAAACGGGGCTCAAAGTTTGTATGGGGTAACAAGATTAATTAGACTATTTTATTCGAAACTTCACAGGAGTACTCCTATTGATAAATAAGTAGAAACGGGTTTCAGGTTTTTTCAGAATTCAACCACTATAAATGGGGTGACAAAGTCTAAAAATCAATGCACAACCCAAACCGCTGAGTCGGAAGTTCGAATCTCTATTACAAATTTGGTACATAGCTTCCTTATGAGGTTTAGGTGCACTAAGAAAGGATTTTTCAAATTTCACCCCCTAATGTCTTGAAACGGGGGTCCAAAGTTTACATGGGCAAAATAAGATCAGTTAGACTAAAACAGTCTAGGAGTCCTCCCGTCAAGTTTCGAATGTTTTATTCGGACTCCTATCGAGGACTCCTATCGATAAAAGTGTAAACATTTGTGTGTTCAGGTTTTTTCAGAAATCAACCCTTATAGGGGGAAATGGGGTGCCAAGTCTGAAAGTCAACGTGTTACTCAATACTCAATTCTTTATTGCATTCCACAATGTAGGCTTAGATGGTAAACATTTCTTTGGGAACAGTCGTGGACCCTGTCGGGCACAGCGAAAGTAAGATAATGTGGAGAGGAATTATCACTTAAGTATCTTATAATCTAACTTATTCAAAAAAACATTTATTGTTTGTTTGGTGTATTGGCTCGGGTGTATTACAAAAACAACGAATTTAAGATTTAATGTGGTGGACCTGAAATACCATCATCCCCTGTTGGGGTGCTAAGGGGTTGAAATGTCTAAAAATAAATATGGGTGTCGATTCCGAGATTATCAGGGGTGCTGATTACGAATATGGCATTTATTTTGAGATCCAGAAGATGGTGGATTCGACTTATGTACAGGGTTATTGATGATTTTTTGCGATAATGATGATGATGATTGTGATTACGATGATAATGATTGTGATTACGATGATGATGATTGTGATAATGATGATGATAAATGTGATAACGACGATGATGATTGTGATAATGCTGATGATGATTACAATAACGATGATAATGATTGTTATAACGATGATGATGATTGTGATAATGATGATGATAATTGTGATGATGGTGATTGTAATAACGATGATGATGATTGTGATTACGATGATAATGATTGTAGTTACCGTTGTAACATCACTATTTAGTATCAAATTGTGTGCACACCACTAGATATCATCTATGGTTCCGGTTTCTACCTGTCACTCTAATTGGATGGACTGCAGGCTATGTCTGATCCCGTCTGTGCTACTCAACTGTCTTTGTATTATAATGTGTACCTCGTGTTAACTAACCAAGTCTACTCAACGGTATCTTTCATTCCAACAAACATAACAATTACGATGATAACGATTGTGATAACGATGATGGTTATTGTGATTGTGATAGTGATGGTGATAGTGATTGTGATAGTGATTTGTGATTGTGATAGTGATTGTGATAGTGATTGTGATAGTGATTGTGATAGTGATTGTGATAGTGATTGTGATAGTGATTATGATAGTGATTATGATAGTGATTGTGATAGTGATTGTGATATTGTCAGTGATATTGATTGTGATTGTGATGGTGATTCTGATGATTATATTGCGTTGATAACGAAATTTGGCACATAGATAGTTTATAACCTGGATTTACATGTAGAATACTATTTATCCCTTTAATATGATCGTGTGGGAAACTTACCGAACTTCACGCGGGCGAAGCCGCGGGCAACAGCTATTAATTTATCGTAATAGTAACAGAATCGTAACTAAAAAGTGTAAAATAAAAAAATAATTAAAAAAATTAAAAAAACCCGACTGCGTAAAAAATAACTAGGGCTTTAAATAAAAACTGAAAAGAAAAAAACAAGTTCAATAATAAATTCTAATACGGAACATATTGACTGCAACAGTCGGGACCCATTAAATACTCTAGACTACATCCAATATGGGTCCCGACTGTTGCAGTCAATATGTTCCGTATTAGAATTTATTATTGAACTTGTTTTTTTCTTTTCAGTTTTTATTTAAAGCCCTAGTTATTTTTTACGCAGTCGGGTTTTTTAATTTTTTTAATTATTTTTTTGTTTCGTCGGTTAAAAAACCAATCTTGAGGCAACTTACACGTTTGCGGCGGCGACCTCTCGCGTCCGGCCCTGGTGCAAGCCATGGTCCGGAGCGAGACGGAATGGGACGCCGTCACCTCCTTCTGCGAAGCAGTAATGCTAGAGAAGGAGGTGGCGGAACGTGAGAGGGAGAGAACCTCTCAACGTCCCGGCCGCCGCGGGAGACGCCCCGGGCGTCGGGGGCCACCACCACGTGGCCCCCGGCCACCGTAGGCGCGGGCCTGTGGACGGTGGGCTATGGGCTAGCTCGCCGTCCATCCGTCTCATGACGACAGGCCGTGTCGACGGCGCGTTCGTGTTCCACGCGCGCCTCATAGAGATTCAGCAAAAGGGAAGGGATCCGTAAGGACCGATGTCTGCCGGGGTTACGGGACTATTCGAAAGAGATACCGTGGCCCCGGAACACAAAGGAAGATGAAGGAACATGGATGGGTTTTAGTCAGTAAAAGTCTGACACTCCCTCCTGCTCCGCCCAGAGCAGGAGGAGTCATTTGATGATTTCCCATCCGAAGAAAAAAAAAACAAAAAATAGGCAACTGACACGGGCGAGGGTCATTCAATTCAGAAAATGGAGTGAAATAAACAACGCCGTCTATCGACCAAAATGTTAAATTGCTAAAGTATATTACCTATGCTATAATTTTTTTTTAAAGCTGGTCAGTCGATTTAAAAGTTATGACTGTGGTGAGCACATTTTTAGTCATTGGTATCATTTTAGTTCAACAGATGTCGCTGCATGTATGTATCTTACATTTGATGATTAATTCTTCTTGAAAACTTTAAGTTCATACATCTTTTGATAGAATTAACCGATTTCAATGAAACGAACACTAAATCATACCCCAAGTTACACACAATTTTTATGTATAAACATTGTCAGCATTGAATTCGTAGATTTTACGTGATGTGCGCACAAACAAACAGACAAACAGACAAAAATTTCAAAAATGATGGAAATGGGTTCTGTTACTTATCTTTTCACACGCTGGCTATTTTTTGTTTCAATTTCTTCAATGTACAAAAATGACTTTTCTACAGATTTATTATATGTATAGGGGCTTGTAATTCGAATATTCGAATATTCGAATAATGCGAATATTCGTTCATTTTCGCTATTCGAATATTGACTGATGTTAAATTCGAATATTCGAATAATTTTTAGTTATGGAAAGTTTGAAAATACAAACGTCTGTCTTACAAGTTGTTACCTACAGACCGCGTTACCGGTACCGGCATTATACGATAGAGGTGGATCGAGACAAATACACTTAAATTAAGTGTATGAGTTTCTGATGTCAATACCGCCCTCGGGCGTTGAATGTGAGAGGGTATTTTCATCCTCAAAATATATTATTAACCATCTGAGAAGCGCCTTACAGCACGACTCTATAGGCGCCCTAAGGCTTCTTAGATCGCATTAATACATTTTACGTCAATCCCACGAATGATTATTGTGATTGTGTGATTTTATGATCTTTCATTTACTTTTATTATAAAACTTATTATTGCTTTTGAGTAGGTTACTTCAATGTGACTAATTGTAGGAGTAATTAGATTAAAATATTACGCAAAGCCGATTTGATCTCTAGAATTTCCAAGTGCTTAAGAGTCCTATTACATTGTTTACGCAAATTCATGATTTTTGACGCAGTAATTTTCAGCAGCAGTAAGTAATTTTAATTATTTGCTTATGGATAACGATAGTGCCATTCTCTTTCTTGTAAGTTGGAGTTACACATTTTCATTTTTCTTTTCGTGTAATTTACTATAAATATGTTACGAACTCAGTTTGCAAGAAAAACTGTCGGTGATGGAACTTTGACGCTCAAATTCACATTGTTACATTCAATTCTTATAAAAGCTAAAATTACTAAAAGATAAGTTGAATGTTTTACTTGTTTATTAGAGTTCTAAAATTTCTTAAAATTCCTTGAGTTTTCACGGCAAAAATCGAAAAGAAAGCGTAATTTAAACCATAAATGTCTTGAATCAGTATCCATTATATTCCAAATAAACTCAATTTTATCAAATAAATTAATATGATTTAAAACTTCGATCTACAATGAAAACGTTTCATTAGTTTTCGTTTGTCAATATAATAAGACAAAATTACAATAAATAAAATTAAAGTACTATAATTCTGCGTCAATACAGCTCGCACCTCAGTTTCATGTCAGTCTGGTCTCTAATTTTCGTCGATAACAATTGAAAATCGTCCGGAGATCGCTATTATTATCGACTCGTGTACGCCGATCGAAATAATTTGATCCAGGAAGTAAAAATCAAAAATTTGCGAAAAAAATGTAATAGGAGTCTTAAGAACTTAAAACTGAAGTTTTGTTATGTTTACTGATTTACTCACCCAGTGGGTGTAAATTTTTATTAAAAATATTTTTGTTTTTTTTTTCATTATGATCACAAACTATGTTGCTGAAAGGTGATTCAATTTTATGTAATAAAATTACTCAACTCTAACTTGTTTATTCATTTTTGAAGCATGTTCTTTCAAGGTTTTAATTTGGTTTCAAAAGAAAAGCTAGTATTCGAATAATATTCGAATAATTCGAATACTGCCTGTAAAAACATCGAATATTCGAATATCTAAAAACTTCGAATATTTACAAGCCCTGGTATAGATATAAACATCCATGACTCGGAAACAAATGTCCATGCTCATCACACAAACATTTACTCCGACCGGGATTCGGACCCTAAGAACGTAAGGCAGCCTCACTACCGCTGCGCCAATCAGGTCGTCATTTATCAAACTCAATGGTGTCGATTCTGTTGTGCACAAACTAAACTTAAATTTAGGCAATTGCTATCATTTTCTCTCTAATAAAACGAGAAAGAGACGGACGTAATTTAGAGCTGTCAAATTTAGAGGGTATACGTAAAAACATGTCGACTAAAAACACGGTGAAGCGCAAGGCATAAACTAGTTTGACATCTCTAACTTAGTTCATAGCTATAGCCGTCCTTTTCTTTTACTGCCTTTTAGTAAAAGATAGCAATAGCCTAAATTAAGTTTAGTTTGTGCACAACAGAATCGGCACCAATGTCATAATGACCCAAGTTTAAAAATGCGATTTTGTTTAATTTAATTAGAAGGTCCTAACCTTCTAATTACAAATGTTCAATCAAAAATCAACTTAAACAACTTAATGCTAAAGCGCATAGTTAAATAGTTCTGCATCAACCATTATGTGTATACTCACTTGTAGATATTCATGTTCCCTCATGAACCCTTTGAGAGGGAATGCCCAACCTTCGGACAAAACCTGAAACAAACATTATCATGGTAACTAAAGGCATACAATTAACGAACCACCAGATTTAGCAAAATGTAACGGCAAAAAAATTAGTTTAGTTAATGACCACCAGAAATTGAACTGTCATGTTCTTGCATCCGAGTCGAGGGATCCGGGACCCAGTCGACTCCTACTTCTGAATGGATAATAAAAAAAATGGGGTCCCCAAGTCGGCCTAGGCAAAACTAGTTTGTCATCAACCACCTCATTAAATTTTAGTGCTCAATTTACTAAATTTGGTCATTAATTGATATTTTAGGTGATATGTTAGTGATCACAAAATTATATTTAGTGGTTATTATATTTTCCCCCGTTACTAAATGAGTGGGTATTTTTCAAAGTGCAAGTCACAACTTATTGCAATCGTTTATATATCTAATCTAATATATTGCCAATATTTTTATCTTCTCGTCATGACAGTATACAAGGTTTATTATAGGTTATATAAACCCTAATTATTTATCATTATTGGCCTGTAAAGGTGACCTTATTAGATTTGGGCATTGAGTATTATTTATTACCTACAAAACGAAATAAAAAGAGGTGTTTATCAAAATCAGCTGTAATATTTTATGATAGCTGTTAGTTATGACTAAAATGAATAACAATCTATGATAAGATTGAATAACAGATTAAATTGAACTAATTAGTCCAATTTAACACAACAATACACACAAAAATTGAATACACAACAACAATTACACAATTTAACACTAATTTAATTGGAATAGGCACTAGCTCAAGAGCCAGGAAAAAATCCTTCATCACACAATTGAACACAAATGATGCGTTTACAGATACCCTTTATAAAGCCGAAAGGAACTTGTTCTCTCCGTCATTGCGATCATAGGCATACAATTAACGAACCACCAGATGTAGCAAAATGTAACGGCCAAAAAATCACTTTTGATTGCCAAAATTAGTAAATGATCACCAAAATTAATCCCCATTTTATCGTGAAATTAGAACCAAAAAAAAATTTTTTTTTTTAATGACCAATAGAAATTGAACTGTTATGCTCTATCATCCGAGTCGAGGGAGACCCGGCCGACGGAGCCCCACTTTGAATGGTTTATAAAAAAATTACCACGAAGGGTATGGCGAGGTCTATTCGCTCGCTTCACTCGCTCATTCGACCCCGCCATACCCTTCTAACCTAATCTATCCGTGTCAGGGTGCCCCAAGTCGGCCTAGGCAAAACCAGTTTGTCATCAACCACCTCATTAAAATTTACTAAATTTGGTGATCAATTGATATTTTTTTGAGGTAATAAATGTTAGTGGTCACAAAGTTATTTTTGGTGGTCATTATATTTTCCCATTAAAATTTAATAAATTTGGTGATCAATTGATATTTTAGGTAATACATTTTAGTGGTCACAAAGTTATTTTTGGTGGTCATTATATTTTCCCCCTATTTTTAATTCGTTTTATGTACAGAATGCTTCGTTGGCGGTTTCCTAAAGGGTTCGTTTACATCTTGTATATTATGTGTAACCAACAAAGAACATATATATCTCTAAACTGGCTCTTCGCTCATTTCAGTGTTTGATCAAATTTCACAAGCTTTACAAAAGTGCCTAAACAAAAGATAGAACATAAAAAAATCTCCTTACCTGTACCCACTGCAGATCCAGAGTGTTGATTTCAATCTGCGGCAGTCTTGCAGCCTCTTCAATAGCGCTGGTTAGTCTGTTGCCATAGATGAACAGTTCTTCAACACCCTTGCGACTGTTCTCAAAACTGGGGATGATGCCCTGTGAATAGATAAGAGAAAATATTTATTGCTAAGCCAAAGACAAGACGGATGAATTGTGTGAGGAATGATTGGAAAGAAAACAGCGTGAATGATAGTCACTTAATGCAATGTTAATGATAGAATCGTTCTTTCTATCATTCACTCTTTTATCATTCATTCTTCTCATCTTTCCTTTTCATCCTTTCTTTTTCCATTCCTCCCAGAAAATGGAAAAATATGTGAAGTAGCTCCGACCCTAAGGGGCCGCCTCCACGGGCGAGAGAATCGCGGCGATATTATCGACCTAGTCACGTTTTTCTATACACTCTCTTTTGGGCCTTCTCCACGAGCAAGAGAATCGCGGCGATGTTTTCGTATAGAAATACGTTGAATCGCCGCGATTCTCTCGCTCGTGGAGGCGGCCCCTAAGGAAAATAAGATATGAGCAAAAAGATGATAATGATCACTGATTGCTGTCGTAATTACGTCAAATCAAGAGAGTGTTCGTTATTCATCAAATAACTACAAAATGCACAGTCAATTATAGTAGGTAATATAGGTTTGATAATGCAAATGCAAGTGTGAGAAGTTGAACAAGCAAAAACGGCTCTAATAGTAACCAAAACTATTTTAGAATATTTAAAGACAGTCCGAGATTTTTCCTAACTTGAATAAGAATGTGTAACTATAATCGCATACAGATTCCTATAAAAAAAACTAATTTAACTCAAACTCAAAGCATTTATTTCAATTAGACCATTACGGCACTTTTGAATGTCAAAAATACAAAAAAAAAAACATACTTAGCTACAGTCCCAGTCACAAGACATAATAACTTGATAAAGTACTGTAGTTGCCCATTCTCTAGCGTAGATCACTATGGATAAAAACGGGCAAGAAACTCCATAGACACTTTTTTTAAATCAAAATATTGTTACAAAATTTTGGTTACATCATTCATGTTGAGACTATACATATATGTGAGAACGATGTAGAAAGACGTGCACATTATGAGCGTCCAGAGTAAAATATTAAATCAACAATTTAAAAATAAATTATTTATCAAAAATGATCTATCTTAGACCTACGTTCTTCAAGGCCTAATAAAACCATTTGCCTACAATAAAACTCTAACTGCGCTACCACGAATTAATTACTGTCAATAAAACTGCAATTTAATTTAAAACCGTTGCAGGAAGTAATCACTGTTATTAGGTTTTATTTAACCACTTTAATAATATTGCCTAGTCATGTATATTGAAGACTGGCCCTGAAAAGGGAATGGTTATATCAAAAACATAAAAAACTGAACTGTAAAAACTTTATTGGTTTATTGCGAATTGAGTTTTTATTTTCCTTGTTTTACTTCATAATAAACACAAGACCTGCCGTGTGGTCTCTCGGACCATGACATTGATCAACATTTAAAACATATGTAAACGGGTATTTATCGCGAATTTTACCTTTAATATAAGCCCGATGTTTCGACAGGATTGCACCAGCCGTGGTCGCGGGAAGTCTTATATTAAGGTAAAATTCGCGATACATACCCGTTTACATTATGTTTTAACACAAACAAATCTCAAAATTATCGAGCGACATAGAGACCCTCGAAAATACCAAGCAGTCTACTCCCAACAAGAAAACGCGTTCATCCAAGAAAAAAATGAACTTAACCAGCACTACAGCAAATGAAGAATCAATATTGAGTACATCTACCCAAATAACACCGAATCACATCTCGTCACTAACTACTGAACATAATATAAACGAAATACCTCAAAAACAAAGAAAGAAAATATGTATTTTAAGTAGCAACAAGGAAGATAAAATATTGTCTATAGCTGAAGAAACGTTCCCGAACTATCAATTGTGTCATTACCTTACACCATATGGCGGAATAAACGAACTTATCAGTAACGTCAACCTGAAACTTGCGGACTTTTCTATGGATGATTACTGCATAATTCTCATAGGTGAAGAAGACTTTCGAAGATCCGATAATTATTTTGATTTAATTATCAAAATACGCGAGACATTGATGCCTCTGCATCACACTAATATAAGTAATACAATGATGTTTACCTACCTTTAAATTTAGTTATTTATTATTCTACTATGTTGTTCAATTCAAGATTAGAACTGTTTAACAATTTACCTACTGTACCTAGACATAGAAAGTCACAACTATGCATTATTGTTTGATTCCAATTTTGACTTAAAATACGACAGTACCATGTTTTCAAAAAATAGTGGTGCGATTAACAATAATGGAATATCGAATATGTTTAAAAACCTTCAATGTATTGTTCATGTCAATTCTCTTAGTATTCCTCTAAACTCTGACGCTGTCTCGAACCCTGATATCAATAATTTGTCAGGCATCAACGACATGTCTCCAAGTATTGAAAATATTGTTGTTCCAAATTTTGAAAATAATAGTCATTTTTTTCGTACATAATCACAGAAATGTACTTCATCAAAATACTAATGGCTTGATAAGTAAATCGGATCTACTGAGTGTACACCTACATGAACTTGCTTGTAATAACAAATTTGTCGATGTGCTTTGTGTAACAGAACATAACATGAAAGTGAGTGATGAGGTACACTTACATATTCCAAATTACACGCTTGCAACCTGTTACGTTAGAAACAACAGAAGAGGGGGGGGGGGGGGTTCGTGTATTCTAGTGAACAATAAACACAAATATAAAATCATCAATTTAAAAGAATATTGTTGCACCAATGATTTTGAATGCTGTGCTATAGAATTACTTGAACATAACATAACTATGGTATGTATTTATAGATCTCCTAAATTCAAAATTGATAATTTAAATTCCTTTTTCTTCCAATTCGAAGGTATGCTAAAGAAGATATTAGGTTATAACTCCAAAAAGAAGGTAATTATCTGTGGAGACTTTAACATTGATGTTTTGAAAAGTACGAGGTCTTCTACAGAACTCGAAAATCTTCTTTATAACTATCGATTGAAATTTAGTGTGCGTCAACCAACTCGATTAGATACTGGTACCTGTATCGACAACATAATACACAACATTAGAGGCAGCACTAGCGAGGTGTTGGAATTGGCTATATCTGACCATACAGCTCAAATCACTAGATGTCCTGTTAAAAAAAACCTGTACTATTACACATTGGTATACTTTAAGAGATTTTTGTAAAGAAAATATGCTTATATTTAAAAGTGCTCTTCAAAGCCTTAGTTTTAGTAATGTTTACGATCTTACAGACCCAGATGATGCATTTCGTGAATTTAACACCCTGTTTAAACTGTTCTACGATCATTGTTTCCCCATAGTTAGAATTAAAAATGAAAGCTCCAAAACTCCCAAATGGATAACGAAAGGTATTAAACTATGTTGTAAACGGAAGCGTGAAATGCTATGGCTATTAATTAAGACACCAAACAAAACTAATAAAAACACTTATGGCACCTATTCTAAAGGTCTAAAATTAATCATCAAACTAACTCAAAAGACGCAAAACAGCTACTTCATTAACAATGCTGACAACAAGATTAGAGCAACTTGGAAAGTTATAAACTCAACTAAAACAAAACTACCCAAAAGAAAATCCTTCTAAAATACTTACAGAAAACAATGAATACATCACAGAACCAAATGGGATTGCCGAATTGTTTAATAACTATTTCATTAACCAAGTTCAACCAATCAACAAATATAACGATTACACATCTTCATTTATTAACTCAAACCCTAATTCAATATTCTTAGCACCAACTGTTCCACATGATATACATAGCAATAATAATTTTATGTATATGTATTACATATACATAAAATTATTATTGCTCTTAAAAATACCAACAGTTGTGGTTATGATGAAATTGTTACACATGTAATAAAAAACGTAGTTACAGAAATCTCTCCAGATCTTAGCTATATTGTAAACCTGTGTATAGATAGTGAAAAATTCCCTGAAGATTTAAAATTATCTAAATAAATAAAAACAAAAGGCCTGACTGACTGACTCATTAACGCCCAGCTCAAAGCATTAGACCTAGAAAGCTGAAATTTTGCACAGAAGTTCCCTTTATAATGTAGACAATGAATAAGGAAGGATTTTTCGAAATTCAACCCCTAAGAGAGTTAAATAGGGGATGAAATTTTGTATGAAAGACCGTCAGCTTTAAAATTAGGATCTTCAAATTTTGTGTTTAGTCTGACAATTGAAAATTAATTTATACGTGTCTCAGCGTTTTCCATAATTCTACCCCCAAAGGGTTAAAAAGGGGGATGAAGTTGTGTATGAAAGTTCGTCAGTTTTAAAGTTAGGATCTTCAAATTTTGTGTTTAGGCTGACAATTAAAAATTTGTCTATTCGTGTCTTCAGCGTTTTTGATAATTCCACCCCCAAAGGATAAAAAGAGTGATGAAATTGTGTAGTCCTTAATTTTCGAAGTAAAAATCATAAAATTTATTATCTAGGCGTATGGTTGGAAGCTAACGCAACGGTGTTGTTAGAATTTCAATCCTCATAAGGATGCACTAATAACGTTAGTTTTAGTTTTAAATTTCAGTTTTTATACACATAAAAACTACCTTACACTACTTACGTGTAAACATTATTTGTACGCCTTGCAAGGCAACACATAGTGAGACATATTTTTTTTTATAACACCTAGTACCTTTTTATTTTATGTGTCACAAATAAACAAATTTGAATTTGAAAAAAAGTTGTTCAGTTTCGTGGTCTTAGATACCACACGAGAGGTCTTGCGTTTATTATGGTAGAGCCTGTAAAAACTCATGCCTTTTTCCCAAGGGGGTAGTACTGACTAAAACCCATCCATGTTCCTTGATCGCCCTTTGTGTTCCGGGGCCACGGTATCTCTTTCGAACAGTCCCGCAACCCCGGCAGGCATCGGTCCTTGCGGACCCCTTCCTTGTGCTGACTCTCTTTGAGGCGCGCGTGAAACACGAACGCGCCGTCGACACGGCCTGTCGTCATGAGACGGACGGACGGCGAGCTAGCCCATAGCCCACCGTCTACCTGCTACGATACTTGCATACTCTTTTCGACACGTCCACATTCACACTTATTTTGTTTATTAACTAGTAATTGAATTATATCCAAGGTCTGGAGAAAGGCAGGAAATATTTCAAGGCTATGTATTTTTAATCATTTTAAATTAAATGATCTGACTGAATATAGAATATTTCAATAAAACAACAATAGCATGTTGAACGCGCAACTGACTTTTTTTGTTTATTGAAAATGATTTCTAGAATTAATTAAAATGATCTTGATTTTCCGGCACTGTTGAACAAGAACAAAGAAATGACGTCTTTTCATTTAAGGCTTTTAAACTGAACTATTCCTGGTCTATTTCCTGGTCTTAATACAGACATATTACAGATTTGCAAGGTTTTAAATGTCAATTACATTACTGATAGTCTTGATATTCGTGCCTGCTTTGTTCTTTTTTTTTAAATAACAGCTGGGTTTGTTTCCTGTAGTGTCCAGGTACGGCAAGTGCCTATCAAATGCACGGAGGAAACTCGGTATGTAATAGGTGGTAACCCATCCACCGGGGTAAGCGCGGCTTAACCTAAAGTTCGACCCGAGCGGCTGTTATTATTTAGCCGCGACCTTCTTAATCCTAATTTGACTTCATATGCTAGAATTTGACTAATCTGAAGAAAATCATTGATTTATACTGGACGAGCTCGTATCTAAATGATAACAGCCGCTCGGGTCGATCTTCAGGTTAAGCCATGCTTGCCTAGGTTTGTCTGTGGATGGGTAACTGCCCATTACATACCGAGTTCCCTCCGTGCCTCAGGAAGCACATTAACCCGTTAGTCCCGGCTGTCAATTGTAGATCTTTGACAGTCGTTAGGTAGTCAGTGGCCCGAAAGTCTAACAACCAGTCTCACCAAGGGGTATCGTACAACCCAGTACTAACTGGGTTGTGGAGGTGAGATAGGCAGTCGCTCCAAGTAAAATACTGGTAATCAGCTGCATCCGGTTAGACTGGAAGCCGACCCTAACATAGATGGGAAAGGCTAGGCAGATGATAATGTGATTGATTTATACTGAATTCTTTTTTGTTATAGAATAAGATATTACCTGTGACTCGAGTAGCCGTACAACATGCATGGTAGACTCCTCTATGGAGTCTTCCACAGTCTGTACGATGAGCTCCGGCGCTTCGGGACGTTCATATGCTTGTGTGATCCCTGTGAAACCCTGTGGCAGAAAAGAGAAATCTTTTAAAACCTCTGTTGCTTAGCGGCAATGCAATAACTACTTTAGCAATATAGTACAAAAAGTACTGCTGCGCCATCTATGACACAAATGAAGAACTAACATCAAAATTATAAATCGCAAGGTGTAGTTTTGCATCCTAGTCAGAAAACAGAAGCTATCAATATAAATTACGCCCCGTCAAATCTATACTAATATTATAAAGAGGAAAGATTTGTAGTTTTGAGTGTGTGTATGTTTGTAATGAATAAACTCAAAAACTACTGCGCTGATTTCAAAAATTATTTCACCATTAGCTACATTCACCCTGAGTAACATAGGCTATATTTTATCCCCATAATCCCACGGGAACGGGAACTACGCGGGTGAAACCACGTGACGTCCGCTAGTAATAAAGCTGCTATTTCAAATTGTTTAAAGACAGTATTTCAGAATAACACGAAAGTAATAAAAGAATCACCCATCGCGCGATATGTCTCTGTCTTTAAGGAGCGGTTATAGGGCCAGTTACAGACGGGCTGCGTTTTAATATCTGGTATACGGGTGGTTTACACCTACCGATTTCCGTAAATAAGAAAAAAAACCTACCCTTTTTATTATCGATTCGGGTCGAGATTCATTAGCATAGATACCTCCTTGAATTTGACTACGATGCAAAACGATAGGTACCTTGTATAGAAGAACCCGATTTATTGAGCAGTAGGCCAGTAGCCCACCAGACATACCCCCGTCTGGTCGGAGGATCCACCCGTTCTTCATCATAACACTACACATTGTTAGAAAACGATAGTATGCAGCTTGTAATCGTGGAGTTAGAACGCTTACAACACCGTTTGCTGTCGGTTAGTTTTTCTTGGGAGGTAATATGAGTAGCATTTCAGTTGCGGTCACCTAGGGAGTTTCTTGAGCAACCAAGCCGTCAACCAAGCATTCTGTACATCAAACTAAGTAACTCAACGCAAATATTATTGCTGGTTTTTTTTTTGGGCGAAATATCTCGGTTTACGGTAGGTCTCAATGTAACGTACTCAAAGCATTGATATCTATACTAATATTATAAAGAGGTAACATTTGTTTGTAAGTTTGTATGTAGGGGGTAATCTCCGGAAGTAATGAACCAATTTTAAAAATTGTTTCACTGGTAGAAAGCTACATTATTCGTGAGTGCTATAGGCTATATTTTATTCCCGTACTCCCACGGGAATGGGAACTACGCGGGTGAAACCGCGGGACGTCAGCTAGTACACTATACACCGTGTTTCCGGACGATATCGATAAACTTCGACTCTTTTATTTTCGCGATTCAGGGTTCGGTCCCATAGTAAAAGTTGTTCATAATGATGAGTACAATGACCAGTCGAAGCTTATCGATAGGTATCGTCCGGAAAAACGTCGTATATTAAAACCTAGCGGACGTCACGCGGTTTCACCCGCGTAGTTCCCGTTCCCGTGGGAGTACGGGTAAAATATAGCCTATGTTACTCAGGGTGAATGTAGCTTTCTAATGGTGAAAGAACTTTTGATATCACCGTAGTAGTTTTTGAGTTTATTCATTACAAACATACAAAAATACAAATCTTTCGTCTATAAAATATTAGTGTACTTAAATGAAATATATTGAAAAAAAAAAACAACTTGTGAGAAAGTTGGGAATTTTACCTTCAATATCTATACTAGACTAGAAGCACTAAGGTCCGAAGGTTCTAGAAGGTTCGCAAGTTTGATCCAATACAAAAAAAAAATGATCGCAATGATAAGAAGAACAAGTGCCTTTCGGTTTCGTGAAGTGTCATTTTACACCCATTGTAGTTTTAATTATAAGGGGAACTACAAACCACATCTCAGACAACAAAGTAATAAGTCATGTCAAATATCATAATTTATGACACACGTTCCGACATAATATTTATATTGTCATTTACTTGATTAGTTATGTATACCTACTGAATACATAAACTCCTTATAAATAAGGTAAAGCGTGTATTTAATTTATTTTAATGTGGTGATAAATGAGAAAGTGAATGAGCATTTAAGTATTTGAAGGAAAATAACATCCTTTATTTTAAATTACGCTTTATTTTTATTTTTATTTCTACTCGACTTATTTTTCGGAAATTACAGGATAACAGGCTTGTAAAGAAAAGTGTTAGTTTATTTTTAACACCCTTGCTAGTAAAGCTGATGTAATTCCACCGGTTTTAAATATGTAAAGCGGGTCATAAAAAACGCGTGTGTTACCAAAGCAAATAGTTAAGTTATAGTCCATACAAATTCCATAACAGTATTATTTGCCATTTCAAATATGGAACTGATCGCCGCCGCACGACTCCAGCTAGTGAGCAGCGCGCTGTTGCTATTCTAATTTCGAACTAATCGCCGCGCGGCGCCAGTCAGTAGGCAGCGCTAGCGCGCTGTTAAAATGGCGGGAAATCAACAGTGTGCATTCACAGATTGAGTTTATTTAAAAAAAAAAAACAGTTTATTCGGTAATTTAAAAACTTGGCTGCATGCTCTAGCGTCTTTGCCAACATTTTCACGCAGCCACGGCAGAAAATAATCCTCGCGCCATTTTTCTCAAATTTTCTTTTCTTTGTACTTGTATTGTGAAATGTTTTTTTTTCTGTTTCCTCGCAAATGTGTTAAAAACGTCGTACGATATACGTGCGTATTGGTTATAACATCTTAACGCACTAATATCGTAATGTACTATTAATGGGTGTAAAAATACACTTAAGGCTAGGGTATCTGCTAAAATTAGCAACTCTATTTGTGGGTGGTGCAAAGCGCACTAGTATTTAAGGGGACTACAGGAGCTATACGCGAGTTTTATAATGCAAAACAGACAAAACAGCATATGATTTACTGCAATAAACAAATCCAGAAAAATATATGATATTCTTCAGGATGCTAGTATGATAGTGTTTTGAAAACATAATACAACTAATTTTACTCGATAAAAAAAATCACAAACTTATCTCTAAAAAAATATTTCAACGAGTAAAAACCATACTAAAATACATGCGATCATTCTGATTGTTTGGCAAATAATTCTACAAGCAACATATTAGCATGATAGTGTTTTATTTTTTTAGTCCAATCAATAGATTTTTTTGGCCCGCAGTGACTGACGTAACAACCACTTTGTAGTGCAAGCTGATTAGAACTTTATTCTAACAGTATTTCAAACGAAGTTTGAACCACCACAAATAGAGTTGCTAATTTTAGGGTTAGACAGGGCCTTAAAGAGAAGTGAGAAGAAAATCAACACAAACCTTAATTTGTCCATCTCTAGCTTTCTTATAGAGTCCCTTGGTGTCTCTCTTCTCGCACACTTCTAGAGGAGTGTCGACGAACACCTCGAAGAAAGGCAGGTCGGAGTCCTGGTGGATGCGACGAGCTACTTCACGGTCCTGGTGACAAAAATGTGGGGTTAAAAGAATGACCTTCTTCAAAAGACATATACATGGTGGTAACAGAATAAGCGTAATTCCTCTTAGGTGGTAACTAGCTGACCTGCGCAACTTCGTCTGCGTCACATAATATAGCTTATAACATGTCATTTCGTGCATTCGATTACGAACCTAAAAACCTTTTAAAATCAATATTGCTTACCTCCCATAACATACGGAGTGATAATATGTAGCCTTCCTTGGTTTACAAAGAACATTTTTGCTGAATTTCAATTCAATCTATCCAGTAGTTTTGGCGTGAAGCCGTACCATACACACAGACAAACAGACAAAAATTCTAAAAAGTCACTTGTCATCAGTTACGTTTTTCTAAAAAAAGCCACTTATTTTTTCTTGAAAATTCTCAATGTAGTTTTCTTTCGTTACTTAATAATAATAATATATTTATTGAAAAAAGAGGAAGTACATTTTACACATATCACAATTTTTTCTCAAGTACAGTAAGTACGTAAACAGATCAAAATAATCCCTAACGTCTAAACTAAGCCAAGCCTGTATCTTAGACGTTAGTCTCTTCCAATGTTGTTACAATCTGAGATCTATGAGTATAGTGTGATTAAACATTACAAGGCAAATATTTCATATTACTAAATAAGTAATGTATGTGCTCAGTTTAGAATGTGGGTAGATTGTTATAGTGTTTACCATTTTTATTTTCTAAGTACCCTGCATTCGACTTAATCGCAACAGAAACAACATTACTGTTTTATTTTATGTATAGATTCAGACCATCAAAATGGACAATGTTCCCAAGGCACAAGGTCTAAAAAAGGTTTTTCTTTGATACAACCTGTATACAAGACGCCCCTGAAAAGAGACATTGAGGAAAGAACTAACAGTATGTGTATATGTTATTATTAGGGTGCAATGTACCATTCTTTGTACATTCATTTTGTCACACTAAGTTTGTATTTACCATTGATTTAAATAGTAAAGATACGGTCGTCCGAACGTTGGCCGAACGCGGTCGCCACCATACAGAAACACTAACGCCATCTATTAGAACTACTATGAACTACGATGTCAATCGGCGTGGTCTGCCCCTAGACGTAACCCTGTAAGAGCGGGTATTTTTCGCACCGAATCAGTAGGAAATCTGCAAATTAAATACGTATTTTCACTGTACTTATAGATTTTTACCAGTAAGTACATAAAAACACATTTTAATTTGCTTGTAATAAACAATAAAAAATATTTTATACATATAAAATTAATTTTATGATATGAATTATTAAATCTTTTCATTTCATCGGCTAAAACGCGCGCCGCTGCAAAGTTATGTCTAACTTTTACGCGGCTTCGCGTCGTCTTTGCCAAACGTTGAGACAAATACGAAAGAAAATTGTTTTAAATAATGTTAGAAGTAGATATAATATTTTTTTTTAACTTACCGGTGATAAGAAATGTTATCATTTATTTTATTGTGCTTTTTGTCGTAGTTCACGCATCCCTTCACGACACAACTTGGCATTTTTGCTTGTAAAATTTACGACCGCTCCCGAAGACAGCCGAACGCGTTCTAGTTTAGTTCGCTATAGGGAAGACCATTTTGGGACCACGTTCGAGGCGTCATTGTAACATGCGGTCCACCCAGTCCTTACGCAGTAATATATATGTCAATGGTATTTACACAAATCTTGAGTCATTCCAAAACTCAGTAAAGTAAATAAAAAACGAATCTTGTATTTAAGCTATTTGGAGAGACTGTAAAGTATATAAAAATACATACAAAAACTAATGCCTTTGTGTGGCATATAAAAAAATCACTTTTAGCGATTCTTTGTTACTCTGCACAAAAAAACTTCCGATATGTACTTACCTACCTTACAGTTTTTATTATAAAGATAGTTCATATCATAATTTAACATTAACATAACAGTTAGGCGTCATTTCTTTATAAGTATGACAATAACTGTGTCAGCTACTGATAAGTTTACTAATGAAAGTGCCAATTAACGCCTGGTCATTAACTTGAATTTCTTATCTTTTGTCTAAACTTTGCTCTAAAAACACTAGGAAGGAATTTCTCCGAAGTCATGAATGCGATAACAGTCTAATCTTACTATGTAGGTTCATCTAGACTTAAAAATTAAAACACCTATATGCTCTGAACTGGAGTACACGAGGGTTCGTGAGAAATTAAAAGAGTGGAGGGAGACGTTTGTCCAGGAGTAGAAAAAAGGGCACAGAGCAGCCTTGGACAAAAACAAAAGAAAGCTTTTTTATGCTTTGTAGTAGAGAGAATGCTACGGGGCCGAACGAGTGTCCCGAGATGCCTAAGCGCAATCAGCGTTTAATGTTCCCACTGCTGGAACACAAACCTCCTCAAAATACCCCACAGGGAACCAGTGCGGGTTTCCTCACGATATTCGCTGTCCGAATGACTGACGTAAGACTGTTTATTTAAAACAAAATCTACAAATCATGTCATTGTACTTTAATCATAACGGGAACGCTGGCAGTGTTTCACGTAACACTGACTTTTGACCGCATTTGTCATTACAATCAAAGAATGTGCGATACATTATCTCCCGATTTTTCTTTATTTCTCTGCTTTACTTCAAAGTGAATGGAGCATAAATTATTTACTGTAAAGTCGATCCAACCCTTTATTTCCAATTTTTCTCTCGAAAAATATTTGTTATATTAATATTTATTTAAACTTTATGTAATAGTGGTACATAGGCGGACTATGCCACAAGGCACACTCTACCGTCAACCTTTGGAAAAGGGGCTATTTATGTTTTTGGGGGCTATTTAGTATCATATTTATCTACCAAAATGTTATTGGGTTTTTCTATCAGGAATTTCTCAGTAGCAGCCGATCAAAGTGTTGCTAGAGTTTGTAAAAAAAACTTCTACCTACACCAACCGACAGTTATCGATATTTTTGTTCGAAATTCTGGGTCGGCCCAAATAACCCCCCAATACTCAAATAGCCCCATTTTACGGCACTTTATTTGATTTTAAAATGACCAGTGTTATTGGAAAAGTCATAAAATGTTTTACCTATATTCTCAAGACAAAGATATATCTATACTGTAAGCCTAATTAGTTTAATGTACGACTGATTAATATTATTCTATATATCCTGGAATTATTATACCTCTAAATCTAATATATAGATGTTGTATTGACTGTATTAAGTAGCAACTGTTAAAGTTTAAACAGTTTTGATATTTAACGAAATATATTACATTGTTAATCTAAATGATAATAATTAAATGTATTATTAATTATAAACTAATTTTAGAGGAATAATCGTTTGTTAAATAGCCATTATATTAATTTAAGATAGTGTATTTTTAATCGAAGTCAATGTCATAACTGACAGTCGTTGCGATAGTCAGTCATCGCATAGCCGTTGTACAAGGAAGAGGTGAATTTTGTGATTAAAGTGCTGTGGAGATATTACTGGATTTTATTTGTGCAATACTTCTGAGGCTATCCCAATAGCTTCAGAAGTGGGATCAACGAAAAGTATTACTCTTTTCGACTTACGCCTACGAGAAAAACGTAAGTACATTTATTTGTATTGTACCAACAACTTAATTGTTTGATTTGAATTTTATAGCGTGAAAAATGTTTGACTGTTGTCTTTAAAAAAATAAAATAGAAATAAATATGTAAATCAAATATTACCAATAAGTAGTTACGACGAATTCGAATTGAGGTTATTTATCTCCTGTTTAAAGTGATAATTATAACGGGTTGCTAGTCGGTTAGAAAGTTTACCGTAAATAAGAGTATTTAACAACTAAACATACTGATTCACAATAAGATAAATGGAATTATCATTTAACTATTTGGCGTTTGTGTAAGTACCCACGCTTGTCGAAAGTAACGAGTATTGTTTTTTTATATATAGAATTTCGGTGCTTGCTGTACAAAGCAATTAATACAAATATTTTGGAAAGCATTATTTATCATTGCTCGCGATTGGCAAAGGTACTGGGGTCGATTGTTGCAATCGAAGATAGTAAATGTGTTCTTTTTTTTCTCCCTGTTTCTGAAATTGCGTATTTCAAAATGAACATTGTGTGGTGTGCTACGGTGGTAGTAGCAGTACTATGTGAGAAAGACCGAGCTTAATCAGGAGTGATTCAGTTACTATTACCGAAAATTTTAAAGAAATATACATATTGCTGCATAACTTAATCTATGTTAATGATGTTAAAAATAATGGTTTACTAAGCTATCGTCTGTCAGTTTCAGTGCTCGACATGGAGAGAGAGAAGAGTCAAACCCGAGATTATAGGACTCTTAGTCCGGACCCAGGAGTACCCAGGTTTGAGGGTCAGGGTCGGGAAGCGGTTGATTTGAGACGTGAGTCTAGCCACGCAACTTGGCCAAGAGTACCCATGTATGAGGGTCAGGCTAGGAGGACATATTCGGAACAACCAGGGGTATCACGGGTGCGTGATACTGAGGTTGATAATAATTATGACAATATTGACGGAGAGCGTCAAGGACGAAGGGTGCTTCGTCCACAAAGGGTTAAGGAGAGATTTCTCCGCACACCTTCGAGGTCAAGGCGTAGCCGTTCGTCGAACGATGGATCCTATAGCCGTGAGGGTACCAGAGAGAGAAGTACGAGTCGACGAGGTAGGAGACCGGAGGACGATAAGGATTCAAGGTCGGGTTTTAGTCGTGACCGGAAGAGGAGCCATCATCTTGAGCGAGGAGACGAGGGTGAGCAACAAATGTCATCTAATAATAAGAAACCTAGGAGTGTAGACTCCACTGAGATTATTTTAGATAAATTTTTGACAATTTTGCAATCAGTTAAGAGTTCAGATAAGTCGAAGTTGCCTTTTAATACTAATATTGTTCCCGAGTTTGATCCTATGACAAAGGAGCAAACTATTTTGACTTGGTTGACAAAGGTAGAAGAATGTTCAGAAATTTATGGGTGGGAAGATAGAGAAATAATTCACTACGCCCTGCCAAAGTTGACAGGGGTGGCGAAAAATTGGTATCAGAGTTTGCCGACAATGATGTATACGTGGAGTGAGTGGAAAAAGAAATTGATTGAATCTTTTCCTGTTCGCGAAGACTATGCTGAACTCTTGACTGAAATGCTGGGCAAAAGGGTTAAATATGGAGAGTCACTTGAACATTACTATTACGCCAAAATTAATTTGCTAAATAGATGTAAGATCTATGGGCGTCAGGCCGTCGATTGCTTGCTATACGGCGTTGAAGATAGGGCTGTTAAAATAGGTGCGCAGGCTGCACAATTCTCTGAGCCAGAGCAAGTGCTGAAATATTTCAGAACTGTGAAAATAGGGCATAGTCGGGAAAATCCTGATTCTAGTTTTAAATCCCGAAACGAACGTAAGGGTACAACTATTTTATCTAAACCAGCGGGTTCGAAAATGACATGCTACAATTGCGATCAAATTGGTCATCCAAGTTTCCGTTGTGATAAACCCCCTGCTAAGTGCGTCACTTGCGATAAATCGGGTCATTTGTCAATTCACTGCTTTAAAAACAAACGCCTGAATAAAGATCGCGAAAAGGAAACTAGTCAGAATAATAACAAAACCGAAAAACAAGTGTCCCAATTATGTTTATCTGAAGACTTGACTGCTAAGTACATGCTTGAGATCAAAGTCAATAACCATAATTTAGATTGTCATCTAGATTTAGGGAGTCAATGTTCTCTTATAAAGCTAACAAAAGCTAGGGAACTCAACTTAGATATAGTAGTACCGGAAGATTTACCTGTTCTTAGGGGTATAGGCGCTAACCTTATCTCGCCAGTAGGTATGACGATTGTTTCTGTCGAAGTTCAAGGCATAAAGGAGACGATAAATTTATATGTAGTAAACGATTTCGTAATCAACCAGTCAGTTCTATTAGGACATTCCTTTACCGAGAAACCAGATATCGTTATTACAAAAACCCCTACCGCTGTGATATTTAACAAAATTCCGAGCGTTAAAATGCGTCTCTCAACTAGCGATGATGCTGAAATCCCGTCGAATACTTTACGCGCTTTGCGAGTTTCTACTGATCCTAGCGTAGATGCACGAGTTTATGTTAATGGTTCCTTGCGGGGTCCGGAAGGGAAGGAATACTACCTCCTGCCTGGAGAATATGAGGTAAAGGGTGGGCGTAGCGCGCTCCTGATTCACAATGCATCATCCAGTTCAATCACACTTGAGAAAGGAACCCTTTTGACACGAGTACAATATAAGCATGTAGACAATTTGGAAAATATCTTAAACTCGTGCAATGTCACAATCTGTGAATCCCAAAACAATGACGTTTTGAACTGTAACGATGCTCTAAGTGAAGAAGATAAATTAAATTTAAAACAACTAATTAATAAATATAGTAACTGCTTTTCAAAGGGTCTTGACGATTTGGGGTTCACAGATCTGACAGAGATGGTGATTGAGCTTGAGGATTCAGAGCCAGTTGTTTATAGGCCGTATCGTATGTCTTACGCGGACCGCGTTTTGGTAAGAAATATGGTGCAGGAAATGATCGAACACGGTATTGTTAGAGAATCTACCTCATCTTACGCAAGCCCTATTGTCCTCGTACAAAAGAAAACGGGAGATAAACGTTTGTGTGTTGACTACCGTGCCTTGAACCGCAAAACTAAAAAAGAACATTACCCTCTCCCTCGGATTGAGGATCAATTGGATCAACTGTCAGGAAACAAAGTATTTACGTCGCTTGATTTAGCCTCTGGGTATTACCAGATACCAATCGCTGAAGAGTCGCGGCACAAAACCGCTTTTGTGACACCAGACGGCCAATATGAATATAATCGGATGCCGTTTGGTCTGGTGAATGCGCCGTCAGTTTTCCAGCGCACTATCAATAAAATACTTCTCGAGGCTAAGATCAAATATGCAATAGTCTACATGGATGACGTCCTTATTCCAGCTAAGGACGTTACCGAAGGGTTACAACGATTGGAAGAAGTCTTAACACTTCTTCAAAAGGGCGGTCTAACACTAAAATTAAACAAATGCCACTTTTTTCTTGAAAAAATAGACTTTCTCGGTTATGAGGTTAGTTCCGAAGGTATACGACCCGGCCAGAGAAAAACTGAGGCGGTATCTAAATTTCCGACACCCAGGAATCAACATGAATTGAGACAATTCCTTGGGCTATCGGGATATTTTAGGCGATTTATTATGAATTATGCTATATTAGCGGCCCCACTAACCGATTTATTAAAAAAGGATATTAAATGGGCATGGGACAAAGACCAGGATTCAGCATTTAACAAAATAAAAGCTTTCCTGGTTGATAGACCCATTCTTGCGCTCTACAATCATAGTGCGGAAACCCAATTGCATACTGACGCTAGCAAAGCCGGACTAGCAGGTATCTTATTACAGGCTAACTCAAACGGTGTGTTCCAGCCAGTGTCGTACTTTAGTCGAAAAACTAACGTAGATGAACAAAAACTTCACTCGTACGATCTAGAGACATTGGCGGTAATTGCGTCACTTAATCGTTTTCGCGTCTATCTCATCGGAATTCCCTTTAAAATACTCACCGACTGCAACGCATTACGCGCAACGTTAATCAAACGCGATTTGATCCCACGAATAGCCCGATGGTGGATACAGTTACAAGAATATGACTGCACCATCGAATACCGTTCGGGATTGCGCATGTCTCACGTCGACGCGCTGAGTCGCAATCCAGTCGATGGAAGCGAATCAGAGCCGCCGACGTGTTTTGATGTCCTAACCATCGAAACTTGCGAGCAAGACTGGATTGCTACTGTACAGTCTGCTGACGAAGAGGTCAGGAAGATAAAAGAGACGTTATCGGATCCTGGTTCAGAGCAAGTGATGGATATTCACAAAAATTACAAATTAAAAAACAATAGGGTCTACAGAATAGTCGGGGATGAAATAAAATGGCTGGTACCGAAAGGCGTTCGCTGGCAGATTTTAAAAATGAATCACGACGACGTCGGTCATTGTGGTTATGATAAAACCTTACAGCGGATCCGTAAAAATTACTGGTTTGCCAAAATGCGCAAATTCGTGAAGAAATACGTTTCATCCTGCCTCGAATGCTTACACCACAAAACACCTGGTGGTAAGCGTGAAGGTGAATTACACCCTATCGAAAGACCAAGCGTACCATTTCATACGGTTCATGCTGACCACTTGGGTCCATTTATAAAGAGTAAAAAGGGCAATTGTTATTTACTCGTTTTGGTCGACGGCTTTACAAAATATGTTATCGTAAAGCCGGTTAGAGACACCAAATCGGCGACCACGATAAAAGTACTCAAAGACCATATCAGCTACTTTGGTGTGCCAACACGCCTTATCACCGACAGGGGCACCAGCTTCACTAGCGGGGTTTTTAGGGAGTTTGTAATGCTATACGGCATTAAGCACATTATGAATGCCGTGGCAACTCCCAGGGCCAATGGTCAAGTTGAAAGATTCAACAGGACCATATTAGACGCTCTTTCTACTTCAGCCCACGGTAAAGACGAAAAGTCTTGGGATGAACAAATTCTCGATATACAACTAGGTTTAAATACTACGACTCATAAAACGACGCAAAAGACTCCATCAGAGTTACTTTTCGGATTTAATATTAAGTGTAGGAGTGAAAGCATATTGAGTGAGATTTTAGACGACACCGTGACCGTAACATCGGCGGAGAAATTAGTAGAAGTAAGGGACGTAGCTGGAAAGAAAATAAGTGAGACTCAGATTAAAGATAGGGAAAGGTTTAACCGTCGTAGGAAACCAGCGAAGAATTATTCAGTAGGAGACTTAGTACGTGTAGAGCGACAGGTTCCTAACGATGGACAATCACAAAAACTGGTTGTCAAATATCAGGGTCCGTACCGGGTAATAAAAGTACTTCCCAACGATAGATATGTCATCGAAGACACTCCCTTATCGCGCAAAAATAATCGTCGTTACGAAGCCGTCGTAGCAATCGACAAAATGCAGCCCTGGTTAAATTTTAGTAGAAACTTGGAAAGTAGTTGTGAAGAAAGTGGTTCAGATAATGAGTAAAAATAAATTTATAAATAAAAGTTATGTTCTTGTTCGTTAAGTGTTTATGTATATTAATCTAATATAAATAATTTAATATTAAATTGTACTATGATTAAATAACATTATTTAGATTATATTAGATTAGTGTCTCGTGTAATTATAAGCCTCAATCAGCATTTGTGCTTGTTTCGTGTCTAGATGTCAGATGTTTATGTCAGAACATTATACATTATTAATGTTTTAATATCAGTCTGTAGCGCTTACAAGCTACAGGTCCTGTTTGATTTGGGTTCCATTACCATGACAATAATTATTTCATTGCTAATAGTAATGTGGTTTATTTAGAACAACAATGATCTCAATTCAATCAAGTCCTAATAAAAGTATTGAAAAAAAAGATTATATATACTAATAATACTCTGTTTAGCCTGATAATAGTAAAGTCATTTTCTTTTTCGCGAAGGGACTCGCTTTCACAGGAAGGCCGAGCTGTAAGCCTAATTAGTTTAATGTACGACTGATTAATATTATTCTATATATCCTGGAATTATTATACCTCTAAATCTAATATATAGATGTTGTATTGACTGTATTAAGTAGCAACTGTTAAAGTTTAAACAGTTTTGATATTTAACGAAATATATTACATTGTTAATCTAAATGATAATAATTAAATGTATTATTAATTATAAACTAATTTTAGAGGAATAATCGTTTGTTAAATAGCCATTATATTAATTTAAGATAGTGTATTTTTAATCGAAGTCAATGTCATAACTGACAGTCGTTGCGATAGTCAGTCATCGCATAGCCGTTGTACAAGGAAGAGGTGAATTTTGTGATTAAAGTGCTGTGGAGATATTACTGGATTTTATTTGTGCAATACTTCTGAGGCTATCCCAATAATACTAATATTATAAAGAGGCATTTGTTTGTAAGTTTGTATGTAGGGGGTAATCTCCGGAAGTAATGAACCAATTTTAAAAATTGTTTCACTGGTAGAAAGCTACATTATTAGTGAGTGCTATAGGCTATATTTTATTCCCGTACTCCCACGGGAACGGGAACTACGCGGGTGAAACCGCGGGACGTCAGCTAGTATATATATATACTTAGAGATAGATATAGATACCGAAGAAAACATTTAACAAAAATATACAAATACCTACTTTGTATATTTTTGTTAAATGTTTTCTAGTACCTCATAGAAGACGTACCTAATTTGTTACAGGTAATTGAAAAGTTTTGAAACATTTGCTTTATCCGACGTTCATTATAAACAACAAGGACATTTGCGTCATCGAGATAGGTACTTCCCACATTTATTACCAGAATAGGTTAAAAATAATGGTCATTACAATAAATTAGAGAGTGCCATACAATCAGGTTTTTTTTTTTATCAAAATGTAAATTGCTAAACTAACATTGATGCTTTAATTAAAATGTGTATTAATGATTTTAGGAGCTCGTGGCTAAATAATAACAGCCGCTCGGGTCGATCGTTAGGTTAAGCCGTCCTTGCCTAAGTTGGTCTGTGGATGGGTGACCACCCAATACATACCGAGTTCCTCCGTGCCTCGGAAAGCACGTTAAGCCGTTGGTCCCGGCTGTCATTTGTAGATCTTTGACAGTCGTTACAGGTAGTCAGAGGCCCAAAAAGTTTGACAACCAGTCATACCAAGGGGTATAGTATTACCCGGTACTGACTGGGTTGTGGAGGTCAGATAGGCACTCACCCATATAAATCAAAATCAAAATCATAGCATTTATTTCAAGTAGGCCAGTTACAGGCACTTTTGAATTGTCGAAACAAAGATGAAAATTAAATGTAGCTACAGTCCCAGTCACAAGACATAAAAACTGTGAAAGTACTGTAGTTGCCCATTCCCTAGCGTAGATCTCTATGGAGAAGAACGGGCAAGAAACTCCATGGACACTCTTTTAAATCAAAATTTTGTTACAAAATCTTGGTTACATCATTCATGTTAAGATGGTATATTATGTGAGAACAATGTAGCAAGATGTGCACGTTAAAAGTGTCCATAGTAAAAACAAAAAAAATACAATTAAAAAATAAACATTCAAATAAGCCATGGCAACTAAGAGATGACCAGTCACAACTGACAGCGCCCGTTCACGAACATGACGCATTGATCAGCACCATTCAGCTCAACCATTTCGAAGGGAGACCTTAGAGTGAGCATGACATACTCACAACCGCCAGGGCGCATTCAAGTCAAGAAAAAAAAACGTAGGATTTCAGTGAATGATAGCTTTCTAGTACATAGTACTCACACAATATGGGCTATGCGATTATATAATACTAGAGATTGATTCTGATTTCAGATATTTCTAGTACTGTAATTATGTCTATCACATCTTTTACCAAAAAGGTGCAGATTTTTTCTGACGTACATTATGTTTTCGTAGATGTACTGACAATGTACCGTCATGATGTCAATATCCTTAAACAGTTCCCTTAGAGAATCGCGCCTACGAAGATTATATATGGCTCTGAAGGCTCTTTTTTGCAGAATAAATATAGACTCAATATCTGCAGCCCGTCCCCATAGCAAAATGCCATAAGACATTATACTATGAAAGTAACTAAAATAGACCAGTCTAGCGGTATCTACATCAGTAAATTGACGAATTTTTCTAATAGCATATGCCGCTGAACTTAGCCGCGCCGCAAGGGATGTTAAATGAGAACTCCATTGTAGCCTTGAATCAAGCGTAATCCCCAGGAAAACCGTTTTATCTACGAATTCAAGTTTCTCTTTATTCAATATTATTTCACAATCACTACTTCTAACATTGGGTAAAGCAAATCTTATGCATTTAGTTTTTTTTTCATTTAATACTAAATTGTTTGCTGTGAACCAATTATGGACCTGAAGTAGGGCATTATTCACGTCATCTAGATTTTGGGCCCGTCTATTTATCTTAAAAATTAGGGAAGTGTCATCAGCAAACAACACCATATTTTGAGGTTGGTTTTTCAATAAATAGGGTAGATCATTTATATACACGAGAAAGAGGAAAGGACCCAATATTGAGCCTTGCGGAACCCCCATTTTTACTTTTAAACCCTGTGAATTAACACCATTTATTTGAACATGTTGTTGTCTATCACTCAAATATGATTTTACCAAACTAAGTGCAAGTTGACCTAATCCGTAATGCTCAAGTTTCAAAAGCAATGTGTCGTGATTTACGCAATCAAATACTTTGGAAAGGTCACAAATATTCCTATGGCGTCTTGAGACTCTTCCCACGCAGTAAATATGTGCTTTAATAAGGTTACACCGGCGTCAGCCGTACAACGTCCCTTGGTGAAACCATACTGTTGATCGTGTAAAATTTTGTTGGTGTTAAAATGATTGAGCATTTGATTCAGCATTATTTTTTCAAACACCTTGCTAAAAACTGGCAACACGGATACAGGTCTATAATTATTAGTATCTTTACTGTCCCCGGATTTAAAAAAAAGGGGTATGACTTTACTGTATTTCATTAGATCAGGGAAAACTCCTTGGTCTACACACAAATTAAAAATTAAAGCTAAGTATGGGGCTATAGTCTCAAGTATGGATGTACAAACTTTGATAGACATTCCCCATAGATCTTCGGTCAGTTTTATTTTTATTTGCCGGAAAGCTTTAATAACTATCATTGGGTTTATGTGTTTAAATTTAAATTCAACCGTGCAGCCAGATACATTCGCCTTTAATAAACCAATTGAGACTTCAGGTGAGGAATTAAGAGCCTCTGTAGTTTTTAATGGTATATCGGTAAAGAAATTTACAAATTCTTGAGCTACTTCCAGATTAGAGCTTTTAGGACCACATGCTGAATTTAATGTGTAGCTAGTGTTACGTATTTTATTCCTGTTAGTCTCATTATTTATGACCTTCCAAACTGTCTTTATTTTGTTTTCTGCTGTTTTGATCTTGTTGCTAATGTGCAGGGCTTTAGCAACCTTGCACGTATTTCTAAAAAAAATTGAATACTTAGCAACATACTTGTTAAAAGTTTCAGTGTTTATAAAAGGCTTAAGGCCATAAAGCTCAAATAGTCTTTCTCTACTTTTTCTGATACCTCTAGTTGCCCAATCACTAAATATGAATTTAGGGCTAATACTTTTTGTCTTCTTTTCAAAAGTTTTGTTGAATTCCGTGTGAACTATTGAAAAGAAACGATCATACAATTGATTTATATTAATATCGTCATGGCTCATAACATCTAACTTGTTCTGTAGGGAAATATTATACCTATTTAATTTGCTAGAAGTTATAGATCTAAATTTTATCTGAACTTTTTGCAATGGTGTATTACATCTAAAAGTTACAGTTTGTCCGCTATGGTCAGACTGTAGACAATTTACTATGGCTTTATCTAAGTAATCACAATCGCAGAAAACATTATCTATACAAGTAGCTGAAGATGGAGTGACTCTAGTAGGTTCTATAAAAGTGTTGGTCAAGTCAAATGACTTAAAAAGATTTAATAACCGACTGCTATTTGAACTTTCTTCTAAAATATTGATATTGAAATCACCACAAATAATTGTAGATTTATTACTGGCTGCAAGTTTTGCCAGTACATCTTCCATTATTGATTCAAATAAGGAAAAGTTTTGATAGTTTGGGGGTCTGTACACACACACAATTACATGCTTATCTAGCTCAACACAGGACAGTTCGACGCAATGTTCAACCGAGAGACCTACTATATCATTACGTTGCTTATATTTAAAACATTTTTTTATTAATATTAGGGAACCTCCACGAAGCATAGTTTTACGATTAAAGCGGCTACCCACCATATAGTTCTCATAATTAATAAGCATTTGGTAATCCTTTAGCCAATGTTCAGTAAAACAAATAATGTCAAACTTACTATTTTCTAAAAACAATTCAATTTCTAATAATTTGGAAGAAATGCCTTGGATATTTTGGTGGAATAATTTTAAAGTGTTCTGCTGAGGCCCTTTTTTACTAACTAATTGAGTGCAAGAAGATACTTTGGTAGGATTAACAATATTGTTAATGGTACCTTCTGTTGTCTCACATTCTAGTTTAAATTAATATTTGGAGTGAGGCCGGAGACTCCCGTGCCATCCTCAGACAACAAGACCCTATCACTAATAGACCCTAATTGAGAATTCTCCACGGGGACACATGGATCCTCCTCAATACAATGTTTGTAAACATTTATAGCACTAATGCTATATTCATTTAGAGTCACCTGTACATTAGTATTACTACTAATAGTCGCAGTATTAATAATAGAACTAAACTTAGACATACTATTTATGTCTGTGTGAATATTATAAGCTAATAGCCGAGCTATTTTGTGTCTACAACTATTATGTAGATACACTTTACCCCGAGTCGATCTAAGTTTATCAACAAAAGTGTTTATATCAAGATATATGAGTTTGTCACAATAATGACCTGCTAAAAAATGTAAATGTTTATTTAACATGTGAATATAATTGTTTTTTCTGTTACATAAATTTTCAAAGTATGGGAAAGCACACAATATTATTTTATTACACTTTAACTTCAACAACTCTGAAACATAGTCAGTGATGTCTTCCTTTTTAATCTTTGAACTATTACCAACACATATAGTAATGGTGGTACTAGGATCACAAACAGTCTTTGTTACTGATGCCATAATCTGTTTATATGTTGACCCTGGCATACAATGGTTTTGGGTACAATAACTCAAGTTATTACTAATTAATTTACCTAGCCCCCTACCTATACTGTCAGAGAACATAACTGAACAATTACAATCATGACTATTAGGAGAAACAAAATTATTAATCCCAGGCAGACTATCATACAACTCAGACTGTACCACGTGTGAATAATCTAGTGTAATATTAGTTGTTTGTTGGTTCAATATGCTGTCCTGAGACAAATTCTCAACCTGGTATGGGTCCTCCATTATCTCAGGCTGGATAGTATCATGGTTGGTAACTGTCTGGCAGCTACACTGACCCATTACCAACTCATTTGCTGCATAAATATGTTCCCTAATTTGGTTCTGAGAAATCTTATACTTCACTAAGTTCCCTTTCTAGTAGAGAAAGGGAACTTAGTGAGTCCTGAAGTACCTGTATTTCAGACTGTAAATGCTGAGTATCAATTTCATAAATTTTTATACTGTCCTCTAATTTTATTTGATAATTATTTAACTTATTAACTAAATCTACACGCTCTTTCCTCAGTGGAATAAATTTGGAAAAGCGTTTCTGTTGTTTCCTAAATTGATTACATTTTATAATCTATATATTATATAACTAGTATTCTAGTACCCAGCTGCTTCTGGTTAGACTGGAAGCCGACCCCAACATAGTTGGGAAAAGGCTAGGCAGATGATGTGTATTATTGATTTTCATGGCAAATACTGAGACAAATGAATTGAATTTAAATTTCACGCTGATGATGGCGCGTGAGTCGGATCATTTAGTTCCCTTCAAAATGGTTGAGTTGAATGGTGCTGATCCATGCGTCATGTTCATGAACGGGCGCTGTCAGTTGTGACTGGTCATCTCTTAGTTGCCACGGCGTATTTGAATGAATTATTTTATTTTTAAATTTATGTGATTTTTACTAATTACTATGGACACTTTTAACGTGCACATCTTTCTACATCGTTCTCACCGTACTTACCATCTCAACATGAATGATGTAACCAAGATTTTGTAACAATGTTTAGATTTCAAAGAGTGTCCAAGGAGTTTCTTGCCCGTTCTTCTCCATAAAAACCTACGCTAGGGAATGGGTAACTACAGTAGGTACTTTCACAGTTTTACAGTAGGCACTTTCACTGTTTTTACCCGACTGCAAGGAAAAGGGTTTTGTTTTTCGCGCCGATCTTTGTTTGTAATATTCTGTGTTCCCTCATATCTTCCAAACCACTCGACGGATTTCTTCATTAGAGTATCGTTAAATTCGTCTCATTAGTTCAATTAATGTTCTTAGATAGGTGACATAAAAAAGGGGCTACCTTATTAACATTATAGATAGACCGGCTTAAATCGTCACAATAATGGATTCCGACTATTTAAGTCGCTATGTTCTATGCTTTTGAATTTATTACTTACCTATTCGTTTTAATAATAATAATAATGTTTTTTATTCAGTTCGCATAACAAGGTAAAATATTAAAAAGCTAGTAACAAAAAACAATGATCCTTAAGCACTAGATTTTTACAAATTCTCTGGACTCCACACTAGGATACCCTATAGCGTGGAGTCCAATCTCTTCCCAAGTAAAGGTAGCATGTTAGCTTTAACTGAGCTTTTATTTGTGTATCGTTCACGGAATTATTACCACGGTATCAGTTATTCAATAGCAGGTACTCAACATAATATATAGACTCCTGCACTTGTTTTCAGTTTATATACTTAATTAATTTTCATTTTTACGCACTTTTTTTTACATCATGTGACTGGGACTGTAGAGTAGTGTAGAGCTACATTTCTTTGTTATCTTTGTTTCGACAGTTCAAAAGTGCCTATAACTGGCCTACTTGAAATAAATGCTTTGATTTTGAATTGTTTGTTTACTAGATCTATTGTGTAAAAAGAAAAACCTGGAAAAAAACAGATTTCCAGTCTTTTTTAATCGAACTCCTTACAGTTGATATTTCCCGATAACTTTATTTTTTTACTTTATTCACTGACATACCAGAGCCAGTCTACCCCGCTGCGTCTAGAACCGTATTTTGGTCAAAAGTTCCATAATTATGCCGAAAGTGAAAATTCATGGCCATAAAAGAAGTTAAATAGGGGATAAAAGTTCTCCCATCTTCCCCATAGAATATCTCATTGGGTGCACGGATTGTATTCAAATAAACCTGTTCCCAACCCTCACATTAGTCATTTGTTTGGCTTACATCGAGGCATGCAAGCCTGCAGTTCGTTTGATATAACTAGGACAGTGGCCAAACAAAGGTCTATCAAATGCGAAGACTCACATCTTTTAGATAACTTAGGGGTCAATCTGACACCAATACTGCGCTACAATAACAGAGGAAATCAACACTGATAAAACTGTAATTAGCAAACAAAATATAAATACTATATACTAATTTGCGAGGTTTTATTATAATATTTTTAAACCAAGTCTCGGCAGAACCAAGCCCGCCGAATGTCAATGAACTGAAGGTAAAACACCAACATTTTATGATTTTGTGCCGCAACAAAAATAATTAAATAAAGACAACCTTTTGAAGTGTCGAGGAAGGTTCTCAATAATGCAAAAAAACGGTCAAACAAGCAATGATTGATCGGCAAGTCAATCGTTATCTTGTCGATTGAATAATCCTCACGGGTTTTGGCAGACATAGTCATCATCTTCAACCACAATCTAACTTATCCACTATAGCACGGTGTTCTTAGGCTTAACTTTGAGCACTAAGCTTCAGTGGAGCCTACATCTAGATAAATTGTCGAAGAAGCTAAACTCCGAAGTATATACGCAGTTAGAAAAATTCGTAATTTAACTGATGTAGAGACAGCCCGATTAGTGTACTTCAGATATTTTCATAGTGTAATGTCGTACGGCATTCCGTTGTGGGGAAATGCCGCCGCCTTTCAGACCACAATAATTGTTTTGCAGAAAAGAGTGTTCCGATTAATTTATATACATATTTATTTATTTATTGACTGAGTTTAGTTTAACGATTATCTGGCAGTTTGAGTACTTATGCGGCCTACCCAATGTCCTTTTTTCTTTGGTATTGTTCGTCGTGTCGTTGAGTTAGGAGTCGAGCTACACAATAACTGACAAATGATTGTACTGACTGGACAAGTCCACTCAAATCTGTGTGATTCTTTCTTCCAAAGATCATCTCAGACACTAAGCTGCATGGGCGTCATGTGATTTGACCAATGTCTGGGCTTTAAGAGTTATCTCTGGGTTTGTTTCTGGTAGCTGCTTAGAGTAAAAAGTAAACGCTTGTTTAAAAAATACTTCAAATTATTTTTCAACACTCTTCCTCCAAAACTGGCTCTTATCCTATTAGTTTCAACATGCAATTTCCACAGATCATAACGAAAAAAAAACAATTGATAATTTCGTAATCGGCGGTGATAGTTTCTTTTTTTAATGACAGCAAAGGCTCGGGTGTGATTTTCGCAGCTGTCATGATAAAGTTTTACCGCTTGTATCATTGAGCTTACTTCTACGTATAGAGAAGACAGCGCGAACGAAATCTGTGCTCCGTTCAACTGCAGTCGGCCGGCTGCAGTTCACTCAATCGCTTGCTCGCCACAGAGCATCTATATACGGGGTTAGCCGCCCCCCGCGCGCCCCGCACTGCGCTCAGATTTTGTTCGCGCTGTCTTCTCTATACGTAGTAGTAATATTAGCTCAATGCCTTATATCGAAATGTACTGTACCTCAGCGAACGGCGAGACGAAACTGCACAGGCAAACAACACCGCTGTCAGCAAAGAGTTTGGCGACTTCTGCCACTCTTCTTATGTTTTCCTCACGATCCTCTTTGGTGAATCCCAAGTTTTTGTTCAGGCCAGTCCTTATGTTGTCTCCGTCTAGGCCGTATGCTGGGATTCCTGAGACAAAAAAAAAACAAATTGAAAAGTCTATGCTATGCCAATGTGAATAGACAATGAGAGTTGAAAGTAGTATAATAGTCTATGCTATGCCAAGTACAATTTAGTGTGTTCCAAATTCAAAGATGTCGTGAAAAGAGGTTTTACATAAATTTTCTTTATAGGTTCCTATCAGAGAGGTTGAAGCTACAAAACTTCTGTCTATTATTATAGCATTATCATTAGTTGCCTTCGATTGATGTTATTTACATTGACTGTTACAATTAACTACAGGTTCTGAGAAATCGAGAGATCTGTTTTCCAGACCTAACTGGCCTTAACCTAGAAGTTATCCATCGTTATTGTTATTTGTAAATGTCACTGCATTATTACTGTAAATGTTGTTATTGATCGATTATGTATTCTCCTGTTAAATGCAATTAACATAACATTACGCCTTATAATCCCCTAAGGGGTAGGCAGAAGTGTACCTAACACTACACTCACAGTTCGCCAGTTATGATTAAGTCCCATGTAATAAAGGGAGAGCGGCGGTGGCCCAGTGGTGGCGGCCCCGACTTACGAACAGTAAGTCGTGGGTTCGAACCCAGACAGGCGCATTACTTTGTGTAATTTATTTCATCACCACTGCTCTCAAAACGGTGAAGGAAAACATCGTGAGGAAACCGGCATGTCCTAGAACCAAAAAATTCGAAGACATGTGACATCTACCAATCCGCACTGGGCCCGCGTGGTGGATTATAGCCCATTCCCTCTCATAGAGAGGAGGCCTGTGTCCCAGCAGTGGGAACATTAATAGGCTGATGATGATGATGAATAAAGGGCGAGCCTATTGCCATCAACAGGGCACAAATCCAGACTGCGTGGCTGCTTCAGCGAAGTTATTGATGAAAAACCCAATAATAGTTTTGCTTGGACCTGGAATCGAACCCCAGGACCTTTTGCTCAGCAGTCACGCTTGCAAACATGCAATAGGCCATTAATAACACTCAAATACAAATTTTACGTAAAATAAACAATTATACAAATACAATAGAAATTTGACAAAAAAAGTCAAGTAAGTACTTCCCTATCAAAAAAGTGACAATTATTTACATAGGTACTAGAAACAATATGAATGAACTCACAAAATACTATTATTAGAACGCACAAACCTAGTTAGTTGTTAATTTAATTGACCATGTGTAAAATGGTGACCCACATACGGTAATTTAAAACTGTAACTGGATACTATAGTATTACGTGTTTGTGTAAATACATACTCCTTAACATGCATAGTTTAATTGTTTGTTTAGTCTAAATTTCTTAAGGGGTCATTGTACTCATCATAATGAACAACTTTTACCAGAAATCGATGAAAGTAAAATTATTTATCTGTTCTCTGTTCTGGGGGCCTAATATGGCCACTTTAGCAGGATAATAACATAATCACATTAATATACAATACAGGGTGTAAAAGACCTCATCACGAAGCCGTCAACCAAGCATTCTGTACATCAAACTAAGAAACTTTACGCAAAATTTTTTTATTTTATTTTAAATTATTCCTGGGAAACGACTTTTTTTTTGGGGTGAAAAATCATGGTTTGTGGTAGAACTCAATGTAACGCACTCAAAACATTGTGCTGATGGATGGATTGAAAAGTACGAGGGTAGTGGAGGTCTTTAAAGTAAAAATCTTACATTAAAAACTTGTACTTTAAAAAAAACTTGTCAAAAAGTTGGAACTTTGACCCCCAATATCTCCGTAACTAGAAGGTTCCCCGTGTGGTATCCGGCAGAGTAGAATAGAACCAACCCATTACACTCACGGGTGTCGTATACGGCGACTAATGTCTGAGGCAGAACACCTTGCGCCTCCGTAGACCTGAGAATGGGCGTTTTCTGTTAGTCTTTCATCACTGCGATCTCCAATCCGCCTGCCAAGCGTGGAGATTACGGCAAATTCCTCCCATTATGGGAGAGGCTTTTGTCCAGCAGTGGACGTTATGGGCTGTTGTTGTTGTTGTTGCACAGACTTAAACATAACTGGCGAAATGTGGATGATCTATTAGGTACACCTCTGCCTAACCTTTAGGGGATTAGACGCGTGATGTTGTGTTATGTGCATGATTAGACTTAGCCAATTGGTAATAGGGAATATGCATACATTTTCTTTTATTTATTTCGATACGGAATCTTAAAGTTCTATAAAATAATGACAAAAAGCAAAAACAAGACATAAATCGGCCAAACAACACAAAAGTTGTAACCATTTAAACTTTTGTTTCTATCTCTTTCTAGATAAACGGAATTTAGTATGGATTTTGTACGCCGATGCAGCGAATGACGTCATTCGTTGTATCGGATCTCTCTGTCTAATCAGCAGTTTTAAATGCTTATAACTTAGTATTTTTTATAGATATAAAAAAAATAATTTCGCTTTGCTATTTCTGACGTTAATACGCTTTGTTTAGAGTGATAACAAAATATCATGCATATACCCTATTACCTAATCAATATATTTATAAATGCGAAAGTAACTCTATCTGTCTGTTACCTTTCCACGGAAAAACGTTTCTAGTAGATGTTTCTAGTCGGGGTTATTGAACGATATTGGCTTGTCACTCACAAATGCCTTGAAGTTTATTTATATGTTTTAGATACTTATTGGTGTAGCTTAGTTACAAGGCAATATAAGTCGACAGTAAACACCGCTTTTCCGCTTTATGATTTAGATTAGTAAAGCGAGTCAAAAGCAATATAAAACATTTTGTACGTTTGTCTTGCTAAACTCTTGGAAGGCTCTCAAAAGACCACCTATACTTCCACTCATCTGGCCTTCCAAGAACTCTTTCTGACTCTGCAGGTCTAGTTCTTTGTGTTCAAGTACAGTTTTCTTCCACCAACCTAATAACGTTCATCTCTCTTTGAGAGACTGGAGGTAGCAAAGAAATCTTATATTTCAGAAACACTGGTTCTTACACTTCTTACACTCTGATTTAGGGCGAATTCTAAGAGCTCTTTAATTATATCAATAACTAGCGGATGTCACGCGGTTTCACCCACGTAGTTCCCGTTCCCGTGGATGTACGGAGATAAAATATAGCCTATGTTACTAAGGTTGAATGTAGCTATCTAATGTGAAAGAATTTTGAAATCGGTGCAGTAGTTTTTGAGTTTATTCATTACAAACATACAAATCTTTCCTCTCTACAATATGTGAAGAGCAGCTCATGAACGCAATTGAAATGTTCTGACCGCGTTTAGTTTCTTGGGCAATATTCGTCCATAGCCCTTTGGGATTGGATCCTTTACTATATCCAGCTTCGCCATATCCTTCACACACACTATTCAAATAATACCAACCTTTGGACACCAGATAAGCTTCAAGTGCGAAGGCTATGCTGGTTTTCCCAGCACCACTAAGGCCTGTAAACCATACTGTGCTGCCTCTAAAAGCCCTGCTTCCGAGGGCACGGCTTCTCTTAGCTCTGGACACCTGGTGCTTCTGCTCCACCACATTTGTGGCCACTTGTGCACACTGAAACAAAGAGATATTTGTTTTAATGAACAATGGAAAAAGAAACTGTGTCGAGCATGTTATTCATTACAATCTTGTGTATAAACTGTTTTTCTAATGAACAGTCAAAGTCAACAGAATTGTTTCTAGCCTATAGACAATTAAGAAGAATAGCCTGATGGAATAATTCCCCCGTCAAGACTTCCGTCTGGCATTTTCCCAACTATGTTGGGCTCGGCATCCAGTCTTGCCAGGCTCGTACTGATTAAAACCACACCGGTCTTCCCTCGCAATTGTGCGAGGAGGGCGCGTCGGAGGGCAGCGGGATCTGATGCGACTTCCGCTGCCCTGGACTAGCCCGCTTGAGTTGCGGGCCTCGTCCCGGGGGAAGTGAGGTGCAAAACTCTCCCCATGATGTCTAATATAGGCGCGCGTGGAACACTACGCGCGGGCCTAGTGTAATAGGGGCGACGGATGTCAGCGAATCCGTCGCCACTGTCGGCTTCCAGTCTAACTTAACCCATGGAGCAACTGCCTTTCTGACCTGCATAACGCGTTACTGGGTAACACTATAGCTCTTGTTAAGACTGGTGTCAGATTTTTGGGCATCTGACTACTCGTAACGACTGTCAACAATGGCCCATAAAAATTATAATACTTAAGGCGCTGTGAACACCAAAATCGCGCACACTGTCTATTTGTATAAGAGTAAATGAGACGTCACTATTACTGGGCGGCCAGGTTTTAGAAGAAAATAATGAATAAATATTGAAATAACGAAAGTGATAAATAAAAAGAATAAATAAAAACAAGAGTTCCCTTTATTATTATATATTACATCACTGTTATTAATATTATCAAGATTTGTTTATAAATAATACAGTTACAATTGCTACAATTTCAATTTAAATGGTTATTTTATGTTTTTTTTTTATCGAGAAAATTTACCGAAAACGTGTTTTGAACACAATGGTCCACCAATAAATATGATCAAGATTAACATATATTTTTTTAGCTGCTCTAATGTATACATTTGGCTAAAAAACTGTTTTGTGAAGCCTATTTTGACTAAGTACAGCGCCTTAGGTACCACTGAAAATATTCTGTTCAGAACATAGTTTTTCAAGATAATTCTAACATCCGGTACGGCTAAAAATAGTACTTATTAAATTGCTATATATGTTAGTTAATTGCAACCGAAAATAGCAATCAGGAAACTGTATAAATTATATCGAGGTGTCTGCATGACATCGAGAATGGTTTGATTGAAAACTGAGAACACAATCGAATAACTCCGCGTTTCGACCTCGATAAAGGTCAAATATATGTGCTACACGTTTGAACATTTATTTTAATAACAAAATGATCCATTCATTGGTAAATTAACTTCCTCTTCCTTAGTTTATGTAGATTTAGCTAGGATGTTAGATATGGTGTTTAATTTCATACATGAATACGTAAACTCACTCCTATAATTCCCGACGAATTAGGCAGAGGTGTATACATATATTAGGTAGTACACCTACATTTCGCTAGTTAGGAATTTTAAGTTCCCAAGTAGTAGGGGAATAGCCTATTGCCACCAACCAGAAACAAATCCAGCCTCCGTGGCTGCTACTGAGAAATTCCTGATGGAAAAACCCAGTAACACTGCCCGACCTGGGAATCGAACCCAGGATGTCATGCTCAGCAGTCACCCTTGCGACCACTAAACCATCGAGGATTCGAGGCAGTCAGTCTAATTTCCTATGAAAAGAGATCCTGGAAGTACTTGGGGAAGGGTTTTATTCAATAGTAGGTTAGAATGAGCTAAAAAAATGCTGGTGAGAAAGCATAAACGATCTATCTTTGGGCCAGGGCGAGCAAGCATACATTATGCTTACTGACTCTGAGGCCAATGAGGCCATGCCTACAATTTATCAAAAAAAAAGACCTCTGCTCTTTATTTGAATTTTGGAATACAAAGGTCAATAATATAACAACAAAAAACTACCTATATTTACCCACTGCTGGGACACAGACCTCTCTATGAGAGAAAATGGGATACAATCAACCTCGTTGGACCATTGCGGGTTTGTCATTTATTTTATGCAAAGATTTCATAAGCGCATATGATATTTTATCACAGTACTCTGGTATGATTAACAAAATCAGTGATCCGTGGAGCTGAAACGTTCGTGCAATGCCTATACGTGCAACAAAACATAGATTATAATCAAGAACCACCTACCCACATAAAAATAACAGCAGTTATTTTTCATCATCTGCCTAGCCTTTTTCCCAACTATGTTGGGGTCGGCTTCCAGTTTTACCGGATGCAGCTGAATACAAGTATTTTACATGGAGCGACTGCCTATCAGACCTCCACAACCCAGTTAGTACTGGGTAATACGATACCCCTTGGTAAGACTGGTTGTCAGACTTTTTTGGCCTCTGACTACCTAACGACTGTCAAAGATCTACAAATGACAGCCGGGACCAACGGCTTAACGTGCTTTCCGAGGCACGGAGGAAACTTGGTATGTAATGGGTGGTCACCCATCCACAGACCAACCTAGGTAAGCACGGCTTAACCTAACGATCGACCCGAGCGGCTGTTGTTATTTAGCCACGAGCTCCTCCAACAGCAGTTATTTTTATGTTTTTGCATAAACTGAAGTTCCAAGAACTGTTGCATACAAACTGGCATCATCATCTGCCTAGCCTCTTCCCAACTATGTTGGGGTCGGCTCCCAATCTGAATACCAGTATTTTACATGGAGCGACCTGACCTACTGGGTAATCTATATCTATACTAATATTATAAAGAGGTAACATTTGTTTGTAAGTTTGTATGTAGGGGGTAATCTCCGGAAGTAATGAACCGATTTCAAAAATTCTTTCGCCATTAGAAAGCTACAGTCACCCTGAGTAACATAGGCTATATTTTATCCCCATACTCCCACGGGAACGGGAACTACGCGGGTGAAACCGCGGGACGTCAGCTAGTACTTTATATAAGTACATCTAAGACTGGTTGTCAGAATCTTGGGCTTCTGACTATCCATACCAACGGTCATAGGTCTACACACGACTGCCGGAATTATGTTATAGAAAGGAAACAATTTGTAATTTAAAAAAAAAAAAATTGAAACCGAGCTATCGCATTAGGAACATTCCTGTGATGATAGTTGTAAGGGAGATTTTAATAAATAAATAAATAACAAATATTAAAATTGCAACATAAGACTAATTTGAAACTAAAGTGCTTAGGGAAAGAAAATAAATGCAGTTTGACGGTTTCATAATGGGAAACATTTTTTTTAATTGCCCTAAATCTGCAGTGAATGCAGTGATACTATTATCTCGTTAATTTCCTTTTACTAATAAATAAAGTTATTGTTCCAGGAAATTAGAACGACAGTGCGTACTAATTTCCTGGAACATGGGTATGAGTCATTCACAAATTTTGTCATTTTTTAATCGTTGTAATTGATCGATACATAGATGAGTCACCTGAATAGTAATAGATTCAAAACTATTTATTTGTCAGTTTTTATCAAATAAGGTAAACCTTATCTGAAAAATTCTTGAACTTGTAATCTATGTTAGTCATCCATTAATTAACTTGTTTTTGTATCCCTCCTACAGAGAGATGATGACTGTGTCCTAGTAGTGGGAATGGAGAATGCCATAGAACGATATAAGGCGACTAACAGAGCTAAACGCGAGTTTTATAATGCCTGAAAGTATATGATTCACTGCAATTAACAAAACCAGAAAAATATATGATATTCTTAAGAATATATGCAAGTATGAAAGTGTTTTAAAAACATACTGTAAATAATTTTACTCGATAAAAAAAATCACCTTATCTCTAAAAATTTCTTTTAGCGAGTAAAACCATACCAAAATACATGCGATCATTCTGATTTTTTGGCAAATACTTCAAGCTACATTTTAGCATCATAATGTTTTATTTTTTAGTCCAATCAATAGATTTTTTGTAAATCAATCGAAACCACTCATTTCGCACTATTCGGCCCGCAGTGACTGGACGTAACGACCACTTTGTAGTGCAAGCTGATTAGAATTTTATTCTAACAGTATTTCAAACGAAGTTTGAACCACCACAAATGGAGTTGCTAATTTAGCTCAGCTAAATTAGCAATAGTCACTCAATAGTCGATACTCATTGAATTTTTTTTTAAAGTTGTTGAAAACTACGACAATTACGATTATATCCCGGATTGTGGTTGCGTTTACAAACATTTAAACGCACACACAAACAGCCAATTACCAATATTTCGCACAGCCACTATACAGGGTGTCCGGTAATTAATGGATAACCTTGAAATAGGTTATAGTAGAACTTATGGCCATTAAAAAAAATACGAAAAATAATCTATCATAGTAGTACCTGTAAGCAAGTTCGTTTATTTTGGAAAATTAGTATGAATTAATTTTTAAACAAAGTTTAAACATCTAGGTTAAAAAAAATATGTATGCATACATGAGTGACCAATAATTTAAAAATAATGTCCGTTTCAAGTAGATTTCATAATGGTACAATTCATAATTGTATCTGCTTTAAAAAAAATGTGAATTATTGTTATTAATGTAGACAATGAGAAAAAAATACTGAGGCAAAAAAATGTAATATGGCCCCCCATTCTTATGCAGGCCCTACATCTGCGGATGAAATTTTTTTATAAGATAGATTTAAAATAGTTTTTGTTTTTGTATTTTTTTCTGAATGGCCATGGGTTCTGCTATGGGCTATTTCAAGGTTATCCATTGGTTGCCGGACAACCTGTAGGTATACCATTTCCGTCAACTTGTTACTAAAATTAATCTCATTCGCCTAACTACCATCATAATAACTAGAGATCGAAAGCCGTTCGCCGTAATTCAATCATTAAATGCAAATTGGATAAGTAACTCCATTGGTGAAGGGCATAAAGTAAAACCTTGGAAAACTTATTAAATGCAATGTTTGTTGCATTCGAAATTGAATGTCAATGGAATAAAACTACTGTGGCATTGGGAATCTATTTTTTTATTTTTTATACGGCTGTTTTTTTTTTAAATATTGAGTGGCTTTAACTTACATATTATTATAAATGAGGTTTTGCACGTGCTGCAAACTGGATGTTATATTTACGCGGTAGCCTTGAGGACTTGCAGTTAAATTTATAAAACCGAAGAAATAATAAATGAATGAAGAGTTCATAGAAATTCTCACATCTAGAATCATCATCTTAGTCGAGTGCAATTAGACAGAAAGGTGGAACGAAGTTTATAGTGGTCGGATTTTCATGGGACTTTTTTTATTGAGTTTCAGAGAAGTGGAGAAAAAAGTTTAAAAAAAAAATTTCGACGCTCGCGACATTTTTTTTTTAATAGTCTTTGGAATATTTTTTTTTGTTAAGAATAATTTCAAACTAATACAAAAAAAAATACTTTTTTAACTTTCTTCTCCATTCCTCTAGGATCTCAATAAAAAAAGTCCCATGAAAATCCGACCACTATAAACTTCGTTCCACCTTTTGAGTATTTTTTGTCTAATTGCACTTGGCTATCTAGAAATTGTGCTATTGTGTTGACTCGTGTGCTATTTCAAAGCTATAATTTATCTGCTCCTCATCATTTCCCTGCCCCTATCCCAATGGGGGCTATCGTTTTAGAGCTCACCAGATGGCGCACTGTCGAGTAAGGTCCTGTCAGTAATTCTATTCAATACTTTAAAGCACCAATAACTTCATAAAAATGTTTATTTTATTACGTATAACAACATAGCGTAAGCTTTAGATATATATTTACAATATTCTTCCTAAAATTAGCAAGCATGAAACATTTAAAAATCATTCTACCTCCAAGTACTAACAATATTATGATCCTAAGTTGCTACTTAAAATCTTCAAGTCATAATTAATCAGGAATGGCTCAATCTAGAACACAATCGTGAGTATTAGTATAAATACGTGATAAAAAAGCACACAACGCGCGAACACTCTATGACATCTGACATTTTGGAGGACCTTAGTCTACACAAGCGCCTCTAGCGGCAAATTCACACGCGATAGCCCCCATTAATTTGGGGTCGGAGTAGCACGATTTTTTCTTTCACACTTGACTATTACTCGTCATCTCATCAGAAACCTCTTTTCCTGTCATGTCATCTTTCACACAGTCCGGAGGAGGAGGTATGTTAGTGTGTATGTATTTTTTTTTTATTATTCTGCCTACTGTTACATAAACTGCATTTACTATACAGGGTGTAAAAGACCTCATCACGATGCCGTCAACCAAGCATTCTGTACATCAAACTAAGTAACTTTACGCAAAAATTATTGCTGGGATACGACTTTTTTTTTGGGGTGAAATATCATGTTTTGTGGTAAAACTCATTAAAACGCACTCAATACATTGTGCTGATGGATGGATTGAATAGTACGGGGGTCGTGGAGGTTTTTAAAGTAAAAATCTTCCATTAAAAACTTGTATTTAAAAAAAACTTGTCAAAAAGTTGGAACTTTGACCCCCAATTATCTCCGTAACTAGAAGGTTCCCAGGTACGGTGTAGAACAAAAAAAATATCGCAATGACGGGGAGAACAACAACTTTCGGCTTCGTTAAGAGGTGTTTTACACCCTTTATTGTTACCTCTACTAGCTGACCCGCGCAACTTCGTCTGCGTCACATAATATAGTTTATAACATGTCATTTTGTGCATTAAATTACAAACAAAAACCTTTTAAAATCAATATTGCTTACCTCCCATAACATACGGCGTGATAATAAGTAGCTTGAAGCCTTCCTTGGTTTACAAAGAACATTTTTGCTGAATTTCAATTCAATCTATCCAGTAGTTGGCGTGAAGCCGTACCATACACACAGACAAACAGACAAAAATTTTAAAAAGTTTTTTTTTGTCATCAGTTACGTTTTCTTAACAAAAGCCACTTATTTTTTCTTGAAAATTCTCAATATACAGTTTTTCTTTCGTATTATATGTATAGATTATTGTTACGCAGTTTGGTGGGTGTATAAAATGAATAAAATGTTAGGTCCTAATTTTTTTTATTTTTTTTTATTCATTGATTTTTAGTCTTGCTCTCCACATTCATTCTCAAATCTCTTCTCACGACATTTTCCTTATTTCTCTGCATGAATCTATGTTACTCTTTTTCGTAAATATACGTTCTGCAGCAAATGATTACAATATAAGCATCACAAAGAACAATTTTGGCACCCATATATTAATCATGAACCCATTACATAAAATTGTAGTAAATATACCCAATCATTTTCATTGCTATGATCACATTGATCAAAGCTGTTCTGTTAAGGAAAAATAATGTAGGTAGAACAATGTCTCCTTTGACCTCTCTCTTCGATTCCTCACCTTTTAGAGGTTCTCACGACAAGGCACGATTTTGTTTGTGGGTTTAATTAGTCCGTAGGGCCAAATTATTAGTGGGATTAATTAGTCAAAAGGGCGAATTTGACAGTAGGGGAATTTGACAACGGGGCGAATTTGACAGTGGTGAGAATTCGAAGGTCTGGCGAATTTGACAGTGGTGAGAATTCGAAGGTCTGGCGAATTTGACAGTGGTGAGAATTCGAAGGTCTGGCGAATTAGACCATTAGGCGAAATTGGCAAGAAAACGATAAGGCGAATGAAAAGCTTTTTGGTGGCAATAACAATAGCGTAACCGTGTTATTATCTCACTATTTATCCATACAGTAATTATGTTACATAAATAAGTCATGATAATTCAGTCAGGTATTGTTCCGATGGCTTTACATAGTATTGAGTAAATATTTAGATTTATATGCAATGTGCAACAACATTGTGCTCATTATAAAGTCGGGGAAACAAAACGATTACTTACATATTGTTCTATCACATCTTTGTTATGCTAATTATAGAAAATACGATAAATTTAATTTATAGGTATATTTTTAAATGCATTAAAGCGTGTGTTTTTTGAGATAATACATATCTATACTATTCACTATATTACTATTTTAATATATAATAATATTATAAAGAGGTAACATTTGTTTGTAAGTTTGTATGTTTGTAAGTTTGTATGTAGGGGGTAATCTCCGGAAGTAATGAACCAATTTTAAAAATTGTTTCAATGGCTTTCTAAGCTACATTATTCGTGAGTGCTATAGGCTATATTTTATTCCCGTACTCCCACGGGAACGGGAACTACGCGGGTGAAACCGCGGCACGTCAGCAGCGTTTTAGCTAAAATCGGCTAATCGTGCATATTTTGGGCATGTTTCGTTATAATTTAACTGCATTAAACTGAAAAAATGTGTCAGAGGTGATATACTCACAAAAAACAACTTAAATTCAACTAGGTATATACTTAATGACCTCAATGGATGTAGAACTCTCGTCTTCTAGTTATAAAAATATTCACATTAATAGAACGCTTAATCGTCTGATTACTCGTAATAGTCGTAATGAAATTTTATCTTAAAAAACGTTTTTTTTTTCATTATATCGAAAACTAGCGACCCGCCCCGGCTTCGAACGGGTGCAATGAAGATATCACCTTATTCTTGAATCCCTCTATCTATTAAAAAAACCCGCATCAAAATTCGTTGCGTAATTTTAAAGATCTAAGCATACATAGGGACAGACAGACATCGGGAAGCGACTTTGTTTCATACTATGTAGTGATATTATCGATTCTAAACCATCTCTGAAAATTTGGCTGGTTATTGAAAATTAACCCTGTAAGTAAAGAAGAATATTGTCATCAAACTGTTGATTCAACAACTAGTAATATCGTATGCACTGCGTGAGTGGTTTTGCTAGCTAGCCCCACCGATTCATATGAATCCGCGCGAGAAATGCGGAGAAAGTAGAATGTTTACGTAAATCGAATGCCCGCAGCGTAACTGTGACATAATGCTACACACCTGTATGTTATAATGTTGCTTGTGAACTATGAAACTATAGCACATTATAAACAAAGCTTTTTAATGACATTGGGCAAAGAATCATGAGGCTGGCAGTAAAGGTTATAGAATAGTGCCTTGAGGCACACCATACGGAAATGCACAGATTTCCTGAGCAACCTATGGCGCCATGGATAGAGTCTATAGTGCTAATCAAGTCTTATATAGGTATTAAAATTATTAAGTTTTCCAACTGAACTCGGACAATGCATTTACCACCAATTGATTGGCACAGTGTTTCGAACGCTTAAGTATAACACGAACACATATTATTCATCAATCGAAAAGCAATAATCGTAGAATAGTCCGATGACCACCGTGTAACATGGTAAGCCACGTGCAAATAAATATTGGGGAAGTGTATAAAACAGTTGTTGCTACCCACACGCTTACCTACATTTGATTGGATTTCATTGTATTTTCATGACTACCTACTAAGTACACAAACTTGTCACGAAAGGGACCGGTCGATGAAAGTATTAAATTATTTAAAGAAGACCACGAAACTAAAAAAGTAATACAGGAACACGGATCAGACAAATCAGAAAAAAACATCTGTTAGAAAGAAAGCAAAATTGTCACGACCACAAAGAAGAATCATTGCATCATAGATTAGTAGTTATGGCATGTTTACGAGCCTAGTGCAAGATAAGATAATATGCAACGGTATGGAGCAACAACAGTTAGATTTATAGTATTTGTCTAGCTAGGTGGATCTAGATTGTAAATAAGGGGGCGGTAGACCTTTCATGGATAACTTATAAGCCACACCCACAACCTCACCAGCCCATGAAAGTTAAACATATAAACATGAAATAAATTTTGATTCTTAGCAATTTTTGGAATGTATGTGTTGTAGAAACCAATCCAATATTTTATGAGTACAATTTGATAGAAACTAACGTGAACGTCAAATCCAGGCAAGTTACAGTGTGACTTTTCATACACGCAGGTGCTTTCTAAGTTTATCTTGGACATCACAGAAATCGTTGGAGGAAAATAACGTGGGGAAATCTGGACTTATAATTAATATACCCAAGTCTAGATGCGGCGGACGAACTCGCTAGAAGGGGATCGAGCACGGCAGCGGTGGGACCCGAACCTATCGTACCACTCCCTTTCGGATACCTACGTACACTGGTAAGGAAACGAACTAGCGAACAACACCACAAGCTGTGGCTGGACCACGGCGAGTGTAGGCAGGCCAAGGAAACACTTCCTGCTATCAATGGCCGCTTCACCAAACGCGCGCTGCGGTTGACCAAACTACAGCTGCGCACAGTTACAGCCGCCGTTACCGGACACGGCTCTTTTAATAAACACCTCTTTGTCTTAGGAGTCACAGACAGCCCCCTGTGCCGTGCCTGCATGGAGGAGGACGAGACAGCAGCCCACGTGCTTCTGCACTGCCCAGTGGTTGCAACATACAGGGCAAAGTACTTTGGTAACCCAGGTACTCTCCGCGAGATAGTCAGCAACATTGGGGCGTTGCTGGCGTTTCTCGGGGAATTGGGATGGATAGAATAGTTTCCCACCCGCACGCAAAATACGCGCTTCGACGTGGAGTTGCGGACACCAGCCCGTTATACAATACAATACAATATACCCAAGTCTAGAGCAAGCGTGGTGATCAATGCTTGTGCCTTTTCTGTATGAGAACAGGCCTTTGCCCAGCAGTGGGACAGTAATAAGCCGTTGTTATGTATTATAAATAAACACATAAATATAAAACTACGACTGTATTCCCCGACGGGTTAGGCTGCGGTTCCACTGAGGCGAAACGGAGCAGAGCAGAGACGAGCTGTGCCGCGATTCCCCAATCACATGGGTTGAAATCCGCCTCAGTGGAACCGTAGCAGAGGCACTGGTTCAACCTATTGCCACAAAAGCCACCAAATCCAAGATTTAGCTAATATACCTACTCCACATGTGGTGGAAGAACATAATTACTTCGGCTTTGAATATAGTGAGTGCATTGTTTGTAATTCCCGGAATAGATGTTTGGACTAGCATTTCCAGGAAAGTAACCTAATACGGCCTGCCAGTTTTCACCATAAATTGTAATTAATAAGGTTCAAAAAGTGTAAGGTAAGGTAAGGTTTGAAAAGTGGTCGACCGTCGCGTCGGTGAACTCCGGATCTACTAAGGAATGAGGATAATTTTGTAAACAGGGAAACACCCTAAAAACAACTACCGAAATACCGCTTATTAATTTTAATATCCACATCATCATCGTTTTAGGAACGAATTTTGTTTTGCCAAAACGTTTGTACTTCAGAAATGGTAAACAATGGGGATGGCAACTGTGGAACTAATGGCGCTAGCATAGCATGTACCAAGCATCGTCATTGGTTGAAAATGTGTCAATGTCATTTTAAATTTCAAAATAGCTCGTCCTCATTGGGCAGATTTGGACATACATATGGCTGAAGACACGCCATCTACAATCAGCTTTGATCAGCCTACCCCATTAGTGAGGCGTGTATACGTATTGCGTGAAGTGAAGCGATATTTCTGTGGACTCCGAGGTCTTTTGGGATCTTAGACAACAGAACATAGGGAGACCTCTATATTTCAAGAAGATTAATTTCAGCTACCCATTTATTAGTATACTTATATCAATTTTTGCTATTTTTTTCAGCCAGCTTACCTACCGATTTATGATTCCTCCAGTAGTCATTGGTATGCAGTGAGATCTATGATTCATTAGTGTTATTATTATTTTTTCGGTTGGGAAATCATCAAATGACTCCTCCCGCTCTGAGCGGAGCAGGAGGAAGTTTCAGACTTTTAGTGACTAAACCCATCCATGTTCCTTCATCGCCCTTTGTGTTCCGGGGCCACGGTATCTCTTTCGAACAGTCCCGCAGCCCCGGCAGGCATCGGCCCTTGCGGACCCCTTCCTTTTGCTGACTCTCTTTGAGGCGCGCGTGGAACACGAACGCGCCGTCGACACGGCTTGTCGTCCAGACTAGGCTTCAGAAGGTTCAATGATTGGTTTAATTTCTGAAGGTTCAAGAGTTCTATGATGGTAAGTGATAACGAATATTAAATTTGGATATTAGAACTGAAAACAAACTCCGAAGAAACAGTTGATTGAAGAACTGAACTTTTAAGTTTACCTCTCCCATAATTTATGAGTCTGGTATGCAGAATTCTGATGCAAGATAGCTGGCAAGTTGCACCTGCATAGAGCTAAATTAAGAAATAAGTACAATGCATTATAAAGGAGTGCAATTAAGCATAAAAAGAAAACGCCTTTGTTTACTTGTCCACATAAAGCAGGCAAACATGAAACATGACCTTTTTGTCAGTTTACTGCAACGAGGTGTGTTCGCAGAAGCGCACTTTCATTTCCCGCGATGCAATGCTCTCTGCATTGCATCCACTCAAATTGTTATTGCTCCTTGTTTTCTAGAGCGGCAACACACGTGTCAAGCAGATAATACAGTGTTGAACAAAATTATATAGTCTTTGTTAGAAAAAAAAATCGCTCTCGGCCGCTTGCATCGTATTTTTGGCGAAATGCTTGGATAAATATGTAATTTAAAGTACTGTGCGTTAAAAGTCATCGTTCAAAACAGGTTCAAAAAAAAATAAAAAAAATTGAAAAAAATAAGTAAATAAATGGCATCTGTGCCATTTATCTGATTTTTTTTTTTTGTTTTGCATTTTTCGTTTTGCACTTTCCCGATATTTAATATTTCGTAGTTTATTTTACTAATAATTTTTGTACTTACACCTATTTTACATTAACATAAAAAAACTGTTTTAAGTACATCCTTAAACTCACTAATCTAATCCAGGTCCAGCATCCCAGTCACCAGCGTCGGACACCAGTTGCCCGGCATTTTCGCTGAACTGTCACAGTATTACATTTTTTGTTTCAATTTTATAATTGTTTTATATTGTGTGCACTAATGGCATGAGCCAAGTTCTTTCTTTGTAGAACCTTCCTCAAGAAATTAAAAAATGAGACATGATGTGTGACTGACACCGGCTTAACACAAAAAATTAGTCGCTAATTAGTTGAAATTTGTCGCCAAATATCAGAATTTGTCGGTCACTGGTTCAAAAAATATAAGGGTTTATAGGTGACCGATCTGGAGAGTCTCCCCAGCTTGGCCACATTTATATCCCAAAAACTAGGGCACCTAGCTAAGATCTGTTTTCTCCCATATTTTGTCACCTATTAGTCGCAATTTGTCGCCAAGTCACAGATTTAACCAAGTCTTAGTTTAGAAGATATAATCAATTAGTATGGTATAGTCCAAGAGACAGATCATAAGAATTTAGAGAGTTCATTGGATCTAGCTCTTGGACTATAAACCCTTATATCTTTTGAAGCAGTGACCAAATAATACTGATATTTGGCGACAAATTTCGACTAATTAGCTATTATTTTTATGTGTTATCAAAATTAAAATCCCTGATGGTAGCCAAGCCGGTGTCAGTCACAAGTCAATGTTATTTTATCCCAACATTATCCCAGTTTACTAAAGGATTGTTATATGCATTTTCGCTAAGAGCAGAATAACTGTGCATGTACCTAACTACTTGAGAAACCAGTTACAACGAGCGGATGCGTCTTGTTGTGCTCTTCCGCGTTCTAAACTGATTGGATTTAATGGCATAGACAATCAGAGGCAGCACATGTTTCTGTCACTAAATAAGGCATATCAACTTTTAGAAATAAGTAGTTCAGCACTAATACTTGTACGACAGACTCCTTATAAAGTAATAAATAAAATTGAACCGTTCTGTTTGTAATTTCAAAATAACGGCTATTTACTGAATGCAAATGAAAATACCGGACGATTTTTTTATCACTTTCCAAAAAAAATGGGTATATTAGGTGAACGGAGTAGAAGCTAATGGCACACCTAGTTTTTTTTTCTTTATTCAACAGCTTAAAAAAAATTGACCTATCATCAAAAAACGCTACAAATTTCTAGTAAACTTTTCATATAAAATTAAGAAAAAATGGAAATTCGATATTTTTCATTCTCTTTCTTTGTTCTAAGAAAGAGAATGAAAAATATCGAATTTCCATTTTTTCTTAATTTTTTTTTCGCATTTAATGAAAAAAAAAAACTAAGTAAGTACCTAAGTATGACATTTGCTTCTACTTCGTTCACCTGTTATACCCATTTTTTTTGGAAAGTGATAAAAAAGTCGCCTGTATAAACGGTAAGTAGGTATAACAAAACGATATATTATTTTTATTTTCATCATTATGTTTGTTCCGGCTAATCTCCGAAATAGCTAGACCGATTTTAACGGGACCTTTACTGGCAGATAGCTGATGTTAAAACGAGTAGCTTACTATTATTTTAGAATAAGGAAGGATTACATCCCCGCAAAAAAAAACTATTAAATTTTTAACGAAATCCGATTCAAATGGGAAATAAATATTGTTATTATAGACGAAGGTCGCGAGCAACAGTTAGTCAATCCAATCTGTCAATCAATTATTAACTGATTGCAGAATTGAATGTAATTTTGAAAAATGCAAAGTAATAAAATACGACCGCAGATGCATTTTAATGTCAAGAATATCCATTATGTGTTACCTTCTGCTTTTTATATTTACTGCCCAGTGATAATTACAGTCAACAACAAAAAAAAACAAGCCATGCTGACTTGACAATTCATTCACTAACATGGCCCACACGTATTATTATATCATTCCACTCAGATACCCTAAACATTGCATACTTAAGATAAAGGAATCGATAAAAATATGACTATCATAATCCATCAAAATTGCGCCTAGTATTACCGAGTTCACTGACGGTCTGCTAATTTTCACCCTTATGTTTAAGTTATAAGGTTGAAAGTGGTCGACCGTCAGTGCACTAGGTACCTTCTTATTCTGTCACTTTGAAACGTCAATGTCTAAACATGATGATCATATCATTAAAGATTTTGAAGTAGGAAAGTCATAGGAAAGTACAATATTACAATAAAATAAAATAAAAAACAATATAAAAGTTATCAGTAAGTCAAGGACTGGTTTAGCGTATCAAGATTATGGGGACACACTCAGATTACGTGACAAATACAAAATATTGTTTTATGATAGAATAATAAAAATTATCGCTTTTTTGTTGATAGTTGCTAAGTTATTCTGGAATAATGATATAGTAGGTTTGATTTGCAGAAACTAAGAAACTATCTTTGCCTTTTTAATTTAACGTAATAATATATTTTTTACTATTTGCTACCCAGCGTATTACCCTTGTATACAGGGTGTAAACAACCTCATCATGAAGCCGTCAACCAAGCATTCTGTACATCAAACTAAGTAACTTTACGCAAAAATTATTGCTGGGAATCAACTTTTTTTTGGGTGAAAAATCATGTTTTGTGGTAGAACTCAATGTAACGCACTCAAACAAAACATTGTGCTGATGGATTGGATTATTTGGATAGTACGGGGGTCGTGGAGGTGTTTAAAGTAAAAATCTGATGATAAAACCTTGAATTATAAAAAAAAAAAACTTGTCAAATAGTTGGAACTTTGACCCCCAATATCTCCGTAACTACAAGGTTCAAGGTATGGTGTAGACCAAAAAAATGATCGCAATGACAGGGAGAACAAGTGCCTTTCGGCTTCGATAGGAGGTTTTTTTACACCCTTTATCGTCTTATATTGTGATGAATTATTAAGACCGGTTCTGTTCAAATGGTATAACAGTATGTGACGTGCCTGTGCTTTTTTAATTAAGTATATAAATCGTGATTCAACCCAACAATAGCAGGAAAAATTTGCAAAGAAATATTATGGAACTAATCAATTAAATGTTTGCTTTTATTATCTGATTAGTCACAGCCTCACAACAAACACAAAACAATGAAAATATTAACGATATTTAGGAATGGTTTAATACACGGTGTATAAAATGATTATATTAATAACTAGCTGACCCCGCAAACGTTGTTTTGCCATATAAAAAAATAGTCTGCGACCTATTCTTAGACCTACTCGTACCAAATATACACAAAATAAAATCATAAAAATCGGTCGAGCCGTTTCGGAGGAGTTCAATAACAAACACTGTGACACGAGATTTTTATATATATATTAGTTAGATTTAATTAGATTCACCTAAAATATAATAAAGCTATTAGTTAATTAATAACATTTATATTTTAGTCTTCCTTTCATTCGGAAACAAAAAATCATTCGGACATTGAAAGTCTATTGAGCATTGTGGTGAACATACGCGGAATTCGGGTCTACGAATTGGATATTTGATATTATTGTCAAATTATGTTTAATTTTATTAACCACATCGTTTATTTTGTAAGCGAAAGTAGAGTTACAATTTTTAAGACTGGATAGAAAGCTGTTACTTTTTTAAAGGTTTATAAAACAACGTAAGCAGAGAAAGCATTTACCCACATGATGTAAGAATTAATAGCGGAAATACATTATTAATTAATGTTCTCTAGTGACTGTTATAAAAATCACTTTGTGACATTTCTTAATTATAAAATATTAGGTATCAAGTTCTGCGATTAATCACTACACAAAATCGAGGAAATAAACAATAAATGTTACTTTTAATCAGCATTCTGAATTCTGATTATGAATATTAAATTCACTAGGTAGGTATTTTTACAAAATAACATGCTTTTCCCTATTACTTCAGGATTATTGCAAAAGGTAAATATTATTGTTATAAAAGCAAAATCACTAACCGCTCTTTTAGGACCGTTGCCCCATTCCGCAATTTTAAATTTTTCGTAGACGTCCGTCACCTTCTTGTTCCTTTGTTCCAAACTCATTTTTGCAATTAAAAAAACAACTGTCAAATAAAACTTTCCCGCCAATCGAGAACGAGTGCGTTCGAAAATTCCGGTTTACGAACGAACGCAGGAGCACGCACGTCGCTGACGCCGTTGTACACAACACTGGCGCGCTCGCTGAATGATACTGTATTTTAAATTGCTAGTAAATAATGGTAGTAGGTTATTGGACGAATAGTTGCACTGCATTTTATTTTAGCCTTGTTAGAAAATGATTGTTGTATATCCGGAAAATAAACTTTTGTTTTGCTTTTGTAGTCACTATCTATTTTTCGCATTACTGGTCAAGCCTGTCACTTTAGGGGAGTATTTATTTGCGCCTTTCAAGATTTTTTATTTAGTTGGCTGCGTCTCTTTGTTCAAGTTTCCAGGCTGAAAATTAAATGGAACGAAAGGGCGATGTTTATTTGGCGCCCAGCGCCAAGTAGAGCCTGAGTACATACTTCAACAGACGGGTCTTGTTGTAAGATATAGGTCATCTTATGAAATGAATTTAATTGAACGTACATAACGGTAAAAATACAATTTAATTACAAAACATCCATTTCGACATACAGGTTAAAAGCTAGTAAGTACTAATACTCAAAAACAGACCCCGTGTTTTCCGGATCAGTCATTTGTGTTACTTTTGGTCTTTCTGGACATTCTAACCTGATTATTTCTTCCAGACACCACTTTTTCTACACGCAACTCAAAGACTCATTGAAAATCCTTTCAAGCTTCGTTCCTAATTCAAAATGTTGCCTCTTGTAAGTAGAGCCAATCCAACCATTCCATTATATTAATGAATTTCAGTCCAACCATATATTTTGCTATGGTATATGTAATTATGTACGCTATCACCTCAACCGTGGTTAAGCAGGACAACACCATTTGCTCTCCTGCTCGCAAAAACAAAGGTTCAGATGTTAAGTAATTTTGTCCCCCGTAAACTTTATTGACTTGAAGCAAACACCGCAAACCCAATAACACTTTAATTTGCGGTCTTGTGGCTAACCACAGAAATAGAAAACATGTTGAATTACTTGGCAGACACGACAATCTCCCAGATATGCTACGTCACTGCAGGTCATAGTTCTACTATGGGCCCAATCTCTTTCTTTTACTGATTATTAACGTAATAATTTTTAGTAAATTCAAGAACGGTTGCCATTCTCACTGGGAATAGGTAAGCTAATTTGAAGAAAATTAAAAAAATAAACTTAAAACTCCATCTGTTATAAATTGAGATAATTGCAGAAAACGATAAGTACTTAAAAACGGCAGACCCAGATCCCTGTTCTCATGATGACCGCTCCAACCCCGAATGCTTAGCTTAAACTCAAAAGTTATCCCATCGAGCTTAACCCCGATTAGGCCTAGATTCCACCAAAGCGGAGACAAGCGGAGCGGAGAGGAGATATTATGAGGAAACCCACCAATCACATGTAGTTGATATCTACATCCTCTCGTCTATACTTATTTCTTATATTTCTTTTTTCTGGTTGGCACAACGTCGAACAAAAAATAATTATGTTAGTTTTTCTTATATATTTGTATGTCAGATTTATGTTGCAATTGGCTGTATTTATATACCAATAATTAATGTCTAAATACAGTTAATAAATTCAGAAACAGGCAGATAAGGCAGCGAAAAGCGGATTTTACTTATTTAGATAGATCTGAATGGATAAGATCTGTTTTGTAACTGCATTTTCTTTCTTCAATGTTTAATGCATGCCGTGGCTGCCTTTAATTAAGGCTACACTATAAAATGTTAAATTCTACATGAGTTCTAAAACACGTATTTTTGGTTTTTTGCTTTATTGGTTGTTATTAAATAAATAAATATACTGTGATTGGTTGAAACTTGCAAATCTCCCCTCCACTCCACTTGTCTCCGTTTTGGTGGAGTCCGGCCCTTAAGCTCGACGGGGTTACCTCATCATGAAACGAAAACAATTTGATAGACCAATTTTATTTTATTTTTTCGTTTCGGTGATTCAGAACGACGTTGTTTTGAGCTGAAGTTTTAGGGTACGTAAGCGTTCTTTGGGATAGTCTTTTTTGTCTCACTCCTAGGCAAAGGCATCCCATCTCTTTGTCTACTTCTCGCAAATCCGCACATTGTCCTTCCCGTTAAGACGGAACCTATCCAGTTCTTTAGTCATTTGGGTAAGAGTTTTTTGGGATAGTGTTATCTTGGCTCACATGCTTGTGCTTTCCACTTAGGGTACAACGTGTAAGAGTCAGCACATTTCAGCATTATGCAGAAATCAAATCTTGGGCTTTTTATCTTCACAGCATTCGTAATTAGATGTGATTGATTAAATTATACTAGTTGGCAATAAAATTATTGAACTTGCTGGTATTTATGCAGTTGATCAGCAATATCATGGAGTATATGCTAGCAGTGGCAAGAACTGGGAGGGCTTTTTTTAAGTTCATGTTCCAGAAGGCACCAGACCGGGATCGGGAAAGGGCCGAACCCGCCCCAAGGCGATGTCCACGAGGAAGTTGCCGAATCCATGTCCAGCCTAATAAGACTGGAAAGCAATAGATGACAGCAGGGCAAGGATGGATGCGACGATGTGGTTAATAGTTTTCGTGGGAGAAAAAGCTCGTCATGTGACGTACCATTGGAATAAGTCGAAATGGACTACGTATAGCCCATAGCCCCTTCACACGTGCTGACGATAGCCAGTGTGGTCTGCAAAAAGCCGACATAAACCTCCACTTTACCTTTTTTTTTTCTCGGATGGGAAATCATCAAATTACTCCGCCCGCTCTGGGCGGAGCAGGGGGAGTGTCAGACTTTTAGTGACTAAAACCCATCCATCTTCCTTCATCGCCCTTTGTGTTCCGGGGCCGCAGTATCTCTTTCGAACAGTCCCGCAACCCCGGCAGGCATCGGTCCATGCGGACCTCTTCCTTTTTGCTGACTCTCTTTGAGGCGCGCGTGGAACACGAGCGCGCCGTCGACACGGCCTGTCGTCATGAGACGGACGGACGGCGAGCTAGCCCATAGACCACCGTCCACAAGCCCGCGCCTACGGTGGCCCCCGACGCCCGGGGAGTCTCCCGCGGCGGCCGGGACGCTGTGAGGTTCTCTTCCTCTCACGTTCCGCCACCTCCTTCTCTAGCAATCCTGCTTCGCAGAAGGAGGTGACGGCGTCTCATTCCGTCTCGCTCCGGACCATGGCTTGAACCAGGGCCGGACGCGAGAGGTCGCCGCCGCCGATCGCCGCTTCGAGGACCTCCACCTTACCTCAGATAGAGAATGGATATTCTAGTAGGATTCCCACGGATTTACAGGAACGAGCTAGAAATTTTTTTGCACCCCGCCTCCAAAATAGTTAGATTTTCCTTTTTGGATATCTGTAAGTTGTAGAATGGGTTCTTATCAAACAAAATACTGCATCGATCAGGTTTGAAATTCTGAAATCTGTTCTTAAAATTCTGACGTCAGATGACCGCTGTTGGGTCAAGCAAATAAAGGTTGCTTACCTCGGAGTCGGACACGTTTTTCGACACGAGGTATGACTTACTGCATCCGATGATAATAATGGACAAAGTAGCATGGGAACGTGGTGTTGGCCGTTGAAAATAGGCTTTGGCTGAGAAACATTCGCGAATGGACCGGAATCCCGAGAGCTGCTGATCTCGCAAAAGACAAGGAGAAATATTCCGAGTTGATGACTGACCTTCAATAATTGAAGAGCCACCAGATGAAGAACAAGTATTTACCTATGTAGTTTTGTCTTAAATATTGGTATTCGTTCTTTCTTTTTTATTGGACTGGTTAGTGCGTAACCTGGAGTTAAATATTCGTAAAAACTAATCATAATTCCACTAGAGTACCAAAAACACTGCTTATCTAACTACAGGACTTATCAGTTGCTGATTGTGTGAAGGTACATGTTCAGGTGAATTAATGATAGGTTCCTATGGGCTGATAAACAGAACAAATTAATTTGTGTAAATGGTGTTTGTTCGTCATAAGCAGGTCAAGGTCTGCGATCAAGTTAGATCAATGTAAAACTAGCATTGGATCAGAAACATCACAACTTATGTGCTAGTTACTGACGGTCTATCACTTTTCACCCTTATGCCTTAAGTAATAAGGTTGAAAAGGGGATCGTCAATGAACTCAGTAGTTCATCAAATAAAATGGAGCATATCATGTGGATAGGTGTTAATAGATGCTGGAGTTTGAGTTTCACTTTGTTGGGTAGTGTATTCTGTACAAAAATGATTGCTTACATATTGCCTTAACAAAATATGTAATTGATTTTTAACCAACTTCAAAAAAGTAGGAGGTTATATAATATGTTCGCGTGTATGTATTAACAAACAAAAAACAAAAAGAAAAACACAAAAAAGTGAAAAATAACCTTAGCTTCAGAAACCGGTGACAAAAACACCAAATGAATCAAACAAAGGTCAAGCTTCGAAGTTGGTGACCTTTGTTTGATTGATTTAGTGGTTTTGTCACCGACTTCTGACACCAACACTTTTTTGTGTTTTTCTTTTTGTTTGTGTTTTTTGAAGTCAGTTTTATTTTTTGCAAAAAAGTTTTTTATTTTATATAAATTCGGACTTTAGTTTTTAATATGTGGATGTATGGAAGAAGACATGTTGCGCCGACCCCAAATAAATTGACATAAGGGCGGGCCGCGGGTAGGGTTACCAGATGAAAAAATCAAAAGCCCGTAGAAAAAGCGTGATCTCCATTGAAAAATCCTGAGATTTTTTACAGTTTCAAAAATTCTCTAACTTTTTTAAATTGTTAAGTTTAACAATTTTAAAAAGTCGTAATAATATCGTTTATATACCTACACTGTGGACCTCACTCACGCGTTGCACTTCGCACTCGAAGCGCGGGGGGGCGGGGTATTCAATATAATTTGAAAAGCTTAACATGTGGGGCATTTTATAAATCCATAATTAAAGAAAAAACCTTACTTAAAAATGTATCATCACATATTAAGTATGATAAAACTGATTAAGTACCTACTTGGATAAATAAGTACCTACTGATTGCAATTACCTATTACCAAAGGAAGATTATTTTTAGTTTGTTTAACTTTTTATTAAAGAGATCTTTAAAATGTAAGCTGTATTTTATTTAAAATTCAAAAAATCCTGAAATTTCATGAGATTTGCAAAATCCAGCCGCAATTCTGAGAAGAGTCCAAAAATCCTGAAATCTCAGGACAAATCCTGAGATATGGTAACACTAGCCGCGGGAGAATGATGGTGAGTTGAAAGTTTTGTAATATTTTCGGTCATATATTAAATGACCGAAAATATTACAAAATTTTACACAATGAAAGTGCATTATTGAATTTTTACTGGATGATCTTTTACCAATTGCTGACATTTGTTGATTGTTCATTGTTGACCGACTAGTTTAGTACAGAAAACGAGTAGAAAATACAAATGCCCTACTTATTTTTCGGCAAATAAAACTGTTTATTCATTATTGTATTCTGAGAAGGTCAATAGGCTATTTTATAATGATTTTTCTGATTTCAACAATACAAATCTAAACAGTACCTACATACAATTTTGTGGCAAATCAAAATCCTACTGGAGGTAATGTTAATGAACATGAATGAATGCCCAATTAAAATTAGCACTCCTCTGTGGACTATAAAGCATTTGAGAGGTACTCTAATAAGAGTAATAAATGTGTTAATGAATTTCAAATTCTCAGAGGTTCTTCAGACTCACTACTCGTTTAGGTACCCTGTAACTAGGTCACAAATATAGCATATATCACTACATATTATAAAACAAAGTTGCCCGCCGTGTCTGTCCCTATGAATGCTTAGATCTTTAAAACTGCACAACAGATTTTGATGCGGGTTTTTTTAATAGATAAAGTGATTCAAGAGGAAGATTTTAGTACCTATATAATTTGCCAAGTGGGCGAAGCCGCAGACATCAGCTAGTAAATAATATAAAGAACCTCTTTTTTTCTTATAAAGACATAATGTCCTGTAGTTAATATAATATCACACCTGTAATCCCTGGTCGATGAAACATCTTATGAAGGGATCTCTCCCTCTCGCACTTAAGCGGAAGCTCATGGACATGTGCATTCTCCCCACCCTCACCTATGGAGCGCAGACGTGGTCGCTTACAAATCGTCAGAAGTCCGCACTTGGGGTCTGCCAACGAGCTATGGAGCGAAGTATACTGGGTGTCAAACTTACGGACCGTGTCAGAAACTCCATGCTTCGCTCCAAAACCCAAATAACTGATGTTGGCCTTACAGCTGCTAGGTTGAAGTGGAACTGGGCTGGTCACATCTGCCGCATGTCGGAGGAGCAATGGGCAAAAATTACCACTCAGTGGATACCAAATAGCAGGAAACGACAACGCGGCAGGCCCAGAAGGAGATGGCGGGATGAGCTGGACTCTTTCGCAAAGGATTGGCCTACAATCGCGCTAGATCGCGAAATGTGGAAGGAGGGAAGGGAGGCCTTTGCCTTGCAGTGGGACAATACAGGCTTATAATAATAATAATAATAATCCCTGAAGGGATAAGTAAAGGTTTATCTCATATTGTACACTCACATTTTATCTGTTACGTTTAAATCCCAAGTAATAGGGCAGAGTCACAAAAAAATTAAAAACCCACCCCAATAGCTTTTCAAAAATTCAAGAAGATTATAAATAAATGTATGTAATAAACCTACATTTTTAATGAGATACTTTCTTGATGTAGGAAAATCAAACTTCAGTTTTATAACATAGTATCCTTCATTTTTGGTTCCCTTTTCCCTTACCTACTAGTAATTAATAATAACGCAGAAGTATTTATGTCACACTTTTGTTTTTTTTTCCACGAAAAGATAATATTAATTAATATTTTAATGATCTCAGTATTATTTGAAGATACTTTCTATTTTAAGCATTTTTACATACTAACACCAACAGAAATAAGTTTCTCATAGCAACAAGATTGATAACACAAAACTTAGTACTCTAGTCTGTAGAGTGAATCAATCAGTGCGAGAATGTTTACACGAATCTCGTAACATCTTCCATAGAAAGAGTATAATAACATCCGCTTGACCGTATTTCTATAGTAGAAGCCTGTAGTTAAACTTTCACGCCTAAAATATGTTTCAAAATCTTCAAGATTGTAATTACACACGTTCAATTATCACCGATAACGAAAATTGATTTATTAAACAAGAATCTGAAAGTATGTAAGATAGCGCAGTAGTACAGCAGTAAATAAATAATACTAAAATATTAAATTACACTTACCGTTTTGAGTTTCTTCTTCGGTCCCGATGGTCCGTCCATTTTACGTGATTACTGAGGATCACTGATTGTCACAAGATATCTTTTATGTTAGAAACAAGAAGTTTTGCTTAATTATTTATAAAAATCGCATAGTTTTGCATACATTAAATTATTATTCTTCAGTATTGACAGTGCTATTGGAATAACAGAAACAGTGGGGGACGGGGGGACCGAATGAAATAAGAGGATGGGGAATTGGGGAAGTGAGTGAGGGGGAGGGGGCGAGCGAATGACTTTGACACATTGACACCGACATCGACATCGACATGACATAAAAGAAGTCGTTCAGTAATTCTAATTATTGGTAAAACCCATAGAGATAGAAAGAAATAGTAAAACCCAATGGTAAAACCAAACAACAAAAAATATGTTTTCTTTCGAAACACCCGAAATCATTAATTTCAATTTGGACCACAAAACGGCTGAAGCGCGCCCCTTCCCTTCTTGTTTGTTGAAATTGTGATTCCGAGCGTCAGCGAACATGAAACGCAGAGTTCTATTCGGTTTCGGTCTTCTTAGGCCTAAAGTAGGGATTAATCGATTCGAATTGTACCCTGATGAATCGATTCACAAAAAGATCGAGGTCTAAAAGATCGATTTCTACAACATCGATTTTTTTTTCAAGTTGGCATTTACCTACAACATAAATGTAAATCCATTTTAATAAAAAAAAAAAAGAAAGATACCATAATAAACGTTCTCATAACAATAAAATCAAGTAATTCGATAATAATAATTATTTTTATTACCCTAACAAAGTATCAGATCAGTTGTAAAAGAACACATCATTATCATCATCATCTCCTTTATTCATTTTATCTACTTACATATTTTTAAATGTATCTTATAAAAATATATATTAAAAAATACATTCAAAAATATAAAAAATAGTGGTCCGCCGGTGTCGGGAGCAGGGTCCAAGCCACCGGTGGTTAGGGCTGCAGAGACAGGAATCTCCTCACAATGCGAGCTGTATCGAGGAGTACTGCCTTCTGAATCAGGCCCTTGATCCAACCGCCTAAAGAGAGCTTCGATAGATGGTCATCGAAGCTCTTGGCTATAAGGCCGTTGGCCGTCACGACAATCGGCACAATGATAACCAAGTTCATATTCCACATGTCGCGAACCTCGTGTGCCAAGTCGAGATATTTTATTTGGTTCTCTTTCTCAACCTTCACGAGGTTCTCGTCATGCGGAATAGTAACATCGATTATCATTACGCGGCGCGCTGATCGGTCTATCATCACTATGCCAGGTTTATTGGCGACAATAGTCCTGTCAGTAATGATAGACCGATCCCAGTACAGCGTGACATGGTCACTTTCGAGAACTGGGTCGGGCACATACTTGTAGTCAGTGCCGGTTTTAGCACTACCAGCGCCCTGGGCGAGATTTCTAGCGCGCCCCCTAACTGCAATTTTAAACCCATACGAAAAAAAGGCAAAGGATAAGTATAATGTAACTAATAATAAAATAGTTTTCTAGCCTTTAGAACGGCGATCTCTTTTATTAATTGGCCACCAGGCGAGTGAATTGCGCGCTCCGCCGCTAGTTCGACGTGAACACACACTAACACCTCAGGCCCGGACTGGGACTCAAAACCGGCCCGGGCATTTAAAGAGACGGTCGGCCCTCCACTCTCAAGAGAAAGGAAAACTACTAATGTAAATTTTGAATCAACCAAAGGAAACGTCTAAAATAGAATGTTAGGCTGAAATGCTAGAGTGCGAATTTAGACTTGAAACTAGGAGAATAGCGACGCTGTCAAACGAGGGCGCGCCAGTTTTTGAGTCAGAGGGGGGGGAGGAGACCGCAGAAAGGTGCCAGTAAAAACAAATTTACTAAAATACTTGATAGAAGTACAAATTACTAAATTTGAAGAGTTATTTGAAAAGTCTAGGAACTAAAAAATATATAAGCTCTCCGCTCTACTACTCGACATAAGGAGACAATTTTAAAAACAAAAAGAAGTAAAGCTCCAAGAACGAGGGAATCGAGCTCGCAAATTGAAACACCCTACCTTGTACAGGTTAAATTGTTTCGACCCTTTATATGTACAAGAGTTACTTGGTCGAGTTGTAGACAAAGCCAACATTCAAGAGGAAGTAGAATGCAAGAGCGAGCCAAGCGAGCTCGAAATTTTTTTGACACCTCGCCTTGGACCGACTAGAATTGTTTCGACCTCTTGGAGTTACTTGGTTGACTTATAATAGACAATGTAAAGATCCAAGAGAAAGTAGGTTACAAGAGCAAACGAAGCGAGCTCGAATTTTTTTACATCTTGCCTAGAATAAAATTTAAAAAGTTTTGTAAAAAATGTTTAAGTTTCTAGCGGTAGTACGAGTTCCCAGAGGCTCATCTTAAGCCTTAAAAATATTTTAATTTGAGTGTGACTGTACTTACCGTAGGTACGCTACAAATTGTTACGTAATTACTAATTCTATGGCATCAGGCAGGAAAATTAAAAACATTTAAAAATCCTGAGCCTCTAGGGCAGTGGTCGTCATACAGAGGGCCGCGGGCCGCATGGCGGCCCTCGGGTGATATTTATGCGGCCCGCAACAAAACAAACGATTTCAGTAGATAATATCAAAATATGATTTTGCACAAGAAATTAATTAAATAGATGCGGGTAGGTGTAAACTTACTCGTGCAATCCGTTCGCTTGCTTTAAATTTATTGTTTGATAGTTAGTTCATTGAGTTGGCAAATAAAGATATCACATTGGTCACAGGTAACAATTGCCATACAAAATCCGGGCAATCGCGTTTGGACAGCTGATAAAAATATGTCCATAGATTGGTAGTGTCAACTAAAATGATACAAGAATGTGCGGCCCGCAGTGATACCTCACATTGTCCTATGTGGCCCTTCACCAGAAAAGTGTGACGACCACAGTTCTAGGGGGTACCATTACTACAGATAGAGTCCAAGAGTAAATGGAATTAAGTCCTCAATAGGACGTTATTTTAATCGATATATTGCGATGTTTTTTTTAATAGAAAATAAAGTCGACCGCCAGTTGGGCACACCGGCCCATCGGGCATCTGGCCCATCGGGCATCTGGCCCATCGGGCATTTGCCCGATTTGCCCGTATGGCCAGTCCGGGCCTGCCTCACTCTCACGCATTTGATAATGAAACTTTACTTGGGAAGAGGGAATTTACTTTCTATTTACTTTTATTACCAGGGAATTTGTAAAAATCTAGCGCTTAAGGATCATTGTTTTTCTTTATATGAAGGGGCGCCTGCGGCACCCTTTCGTATCCGGCGCCCTGGGTGGTCGCCAACCCTCGCCCCCCCCTAACGCCGCTACTGACTTGTAGTACGGTACCTCAGATTCCACAAGTTTATATTTCAAGGCAAATTGCTGGTGTATAATCCTGGCTACTTGGTTGTGCCTGTGCAAGTACTCGCCGTTAGCCAGACGAGAACAACCAGAAATAATATGTCTGATGGACTCACCCGGAAGGTAACATGCCCGACCCATGTCAACCGTCCCGTCCTTCATAATATATTTCCGGTAGTTGTTCGTCAACATAACTTCGTCCATAATCGCACAGACAAAACCTTCAGTTTCCCCAAAGAGGTCGCCGAAACGTAACCAGGACACGGACGCTAGAAAATCTACATCGGGCCCATGAAGAGCCCGATAGAAGCGCCCGTGAAGCTCTTTGCCTTGCCATACTTCCTTGCGGTCATCGGTGGTAAGTACCTCAGGTTTGTGCCAGTTCTCTTTAGCCATGGACAGCGGGGTGAGTCCCTTGTCCACTGCGACCACATCTCGGTGCATACCCACCTCGGATTTTAAAAAATATTCTCTGAGACTGCACACCTCGCGGTTGTGGAGGGTCTTCGCGTTTAAAAAGCCTCGACTACCGCACTTCCGCGGGATGTACAGTCTCATCACCGATGATCGTGGGTGATGCATCCGGCTTTCGGTCAGCAGTGTACGAACTCTTCTATCCAGGGCGTCGAGTTCGGTCTGAGTCCATTTGAGTATGCCGAAAGAGTACATTAAAACCGGCATGACCCAACCATTGAAGGCGCGCACCTTGTTCCCGCCTGAAAGAAGGCTATTTAATACCTTCCTCAGGCGACCGAAGAAGCGCTCCTTCAACGATTGCTTCATGTCAGTTATGTTAATGCCTAACGCTTCCGACATACCCAAGTACTTATAGGTTTCGGATGAGGAAAGAGATCTAAGGTGTATGGAGTCCGAGAGCTGAAGTCCCTCGGATTCCATAATCTTCCCTCGCTTTACATACATGACTGCACATTTGTCCACACCAAATTCCATCCTGATGGCGCTACTAAAAGTTTCAGTTACCTTCAGTAGCTCCATCAGTCGCAATTTGTTGGGGGCAAAGAGTTTCAGATCATCCATGTAAAGCAGGTGAGATATAACCTGACCATCCTTCCTCAACCGGCAGCCTAGGCCTGAATTCTCCAGCAATGTGCTTAGGGGATTCAGGGCTAAACAGAACCAAAGTGGACTCAGACTGTCGGCCTGGAATATTCCCCGCTTAATCCATACTCATCGCTCCCCTGGATCTGCTGACATCCTGGATATCGAAGGACCGTCCTCCATTGCCCCATACATGACTCAAGGAAGGTGTGTAGAGTTGTATCTATTTTGTACAACTCCAGCACCCTCATGAGCCACGTATGTGGCACCGAGTCGTAGGCCTTCTTATTATCATTATTATTATTACATGTTTTATTAATATTTAATATTAATTAAATATATATATTGATATAATAAAACAGTGGAAAAACTGTGTCTGTACATTGAATATATTAAAAAAAAAAAAATTGAGGGGGGTTTAGAAACAGTAAAAGAGCATGAAACCAAAAAAAAAAATTGTCTGTGTGTCTGTTTGTTTGTACACGCTAATCTTCGGAACTACCGGACGGATTTTAATGATTTTTATTTTGTTGTATAGGTATTAAGTCTGGGCAACTTAAAGGCTATAATTTATCTTCGAAACTTGCAGAACCACAACAGACCAGCTAAACTATAAGAGATACAAAAATGGTACCATAGCAAAAATTGTTCCACATGATGAGCATTTTCTGCTGAAAGAATAAGTTTGAAGATCTGGAACACCTCATGTGGAACTCCAAGAGCCCAGCTACACTTTATCATATTTAAGGAATGACGTTTTAGCAAAAGTTGTTTAGTCTGATGGGCATTTCCTGTTAACTTACAAAAATGAAAGATCTGGAATCGTCTCGCGCATCCCGTTGTTTTTCCGTCCCCGGGGTCTTAGAATTCGACATCAGACGTTTCAGATCTTCGATTTTGACGACCCCTTTGCCGCTGGCATATGCAACAGGATCCGCGTACGAAGTCGCGGGCAGAAGCTAGTAGCTAATATAGCTTAAAGTTCCCAATGCATATCAAAGCTTTTTAAAACAGCAGTCTGTCAAGTCTACTGGGATCCAAGCGGTTCCACTCATCACTTGCGATGTTGCCGGCAATTGAAAAAAGGCGCTCACAAGAAACAGATGATCCCACGGCCACGATACCAACTCATTTACATCATGGCTATTGAGTGAACGGTAACACCGTAATATTACGGGTACATTCAGCTAATTGTAAATAATGTAATGGTTTTTACAAGTTTCACAAAAAACCAGTCAAGTGCGAGTCGGACTCGCGCACGAAGGGTTCCGTACCATTATCTATAGATTAGACAAAACGGCAAAAAATCACGTTTGTTGTATGGGAGCCCCCCTTAAATATTAACTTTATTCTGTTTTTAGTATTTGTTGTTATAGCGGCAACAGAAATACATCATCTGTGAAAATTTCAACTGTCTAGCTGTCACGGTTCATGAGATACAGCCTGGTGACAGACAGACGGACAGACAGCGAAATCTTAGTAATAGGGTTCCGTTTTTACCCTTTGGGTACGGAACCCTAAAAATCGAATGTCGATTTTCAAGGGTGAAATATCGATTCACTGAATCGATTCAGTACTACATATCGATTTAAAAAATCGATTTTTTGGCCCGAAAAATTGATTCTTATAGCGGCAACAGAAATACATCATCTGTGAAAATTTCAACTGTCTAGCTGTCACGGTTCATGAGATACAGCCTGGTGACAGACAGACGGACAGACAGCGAAATCTTAGTAATAGGGTTCCGTTTTTACCCTTTGGGTACGGAACCCTAAAAATCGAATGTCGATTTTCAAGGGTGAAATATCGATTCACTGAATCGATTCAGTACTACATATCGATTTAAAAAATCGATTTTTTGGCCCGAAAAATTGATTCTACGATTAATCGATCTCAGATTGCCATCCCTCCCTAGCCCAACCAAAGACCACAGACAAAAAAAAAATCTATAATCGCGTCTGTCAAATACGTAGTACACATTACATTACGAAAAAAATCTCTATTGCTTGAAATCTACAAGAAATCTAGAGATTTTTAAATTGAAACCTACTTTATATATAGATTATTTGCTATACCTTTCGAAAGAATGCCTTCTTTGGCGCCTTAAAACGGAAATGAAAAGTGACTACATACAGTCTTATTTCATGGAGTAGGTAGTGTTGAAATCCTAACAAGATGCCTGCTGTAACTTCAACTTCAGTAGAGGAGCAAAATGAAGCAGATGAGAAGATGTGGAGCGCCCTAAAGCGCTATATTATACGTGAGAGACAAAGAAAAAAAGAAGGTACTTAAACATTTCACACCTTCATGTAATGTAGCCAACTAATTTCTTTAAAAAAAGCCCTGTTTCTATCAAGTCTCTACGTCTCATAGGTGAGGACTTCTTATTACAAGATAGAAACTATTATGACCTCCCTCATGCTTTTTATAATAAGTACATAATCCTTCATTTAGAAGTAAGTTCAGTCTAAACTCTTGCTCTTTTATAAAGATGTTTTGCTTATGTTAAATTCTACTTTTATTAGATTCTGCGCAGTACCTATAAGCAAATTTATACAATAGATCCGGTGACCCCAACTTGTACCCTAAAACTTTTGATACTGATCTGATCTGTAACTGAGCAATGAAAAATAAAACATTTTTACAGAATATGAAGCTGAAGTTGAAGAAGAGCGACTTCGCAAAGAACGGGAAGCGAGGGAGAGACAAGATGTCATGACACTTGGTAATATTTCTTTCAAATTGTACTCTCTTCGATACCCACAATTATAAAAATATACCGTTCCCCTTCGGGAACAGCTGGGGACATACGGGTTAATTCAGTTTTTTTAACACAGCACAATGCCTACCTTGACCACAATTGGGCAAGTCAGTCAAATACAGAAGTCATCAAATCCTTTAATCTATGCTGTAACAATAACAAATAATATTTGCAATTGATTGTTTTAAATACCATTACAGAGGAAACAAAAGAACAAATAGAACAGTTGGAACAGAAACTAAAACAACTAGAGAAAGAGAAACAGCAACTGTTCATGCAACTCAAAAAAGTACTGAACGAAGATGAAGTCAGAAAGAGACAGCAACAGAAGGAAACTAAGTGAGTATGGGACACATGAATGATTGTTTTTTAATTTGTTTCTGGCCATTCTGTAGCATGGCGTTTTGTAGTGAGTGAGAAGTGGCTTATAAAATTGGTCAAATTAAAGGGATTGTTTCAAAAAAACATCCATAAAGTAAAAATGTCCAATTGATAAAAAGCATTCCAACAATAATTATTTAATCATCTGTGTGAGTTGCTTGAAAGGCTAAATGCTTTTTGAGAATGTTGTAAACAAATCAAATTCACACATAATCTGCCTGTATTAAAAAAAAGAGACAACCCATGGAGGTTTAGAAAACAAACAGGGCACACCGCACAATATAATACCAAGAGGAAGGACAAAGACACCTCCAGAAATTCTGGAATCATTGCCAAATTATCTTTGACGAAACCTGTACTAACAACAGGTTTCAAGGAAAAATACTAACAATCTACTAACCCAAAAACTTACTAACCACTACCGCTCTGTAGACAAACTAATGACACGCAAAAAAACAACACAGCGACTTTTCCAGCGAGATGCAATCCATGAAGATGCAGCCGATGGGCAACATTCAGATCCCCATGTTCCCCATGCCCACATCAACTGGGCAGGAACAGCAACAGAATCAAGGAAGACCTCCACCCCATTCATCCCATATGATGACCAAGGTATAAGTAATTTTTGAGTATGTTCATCTTCATTTGGAGTGCTTTTTTAACTTCTTTAATAACATCAATTTTAATACTACACTGTGTGAAAATAGATTCATTGAATTGACTGCACTTTACATTTACAATCTCATTTTATAACATTTGATAGATGCATCTGATCATTCCAGTAATGTTATTTTAGCAGCGGGCCTAAAATGGCTGCTTTAGCAGAATAACATTTTTAAAAAAAAACGACGTTCACGTCACGTGAAAGATTTTTAATTTTTTAACGTGATTCATATTATGATTCTGCTAAAGCCATTTTAGACCCCATACCTCATTTTAAAACCTCCAGAAACATACAGGAAGCATGTATCAAAAATTCAAAACTGACATTGGTGCTGCTGTGTAAATAATAAACATTTCAAATTAATAAATATGTGGATTTAAACTTTGTACATACGCCAGCACATCAAGCTACTACAATCTGTCAAATTTCTTTAATAGATTTTCAACTTTATCACTAAAGCATTAGGTTTAAGGTCAATTGGGAAAATTTGACAGTTTCAGGTAACTTGATGTGCTGGCGTCTATAGTCTGCGCCAGATAAGTAAGAAATAAAGTTCATTGCTCTTTCCTTCATTTCTCTGTGTAGGTACCCCGACAATACATTATGAACCGTTTTTTATTACTAGAAAAAGTCAAGGATCATGATAAATTGTTTTGGGACAAGTTTATGTTATTATTTCTGTTTTCGGAATGATGTATTTGAATAAATGGATGTGGGTTAATGACCTTTAATTCCTACTTATCTAGCGCAGACTATAGCGTCTTTCTTCTATTTAGATTTTACTTCATCTTTTAATTCCACTTTTAAACTCCCACCGCGAACATCCTTGCTAGCCCATCTATCATCACAGAACCACTCCCACTAGTTGCACCTGTTTGTATTACCGTGTTTATTCTCCTTTGTTTAAGCATAAGCACTCAAACCACATGTTGTTCCCACAACAGCAGACCATAGTGCGTGGTCCCATACAGTCGGGGGTCAAAAGACCTAGAAGTCCCTCACCGACTTATGCACTCTACGCGCATCGGTTGCATCAGCCACCGATGAAGCATCAGCAAGTTTATTCGGATCATAGTGAGTTATTATCCCATATTTATGGTTGGAGACAGGTTTAAAATAAAAGGCCTAGCGAATTATAGCCTCATGAGAAAATCTTTTAGCATAATAATAAACATGATGGCCAGACTCATCATCTGCCTAACCTTTTCCCAACTATGTTGAGGTCGGCTTCCAGTCTAACCGAATGCAGCTGAATACCAGTATTTTACATGGAGCAACTGCCTATCTGACCTCCACAACCCAGTTAGTACCGGGTAATACGATACCCCTTGGTAAGACTGGTTGTCAGACTTTCGGGCCACTGACTACCTGTAACGACTGTCAAAGATCTACAAATGACAGCCGGGACCAACAGTTTAACGCGCTTTCCGAGGATGGGGGAAACTCGGTATGTAAGGGTGGTCACCCATCCACAGACCAACCTAGGCAAACACGGCTTAACCTAAAGATTGACCCAAGCGGCTGTTATTATTTAGCCAGACTGTTTAACATAAATCCTTATAGTCTGGCTCTTGTATGTTTAACGAAATTGTCTTTTTTTTAACATTTTCTTTTTAAAACAGCTGACCAAAAAGATTTAGGCTCTTTGGTCATTACTATGCAAACGAACTTCCTTACGAATTAAAATTATCAAAATATAGTATAATTTGGTATTTAAACATTTATTTTCTATACTCAAACTGTTATTAACTCAGACCCCTTTTTTACATTACTTAAACCTATTTATGTATATTGTAACATGTATTTATTATAAATATTTTTTGCAGAAGTAGAACAAGATGGCCGAATGAACCGTCAGATGGCTCGTGCAGTACTTTGGAACAGTGAGTTATTGACTAGGAGTCGCTGTATTTGTCTGTCGCTTCTCACCTTCATGTATGACTACTGTCTCGTCTGTTTTTTTTTTCAACTTCCTGTCCTTATCTCAATTGATTTGGAATTGGATCAGCATGTCCTCTTCAATAAAAATCAATTGACAACCAAAGGTCAATTTATGCTGAGAGTCAGTACTTTTTAAACATCAAAATTAGAATAGAAATAGAATTTAAATTTTGAATTATTGTTGTTGTTCACAAATTTTTGGTGGCAAAAATTTGAGGTGGTAAAATTTAAATAAAAGTATCTGTATAACTATTCCCTAGGGTCTACATTAATAGGCATGACGACAGTATCAAAAAATTGCAAATCTATTTAGCCCGTCAGTTAGAGTATTGGAAAATAATGAACACGTAATTTTTGTTTTTATAAATCAATGAATCTTGACAAAGATAAAACGCATCAAAACTCGGGAGTGGGGGCTCGTGACGTCAGAACGCACTAAAAATTGTACCACGACGAATGAGAATTTTAAAAGCGTCGTATTTTCGTCAATTTTGGTTTACGTAACAAAAGAAAAAATACGGGTCAAATATTTTTTGATAATCTAACTGACGGACTAATTAGATTTTTTCAGTCGACAAGCCAATTGCATGAGATAGTCCCCAAAAACACCACTTTGCTAGCCCACTTCACTAGTGTGTAGCAGGGGAGAAGAAGTGGGGACGTCCTAATGCCATTCCCTTTCTAGCCATAATCATCTATTTTTCACTCATCCACTTAAGATTGTTATGTTCTTTCCCTACTCTTCATACACCTTGCTTATAACATTTCAAACATATAACTTCCAACATCATTTTCATCGTTTCTAATACTCTTATGAACCATAACATTAACAACACCATTTTTTAGGGTTCCGTAGTCAACTGGGAACCCTTATAGTTTCGCCATGTCTGTCCGTCCGTCCTCGCTTAATCTCTGTGACCGTTAGCACTAGAAAACTGAAATTTGGTACCAATATGTATATCAATCACGCCGACAAAGTGGTAAAATAAAAATTGGAAAAAAATGTTTAATTAGAGTAGCCCCCCTATATGTAAAGTGGGAAGTAATTTTTTTTTTAATTTCTACCCTAACGTGTGATATATTGTTGGAAAGGTATTTAAAAATGAATAGGGGTTTCCTAAAATCATTTTTTGATAATGTCAATAATTTCGGAAATAATCGCTCCAAAAGTAAAAAACAATGTGTCCCCCCCTCTAACTTTTGAACCATAAGTTTAGAAAATATGAAAAAAATCTGAAAAGTAGAACTTTATAAGGACTTTCTAGGAAAATTATTTTGAACTTGATGGAAACAACAGTTTTTGTACAAAAAAGTTGTACAAAATAATTTCTGGACTGTTTGTAGTATATTCGTATATGCAAGCATTTTTACATAAGTGGGAACACTTATTGTGACAGACGGGAAACTACGGAACCCTACACTGAGCGTGGCCCGACACGCTCTTGGCCGGTTTTTTTTACACCATCAATCTGTTTTGATTCTTTTCTAACATTTGCATCTTCATGTAGTTGTAATTATTTTAATGAATATACATATCTTCAAAATAGTTTTTTGAGGAGATTTCATTCGCCAATTGCTGAGCGATATCTGTATTCGTGACGTTTATGAACCTGGTTTATTTTAAAACCAAAGACGCAAAAAGAAAGACGCGGAATAAAGACGCTTTCAAGCTCGTAACTGAGTTCCTACGTACGGTTGATCTTATCAACATCTTACAACAAACGCGGGATAACTTCAATACGTTTTTAGGCCCGATTGCACCACATACGCTTAATTCTTGCCGGTAAACTCATTTAAAATATCGCCCTGTTTCTCATTTAAAGATGACAAACACGAAATTATATTTTTAATAACTTTACTTCTACTTGATTTATAATGGGAGTTGGCCATATTTTGAATGTTAAAAGTTAAAAACTAACCACTTCACTAAAATCCGCAGAGCCAGCCCAATACGGATCTAACGTGGGCGGTTCCTCCGTGTCATCGACCGCGTACTACGCGATGCCGACGTCCGGCGTAGTGGTGGGGGAGCGTCCACCGCCCCTGCTGTACGCGCACCACGCTCACACGCCGCACACTCCGCACACCCCTCATCACGCGAACCTGATGTACGCGCCCGCGCCGCAGCCGCAGCAGATGTATCTCGATATGCTGAAGAATAGAGATGGACAGCAACATCAGGAGCAGAAAAAGGAGGCTCAGGTTCGTGGGTTGTAGAAGTACCTACGTAATCATAGACTTTTTTGTAACTTTTTCGGAAGTAATTCATCCAGCCAGTCATCGATAAAGCTGTGATGACCGGTCTCATGTACCTACCATTTGATGAAAATTTAATCTTGACATTCAAAGAGAGCCTTGACTACAAAGACCTGCCATGTAGTGAGACTTGTCCAATTGTAATTGCTTGGTAAATTGCAATGTTCCTAATAGGTTTTAGCCTTTTTTACCGTGTCCCACAGCTGGGCAAAGGCCTGCCTTTTCTCCTGCCAAACCTCTCAAGTTTTGGACAACTTCTGGCCACGTTGGCCCCGCGAACATGATCAGATCGCCACACCATCTTCGCTATGGTCTACCCCGACGACGATGCCTCCATTAGGCGTTCAGTGAGTGACGATCTATACTCACCGCTCCGGTTGCATTTGTGCGACGTTGCCAGCCCACTCCCACTTCATCTTGGCTGTTTTAACTCCACCATCTGCTACATGTTTACTGTGTCAGTTACTATTTTGTATTATATAGTTAAAAATTAATTGTGTTAAACATAAAAAAATTGTCTGAGGAGATAAAGATTTCAACTAAAGGAAGAAAGACATAGAATGAGAAATAGTGATTATGCATCATGGATGTTTATTTCCTATGTTAAACAAGTCCCTGCTCATCAATTCGAAAAATAATCTTAGAATTGTTATTTGTAATTAACAAAACCTCCCCACATTCTCGTCAGCCACAAGTCCTGATCGGCCTGAGCGAGGCGCACCACCCGTCGGTCAGCAGCGGCGTTGCGTACGCGCAGCCGCCCGTCTCCCGCCACCTCTCCATACACCCGCCCCCGCAACACAACAATATGCAGGTAGGTACATAACATTCTATTTTTATTATAATTAGGATTTTTGTTTGATTTCTTAATCTGGCTACATTTTTTTTTACATCTTGCTAGTTTAGGCTGTGACATGATATGGCTTTCAGTTTGTTAATATTGATTGCAGTTTTTTGTTTGTATGAAAAAAAATAGTTTTACAAAACAACTGGCCATTTTCCATAGAGAATTAAAAGAGCTAATGAATGTGCGTCTTGTGTGAGATTATTTTTTAAACAACTGAATTAAATATGAGGGTATCTATGCGTGACTTGATAAATTTCAAAGAGCATGATTCTGATATAACTAGGCTAAAATTGACCTTATGTTATTCTGAGTTCAATCCCCAGGATATGAGTTAATTGAGATATTTTATAACATTCTTAGCTTTGCCGTAAATCTTGCGCACTAACACTTAATACCTCTATTGTGCAAATTAATTATTCTTATCATAGCTTAATGTCATGTGAGCTTACCTACTAAAACCATTCCGAAAGTAAAACTAATTTCTTCATAGGTAAGTGTTGTAAAAAGTGAGTTGTAAATATCTAAATCAAGCCAAGAGCATCTACTTTTATGCTAACTTTCAACTGTACGAAATTCATTTGAAATTGATTAAACAGCAAAATAATCCATTGCTTAATAACTTTAGAACGAACTACACTTGGTCTTTAGCCCGCATGCGGGTAACCGAATACGAACAACTTATTCGAATTCTAAAATACTATTTACGAATTAAATGCCTCAAAATTGGACACTGAATCTGGGTGATCCTGCCATTAGTTTGTTGTTTCCGATTTATTTCTTGGTTGCCAGCCTGAATTCCATATGTACTTACCCGGATGCGGGTAAACGACCAATTGTAACAGCCCCAATACCTACTTGTCATTAATACCACTATTATAGCCATTAAAAAATAGGATTATTTTATAACAATAAATTAAGATGTGCCGCAGTGGGAAGAACACCATTAGGTTTACCAATATTTTGTGTCAGTGAGAATCATGATTAGTTACGAGTTATTCAGGTCGATCAATGGATTCTCATACGCACAACGTACTTATTATTACAATTGAAATAAATGTTCCAGTAAAAAAATACTATTCAAAGATGAAAAAATATTTTAAATGTCTCCTCTGTGCCAAATAGGATAGTTGACACCATAAAACAATAATTCCAAGAAACCAATGTCTAAAAAAAAACTTTATTTTGGACCTGAAAACCCGATTTATTTTCAATTAATGGAGATGGCAACTGTGGAACTAATGGCGCTAGCATCGCTTGTACCAAACATCGTCATTGGTTGAAAATCTGTCAATGTTATTTTATACTTCAAAATATTTTGACCTCATTGGTCAGATTGGGTGTAAGCTAAAGACGCGCCATCTACAATAAGCTTTGACCAGCCTTCCCCATTGCCAAATTTTTATTTGCTTTGAAATCAATAAATAGTTGAGTCATTGAGTTGACCAAATAGTGACGTCACAGCGTGCTGTTGCCATACAAAATCTATGAGAGAACCGCGTTTTGACAGCTCTTAAAAAGTATGTCTATTGATTGGTGTGTCAACTACCCTATTGTGCTTAAAAATTTTTGTTCTTCGATGTTGTTGTTGTATACCGTTGCGACCGCCGTGTAATGTGTGCATACCATAACATATTGTTACAAGTTCAATATAATTTTAATGCTACTGGATATATCAGAACCAAATAGACCGTAGCGGCTTTCCTACTCGCAAAATTTGTAAGACTTTTTTATTTATCTTTGCGCTCGTTGTCCTTTACGAGGTGAGCAGATTGAGCTTTAGCGAATAAACGAATTGAATACAGAAAAACGAATGTTTTTGGGTTTATTTAGCAGTATTTTTATTTATATACGTTTATTAGTAGAACTGTGCTAGTCGCTCACCTCAAAGTAAAAGGTCGTTTAAGGATAACGAGCATTTGTGTTGCCCTAGGGCTGTATTAAGACCCTTGATACAACCATAGGGCATAATTGTGATTTTTACAATTTTTAAACCAAAGTGAAGTCTTACTGTTCTCCTCGAAAAAGATTAAGAGCGTGAAGCTATTTTATTAATACAGCTCTATAAACAATCAAAACAAGAGCACAATTCAATTTCTGGAGTATTTTCCTGCAAAGCAAAAGCAATTATGCCCCAGAAATTAAATTCAAACATAAATGTGTGTGTGTTTTCTATTTCAGCCTTTTGACTGCCCATGGCGGCAAAAAACGACGCCATTTGTCAAAATTACAACAAAATTGCTTTTGTTTGCATGCTCTTCTCTTAATTCCATATCTTCAAAGCATCTTCTCATAGCTTTATTTCGTTGTTCTATTTCAAAGCGATATAAAAATGATTGGATTTAACTGAACGGTGGTGGTCAAAAGGTAGCTCCGAACGAACCGTTCATCGATTTGTTTTGTTCAGACGGCGAAACCGGGCAGCATTACTCAAGGTTATCCGGTGCAGCAGTCAAGCAATGTGCAGAACCCCAACATATACCCGAATCGTCACCGCTATTAGCTAGTAATTATCCGCCGGCAGCCCGGCAAGCCAGCGTAGCCACGCCCGCGCGGCCCGGCCCGCGCTCCCCGCAACTGCACCACATGAAGCAACGGATACTACTGAGGGCGCTTGTCAATGAGCTGTTGAAGTGAATTAATAATAATAATCATTTTATTATCAGGCTACTAAGGCCCATATATAAAATACACAAAATAACATCTAATAACAATAAACTAATACATATTTAAAACTATGAGAAACTAAAAGTGAATACGTAATTTCAGAGATATCGTTGTTTTAACCAGACGCGCCAATATCGCATGCGCAAGCGTATTTAGTGAACAGACGCGCGCAGCCGCGAGGCGTCGCCTGTGACAAATCATGGGATAATAGAAATAAACACAATCATTAAGAAAAAATATGCAAAACGGCGGCGTAGGGACCTATCATGTAATTATATGAACGTCTTATTGCAATGAACCAATTTTAAGTTACTAACATCATAATAATTATATTCTTCGCGCAATCAAGTAAATCACATTTAATGAGATTTGTTGACCAGCGAGTAGCTCAAGCTTTAAAAAAAACAATAGTTAGCCACAAATAAAACTCCACTCTGTCTCAGCCAGAATACCAAGTAAGCATATTTATGTTTAAAAAAAAAGTTATATACAATTAATTCACTTCAACACCAGCTCATGTATCCCACCACATGTGAACACAGCAGTGACATTTAAAAGGGTTAGGTTGTGCAGTGTTAAAAACTGTTTTATTACAAAAACAATATTGTGTACAGTGGAAAATTAAATGATAAGCTGATTTATTGGCAATAAAGTATACGGCTACATTATAACTTTCAATCAAGAATAAGTCGAGTAAGTATATGTAAAGATAAGGTATCAAAATACGCATATTCTAGGATCTTAGATCTCAAAAGAAATATAAGTTATCTACAATTATTCATTAGCCTAGGGTAAGTAAAGTCAATAATATACGGGATGTTTTATTAAACGTTGGCAATACGTTAAGGGCGTGTAGTACTCATGAAAACTTTTACCATGAAATTGCGAAAATAGTAAGTTGTTCATTCATTTGCATAAGTACTACACACCCAGTATTGCCTACATAAAAAAATCACCCAGTCTATAATAAAAATAATTAGAATTAGAAATGGTTAAGAAATTACTACTTCTCTCATAAAATGTATGTAAAAAAAGAATGAAATGTACTTTCCCAACAATAGGAAGCGTATAAATATCTTACAAGCTAATAGTCTGTGCTAGAATAAAATGTCCAAGATTTCCTTACATGGTTATTTTAACTCTGGTTTCACAGAACAGTGAGCTTTATTCTCGTTGTCATAAGGTTTATATCGGAGGTAAAATTACTTTGAAAATTCTGTATACATAAATGGAAACAATGTAACCATAGACAATGGATAGTGATGTGCAATGTGATAAATAAGTGCAGATGGGACAAATTTATAAAAAAAATATTGGTGTTTAACTGATAGGTTTTTTTAATGGTATTCGTTGATTCTATGGACGCTTATTCTAGTGTAGGTAAATTGTATTTTGTTGCCAATAAAAAAGCTTGTTTCTATATTTTTAAGTTATACAATGCATAGGTACTGTAAAACTATACTTACATAACAAAAAACTATATAAATTACATAGTTAGTCAAAAGAAAATAGCAGTATCGAAATAAGTCTTGTATCAATAGTAAAAAAGTATTTATCAGAATTAATAAACATACATGTATTTTAAAATTATTGTTGTGGTGCATCTGAAATAACATTAGAATTACTGTAAAATAAACGATAAAAATCTGCTTTCCTACTGCTATCTATTTCAACTAAAATACTTATTACTATGTACTTTTAGAAAGTCATTTGGGTTTATTCAAAGTTTTAAAATATGTACAATCGATCCTGTAATTGCTTGATTAAAATGCGCTTACACGGGCAACTAAAATCGCTCAATCCTGGTCAATTCTCGTCAACTATGACGTCACGACTACAATCAGCAATTTGGGGCGATGGCAACCTTTAGCAACCTGTTGTCGGAAATACTCCCACACAATACCATGCTATATGGAGCAACTACAAAAAACTAGCCAGCAAGCCGGCTGGTTCCTCTCGCATAAACGAGACGTAGTTATACGTACAAAGGAGATAGAAAGAAAATTGTCTAAAAAAACCGATTGTAAATTCGGAAACTCAAATTGGCAACATTGAGAAATGTATATGTGGAGCAATTAGAAGCAATATTCCCGAAAAAATTGCCGCATTTTTGCTGTTTTGCTTTTTAATTTGCTCCACTTAGTTGATCCAGATGGATCCATTATTGTTGCCAAGCAATTTGTGCTCGAAAATTGCCCGTGTAAGAGCACCTTTAGGTCTGTCAATGTGACAGATCTAAGTTTAGTATGTGTTTGTACCATAAAGTTCCAATATTCTGGAAAATGTTGTCGAAAGTGGTAGGTATGTACAGTAATAGGCTAGTGTCCACCGTCAATAAATTGCAAATCTATTTAGTCCGTCAGTTAGATTTTTTGAAAATAATGGACACGTATTTTTTTGTTTTTGTAAATCAATGAATATTGACAAAGATAAAACGCATCAAAACTCGGGAGTGGGGGCTCGTGACGTCAGAACGCACTAAAAATTATACCATGGCGTGACGTATTGAGAATTTTAAACGAGTCGTATCTCCGTCAATTTTGGTTAACGTAACAAAAGAAGAAATATGAGTCAAATATTTTTTGATAATCTACCTGACGGACTAATTAGATTTTTTCAGTTGACAAGCCTATTGCGAGGATGACTTTACCACCCACAAAAAAAAACATATTATAATTATGTAAACGATTTGGTTTTTTAAAACAGCGTTAGCGTTACTCAACCTTAAGTCGCGCTAGGGATTTAGTTTGTTTTAATGTAATTAATTAGGTTATTTTTGTAAATATAATTTTAGTTTATTTACGCTCTTGGTAGGTATGTTTAGACAAGGTTATTAGATGTATTTTTATGTTTACAGTAACAGATTACTAAAACTTTGAGTACCGCTGATTTGAGACTTTAGCAGAGAAATCTATGAATGTGAAAGTATTCTTGAAACAATACTGCTTGTGCTGGTTGCCGAAATATAATGAGTACGTGGAAATTTTTAGTTTTATTTTATTTTCCATCTTTTTCCCGAGTTTTAATAGCTCGAAGACCTTATTAATCAATCAATTTGATCGTTCTCATTAAAAGCTCGGTGTCTGGATTTTTTCCTGGTTCATTGGAGTAGACTCGGCCCCTACGGCTGCGGCTCCACTGAAGCTGATCGGAGCGCGATTCACCAGTCACATGGCAGGAGTGGAGAAGAGATGTGGATTTCAAGCTCCACTTCAGTGGAACCGCAGCCTACTACATGGGGTTTAAACATGACCGAAAGAGGTTCTACACCCGTGCCTATCCCTTCGGAGATTGTTGGCGTAATGTTACGTTCTTCATTGACAGATGCCTATTTGATTTCAAAATCAAAGCATTTATTTCAAGTAGCCACTTTTGAAATTGTCGAAACAAAGATGAAAATTAATTGTAGCTACAGTCCCAGTCACAAGACATGAAAACTGAGAAAGTACTGTAGTTGCCCATTCCCTAGTGTAGATCTCTATGGAGAAGAACGGGCAAGAAACTCCATGGACACTATTTTAAATCAAAATATTGTTACAAAATCTTGGTTACATCATTTATGTTGAGATGGTATATTATGTGAGAACAATGTAGCAAGATGTGCACGTTAAAAGTGTCCATAGTAAAAACAAAAAAAATACAATTCAAAAATAAACATTCAAATGAGCCATGGCAACTAAAATATGACCTATCTTGTATTAAGCGCGCGCATAGTTGATTCAAAGGCGCTGATAAAATAAAGCCATGACCTATATTTAAAGGCGAATGACTAGTTCTAGGACATCTACCCCGCCCATTATGGTCAAGAATCCGTCGAATACAGCTTGAAAGTGAATAGTGGCGCTTGAAGCCTATGGTACCTAAGAAAATAATAAATGATGTTTATATGTTTATTTTGCAAGTACTTAGGTCTTTACAAACACTTTTACACATCATTTTTTAAAACTAGATGGAGCCGTTGTTTCGTGCCTGACTACTTTGAGAAGAAACAGCCGAAACAAACTCGGAAGTCTCTTTTGAAGTTAGACATTCTTGCTCAATTCACATGAGGACAATGCAGATTAGTGTCTGAGATGGTATTTTGAAGAAAAAATCACACAGATTTAAGTGGACCTGTCCAGTCAGTGCAATTGCTAGTTATCGTGTAGCTCGACTTATAGTGGGTAAGTAGGTCTTTACCTATCAAGCATATTTTGATGATTGAATGATAAGGGCAGGAAAAGACCGTTGGTAAACATTTTGTGAAATTTACCAGTTACAATGGATTGGATGGTGTATGTGAAGGATTATATGGAAAGAAAGAGGGTGTCTGATGAGATAGCGAGTAATAGAGAAGTATGGAAGAAGACATGCTGCGCTGACCCTAAATAAATTGGAGTAACGGTAGGAGAATGATGATAATGGTGTCGGTTCTGTTGTGCACAAACTAAACTTAATTTAGGCTATTGCTATCTCTTTCTCCCTTATAAACCGAGAAAGAGACTGACGTAATTTAGAGCCATCAAATTTAGTTGGAAATAATATTTCCATATAAATGAAGGGTGCACGTAAAAACATGTCGACTAAAAACACGAAGCGCAAGGCATAAACGCAGGCCTTGCTGGTCTGACGCGTCCCAATCTTACACCCTTTGCCTTCACCCCAGTCGATCCGGGAGAGATCAAGAAGATTATCCTCTCCATTAAATCAAAAGCCGTGGGCTGTGATGGCATCAGTCGCCACATGATCGTGATGGCTCTTGGCCAGCTCTTTCCTGCAATCTCCCATGTCGTTAACTTCTCCCTTTACTCCGGTGAGTTCCCTTCCCTCTGGCGGAAAGCCTATGTGCGACCACTGCCTAAAATTCGTAATCCCACTCTTCCCAGTCATTTTCGTCCGATTTCTATCCTTCCCTTTTTATCTAAAGTACTCGAGGCCTGTGTCCATAAACAATTCTCTCACTTTATTCACCATAATTCCCTAGTTCGTCCTTTCTAATCCGGGTTCAGGCCTGGCCACAGTACCGTTTCAGCTCTCCTTAAAGTGACAGATGATATAAAGCGGGGAATGGAAGTCACTAAAGTTTCCGTTTTAGTGCTGATAGATTTTTCTAATGCTTTCAATACCGTCAGTCACGAAGTCCTTTTATCCATCCTCTCCTATCGAATGGGCTCTCCCGAGGTTTTGCATTGGTTTTCTTCCTATCTTCGGGGGCGTCAGCAGTCGGTTCTTGCGGGAGACTCTTCTTCCAACTGGTGTAATCTTGATACTGGCGTCCCACAAGGCGGTATCTTATCTCCACTTCTGTTCTCTATTTTTATAGATCTTAAACTACCGAGCTTCAGTGTGCGTATCATATTTACGCTGATGACTTGCAGTTCTACAGTCAGGCAGGTGTTGACAATTTATCTGATGCGATTGAGGGGCTGAACCGGGATCTAGCATTGGTAAAAAAACTGGTCTGATCGTTTCGGTGTAGCCGTTAACCCAACCAAGTGCCATGCTATCATTGTAGGGAGCCCCCATAGCTTGACAAGGCTGAATGGTTTAACGGTGCCACCGGTTACCTTTGACGGCACAGTGGTTCCGTTTAGCTCTGACGTCAAGGATCTAGGTTTGCATGTTGACACCTGCCTTGACTGGCGTAAGCAGGTCGCGATTATGTGCAAGAAAGTCACCGGTACGTTGCGGTCGCTCTATCGGTTGAAAAATATTCTCCCGTCCCACATAAAGGTAATGCTGGTTCAGTCTCTTATTTTCCCCATACTTGACTATGGTGATGTGTGTTACTATGACCTGAATGCAGATCTCCTCAATAAACTTGACCGACTTCTAAATAACTGCATTCGATTCGTTTTTAATCTCCGTAAGTATGACCATGTGTCCGCACATCGGTCGCGCTTAAAATGGTTACCCATCAGACAGCGCAGAGCGTTAAGGGCGTTGACAACTTTGTTTTCTCTTCTAGATAAACCCACTTCTCCTTCTTACTTGACTTCTCACTTTCAATATTTATGCTCTGCGCACAGCAAGACTCTTCGTTCATCCAATAATCGTCTTCTACGATGTCCTACTCACCGCTCTGGTTTTCTTGAACCTTCTTTTCCTGTCCAGGCGGTTTTCCTTTGGAATGCGCTCCCTCTGAAAATCAGGATGGCAACCAGTCGGCTTATATTTAAAGTAAAAGCTCGCGAACACCTTCATAAGAAGTTGGCAGACTTGTCCCATAACTAATAAGTTGTTATTCATCATCGTTGTATTTTAATCTCTCTTGACTTTGTATATTTTGTTTGTTTGTATGTATGTAGGTATTGTATATATGTATTTATTATTATATGTATACTAGTATTTGCGTGGGTGCGCGAGCTGCGCGCAGCTCGCGTGTTGTCGTGTTCTTGAGAAGTATTCCTTACCATCATAAAATTTTGAGAATCCATAGGAATCCTTAAAATAATTGGAAAATCCGTTACAACTACCCCTATATCAGTATGAAAACCTTTAAGAACCCCTAAAACATTCTAAAAACTAAATCAATAAAAAAAAAATGAGAATTCATTAAAATCGTTAAAAGCTGAGTTACGCTTCACCCACTCAACCTTCGTTACGCTGCGGAGGTCGCCGGCTCGCTTCGCTCGCCACCTCCCCCCTTCGCTCCACTCGGTCTCGCAGGTTCGCTCCACTCAGAACCTACCTACTACCAGACAGGTTTCGACGCCTACTATAATATTTGTTCAAACACATAATGGCTATCTCTGACCGTTACGAAGTTATAGCCCTTTTATTTTTAGGGGAGGTTGGGGAGGGGAGGACCCTCCGTTTACAAATTTAAACGCTCCTCATTAATAATTTATAGTAAAAATCAAAAAGCCGCTACGTGTCCTAAAAAATGCTCCAAGTCTGTCAACTTCCGAGATCCGCCTAAAGGGGATGAAAAGGGGGGCAAAGGGGGCAACTTCGAAAACCGGTTTTTACTTTTACGAGCCTCCTCTATACGAATCTGAAAAAAAAAATGTTCCGAGTCTCTCAACTTCCGATATCCGCCTAAAGGGGGTGAAAAGGGGGGCAAGAGGGGCAATTTTGAAAACTCGTTTTTACTTTCCCGAGCCTCCTCTATATGAATCTGAAAAAAAAAACGTTCCAAATCCCTTGGTTTCCGAGATACGATAGGGGGGGGTGAAAAGAGGGGCGAAAAGGGGAGGTTTGGCACTTTTCCCATACTCGCGAGAGTCACTTGTTTACGAATCTGTCAAAATATACCCACCTCCCCATCCACCATCTGGGAGAACAATTCTGTCAGTGAGTGAGTCAGTCAGTCAGTGGTAATCGAGCTTTATATAGTATAATTTTTTTTCTTTCTTGGAAATTTTCTGTACTTGCACCTACCGACGCAGAGACAAAGGTCTCTGCGTCACCCTAAGGTAGACTGGTAGAAAATGCCCAAGGCATTAAGTCCGCCTTTGCACATTATGTGCATAAAGTTATAATAAATAAATAAACTAGTTTGACATCTCTAACTTAGTTCATAGCTGTAGCCGTCCTTTTCTCGCACTGCCTTTTAGTAAAGATAGCAATAGCCTAAATTTCGACACCAATGTCCCGTTAAAAAATAAGCGGTGGAAAGGGTAAGATCCGATTTTGACGACGCCGACGCTTAAACGATCCTCGTACAACTTATCACAATATTGCGATTGTTACAGAACTACGTCCTTCGATGTTCAATCTATGTATTTGGTTCCTAACTTCTTACCGCGTCCTACCTCTATGCAACGTCTATGCATAACACATTGACATTCTGTCAGTTCCGAAAATTTCTATCAATTTATTTGGCAAATTCAAATACAAATCAGTGCAAAACTCAAGATTCATCACACATTTATTCACATCATTCACGTCAGTTGAAATGTGAAATAAGCAATACCTACCACGAAGCCAGAAGCTGATTCTGGAAACCACTCAAAATCTAGAAAGTTGAACTGGGTGAGTAAAATTCCGTTATCTTTCTTTTTTGGTCGTTTCCGTTTCAATTTTCAGCACAAGTAGGTACCTACATTATTATAGGCCTTTTTACCCTGCCCTGCCCTGCCCGCAGGGACAGGGAAGTGTAATAAGAAACAGGGAGTCAGGGTCCCTAAATAATAAGCTGCTCCCTGCCTGATCGGGGGATCAGGGCACACGATCGACAGGGCCCGATAAATCGTGAAATGTAATAAGGCCATAGGCCACTTTGTTCGCTGAAATTATAAATAAGTAGATAGGAACGCGAACGTATCCATAACTAAGTTACTTGGAGTATGAAGGCTCTATCTAATAAACCTAATTGAATTTGGATACCTGTACCAACATACAGCAATGCTCTTTTCAACCGCCTGCACTGCTAAACAGGTCGACAAACAATTACTTCACCATTCAGATTTCATGTACCACACATCCCCTTTCCTACTGACCCTGAAACGCACATAGCGTAGAAAAATAGCATGTATTTACCCCACATGATTGCCAGTGCATCCAGATTAAACAAATGAAGTGGGGTGCGGTGGGCAGGTCAGGCGGGGAGGTAGTGCACCCCTATGCCCGTTTGACCTGCAAGTAGGTCGTGCGCGATCGATGCATCGCTGCTGCATCTTATCCGTACCGAGCCCTGGGAATACATACAACTTTAAAAAAAAATACCTTAGTAGAAAAATATATAACATTCTTAACGTAGATGTTCCAGATTTTTTTCCGCAGATTAGGTAGCTGAATAATTTATTTTTACCATTCTAGCTACCTAATTTAAAGTAGGCAATGATATCTATATTTGTTACTAGTATAAATATTTTAACTTAAGAATACTAAACTTAGCTACTTATTACTTAAATAGGTACTTACCTAGGTCTAGCTTGACTTAATCATATTGCGAATTAAGCAATAACAATGTCTCCTTTTTGCTCCCAAAATAAATACGCTTCTCCATTTATTCTAATGTATGTAGATCGATATGTCTTATTTTAACGTTTTATAATTTTTCTTTATTGTTAATTTAATCATTTCGTAGGTCCTGTGCGAAAGTCGAGGGGTTAGGATAACTGTAAATAGGTTGGTATAAAAAGGTAACAAACCTACTTAGGTAACTTTGGACAGTTACTTACGAGTAAAACCGATTCCCCCCTCAAGTGATCCGATTACATTCGATTCAGCACGAGACGAGCGACTTTGCATGTTAAATAGGATTAATAGTTAGCAGCTCATAACGACATTAGTGTTTACAGACGGTGACTATTCGCTAATATACGATAAACATCTGTAACTGCTACAACTATCTAGTGTTCCAATAGGACTTCCAAAAAACAGTTGTGTTAATGGAGAGGTTATTCCAGCATTTATTTAGGGTCCCCGATGTTGTCCCGTGCTAAAGCACCAGCCCGCTTAGCATGAACGCCGTAGACACGAAAGAGAAACGACAAATCTTTTGTTCATCTGTCATTTTGTCGATTCAATGACAGATGAACAAAAGATTTATCGTTTCTCTTTCGTGTCTACGGTGGTCATGCTAAGCGGGCAGGACACTAGATAGAGACCACTGACCGCCTTCACCACTAGGACCACTACCTAGTGTTTCAGCTTTGGGAGACTGTCTTGTCATCGTCATTCTGACGTTAAAAAAGTGGTGTTCCTCAGCATAATTTGAACAAAAGATTTTAATAAGAGCTAAGCCGAAATACCTAATATTGATCGGTAGGTACATTTAGTCCACTATGACTCGGTTTCACAAGACTTCCATTGTCTAAACATAATGGTTCCTATCGATTTTCTCATGAAATATAGATTACAACATTAACATTTCATAACAGTATGGGTTGTGAAATTCAGAACAACTTAATATTATTCCCAATTATTATTATACTTATCTGGTTAGATAGCCAATAGAAAAGTTTACATAAGTTCACCAGCGTCCGTTCGAAACAAAACGCAGAAAAAGCTGTTCAGCAACGGAAAAAAATAAAACCGTCTTCAAAAAAGAAAAAAGTGAAAAATAACTTTAGCTTCAGAAGTCGGTAACTTGTTTGTTTGATTCAGTTTTTTTTGCCATCAACTTCTGTAGCTAAAGTTATTTTTCACTTTTTTGTTTTTTGAAGTCGGTTTTATTTTTTGCAAAAAAGTTTTTTTATTTTTCCTTTTCAGTTGTAATATCCTATACAAATATTTGATATACCTACATTTATTTTACATTGCTAACAATACATAGGTAATAGGCTTATCCCCAATCAAATGGAAACTAACATAACTGTCAAGTCTAGTTGTAGGTACTGTACACATCTGCGTACCCCCTCAGAGCATACAGGCGTGATGTTACGTCATGATGGTACTTGCTCCCTGGGCGGGCTCTATCACAGATGATCTAATACTCATAGGAATACTACACATCAAGCTTGTTCTTTTAGCACAAATCCGATTCGGCAGCATTTAATTTTGTTGAACAACAAAGCCGACTCGAAGCTATGCTACAGTTTCGGCTATATTCGGCTCGTGTCAGTCGGCAAACTCCGTTCGGCAACTACCATCCCTGAATCATATTCCCGGACGTTTTTCTACAGATTCGATTTTACCGACTGCTTTATCGAATCTAGTCGAGCCGAACGTTGAGTTGCACCCTACTCATAGTTTGACGTATGTACTACCGCGCTCACTGATGGCCAACCACTTTTCAACCTATTGCTCAGGGCATAAGGGTGAAAACTAGTCCAACGTCATACCATATTGGTTAGTCGACCAACTCATTTACACCTACGAGAGAATTTATATTATTCATTGTTCATAACTTAGGCACCCTACAATTGTATACTTAGTACTTACAACTTTAATTTTCATCGGAAGTTCGGAGTTCATAGGACCAAGGCCTCGGCTTGAAAGTTTCTTGTGGAAAATTACTTTTGATGAAATACTAGGTAAGTAATTGTGGAAAGTTTTGTTATAAATTGAAAGGAAATTATTTTAACAAAGAGCAGAAAAATTCCAATTGATATTTCCGATATTAATTAACAGAAGAAAGGTGTGTTCATATAGGTACGTAGTTACTTTATATTTAGAAGTTTTATTTAGCTCTTCATAGAAACGTAAACGTAATAGCAGGAATGGACTTCGAAGAAAGGCATTTATTTTAGTACGTAACAAAACCTATCTAAGTAGGTAGGATTCTTATTTCCTGGACCTATTTCTAGGTACCTAGTTTTTTTTCTTTTTTTTTTCGGATGGGAAATCATCAAATGACCCAGTGAGTGTCAGATTTTTACTGACTAAAACCCATCCATGTTCCTTCATCGCCCTTTGTGTTCCAGGGCCGCGGTATCTCTTTCGAACAGTCCCGCAACCCATCTAGGTACATAGCTTCGGCATTGAGTGAGACATAAAGATGTTCGCTCTAGGAGTTTGTCTTTTAAAAATATGGCAACTGGCAGTTGACACTGGTGCCGATTCCCTTGTTCACAAACTAAACTAAATTTAAGTTGAATGCATCTTTTTCTTTCTATTTAATTATGAAAAGGACAGAAGATAAATATTAGTTTAATCCTGTCAAATTAGTCAGCACCTGACGTAATTAAAATTTGATGTAATTTTAGTAGTCAACTTTTTAATCGCGTCTAAAACTTGTATGGCGCTGATTAATTTGACAGAACGGGTGTGATACATGATTTCGAAAAGTGAAACACCGAAGGTGACGTCCCCGTAAGTTCACGAATACGAAACACTTAACACCGAATGCACGCTACCTCGAAAAACCGTAACCACATTTGTAAACCACATTTTTAGACGGTCTTGCATACTTGTGCTATTTTAAACGATAACTGAACTCATATTGCCCATATCTCCATAATATATCCTCATATTTCCCATGGAACAAAATAATTATTTGGTTGATTGACACATAATATGACTTAATATATGTTTTTTCTTAATTATTAATGTTTGTTTTGGTTGATTGTTTAATGATTAAAGACTTTACGATGACTTTTCGAGGTTTAGTTATTCTAGATCGCGTGGCTACACGGTGTTCAGTTTTTCTTGGTAGTGTGCATTCGTTGTTAAGTGTTTAGAATAGGTGAAATTAGGGATTTAGTTATTCGAGATCCCATGGCTACGGCGGCGTTAGGTTTTTCGAGGTAGCGTGCATTCGGTGTTAAGTGTTTCGTATTCGTAAACTTACGGGGACGTCACCTTCGGTGTTTCACTTTTAGAAATCATGTATCACACCCGGTTTTTAAACAAGGGAATCGGCACCGATATCTTCATTAAAACGAATTATTGGTAGACCGTAGACGTTACTTCACTGAACACTGCAGAATCTAACATAATATCATGCCTGTAATCCCCGAAGAGTAAGGCAGTAGAACCCTCATTTCGCTAGTTATAAGTCCTATGTAATTATAATAGGGGGCGAGCCTATTGCCATCAACTGGGCACTCGAACTCCGTGTCTGGCGGTTGCCACTGCGGAAAATGAAATTAGTGAGTTTAGGGAGTCCGTGTCTACACAGTAAGACAATGGTTAGGGGCAAGGCTGTTCTAAACCGCCCCTCATGTGATAATGTGTAAAACTTTGTGTATTTAGAAGCAAGATAATAATCATGGTATTCAAGCCATTATAATGTGTATTTCATAAGGTCCTGTAGACCAATAATAATGTGTGTATAACCTTATTACCTTAAATTAAGATGGAAAAACCCAATAACAATTTGCTCTACCCGGGAATCGAATCCAGGACTCAGCAGTCGCGATTGCGAGCACATGACCAACTAGGCAGTTCAGTCAGTGCATAACCTTGTAAACCACCGGTCAAGTGCGGGTTTGTGTATGTTAGATGTGTTCGACCGTTTTGGTTCTAGGACATGCCAGTTTCCTCATGATGTTTCCCTTTATTAAAATTTTTTCGCAAATTTTTGATTTTTACTATTATTTCGATCGGCGTACACGAGTCAATAATAATAGCGATATCCGGACGATTGTTAATTGGTATTGACGAAAATTAGAGACGAGGCTGACATGAGACTGAGGAGCGAGCTGAATTGACGCAGAATTATAGTACTTCAATTTTATTTATTGCAATTTTGTCTTATTATATATAATTATATTGACAAACGAAAACTAATGAAACGTATTCATTGTGAATCGAAGTCTTATATCTTAATTTAATTGATAAAATTGAGTTTATTTGAAATATAATGGAACTGAATCAAGACATTTATGACTTAAATTACGCTTTCTTTACGATTTTTTCCGTGAAAACTCAAGGAAATTAAAACATTCTAGATTAGAACTCCATTATACAAGTAAAACATTCAACTTATCTTTCGGTAACTTTAGATTTTATAAGAATTGAATCTAACAATGTAAATTTGAGCGTCAAAGTTCCATCGCCGCCGCCGACGGTTTTTCTTGCAAACTGAGTTCGTAAAATATATAATATAGTAAATTACACGAAAAAAAAAATGATAATGTGTAACTCCAACTTACAAGAAAGAGAATGGCACTATCGTTATTCTTAAGCAAATAATTAAAATATCTTAGCGCTGCTGAAAATTACTGCGCCAAAAATCATGAATTTGCGTAAAAAATGTAATAGGACTCTTAACCCTTTTAAGAGCAGAGTTAACGAAAGTATGGTGTAATCAGTAGTGCATCATAATGTTGCAAGTAACATATACATACCTTACAACAATGCAGTATATAAATCTACGCATGTTCTTATTTATTGGAGTTCCGCCAGAGGCGACAAAAGAAACAAACATGAGCTCGCATTAGCAACAAGATTGAGCTGGTAATGCCATCCCCCTCCCTCGGGGGTGAAGCGTTTTTGTACTAACATACAAGAGAGAGTAATTTGAGACGCGCGTTGTTACGGGATTTACGTGTTTAGCGAAACCTTTCACTTAAGTACCGGACGTAGGTCTGTACTGTCGACTAAAGTTACGTCTGCTCATTTAAAGAAAAAATCTGTTTACTGCCCCTTTTTGTGCGCACTAATGGTCATCATCATCTTCTTAATCTTGTCCCATGTTACTTAGGATCGGCACCACACGTTTTTTTCTTCCATTCTCCCCTGTCAACCGTCACCCTTTAGTTATCAATGCATATTATGCTATACATCTAATGTTAAACAATTAGCGAGGTATAAAACTTGTACAGAAATGTCAAAATTACATGTCATGCTCAGCGAAAAATAAGTGTATCAGTCTCCACACCATAATTATTACGTTTACTACAGTGTATGTCGTAACCTACCTATCCATCGAGACAAAAATGGTGCATACTGCTCAAATATGAGAACAAGTTGCCGGTTAGTCTATCGTCTGTCGGTACTGGGGCCCTACTCTCTATCGTCCGTCCGTCCATCCGTCTCTATCCGTCTCTCTCAATCGCACTCATCTGCAGACGTGCGCGAGAGAGACAGATAGAGACGGACGGACGGACGGACGTTACAGAGTAGGGCCTCTGATATGGATCATGTGGCTGGTGGAAGTTCACAAGACCGATTATCGTAACTCGGTATTTGTCGTCAGGACAAATAAAGGGTTAAACCTTTTTCTTTCAAATCATTCCTCACACAATCCATCCATCGTTTGCTTGGTCTTCCTCTCCCTCTTCATCCGCCAACATTTAAATTCATCACTCTTTTAGTCACATATGCGATTCGTCTCTCTTCATCACATACCAAGACAATCGAATCCCTTTCAACTTTTCTGTAACTGCATGGCGCAACTTTCAAATTTCCCCTAATATACTCATTCCTTATTTTATCAATTGTACCTAGTATCTATCTATCTAAATAAATAATGAAATCAATCATCATCTTATCAATTTTTATTGCATTTTTACATTGTTTATTTTCTCTTTTAAATGATAAATGATGTTTATTTTGCAAGTAGGTTTTTACAAACACTTTTACACGTCATTTTTTTAAACTAGGTGGGGCCGGTGTTTCGTACCTGACTACTCTGAGAAGAAACAGCCGAAACAAACTCAGAGGTCATAGTCTCTTTTAAAGTCCAGACAATCTTGCTCAATTCACATGAGGACTATGCAGATTAGTGTCTGAGATGGTCTTTTGAAGAAAGAACCATACAGATTTGAGTGGACCTGTCCAGTCAGTGCAAGCATTTGTCAGTTAACGTGTAGCTCGACTTATAACTCAAGGAGCTCAACGAAACGACGAACAATACCAAAGAAAGGACATTTGGGTAGGTCGCTTAGAGTACTCAAACTGCCAGACAATTGTGGGAAAAAATAAACAAAAAATATAAATGTGACCCACATGGTCCCCACATTCACAATAATTATATAAAATTCATAACAAGTTCTATTCAAAAGAATGTAAATAAAAATCACAAAAATCATTAAAAGTCACAATGATGATAAAAAAAAGTAGAATACTTAACAAAATAAGTATTCATGTCAAATCAGTAAATGTCAAATAAAATAATAAAAAAATTATAAAATACATGTCAAAACATTAAATGTCGGAGTGTATAAAAAAGTAATAAAATACATGTCAAAACATTAAATGTCAGATTGTATAAAAAAGGAAAAAAAAATATAAAAGGAAAAAAAAAAGGATAAGAATGGAATAAATAATAAACAAGCGAAGTCCGAAGCTTCGACTTCTTCGGCTTCTTTTATTGTTACTTACTTAATATTTATTATGACATTATTTGATTAATTTATTTTACTGACTGATCAATGTTTATGACTGACTATTATGTATTTGTATTTTAGTAAATTAGTTTTTATTTTGTAATTTATTTTATTTTGTAAATTTTATACATTTGTACGCCATATTGGTGAAACATGGAAGTACAAAATATTAATGTTGTGTCATCCTGCGTGCTTAATTTGCATGTATACGACTATACGCATGTTTTAACAAATAAATTATCTTTATCTTTAAAAAAGACCGAAAATATGCAAGTTGTTTTTATTACGTTAATACTTTGTTTACAAAACATCTCAGGCTCTCGTTAATGATCACAGAAGTTAGACCACCCTCTTTCGATCAGTAGGAATAAAACTGTGTTTATAGCGGCGCGGCCGGGCGCTGCGTGCAAGCAAGAATAGTCCTTACGGTGGTCAAATGCAAGTTTGGTCGACTGTACCTATTATGATATTTTACTGTAATGTACCTAAGAGTTAGCCAGGGGGCTTTAAGTTTTAACGTAGACACTAGGTTCGTTTGTTAGAAAACAAGACACTGGATACGGGCATTATCCTAAGTTTTGTTTACCTAAGCAGTTTAGCAATTAAAATCTAGTTTCTGTGGGCTATCTAGACTTAGGACTTAGGTAAGCTTGGGTAACATGCACTCTTGCAGATAAACTACCGACATATCAAGAAACTTCTGACATTTGTATCCTGAGCCAAAAGCCATAAGCGAAGCGCAAAGGCACTACCTACCTACCTTTTCTCGAAGCGCTTCGTCGTTTTTTGGACCCTTAAAACTTGGGGATATACCCTAGATAAACAAAATTCTCGGGATATGTTGTCAATAGCGGACTTATTAAAAATATAGAGTTTCAATTGCATAGCTCTTATACTTTAGATTTTATCGATATCTAAAAATCCCTGATTTCGTCATTGACTCACTGATCGATCATCAAAATTCTCAGGGTACTTCCTAATGTCCTAGAAAGCAATGAAATTTGGTATGTAAGCTATTATTAGTACACAAACACCAAAAAAATATAAAACTTGCAACTTTTATCCCCTAACCCCTTAAACTAGGGGATGGAAGTTTGTATGAGACTTCCGCAATTTTGACGCTAGAGGTCTGAAAATTGGTGAGCTAGATGTCTGAAAATTGATATAGGGAGTCCTGGCACCTCTGATGTGCAAGAACTACACCCCAAAAAAATAAAACTAAACACTAAAACTCTACACCTTAGTCAAAATTGTGACTTGGCCATTTCGCTACATTCACATGGGCGTAAGGTAATAATGTTTCCACTGTTCTACTATTCTGTTATACAATAGTTCTTGTAGTAACGAAACGGCCAAGCCCCATATTTTGACTAAGGTGTAGAGTTTGTGAAGTTAGACCTTGTAGAGGTAGGGCGTGTAGAGTTAGAAGCTTGGCTCTACATGAGAACTGATAACTTTTTGACAGTGCAAGTCATATGGTCTCGTCTTGGCAACATTTTACATGAAAATCTTTTTGGTGGGATTTATTTTTATCCCAAAAAACACACATTATGTTTAAGACCTATACAATAGGGGCGAGCCTATTGCCATCAAACGGGCACAAATTCAGACTCCGTGGCTGGTACTGAAAAAATCCTGATGGAAAAACACGCTCAGCAGTCAATAATTTTCATTGTTTTATGCTGTTTATATGTATGTATATCTATACTCATCATGCCCACGGAGGTTTACTATTTTATAGCTGATTTAAATTCACTTTGATTAACAACCTACCTTCCGAATTGCACAGTGACATTACGCCAACAAATATTAATTAATTAAAACTTAAGTCCCACTACCTACAACACATTGCATGCTCAATGTGAATGTTAAGTGCAGTTTACGTAGTACTTAGGTAACTAGTATATAACCTGAGATGAAGTTACCAAATTTCGGAATAAGGTACATAATTATTAATATGTTAATTATTATATTGTATTTATTGTTTACCTTGATTTTGTTTTACTACTATGTAGAATTACATGTAGCATTAAGTACAAACCTTAGTGGTTTAAAAATGTTACTCTGCTAAAACAAATGTAGGTAATAATTTTTAAATGATAAATAAATGACAAAAGAAAAACCTTGTTGTATTGCAAGACCCCCAAGTCGAGGGGAACTTACTTGCATATCGGACTCATTCCAGTGTATTAAATAAACCCGCAGGATGTTATATTTTCTCAGTACAACGGTTCATCGCCATTTTATTCAATATTTTTTTCGCAGTAGATTCACTCACTTGTTTTCGTATTCATACGTATTCCTTGGAATCAGTTTTATTATATTACTCTTATTTCATTAGGAGTAGGGGAGATGGCAAGCATTTTATTGTATCGAGGTCGACTTCTTGTTACATAGGTAAAACTTGATTATTTAGCACCATATTGGTAAATAAATTATTTTATGAGTCTCTTTTCACATAGCGTAAATCGTATAGGCATAGTGGAAATCAATTTCAAACCATATTTGCTTATTCGATTTGTTTTGCTCGGTTCATCAATATGGTGAAAGATGACGAGTGAAAGTACCACTTTGAGATGATAATTAATTCAGAATTTACATATTGGTAAAAGAGCAACAAATACAATGTGTAAACGGAGCTTTCACACGAAGCCGTCAACCAAGCATTTTGTACACTCTACGAAACACTCTCGAAAATATTGTTACTCGGAGTGACAAGTCATAGGTCTCGAGGTCGAACCCAAGCCAAACCTGTTTCTTATGCGTATTGTATAATCATCACTTGCTTCAATGAAGGAAAACATCGAGAGGAAATCTATTGATTGGACTAAACAAATAAAACACTATGATTAGCATCATAGTGTTTTATTTTTTGGTTGTAGAATTATTTGCAAAAAAATTGAACGATCGCAGGTCTGCTGGAAGAATTTCTTTTGAAATAAGCAGTTCCTTAATGTCCTATTAAGTATGATGTGTTTACATAAATAAATAATAGATCTCATGTATAGGTACGTATTTGTGTATGGTTTTTACTCGTTAAAAGAATTTTTAAAGATAATTTCGTGATTTTTTTTATCGAGTAAGATTAGTTGTAATATGTTTTAAAACACTATCGTACTAGCATAAATCCTGAAGAATATCATATATTTTTCTGGTTTTGTTTATTGAATCATAATTATGCTTTTTTGTTGCATTATAAAACTCGCGTTTAGCTCCTGTAGTCCCCTTAAGCCAAGTCTTAAGCCTTTGGGCGGCATAAAAACTCTGATACCAGGTTAGGCACTAACCACACAATATAGAGTTTTTTTTTTAAACTTGTGAAAAGGTGGAAGTGGAACTTTGATCCCCAATATCTCCCGTACCTAGAAGGTTCCTAACATGGCCTATAGAACAAAAAACCGCAATGGCAACGGGAACAACAAGTGCCTTTGGGCTTCGAAGGGGGTATTTCTACACCCATTACGTAAGTTTTGTACAGCCGTGTTTTATTAAGACTTCATCTAAATTTGATTACACTTATTTAACTTTAAAAGTATATTTTTATGATTTCATTTCACGTGACTAACATCGCAACCTTAAAAGTGCACTAGCTAGACTGAACGAGTTTTGTAAATAATGTTTTGGTTTGTCACGTTTTAGACAGAATCTTATGTAGCTGCAAAAATAGGTCATTTATGTATACTTAGTTATTGAACTATTTGTTCATAGTCTGGAAATGAGCGAACCTTGAACCTAGCTTAGATCGGAAGCTAAATGTCAGGTTGTCTACATGCGATATACCCTGAAGGATAGAGAAGAAATAATATAGAATTTCTGATCCATCAAAAGAATCAAAACAAAATGGTCTATGCTGTGTTTATTTAGTGCTATCTAAAAATAACTTATTCCAAAATAGTAATTCGCTAAATAAGAGCAGCCTTTCCCTGCAGTTTCTTTGTTATCCTAGAATCTAGCATCCAGACACCTTTGTCCTTCAACTGATAAGGCTACACGTTAAGACTACCTTAAACCTTTCACGTAAGGTTGAAATTCCCACAGAAATTAAATTAGAAAGATAAAGTGCGCAGGCGTGAAGCTATTGACTGTCCCCCCTTCCCTCTTCTAAAAGCTGAATGTAGTGCTCACAGGACCTAAACAAAGGATATAGATATGATATCACGCTACTACTGAATACGACTTGAAATACTTGACGAATATAAGTGACAAAGAGAGCAAAACTTCGGACTTAGTATGTCAACCATTACCTACTGTAAATTTAGACAGATTTCTTCCTTTCACGTGGGTTTAAAAACTTTTCTGAAAAGGTATTAATATGATGGCTGTTTGGCAGAGTTTCGTAACTCTAAGAGAAGTTTTCAATTAATGTTTTTTGCCTGTACCTAATTTTGTTAGAAGCCGTAATTTTTCGTCGTCCAAAGGCTTTGTTGTGAGTTCTGAAAGTTATTGCTGGTACTTAGTAGGCTTCTTTTGTTTTTATTTCGTGGGTCTGTTAATATAAATATTTGCGTACAACTTTGTTTGATGTTATTATTTAAACTGGTGGGCCGCTCGGGCTTCCCACGCATATGACTTGACGAAAAATCGAGATTTCTTTGTATTGTTTGTCACGTTGACATACCTGAAAAAGTGACTTACCTATATTAAGCGCGTGTGGGGGTCGTTAACCTGTTGATGCTAGCCTACTAATCTACATCTATACTAATATTATAAAAAGGAAAGATTTGTATTTTTGTATCATCATCATCATCATCATTTCAGCCGAAAGACGTCCACTGCTGGACATAGGCCTCCCCCAAGTGTCGCCACATTGACCGGTCCCGTGCGACTCGCATCCAGCGGATTCCTGCAACCTTCACCAGGTCATCGGTCCACCTAGTGGGAGGCCTTCCAACGCAACGTCTTCCGGTTCGCGGTCGCCACTCTAGAACTTTTCGGCCCCATCGGCCATCCGTTCTGCGAGCAATGTGCCCTGCCCACTGCCACTTAAGTTTGGCAATTCTTCGGGCTACGTCGGTAACCTTTGTTCTCTTGCGGATGTCTTCATTTCTGATTCGATCGCGCAAGGAAACTCCGAGCATAGCCCTCTCCATTGCCCTTTGGGTGACTTTAAGCTTTCTGATGAGGCCCATTGTGAGCGACCACGTTTCGGTCCCGTATGTAATCACTGGCAACACACACTGGTCATAGACTTTCGTCTTGAGACACTGCGGTAGGTTGGACGAGAAGATACCGCGCAATTTCCCGAACGCTGCCCAACCGAGTCGGATTCGACGATTGACCTCTTTCTCGAAGTTAGACCTACCTAACTGGACCGTTTGTCCCAGGTACACATAATCGTCTACAACTTCGAGAATAGAGTCTCCGATCTTGATAGGAGTGGGTGTGACATGGGCATTCAACATGACCTTAGTCTTGTCCATGTTCATTTTTAGACCCACTCTTCCGGAAGCTCTACTGAGGTCATCGAGCATTGTACTGAGGTCCTCCATGGTCTCAGCCATTACCACTATATCATCGGCAAACCGAAGATGAGTGATGTACTCGCCATTGACGTTGATGCCTAGCCCTCTCCAGTCCAGAACCTTGAAGACATCCTCCAGTGCAGCGGTGAACAGTTTCGGAGATATGACGTCTCCCTGTCTCACACCTCGCTGCAGGAGGATAGGTTTCGAGGCTTGGTCCTGAAGTCGGACTGACATGGTGGCGTTTTTGTACAAACACTTCAACACCTCGATGTACCGATAATCGATTTGGCACCGTTGGAGAGACTGCAGTACAGCCCAGGTCTCGATCGAATCGAAGGCTTTCTCGTAGTCCACAAACGCTAAACAGAGAGGCAGGTTATACTCTTCTGTCTTCTGTATAACTTGCCGCAGCGTATGTATGTGGTCCACGGTGCTAAAGCCTTTTCGGAAACCGGCTTGTTCGAGTGGCTGGAAATCGTCAAACCTGCGCGCGAGACGATTCGTGATGACTCTAGAAAACAACTTGTAGACATGGCTTAGAAGTGAGATGGGCCTATAATTCTTCAGCCGGGCATTGTCACCCTTTTTGAAGAAGAGCACCACCACACCCCTGCACCATGCCTGTGGCGTTTTTCCCTCAAGTATGACGGAATTAAACAGCTTCTGAAGGGCTTTAAGTACCGGTTTTCCACCCGCCTTCAGGAGTTCGGCCGTAATTCCGTCATCACCCGGTGCCTTGTTGTTTTTGAGCTGCTTCAGAGCCATCCTAATCTCGTACAGGCTGACGTCCGGGATGTCTTCGGTATAGTGTCGGGTCAGTCTAGCTCTTGGGTCGTTGGCTAGATCTACGACGGGTTTACTGGTTGACGTGTACAACTGTCCATAGAAGCTCTCGATCTCCCTCAGAAGCTCCGGTTTGGCGGATAAGATCCTACCATCGTCGGTCTTCAGTTTCGTGAGCTGGCTCTGCCCAATAGCCAGATCCCTTGCAAATACCTTGGAGCCTTTATTCCGCTCAATCGCGTCTTTAATACGCTCGGTATTAAAGCGGCGGAGGTCGCTCTTCAAGGATTTAGAGATCCGTCTATTGAGCTGCCGGTATTTACACGCCTCGTCTGAAGACTGCAGGATCATCTCACGCCGCTCCTTCATGAGCTTGAGAGTGCGATCGGAGAGCCTCTTGTTCTGATCTGTACGACGCGCCTTGAAGAACTTAGACCCGGTCGTATGGACAGTTTCCACGAACCCATCGTTGTATTCGTCCACTGAGCTTCCTAGGCACTCGAAACGGTTCTGGAGTTCAAGCTGAAAGCTCTCGGGGTTTTGGATTTGGATCTGTGCTGGACGGAGCGTAGACTTCATCAGTCGATACCTTTCAAGCTTGATGTTGATGTTCAATGTGCCTCTTACCATGCATTTTTGTATGTAACAAATCAACCTAAAAACTACTGGACCGATTTGAAAAATTCTTTCAGCAATGGATAGCTACATTATCAGCGAGTAACATAGGCTATATTTTATCCCCGTACTCCCACGGGAACGGGAACTACGCGGGTGAAACCACATGACGTCCGCTAGTCATGTATAAAATGTTGAAATGTCCTGTGCGATGACTAAGTACTGGATATAATCGAATTAATTTTTGTATGCAGACTAGGAACGTCACGAGGTATACGCAGTTTAATTTACTGTCGTATTGTCAGTGCCACCCATGTACGGTCGAACAAGCTATTTGGTTTACATTTTCTGTAAACCAAATAGTTTGTTCGACCGTACCTATAAATAAACAACGGTTTCAAGCGTTCTTCTACGAAGCTAATTAAAACTTAGTGAAGACAAATTATATCTAAAAGACAACACCTAAAATCATTCTGATCGAGCTTTATTTCTTTTCCTTATTTAAGCAAGTTATAGCTAAATTCATGCAACCAGTGACAGATTGCTACGCCAAGCGCTACGAACGATATTTATCGCTACGCTCATCAAAAGACGCCAAGCGCTACGAACGATATTTATCGCTACGCGCATCAAAAGACGCCAAGCGCTACGAACGATATTTATCGCTACGCGCATCAAAAGACGCCAAGCGCTACGAACGATATTTATCGCTACGCGCATCAACAGTCACAACAAACGCTACGAGCGATACTTATCGCCACAAACATAATAACAACTCATTCCCCTGTGTTGACTAAATACGTTCTCGCTCTAATACATCTTTTGATAATCGAAGCTGAATTGTATGAATTTGTATGTTTGTTGGAGCGGTATCAATTGTGTGAATGTTGTTATTGTACCACATTTTAATTCGTTGTGAATTCTGGATCTGTTTAGTATAAGTTGTAGAGTGGGCAGATGTGCAGATGTAGATAAAATATCTATCATATTTGAGAAAAAATGTTAGGCAGATGACGTTAGATTTCTTAAAAGTGACATTTTATTGTAATGGAAAAGGTACCTACTGAAAGGTACTAAATATAGGTACTAAAAGGTACACTAATAATAAAATAATAATATAATAATAAAATTATAAAGAGGAACGATTTGTATGTTTGTAACGAATAAACTCAAAACTACTGGACCGATTTCCAAAATGCTTTCACCATTGGAATGCTACATTATCCCTGAGTAACATAAGCTATATTTATTACTAGAAAAAAAATGTCTACCCGTGCGAAGCGCTTGTTACAAATAAATTGTGTACCTACACGTAAACTTAATCAATGTTGACATAATTGATTACAAATCTAATTTATGGTCAGCCTTTCATCTATCTAGTACCTACCTATCAGATTTCAGAGCTCAAGAAATTCAATACCGCTTCGATAGCAGTATCTACACGTATATTTTAACGGTATGACTTATAATACCGGTATATCTATCTTGAACTGCACCGGTTCTATTTCTAGCTCGTCTCTTCCCGGGACTCGCTCATGTTTTCATCAATATATTATGGAGCTGTGAGAGACTTGCAGAATTAATTTATATGTTGGGAAGGGTCATAAAACATTGCAAGATATTACTTTACGTGTAGTTTGGTTATCGAGTTGGATTTCAATGTTGATTTCTGTTGTTGTTCGTCATGTATTTTAGGATTATAGTTCTTGTTGTTCCGATTCCGGGTCAAATATAAAAGGAATTTCTACGAAATCTAATTGTTTTCTCGCTGCCGCATGCGTTCAATATTAATAGTGGTATGTTTTTGGCAAGCGTGTTTTTTGGAGTTTTACCAGATATGACAGTTATTGTTGTTATATAGCCATTTAGGAAGTATTTTGTTGGGTTAATAAAAGTAGGAAGTTACAAATACAAAGTTAGTTGTAAATAGTACAGGTTTTAAGTAGTTCTGGAGAAAATTGGGCGTTGTCCTGTGTTTTCAAATCACAGGAGGCGGTGGACACTACTGAAAGTACCAAAGTCTTTGACACATTTGTTGGCAGACTTGATTTAAATTGTCATCGACACGCTAAGAAGGATATTGGGCAAATCATAACATGAAATGTACCAGGCTTAGAAAGTCGAAATTGCGAGTGGTTTTTTAGTCCAAATCACTTTTATAGGATTCCGTACCGAAGGGTAACCAACGGGATCGGTTTAAAGACATTTAATTCTCTTAAGAACTTATAAATAACAGTTCACTTATAATGAGATACAGTGTTATCTTAATAATAATACTCGTATAATATGAGTTTACTTAATATTATTACATTTCTTGAAATCTTATGGTACCTAAATCATTGAACAGTTGTGCTCCCTCCACTAATATTGTTTTTTTTTGACGTAATTAGTCCGTGCTCGTGCAGTCTTAAGTTGGAATTTGATCTAATAACTAACTAATCACCCGGCTTTCAGCCTGTTTTTACAAATAAATACGTAACAAAAGTCTGTCTTCTTCCTCGTGCCATAAAAATGAACTAATCCGCTCACCACAACAAATTGTAAATCCTCACAACAGAACACAGCGCACGTATGTGTCTGTGGGCCTAGCAGGAACGCGCGGAGTACCCAAACATAACGTGACATGAAACGATTTTAAAATTGAAAATGTTTGTTCATTTCACTTCATTCATATCTATGGACGATGCTGATTATGCTTGTTGTAAACATTTTAACCAAAATGCTTTAAGATCCACCCCCGGCGTCGTTGAGCTAGTGGTAGGTAGTCATCATCATCATCATCAGCCTATTAATGTTCCCACCGCTGGGACACAGACCTCCGATCTATGAGAGGGAATGGGCTATAATCCACCACGCGGGCCCAGTGCGGATTGGTAGATGTCACATGTCTTCGAATTTTTTGGTTCTAGGACATGCCGGTTTCCTCACGATGTTTTCCTTTACCGTTTTGAGAGCAGTGGTGATGAAATAAATTACACAAAGTAATGCGCCTGTCTGGGTTCGTACCCACGACTTACTGTTCGTAAGTCGGGGCCGCCACTACTGGGCCACCGCTGCTCTGCTCTCTGTGGTAGGTAGTAAGTAGGAATATTTCAGTAGCACCCACGGAGTCTGGATTATGGCCCAGGTTGGCAATAGACTCGCCCCCTATGGTAAACTATGGGGACTTAAACATAACTGGCACAATTTTGTTGTAATATTGTGTAGCAGCGGTGGCCCAATGGTGGCGGCCCCGACTTACGAACAGTAAGTCGTGGGTTCGAACCCAGATAGGCGCATTACTTTGTGTAATTTATTTCATTACCACTGCTCTCAATAACGGTGAAGGAAAACATCGGGAGGAAACCGGCATGTCCTTGAACCAAAAATTCGAAGACATGTGACATCTACCAATTCGCACTGGGCCCGCGTGGTGGATTATAGCCCATTCCCTCTAATAGAGGGGAGGCCTGTGTCCCAGCAGTGGGAACATTAATAGGCTGATGATGATGATGAATTGTGTACACCTCTGCCTTAGCCAAGCCAAGCTACACATGACTTAGCTACCAGCGTGAAGTTATGATATAATTTACGTAAAATTAACGTCACCTGTTCTCTGTACCTCAGTTCCAAGTTTCCGACAAGTTCACGGAGACACGAACCCAAGCTATTGCTCCGAGATGATCGATTGTGTTTATCCAATACATTTCCTTTGTGTTCATTCTACTTATTAGTTTCCAAATGCCTGGATTGGTGGGTTACGTAGGGCTATATTTAGGGAGCGTTTGAAGTGTAGAGTTTAGAATAGGGACCCATTCGAGTATGAGATTACTGACTTCTTTATTTTGGCAAGCTTGGGTATGAAAAAACTTTTTTGCAAAAAATAAAACCGACTTCAAAAAACACAAAAAAGTGAAAAATAACTTTAGCTTCAGAAGTCGGTGACTTTTGTTTGATTGATTTAGTTTTTTTGTCACCGACTTCTGAAGCTAAATTATTTATTTTTCACTTTTTTGTGTTTTTTGAAGTCGGTTTTATTTTTTGCAAAAATGTTTTTTATTTTTTCCATTTTTAGTTGTTCCCAAACAAATATTTGCCATGACTTTATTTGACAATGTCAACAATACATGTCATGGTAATAGGCGTATCCCCAATATATGGAACTAAACTTCTTTTTTTTTCGGATGTAATATTATCAAATTACCCCTCCCGCTCTGGGCGGAGTGGAAGGGGAGTGTCAGACTTATACTGACTAAAACCCATCCATGTTCCTTCTTAGCCTTTGTGTTCCAGGGCCGCAGTATCTCTTTAGAAAAGTCCCTTTTGCTGACATCTCTTTGAGGCGCGCGTGGAACACGAACGAACTGTCGAAATCTGGGTGTATTGTACACATCTGCGTACCCCCTCAGAGCATACAGGCGTGATGTTACGTCATTTGAGGCGCGCGCGGAACACGATCGCGCCAACTTAACATACCTGACTGCCGAAATCTGGGTGTATCGTACACATCTGCGTACCCCCACAGAGCATACAGGCGTGATGTTACGTCATTTGAAGCGCGCACTGTATTGTACACATCTGCGTACCCCCTCAGAGCATACAGGCGTGATGTTACGTCATGATGTTGTATAAACAATAAACATCAAAGCGATTGCAACATTCACGGCACATTTGCCGTCTATTTTTGAAGAGTTCCATTGTATATCTCCGAAGATCAGCATCAGATGTTCACAAAATTTAAAAGGGGACCACAAGGGAAGCACTAGCTTTCAAATAAAAAAAAAATCATCAAAATCGGTTCACCCAGTCGAAAGTTCTAAGGTAACAAAACCAAAAAAAAAAATACAGTCGAATTGAGAACCTCCTCTTTTTGGAAGTTGGTTGAAAATTACATCATATGAGTAGTTTAATGTCTATGAAATTAAATAGCAATAATATCTCAGTAAAATTTTAAATGCTAATTAATAAAGGAAAAAAATATTGAAATGAGAGAAAAAGGAGTAAATGATAGCATGCCGGTTGACAGAGGAGAATGGAAGAAAAAAACGTGTTGCGCCGACCTCAAGTAACATGGGACAAGGCAAGGAAGATGATGGTAACGGAAAAAATAATATTGCTTGGAAAAAATAATATTGCTTGGAAAAAATAATATTGCTTGGAAAAAATAATATTGCTTGGAAAAAATAATATTGCTTGGAAAAAATAATATAGCTTGAAAAAATAATAATGTTAAAATTTTCTGTATTTCCGCGCAATAGAAAGTTTTCCCACAAAAATGACTCGCACAATTTCAAGGCCAGGTTCGATATTCAGTTTGTTTATGATAATACAGTTCATAAATATTCAGTGCTATTGATCGAATATTCACAAGTTTATTTGCACATTTAAAATTGATTGTAGATTGTGGAAAATTTCGCCATGATTGCACATTCATGTCCCTGTCGACATGACAAATGACAAAATTACTCAAAAAAAAAAGACTTTTATTCAAAAAAAAATACTGAATGTTTTTGAAAGCCGTTTCGTATTTTAGTTTCGTGTCTAGTGGTTGCAAACGCGACTGCTGAGCATAAGGGTCCTGGGTTCAATTCCCAGGTCGTGCAAAAAAATGTTATTGGGTTTTTCCATCAGGAATTTCTCAGTAGCAGCCACGGAGTCTGGATTTGCGCACGGTTGTTGGCAATAGGCTCGCCCCTATTACATGGGACTTAAACATAACTGGCCAAATGTGGGTGTACCATTAGGTACACCTCTGCCTTACCCTTTTGGGATTTCAGGTGTGATAATGCAATTTCATGACACGAATCACGCAAGAAGTCGCGACAGAACACATAATCTTAAACTTTGAATTAAATTAGGTAGCCATGTTTAGAATATCTGCCTAGTCTTCAGCATTTTACCAAAATATTCTAAAGTTATCGACGTAAAAGGTAATTACCATATTTCCATAATACCCCTTAATATTCCCCGCGGGGTGCCCTTCTATTAGGGTTTAAATATCCCCCACTGCCAAGGTCACATCGATCGACGCATCGTGAGAAAGAGATGTACATATCTGCTGTTGCATAAACTGTCTCTGTCTCTCGGGAATATATCGGATCGGGAATACGTGGGCTCTGTTGGTAAACAAAGAAATACAGGAGGGGACTTGTTAAATGTTACTCAAACTCGGGTTTCGATTCAGTTCGGTTTTATGCAACGATGCATTATGACAATCAAAAGTTTCTGGTTTTAAAAGCTCGGGTTGGGTGTTTTTTTGTGATTTCCTTTGTGTGACCTCAATGCTATATGCAATATGGCAGGTAAGTCCTTTAAACGTTAGTTATTTTTATTTATGTGAAGTTTTCTTTGTTTATTTTTAGTTTCGCATTCTCATATTAGTTTGATGTTTTAAACACACACCTATATTTAATGAAAACGTGATTTCTTTTTCCTTTAATAAATTATTTCGTATAGCAAGTAAGTCCTTATATCGGAGTTATTTTTATTACCATGAAGTTTTCTTTGTTTCATTTTTGGTTACGCATTCTCATATTAGTTTGATGTTTTAAACAATAGTACCTATTTAATGAAAACGTGATTTGTTAAATTGTTTCGTGCTTTTTTTATTAAATGCGCAACACTTTCACAAGGTCAGGACGTATTTAAAATAAAATTCCATATCAGACATTCTAAAATAGTTAACATCATATTTTGTCATCATCATCTGCCTAGCCTTTTCCCAACTATGTTGGGGTCGGCTTCCAGTTTTACTGGATGCAGCTGAATACCAGTATTTTACATGGAGCGACTGCCTATCTGACCTCCACAACCCAGTTAGCCTTTTTGGGCCTCTGACTACCTAACGACTGTCAAAGATCTACAAATGACAGCCGAGACCAACGGCTTAGCGTGCTTTCCGAAGCACGGAGGAAGCTCGGTATGTAATGGGTGGTCACCCATCCACAGACCAACCTAGGCAAGCACGGCTTAACCTAAAGATCGACCCAAGCGGCTGTTATTATTTAGCTACGAGCTCCTCGACATCATATTTTATCAGCAGAAAATATTTATGGTAACTATAGTAAGCCTTCCCTAAACCTCAACCACCACGCTCTACCTAGGTACCTACATCAAGTAGTAATATACATAACAAGTTCTTGTACTCACAACCCACAAGTTCTTCAAGCACAGTCTAACAGACAGTTCTCTATGATTTGATTAGACAGTCAGTCTCTAAATTATGTACATTACATAGTTACAGTACATAGTTTGTTAAGGCAATACGTACATAATTAGCGGGCTTTAACTTACGTACCAGTACTACTCACCCCTTGTCTCACGATTCTCGGCAAAACACCTAATTAAGGAACCTGCTTAATTAATATTCTCATTTTTAGAAGATTCTCAAGGAAAATTGTCGTGAATAAAGTCAATTCTCTCAAGTGCCGATTAAAAAGAGTTCCATTTTACGGAGAATTTTCAATTTTCCGTTTTACTAAACTTGACTGTAATATTATGTAGATATTCGTGACGATGAAATACAGGCGTGTTCGCTCGCGTAGCCGAGTCCTCTACGCCGTAGAAAGTGCTACGGCGTAGACTTTGCTACGACACTTTCGCTTTTGAGATTTACATTGCTTTGTTTTCACTGCAGCGTTGGATAACCGTCAGTTATAATGCCGAGATGGATGCTGTGTTTATGGATACTTAAAGGTTTCATATACAAGTATATGAAACCTTTAAGTATCCATATACCTTCTAGGACGCCTTGCTTCGCCGGCCGGCAAGCGTGCGCTTCGATATGTTTACATTGCATGGATATGGCGCATAATTTTTGTCTTATCGATGGATCATATTTGTTTTTTTTTTCAGATTCAATTTATGATTATTGCGTATTTATGTAAAAAATTTAGAATGATTTTAGCCTTTTTCGGTTTGATTTTATTATTGGTTACAATTGAGGTTCTATGTCGTCTGAAATAGAAAAGAAGAACGTAAAAAAACTATGAATGAAAATAGTTCATAAAATTGATGCACCGAGTCTATCGCGCAGTAACTACTCCACTTACAACATCGCATGATGCAACTCAATAAAACCGCTGCATTTCCTAACCTATTAATAGGATATTTGAACTTCCCAGTCACTAGTTAGACATAATTGTCTCTCATTTCCTATCTCAAAGCAAAAGTATCGATAAAATATTCGCTTGATCAGGCCCGGCTCCGCCCTGCCTTCCTTCAGGCTTCAGTCGAGTCCGCAGGCGCTGGCGAACGCACGTCTCTCCGCCATTTTGAATCTCGGCGCCATTCCGTGCATTAAACACTTCCTACTCAATCACCATTTCAGTTTTAAATACGGAAGTGTCGTGACAACACGCTGTATATTAACGGTGAGTTTTTTTCTTAATTTATTTTCCAGTAAAAATAGATTTGTTTATTTTAAGACGCTTACAACGGGATGGCCTCCCAAGGACGTTTTTGTTCATTACTGCATATAGGTGCATACCTTCTTACATGTCTTTTATTTTGGGACATTCTAGTACTTAATGTTTCCGATATTTTGTTGATTATGATTTGTTGATGTTTCGAAGAATGTAAATATAAATAAGCGGAGTAATGATGACGTTAGGGTTTTACGTTTGGGACCTGACCTAGGCGAAGGAGGCGGGTACATTGTGGGTGCATACAGTCGACCTTTTTATAGATCCTGCGTAGTTGCTTAATCAATATTCGGGTTGTGCACGGACTTTCTCAAACCTCCTTTGCATTAATGAAGAGTTTTTTTCTTCCTAATTTAAATATTTTCGGGGTATTTTTTTTTCCAAAGTTTTTTTATTATGTTTTATTGGCCGTTCTATTTGTTTTTATTTTTCAAAATTTCATCTGCATCATAAAAGTCATGGAAAGTCTACATTTTGGCCTTTGTATGTCCCCTTGATGAAAATTTTTTTTTCAGCCCCTAATTTTCACTACTACGCATCAAAATTGCACCCGCTTCGCCCCGCACTCATGATACACAAACCTTCACCCGTTCAGCAACTGTAAGCGTTACATCACTAGAACTTGTTCCTTACTGAATGTTAGTCAATATGAACGGACGACACGCCCACTCGCGAACAACGAACCCGCGGTAATCGGGTCAACCACCAACCATTTCCGAACATAACTTATGTAAGCATTCGTTTAATAACACCTTGGAAGCTAAACAATTTCGAGGTTTTGCATATTATGCCTTATTTTATAAATTTTTAGGGACGAAAATCAGAAAGCTTAGTGTGTATGGGAACAAAGTTGGATTTGAATGTTCAATCTTGAAAATTATCTTTATAACCTTCACGCTTGTATTCCCTGTAGGGTTCGGCAGAGATGTACATATAGTGTAACACCTGATTTTTCCAGTTTGGTAGTCCTATGTAGTACAGGGCGAGACAATTACCACCAGCTGGGAAAAAAAAGGTCTGCTACTAAGATATTCCTGATTCAATTACGATTACATATTTATTGTAATAATGACAAAATAAGGTAACTTTTAAATGTAGTACAGTATAAAGGGTGTAACACACCTCTTAACGAAGCCAAAAGGCGCTTTGTTCTCCTCGTCATTACGATATTTTTTTTGTTTTACACCATACCTGGGAACCTTCTAGTTACGGAGATATTTGGGGTCAAAGTTCCAACTTTTTTTTAAATACAAGTTTTTAATGTAAGATTTTTACTTTAAACACCTCCACGACCCCCATACTATTCAATCCATCAGCACAATGTTTTGAGTGCGTTACATTGAGTTCTACCACAAAACATGAATTTTCACCCCCAAAAAAAAGTCGTTTCCCAGCAAAAATTTTTGCGTAAAGTTACTTAGTTTGATGTACAGAATGCTTGGTCGACGGCTTCGTGATGAGTTCTTTTACACCCTGTATGTAGGTATTGAATTATACATTTATAAATTACGTTACATAATAGTGTAATTATAATTACGTTATTTAAAGTACTAATCACTTATTTTGATTTGACAAAAAGATTTTGATGCATTAGAAATTACAAGATTTTCAACATAATTTAAAACTTGCAGTGCGTCTTCGCTTTGATTCAAAGAAGCTACGTAGCGTCTTAAATCATTAACTGCTGATAATGCCGTCTGATAAAATCGGAGTTGACTCATCTACGTCTTCATCATTATCACTTAGGGCCTCTTTTTGTCCGTTTTCATTCTCGATGGTTCTTCTTCTTCAACGTGGCGTATTGGGCGTTTTAAACGGGATGATTAATCGTATTAAGCGTTAAGAAATGTATGAAAACATGTCTCAAGTTGCAGGGATTGACGTAAAATTGCGTATTATGCGAGAAATCGTAATATTAAGCGTGATCGTATTATGCGGATTCTACTGTAGTCCGTAACTGACAGATGTCAAATGTGGTCTATTAAATTGGCTCTACTGTAAGAGAAACTGAAACTTCATAGATGCTTCATAGGGTCAAATTTTGCCTGTCACTAAGGTTTTTCCGAGGTTTATCGTAGGAATTTGAATTTAAACGTACAAAAGGTAAAGTAGTTGGAACTACGAGTACATTCAAACGATTATAAAATTGAACATTCTCGCATCGAACATTATACTGATTTAGTTAAGCTTTTAGCTAGATTTTAAGAAGCTCTGAGCCGTGTGGTATCCGGCAGAGTAGAATAGAACCAACCCATTACCCTCACGGGTATCGTATAAGGCGACTAATGTCTGAGGCAGAACACCTTGCGCCTCCGTTGTGTTGCTAGTCAAAAACAAAAGCATATTACTTCGAACCTACAAAAATCGAGGTTTCGTAAAGCGTTGACTATTATCAACAACCAACTGCAAATTGGACCAACTGCGAATTGGACATTTTTTAACATTGGGCCAATCGCGCCTAAAGGCTAAGCGTGAAGTATTTTTATTGTCGTTGCTGACAGGTGAATTCTTCTCTGTCAAAAGACAACCATAATCACTAATGACATAACGTTTGACATTGGTTGTCCGCAGCTAATTATTTAGCCACATCATTTAGCTCATCTTTTTTAGGTGGGCCGATGACCTGGTGAAGGTTGTGGTCGCCGCACGGAACTGGTCAATGTGGTGACACTTGGGGGAGGCATAATATATGTCCAGTAGACGTATTTCCGTTGAAATGATGATGATGATGATTACTTAGGAAAGAGAATTTGGATTCTGGACCATAAAACCCATCAATTTTACAAAAATACTGTCGATTCTGGCGTGTATGTTAAAAACAATTTACAAAACAATAATCATTTATCATTAAAAATCTCTAGCAGCATTGATAAGGTCTAAGTACATTTTCGGATACATATACTCGCTTTTAGTCTGTCCAAATCCATTCATCTTTTCATACATGCCCAGACAATGATGCAATCGCGTGTATTCATAGTTCATGGGCAATAACCGTAAAGTTCCTTCTATTTTTACGTCAGATTTATTGATCATTGCTTTATTTTTGACAGCTTTTTGTATAGGTTTACTTTGTAACTGACCGCCCATCAAATATTACGTGCGTCATACCATACAATGTACATAAAACTATTGATGGAATTAGTTCAGAAAGATGAGGAGCTCGTGGCTAAATAATAACAGCCACTCAGTTTGATCTTGGTTGGTCTGTGGATGGGTGACCACCCATTACGTACCAAGATTCTTCCGTGCCTCGGAGAGCACGTTAAGCCGTTGGTCCCGTTTGTTATTTGTAGATCTTTGGCAGTCGTTACAGGTAGTCAGTGGCCTGAATGTCTGACTTGACAACCAGTCTTATTACCCAGTTAGTACTGGGTTGTGGAAGTCAGATAGGCAGTCACTTCATATAAAATACTGGCATTCAACTGCATCCCAACACAAACGGCTAGGCAGATGATGAGTTCAGAAAGATGAGTGATGGCCAGCTTTACGAGTCGAAGGTAGTGGGTTTGAACTCAAGCAGGCGTTGAACGGTGAAGGATGCCATAGTGTGGAGAAACCAACATAAGTTTTGACTGAAAATTCACCAACCCGTATTGAGCCACTATTGGTGGTTTGCGTCCCACTTTTTCTCATACAGAGGCGGCTTATGTACCAGCAGTAAGAAAAAATTATAAGCTGAGTATACTTAGGCATACACTAAATTAGAGAAAATAGACCTGGTTAAAACTGAAGTTCAGTGGCAAATAGAAATGTGTCAGGAGATGGCGCTATTTGCCGAGATACAGGATTCGTCCTAGTTCGACATCAGAAGATTCCATATTAAGAGGACGCATTGGAAATCATGTAGTCAATGATCTCAATTTTTGTCAGTAATTACAAAACAAATGAAAATATAAGTTGGTGACCTGATAATTCATGATAAAACCCTTATTTTGTTAGTTTTCAATACATGATTAAGTAACTTTTGTAACAGAGAAAAAAATATCAAACATACCTCTTTTTAAAAAGAGATTCACATTTTATGGGCAAACGGGACCAATTTAAGCCTCTCAACTTTCTCCGTAGATGAGCCTATACATACTCTTTAAAATTATAGAAGGAATTTCTGAAATTATCGTTCCCAACTGAATTAAATAACAAAAACCATTTTGTCGTTTACGTCCTTTAAGTTATAAGCTAGCAATCCTCGCCCCGCTCAGACGCCCAGTCCCCCGCTCAGTCCCGATGCGCGCGTGCCCGGTTTTAGAACGATGCCTCGCCTAAGAATTTGTATAATAAGCCTATTACGTCATCTAATATGTTATGGTGAGATAAAGATTAACTTGACTTAAAATTCTTTAAGAATTCAAAGATTTTACATTTGTGTTTCCGCCCATTGCCTGATGATATAGCAGTTTGTCCGTTGATTTAAAAATCAATGGATAGATGGAATTTTTCGATAACATTCTTGAAGGGTGTTAGTTTTTAGTTTCATACCTGCTTAGTCATCGACTCTGAATAAATTACGTAATATTAAGTCTTATCATCTTTCATATCAGACACGCATAGCTATCGGCACTTTGATCTTTGAATATTATTGTGGAGCTAATTTGATTTGATAAGAACTTTATTGGTAGATGGTGAATTCATAAACCACAAAAGGGCTTATATTTTATTATCAGTTAAAAGAAAAAGTCCTTTTTAAGTCTTATGAATGAATCAATCAAAGTTCGTCAAATACATTAATTCGTCCTTTACTGTAATCTTTGCTTTTTTATTAGTTATATTATTATGTATAGGAATATGCGTTAAAAATTACATTTGCATGCACGGAATCACGGATCACCGTTTTCGAGTATCGCTATCTCATTCTGTCCTGTAAACCCGTCATTTGGTGGAGCAAGCGTATCGTATTTAGGAATACTAGCACTTATTCATAAAATGCTGATTTTATAAAAAAAAAAACCATGATGCTGCGGGCTTCAAGCCGTGTGCGGTTTTGGAAATTTATGACATTGTGAGTTTGGTGCTTATTGGATTTTTCTGGTAAATTATTCGTTTGCAACCTGAAGTTATTCGTAATTTGTGTTGTAACTTAGAGGTGGCCTCTCGGGCCCACTATTACCTACATTAGATCGCATGTTATTGTAGAAAACAGTCAGAACTTATTCGTCTCTTATTGGCTTATCTTATTAATTTAGCCTTTTTTAAAGAAAGGTGAGAACTCTTCTATATCTACGTCTGTACATATTATACATTAAAGTCGTTTTTCGTGTGACTGCGTTGTTCTTATTCGTCACGGATTTTAATGCGGTCTTTCTTTCCCGTCATTTATATTTTATTCCATAACTTTATAATATAAATAGACAAAACATCTATATTTCTTGAGTAATATGGATGTTTTGTCAAGTCTTAAAACTATGCAAATCATGGGCGGGTAGTTAGTTATTTTATAAAGTTGTTAAAGAACTGTCTTTAACAACTTTATAAAATAACTAAGTACTTAAGGGCCATACTTATATGCCTCAAATGGCTTAGCATGATCCTCCGTTACGCCTAAAATACTGCAGCATTAATTTTGAAATAAATATATGGTTAAGTTGAGGATTAATGCTAGGTACTATGTGTGACGAAAATACGATTTCATAAACTTTTATCGATACAAAAAATTTCAAAATTACCTGCAGATTGAATAATAAACCGCTGGTATTCAAAAAGTACTTCAATTTGGATCATGAAACTTTGCATACTAACTGAACTAACTATAAAGCAGGTCTTATGTGTTTTACTTTTTAGTTCAATCAATAGATTTTTTGTGAATCACAAAAAAACACTCATTTCGCACTATTCGGCCGCAGTGATCAGTCACTGCGGCCGAATAGTGCGAAATGAGTGTTTTTTTGGAATAAAGTTCTAATCAGCTTGCATTACAAAGCGGTTGTTACATCAGTGTAACAACCGCTTTGTAATGCAAGCTGATTAGAACTTTATTCTAACAGTGTTTCATACGAAGTTTGAACCACCACAAATAGAGTTGCTTATATTAGGGTTAGAAGAGCCTTAAGGGGTGAGTGTACTCTGTACTACGATACTAAACTTCTCTTCTTTCCCTAGTGTTCGCGACGAACGTCACCAATCCAGCACATAGAGTGTTGATTATAGTTAAAATATAGTGTAGAGTCAGTGTATGGGCAATATAGTGATATAACAAAGTGCCATCAGTGAATCTAGAATAGTTAGATAGTAATTTTCAGTCGCGCTAGACACATATAGGCTCGCAGGTGGAGTTTTTTAGTGTAACTTAACGCTTTTGCGAGGTCCAGGGAGCCTAGGTTGCGACCTAGGCCTGGATATAGTATTTTTTTATAACTTAGCTTATAGTTGAACCACTTAGACGAGAGTATGACGGTCTAGCGCGGCCATATTAGACAAAAACAGAAAAAAAAATTGTCTTACAGATTTTCAGTTGAAGGATCGCTACAGGCTGAAAGATACAGACACGAAAAAATAAGTAACAGTTTTAGATGGACCATATACTCGTCTAGTATATGGCGATTATATACTTACAGTCACAGCAACAGTTTTCGTGTAATTCAGCCTGTAAGACCCTTCATCCAAACACTTTTGGAAAAGTTGTCTGGTTTTTTGGAAATAATTTCCACGTTTTAATAAAGATTTTCGTTGTTTTTATGTCTGTACATAAATAACGTTATGTGGAATTGTGGCGATGTATATAATGTGTTTAAACATAAGCTCAAAATTGTAATTTGCAGAAAGATTGTACATTTCCATAATCAAATTTTCATTAAAGTTTTCCGAAATCAGAAAGCGAAATCAGGGTTCTCGTTACAGTAAAGTTCTGGAGTACCTTAGTAAACTCGACTTTTCTTAGAATCGTAGTCATCAGTACGGCAATTAAATATGTATAAGTAAACAGTGAAAAAGTAGTGCGCGAATTAATCCTGAAATCGCTTCCTGTACAGTCATGAAAGTTAAATAAGTGTCTTATTTTCCCAGTAACCCCTATCCTCCCTCGTTAGGTCAACGCCCTGAGATAGCGAAAAATGATCAGCTATAGCTACAGTTAATTAGGTGTAGGACGTCAGCGCCGTCTGGCGGCGAAGTATAGTACAAGCGTGCGCCCGGTAGTAATAGGGTATAGGCAGAGCACCAGGTACACGTATCCACGCCATCAGCGGATAACGCCCGTCCGGCACACCTAGAGAAAAACGGGCGTGGCGGCTACCTATATTATACTAAAAGCCTTTTGTATTTACTGCTCAAGGTACTACATTACTTTTAAAAAGAAAATGCTCGCTTCGTTAACCCTGAAATCCGAAGCTTTATGACAGCCAATTTGAAATAGGAGGAGGCTCAACAATTTACTTTCTTATAAACATAAAATTAGAGCGGCATCGTAAAAAGATATTTGAAATGCAAATATATTTTTTATTACGACATTGAATGTCATAAACAAGCAGTATTATAAATGTCTGTGGGTCTTTATGTCTACACCGAAAGGAAGGTGGTACCACTTGACTTAGAGGAACCAAGATTAGTCATGATTTAGGGTGATATTAATACATTTAATAGATAGTTCCCACTGCTGGGACACAGGTCTCCTCTCTGTGAGAGGGAGGGGGCGTTAGTGCCACCATGCAGTCCCACTGATACTAGATAGATATCCCATAATTTTTTACACGTCCACTCTGGAAGGAAACTTCGCATTAGCAGTGGTAGTAAGGCTTGCTTAAGGTTCCTTTGTTAAATTACAGACTGTAACAAACGTAATTAGGTAGGAACTACCATCAAATGAAGGAAATGCGCGAAATAACAGTCACAATGAGATGAGACAAAATGTTAGGAATATTGGAGCGCAACGCCGCGTCGATATCCAAAGTTTAGTAGTGCTTGGTCCTAGGATGGGTGACCATCATTACATACCGGGTTTCCTCTGAGCCTCGGAAAGCACGTTAAGCCGTTGCTCCCGGCTTTCATTTGTAGATATTTGACAGTGGTTACGAGTAGTACCGAAAGTCTGACAACCAATTAAACCAAGGGGTGTCGTATTACTCAGTATCTGGGTTGCAGAGGCAGGTAGACAGTCGTTGCGTATAAAATACTAGCGGACGTCACGCTGTTTCACTTCACCCGCGTAGTTCCCGTTCCCGTGGGAATACGGGGATAAAATAAAGCCTATGTTACTCAGGGTGAATGTAGCTTTCTAATGGTGAAAGAATTTTTGAAATCGGCGCAGCAGTTATTGAGTTGAGTAGCCGTGTGGTATCCGGCAGAGTAGAATAGAACCAACCCATTACACTCACGGGTGTCGTATAAGGCGACTAATGTCTGAGGCAGAACACCTTGCGCCTCCGTAGACCAGAGAATGGGCAGCAGCGTTTTCTGTTAGTCGTTCATCACTGCGATCTCCAATCCGCCTGCCAAGCGTGGAGATTACGGCAAATTCCTCCCATCATGGGAGAGGCTTATGTCCAGCAGTGGACGTTATGGGCTGATGTAGTAGTAGTAGTAGTTATTGAGTTTATTCATTACAAACATACACACAAAAATACAAATCTTTCCTCTCTATAATAATCTCTATAATAATAGTGTAGATTGTTATTCAGCTGCATCTAGTAAGACCCGAAAATAGTTTGGGAAAAGGCAAGGCAGATGGTGAATGAGAAATATCATGACGATGACACTATTTTGTCGATATCATGTCAATAATATTTTTTTATAACACTTTCCTTTTGAAGTTTCCTTTTGGTATGTCGACGAATCGTGACCCAAAATACAGCAAAAAAAAAAGAAAAAGCTTGTAAAAACTTCACAATTTTTGAAATGCCAACCTATAAAAAAACCTTTATTTGGAGCACTTTCGTAAGAACTTTGACAAAAACTTTCAGGGTTTCACTCGCGTTAATAAAAGCCCCCCAAAGTCTGACGTTCTTCGTTATATTTATAGGAGTTGCCAGTTGTCTGAAGCCTGACAAATGGTCTGACTTTTTGCTTACGGTTGCTGGTGTCCCCGACTTGTTGTGATGTGGAGGTGAGAAGTGGCTTCGTTTATGGAACTGTTGCATTCAGGCGCATTCCTTTGTGTAATTTATTTCATCATCGTGAGGAAACCGGCATGTCTTAGAACCAAAAAATTCGAAGGACATGTGACATCTACCAATCCGCACTGGGCACGCGTGGTGGATTATAGCCCATTCCCTCTCATAGAGAGGAGGCCTATGTCCCAGCAGTGGGAACATTAATAGGCTGATGATGATGATAAGTTTTTTTTATTAAACCAAATTAGGAATGCCAATCACAGGATGGGGCCCGGTCTTAAAGACGAGCGCAGCGGAGAGAAGACGTGCGAAAACCGACCAATCACATACGTTGAAATTTACATTGTGTCTCTGGTCTCCTCTGTGATTGGTCGAATCTTGCACAGATGTACAAGACGAGCAAATGCTCGTCTCCACTTTAGTGAAGTTCGGGCCTAAGGGCCTGCGCAGACGACAGACTTTTTGTGTGGATGAGTATGTGGCGCACAAAATCTCTGCATGGCATTCAAAAAGTCAGTCGCGGATTTTACGCAAACTCAACTATTCTATTCTATTCGAGTGCAGATTAAATACTAAAAGCGTTTACCGTCTGCGTTAGCGCGCGTTGAATTAAATGATCTGTTTTTTTCGTCCACTGATCTGCCAGAATGACACGGAAGTTTTGGCCACCGGACTTTTTGCGCGACATTGACATTGATTTTCACAGACTAAAAAGTACGTCACGGATAGTCTGTCGTCTGCGCAGGCCCTAAATCTCTCACAATCACACATGTACCATGTATGTGGACCCCAGAGTCCGCACTGAGTACACAAATACAAAAAAAAGCAGACTCAGGCTAAAGCCTACGTTGCGGGACTGTTTGAAAGAGATACCGTGGCCCCGGAACACAAAGGGCGATGAAGGAACATGGATGGGTTTTAGTCAGTGAAAGTCTGACACTCCCTCCTGCTCCGCCCAGAGTGGGAGGAGTCATTTGATAATTTCCCATCCGAAAAAAAAAGGCTAAAGCTTACATACTTAGCCACTATTATTTGCTAGATCAAGGTCTTGTCTCACATGCGTCGTTGTTGAGTAAAAGGAAGTGAGATAAGAGGTGTAATCATTGAGATGGACTCGCATTAAACACAGATAGCATTGTTTCTCGTGTTTAGCAGCTTCCGTGTTTTTGCATTGATGTTCCTTATCGTGTTGACTAATCTTGCATATGATATCATGATAGGATATTGACAAAAATGTGTCATATGTGTTCTCCTACTTGACATTGATAATATAGATATTGATATCTAATGCTCTTTGTGTCGTTCTTTTGAATCATGTTCTATAATATATATCATATATAATATACAGCATACTCTCCAGCAGAGCCACAATCAATGACCATTTCTTATTAACAAAGGCTGCGGTTCCACTGAAGCGGAGCGGAGCGCGATTCACCAATCACATGGCAGGAGTGGAGAAGAGATGTGGATTTCAAGCCACATCGCGCTCCGCTACGCCTAAGTGGAACTGCAGCCTAATGCACGTACAGCAATAACAGTATACGTACATTATGTATGTTTAACGTAGATCATTTTAAGAAATAATTGATCCTTTTCTAAAATGGTGGCTCCCTTTTCCCAATTATATTGGGGTCTGCTTGCAGTCTAACCGTATGGAGCGACCGCTGCATGTAAAATGCTGGTATTCTGACTGTATGTGGGCGCCTATCGGACCTCCATGACCTAGTCACTAGGTATTACGAAACGCCTTGGTGAGACGAAGCATGCTCTATACTTGCTCTACGTATATATCTATATAATCTTATTCTTCACTAGCTTATTTCCGCGGCTGAGCCCGCTCCGAGTTCGGTATTATTCCATGGGATCGTACTACTAGGATAAAAATTGTCCTATATAATCCAGGTTATAAAGTATCTGTGTGCCAAAATTCACCCGAATCCCTTTAACCGTTTTTGCGTGATTTGTTCCTCTTTCACGATAAAACGGTTGAACGGCTAGTGACATAACTACACCCAATACATCCTCACAATTATACGTATACTAGCGGACGTCCCGCGGTTTCACCCGCGTAGTTCCCGTTCCCGTGGGAGTACGGGGATAAAATATAGCCTATGTTACTCGTGGATAATGTAGCTTTCGAATGGTGAAAGAATTTTTTAAATCGGTCCAGTAGTTTTTGAGCCTATTCATTACAAACAAACAAAGTTTTCCTCTTTATAATATTAGTATAGATTATCTTCGCCCGCATAAAGTTTGATAATTGTCCCATGGGATCTTACTACCAGGATAAAAAGTATCCTATGTTTTAATCCCATGGTGCCCTTGTTTTGTTTTATTTTATCTTATCGTCTTTCCATTTTATCTTCTGTTAGTTTTGTCAAATCTTAAGAGGCTATGCTACCTCAGATTTGCAACTCTATTTGTGGTGGTTCAAACTTCGTTTGTAATATTGTTACAATAACGTTCTAATCAGCTTGCACTACAAAGCGGTTGTTTCGTCAGTCACTGCGGCCGAATAGTGCGAAATGAGAGGTTTTTATTCTTTATAAAATCAAATTTTCGTCTTTTGGAAAAAATAAAAAACATAAGACCTGCTTTATAGTTAGTTCAGTTAGTATGCAAAGTTTCATAATCTAATTTGAAGTACTTTTTGAATACCAGCGGTTTATTGTTCGATTTGGAGGTAACTTTGGGATTTTTTTCTATAGAGAAAATTTTATGAAATCGTGTTTTTGCTAAATATCAGACCTACCGTTAATCCTCAACTTTACCATATATTTATTTCAAAATTAATGCTGCAGTATTTGAGGCGTAACGGAGGATCATGCTAAGCCATTTGATGTAGTATAGGCCCGTCAATTTTCCACAATAGACATAAATTTAGTTTTTTTTTTTTTTTTTATAGTAGTTGCAGTAAGCACAGTCTAAGCTTCCACACTCAGATCCATGTAACCGGCAAAACCTCAACCCCTGTCATACAGGTTGTCCTAGTTCAGGGGTTGAGACCATACTGATGTAATGTGTTTTAAAGTTATAGAAAATAAATTATTATTAAAATCCAGGTTATAAACTATCTGTGTGCAAAATTTCACCCAAATCCGCTTAGTAGTTTTTGCGAGAGAGTAACAAACATCCAGACATCCACACATCCTCACAAACATTCGAATTTATAATATTATTTAAGTAGGATATTTTCGCATTTGTAATAGTAGTAAGATACTAAGACTTGATGCTTCTTATTTTCTGCGAGCAATAATAGGAATAAACAGTTAAACTAACCTACTAATGACGTCACGCAATAAGTTATCCTCTGAAGAACTCAATCCCAAGCGTATAATGAGACTTTTTGCAAGAAGTGTTTCATGATGTTTCGCTACAAAAAGTCGCTGTCACTAGTCGTGTACTTATGTTGTCTCCTTGACCTAATTTATCTAATGTGTAATGTCGTTACGGTCCATGCTGTCACGAGGCAGTAGAGAATTGGTGGGTACTTATATATATTGTAGTCTTTAGGTACTTTTATATATTTACACTTATTTATAGAAAGGGTTCAGTAGACTGGAAATATTTGAGGGATAAAATATACGCCGTGTTTCCGGACGATATCGAGAAACTTCGACCGGTAATATTGTACTCATCATTATGAACAACTTTTAGTATGGTACTTTGGTCCCATAGTAAAAGTTGTTGATGATTGTTGGTTGATTGGTTGTTGTTGTTAATTTTTTTTTTGGCAATTCACGAAATCAGCTGTTCCATACATTTTGACGAGTTATGCGAACATTATTGTAAGGAACAGCTAATATTTTTTTCGCGATTCAGGGTTTGGTTCCATAGTAAAAGTTGTTCATAATGATGAGTACAATGACCGGTCGAAGTTTATCGATATCGTCCGGAAACACGGTGTTCGGTACATATATTATAATCGTCTCTCTTGCTCAAAACTAGTACGGAATAAATTATCGTGAAGTAAAGACGTGTCTGTTATTTTTACAAAGTCCTACAATCAAAATTGAACCTTAATCACTCCAACATATGGTCCAAACGAGCCGAATATTAGAAACATAGATAAGGACGACCCGGCGATCGGAGAACAATAGGCCGCATTCCTGAGCCGTTTTTTGTGCACCTTTTTTTGCAAGACATCTGTGCTACGCGTGATAACTAGGGATTGCAGTACCGGAACTGAACTGGATTTTCGAATTCCCGGTACTGGAGCCTACCCAGTACCGGGAATTCCCGGGAAATTTCGAAACTTCGGTACTGGATAAAAATATTTTAATTTCGTTATTATTTTATGAGTATGACAAAATTAAACACCCAGACACTTTTCAAAATATTTAATCAACTTAGTAATTTACTAATTAGCTATAAATTTTGTAATTGAGATTACAAATCACAACCTACCACAGTACCACTTCACAATCAGTCTTTAAATTTACAATCAGTACAGTAACTATCTAATAATAATCAACAAAGTTTTTAAACGATTGAAATAATAATATAATTTTAACATTTCTGTCGTCGTGCCATGCACAAGCACTCTCTATAATAAGGTTCCTTAATTCTACTACTATAACATAAATCATTTTTAACAATAACAAACAAAATATTTACTCTTCCAGAGATATCAATCATCGCATCAATGATGTTGAAAACAAAATAATTTTAAAAATAATCAGTCATGCATTTAGTGCCATACCTAGTGAGAATAACATCAAATGTTTTTTTTAAAGGACCGTAACTGTTGGTAGTGAGTACGTAAAAATAAAATTGCGTCAAGGGTTTCGTCACTTAGTCTTGTTCGCAATCTGTTGCATATATATCCTGCTGAACTGAATATGCGTTCCGGTTCAACACTGGTTGGTGGAATGGTGCTTAAATGTTTGTGAGCTATGGTAAGATAATGTATGCATTTTGAAAATTGAACAAATTATTTTAAGTGTAAGGTAACTAGATTCATAAGTTCGATCTTTTCTATTGTGCTTAAGTAGGTATCATGTACTGTACGCGGTACCAAGACCATAGCCAAGACTATTATCGTTAAGTTGTTATGTTTTGCATCGTATTAGTAAGTTTGCATGTCTGTAAGTTTATCATAAGTTTACTTCCTCAGGCATCTACAACTACATATTAAGTTTATAAAAAAAAATATTGAGCTTTTTGTTCTACCCACTTATTGACAAGTCTCAATAACGTCAAAAATTACGTATCTCTCTGCTTCGTTATACATTCAATTCAAACCTAAACTCAGTTCAATCAATGACTATTTTAGTATATACAAACTCATCTAGTTCATGATAAAATAATTAAACAAGGATGTAATATTGTACTCACCAGTTTATTACTTTTTACAAAACACTCACTACGTCGCGTCGTCACAGTATCAAGTTAGGTGCGGCACTGTGGCAGGCGGACCGGGCGGCGGGGAAGATGCGAATCCGAAACGAAAACTACCGAATAGTACCGACTACCCTCGAGTACGAATCGTGCACGTACTTCTGTCGTGGTTGTGTTCGCGCGCCACACACGCAGTTTTAATAATCAAAATTTCGTACCAAGGATTTAGTGTTTGTGCAGTACCGGGAATTCCCGGGACATAGTTTTGATTTCCCGGTACTAAACATTTTCAAATTTCCCGGGAATTCCCGGTATTTTTAGTACCGAGAATTCCCGGGAGCAAACCCTAGTGATAACTAATTAACAAGTTATACGATTGACTTTAAACTTTAAAAAGGTGAATTGTGAGTGCTTTAAAACTATCGTAACAAGAACAATATCTTAATAACTATATAGAACAATGAGTGTTACGTTAACTAGTGAACAGCAACAGTTAGTTAACTCGTTAGAAGATCTTTATTTACTGTTACAAAAGACACAAAGTAATTTGAAGAAATGTCCGAAGCAAACATTATCAAGAGGTTATATTGAAACGAAGTTACAAACCATCGAAGGATATTGGCGAACGTTTAATACAACACATCAAGACTTAGTGAAATGTACGCCTAAGACTAAACGAAATGATCTCACATATTTCGCTAACGAAGATTACTTTGTGGTAGAAGATTTATATTCATGTTTATTAGGCGATTTGAAGGATACGTTGTCGTTGCTTTCGAAATCTACAGACAATCAGATACAAGCATGTGACGTCGCGTCGCCACCACGGGTTAACTTACCACGCATTGAGTTACCTACTTTCAACGGCAGCTATGATGACTGGCCTATGTTTCGAGATATGTTTACGTCGCTGGTACACAACAACACGTCTTTATGTAACGTCGAAAGGTTACATTACTTGAAGTTGAGCTTGGTTGGTGAACCTAAAGAATTATTGAAGCATGTTAATATCACTGATATTAATTATGAACAGGCATGGAATACACTTGTACAACGGTATGGTAACAAACGTTTAATAGTTCATTCTTTACTCCAGAAGTTATTTACTCAAAAGAAAATTACCACCCCATCGGCTACCCAAATAAAGAATTTATTAGATACAACCTCTCAGTGCTTAAATAACTTGAAGAATCAAGAAATACCTGTTGAGGGCTGGGATCAGCTGATTATATACACAGTTGTTCAAAAGTTAGATGTCGATACACACACGGCCTGGGAAGAAGATTCTTACAAGGAAGAGACTGACATCCTACCATCTTGGAAAGAATTAAAGACTTTCCTGGAAACAAAATATCGGACACTGGAGATGGTTAACCCTACATCTAAAAGGGAGCAGACGAATGTTAAGGCCAAGTCATTCCATTCCACATCACCGGAAGAGAAGACAGATACATCACCGACCAAGTCATGCAGTATGTGTAAAGCGGAGCACTCCCTGTGTCACTGCAAAGAATTTTGTAAGTTACAACCGAATGAACGCAATGAGTTTATTAAGAAAAACAATTTATGCTTCAATTGTCTGACGTCAGGACATTCTGCCAGGAGATGCCGCAATCGAATGTCCTGCCGAAGATGCAACCGCCGCCATCATACATTGTTACATCAATCCAGCAGCGGTCAGTCAGACAATGTGAGTCAGTCAACAAACCATAGTCAAATAGAGGAAGAACAAAAGAAAGCAGAACACAGTGAAAATCCTGAGTTGGCATTATCTACGCACTTTGTCTCGGAGAAGTCAACAGCGTTGCTTGCAACAGCATTAGTGCAAGTCAGAGATGAAGATGGACATAGTACAATATTGCGAGCGCTGGTCGACCAGGGCTCGCAAGCAAACTTTATTAGTGAGCGAGCAGCGCAACTGTTAAAGGTCAAGAGATCACGAATAAAGGGAACAATCACTGGTGTTGGAGCAACACAGACTACAGTCAATCACGTGATCCAAGTCGAGCTTCAATCGCGATATGATAATGACGTCAAGATTACTATCAATGCCTATGTAATGCCAACGCGATTAACATCACACTTGCCGTCTGAAACAATTACTGGTACTATGCACACCTGGCCGCACTTAAGAGGACTCACTCTGGCAGACCCGAGCTTCCATTCACCAGGGCGAGTAGACATGCTGCTGGGCGTAGAAGTTTGTGCTCAAATTTTAAAGGCTGCAATAATCAAAGGTCCACCTGGCTCCCCATGTGCCCAAAATACAAGCTTGGGTTGGATCTTATTTGGAAAGATACAAGCACAAACTTCAGAAGAACAAATACTAGTAATGCATCATAAGCTTAATCTAGATGAAATCTTGAAATCTATGTGGGAGGTTGAAACAGATGCGCAAGGAAAACTTACCGAAGAAGAAGAGGACTGCGAGAGAATATATAAAGACACGTACATACGAAATAGCGAAGGGCGCTACATTGTCAAGCTGCCATTTAAAACAGAAAACCCTCAATCACCGCATGGTAATACGAAAGAAGGAGCTATAAATAGATTATTTCACTTGGAAAGACGTTTTATGAAGAATGATGATCTAAGAAAGGATTATACTAATGCAATTAATGAATACAAAGACATGAAACACATGGAGGAAGTTCCAAGTGATGAAAGTAACAAGCCAGCTGTCTATTTACCCCACCATGCGGTGGTAAAAGAAGAAAGTGAGACTACAAAGGTCAGGCCAGTGTTTGACGCCTCTCACAGGGGCTCAAATAATGTAGCACTCAACGATGAGTTACTGGTTGGACCGCAACTTCAAGAAGATATGAGATCACTCGTCATGAGGTGGCGCCTGAAAAAGATAGCATTTGTAGCCGATATTCAGAAGATGTATCGACAAATACTCGTTTCGAAGGAGGACGCCGATTATCAAAGAATTGTCTGGCGTAACAGTCCAAATGAACCTGTAAAGGAATACCGGCTTCTGCGAGTCACCTTCGGCACGGCATGTGCACCATACCTTGCCGTCAAGACTCTGCACCAGGTGGCGAACGATGAAGGCGAGAAGCATCCTGTGGCAGCAGACACTATTAGACAAGATTTTTACATGGACGATCTGATGTCCGGTCAAGATACGGTACCCGAAGCAGTTGGTGTAGCGAAGGACGTGAAGGCAATTCTTGAGAGTGGTGGTTTCACTCTACAAAAATGGGTGTCAAACAATTCAGATTTCCTTAGAGAATTTCATCCAGCTGAGCTCAGCTCTCATGTTAACATTGATATCAAGTTAGACGGCTTGATAAAAACACTGGGCTTATCCTGGAATATGGGAGAAGATGTTCTTAAATACAACCTAAAGCTACCACCCTTATCAGAAACAGTCACCAAGAGAAAAATATTGGCCGAGGTTCAACGACTTTTTGATCCTCTGGGATGGTTAGCTCCGGCACTGGTACCTGCAAAGTTAATGATCCAGAAATTATGGCTTCAACGGGTCCATTGGGATGAAGAACTCTCACCTGAAACAAAAAACGAATGGTTAAATATTAGACACAGTTTTGAAGATATCAAATTCATGAAACTAAAGAGATGGCTGTTTACGACCCAAGAAACGTTGAAAGATGTTACTATTCACGGTTATTGTGACGCTTCAACTAAGGCGTATGGAGCTGTTGCTTACCTGAGGGTTCGAGGAGTCAACGGAGGCTATCAGACAGGAATTATCGCTGCCAAGACAAAGGTCGCTCCTATCAAGGCATTATCCCTTCCACGACTTGAGTTGTGCGGCGCAGTTCTCCTGTCAAAGTTACTAAAGCATATAAGTGAGGCGATGCGCATCCCATCGAGTCAGATATTTTGTTGGACTGATTCCACTATAGTGTTGTCATGGCTGCAAGGAGATCCCAACAGATGGCACACATTCGTAAGAAATAGAGTAATAACCATACTTGACAATGTTGGAAACAAATGGTACCACATACAGTCACAACAAAATCCAGCTGATGTCGCGTCGAGAGGAATGTTGGCTCCTGAATTGAGAAAATACGCACTCTGGTGGCACGGTCCGGAACACCTGAAACAAGGAAAAATACACATGGAAACATTAATAAATAAAGAAACTGAATTAGAAAAAAGAAAAACCATTAATACTTACCTCACAAGAGAAAGCGAAGAAAATTCCTTGTATAGAAAAATGGAAATTTTCAAAGACTTACCGGAATTACTGAAGACTATCACGTATGTTAAAAGATTTCTAAGGTTAAGACAAAATCAACCTGTACATTCGACGATCACTACTGAAGAACTCGAAGACTCGCTGCAGACCTGCATAAAAATCATACAAGATGTTATATTTCAGGAAGATATTAGAGACCTATTAGAAAGGAAACAAGTAAGAAATACAAGCCGTCTGAAGACCCTTAATCCATATCTGGATGCTAAAATGATACTCAGGGTGGGCGGAAGACTACAAAACGCTTATTATTTAGAACACGACCGTCTGCATCCTATTGTCTTAGACCACAAAAATCCACTTACCTCCTTACTCATTGCTGATGCTCACAAAAAGACGTTGCACGGAGGAGTACAACTGATGCTAAATTACCTGAGGTCAAGATACTGGATCCTGAAAGTAAAGGGTTTAGTAAAGACATACCTTCATAAATGTTTTGTTTGCGCAAGGTTGAATGCCCGATCTCGGACGCAAGTAATGGGCGAGTTACCGAAGGTGCGAGTAACCCCTGCACGGCCATTCCTCCACAGTGGCGTTGATTTTGCTGGTCCTTATGATATCCATATGTCCAAAGGCAGAGGTGCAAAAACCAACAAATCCTACATCGCCATCTTCATATGCATGTCGACAAAGGCGATTCACTTGGAGCTGGTGGGAGATTTGACGTCGGAAGCCTTTATCGCTGCTTTTCGGCGCTTTGTATCACGTCGTGGACGATGTAGTGATCTGTGGAGTGACCAGGGACGAAATTTCGTCGGAGCAAACAAGTCACTTGCAGAAGCGTTCAAGGAAGCAAACGTTGAATTTGGGGATGACATGTCCAATCTACTCGCAGCGGATGGCACTCAGTGGCACTTCATACCTGCATATAGCCCAAATTTTGGAGGCCTCTGGGAAGCCGGAGTCAAATCCATGAAGTTCCACCTCAAACGCATCATGAATACGAATTTGACATACGAAGAGATGACCACCGTATTATGTCAAGTTGAGGCATGTCTTAATTCTCGTCCTATTTGCCCACTTATTGAAACAGATTTAAACAACTTGGATGTACTAACGCCTGGCCACTTCCTCATTGGAGAGTCTCCAATTACTATACCCTCACCGAGCCTGAAAGATATCTCCCAATCAAGCTTATCACGCTGGCAACACTGTCAACGGATACTTTCAAACTTTTGGCATCGCTGGCAGTGCGAGTATCTCTCCAGACTTCAACAAAGACCTAAGTGGCAAAAAATACAAGAAGAGTTTGACATAGGCCAGATTGTTCTTATCAAAACTGAAGGATTGCCACCTGGCAAGTGGCCTTTAGGACGGATTGTGGAAAAACACCCAGGATCTGACGGAATCGCTAGGGTTTATAGCGTAAAGACTGGTACAAATACTGTAAGAAGATCAATCTCCAAACTCTGTTTTCTCCCAATCGACAATCGTTAATATTATAATGTTAATATCAAGTGTAATAATTGTGTTATTTTTCTGTCTCAATTTTTGTTAACTTAATGGTCTATTATATTTCACAAATGCATTGTTAATAACAGTTATTTTTAAAGACTCTCAATTTGTTTTGTAATTTAAAACTTATGTTGTAGTCTATCTGGAACATCATATTGTTTATCTGATAATTATACATTAATTTATATTTGATGAACATAATGTCTGCATGATTTACTTGTTAATTAATTAATATTTATTGTCTTTATGTTCAAAATGTAATTGTAAAAGGAATTTAAAATCCCTTTTGGTGGGCGGTATGTTCGGTACATATATTATAATCGTCTCTCTTGCTCAAAACTAGTACGGAATAAATTATCGTGAAGTAAAGACGTGTCTGTTATTTTTACAAAGTCCTACAATCAAAATTGAACCTTAATCACTCCAACACACGGTTCAACCTTGAAAACATGAATTATATAAGTGGGCACCATTACTTACTCTCAATGATTCTAGGCATTTGTGTAATATTAAACGCCAGGTATGGAATAGATATACACACATCAACACGGTCTAGGGATATTTCATACTCAATTAAATAGCTCGAAAAGTACTGGCCGCATTGGAATCTTTTATACACCGATTTGTTTGTAATTTATCTCAGACTAATTCCAAATTCAAATTTTTGAAAATTCTTTTGTTTCGGTGGCATAAAAATGTCTTGATGTATAGGAGAGGGAATTTTCATTTGTGCGAAATTTAGAAAACAATACGAATTACGTTTAGTTAGTTTTTTTTCATTTTTAAACGAAAGATAAAGTTAAAATTGAGGTATTGTAGCCATGCAACGCCGACATTTGACGAGGGCGGAGATGTTACGAGCTGTGGGAATGCTGGAAGCTGGATCTGTTCAGCGTAATGTTGCTGAGGCCATAGGGACCCATCAAAATGTAATTTCAAGATTGTGGACACGCTATCGTGCCACAGGTGAAGTAGTGGAGAGGCACCGGGGGCCAAGTCGCATCACTACCCCCAGACAAGACCGATTTTTGCAAATTACTGCGCGAGCACAACCAAATGCAACGGCGACTCAATTGGTCCAAAGGCTGCGAGTGGAACACCAAGTGCTTGTGAGTGACCAAACTGTAAGAAGGCGACTGCATGAAAGCAATCTACACTCTCGTAGACCACTCCGGGTCCCACCTTTACGGAGAGGCAATCGTGGACGACGATTAGAATGGGTTCGGAACCACGTGGACTGGGGCCGTGCGTGACCAATGCTCCAATGTGCTGTTCACGGATGAATCCCGGTTCGGCTTCCATCCAGATTCACGAATGACGCGTGTTTGGCGAGTTCCTGGACGATGGAGCCGTCTCCAGAACCCTCAGGAAGTTCACCCATACCAAGGAGGAACAATTATGGTTTGGGCAGGAATTCGTCTTGGAGGACGGACGGATCTCGTTTGGGTGCGGGGCAATATGACGGCAGAACGATACGTCCAACAGGTGCTGGGGCCCGTAATCTTGCCCCACAGAACACAAATGGGGCAAGATTTCCTGCTCATGCACGACAATGCCCGGGCACACACGGCGAGAACGGTAGCAGCTTGGTTACATACACATAATGTTAGGGCCTTAGACTGGCCTGCTCAATCGCCAGATCTAAATCCCATTGAGCATGCGTGGGATATGCTGCAAAGAAGAGCTCTGAAGGAAGTTCCTGAAAATCTGGCTACAGAAGATCAACTTTTTGCGCACCTCAGAAGGACATGGGACAATATTCCGCAGCAAGACATTGACAACCTTGTTCTGAGCATGCCGAATCGTTGCCGATGTGTTATAAACATCATGGGCGCTTTCTCAGACTACTAACTTCAAGTTTATAAACACAAATTAAATGATTTTTCTATTTTTTTCAGTTTTTACTCACAAATTAAAAGTTCATTCATATACGGTTTCCGTCTATGCTTCATTTTTTTTCCATAAAATCCTGAAATTTTAATCTATACCTTAACTATTATTAAAAAATGGTAGAATATTAAATAACGTATCTTTTAAATATATACATGTCATATAAATAATTAACACATTGATAGTAATTCGCTTTTTTAAAAATATCCCTAGACCGTGTTGATGTGTGTAACTTCAAAATTGAGTGAAGAGCATGAGGGTTCGATTCCCTGGTCGGAATAAGTTTTATTGAGTTTTTCTATCAGGAATTTCTCAGTAACAGCCACGGAGTCTGGATTTGGGCCCAGTTGATGGCAATAGGCTCGTATTACATAGACTTAGACATAACTTGCGAAATGTGGGTGTACTGTTAGGTAAGCCTCTACGGGTTATTGTACATTCGTCACAAAGTTAATTCGCCACGAAAAAAAGTATGTGTAAACTCGCCACAACTCTATTTTCATGAAGGAAAGTCCGCCATATTGTTTATTTCCGTACAGATAGCAGAAAAATCAAACAATAAGTAGATTATAACGTTATTTATTTATTTTTAATAATCACAGAAATTCACATATAAATCACAATTCTACTTACAGTTAAAATATACGCTAATATTGTCTGGTTTTGTTCTATTTTAAGGCCACATTGTCAAGGACAGCGTGACCTGCGTGACACGCCGAATCTATACATATAATAAATCTGTAGAAAAATTGTTTTGGTACATCAAAAATATTTTGAAAATAAATTGCTAGGGTGTTAAAGGATAACCAACAAAACTCATTTCCAGCAATTTTTGAATATTTGTCTGTTTATCTGTTTGTCTGTTTCGATGATCAAGCATCACGTAAAATTTACGCAACCAATGTAGATAACTTATATACATAAAATTTGACACATAAAATTGTGCATATCTTGAGGTATTATTTAGTTTTTGTTTCATCGTAATCGGTTAATGCTATCAAAAGATATATGAGTTTAAAGTGTTCAAGAAGAACTAATCATCAAATGTAAGATGCAGCGACATCTATTGTACTAAAATGGTATAGTACTAAAAAAATCCGCGATAGCATAATGTCTATATTTTAAGGTTTACACTCTCTCTAACCCTCTCTCGCTCTCATGCAGACGAAGTTGCGCGGGTCAGCTAGTTCTAAATAAACATGTATTGCAAGTGGCTGGTTTGCTTACAACATTACAATTATATGAAAAAAAATCTTTTTTATTTTACAAATTACTTAAACATTTATTTGTATTCAGTAAGTATGTACATTATTTACAATTTACAAATCTAATAAACTAAACTAACTTAAAAAATGGCGTCAAAAAACTCCTCAACACTGTCAACTGGTAATGTCCCCAAGATACTGGACGTTTTACGTCGACGTTACGTATTATCTATGATAAACGGCCGAAAAAATTGATGTTTCGAATTTTGCGGAATGAAACGGAAGGACCTGATTGCCTCGTATATTGCTAACAGCTCTTGATCGTACGGGCTGTACTTCCTCTGCGAAGGGCTGAGGTTCCTCGAAAAGAATGGCAGTCGCTGCCTTTCCGTCTTACTCCGCTGCTGCAGTACGGCTACAAAAATATTGATACAGCGAGCGAGCGAGCGTGTGATAGCATGTGCAGGAGCGCAGGAGAAAAGAAACTTTTTAGAAATCATTTTCATTACGAGCGCTAAAAACCAATAACTTTGTTTGCTACCAGTAAATTATGTACCTATGAAGACTTGTGACGAATTTACACATAGTTTTTATGCATGTGACGAATATACTTTCAATGTATGGAGTTTACAAAAATGTGACGAATTAACTTTGTGACGAATGTACAATAACCCAAATAAAAAAAATCATCATCATTTATTTTGTTTCTCTTTTTTGTTTATTTTTTATACTGTGTGCACTTGTGGCGTGCGCCAAAGAAATGTATTTTCTTTCTTTCTTTTCTTTATTACCGAGCTTTAGCGAGGTTAAACCGCACAGACGGACGCACAGACTGACAGATAGCCGGACAGACAGATGAACAGACAGACGGACAGACAGACGGATGGACAGACACACATACAATACTAACGAAACGAATTAAAATAAAGAGGTTATAATTCTATGAAGTTGAAGTTGTTCGTGTGGCTTTTGGACCGATTACCTTGGTCTTCGACGAAGATTTTACTTTATGCTCTAGAGCTTAGAAAACGACTTTATGTCGCCTACGAACGACATAAAGGCGAACTATAGAGCATGAGAAATAAAAAAGTTATTATAGCGTAAGGTACTCTAGATTAGTCTACATGACGCTGCTTTGAAAATTTATATCATCACGCTACTACTAATAGGAGCGAAGCATCAATAATAAATGTAGCAAAAACGGGGAAAATTTATTTCTTTTGAGAACTTCCGTTACGAGCGCTGCTTAAACGGTTAAAGTTAGGCAACAATCATGTATGAGAGAATTGTTCCTCTTAAAAAGTAAAAAAAATAATACGCGATAGCATAATTATTTCTATCTTATAAGGTTGAGTCACACTCTCTCTAACCCTCTTTCCCTCATGTGACGCAGACGAAGTTGCGCGGGTCAGCTAGTCTACACTAATATTAAAGATTTGTATTTTTGTGTGTGTGTGTATGTTTGTAATAAACTCAAAAACTACTGCGCCGATTTCAAAAATTCTTTCACCGTTAAAAAGCTACATTCACCCTGAGTAACATAGGCTATATTTTATACCTGTACTCCCACGGGAACGGGAACTACGCGGGTGAAACCGCGTGACGTCCGCTAGTAATAGATAAAGAAGCAATTATTTAATTCAACACCAACTAAGTATCACGCGTCACCTTGAAATTAATAGGTGCCATTTCCAGTATTTTCTTACTTTTACGTTTTAAAGCTCAACGTACTGTTCTGACCTGCCATCATAAATCATCTTTAACCCAATTACTTTAAAGTCCAGTTTACTCAACATTTCCATTATCACATTCTCATTTCCACAGCCTTTATTTCTATACTTCCAGCACTTTTTTTACCTGTCCGTACTTATTCATTATTCAGCTAGTCCAGTGCATTGACCCCAGGAAATAGGGTCACTCTCTAGAGTAAAGTACCTCGAGGTACGCTGCCGGGTTGATTGCTGAGAATTTTTGATTTGACCGGCCGGCGTTTTTCACTAACGGCGTAAAATTATCTCGAGAAGTGTTCGAATTTACAGGAATATCTGCCCTATCAGGGATTCTTGTTGGAAATGCCTTTACGGCATCGAGAAAATAAAGATAATTGGGAATTATTATCTGTTTTGCCCCGTCTTTTGATTGATAACTATAATCACGCAACAAATCTGAACATTTTCTTACTTAGATTTTTTTTCTTGAATTTACAAATAACTGGTGAAATGTGGGTATAATGGTTAGCTACACCTGTGTCTAGCCCTTCGGAGACTACAGGCGTGATGTTATTTTATGTAAGTGTAAATTCGTGAATCGGCCTTTATAAGAGGTGAGATGAAAATCATTCGATGGAAACTTACATTCTACTCGAATGTACATACATGCAAATCATCATCTGCTTAGCTTTTTCCCAACTATGTTGGGGTCGGCTTCCAGTTTTACCGGATGCAGCTGAATACCAATATTTTAGAGCGACTGCCTATCTCACCTCCACAACCCAGTTAGTACCGGGTAATACGATACCCCTTGGTAAGACTGGTTGTCAGACTTTTTGGGCCTCTGACTACCTAACGACTGTCAAAGATCTACAAATGATAGCCGGGACCAACGGCTTAACGTGCTTTCCAAGGCACGGAGGAAACTCGGTATGTAATAGGTGGTCACCCATCCACAGACCAACCTAGGCAAGCACGGCTTAACCTAACGATAGACCCGAGCGGCTGTTATAATTTCGCCACGAGCTCCTCCGTAGTACATACATACAAATACATAGTAATAATTGATACACAAATATATGTACTAGCCATATTAGATTAACAATGTGACTTGTGAAATCGTGTTAACATAATCCCTTACCGTGCAACACCCGATTGGCTTCATCAATGCGATTCTAATGCTAATAACCTGCAGTAAGCTATCCATGTTAACAGTTTTACTTATTTATTATGTATTTATTCATATAACAATTCGCATTGTGTTTAAATTACTTTGTACAATAATTAATATTTATAGCTATAACAACAAATTATGAATATAAAAAACAGTACAATTTACTCAATTTAAAATCTAAAATAATATTTATGATAAATATTGTGTCAATAGAATGTAAATAGTAATTATATAAATTATTATTTTCGTTTATTCATTTATATCCTTATTTATTTACATTTTAAGTATTTCTGAAAATAAAACTTAACAAACAAAAAAACACTTAAAAATATAAAAAAATAGTAGTCCGCCGGTGTCGGGAGCAGGGTCCCAGCCACCGGTGGTTAGGGCTGCAGAGACAGGAACCTCCTCACAATGCGAGCCTTATCGAGGAGAACTGCCTTCTGAATCAGGCCCTTGATCCAACCGCCTAAAGAGAGCTTCGATAGATGGTCATCGAAGCTCTTGGCTATAAGGCCATTGGCCGTCACGACAATCGGCACAATGATAACCGAGTTCATATTCCACATGTCGCGAACCTCGTGTGCCAAGTCGAGATATTTTATTTGTTTCTCTTTCTCAGCTTTCACGAGGTTCTCGTCATGCGGAATGGTAACATCGATTATCATTACGCGGCGCGCTGATCGGTCCATCATCACTATGTCAGGCTTATTGGCGACAATAGTCCTGTCAGTAATGATGGACCGATCCCAGTACAGCGTGACATGGTCATTTTCGAGAACTGGGTCGGGCACATACTTGTAGTACGGTACCTCAGATTCCACAAGTTTATATTTCAAGGCAAGTTGCTGGTGTATAATCCTGGCTACTTGGTTATGCCTGTGCAAGTACTCGCCGTTGGCCAGACGAGAACAACCAGAAATAATATGTCTGATGGACTCACCCGGAAGGTGGCATGCCCGACACACGTCAACCGTCCCGTCCTTCATAATATATTTCCGGTAGTTGTTCGTCAACATAACTTCGTCCATAATCGCACAGACAAAACCTTCAGTTTCCCCAAAGAGGTCGCCGAAACTTAACCAGGACACGGACGCTAGAAAATCTACATCGGGCCCATGAAGAGCCCGGTAGAAGCGCCCGTGAAGCTCTTTGCCTTGCCATACTTCCTTGCGGTCATCGGTGGTAAGTACCTCAGGTCTGTGCCAGTTCTCTTTAGCCATGGACAGCGGGGTGAGTCCCTTGTCCACTGCGACCACATCTCGGTGCATACCCACCTCGGCTTTTAAAAAATATTCTCTGAGACTGCACACCTCGCGGTTGTGGAGGGTCTTCGCGTTTAAAAAGCCTCGACCTCCGCACTTCCGCGGGATGTACAGTCTCATAACCGATGATCGTGGGTGATGCATCCGGCTTTCGGTCAGCAGTGTACGAACTTTTCTATCCAGGGCGTCGAGTTCGGTCTGAGTCCATTTGAGTATGCCGAAAGAGTACATTAAAACCGGCATGACCCAACCATTGAAGGCGCGCACCTTGTTCCCACCTGAAAGAAGGCTATTTAACACCTTTCTCAGGCGAGCGAAGAAGCGCTCCCTCAATGATTGCTTCATGTCAGTTACATTAATGCCTAACGCTTCCGACATACCCAAATACTTATAGGTTTCGGATGAGGAAAGAGATTTCAGGTGTATGGAGTCCGAGAGTTGAAGTCCCTCGGACTCCATAATCTCCCCTCGCTTTACATACATGACTGCACATTTGTCCACACCAAATTCCATCCTGATGGCGCTACTAAAAGTTTTAGTTACTTTCAGTAGCTCCATCAGTCGCAATTTGTTGGGAGCAAAGAGTTTCAGATCATCCATGTAAAGCAGGTGAGATATAACCTGACCATCCTTCCTCAACCGGCAGCCTAGGCCTGAATTCTCCAGCAATGTGCTTAGAGGATTCAGGGCTAAACAGAACCAAAGTGGACTCAGACTGTCGCCCTGGAATATTCCCCGCTTAATCCATACAGGCTCATCGCTCCCCTGGATCTGTCGACATCCTGGATATCGAAGGACCGTCTTCCATTGCCCCATACATGACTCAAGAAAGGTGCGTAGAGTTGTATCTACTTTGTACAACTCTAGCACCCTCATGAGCCACGTATGTGGCACCGAGTCATAGGCCTTCTTATAATCTATCCAACATGTCGACAGATCTTTGCGAGATCGACGAACCTGTTGGCTAATGGCCATGTCGATGAGGAGTAGCTCCTTACTACCGCGGGACCCATTCCTACATCCATTGTGAGAGGCTGACATGATGGAGTTTTTGTCAATGTGTGTATTAATTTTCATTCTCAGAATGGATGTAAGAAGCTGGAGATCGTCGACAAACACGTGATCGGTCTATAATTTTTGGGTTCCGCGGGACTACCTGACTTATGGAGCAGGTGGGTAACGCCTGTTGTTAAAAACTGTGGGAGGGACCCGGACTCTAAGGATGACTGGAATTGCGATGCCAGGCAAGTGTGTGAACTACTAAACCATTTGAGCCAGAAGTTGTGCAGTCCGTCCGGTCCCGGGGATTTCCAATTTGGTAACGGACGAACTGCTCTGGCTACATCTAAAGGTGTTATAAAAATTGGCTCCATTTCTGGGATAGGTTCACACACTCGCTCGACATCACGCATCCAGTCAGCCTCAGTATGACAAACGGGTACCGACCAGATGCTGCGCCAGAAAGAACTCGTGGCGGCATCATCCGGGCGGCACACGTCTGTCATATTTTGCTCGGGTCGCTCCCAAGCTCTGTATACCCACCTCTCATCGCTCTGGAACATGCGATTCTGTGAATACCGATCAACTCGCCGCTTATACCTCCGAATACGGTTCGCCCATGCATAAACTTTCTGCTTCAGGAAGTCGATGCGCTCTGTGGCACGGGATATGTATTCTTGAGGACTGATTTCAGTCCCCGAGAATGCCCGCCTCACAAAGCGCATCACCCGTAGTCGTGTATTGCCCTCCCTGAAGCAGTATAGTTTGCCGATGAGTACCCTGGCCTCGTCGACACGGTGCTCGATCCTGCGCTGCCAGGCTGGTACGGCTGATTTTGGTCGAGTAGCTACGTCACAATTTGGGAACTTGACATTAGCTAAACGACATGCCGCAACAGCCCCACAGAACAGGATCGAGTGTGTATCAACGAGGTTCTCGCTACTCTCGAATATATGTTTGAGTTGCGAGTCCAAGGCACACACCAACGCCCTATTTTTCTTATGCATGGGTAACCGTGGTAATCGGGGCCTAAGTTCGGTAGGAGTGGACCGATATTCACGAAGCGCATCCTCCAGAGCGTTCCTCAATCGCTCGTTGCACTGGCTACTTACCGTGGCAACCCTATCATCCTCCTCTACAACAGCAGGGATCGACCGCGGTAGGGTTCCGTTAATATCTGACACTTGCACCGCGGTTTGTGTCGGAGTTAGGATGATAAGGTTGCTCAGTACTTCTGAGCGCAGCCTATCAAGCGCGGCGTCGTCCAACCTGTGGTTGTGTTGGATAACCCGCACCTGATCCGACAGTCGTTGGGCCGAGACCGGAAATTATTATACTTATTATTATGTCAAACTATATACTTATAAATCTATTCTCTAAAATGCAAAAAATCGAATAATATCTTGAATAAATATTTAATGTCAAAAGGTAAATTACTAAATATAAAAACTATTCACCATCATTTGTCATCAATTCAGTTAAAGAATATAAACATTTATTCAACAGGAACGCTTTAAGTTTGGCTTTGAATAGAGTACCTTTGTAAATCAATGATCTTAAGTCAGTAGGAAACTTATTAAAATAATAATTCTACTGCAAGTTCACGTTCTTCCTTGTGATTCGTGCTCGTGTATGTATTTCGCAAAGTGGCTGAGTATTACTAAAACATATAAACTTGTATTATACGTGTACTTATACGTATGTGATTAACGGTTCACTCATGTCTGTTTAACCCTTTCGGCTAATTTAGGTGTGATGTTGTTTTGTGATAAAAGTACTTAACTTCTATAAAACGAAACCCGAACATTTTAATAACAGATCGGATTTTTTTTGGTCTTTCGATCCGCAATTGGTCAATTCCTTTGTGTATTGGTCTTTTAATCCGCTCTTCATTGTATGTTTTCAGTCTTTTCTTTTGTCTTACATTGGTGTCGACAGAGATTTTGTAATTACAACTATTACTACTGGTTGATGCCAGTTATGAGAATAGCGGTCATTGCCCTTTCCCTAATATCTCTTCGAACGTACCAAAACAAATAAACCGTGTATCGTTTTTCATTACAAAAAATGTTGAAGATCACGATAGATGACTATTCCAGACTTGAACAGGCTTATTTTTTGTTTTCAAAGTTAAGAAGTTTAATAAATGTAGGTGGGTCAATGACCGCTATTCTCATCTTAACTGGCACCAACTATACACATTGATTTTTCCCTGGCTACACATTACAACTCAGCGGTGCGTTTTCTACACATTCGATTCGGTTGTAATTATTGCAAAACAAAGCCGATCTGAAGCAATTACTATACATACTTAATCGCTTTCATTTTGCCTTTGCCAATGGGCGCGAGTCACCACATTTTATGTTAAGCCAAGCGGGTTTTTAAAGAACATAGGGCCTATTTTCGATTTTTGCACGCTAATATTATGTGCGTAGCACCTCTGACAGATTCTTTTGTTCAAGGTTTGATGCTTTATAGATCTTAGAATAAATGTCATTCTTTAATAACTAAGAAGAAATACCTACCTCTATCCCAATAAAGAAGTTATTCTAGCTTTATTATTCTCAATGCATTCTCGTTGATCATAACACTAGCGGACGTCACGCGGTTTCACCCGCGTAGTTCCCGTTCCGATGAGAGTACGGGGATAAAATAGAGCCTATGTTACTCCCTGATAATATAGCTATCCATTGCTGAAAGATTTTTTGAAATCGGTCTAGTAGTTTTTAAGTTTATTCGTTACATACAAAATTACAAATCTTTCTTCTTTATAATATACTAGCTGACGTCCCGCGGTTTCACCCGCGTAGTTCCCGTTCCGTTCCCGTGGGAGTACGGGGATAAAATATAGCCTATGTTACTCAAGGTGAATGTAGCTTTCTAATGGTGAAAGATTTTTTGAAATTGGTTCATTACTTCCGGAGATTACAGATATCGCAGATTATTAGTTTGTATGTAGGGGATACAAACTTACAAATAAATGTTACCTCTTTATAATATTAGTATAGATATAATATATAATAATAGTATATAAGTAACTATAAGAGCCATGCGGGCTGCAATACATAACAAATTGCGATTGTTATTGCTCCTTAAGAATGTGAGTCACGTCAAACAATAGAGTATGAAATTTTATAGTTCCTACATAAATATGTAATAGAGAATTTTATTGCGGACTTGAAAGATCTTAGTAATAAAGTCGGGTTTTGTTCAACACACACAGAAGCATATTTATTTGAAATTACAATGTTTTATCAACGTAACAAAGTAAAATATACCTACATTTTATTATATACTATTCCACAACGTAGGTACTACACACTTTCTAGGTTCTAAATCAATATTTTTTAGAAGTATATGACAGAGAAACCCCAATAGTCTGTCGAATGATAATGAATTAACTATGTTATATTACACAATCATGTGATCATGTGATTTCGTCTGTGTAAATGTTTTCACCACATTAGGTGCCTATAATCGCGAACCGGAAGACGTTGCGTTGGAAGACCTCTTACTAGGTGGACCGATGACCTGGTGAAGGTTGCGGGAATCCGTTGGATGCGAGTCGCACGGGACCGGTCAATGTGGCGACACTTGGGGGAGGCCTATGTCCAGCAGTGGACGTCTTTTAACTGAAATGATGAGGTGCCTATAACAATTTGGTTAGTTTCACGTGTAGGTAAGCAAAAAGACGAGTGATGTTCACATAACATTCCTAGCAAAAACTAAAAACTACATTTACAGGTCTATAAAGTAGTTTATTACCTACACTACACTAGCCTTCTACCTTCATTGCGTTATGCTCGTACTTTCGTACATGACAAGTAATTTAACTGTCGATCGCTCAAGCCATAACTCATTTTGGCTGGGGTATCTGCTAAATTAGCAACTCTGTTTGCGGTGGTTCAAACTTCGTTTGAAATACTGTTAGAATAAAGTTCTAATCAGCTTGCACTACAAAGCGGTTGTTACGTCCGTCACTGCGGGCCTATTAGTGCGAAATGAGTGGTTTTTATTTAATTGTAGCCTAATAAATCATTAGATCAAAATTCCAATTGTACGCTTTGTGAAGAAAAACGTGACAAATATTTGTGTGAAAAAAATTTATTAAAACTTAATGCCGTTTAGGAGTAGTTACGAAATTTCAAAGAAAATATGCTTCACTTTGAAGATTTTTTTTATATAGTAATAATAAAGCTATAATTATTTCAATTGTACCAATTAAAGTTTAGAGTCTATCAAGCAACATATAATTTTTTTGGACATTTATATTCACTCATCAAAGAGGAGTTACATGGAGAAAACCTCTCATTAGCAGGTACCACCCCCTTAATGGAATACTTTGAAAAGTTTCTACGGTTAATGATCAATATCGTGGTTATTAAAAGCTTCGAAATTAAGCACGTTTTATTGAGTTTCGATTTTGTAGCTGATGGTTTAAGCAATAAAAGGGCGTGACGAATGCTGTGATCACCATCCATACGTCATAATATTATAGTTTAATAAACTTAAACACACGCTTTAAAGGGACTTCTTTTTATTTCTGGATTTTTGTCGAGCAAACCCTTAACCCATAATCATAGGATTGCATAAAAAATAAGTAGTCCGCCATCTTTGGGAGTCTGCCATATTGGATGTAGAAAGTCTTAACTTAGCGAACCATGCATTGTTAAACTAAATATGTTTGCAAAATTTTCAGCTCAATTGAAAACCGGGAAATGGGTCAAATTTAACTTCAAAGATTTTTCGTCATAGTTACAAATGAAGCTAATAAAATTAATAAATGCTAAAATTACCGTTTCTGTTTGCATTTTAACGCCTCAACGGATTTTGATGATTGGTATGGTACACAAGCAGACCATAAACTGGGCTAGGTCAACGGATATTTTTTATCCCAGTAGAATGTTCTAATGTTCTTATCTCAACATGAATGATGTAACCAATATTTTGATTGAAAATAGTGTCTATGGAGTTTTTAGGGTTCCGTACCCAAAGGGTAAAAACGGAACCCTATTACTAAGACTTCGCTGTCTGTCCGTCTGTCTGTCTGTCCGTCTGTCCGTCTGTCTGTCACCAGGCTGTATCTCATGAACCGTGACAGCTAGACAGTTGAAATTTTCACCGATGATGTATTTCTGTTGCCGCTATAACAACAAATACTAAAAACAGAATAAAATTAATATTTAAGGGGGGTCCCATAGGGGTGCGATGTCAGAAGTCCTCCACGTGTGTCTGGCGGCTGCTGGTCCCTCTCGATACGTCTGGAGGGAAGAGCAGCTGCTGGGCCGGTGCACCCTGGACGCGGCGGTATCCTTCTCCGGGGAATGAGAGGAAATGAGAGTTTTCTTTTATCCCCCGGGGAATGTGACCGCCGCGGCTAATGAATCTGACAAAGGTAGGGTCCTTTCAGGACCAACGGTGCGTTCCTCTGCGTGACCCTCTGTAAAGCAGAGGGCACAGCTGAGGAATGAGGGCGGGCTTGGTGTGCACTCACCCTGCCTCCGAGCAGACAGAGAAGGATCTGTCCTCCTCTGTCACCGCCAATCTCGTAATCTGGCTATCGAAGCGCTGTGGATCAGGTCTCGCGGTTTCGATAGGGGACCGAGGGTCTTGGCTTAACCGCCCGGACCGCGAGGTAGAAAACCTCTATAAAAAGTTACCCCGAATCCCAAGTGGCGACGCACCGCGAGGGGATGTATGGCTGACGGGTGTTCCATGGAACAAATCAGTCGCTAGTGCACTCCTCGCCAGGGTACCTGCAGACCCCCATGGCGAGTAATAAATACTTAAATCTGCCCTTCTAGGTACAGGGGTCTCTGCCTAGATTGAGAATATTTCCCCCATACTCGTGGGATTAAGTATGGATATAAAAACAAAAAAAAACAACACCGCCGGCAACGGCAAAGAAGAGGAGAGGAGGGATGCGGCGTCGGAGTCCGACGTTGCATCAAGTGAGGTGAGCGCGGGAGGCTCAGAGAGCTCCCGTCGCGCGAGGGCCGGGACGCCTGCGGAGAACAGCAAGTTCTTCCGCAAGCGCCCCAGGCGGGATGGCGACCGGGGGTCGTCATCCGGAGATGAGGAGGCCTCGGCCCGAAAAATCCCCACCAACAAGCGTGGGGGGATCCGGGGCAAGGGGAGGGGGCTCCCTGCCTCCGTGAGGTCGGCAAGAGTTGCCGAGGAGGTGCGCCCCCCGGGCACTACTGTTCCCGGGCCTGGCGATGAGGCGGGTGAAACTGGCGGCTCCGAGGCGGAGCGTAAGGCCAGGTTCACAAAGGCGGTGGAAGCCGCGATAAGGGGCGTGGCCAATAAGGTGAAGACAGGCACGAAACTTAAGGCCATACCCGCGGCTTCCGCCTCCATCTTGGCGGCAGCGGAGGCCAATTTTGCGGGGCCTTCCCCTCCTCCGCCTCCGGTAGGTGGAGAGGAGTTGGCCAAGTTGCGGGAGGAAGTGGCCCGCCTGACGGCCACCACGGAGCTTCTCCAAAAGGAGAATGCGAAGCTCCGGGCAGATCTGGCCAGCCTGGGGGGGCCGGGCTCTCAAAAGGGGGGCCAGACCCAGCGGCCTACTCAGCCCGAACCGGCGGAGAACCAGATCCTAAATCTGGTTCGGAAGGAGCTGGCTGCTTTCGAGCAGCGGTTCTCCGTCCTGGAGGGAAGGGTCCTGCGCCCCCCCCTGGGTGCAAACAGGGCAGCCGCGGGCCCGAGCACGGTGTCGTACGCGGCTGCCGCTGCGGCTGTGGCACCCGCACCCGGACCGGGGCCGGCGAGTCAGCCCTCCGGCAGGGCTGTGGCGGCCACCTCCGAAAAGCCGTCTTCGGCGAATCTGGCGCCGGCCAAGAAGTCGCCCAAGAAGAGGAGGAAGGGCAAGGCAGCGGCACAGGCGGTGACGGTGCTGGCGCCAGTGCCAGCGGCGATTAGGCCAGTGCCGGCGGCAGGCCAGCTGCCGCCGCCACCACCGCCCCCCCAGCCCCCGACACCTGCGGCTGAAGCCGGATGGCAGGTGGTCGGGGAGAAGAAGAAGGGGAGGAAGGCGGCCAAAAAGGCCCGAAATGCGGAGCGGCAGCGCCAGCACAGGGCGCGAAAGATCGCGGCTAGGCTCCGCGCCCCGAAGACCGCGGCTGTAGTGATCACACTACAGCCGGACGCGGAAAAGAGGGGCGTGTCTTACCGCGATCTCCTAGCGAAGGCAAAGGAGACGGTGGACCTGGGGGAGCTCGGGATCACCGGGGGCCTCCGGCTTAAAGTCACCGCGACGGGAGCTCGGTTGCTGGAGATCCCCGGGGAAACTAGTGGCTCGTCCGCTGACGCTCTGGCTGAAAAGCTCAGAGCGTCCCTAAACGCGGACGAGGCCCGAGTGTCCAGGCCCGTCAGATGCGCAGACTTGCGCATCCTGGGTCTGGACGACTCGGTGACCGAGGAGGAGGTGGTGGCCGCCGTCGCCAGGTCCGGAGGGTGCCCTGCCGATCAGGTCAGGGCAGGCACCCTTCGCCCGGACTCCACGGGCATGCGAACCGTCACGGTGAGCTGCCCTGTGACGGCGGCCAAGACTATTGTGGAGGGCCGTAGGCTATTGGTGGGCTGGGTTTCAGCGCAGGTGAAGCTGCTGGAACCCAGACCTCTGAGGTGCTACCGATGCCATGTGGGACACCATGTGTCAGTGCAATGCGCCTCGGAGGTCGACCGCAGTGGCCTCTGCTTCCGATGCAGTAAGCCCGGTCACACATCCGCGACTTGCTGCGACACGCCGCACTGTGCCGCATGTGCGGCGGCCGGCAAGTCAGCTGATCACCGGGCTGGGAGCAAGGCCTGCGCTGCACCCACCAAGACCAAGGCCAGAGGCAGGGGAGGGCCCTCCACCGCCACCACCACCACCGTCGCCACAGCCGCAGCCGCAACCGCAGCCGCTGCCACTGTCGCCGCCACCGCCGCCGCGACAATTGTGCCCGTAGAGGGGCCCTCACAGGGGGCCCGAGTGGAGGAAGCGGTAATGGAATGCCAATAACGGCGCCATTACGCTTCCTCCAAGCGAATATCAACCACTGCGCCTGCGCTCAGGATCTGTTGCTCCAGAGCATGGCGCAGTGGTCGATTAACATCGCTGTGGTCGCTGAGCCGTATTTTGTCCTGCCCAGGGAAGACTGGGTGGCGGACCTAAGCGGCTCAGTGACCATAGTGTCGTCGGCCGCCGCCGGCACCCCGACCCTTGAAGGTGTCAGGAGGGGTCGGGGGTGCGTAGCAGCCCGGTTCGGGGAGATTGTAGTGGTGGGAGTCTACTTCTCCCCGAGCCGAACTCTCGCCGAGTTCCACAACTCTCTCGCAGAGTTGAGTGTCGTCGTTGGGAACCATTCCCTCCCCGTGGTTGTCCTCGGGGACTTCAATGCCAAGAACTTGGCTTGGGGTTCTCGTTGCACAGACGTGCGGGGAAGGATGGTGGAAGACTGGGCCCTGGAGAAGGGCCTGGGTGTCCTAAATCGGGGTTCTGTCCCCACGTGTGTGCGGATGCGGGGCGAGTCGGTGGTGGACATTTCGTTCGCTAGCCCCGCTCTGTCGCCGCGTGTCGTTGACTGGCGTGTCATGGAGGGGGTGGAGACCTATTCCGACCACCGGTACATCCGGTTCGACGTCTCCACCCAGAACTCAAGCGCGCCGGTCCAACAGGCCCCGAGTGGTCCGCGCTGGGCGCTGAAGCAGCTGGACCGGGAGCTCCTCCTGGAAGCCTCGATCGTGCAGGCCTGGGTGACATCACCGGACAGGCCTGCCGACGTTAACAATGAGGCAGGGTGGTTCCAGGAGGCCATGTCTGACATCTGTGACGTGGCAATGCCCCGTGTTCGGCCAAGAAGCGCCCGGCGTCAGGTGTACTGGTGGTCACGTGAGCTGACATCTCTGCGCAAGGCGTGCGTGGCTGCACGACACCTGTACGCCAGGCATCGCAGGCTCCGCATCCGCCCACCGGATGCGGCAGCCATTGAGGCGGAGCTCTATGAGGGGTACAGAGCGGCGAAGACCGCCCTCCGCGAAGCGGTCCTGCGGGCCAGGGATCAGGCCCGCGAGGAGTTGCTGGGGACTCTCGACAGAGATCCATGGGGGCGCCCTTACAAGTTGGTGCGGGACAAACTCCGCCCCTGGGCGCCCCCACTGACGCAGAGTCTCCGGCCTGAGCTCGTGGAGGACGTGGTGAGCGCTCTGTTCCCTTCGCGAGGGGAACACCCACCCCCGCCTATGGCTCCGCCGCCTGCGGTGCTGGAGGCGGATCATCAGGACGACGACGACGACACTCCGGAGGTGACTGGGGTAGACCTGAGAGTGGCGGTACGCAGGCTCAGTGCCAAAAATACCGCCCCGGGACCCGACGGCTTGCCTGGCAAAGCCTGGGTCCTGGCTTTGGAGGCTCTCGGGCCCCGACTGGAGGGGCTCCTAAGCGCATGCTTGGAGAGAGGCCAGTTCCCGCTTCGTTGGAAGACGGGGAAGCTGGTCCTCATCCGGAAGCCGGGGCGCCCTGCGGACTCTCCGTCCGCATACCGGCCCGTGGTGCTGCTCGACGAGGTGGGCAAGCTCTTTGAAAGAGTCATTGCAAACCGCCTCGCCGAGCACCTTGCGGGGACTGGGCCGGACCTTGCGGAACACCAGTATGGTTTCCGCAAGGGGCGCTCTACGGTGGATGCCATCATGCGCGTGAGAGCCCTCACGACGGGGGATGCGGTGTCTAGGGGGGGGGTTGTCTTGGCGGTGTCTCTCGACATCGCCAACGCCTTCAACTCCATGCCCTGGAGCTGCATTAGGGAGGCACTCCGGTATCACCGGGTGCCGACCTACCTCCGTCGAGTGGTCGGGGACTATCTGACGGACAGAGCCGTCATCTACCCCGGTCGCAGCGGAGAATGGAACCGGCGAGAGATGTCGTGCGGTGTTCCGCAGGGATCGGTCCTAGGGCCGTCCTTGTGGAACATCGGTTACGACTGGGTGCTGCGCGCCGACCCCCCTAGTGGTGTCAGCGTAGTTTGCTACGCTGACGACACGCTGGTGCTGGCCCAGGGGAGGTCGCACGAGGCGGCGGCCGAAGTGATGACACGCGGGGTTGCGACAGTCGTTGAGAGGATCCGGCAACTGGGTCTCGAGGTGGCATTGCACAAGTCCGAGGCCATGTGCTTTCATGGGCCTCGGAATGCGCCACCTCCGGGATCCTTACTAACGGTAGGAGGGGTATCCATCGGTGTCGAGTCGACTTTGAAGTACCTAGGACTCGTCCTCGACAGCCGGTGGAACTTCGTGGAGCACTTCCGACGTTTGGCCCCCAAACTGGAACGGACTGGGGCTGCCTTCAGGCGGCTCCTGCCCAACCTGGGGGGGCCGAACGCCTCCTGCCGGAGGCTCTACGCGGGAGTCGTGCGGTCCATGGCCCTTTACGGGGCCCCGGTGTGGGCGCGTTCTTTGAGGCGGCGTGCCGCCCACTACCTGAACGCGCCCCAAAAGGTAGTAGCCGTAAGGCTGGCCCGGGGCTACCGCACGATTGCCCGCGAGGCGGCGAGCCTCCTTGCCGGATTGCCGCCATGGGATCTGGAGGCGATAGTCCTCGCGCGCCTGCATGAATGGCGCGCGGAGGCGCTACGCCGGGGGGAAACTCCGCTGCAGCGACAAATTGTCGCTCAGCGGACAGACTTCCGGCGGGATCTCATGGCGACATGGAGAGAGCGACTGTCGCAACCCCGTGCAGGGCACGCCACAATAGTGGCGATAAGTCCCCTCTTTGAGGAGTGGCTTGAGAGACGCCACGGCGTCCTCACCTTCCGCCTGACGCAGGTCCTCACCGGACACGGAGTGTTCGGGAGGTTCCTGCACCGAATCGGGCGGGAGGAAACGCCCGGGTGCTTCCATTGTGAGGATCGACCGGAGGACACGGTGGAACACACGGTGGAGGTGTGCCCCGCGTGGGCGGAGCACCGCCGTGTCCTCGAAGCGGCGATCGGCGGCGGCGACCTCTCGCGTCCGGCCCTGGTGCAAGCCATGGTCCGGAGCGAGACGGAATGGGACGCCGTCACCTCCTTCTGCGAAGCAGTAATGCTAGAGAAGGAGGTGGCGGAACGTGAGAGGGAGAGAAACTCTCAACGTCCCGGCCGCCGCGGGAGACGCCCCGGGCGTCGGGGGCCACCACCACGTAGCCCTCGGCCACCGTAGGCGCGGGCCTGTGGACGGTGAGCTATGGGCTAGCTCGCCGTCCGACCGTCTCATGACGACAGGCCGTGTCGACGGCGCGTTCGTGTTCCACGCGCGCCTCAAAGAGAGTCAGCAAAAAGGAAGGGGTCCGTAAGGACCGATGCCTGCCGGGGTTGCGGGACTATTCGAAAGAGATACCGTGGCCCCGGAACACAAAGGGCGATGAAGGAACATGGATGGGTTTTAGTCAGTAAAAGTCTGACACTCCCTCCTGCTCCGCCCAGAGCGGGAGGGGTTATTTGATGATTTCCCATCCGAAAAAAAAAAAAAAAAAAAAAAAAGGGGGGTCCCATACAACAAACGTGATTTTTTGCCCTTTTTTTGATAATAATGGTACGGAACCCTTCGTGCGCGAGTCCGACTCGCACTTGGCCAGTTTTTTTTCTTCTTCATAGAGATCTCGCTTTGGAATGTGCTACTAGGAGTGGGTGCGCCAAAGTTCACCTAAATTTTCAACTCCGATAATTGGAAATCCGAAAATTTTCTTCCTAACATTTTTCATCCTAACAATCACAATTCCTAACTACTCTGTCTCTAATGTTCATAATTCCGAAGCATTCAACTTCATAATGTCAGTAGCAATAAACATCTATTATACTTTTATTTGTTTTCCTATATTTTCTCAACATAACCATCTTTTACACTATTATTCAAAGTCATATCTTTTTTGTTTAGATTTCTTTTTATTTATAATAATCAGTATTATATATATTAATTTTGCGTAACTTTATTTTCACATAACACGTATAACATATAAGAATAATAGTACCATACAAAATAATAGGGGGGAAAATATAATGACCATCAAAATTAACTTTGTGACCACTAACATCTATCACCTAAAACATCAATTGATCACCAAATTTAGTAAATTGAGCACCAAATTTTAATGAGGTGGTTGATGACAAACTAGTTTTGACTAGGCCGACTTGGGGCACCCCGACACGGATTCTTCGACGACGTCGGATTTTTTTATAAACCATTCAGAAGTAGGAGCCCCGGCGGGGCTCCGTCGACCGGGCCTCTCTCGACTCGGATTTTTTTTGGGCTCTTGCGAGCATAACAGTTCAATTTCTGGTGGTCAAAAATAAATTTTTGGTTCTAATTTCACGATAAAATGGGAATTAATTTTGGTGACCATTTACTGATTTTGGCAACCAAAAGTGATTTTTTGCCGTTACATTTAGCTAAATGTGGTGGTTCGTAGTTAATACATGTTTTCATATATATTTATAGCGGTGTGTAGGTACCTGCAAAGATATCCATAGGTTTTGTTAGAACTGTGACCAGCCTCGAAATTGGTCGCGAATTTTTTTAAGTATTTTTTTCATAGTGCCCCCAAGACGACACTCTGACCTGAATTTCATTCATTTAAGACAAAAATCAGTGAAACGACCTTTAATAATTCTAACCAGTTGGTTTTTTAGACATAATTATCTCAGGTATAGTTATAGTAATAAGTACGTTATGTAAAGCATACGCCCTAATAATTATTATACCCTCAAATTAAAACTATAAATATCATCTTATACCCACATATATTTTTATTACACTTGGTAAATGTTTCTTTCTGAGTATGAGTGAAAATATTATGGTAATTATGTTTAGGGATAAAAGCGTTATGATAAAAAACAGTAGGAGTTTAAATATATTCACATTAACGATATTATTAATTACAATTTTCGGAAACATAAGTGTTATGAACATCGCCGGTAGCACTACAAATAGTATGAATGAAAACTTTAGGATGAAAAATTTTAGGAAGAATGATCATTAGGATTACAAATCGTTAGGAAGAACATTTTCGGGTAAAGAACTTTAGGTGAGCCAATATGGACCCACTAGGAGTACAGTATTTCTCAAGTTATTATGCCTTGTAACTGTGACTGAAGCTTTGCTTTTTTTGTTTTTTTTGACATTCAAAAGTGCCGTAATGGTTTAATTGAAATAAATGCTTGAAGTTTGAGTTTGAGTTCCCTTGGGAAAATTTACGACCTCTACGCGACCGAATTTAATCAAATACGGGTATTATCCGCGTTTGTTTCCCTAAGAAAACTTTTAAATATGTCGAAGACTACAGTCTCAAGAGGTACCTTACATAACTAATTTAGGTTACACAAAACAAAAAAGATAACTTTCTGAAGTGGTACTAACGGCAACCAATCAAACTATACAAAACTACTAACTTTATCCATCGAAACTGTGTCTCCTAAACACAGGCTAGGTAGCCTAGCTAGGAGGACAGATTTCACCCACCGTATTGTAGAATACAATTCTGTGTTACCTGATGTTCCAATTATTAATGTAAAAATCTGTAAATCTACAAACTTATTGTTAGTTTATACGGATCTCTCATTGTATTGGAAATCTAGAGGCCATGTTGCCATGGAAACGTTTAAAACGTGAAAGCTTGATGTGTCGTCGTGTGTTCAAGTCCTGTTATTGTCGTTTTAGTATATTACATTACTTCGTAAGGAACTTTAGCCTCTTGGCCTCGTGGGCCCGTTGACAGACAGAGCCAAAGCTAGTAAGCTAGACCTTGAGAAAGTTTATTCGTAATAAAAATCTCATTATCTTAATAGACTATTCTTGTAGGAAACTTTGAACCGAAAGGTATAACGACTCAGGCGTTTTTCTGTTGAAGTACCTATTAGGTTTTAAAGAAGTACTTTATTACGACAAAAAGGATAGGAACAGCAAAGTTAGACTGACTTTATAACAGTGATGGCCTAGCAGTGTGAATGTCGGATTGTCTTCGAACCCAAAACATGTGCCTCTGATTTTTCGGATTCATGTGCGTATAATTATCACTTATCCTCCGGACCCAGGTTGACCGCAGCAAGGAAAACCTGTTTAGGTGCCTAGATGGAGATTCATTAATGACTCTTCCCTGGAGTGTATACAGGGTGTAAAAGACCTCATCACGAAGCCGTCAACCAAGCATTCTGTACATCTAACTTTACGCAAAAATTATTGCTGGGGAACGACTTTTTTTTTTTGGGGTGAAAAATCATGTTTTGTGATAGAACTTAATGTAACGCACTCAAAACATTGTGCTGATAGATGGATTGAATAGCACGGGTATCGTGGAGGTGTCTCAAGTAAAAATCTTACATTAAAAACTTGTATTTAAAAAAAAACTTGTCAAAAAGTTGGAACCCAAATCCCCCAATATCTCCGTAACTAGAAGGTTCCCAGGTATGGTGTAGAACAAAAAAATGATCGCAATGACGAGAAGAACAAGTGCCTTTCGGCTTCGTTAAGAGGTGTTTTACACCCTTTATCCTACTAATATTACAGGGAAATGCGAAAGTTTGTGGTGCTGTTCCACAAACGATGGGTCACTTATTATCGTGTCCTGCGTGTCCTGTTGTTTGTATGAACAAACATTCTTCAACATTCTTTCGGATGGACCGAAAGCGCCAAACTAGTAGCTCGGTTCTGGGCCGACTCAATTTAGATTGCCATCGACACGCTAAGAAGAAGATTATCACTTGCTTCGGAAAAGGAAAACGTCGTGAGGTAGCCGTGTGGTATCCGGTAGAGTAGAATAGAACCAACCCATTACACTCACGGGTGTCGTATTAGGCGACTAATGTCTGAGGCAGAACACCTTGCGCCTCCGTAGACCTCAGAATGGGCAGCAGCGTTTTCTGTTAGTCTTTCATCACTGCGATCTCCAATCCGCCTGCCAAGCGTGGAGATTACGGAAAATTCCTCCCATCATGCGAGAGGTTTATGCCCAGCAGTGGACGTTATGGGCTGTTGTAGTAGTTGTAGTGAGGAAACCAGCATGCCTCAGATATATTTCTCAACGGCATGTAAAGCCAAGTCAGTTGATTAGGTTTTTGGCATCACAGTCCAAATTTTATTCGTGATGTTGAACTCGCAGTTTCTAGTTTTGAGTGTAGTATGACAAACTCTTTCTCAAGGCTACCCGTCTACGGGTACTATTGGCAGAGTGCCCGGCTGGCAGAGCTTCCTTTCAGCGTGGCCAAACACATTCTCACATTTATTTATTTACTTACACTACATCTGTGGTCAAACTAGGCCAAATGTTTAGCTGGCTAGGGTTTAAGTTTGCTTAGAAACCAATTGGTGCTTACTGTTATTACTTAACGGAGACGGAGGAAGAACGATATACGATCACAGGATTATCTTTTCTGACTACCCTCGTGCTAAAAATGTGTGAGTTTATGTACTATCGAGGACACTCCCGCCTGACCACCACTCCGTATATATTTCTCGACGGCATGTAAAGCCAAGTCAGAGGCCCATGGGCGTCTTAAAAATTCTGCCACCAGGTTAGGCACTAACCGCACGAATAAAAAAAAAAAAAAAAAAAAAACCCGTGTTCAGAAAACAGGACATTTTGACTGCAACAGTCGGGACCCATATTGGATGTAATGATTTTAGTCTAGATTATTTCATGGGTCCCCGACTGTTGCAGTAAAATGGTCTATATAGTAACTAAAAAGTGATAAAAAAACAAAAATTAAAAACCCGACTGGAACAAACCTGACTTTTAATTTTTACCCGACTGCGCCAGAAGGAGGGTTATGTTTTTCGAGAGTATGTACGTAGGTATGTATGTATAATTGTTTGGCACGCTCTTTGGCCTGAACGGCTCGATGGATTTTAGGTTGAGAGGTGTTGTTAGATTCGTATTTACTGTGAGAGTGACACTGGGTATATCAAAATAAAAAAAAAAAACAAAATGGCGGATTTTTGGCGCCGAATTCAAATGTTTGGCACGCTCTACTACAGCCTGAACAGCTCGATGGATTTTAGCTTGAGAGGTGTCATTAGATTTGTATTTACTGAGAGAGTGACACTGGATTAATCAAAATAAAAAAAAATGGCATCAACAGTTTACGCGGTTGAAATAGACGCAGCCATCCAGCTAGCAAGGTTGATAAACAGGGCTGAATTTACTCGTCATTATTAGTTAAGGCTTTTCTAATGCTTATTAATTATAATAGAATACCTGAACTAAACTCATTAGTTTATAACCTGCCGCTGCAGGACATAATTCCTGACCTAAATTACTCCACAAACATTCTGTTTCCCGCATTCTGCATCCAGACTGCAATTAAATAAATTATTCCAGCAATTCTGTTTAGTGCTTGCAGTAGAGCAATGGTATTGTTAGTTTATAAATAGCTGGGTTTTAATTTAGATGCTTCTGATAAATTGAACGCAACAAACAATTAATTGGTAGAGTTTTTTTTAATAGATACGTCGTAGTGATACTTTGTTGCTGGAATGCTATGAAGTTCGCGCTTACAATACATACCAATATTATTGAAAAGACTTTTATATAATATGAATTGGGGAAATGGAACTTTAGTACTAGTTGCAAGGTTGCAACTGAAAACTGAAAACAGATAGTAATAGTGTTAAATGTTTGTAACCATGGAGTTTCTTGCTGGTTCTAGTATATAGAAAACAACAAAAACGAACCGAACAACAAATCTTAGGTGAAATATTTTTTTTTTTATTTGATAATTTATAATGTGTTGATACCAGATTTTTATGTTGAGCTGAAGCCCTTTGGGCACAAGCATGTTATTTAATGTTATTTTGTGTAGTGCTTTTATTTTTATTTGTTACTAGCTGACACGCGCAACTACGTCTGCGTCACATGAGAGAGAGAGAGGGTTAGAGAGAGTGTGAACCTTAAAAGATAGACATTAAGCAATCGCGGATTTTTTTTTAAACTTTTTATGATGAACAATATTCCCTCAAACATGATTGTTGCGTAACTTTAACCGTTTATGCAGCGCTTACAACGGAAGCTCTCAAAAGAAATACATTAGTGTATATCAGACTTCTCTCTCTCGTGGACAAACAAAAAAAAAATACGCGTCGAATCGTGAACTTCCTCCTGTTGTTTCGTCGGTTAAAAAACCTAAACTTGAGGCAACTGACACGTGCAAGGGGTTGGAAAATCTTATCACCGCGATTCAAAAATGGAGTAAAATGAACAATGCCATCTATCGACCAAAATGTTAAACTGCTAAAATATAATGCATGGAAATCATACTATGTAAATTTTAAATACATTTTTAGTCATTAGTACCAGTACCATTCTAGTACAATAGATGTCGCTGCATCTTACATTTGATGATTAGTTCTTCTTGAACACTTGTAGTTCATATATCTTTTGATAAAATTAACCGATTACGATGAAACAAAAACTAAATAATACCTCAAGATACGCACAATTTTTATGTGTAAAAGTTATCTACATGGTTTCGTAAATTTTACGTGATGGTTGATCATCGAAACAGATAAACAGCCAAAAAATTCAAAAATGCTGGAAATGAGTTCTGTTAAAGGATAACCATCCTTTTACACCCTGGCAATTTTTTTCGAAATATTTTCGATGTACAAAAACGATTTTTCTGCAGATTTATTATATGTATATAGATTTTGAAAACGCGATTTGATTTCTGAATATTTATTCAGACACATCAGACATTTATATTATGCCCTATTAAAGAGCAACATAACAACCAAGTTTCCTAGATAATTTCGGCACACGTGCCCATTCTGTATAACTATTTATGGAATAACAGGCATTGTAACTCCTACACGTTTGGCCTCTTTCGCTACAAATTGGGATGTTAAATATGGACATTATTATATTTATGGACACAATCAAAATATTACCTGTAGTTTAAAGGTCAGATTTAAGACGACAAAACTGCATTTCCTTTGTTCTAACACTGCTAACTCACTTGACTTAGCGTTTCTTGGTCTTTCTGGTCTTATCTATCTACATATTTCCTATATGTCTTGTCTCGTACAACAAGCTGTGAAATTGATAAATCATCAGTTCTCTTACGTGAGAACTCACTTGCGTGAGAACTGATGATTGAAAAACCGGCCAAGCACGAGTTGAACTCGCATGGAAAGGGTTCCGTACAATGCCAAAGTAAAATTTTCCGTAAGTGAACGTATTGAGTTTACCACTTTATTTTCAATTGATAGAATTCTTATAGGTTTTCCTGAAATCTACAAGCAATGAACTATATTTTGTATTTTTTCAAAATTTTAGGCTCAGTAATTTCGGAGATCAGGGGGGGAATAATCAATTTTCGTCTCCATTCATGAATAAAATTAAAACTGTTTATTTTTCAATAATAACAAAACTATATTTGAGATCCTCATAAGGAGCCCTTTCATTTGATATAATTATGACAAAGTAAGGTTTGCAAAACTTTTTTTTAATTTCCTTATTTATCCCCCAAAAATGACCCTTATTTAAAAACAATATTTATTTACTTTGCACATCTGTGTTTGGGTCATAGGATTACACCATCCTACCAAATTTCAGGTGATTTGGTCCAGTAGATTCGGAACAAATTGGCTGTGATAGACAGACGTATACAGACAGACAGATGCACGCTATAAGCGTTCCGTTCTTTTCATTTCTTGTACGGAACCCTAAAAATCAGTCTGTCTGCTATGATTTTATGAATCATTAAATATATTTGGGTAACATAATTTTATTCTCTACAAACGTGTTTTCGCCAATGCATATGAGTAAGCCAATACATAATCAAACAGTGAATAAAAGTTTCATGTTATTCTTCGCCCGCGACTCCGTTCGCAAAAATTGTGATTGCTCGGCTATTAGGTATGATTTAAATATAATTTATAGCATAATATGGTGACTGGTAATTATTGAACGATACTGAAACACGTGATTGTAGTCATGATAACAAACAACTTTTTTTATCATGAGTCCAAGTTTTCAACAAACAACTTTTACTATGGGACCAAACCTGAAATCGCGAAAAAAAAATCTGCTGTTCAGTACATTTTGACCTCGCCTAACTAGTCAAATGTACGGTCGAACAAGCTATTTGCTTTACATTTTACAATGTACCAAATTTGTGGGTTGAACTGTAAACCAAATAGCTTGTTAGACCGTACTAAACAGCTGATTTTTTTTTCGCGATTTCAGGTTTGGTCCCATAGTAAAAGTTGTTTGTTATCATGAGTGAAATCACGTGTTTAACTTGTATCGTTAACTAATTACCAGTCACCCTACATAAAGTACCCACGAATAATGTAGCTTTCTGCCACATAGGTACAAACTTACAAACAAACCTCTTTATAATTTTAGTATAGATGAACATCATAGCAAACACATTAGGTAACAAAGTCACTCTTTCTATTTCACAATGCTGTTTGTATTGCCACTACAAACCATTTCTCACATCACAAATTCATAACAAACTGACACTTATCATTTATTATGCTGTTTGAGTGGCCACTACAAATTGTGCAGTTCGGCGTATTTTAAGATCAATCGATACACAGTTATTGGCGTCGCAAAATGTCTCGTTATAGTCGCAAACAAACAAAGGCAAGTGAGTCAACATGTTTTTGCGTATGGCCGTTTTGGCTAGTGAAAACAGCCTGTAATGGATACGCGTCAATATCTATCAATCAAGCTCGTCCACTTTGTTATCCATTAACAAATTGTGTTTAACATGGAGGAGCTCGTGGCTAAATAATAACAGCCGCTCGGGTCGATCTTTAGGTTAAGCCGTGCTTGCCTAGGTTGGTCTGTGGATGGGTGACCACCATTACATACCGAGTTTCCTCCGTGCCTCGGAAAGCACGTTAAGCTGGTGGTCCCGGCTGTCATTTGTAGATCTTTGACAGTCGTTACAGGTAGTCAGTGACCCATAAAGTCTGACGACCAGTCTTACCAAGGGGTATCGTATTACCCAGTACTAACTGGGTTGTGGAGGTCAGATAGGCAGTCGCTCCATGTAAAATACTGGTATTCAGCTGCATCCGGAAAGACCGGAAGCCGACCCCAACATAGTTGGGAAAAGGCTAGGCAGATGATGAAATTGTGTTTAACATAACATGATCGCATGTAATCCTCGAATGTATGGGCAGAGGGTCCTTATAGTACGCCCACGTTTCTCCATTTATGTTTAAGTCCCGAGGGGCGAGCCTATTGCCATCAATTGGGCACTGCACTATCCAATCAAAAGCGAATCTATAAAATAACTGTTTTATTGCTCGTCAAAAGTAGGCCAACTGTTTGGAATTGATTTTTGACGTCTGAAAAGAAAAGAAAAAATCATGAAGATCTGAAATACCAGACACATCGTTCGTGCGTTGTCGTCTTAGAATCATAATTATAATCTTGAAATGTCTTATTACACCGGAATGTCAATTTTATTTAAATCCAGAAGACCTATGAAAAATGCATTCTTTATGCAAGCACCCTTACACCCCACACACACGCACTACACGCACTACTCCCGCATGCACAACTTAACCTATTTAACTTTTTACTACTTTAATTGTTTATTATTAAAAAAAAAATTGCGACACAGTTTTGTAACTAATGTGCAGTGATAGGAATAGGTAGTGCTTATTAGCCTAAACTTCGAAGAACAGAGACAAGAATCGGAGACTTCCTTAGACTATATTTTTTTCCGGGACATCACGTAAGTACATCAAAAATTAATGATATTTGGAATAAGTAATTGGTCTATGTTTACCTAAAGTTTGCGACTAGACATAACATAACACAGTCGTTACAACCATCAAAATTTCTGAAAGTTTTCTTTTTAAGAACATTTTGGAAACGACTTCTTCATGATAAAACTATGATACGCTATCTTTGTCAAGGAGCCGTACACGTTTTGAAGTAAATATCTACTTTCTAGCTCGCTCTCGGCCACGTTTGTTGAAATTTCTAAAGTTCAAGTGATTTATCATTTCAAAAACAAAAGGTATTTAGATTTTATGTTACTAAAATATATTTCTAAAGTATATTTCAAAATTTGCAAAATTCTAAAATAATAGCCGGGTCACATTGTTTAGTAACACACTTAGTGCTTAAACTTTAAAAACATCATTTAATCTTTATTGCACCGAAAGTAAAATGGGCGGACTTTTATGGCTGCGCATTTAGTTATCCACTCTTAGAATTTACAAAAAAAAACTCGCCGTGGTCGCATAATAAAATATAGTCTAAGGAAGTCTCCGATTCTGTTCTTCTTCGAAGTTTAGGCTAATAAGCACTACCTATTCCTATCACTGCTAATGTGGCTATTAACGTACGCAATCTATTTGTAAAACGTGTTTTTGTTCCAATTAAGATTTATTTATTAGTTATGGTGGCAAAAATATTCGTAATCATATCTTTACAAAGGGCATACACCGATGGTACAATTACGGAACGTATGGGGCACAGCATAACGAACAAAATATATACAGGGTAAAGAATAAACGCAGAACATCTCGTAAGACATCTCGTGTGGCGACTCCATGAAACTGAACCACTTTTGTTCTTTTGGAAATTCATAACATTTTTTTAGCTTTCCCACACTTGTTGATCAGCTGGTTGCTTAAATTCCTATAGAAAGTACTTTTTTTTGCGACTTTGATGATTAATAGGACAATACTTGCTTAGTTTCATTGTCCGAAACAGCACACGAGAAGTCTTGCGTTTATTATGTTATAACCCGTTTAGATATAGTAGTAAGTATATCCTATGATGAGCTACTTCAGAAAAGCCCAACTTCTACAAAAAAATATATCATCCATCCTTTAATCAACTTTCGTTTTTATATCCATCAATGAATTATCTTTGGTCAACTTTAGACCCTATGCGTCAATAAAATCCACCCCATTCCCAGAAAATTGTCTCGAGGGCCGTAATACGCAGCCGCTACGCAGTGGAAAAGGTTAACTACGCCGTAGCGTACTATGCCGTAGCTCTCGTCCCTCGCTACGAGTGTTTGGTATTCTAAGAGGGGGACTTTTCTGTGTTTGGTATTTTAAGATTCGATTCTTTATCGGTAGGCTTTGGTAGTAATGCTATTTTAAGCGTTACTTTATTTATATATAGCTTTTACCAACAACTAAAGCTGATCATTACTGTATAATACATATAGCTTAATCCAAAATCCTTCAATATTTGAAGGAATATAAGGAAATTAAGAAGGTAGGAATATTTCAATTGAAGGATTTTGGATTGAGCTATTATGTATTATACAGTAATGGTCAGCTTTAGTTATGGGTAAAGGCTAAGTTACACTCCGTAGCTACCAGGTTAACTCTCCTAGTCCTTAAAAAAATGTGTTGATATTTTAACGCCTTAATAGTTTATTCAAGCAATAATAATTATGTCCATCGAAGCTATAACTTTATCAAAAAAGGAATAAGCATAAGCCTGATTACATTTCAGCGCACAACCATAGTAAAAACATCGAAATCCATCCCAGACTCATATAAATTTTCGCTTCGTGGTCCGTAACCGCTACGGCTTGGTACTACGCCGTAGACCCACTACGGCGCATTTTCCCGCTACGGCGTAGCCCACCCTCTACGAGCTACGAAAGTTATGTAACATTTTTGTAAATGTTACATTTATCTCAGCTGAAATGGTTTTCGTTTCGACAACACTTTGCGTGACTAAAAGGGTAAATGGAGGAGAATTGGACTATTCTTATTCGTATTCAGTAGGTACCTAATGCTCGTATTGAATTCCGATATATATATGATTTTCTGTATTCAGCAGACGTTATTTAGTATGGTTTTTGTGTCCTAAATAAATTGTGGTCTTGTACTCCTTTGATTTTTGTAATACCATAACCGTACCGTTTGGCTCATAAATATGAGCTCCATAAGTTGTCATAAAACTAGACGGAGTTCCCAGACAGAAACAATAATGTAGAGTTAGGACGAATTCATGGTGCTATAAGAAGATTGCCCAACTTTGATCCAAATGCTGCCCAGGAATATGAGTACCAGCGCTGGGTTCCTAGGATCCATTCTGGGGATTCCTATTTTTTTTACCTATTTATTTAGGTTAGGTTAGGGTTAGGTCGCTGTGTACGAGGGAACACCAGTGTGTACACAGTCAGTACGAGTCTGACAGACCCCTCTGCTCTATCCAGGGCGGAGGGCATCCATTGAAGATTTCCACATCGAGAAAAAATAAAAAAAGGTTAGGTTAGGTCGCTGTGTAGAGTCCGCGCCACCACTGAAGTCTTACGGCAAAAACGGGAACTAAATTAATTACGTTATGCAAGTGCCACGTGATTGGTGCAAAACACTTACGGACGGTTTTGATTGGCTAATTTCAGGACATTCACTAATATAGAAAAAAAAAGGCCTACGAAGATGAGCAATGTCCTGTCATGATTCTAGGTCAACGGAAAGTACCCTATAAGTTTTGATTCCCTTGTGAAATCGCAAAATATTTGATATAAAAGGTCATATCTTTTTGTTTTTTTTTACTGCTTTAAGGGAAGGGGTAGCCTGATACCTTGTTCCTTACAAAAAGGGTACTGACAGACGGACAACAAAGTCATCCTTTATGGGTTCGTTGGTCACACGTTTTTGCCGTAGAGGTACGGAACCCTGGGGTTGCGGGACTGTTCGAAAGAGATACCGTAGCCCCGGAACACAAAGGGTGATGAAGGAACATGGATGGGTTTTAGTCAGTAAAAGTCTGACACTCCCTCCTGCTCCGCCCAGAGCGGGAGGAGCCATTTGATGATTTCCCATCCGAAGAAAAAAAAAAGGTACGGAACCCTAGTTTTATTATCACAGTTCTTCATATTTTGCCATTTAACATAACCCGCTTAGTACTACGCATTGACTCTAAAACCCAGCCGGAAAACTTATGTATGTCATTCGCAGAGCGTTCTGTAAATCCCTCGTTGGTCTAGTGGTCGCGGGCTGCTAAGCATGTGGTCCTGGGTTTGATTCCCAGGTCGGGCAAAGTGTTACTGGGTTTCCATAAGGATTTTATTAGTAGCAGCCACGGCGTCTGTATCTGTGCCCGGTTCAAGGCAATAATGTATGCCAATCGCCCCCTAATACATGAGACTTGTCATAACTGGCGAAATATGGGTGTACTGTTAGGTATATCTCTAACCCAACCTTACAAGGAGTACCCCTAAGTAAGGGCTAACCCTTAAAGGAGTACAAGCTGGTTGTTATGTCTAAAGTCTAAACATGACATACAAAATATAGGTGTACTAAGGTTGTCGCCCTAACGAGCTCTATAGGCGTGAAGATATGATATGTAGTTTACCATATTTTTTCACTTGACACAACCAGGTTATTTATACCATTAACCCTAAAACAATGCCATCAACATAAAGATGTCACTAGCAGAGCTTTCTGTAAAGGACATGACGTGACGTCAGACCATGCTCCCCTCGGTGGTCGCTCACCCAGTCGAACCCTCTTTCTAACATAAATAAACATTGAATAACATTGAACAGTGACATGCTGACGAGTTAACGGAGTTTTTTGCGTGGGAGGACACATACCTTGGGATTTAAATTAGTCATTTTATTTCCACTCACGATCGTCCTGTTTGTTTGAGGAGCTCGTGGCTAAATAATAACAGCCGCACGGGCCGGTCTTTAGGTTAAGCCGTGCTTGCCTAGGTTGATCTGTGGATGGGTGACCACCTTCTACATACCGAGTTTCTTCCGTGCCTCAGAAAGCACGTTAAGCCGTTGGTCCCGGCTGTCATTTGTGTCAGTGACCCGAAAGTCTGACAATCAGTCTTGCCGAGGGGTGTCTCATTACCCAGTACTAACTGGGTTGTGATGGTCAGATAGCTCCATCGCTCGCTCCATCTAGACCCCAACATAGTTGGGAAAAGGCTAGGCAGATGTTGAGAAACATGCATTGGGATTAGTCATTTTATTTCCACTCATACTCGTTCAGTTTTTATTGCAGTTGAAATGATTTCATGACGTTTTCAACAGGTTTCTTGTTTATTTGGTGGCAGTCAGCATAGTAAATAGGCTGACTAAAAGTTTTGTCTTTCTTTTGATTACAGGGACCTATATACGTATAATCTCTCTCTACTTTATCATAATTTATAAGAAAGTCAGGTTGTTCTCACAAGTTTATATTGAACATTTAAAAACTTTTTACATAGCTACCCGTAGCAAACATATCCATCCACACTTTAGTATGCAGTATATTGAGAGTCAGGTACATTGAGTATCCGGTATATTCGACTATGTACTAAATTACTCTGTGTGGTGCAACACCATTACATTAATATCTATCAAATTTAACATATCACGTTTTTCAACATATCTCTGCAAACAAAATCGAAACGCAACAATACCTCGAGATCATAATAATTATCTTCTTCTTCCTGCTTTTGTCTCATGTTACTGGTCGGCGCAACACGTTTTTTTTTCTTTTGGTGCATCCACACCGCAGTTACTTTTTGTAGAACGTTTCCAACTTTCTGTTTGTTGTGTATTTTGTTTGTTACTGAGCAACATCCGATAGGAATAAGTTATTTATTGTTAGTATATGTTGCCGTGTTAGTAATGTTGCATAACTTTTGAAAACAGACAACATTTGTGGTAACAATTGATAACATTGGTATAGAATGTTACATAACATAGAACAAATGCCGTGCAACTCGCTTGTTGCTGAAAGTTACTCTTTATTATATTTTGTTAATTTATGTTATTGGCGATGAGTAACATTCCACAAATAGTAACAAGTAGCCACAAAAGTTACAGAAAGTTACCTAATGTTACCGTGTTGCATAGTGTTGCTCCACAAAAGTTAACTGCGGTGTGGATGCATCTTTTCATATCATTCCTCACACAATTTATCCATCGTTTTCTTGGTCTTCCATAAACATTATATTCATCACTTACGTGTAACAATGTAAGTTTTTAAACTGTCATGGTCTTTACATTATCATTAACTCAAAACAAACAGTAAACATGGTAAAATCCCGTTTCTAGTGGTTACACGTAACAATATCTCGAAATCATTCTATTAAAATCCACTTCCTACTTCCCGGTTGCCATCCAATTTGCCGTAGGCGTACTGTGTACATTTTGAGCGATATTTACCACGTGGGCGACTGAACCCAGTAATAGGATTGGTCGGCTGAATAATCAATAAACAGGTGTACTACTAGAATCTGGACTGAAATAACGAACAGACTAACTGGAAACGTAATAATTAATCATGTTTGGGAGTTAGTGGTGCATAGGTACAAAATAAGGCTGTTTGGTTGGAAATGTATTTTGTTGTATATAAATTATTTTAAGAATTAGGTAAAGTGAGAGAAATTCGTTGTGTAACAAATTACTACCAATTTAATTAGCCCGTTGTTTGGGACGAACTATTGTTCTGAGGTGACGAACCAGAATTTTGTTATGTGGGCCGAAACTCTGTGGAACGAACGAAGAATAAATCGTATTATTAAATCACTTCTGTCAGGCTGACAGTTTTATGGAAATTAATAGGGTATCGGGCCCATTTGCTCAACATTTAATTACCCCGATGGTTATTCAAGATGGATGGACAAGAACGCGGAGCTTGGCACAAACAAAGAGAGGCCTATAATACCCAGCAGTGGGTGAAGTCAGGCTGTGGAAGATGATGATTATAATTCAAGATTTAAGTATATTATGGAGTGAAAGTGATGAAAGTTCTGGAATGACGACCACGAACCGGAAGACGTTGCGTTGGAAGACCTCCCACTAGGTGGACCGATGACCTGGTGAAGGTTGCGGGAATCCGCTGGATGCGAGTCGCACGGGACCGGTCAATGTGGCGACACTTGGGGAAGGCCTATGTCCAGCAGTGGACGTCTTTCGGCTGAAATGATGATGATGATGATGAAGTATATTATATATTATCATATAGGTACAGAAGTATATAGAGAAGTATATTATTATATAGAGTATATTATATATTATTACTAGCTGCCCGCCCTGGCTTCGCACGGGTGGACATTTTATTTTTTTCTATTCTATCCTATCTATCTATCCTATCTTTCAAATTGGATCAAACTGCACACGGTGTGCAAATTTGATTAAAATCGGTTAAGTAGTTTAAGAGCCCATCGCGGACAAACAACGTGACACGTAATTTATATATATTAAGAATATAGGTATAACTCGCGTCAAATAAAAAGAGCGTTGAAAGCTACTTGTCTCCACCGAACACATAAAACAGTACAGAAAATGTTAGTTCCTATTTTGGCCACCGCTCTTCTTACGTGACGCCAAGTATACAGAAGGCAGGCTGAGGCCTGGTTGTTTCTACGAGGAACGTTTAACTTTAATGAATATTTCTTGGATATAAGTCTACTTATATTTGGATATAAGTCTACTTATATTTGGATATAAGTCTACTTATATTTGGATATAAGTCTACTTATATTTGGATATAAGTCTACTTATATTTGGATATAAGTCTAATTATATCAATCATAGCTTTTGGCTAAATAATAAAAGCCGCACAGGTCGATCTTCAGCCCGCGTAGCATGACCTTCGTAGAAACGAAAGAGAATCGAAAATCTTTTGTTCATCTGTCATTTTGTCGATTCAATGACAGATGAACAAAAGATTTGTGGATTCTTTTTCGTGTCTACGGTGGTCATGCTAAGCGGGCTGGTAAACCGAGCTTGCTTAGGTTGGTCCGTTAATCCATGGGAAAGCACGTTTAAGCATTTGGTCCCGGCTGTCAATTGTAGATGTTTAACATTCCTTACAGGTACTTAGTCAGTGGCCCGTAAGTCTGACAACCAGTGTTACCAAGGGGTACCGTATTAACTGGGTTGTGGAGGTTAGGCAGTCGCTCCATGTAAAATACTGGTTTTCGGCTGCATCCGGTAGTCTAGGAAGCCGACCCCAACATATTTGGGACAAGGCTAGGCAGATGATGACACCAAGCAAAAACAATTCCTAGAATGTATTGGATACAACATAAACTACTATAATTTGACTAAACACACCTAGCAATATGACCTTTCAAATGAGTAAACACGACGACAAATACAAGGTTACACGTAATATTAATACGATGCCGATGATATCAAACAAACTTAACTTTCACGCATAAATTGCCAGTAAACTTTACTATCGACCGAGTAGTTACCGCGTATCACAGCACCTAGTAATAAAACGTATTCGGCACTCCTGCGAATAAACAAAATTTAAAAGTCAATTAGGTACTCTGAAAGTGACGGTGTGATTATGACATACATACAAGGTGTTTGGCTACTAGGACAAGTTTTTTTTTTTTAATTAAAAAAGTGAGTAAAAAGACTTAACGAAGTCGAAAGACACTTCTTCTCACCGTCTCATTGCGATGTTGTTCTAGACCATACCTGGGAACTTTCTAGTTACGGAGATATTGGGGGTCAAAGTTCCAACATTTTTACGTTTTTTTAAAAATACGTATTTAAATGTAAGTTTTTTACTTTAAACACCTTAACGACCCCCGTACTATTTAATCCATCCATCAGCACAATGTTTTAAGTAAATTACGTTGCGTCCTACCAAAAAACCTGAAATTTCAGCCAAAAAAAAAGAAATCATTTCCAGCAAAAAAAATGTACAGAATGCTTGGTTGACGGCTTTGTGAAGAGTCTGTTTACACCCTGTATATACCTTCTCACACAAAATTTTGGAAGCACATACATCATTTTCTAAAAGAAATGTCCACCAAAAAAAATTTCGTTTTATTTCAGCCTCTAGAAATAGTGACTTGGAGGTGACATTTCGCTAAATAAAGAAAATTATAACTCAATTACTGTGACACCTAAGTCATAGGTTCTGTCAAATCTAGGACACCCCATCCCTAAGTAAATTGTGTCGGTCCGTCGTCCAAACACCCTCTATATACATATTTGTTTATCCTGAGGCGTGATCAATGGATAATAGACTATCACTTGACATTCAGCGGCCATGTTGTGTATATAAATTAGCTAATTGTTCCCAGAATCGTAACTATATTTCAGGCACTGAAAGTTATGTCACAAATGGGGCCTTGTTTGATGTAGCCGGCAAGGTTAATTGTGATTGTAACTTAAGTTATTATAATTGAAGTAAAACTTTATTGCTTAACACGCGTCGTTATGTGAACTATGAAGAATAATTAAATTACTCAGACATTTAAATAGGTCCAGCCATTTAAACTCGATGTAGTAAAATTCCTGAGCTCATTAATATTTATGAAAGTGTATGGAGCGGCTTTCAGATTGTTTAGAATTTTAAAGCAATAAGAACTTTGAATTTGAAACATAATCAGATTCTCACCACCAATTTTGGATTATTGCCCGCTGGTTTTCAGTTCTTGGCATGCTTCCAACTCATTAAAAATTTGTTCTTTTCCATTTCAGATCCAAACTGCCGTAAACGAACTCACCAACTCATTCCGACTCCATAATATTGTGAAGTGTTTGAACATGGACATCAAAATGATAGAAGACAATTGACGACGCAGTGTCGCCGCTAAAGTGAAGCTCTTTGCAATCTTGATCATTACTTCGACAGTTCTGAATATGAATACGTCGCATTAACACCGATTTAGAGCTACAAAGCTCTACCAATCACATTCGGACCATCAATGCTAAATTACAGACTGGTGTCGACTCATTTTTTGAAGCAACCGTAAATTGTTAAAAGACAATTTCCCCATTGACTGTGTGTGCCGTACAAATATGTGCCGTGATCGGGACATGTCGGTGCAGAGGAGTGATATCATCAAATAAGGTTTTATATTGGACGTGAAGACAACCGTGTCTATAGTCTAGTGTCAAGTTTCCGTCAAAACGGCGCGCGTTTTCGCACTGCCGTTTCGTTTTGTTTCTTTCAATTTGTTTTATATCAAAGGTTAAGCAATAGCCCGGTGGTTTTAGTGTTTGGTTGTGGATCATTGGTTGGGGTTTAGCCCACGAGCGGGCCCCAGTGCGACCCTGGCCAGCCGTACCAGAGAAAACATATCCAGAATCTTGGATTCCATAGTTGGTGCTGCTAGATACTGCATTGTGAGTATGCCTTATTAATAAGTAAAAGTAAAAATTCTAATTATAAACTTGTAACAAGGGAAGTCCGTTAGGTCGCAACTTTGAAGGTTTTTTTTTTGAGCCATAGACAATGAGCTTTGTTTTTAGATGCGTTCAGTTGCGTTAGTGCAAAACATGATTTAATTTCAGAATCGTCCCATTAACGGCTGAAAACTTTTGGAAATTGGAAATAATTTTCCGAGTTAGCGAAAATGGTACAATTGGAAATTTTACAGGTATTTCTGAAAAATTAGATACTGGGGCTTCACATTCATTTTAGTGATTTTAACAATTAATAGTTTCTCGTTTTATAAATATAAAAATTTAGCTTATACCTATACATATACGCTTTTGCAATATATACGTAAATACATGGGTTTACTGGGAAATTGTATGTATATTATATGCCATTCTTAACGGTTAGATATCTAACAACTAAATAGTAGTTGCCTTCAAGTATTTGAGTTGCTTGCCCAACTAACCTGTATAAATTGAGTAGGTGACAGCCGTGTAGTAGAATCCAATGCTTTAATTATCCCGTGTCCCTTGATAGATTTAGAAATATAGCTTTAAGCAAAGATATCCTACTAATATGTACCTACGTATATATCTATACAATTTACTGTATCATACATGATCAACACTAATCATTCTCCTCACTATTCGATACGACTCGCAAACATCAGCTTTACCCACCCACTCCAAGATCAACTTTATTTCTTGACACAGAAAATTTACATTCTTTCGCACATTACACTGACATTGACTCATCCTGGATACGTTAGGGCTACGGACAGGAAAGTGAGCGCTCGAGCGAGCATCGGGTAGTAATATCTGGGCTCGGGTGGCGTGCACAGTGCTCCGAACGCGAGCGCGAGAGGACGGAAGATATGGCGGCGCCCGAGTGCGAGCGAGAGGCAAGGAAGCGCCGCGAGCGTCGTGACTCGGGGTGCGCGCACGAGCGCAAAGAGCGGCGCCCGCACAGCGAGGAGCGACTTCCCCCGCCCCCGCCGCCGCCTCCGCTACACGACCATAACCGCATTGAGGTAAGGGGCTGATACTTTAATTCTACATCATTCCCAACATCCACAAAAATCTGATAACACCAAAAATATGTTGGCAAAAATATGATGGCAATCGCATATTCAATAATATCAGAGGGCAAAGAGCACGCTCAAGTAAATTGTCTAACATGCAATCCTCTTGTCAGTACACCTTCCAACTTTCAAAAGCAACACGTTCAATAAATCATCAGATTAAGCAACTCTGCAATCATCCACATCACTTTCAGTCGGAACGTCGTGCTGAGCGACTGTCCCGCGCTCGCCGGCCGCAGTTCGGCGGCAAGCGACGACGTGCCCAGCCCCGGGCACCCAAGAACCCGAAGGAGAACGAGTGCTTCACCACATCCGAAGAAATCAGATGCAGCACACCGCCTCACTTCGAGTACGTCGTCGTGCAGAAACCACAACGTAAGTACTGCTGCAGGAGACGACAGTATGGCTTGACCTTGATCAAACAATCAGAAGCTGTACCTACTTATAGTATTCAGTTTAAAGGCAACACAATCATAGTCCTGCAGAGGTTGCTATTCTGTGCGATTAACGTTAGCATGTTGAGCTGGATCAATAAAAAAACAAGTATATTTATTTATTCTTTAAATTAGGCTGAAAATCGAAAACCAAACGCCCGCTCTTCGCGCCCGTTGGTTTATTCCATCGTAGACATCCAACACATTTAGCATTACTTCATCGGCTAGAAGCAGAGTGTGAAGTTGATCAACGCAACATCAAGCAAAAGGTATATTTTGAAGATTTTTTCAGTATGCGAGGAACCGGAGACTCTGGACGCAGGAGCACTTCACCGGGTTTTAGGCCGCACAGAGAGCGTGAGCGAGGAGGGCGCAGCCCTGTGCTCGGAGGCCGAGCGAGCCCGCAGCGACGAGCGCAGCGCTGCCCCGCTCAACGTCGTACGGCGAGAACAGCCCGTACCTGATCGACGGCTCGAGAAGATCAACAAGAAGGTAGCTAACGAAGTAATATCCTTTAAGACTACTTTGGAACACCTGTTTGCTAAATCGCTCTATCTCTCTTTGAAGCTTATCATAAAAATTGCACAAAAATGAGGGTTTTGTAAATAAGATAAGAATAATTCTTTACTAATTTACAGATTTCCTCACTCAAGAAGAACATCGCCAAGTACGAAGCCGAGTTTGAAACAAAGAACGGTCAACCCTTGACACAGAGTGACAGGATCACAGATGTAGCGCTGACACGCATGAACGACACGTTGCGCCGACTGCAGGCAGAGAAACGCCTCATCAAGACTGACCCAGTGGAGTATGCTCTGAAGGTACAAGCGGCCAAACAGCAGAAGGAAAGAGATGACAAGCTTGAGGACTCGCTGAAGAGCGACAAAGCTATGACTGATATCGTTAAGGACATTGAAGAGGTGATTTTTAAGCTAATTTTTTAGATAACAGCTGAATATATAATATGAACAAACCCAGGCCTATATTACAAGCACATTAGTAACTGCCTTTATTTTAAAAATCATTTTGCTAATTCTCCAAAACATTTTAACCACGATTCAAACACCTCATTTAGGAATTGCTTCAAAATTATCAATCTCTTTGTCTTTTTAGGAACAATTGGCATATTAATATAAAACTAATCAATTTTTTTTACCACGACTCTGGGGTTATAAGAAAGTGTAAGGACAGATTTATTGTGGTCTTTTCTGCAGTGGTTAGAGGGCTGTCGCCAGGCGGCTGGTCGGCCATCATCGACCGAGGCAAGCTGGACAGCATCCCAGCTGGCTGCTGAGAAGCTGTGTGTCCAGCGAGTGCTACTGCGATTGGAAGCGGCCCGGGGACGCCCACCGGCCCACTCCGCTGAGCGTGGAGCGGCCCGCCACCTGTACGAGCGGTATAGGGCTGTCAAGAGGGTTCTGGCTTCTTCTAGGCCTGATGGTGTAAGTTTTGTGTATGCTTAGTGTTTTTGTCGCTTTTTTAGATGAGTGGAATACTTTTCGTTATTGTGTGCCGCTCACAATCACTTTTAGATGTTTTTAATAGGCACATTGGGACCCTTTTTTTTTTTTTTTTCGGATGGGAAATCATCAAATGACTCCTCTCGCTCTGGGTGGAGCAGGAGGGAGTGTCAGACTTTTCCTGACTAAAACCCATCCATGTTCCTTCATCGCCCTTTGTGTTCCGGGGCCACGGTATCTCTTTCGAACAGTCACGCAACCCCGGACATTGGGACCCCTTGGACAGTCTTGATAAGAGGTTTTAGTAACTGGTATTAATCATTATTGCAACATTTTGTCATTATCAGATCATAGGCGGCACAAATGGCGAACTGGCGACGATTCACGAGCATGAAACTATGCTCTTCAACTCAAGTGTCGATAGTTCCAGCGATTCTCAGGAGAAACCTTCAGATTCATCTCAGGTAAGCAGATAAACGAAGAGTTTGTCCTCGTACATGATACTCATTAAACTCACCAAGAATAATGTTTGCGATTTTTTTTTTACCTCAACCTAAAAATCTGAGGAAGTTTCCGCAAAATAAGCTATTTTGCTTTATTTCTTTTTTTTTCGCATAAGCTATTCAGATTCACAATAAATCACAACAGAATTAAGGATAATGACACCAATTCATTTTTATATTCTGATTGTCCTTATGCTGAAATATTGTCCTGTTCTGTTTTCCTTAACGATAACAGTTAATTATGGAAATAAATCACGAAATAATACTTAGCCGAGCAATTTTTTTTTCCGTTGTATAAAACTACTACTCGTGCGTGAAAAGGTTCCTATAAACAACGAGTTTCTGTACGATATCGATAAACTTCGGCCGGTCATTGTACCCACTCATTATTATAACCAATTTTTACTTTGAGACCAAAACCTGAATCACGAAAAAAAAAGTCAGCTGTTGCCTACAATTTTATTATGTTCGCATAACTCGTCAAAATATATGGAACAACTGATTGTTTTTTCGCGATTCAGGGTTTGGTCCCATAGTAAAGGTTGTTCATAATGATTAGTACAATGACCGGTCGAAGGTTATCGATAAAACACGTCACATATACATACTTATATAATATATAAACTACTTTTACCTCGTGTTCCAGAAGACATCCGAAACTTTTCTTGTGCGTGAAGAGACTATTTTTTGCAATCAATTTTTTTATCTTTTCTAGGAAACAGCAGATACTCCGCTCCAGTCACCTCCGACACGTGACAACGCTGCAGCCGCAGAGGAGGTTCCTTCCTCCACATCATCAGCTCAGTCAGCCACAAGTGAGGAGGCCACGCCCTCCAACGAAGGATTGCATTGCCTCGGTCTTGAAGAATTGAACAAAGCTCTCACTGAAGCTAAGATGCAAAAATCTGTAAGTTTGATACACTGCTTTATTTGTTTGATGATTGGCTCTTTTTGCAAAAGATTGATTCTTCTTCTTGGCGGCGGCGGCGTACAACATGTAATCGGAAGTAAACTAGTGTAGAAGGTGGAAGGGATACCAAAGCACGATTACCAGTACATCATTGTAAACCCCCCCCCCCCCCCCCCCCTACATAGCCCACATAGTAATTTTTCGTGTGTTATAAAAAAAAGAACAGCGGTTTCCTAGAAAACGGCAGTACACGTTTTCAGTTTACAGTGTACGTTTGCCAACGTCAATACCTAACTACCTGACCATCAGTGTATGTGGTTCGGGGAAATTCTTCTTCATCAACACCACTTCTTGTCGTGTCGATCTACATCACTGCCAATACTGTTCGTATATAACATTTTTGCAGAAAATTACTTCATCACATTCTTGTTCTATTTCCAGATTTTACGCCGCACCATAAAAGAGTACGAGGTCAGCTTCGAACTCCAGAACAGCAGGAAGGTACAGAGGGATGACAAGAAAGGCCACGAGGACGAATACTTCAGATACAAAGCCGTCAAAGCCAGGATCAAGCTCATCAACGCTCTCATCAATAAACAGAAAACACTAACTAACAATCAAACTCCAAACTAAACCAAAGATAATAAGGTTCAAAATAAAAGAGTCTGTTAAATCTTTTGCTTGCAAAAGCAATTTTGAATGCGACAGCCCTTTATTGTAAAAGACAGTGATGGATATCGTATTGAAGCGAAACTCGCGTCCTTTTAATCTGTTCGTGCGTGGTTACTTACCAAACGCCATGCTACGATCGTATTTGATTTAAGTCTATGCCAGGGTAAATATTACCAATAATTCAAGCAAAACGAAGATACAGACATGACTGCATTTAACTTTTCTTACGTTTCCCAGAACTACAGGCAATATTATGGAGTGCGAGTTTCCCTACTTCTTGTTAGGGTTGTCGCTCCTAGACTGTTCATGTTTTATAAATATGATGATTATTGAATAAGTACAACAAATTAATATCGATGTTTTGGTGTTACTTTCACACATACTAATAAATATTAACATAAAGTGTACAAACTAGTCAAACGGTAGGATGTTATTTCGCAATTCAGTTAAAGATGATTTATTTGGCGTGAATACAACAATTTTTGTGTAACCAAAAATGTCGTCGGCAAAATCTAGTGCTTCCGAATATTTGAATATAATTGGTGTAATAGCGAGTTGATATTATTTCAGTATCTTATTATCAATTCATGCGCCCCAATGTCTACGAGATGTAACGGGTTATGTGTAATAAACTTACTATTTGCCTTTGGTTACCTATTTGTGAAATTGTATAGTGCCAAAAATTGACATTCTATGCAATTAGGTATACAATTCTGCAATTGTACATAATATTAACAGTGCATGAATAAGTTAAGCCTCGTTCGGATTATTGACAGTTTATAAAGGGAAAAAATAATTTAAAACATTTGTATTATGTGAAAAATCTGCACATAATAAAGTGTTTACAAAAGTTTTTGCGCAAGTACTTATAGGGTATTAATGATCCACACATCCATATTACTGCAAAAACCCCAAAATTACAATTGTACATAAAATAATTTAATAGACATTATGTAGTACTGATATATTTTAGAAAATATGAATATCTAAAGTATAATACAAAATTACGAAAATCTTTGACCGTTCACTGCCCTACAGTAACTTTGACTCGGAACTAAGACAATGTATAAAAATACTGATTTTCAATACATTTGATCATGATCATTAGAACGGGTTCTTAAGAAAAGTACAAGCAGTATTTAATCTACATAGTTATTAAATTACATAAATTCATATACATAATAGACATGTTAAATGTTTTACTGTAATAATAATATACAAAATAATAATACTATAAATTGCTGTTTAGTACGAATGGTTGCAAAACTTTAATATTCGTATCTAGCCGAACGTACCGTTCTTGTTGTTATAGGTTATGAAGTTTTTAATACTTTTGCAACTAACTGTACTATACGCTCATAAAAATTAATAGGAATGGGAAAGAAAACCACACTTTCGTGGCAGAAACGGACTTGATTGATTTGTTTGACGGATTTTCAAATATATCTGGTGTTACGATATTTATGGATTCAGTAGAAACTCTTGTGGCTAACGAATGACATAAAAATATGTGAAAATTGTGGCTATGTAAATACAAACTATGACGAAATAAAAAAGGGGTATTCCAAGAAACTTTCGAGCATATACCCCTTTAAATTATATCTTAATAATGTTAAAGCTACTTATAAAAAATAGTTATATAACTATTCTATGTGTATAACTACGCGACCTGAGAAAAGTAGAATATAACCACGGTAATATTATGATACAGTAGTGTAACTCGGCCGCATGATAGAAATAAATGCCTACAGCCGCGCGGTACGTAAACATGCGTTAGGGCTGCCCGTCTCCAGCATTGTAATTACATTTGCCTACTTTCTGTTTCTATTTAGTTTTGTGATTGTAAATATCCTTTTTATATAAATAAATTAAATACTTTGTATATTGAATAGGAAGTGTTCAATAAAAATGCGTGTTGTTTTTTTATTGGTAGATTTAATTTAAAAAACATGTTTTTGTTCGAAAAACAAATCGGGCTTATAAATTTGCGACCGAAAAATATTTGCGCCTCAACTGAGTCGTACGAAATGCTTTATTGTTAAAATTTAAAGTATAGGCACCGAAGTTTTAACACAAGCGTAAGTAGGTAGGTACCTACCGTATCATGATTCATTCAGAACCGCATATAACTACCTATTTCACTGGTCTCAATAACTTTCCGTTACTCTATACGCTTTATTTATTAATCCAAATACCTTTTTTTCGTGAGATAAAAGGAAATACTTATCCATTAAAAAGACACACATTAGTAACAGTCAGAAGTCGACTGCCAATCTCGCAACACAATGGCAAAGCAATATTGGTGGTACTTATGACCTTCTTCTATAAGAACGTTTGACAACACTTACACATTAGCAACTTGTTGCCCGCTTAAGATTGTTATTACAAATTTCAATGAGTTGTGTAAGTGATACGGTGGCCAAATTGGTTGTTAGCGTTGGAACATCACTCACACGGATAAATATGCGTATGTGTGTATAGGCGCCGCCGCCCGTATAGCACAAACGATAATGTGCATTGCGGTGGAAGTGGAATTTTGACCTTTGACTGTACCTACCTACTAGTAAGTAAAATTATTTTATAGTCTTACCTTTCAGAGTTTCCAGGTAATTTAAAAAAACTTATGTCTGGATGCGTTATTGACGAATTCATACAACCAAAAACAGCACATTATTTCCTACTCGTCATATTAACTGTTTTTTAGAGAAAAAATCGCGCTGTTATTGTTAAAAAAACAACACACCGTCCGTTCGACACTGCGGTACAGCCGTGACTGTCTGCGCCCCAAGTGCACCCTTAGATCGAGGCGCGTAGGTATAGCTCGCGTTTCGTCCGTTTCTATGAAGTCGGAATACTGTATCATAATACTACTGTGATATAACCTTGATGTGGGCGAAGCTGATGCTTCTTTGGAATTTCGGATTGGCGATAACGACGAAAATGGATTTACAAAAAAATTAATAAAAGAAAAAGTTTATATATAACTTACCGCCTAAGACTTTATTAATGTGGTTACCTTTATTTATTGCTTAATATTTTAATTTATTCCCTTTATATGTTTCGTGATTGTGTAATATACTCGATCTCATATTATGTGTTAGATATATTCAAGTCCTTAGACGGGCTCGATTTTCGTTCTCTTAAAGAGAATTTATTCTAGCAGTTAAATGTATTTAGTGATAAAGTACTTACCTGTGATCAAACATACTCTTGTGTGACAAGAACTCGAATGTTTTACGTTGTGGTAGATGTTAGTTGACGATTTTCCGTTGAACAAAATTAATTTGTATTCCGTGTTGTTTTGAACAATATTATTGAAATGGATGAGACTTGATAAATGGTTTATGGTAAACCTAAGTAATGTCTATATAACGTTATATTAATACGAGATAATTATGATGTTTAGGTGTAGGATGTTGGTCCAGAGCGTGTCATTGTTGGAGAAATGTATTTCCCTATATAAAAATAAATCCTGTAATCGATGAAATTACTATTGACGTTTCTCTCCCAATGTTGCCACGCTTATCAACATCCTTGCGCTTGTCAAGAAGGCAAGTAATTTTAATACCTAATTATTGCTTTGCAATATAATATATAAGACGTTCAGTGTATACAATTATATAACAAATCAAAAATGGATATCATATCAATGTTTAAATGACATAACTTGTTTCTTAAGTTAATGTCCCGACTTTTCCCGCCTAAATATGATAGCCAAGCACGGAAAGCCGTTTCAGCTAATTTAAAATTAATAAGCATTGTTCGTGCAGTTTGGATTCAGAAAAACTGCAGTGCATTATATTATAATCATACTCAGTCAGTAGAGTTCCACAAATTGCCACTAATATTCATATAATGTTTAAAATAAAAAATAGAACAAAATAATGTGCGTTGTTATTTTTAAACTATGACTTTACGTTTATTATTTATTAGGTATATTAATTTTAGGTTAATATAAAGATCCGTTCCTGACTCAATTTCTGAACTGTTCATCTGAGGTAGTACCGCCTGCCTGCATGTATCTTTAGGCGCTAACGCCATCTTGATTTTTACCCGACTACGGCGGAGCAAAAAGGGGGGCAGTCTATGTATGTATATAAGTATGCATGTATGTTTGTATTTACGTACCTATGTCCCTAAATCTCTCTGTCCCGTAAATTATTCACCCGATTTTGATGATGATGGTGTCCGGGTAACGTAGGACACATTTTAACCGACTTTAACAATAAGGAGTCGATTTTACCTTGTAATCCCCGAATTTAAGTAGAGCGTGTAAGTAGTCGGGTTTTTTAGTGGTAGTGTACCATACAAATTCTTGTTCAATAGATAGTTCCATTATTTTCAGATTCTTTCAAAATGAAACTAGTGATTATACAAAACAACAGTAGTTCCATCATGGAACTATTAATCTTACTAGTGGAACTAGTGATAAAAATAAATCAACACTAGTTCCAGTATTTTCAGATTCTTTCAAAATGGAACTAGTGATTATAAAAAACAACACTAGTTCCATCATGGAACTGTTAATAGTACTAGTGACAATGAAGGATAATTTCCAGTGTCAATTTCAAAAATGTCTACCAACAGCGGCCTCCTGACAATGCAGTAGATAGATGTCAAAGGTGACTGAGATAACATAGGTATCAGGGGAGAGAGTGTAGTCAACAATAATGAACTGCGTCAAAGATGACTTGGATAAGAAAATCTAAGGATCTGTAGACGTTACAAAGTAAACGAAATAATAGAAATGGACGTTAGAAAACCCACAGTCCTTTTACACTTTCACTGTTATTTTACATGCATAATTATATGATGGTTATAGTACGGTTATTTTTTTTAGGACAAGCCCGCCACACCATTCCCAAACCAAGCCACAAAAAATAAAAAATACATACATGGCGTTGTCTTTGCTGTCCCGTCTCAAAAATCGACTCTGTAAAAATATTCAGTGTATCGGAGGAACACCTCTATTTAGTGGCCGCCTCCACGAGCGAGAGAATCGCGGCGATATTATCGTCCTTGCCATGTTTTTCTATACACTCTCTTTTGGGCCGTCTTCACGAGCGAGAGAAACGCGGCGATATTTTCGTATAGAAATATGTCAAATCGCCGCAATTCTCTCGCTCGTGGAGGCGGCCCCTTAGAAATAATATATTTCAGTACTAGGCATTCTTTCCAAATATACCAAACATTATAAACGTCTGATAGTGCAATTTTGTTGTGGGTATTAGAGCAAGAGCCCGCGACGGCCAGACCTTCGTTATTTTATAAAAGCTGAAAAAAATTCTGTGCATGTCCCCTATACAGGTAAGAACAACCAGCGACTATAGAGTTTGGGTTGTGGTTACTTCGGCAGGTATCAGAGATTAAAGGTGTATAAAATAGTGCCTTACTTTCGTAAAAGTATAAAGCTCAATTTTTATATATTTTCTTCGGGATAACTTTATAAATCTCGTCATCCATTGCCGGACACTTATGACAGTTGCAACCCCCTGCCAGACACCCCTTAACTTGAATAAACTATACTTTCGTCATAGTATAAAAGCTAAATTTTATATATTGTAGAAGATGGAAGAGATTAGGAGGGGGAAGACCTATATAAGGCGGCGCAGAACTAGCACCGCTCTCTTTTCACTTGGAGTCGTCGTGGGAACAACATCGTGAGAACGTCACTCTGTCGGTATATTTTTTATTTGTGTGTCATTGTTTATTTTGGTAATTCTTTTATTGTGTTATTTTTGTTAGAATTGTATTTTTCATTTGGTTAGTTTGATTTTTTGGTTTGTAATATTAAATTGTTGGTCTTGTCTATTTGAATTATTTCCTGTAGGTACTTGCATAATTATTTTTAAAAAAAGTCACTTCTGGTCTAATTTCCAAGATCAGAAGTGGGATTCTTCCCATTTCTACCGCCCACTATTTCACAAATCCTCTCATTTTAAATTTTTGTTTCGATTTAATTTTTTTTCTTTCTGTTGTGGTTTCAATAGTGTCATTTTTTTTATCTGTGTTAGTACTTTTGTTGAGTGTTACTGGTATTCGTTTTATCGTTTGTCAGTCGGTTGGTTTGCTGTGTTCTTTTTTATTTTGTTTTAGGTTAAGGAGTTAAGATGGCAGACCGCAAACGCGATCGTAGTCGCAGTCGCTGCGGCAGTCGTGATAATAACTCGCGTCGCGACTATAGTTCTCATCGTGACCGTCGCGATTCTCGTCGCAATAGTCAAGAGCGGCAAAATAGTAGGCACCGCGAGCGGTCCCCTAATGAAAATGACACGTTAAGGCTCGAGATACAAACGATGATGTCTCGCCTTAAAGCGCTAGAAGACAAAACGAGGGCTTCACCATTACCAGTGCGTTCATGTGACCGTGATAGAACTTTAGTGTCTGATAGTGTACGTGATCGACGGGCATTGCGGCGCCAGCGAACACCGTCGCCGGAACGTAACGTGTTACGGTCGCCGGGTCGAATAGAATCGCGTAGCTTGCGTCATTCGTCACCACCGGAGCGTCGCCGCCGTCTAGTTTCACCTTTGCCTAGAGAGACTATGTCTCAACATATCTCACCAATTCGCGGACATAGCTACCGTCGTTATTCGCGTTCTCGCTCTAGAACACCGCCTTTACGAATATCGGGACGTGTATCTAAGCAGGCGTCTGTGAATGTGTCGGACCGTTTAGTTAGGAACGAGAATGATTTGATTACACAAGCTACGGTAACCGATCGTATTGTGGATGCTATTCGATCAATTAATACTGCGGGTAGATCTCAGCACTTTTATATTTCAAACTTTGATCCTACCTTACATAATATTGATGATTGGTGTGCGGAGGTCGATCGCGCTAAAGTTTTGAACAATTGGAACGATTTCGAATGCTTGTCACGTATTGGTAATTGTTTGAAAGGTGACGCTCGATCATGGCTTAACGAATGGGTAAGTAATGACCGTTCGTGGAGCAACTTTAAAAGGGAATTCAAGCCTTTGTGCCCTAGAGTACCGGACGTCGCGAATATTTTATATGACGTTATGACAAAGAATTCCGATAGCTATTCCACATATGCGGAATACGGGCGTCGGTCATTACTTCGTTTAAGAATAGTGCGGGGACTTAGTGACGAGCTAATTTCGGCGATAATAATCCGCGGTATCACTGATCCCAACATAAGAGCGTCGGCAACTAACGCCAAGCTGTTGCCAAATGATTTAGTGGAATACTTTTCAATCTACGTAAAGCCAAATAACACTAGTACGTCAAAAGGTGCCGCGTTCCGTTCTGCAAGAGATAAACAAACCACAGATATTTCTCGTAAGCGTAATCTAAACGACATTAAGTGTTATTCTTGCGGCGAATTAGGACACAGACAGGCAACGTGTACTAAAAAACCGAGAACTGACCAACAACCAAGCGGTTCGTCAAATAATTCCTCGACCAACCCTATATCCGTTTCTAGGTCCGAAACTTGTAGTTTTTGTAGGAAACCGGGTCATAAAGTCGAAAATTGTTTCGCTAAGCAGAGATCAGAGGCTGCAAACAAAAGTAGTGTTAATTTCTGCAATGAGTTTGTAAACACCAACAATAGTGATGTAGTTGTGGCAATTATACAGGATGTAGCGGTCGATATTTTGATTGATAGCGGGTCCACTATATCCTTAATTTCGTCTTCGTTGCTTAAGCATTTTAAATGTTCCCGTAAGCCAGCGTTTCGTACTTTGAAGGGATTAGGTACTCAAGAAGTAGAGAGTACAAGTTATGTGACGTTACCTATTGAGTTTGACGGCTTAACCCTCGAAGTAGATTTGTTCGTAGTGTCTGCCGAATATATGAACACGCCGGTTATTGTAGGAACCGATGTTCTTAATAGGGACGGTGTTAGATACGTTCGCACTAGGTACAGTCAGTCACTTACAAGAAGTGTTAATAACTTGCACAGGATAATGAACGTACAATCTGAGGCCTCAATTCCAATTAATACACCCCTAGTTGATGGACACTTGAATAAGTTGTTGGATATAATTAATAATTTCTCTCAGTATTTTATTTCTGGTACTGCAACGTCAACAGTAAATACAGGGTGCATGTCCATTAAACTTAATTCCAACACTCCTGTTTACTATCGCCGTACCAGCTTTCTCACGCTGAGACTCTTCGTGTCCGTGATATAATTAGAGACTTGTTGGACAAGGGAATTATACAAGAATCGGAGTCTGATTACGCGAGCCCGATCCTTTTAGTTAAAAAGAAAGACGGCACAGATAGGATGTGCGTGGACTTTCGTAAATTAAACGAGATCACAATTAAAGATCGTTTTCCGCTGCCACGTATAGATGACTATATAGATCGTTTAGGGCATAACAAATATTTCAGTTCCCTTGACATGGCAACCGGATTTCATCAGATTCCATTAGACCAGGACTCAATACCGCTTACGGGTTTTGTCACGCCAGAGGGGCATTATCAATATTTGAAGATGCCTTACGGCTTGGCAAATGCTCCAGTTGTTTACCAGCGTATAATTACAAAAACGCTTCGTGAACTAATTGAATCTGGTAATATCCTCGTTTACATAGACGACATTTTAATAATGAGCCAAAGCATTGATCAGGGCCTCTTTCTGCTACAAAGGGTTCTTGACACGTTGACTAAAGCGGGGTTTTCTATCAATTTGAAAAAGTGTTCGTTCTTGGCCACGGAGATCGAATACTTGGGTAGATCAATTTGTGAAGGTCAGGTTAGGCCGAGTCATGAAAAAGTGAGGGCTTTGATTGACTCAGCTGAACCGCAAAATGTAAAGCAAGTCCGCCAGTTCATGGGCTTGGCCAGCTATTTTAGGCGGTATATAGCTGGATTTGCCCAGAAGACTGCGTGTATTGCGGGACTAACTAAAAAGGGAGTACGTTTTAATTGGGGAGTCGAACAACAGGCTGCTCGTAAGTACATTGTGGAATGTCTAACGAGCGAGCCAGTACTTGCAATTTATGACCCTTCATTACCCATAGAAGTCCACACAGACGCGAGTTCTATTGGGTATGGAGCAGTCTTGATGCAAGTTCATGAAGGTAATCGTAAACGAGTGGTGTCCTACTTCAGTAGACTTACTCAAGGAGCTGAGAGTAGATACCACTCATACGAGCTTGAGACCCTTGCGGTGGTAAAGGCTCTTCAGCATTTCAGGCACTATCTTGTGGGTATACGATTCACTGTGGTCACCGACTGTAACGCATTGAAGCTTACACAGCGTAAAAAAGATTTGTTGCCAAGGGTGGCTCGGTGGTGGATATACCTCCAAGATTTTGACTTTAGCCTGGACTATAGGAAAGGTAGCCTTCTATCCCATGCCGATTACCTTAGTCGGAATCCAGTCAATGCGTGCACAGTTCAGAAACCCCTGAATTGGGCGCGTATTGCTCAGGCTTCTGATGAGGAGACTCGGTCTCTTATTCAAAAATTGGCGGATGGCCAATTAGACTCCACTCGCTATGTTTTTAAAAACGACATCCTTTATGTAAAATTTGCACCTACTGGTGAAAATTCCAAGTTCCTCTGCTATATCCCAAAAGGACATAGACTTAGTCTTTTACGAATTTTTCATGATGAACATGATCATCCCGGTATCGATAAGACTGTTGATCTTGTCACAAAACACTTTTGGTTTCCAGGGCTAAGGGCATTTGTCCAGAAGTATGTAACACACTGTTTAGTGTGTCTCTCCCATAAAAAAGTCCCCCGTGCCCCGCTACAGCCTATTCACTTTCGGGAAAAACCAGATACACCTTTTGAAACTATCCATTTAGATTCCCTAGGTCCTCTTTCCGAAGCCGACGGTTATCGCCATGTTCTTATAATTGTAGACGCGTTTTCTAAATTCTGTTTGTTATACCCAATGTACCGACAAGACGCTGACGAACTAAAACAACATTTCACCAATATGGTCTCCCTTTTTGGGACCCCCAAACTAATAGTAGCCGATAGAGGTCGCATGATTCAGAGCACTGAATTTCTGAATTGGGTCAAAGACATGGGTTGCGACACTCACCTTATAACCCCTGAAATGCACCAATCCAACGGGCAAGTGGAAAGATACTGCCGCACAGTGCTTAACATGGTGCGTATTGAGTGCAATCATCGACAGCAAAAGTGGCCGAGTGTTATGTGGAAACTGCAGTTGATTCTCAATATCACAAAACAAAGAACAACTCAGCATTCAGCTTTGAACCTATTGATAGGTATTGATGCTGCGACGCCACTCATTCGTAGTTTGGTTCGTGATGTGGCCTTTGAAGGCTCCAGCCCTAATCGTGAAGCTCTTCGCGAAATGAGTTGTCAAAGAGCATCTGAACGTCTCCGTGAAAATCAAGGACGTCAGGATGATTATGTTAATCAAGGGCGAAAGCCACCCCGTGTCTTTAATTTAAATTCCTTAGTTTTTGTGAGAAAACAGGCACAATCTACTGGGAAGCTGGATTCATGTATGCGAGGGCCGTATCGTGTGGCGAAAGTACTCCCACACGGTCGCTATGAGTTGCATCTTGTGGCTGGCTCTTACGGCAAGACAACACAAGCAGCCGCGGAATACATAATCCCGTGGCACGGGGAATGGACTCCCGATGTGTGTTCTGCTTTCTTTAATGGTGAGTGTTTTTGTACAATGTATTAATGTTAATGAGTTTTGCTTATTTTTATGAAAGCAATACACTTCATTGAATCTGACTTATTTGATATCATTGTTTGTAAAAGAGGTTTATATTAACCTAATAAGTGCTTTCTTGTTGGGATTGATAATGCTAGATGATGTTAAAGGGAAGTCGAGTCTTGCAATTTGATATAGGCCTCTGTCTTGGAGCGCATCGGACATGCTATCTCAAATTGACGGATACACTTCAAGTGAGGTACGGTTTCATGTTATTTGATGGGCCTCTGTCTTGGAGTGCATCGGACATGCTGCCTAGTATATGGAACATACCTTGAGAACAGCTCACGAAGGGAAACTGTCTTGGAGTAGCCTTATCGGACCTAGGGTCTTGGAGTGGTGTTCTCGGATATGTTATCCCGGAGCTGTGGTACATATGGAGTCAGGCCACAAGTTGGTCTTTGACTATTGTGTTTAGTGGGAAAATGTGCTTGTTGATAAGCATCCCGATGATTTATATGAGATTAGTTTGAGACATGCTTGTATGTAAACCGATTTACACACGCAAAGTTATGCCTCATGTAGGTCTCTAACGAGTCGTGAGGTGGCGACCTTCCGACAAGTCCCGCCCCGGGTGGTTGGTTTAGATATTTGTATGTTTCACACTTATTGTGCGTAGACAATGCAAGGCTAGCCCAAAGTTATTTGCTTTTGAAATGAGTGTTGTTGAAAAGAGCTATTTCATCAACAGCTATTTTGCTAACAGTAGCTGTTTTGTTATCTTACAAAATTGATCTTGTGCGTGCTGTTTGTTTCTTTTGCAGAATCAGACAACGATAACGGGGAGTCTGAACAGGCTGTCGATCAGGAACCAGAACCTTGCACCTCTGGCATGCAGCAGGTGGAGATACCTATCAGCACTTCATCTACAAGCGGTCAAGACTCAGCCAGACTTTCCATGCCAACATTGGAAACAGATCTTCAAAGCTAGAAGATGAAGGAGTCCGAGGACGGTCTCCTGTCAGGAAAGGCCGTGTAGAAGATGGAAGAGATTAGGAGGGGGAAGACCTATATAAGGCGGCGCAGAACTAGCACCGCTCTCTTTTCACTTGGAGTCGTCGTGGGAACAACATCGTGAGAACGTCACTCTGTCGGTATATTTTTTATTTGTGTGTCATTGTTTATTTTGGTAATTCTTTTATTGTGTTATTTTTGTTAGAATTGTATTTTTCATTTGGTTAGTTTGATTTTTTGGTTTGTAATATTAAATTGTTGTCAGTTGGTCTTGTCTATTTGAATTATTTCCTGTAGGTACTTGCATAATTATTTTTAAAAAAAGTCACTTCTGGTCTAATTTCCAAGAATATGTTACTTGGGGGCCAATAAAAAAATGTTACCTCGATAGCCGGACAGTTTTCATGGTTTTTACACCTTGCCAGACATATTGAAAGTCCGATGTACTTAGTTGCGAGCGCGAGTAGTCGATTGCGATTTTTTTAGATTTTAAATAAAGAAATAATTTTATAACGTTCATAGCCATGTTATATAAAGTAAAAATTTTTATTTTATTATTGTAAAATACAAAAAAAAAAATCGTTTTTATAAATTTCATCACTGTCGTCGATATTTTCATTTTCATCGTCACTACTCCTCCAGTCGATGGCATCATCGTCGTCAATATCGCCTTCTTTGTCTTTTATTTTTCTTCTTTACATTTTTTATAGGCCTCAAGCAACATAAAAAGGGTGTAAAACACCTCTTAACGAAGCCGAAAGGCACTTGTTCTTCTCGTCATTGCGATATTTTTTTTGTTCTACACCATACTTGGAAACCTTCTAGTACGGAGATATTGGGGGTCAAAGTTCCAACTTTTTGACAAGTTTTTTTTTTAAATACAAGTTTTTAATGTTAGATTTTTACTTTAAACACCTCCACGTCCCCCGTACTATTCAATCCATCAACACAATGTTTTGAGTGCGTTATACATTGAGTTCTGCCACAAAACATGATTTTTCACCCCAAAACAAAAAGTCGTTTCCCAGCAATAATTTTTGCGTAAAGTTACTTAGTTTGATGTACAGAATGATTGGTTGACGGCTTAGAGATGAGGTTTTTTACACCCTTATATGTTACTTGAGGCCAGACAAAGAAGGCGAAATTGACGACGAAGATGCCATCGACTGGAGGAGTAGTGACCATGAAAATAAAAATATCGACGACAGTGATGAAATTCATAAAAACGATTTTTTGTATTTTTTTTGTATTAGACAATAATAAAATAACATTTTTTACTTAAAGAGTGCGGCGCCGTCCGCTCGCAACTGCAATTCGAAGCGAAGGCAAAAACACGTTGAAATATTGTTGTCTCTGTTTCACACTCCCCGGCCCGTTGCGTAGCCGCGCGTGAGCGTGTGTGAATAGTGTTTTCATTACTCATACTCTGAAAGTAGGTCTGAAGTTGCCTGAGGAGCGGGTTGAAAGTAATACTTTTCAGCCCTAGGGAGAATCGTTTTCAACTGACAGCTGTCAAATTATTAAAAAAAAATGGTTCATTTTTCTATTGAACCATGTTCCAACTTTCTATACAGCCACGATGTAAAATTGAAATAACATAAAGTTAAGTATTAATTAAAGAATATATATATTTTAAATATCTTTATTATAATTAAGTTTCAACTATTTCTTTAAAATAACATAGATTTGGGAAAAATATTTACCATTTTTCGATGATGAAAATGAAAAATAGGTATTGGCTGAATAGCTGGCCGGCCACAGAAAAAAAAAGCAAAATAGGTGGGAAAGCGGCAATAGGGTAGATGACACCATAAAACAATAATTCCAAGACACCTTTCTCTAAAAAAAGACTTTATTTTGGGCCTGAAAACCCGATTTATTTTCAATTAATTGCCAAATTCGATTTTTAGTTGCTTTGAAATCAATAAATAGTCGAGTCATTGAGTTGATTAAACAGTGACGTCACAGTAGGCTATTGCCATACAAAGTCTATTATAGAACCGCGTTTTGACAGCTCTTAAAAAGTATCTCAATTGATTGGTGTGTCATCTACCCCATTCGAATTCCGATCTTCATTCGTTTTTTTGAGTTGTTTGTTTTTTTTTACTTTCCTTGTATTCGTAATGAAAAGCACAGTGTTTACCTCGGGTTAAAGACTTATTTAGTCCCTCGAGCTATTAGCACCCTCGCTTCGCTCGGGCACCAAACCCCGTCTCGGGACTAAATAAGTTACTTTCACCCCTAGGGTAACAATGTACTATTACCTATGCGTGTGTTAATCGTGTTTGGTGTTTACCTTTTAGGTAGTTATCATGTTCATTATTTGCTTTATTTTTGTTAGTTACTTTGTGCAATCGTTAGTGTATCTGCAGAATAGTAATGCGTTTTTAGGAAATCTGTCTACAATGTTTTTATCTCAAATGTTAGATTAACTCAAAATCTAGGCTTTGTTGAAAAAAAATCTGGGTTACTACTCTTTCTATACCACTAATGTAGGTAAGGAATAAGTATACGGTTCGCCTGAAAATCTGAAATAAAAGTACGTACTGGTGGCTCAGTGGTGGCGGCCCCGACTTACGAACAGTAAGGCGCGGGACAAATACCTACAAGAGGCGTCGGGCGCGGACATGGCGCGGGCGACTTCCTATTCCATTCAAATATCATACAAAATGCATGGAAATAAAGTGCAATTTAGGCTACACGGTATATCATTGCGCTGACGAGGATGTGACGATATACCGTGTGTTGTATTTGTCCCGCGCCCATAGACTTAGTACTTATAATACTGCCCGCGCCTAAGTCGTAGGTTCGAACCCAGGCAGGCGCATTACTTTGTGTAATTATTATTCATCAACTCTGCTCTCAAAACGGAAAAGGAAAACATCGTGAGGAAACCGGCATAAGTATCCTAGAACCTAAAAGTAGGTAGCTAGTAGGAGGTAGGTAGAAGGTAGGTAGTACTAGTAGGTAGGTAGTAGGTAGGCAGTAGGTAGGCAGTAGGTAGGCAGTAGGTAGGCAGTAGGTAGGTAACAAGCAGGTAACAAGCAGGTAGTAGGCAGGTAGTAGGCAGGCAGTAGGTAGGCAGTAGGCAGGCAGTAGGCAGGCAGCAGGCAGGCAGTGGACAGGCAGTAGGCAGGCAGTAGGCAGGCAGTAGGCAGGTAACAGGCAGGTAGTAGGCAGGTAACAAGCAGGTAGTAGGCAGGTAGTAGGCAGGCAGTAGGTAGGCAGTAGGCAGTAGGTAGGCAGTAGGCAGGCAGTAGGCAGGCAGTAGGCAGGCAGTAGGCAGGCAGTAGGCAGGCAGTGGGCAGGCAGTAGGCAGGCAGTAGGCAGGCAGTAGGCAGGTAGTAGGTACTCATCAAGACGAATCAAACGAGCCCAAACTCGAAGCGGTTGCGTCGTTTTATTACGGAGATCCTTTGGCCCCCCTTTCAGCTTCATCATCAAACCCTGATTACCATTTAGGACCAATTTACTCTTCAAGATCAATCAAACGAACCCAAACTCGACGGGATTATTTCGTTTTATTACGGACTTTCAATGGCCACCTTCCAGCTCCATTATCAGACCCTGGATACCACCTAGCACCAAAGTACTCGTCAAGACAAATCATACGAGCCCAAACTCGATGGGGTTATGTCGTTTTATAACGGAGTTCCCATGGACACCTTCTAGCTCCATCATCAGACCCTGGATATAACCTAAAGACAAAGTACTCGTCACGACGAATCAAACAAGTTCAAACTCGATGGGGTTACGTCGTTACATTACAGAATTCTTATGGCCACCAGTTGTCACGCGATATACCTACATAATGCGTGCAAAATTTCAGCTCAATCGGTAATCGGGAAGTGGATCAAATTTTACTTGCAAGATTTGATTACTTACAGATTACAGACAAACATCGGGACACGTGAAACTATATCAAAGCTTGTAAAATAAAACATAATATTTATTTAGTCGGTAGGTAGGTATCCTTATGTTATGATTGATTATGAATGAAACCTATTAGTCGGACATTTGAATCCTAAACACATCTAATTCAGTATGTACTAACCCAGTGTAATGTAATTTCGATTATGAACGAGAAAAAATATGTGTAGGTAGGCAGGCATTTCCTTGGTCTGAGTTTAAAAAAATGATGAAAACAAAAAGGTAGGTAGATACTTATTGTGAGATACATCCCAACGTTTGGAGTCCATGGGGTCTAAAATGGCCACATTATCAGAATCGTAATATGAATCACGTTAAAAATTTTAAATTCTTAAAATGGACTTTATGATTATGGACATAAAGTCCATTTTAAGAATTTAATTGTTTTAACGTGATTTATACCAAGATTCTGCGTGGATTCTGCTAAAGCGGCCATTTTAGACCCGCATGTTGCTAACCTTTATATAATTATGTTTATGTAGGTACCTGTTTTGTAACCTAAATTTAACCAAATCGTAAGCAAATATCGAAGTCCGTAAACAAAACAAAAGTCGTAATAAAGTAGGAAGGTAGGTTACTCGATTCCAAATCACAAGGCAAATCTAAATCCAAATCCGTAGCATAGGTCAAGAAGTGTCAGAAATATTACGATACAATTGGCAAACAAATACGCATACGCACCAATACGCACGCACAATGCAATCAAGTAATCGTCTAACACTGACGAACGATTCCGAACGAATTGCCCGGCCCGGCCGGGTGGCGAGGTGCGCACGCACACATTTACATTTGTCACTATACTCAACACAGTCAACACATCCAAATGTTCTGTCCCGCGCCCTGCGCCCCGCCCCAGCTCAATGCTTGATGCGATAGCACGACTTCCGATGAACATTTGTGATTAATTTGAATGTGTGCCGTAATACCAAAAATGATGAATGAAAACTCAATGCTTTTCCATTATTTTTTTTATATTATTTAACTTAACAATATAAGACATGTTTCGATTTTAACAATATTACAAATACTACTGTTTTTAATATAGAACAGATGAGATGAAAACATCGTATTTAAACTGTAAAAATGTGAGATATTCAATATGTTTGCATTTCGCTTTTGGTAAGTATTTTGAAAAAAAAAAATATAGAAACCTAGGTAATTACCATCTTGTTCCGAATAACAGCATATTAAGGTGGAAATATGCTCATACTGAAAATGATTTTGGTATTACGTTTGTATGGACAAATTCGTGCTCCCCGGCCCCTTTTCAGCTTTTATAAAATAACGAAGGTCTGGCCGTCGCGGGCTCTTGGGCTATATGTCTGTTTATTATAGTACATGTCAGCTATCTTCATTTAATATATAGAAGCCAATAATCCTAATACGTCTTACAAGTGTGGTGTAATAAAATTTTCCTATCTTTGCCGCACTATATCTTCCTCTGACTCAGATGTGTAGATAACCCCTTACGGTTATCTGCACGAGTAACATTAAGGTCAAGAGAGACACAGACAGTATCGGACGATGCGCCTGACATTACTGACGATGTTATGAAATAACAAAAGGTAATCAGGTAATGGTATGGTAATGTTGGTCGTCCAGCGGCGAGATGGGCAGACGATATTGTTGCCATTGCGGGAATTATCAAATCAAAAAAATCAAATCAAATCATGTTTTATTTGTTAACACAGGTAAAGAAATACAGATCTTAAATTGATAAAACCGAGCGCTATGTTATGCCAGTAGCTGGCTTACAAATATGGTGAGCATCTAGCTCAAGATTACAATTTAAAGATTCTAAGAAAAATATATTTGAAAATCATGCATAGGTATGGTATTTAATTAGCAAAAAAAAGAAGAATAATTGCAAAAATTACATAATATTATTTTAACATATAAACATAGACTACAGAAATACGCACAATATAATTATAATGACACATTTAATCATATGTAATTTAATTTGGTTTATATTGAGCCATCATTCAGGAATTCATCTAAAGTGTACTAACATTTTGTCAATAAGCAATTTATTAAGTGCCTTTTTGAATTTTGATAATGGCATATTTTTAATGACATTCGGTATTTTATTATAAATCCTGAATCCTGAATGAGGTTGACACAAGAACGTGGAGCTTGGCACAAAACAAAGAGAGACCTATAGCCTGCAGTGGGTGAAGTCGGGCTGTGGAAGTGGATGATGATGGTGAACTAGATGGTGGTAATTAATTATGTATAAGCGAACCTTCTTTACTTTTCAGCCCCATCGGCCATCCGTTCTGCGAGCAATGTGCCCTACCCACTGCCACTTAAGTTTGGCAATTTTTCGGGCTACGTCGTTGACCTTGGTTCTCTTCATTTCTGATTCGATCGCGCAAGGAAACTCCGAGCATAGCCCTCTCCATTGCTCTTTGGTGACTTTAAGCCTTGGAGTGGCGACCGCAAACCGGAAGACGATGCGTTGGAAGCCTTCCCACTAGGTGGACCGATGACCTGGAGAAGGTTGCGGGAATCCGTTGGATGCGAGTCGCACAAGACTGGTCAATGTGGCGACACTTGGGGGAGGCCTGTGTCCAGCAGTGGACGTCTTTCGGCTGAAATGATAATGATGATGATGGACCTTCTTAAAAAAGAAGTCACTAGAACAATTACTGCCATCTGCAACCGTAGTAATTCTCAACCCGCGTGCGTATATTATAACGTAGTCGAAGCAAGGGGTACGTAACACGCGGGCCTGTGGACGGAGAGCTATGGGCTAGCTCGCCATCCGTCCGTCTCATGACGACAGGCCGTGTCGACGGCGCGTTCGTGTTCCACGCGCGCCTCAAAGAGAGTCAGCTAAAGCCGACGCCTGCCGGGGCTGCGGGACTGTCCGAAAGAGATACCGTGGCCCCGGATCACAAAGGGTGGTGAAGGAACATGGATGGGTTTTATTCAGTAAAAGTCTGACACTCCCTCCTGCTCCGCCCAGAGCGGGAGGAAATATTTGATGGTATCCCGTTCGAAAAAAAGGGGGGTGCGTAACTGCGTAAGGATCGCAGTGCGTTAAGCCGTTGGCCTCAGCAACGATACCTGTTGTCATTCTTCAACGTCATCTGCCTAGCCTTTTCCCAACTGTGTTGGGGTCGGCTTCTAGTCTCACTGGAAGCAGATAAATGAGCAGTCGCTCATTTCACACAGTCGTGTATCTGACCTCTCTCTAGTTTGTACTGGGTAATACAATGCCGTTGGTAAGACTGTTTGTCAGACTTTCGGGCCACTGACTACCTGTCTGACTGTCAAAGATCTACAAATTACAGCCGGGACCAACGGCTTAACGTGATTTCCGAGGCACGGCTATTACTGTGGTTTGATTTCAAGGATGTGATGCGCAAAAGTCTGACAACCAGTCTTACCAAAGGGTGTCGTATTACCCGGTACTAACTGGGTTGTGGAGGTCAGATAGGCAGTCGCTCCATGTAAAATACTGGTATTCAGCTGTATCCGGTAAAACTGGAAGCCGACCCCAACATAGTTGGGAAAAGGCTAGGCAGATGATGATTTCAAGGATGTGATGCCGGGTGGAAACCAAATTTTGCCATTGAATTTGAATCTAGGGCTTAGCTTTCCTTGTAACAGATCAAGGTACGTTGCTATAGGCAGTGGTATCTAGCGGATGGACCATCTGTTCATTATAGATTATCACTGTTCATGTGGCACACTTATTATACAATCGTAAATATTGGAAAACACTTCAGTAGAAATGTTTTCTTAGTACATATGGGTATTTGCACATTATCAATAGGATCCACTTCAATAATATTTTTCTAGCTCATTAACTAAATAAGGGAAAGATACATTATTTCGATGTGAAGTGGAGTGTCTCGTCATTTATCAAGTTATTTTTAAGTATGTTTGTAAGTAAATCAACGACAATGCAGAATCACATGCAACCCATCGTTCACAACAAATTCGTCGTTTTCGTCGTTGTTTTTCGTCGTCATCGGCGTCGTTCGTTTCGTTATGAACCGTGAAAGCTTAAAACAGTGTTTTACAATAAATTAGATTACAAGTCAGCCTAATAAATTAAACTGCACAATTAACTGTTTCTTATTTAAGATGTACAAGCAGGTAATATTCAGGAACATCTTATTATCTTCATTGTTTGTTTAGACGCGCTGATCTCCAGAAATACTAGTCGGATGAAAAAAAAAATGGTTGTCTGTAAAGTCAATTTATTTTTACGAGATAACGTAATTTTTCTTGATATTATTGATTTTAACCTAAAAAACAAAATTTCATCCCCCTGGATCGAAATTCTAACCACACCGTTGCGTTAGCTACTTCTTTATATCTATGGTTAGCTACCAACCATACGCCTATATAATTAATAAATTTTGTGGTTTTTTCTTCGAAAATTAATCACGAATATTGAACATTTTGACGAGTGCGAAGTTGCGAACATAATATTGTAAACAGCAGATTTTTTTATTTATTTTTTTGCGATTCAGGGTTTGGTCCCATAATAAAAGTTGTACATAATGATGAGTACCATGACCCCTTGAGGTATTTCATGTATGAATAGATAGACCTTATATGCATAAAAGTTACATTCCTTTATAAAGTTTAAAATTCGCTAAATTCGAAAAAGTTAATTTACGAGTACAAGGGTTTCCCAATTTTTGTGAAGCCATTGAACATTTTAAAGAATGATAACGTCAAATAAAACTATGAAAGAAAACCAAAATTGTTGCTAAGAAACTTAATATACTTATTTCAACAAAAATAAAGGCGACTGTGCCAAATCAAAGGTACATCTAGAAGGTACATAATTGTACAAGTACCGCATCTATTTAATTGAGGATAGATGCGTCATCATAGTAACAGTGAACAAGGTCATTGAACTTTATATTAAATCATTACAATTTATCAAAACTTCGTGCTCGACCTTTATTAACAGTAAACACTTGCTTATCGTTACGTGGTACCTAGTTGTGTACATAAAACAATAAATAATTAACAGAAAATTAACTCTTAATTATAAGTATAGTAACATTTTCATGCGATTGTAGTGTTGAATACCCGCATTTTAAATGGAGCGACTGCCTATCTGACCTCCACAACCCAGTTAGTACCTATTGCTGGGTAATACGATAACCCCTTGGTATGAGTATGACTAGTTGTGAGACTTTCGAGCCACTGACTAGTGACTACCTGCCTGGCCCCTCCTTGTTCTAACTATCTCCAGGAAAAATGTTTCGGCAAGAAGAAAACCATTGTTATGATAGAAAAAGATTATTACACACAAATATGAAATATTGGGTTGTGTTCCCTGTATTTTGGCCTTTAGGAAGGGTGGAAAACAAGAAGGCTTTCATAGAAAAAGGAGAATTTAGAAGATCATTTTTTCGGCCTAGCACGTACAAAATTATCAATCCTCTGGTATTTGGAATTTCGTAGCAGGTATCCTGCTACGAAATTCTTAGAATAGAATAGAATAATTTTATTTGTATAAAAACATGGTACATTATGGTCTTATAAATAGCGTTGTGAACTTACATGTTTCGCCACAGAATGGCATACAAATATTAGAACGTAGCTCTTCGATACCCGCAATTATAGAGACACAATTAAAATAACATGCACCGTACCCGATCGGGTACGGCTGGGTACATACAGGTACATAGAAATTTAATACGAAACTTCAATTTGCTCAAGTATTAATCTAACTAGGTAATAGGAATAACATTTACATTTTAGGATTCGTACCATATAGGTAATATCATTGTTCGTACCTAGCTATTTGTAATTTTTACAATAGATGCTTCTAAATACAGAAAAAAACATTATACTAGGTAACTTACAACACTTTGTAAAACTCAATAGCCATATTGAATGTGCCAATAAGTTTTTGCGTCAAAGAATAAGAATAATGTAAGAATAAGAATTATTTATTTTAAAAAAAGTAGGTATTAAAAAAGTGTACATTTAGGTGCAGCAGTGATATTTAATAACGTAATTGTGCTTATATGTAAACTATAACTAAAACATATATAAAAGTTGCAAGTAACGGTAATGTTGAATTAAAATGTTAGGTAGCGACCTGCCTGATCTAGGTTTATTTAAACCTGTGTTTCAGGCCATTCCTAGAGAGACACCACACAGACACAGAGAGACATCCATCCATCCTTCCATTCTCACAAACTTTCGCATTTATATACTACCTCAAATTAGCAACTCTATTTTTGGTGGTTCAAACTTCGTTTGAAATACTGTTAGAATAACGTTCTAATCAGCTTGCACTACAAAGTGGTTGTTACGTCAGTCACTGCAGGCCGAATAGTGCGAAATGAGTGGTTTTTATTATCTATACTATCTATACTAATATTATAAAGAGGTAACATTTGTTTGTAAGTTTGTATGTTTGTAGGGGGTAATCTCCGGAAGTAATGAACCGATTTCAAAAATTCTTTCACCATTAGAAAGCTACATTCACCCTGAGTAACATAGGCTATATTTTATCCGCGTACTCCCTCGGGAACGGGAACTACGCTGGTGAAACCGCGGGAGGTCCGCTAGTTCTTTATAAAATCAAATTTTCGTCTTTTAGAAAAAATGAAAAAACATAAGACCTGCTTTATAGTTAGTTCAGTTAGTATGCAAAGTTTCATGATATATTTTGAAGTACTTTTTGAATACCAGCGGTTTATTGTTCGATTTGGAGGTAACTTTGGTATTTTTTTCTATCGAGAAAATTTTATGGAATCGTGTTTTCGCCAAACATAGGACCTAACATTAATCCTCAACTTTACCATATATTTATTTCAAAATTAATGCTGCAGTATTTTAGGCGTAACGGAGGATCATGCTAAGCCATTTGAGGTAGTAAAGGCCCTTAAGTAGGATACTTAGTGATCATGTTCATGCAAGCTGTCTGAAATTCTACACCAGTTGTATGGGGTACCATCATTGAGCTTTAATTTGAGACTAACGCTTTCTTGGTAGGATCTTTATCAGATGATCTTCCCGGTGCATATTCGTGGAATTTAATCTTCTTATAGTGTTTCTTAGAACATTAACTTGGTGCATTCTTCTTCTTTATCGTGTGGGTTAGTGCTTAATTAACCTGGTGTCAGAGCTTATGCGCCTCTGACTTGGCATTACATGCCGACAAGAAATATCTCTAAGGCATGCTGGTTTCCTCACGATGTTATCCTTCACCGAAGCAAGTGATAATTATACAATACGAACATGAATCCACAAAAATCAGGGGTGCGTGCCTTGGGTTCGAACTCGAGACCTATGAGTTGGCAGTCCGACGCTCACACCACTGCTATACTACTTACTATTACTTGGTGCATTAGTATGACACAGGGAGGAGTGCATGTTCTTGAATATTGAAGGACAAGCGAGTTGGGCCCGGCAGTCTCGACAGTCGACATAAATAACGACAAAATCGCTAACTTTTGATTGCTAATTAGTAACGAATAAATTCGGTTGCAATAATGATGCTTGCGAGAAACGCATCTTGGATGTAGACTTGCGTTACTCGCAAGCATCACTATTGCAACCGAAGTTATTCGTTAGTAATTAGCAATCGAAAGTAAGCGATTTTGTCGTTATCTCTTATGAGACTGCCCGCGAATAAATTCAGTTGCATTTTTGATGCTTGCGAGAAACGCATTTTGGATGTAGAGACTTGCCTTACTCGCAAGCATCATTATTGCAACCGAATTTGTTCGTTAGTAATTAGCAACCGAAAGTTAGCGATTTTGTCGTTGTCTATGTCGAGACTGCCGGCGCTGGCTGTACTTCGCACGGGTGCACTATACTAGTGGTGGCACTAAGGGCACGAAAAAAGAGAAAGATTCGTTTTCAAGCATGAATAGTTTACGCGGTTGAAATAAATGCAGCCATCCAGCCAGCAAGGTTGATTAAATAGGGCTGAATTTACTCGTCAATGGTGTCGATTCTGTTGTGCACAAACTAAACTTAATTTAGGCTATTGCTATCTTTTACTAAAAGGCAGTGCGAGAAAAGGACAGCTAAGCTATGAACTAAGTTAGAGATGTCAAACTAGTTTATGCCTTGCGCTCCACCGTGTTTTTAGTCGACATGTTTTTACGTGCACCCTTCATTTGTATGGAAATATTAGTTCCAACTAAATTTGACAGCTCTAAATTACGTCCGTCTCTTTCTCGTTTTATTAGAGAGAAAAAGACAGCAATAGCCTAAAGTTTAGTTTGTGCACAACAGAATCGACACCTATGTCCAAACATCGAGATCTCTTTGCTCTATGTAAATGAGCAGACTGTGTTATACTTACTCATACATCTTTCGCAATAAATATTTTCAACTAGCTGTTGCCCGCGGCTTCGCCCGCGTGAAGTTCGATAACTGTCCCACGGGATCATACTAAAGGGATAAATAGTATCCTACATGTTAATCCAGGTTATAAACTACCTATGTGCCAAATTTCATAATTTATTTATTTATTTATTTATTTGGTACACCAACAGCAATACATACTAAGAATTAATGTGAAACAATGAAAATAACATAAAAGTGCTGGTATGTATGCCTATTATAGGTATACGCAGCATTCACCATAAGACAACAATATATATAATTTTTCAAATCTTAATAATAAAATTTGAATACAATATACATAAAAGAAAATTTACTTAGTACTAAATGAAGTGATATGAATTATGATGATATTATACATAATTATGCATTAGGAGTGTGATATCTAAAGAATTAAATTTTTTGTTAAATGGTTGCGCAGTTGTAAATGTGTTGAGTTGACAGAAATTAGTTATTTAAAGGTAAGTACCTAAATTAGTGCTCTCCCGTACCTCAGAAACTGATCTTCTAAACTTGTTAAGGGAAACGCCGAATAAATCGGTTTCCAGTGATGTGTGGGAGCTGTTATAGTTTCTACATATTCTGAGCAAAGGAGCATTGAGACCAAGGTTTGACTTGCGAAAAGGGATATGAAACAGTCTGGTGATGGGTCACTGTGAACTTAGCATCTCAAGTATTAGCATCTCAACAAATAACTTGAGTTCTGCTTGCATCCAGCATAGTTCCACAGTTCCTGATAGTTTATAACGATTGTTCAATTCATTTGCCCTGAAAAATCCAATTTTGAAAATGAGATGCCAACTTCACACATGACATCGCAGCATCTCATCATATTAGAGGTTTTTCAGAATCGAGGAGTTGTTTTAAACATAGTTCTATACCTCCTGATTGATTGTAACAATAGTTCTGTTGCTTTACCGACAAAATAGCAATTTTGAAAACTATATGACGTGATAGCATCTCACAGTATTTTCAGTGATTTAACACCGAGGAGTTGTATTAAGCATAGTTCTATACACCCTGATTGATTTTAAGCATAGTTCCGTCACTTGCCGCCAAGGTCACGAACCCACCGCGATTTCAAACGTATAAAAATATGGTTACCGTTAACTGCCAGTTCTGTCCAGCATCTCAGCTGTTTTCATTACAAATGCCATAAATACGCCTACTACTGCAAAAACACACCACACTACAAGTTTTAGCAAAAACAAAAAACAAAAAAAATTTGGTTACCGTTTACTGAGAGTTCTGCACAGCATCTCAGGCGTTTTCATTACCAATGCTATCAATTTGTCCAATACTGATGGAATCCGCTTTCAAAACACACCACACTACAAGTTTTAGAGAAAAATAAAAAATAAACAAAAAAAGGTATGGTGACCATTTACTGAGAGTTCTGACCAGCATCTCAGCCATTTTTGTTACCTACGATATAGATACGTCCAATACTGCAGTATTCCGCTTTCAAAACACAACACACAAGATTTAGAGAAAAAAAAGCAAAAAAAGATATGGTGAGTTGGTGACCATTTTTACTAAGAGTTCTGACCAGCATCTCAGCCGTTTTCGTTACCTACGATATAGATACGTCCAATACTGCAGTATTCCGCTTTCAAAACACAACACACTACAAGTTTTAGAGAAAAACGAAAAACCCAAAAAAAATATATGGTGAACGTTAACTGAGAGTTCTGCACAGCATCTCAGGCGTTTTCATTACCAATGCTATCAATTCGTCCAATACTGATGGAATCCGCTTTCAAAACACACCACACTACAAGTTTTAGAGAAAAATAAAAAAAAACATAAAAAGGTATGGTGACCATTTACTGAGAGTTCTGACTAGCATCTCAGCCGTTTTCGTTACCTACGATATAGATACGTCCAATACTGCAGTATTCCGCTTTCAAAACACAACACACTACAAGTTTTAGAGAAAAACAAAAAACAAAAAAAAATTTGGTGACCGTTTACTGAGAGTTCTGCACAGCATCTCAGGCTTTTTTTTTTGTTTTTTGTTTTTGCTAAAACTTGTAGTGTGTTGTATTTTGAAAGTGGAATACTTCAGTACTGGACGTTTGTATATCGTAGGTAATGAAAACGGCTGAGATGCTGGTCAGAACTCTCAGTAAATGGTCACCATATCTTTTTTTTTTTTTTTTTTTTTTTTCTCTAAAACTTGTAGTGTGTTGTGTTTTGAAAGCGGAATACTGTAGTATTGGACGTATCTATATCGTAGGTAACGAAAACGGCTGAGATGCTGGTCAGAACTCTCAGTAAATGGTCACCAACTAACCATATCTTTTTTTGCTTTTTTTTTCTCCAAATCTTGTGTGTTGTGTTTTGAAAGCGGAATACTGCAGTATTGGACGTATCTATATCGTAGGTAACAAAAATGGCTGAGATGCTGGTCAGAACTCTCAGTAAATGGTCACCATACCTTTTTTTATTTTTTTCACTAAAACTTGTCGTGTGTTGTGTTTTGAAAGCGGAATACTGCAGTATTGGACGTATCTTTATCGTAGGTAACAAAAACGGCTGAGACGCTGTGCAGAACTCTCAGTAAACGGTCACCAAATTTTTTCTTGTTTTTGTTTTTGCTAATACTTGTAGTGTGTTGTATTTTGAAAGTGGAATACTTCAGTACTTGACGTTTGTATATCGTAGGTAATGAAAACGGCTGAGATGCTGGTCAGAACTCTCAGTAAACGGTCACCATATCTTTTTTTATTTTTTTCGCTTAAACTTGTGTGTTGTGTTTTGAAAGTGGAATACTTCAGTACTGGACGTGTCTATATCGTAGGTAGTGAAAACGGCTGAGATGCTGGTCAGAACTCTCAGTAAATGGTCACCATACCTTTTTATGTTTTTTTTTATTTTTCTCTAAAACTTGTAGTGTGGTGTGTTTTGAAAGCGGATTCCATCAGTATTGGACGAATTGATAGCATTGGTAATGAAAACGGCTGAGATGCTGGTCAGAACTCTCAGTAAATGGTCACCATACCTTTTTTTTATTATTTTTTTATTTTTCACTAAAACTTGTCGTGTCTTGTGTTTTGAAAGCGGAATACTGCAGTATTGGACGTATCTATATCGTAGGTAACGAAAACGGCTGAGATGCTGGGCAGAACTCTCAGTTAACGATCACCATATATTTTTTTAGGTATTTCGTTTTTCTCTAAAACTTGTAGTGTGTTTTGTTTTGCAAGCGGAATACTGCAGTATTGGACGTATCTATATCATAGGTAACGAAAACGGCTGAGATGCTGGGCAGAACTCTCAGTTAACGTTCACCATATATTTTTTTAGGTTTTTCATTTTTCTCTAAAACTTGTAGTGTGTTGTGTTTTGAAAGCGGAATACTGCAGTATTGGACGTATCTATATCGTAGGTAACAAAAATGGCTGAGATGCTGGTCAGAACTCTCAGTAAATGGTTACCATACCTTTTTTGTTTTTTTTATTTATTTTTCTCTAAAACTTGTAGTGTGGTGTGTTTTGAAAGCGGATTCCATCAGTATTGGACGAATTGATAGCATTGGTAATGAAAACGCCTGAGATGCTGTGCAGAACTCTCAGTAAACGGTCACCAAATTTTTTTTGTTTTTTGTTTTTGCTAAAACTTGTAGTGTGGCAATGATATTATAAAGAAGATACGCCATGTTCATACTGAATGGCGTTCAGATATCGTTGCGAGTAATTTAAAACAACGACAGCGATAGATAATACGGAACGTATAAGATAGAAAGAGATAGCTAGCTATCAAAGTGCAACAATTGTGTCACTTTGTCCTCAACAATTTGTGCGTGCCAGTGCGATATCTACCTACCTCTTTTTACTATTTAATATCATTGTAGTGTGGTGTGTTTTTGCAGTAGTAGGCGTATTTATGGCATTTGTAATGAAAACAGCTGAGATGCTGGACAGAACTGGCAGTTAACGGTAACCATATTTTTATACGTTTGAAATCGCGGTGGGTTCGTGACCTCGGCGGAAAGTGACGGAACTATGCTTAAAATCAATCAGGGTGTATAGAACTATGCTTAATACAACTCCTCGGTGTTAAATCTCTGAAAATACTGTGAGATGCTATCACGTCATATAGTTTTCAAAATTGCTATTTTGTCGGTAAAGCAACAGAACTATTGTTACAATCAATCAGGAGGTATAGAACTATGTTTAAAACAACTCCTCGATTCTGAAAAACCTCTAATATGATGAGATGCTGCGATGTCATGTGTGAAGTTGGCATCTCATTTTCAAAATTGGATTTTTCAGGGCAAATGAATTGAACAATCGTTATAAACTATCAGGAACTGTGGAACTATGCTGGATGCAAGCAGAACTCAAGTTATTTGTTGAGATGCTAATACTTGAGATGCTAAGTTCACAGTGACTGGTGATGGGATATCTGGGAGGTTTTGAAGGGACTGAATACGAAATTCGCTCAACTAAATCACTGCATTTTATGATTCCGTTGACAATTTTGTATAGAAAAATAAGATCGCGTGAACGGCGACGGTCTCGCAGCGTCTTTATGTTGAAAAAATGTAGGCGTTGCTCGTACGGACAGCGATGGCTTATTTTTCTGGATAAAAAGGCAAGATGCTTTGTGAAAACTCGTTGAATTCTTTCAATTCTTTGCGAATGAACAGCATAGAACGGATTCCACGCAACGCTAGCATATTCTAACCGACTACGCACAAGAGTGTTGAATAAAACTATTCTGGTCTTTGGAAATTGAAAGCCCCGAGTATTGCGTTTAACGAAACCCAGCATCTGTGCTGACTTCTTGACAACATCGCTGATGTGAGGTTTAAAACTCAGCTCATCGTCGACTAGAACCCCAAGGTCACGTATTTGACATACTTTTGTCAGTGGAGAATTGTACAGTGTGTAAGAGGTGGGAAAAGACGATTTTTTTCTAGAAAAACGAATGAAGAAGCATTTTTTTGTGTTTAGGGCCATGTTGTTTGCTATGCACCAGTTTTCAATATTTTTTAGGTCGCTTTGTACAAGCCTACTGTCAGCGGGTCCCGTGATCTTTCTATAAATTTTTAAATCATCGGCGAACAGCAAGGCTTTACAATGTTTTATTTGGCTTGTGATGTCGTCTACAAATAACAAAAACAGGACTGGGCCAAGATGGGAGCCTTGTGGGACTCCAGATCGTGTGTAAAACTCATAAGAGACATAACCATTGACGGCAACGAACTGAGAGCGATTTATAAGATAGGATGCGAACCACCTTAACAACGATCCGTGGACACCACTGAGCTCGAGTTTCGCTATCATGAGTGAATGGCTCACCTTATCGAATGCGCTGCTAAAGTCCGTATATATTGCGTCAACTTCGTGTCTGCTATCAAGCGCTTCAGAAATATCAGAAAAATATTTTACTAGATTGGTCTCGGTTGATCGCCCTACTCGAAAACCGTGTTGACTATCGGAAAGCTTAGTATCTAAGTAGTTGGTCAGAATGGGACAAACGAGACATTCAAAAAGTTTTGAGAAACATGACAGTATGCAATCATCACAATCGCTATCACAATCACCATCACTATCACCATCATTATCACTAACATAATCATAATCACCATCACCATCATCGTTACCACAACAACCATCACCATCACTATTCCAATCACAATCACTATCACTATCGCAATCATTATCACAATCACCATCATCGTTATCACAATCATCACAATAAATCAACAATAATCCTGTATAGAAGTCGAATCCGCCATTTTTGGATCTAAAAATAAATGCCATATTCATTATCAGCATCAATGATAATCTCGAAATCGACACCCATATTGATTTTCAGACATTTCGACCCCATCGCACCCCAACAGGGGATGATGGTATTCAGGTCCGCCACATTAAATCTTAAAATCGCTGTTTTTGTAATACACCCGACCCGATACACCATACAAACAATACCAAACCCATTTCCCCCTTTAGGGGTTTAATTCTGAAAAAACCTGAAACCCATTTCTACCCATTTATCGATAGGAGTACTCCTGTGAAGTTTCGAAAAAAACAGTCTAACTATTCTTGTTTCCCTATAAAAATTTTCGACTCCCGTTTCACTCACCCCCTTAGGGAGTATATTTTGAAAAATCCTTTCTTAGTGCACCGTTAGACCTCTTAAGAAACCTACGCGTGCTAAATTTTAAATTTCTAGACCCAGTGGTTTGGGCTGTGAGTTGATTTTCAGACTTTGTCACCCCATTTCTCCATATTAGGAGTTGAATTCTGAAAAAACCTGAAACACAAATGTTTACTCATTTATCGATAGGAGTACCTACTCCTGTTAAGTTTCGAATAAAATAGTCTAACTAATTATATTTCCCCATGTAAATTTTGGACCACCGTTTCAGCCTCTTAGGGGGTAAATTTTAAAAAATCCTTTCTTAGTGCACCTCTAAACCTCATAAGGAACCTATGTGACAAATTTGGAATCTCTAGTCTCAGCGGTTAGGGCTGTGCATTGATTTTTATACTTTGTCACCCCATTTCTTCCAAGAGAGGGCTCTTGGGAGTTTAATTCTGAAAAAACCTGAAAAACAAATGTTTACTCAATTATCGATAGGAGTACTCCTGTTAAGTTTGAATAAAACAGTTTAACTAATCTTGTTTCCCCATACAAACTTTGGAGCCCTTTTTACCCCCTTAGGGAGTGAATTTGAAAAATCCTTTCTTAGTGCACTCCTTGACCACATAAGGAACTTACTTGCCAATTTTGGAATCTGTAGACCCAGTGGTTTGGGCTGTGCGTTGATATGTCAGTCAGTCAGTTTCTTCTTCTTTTATAAATTTTTACCCGACTGCGCCAGAAGGAGGTTTACTGTATAGATTTTATCTAAAATAGAAGTAGCCTAAGTTACTCCTTATTTTATCAGCTATCTGCCAGTGAAAGTCCCGTCAAAATCGGTCCCGCCATTCCAGAGATTAGCCGGAACAAACAGACAAAAATAAAAATAAATGTTATTTTGGTATATGTACCCTATATACATTCATATGCATGTAGTAAAATGCGGTTGTTTTAATATTACAAACAGACACTTCAATTTTATTTATTTGTACAGATAAAGCCCCCTTTTCATCTTTCACCCCCTTAGGGGTTGAAATTTTGCCTAGATAATAAATTTAGTTAGTTTTACTTCGAAAATTAAGGACTTTCAATAAACAACTTCATTCTCCTTTTTAACCCTTCGGGGGTGGTATTTTGGAAAACGCTGAGACACGTATCAATTTATTTTTAATCATCAGCCTAAACACCTAATTTGAAGATCCTAACTTTAAAACTGACGATTTCCCATAAACAAATTCATCCCACTTTTTAACCCTTTGGGGGTAAAATTGTGAAAAACGCTGAGACACGTGTCAATTAATTTTTAATCATCAGCCTAAACACAAAATTTGAAGATCCTAACTTTAAAACTGACGATTTTCCATATACAACTTCATCCCCCTTTTTAACCCTGTGGGGGTGAAATTATCAAAAACGCTGAGACACGTGTAAATTAATTTTTAATCGTCAGCCTAAAAACAAAATTTGAAGGTGTAACTTTAAAACTGACGGACTTTCATACGCAACAGCTTCATACCCTTTTTAACCCTTAGGGGGTAGAATTATGAAAAACGCTGAGACACGTATAAATTATTTTTTAATTGTCAGCCTAAACACAACATTTGAAGATCCTAACTTTAAAACTGACGGACTTTCATACAAACTTCCATCCCCTATTTAACTCCCTGAGGGGTTGAATTTCTAAAAATCCTTTCTTATTCCTTGTCTACGTCAAAAAGGGAACCTCTGTGCAAAATTTCAGCTTTCTAGGTCCAAGGGTTTGGGCTGGGCGTTGATGAGTCAGTCAGTCAGTCAGGCCTTTTGTTTTTATTTATATAGATAGATTATTATGTTGAAAATCGCATCCAATTATATTCATAACTTTGTTAAGGCTAACGAAATTATTCGCGTTTGACTGACTTGCAAGCTTATTGACCTCGCCTCGTGAACATTCGGTCAAGTTCGAAACTTGTCGGGTATCCTCAAGATTTTATTTACGCGACGAAGCCATAAAACTCAAAAATATTTGTGTGATAAATCTTACATTAAGAGTCCTATTACATTTTTTACGCAAATTCATGTTTTTTGACGCAGTAATTTTCAGCAGCAGTAAGATATTTTAATTATTTGCTTTTGGATAACAGTGCCATTCTCTTTCTTGTAAGTTGGAGTTACACATTTTCATTTTTCTTTTCGTGTAATTAACTATAAATATTTTCCGAACTAGAATTCCTTTAAATTCCTTGAGTTTTCACGGGAAAAGTTGTTAAGAAAGCGTAATTTAAGCCATAAATGTCTTGCTTCAACGTCCATTATATTCCAAATAAACTGAATTTTAACAAATAAATTAATATGATATAAAACTTCGATCTACAATTAAAACGTTTCATTAGTTTTCGTTTGTCAATATAATAAGACAAAATTACGATAAATAAAATTAAAGTATTCAGCTCGCTCCTCAGTCTCATGTCAGTCTGGTCTCTAATTTTCGTCAATAACAATCGACAATCGTCCGGAGATCGCTGTTATTATCAACTCGTGTACGCCGATCGAAATAATTTGATCCAGGAAGTAAAAATCAAAAATTTGCGAAAAAAATGTAATAGGACTCTTAAGTTAAACGGATAGGGGCTGTAACGAACCTTATATTAGTTAGGTACGGCCCCTATCCATTTACTTAACAAAACATTAATTACTATATATCAGTAAGTAACCTTGAACTATGTCGAATTTAGTAGATAGCTGCTTTTACCTAGAAACCTAACGAGACTATAATACTAATGTTTCTATTTACTATTCTACTTAACACTCATTAAGCTGCAGTAATAAAATACCTATGTCTACTGACTTTATTGTTCTTTAAGTACTAAGTCAACTTTATAACTATTTCTACCGATAAGGACGAAGTCTATTTAAGTAGAACTGGTTTATTTACCTCTTGGAATATTTAAAACATAACACATAAAGGGTGTAAAACACCTCTTAACGAAGCCGAAAGGCACTTGGTCTCCTCGTCATTGCGATCATTTTTTTGTTCTACACCATACATGGGAACCTTCTAGTTACGGAGATATTGGGGGTCAAAGTTACAACTTTTTGACAAGTTTTTTTTTTAATACAAGTTTTTAATGTGAGATTTTTACTTTAAACACCTCCACGAACCCCGTACTATACAATCCATCCATCAGCACAATGTTTTGAGTGCGTTACATTGAGCCACTTGGACATGGAACTTTTCCACCGGTATTTTTTTTACAGCTTCCTACAAAAGGGCATACCTCATCATCTGCCTAGCCTTTTCCCAACTATGTTGGGGTCGGCTTCCAGTCTAACCGGATGCAGCTGAATACCAGTATTTTACATGGAGCGACTGCCTATCTGACCTCCACAACCCAGTGAGTACTGGGTTATACGATACCACTTGGTATGACTGGTTGTCAGATTTTTGGGCCATTGACTACCTGCTAACGACTGCCAAAGATCTATAAAATATGGCAGCCGGGACAACAGCTTAACGTACTTTCCGAGGCACGGAGGAAACCCAGTACCTATAATGTAAGGGTATTCACCCATCCATAGACCAACCTAAGCAAGCACGGCTTAACCTAAAGATCGACCCGAGCGGCTGTTATTATTTAGCCACGAGCATTATTTTATTAAATTTTGTTTTTTTGTATGGTAAAACCGATTTATTATGAAGGATTATGTACCTACTGAATATATAGCTGGTAAGCGTTTGTACATCGATTTACGGTCGACCAAGGTATTTGGTTTACAATTTACAATTTAATTTGCATGCTAACACGTAAACCAAATAGCTTGGTCGACCGTACCTTCTTCCCCGTGTAGTATGTTTGTCTGTTGATTGAATATGTGCTAAGAAAAGTGTTGTTGATTGACCCAAAACTAATGAATAGAGAAATACGATTGTATAGGTAAGTACCCAGTTGGTTCATAATTCATAGAATCTTATCTTGTTCCCAATAATCTTTACACAAAAACATATTTTTCTCTACATTCCCCTGTTTATATTTTAATCAGTGACCCCGAGCTGACTCTCATATTTTAAAAACAATTAATAAAAAATCCCATTATGTGTTATCAACATGTATAGTATAAGAAAAAAAGGAGATGTATTTTGCAAATATAATGGTGACTGTTTTTTAGCCCGCTGCTTATAGTTGGTAATTAAACCACTGGAACGCTATAAATAAACCGTGACACTCAGGGATAATGTAGTTTCTATCAGTGGAAGAATTTTAGAATCGGATCAATTGTACCGAAGGTTACCCCCTGCATACAAACAAATACCTCTTTATAATATTAGTATAGATAGATTAACCGGAAAAATTGATATCAAAAGAAGTAAAACTTTCCATTGAATGATTTACCTACCTATTAAAATAAATGACACCTTTAATTCGTGCACCTATAATGCTGCATTGTTTTCCCTGTCTATTATACAAACCCCACAAATTTTCCCCACATAAGTATTCATAGTCCTCTCCTCTCAACAATTTACTCTACATTCTTCAATAAATAAAAACAACAGACTATCAATCAGACAGACAGGTGTTGTTTATGGTAGATCTTGTTAAGGAAAAAAAATGCATCTAGTTGCGACAAACACAAAGGACATTGTGATCACTTGATGTTGCATATTCTTACTTCAATTACTTAACTATTTCTCAAGCTAATCAGTTCAAAACATTATTTTGTAATTTGTAACGCAGGATATTTTCTATTTAACGTATCGGGTTCATTGGTAACGTTTCCAAATTAAGTAACAGCCGCTCAGGTCAATATACAAGATAAGCCGCGCTTGTCTAGGTTGGTCTGTGGATGGGTGATCACCTATTACATACCGAGTTTCCTCCGAGCCTCGGAAAGTAGCACGTACTGCTGTTGGTCCCGGCTGTCATTTGTAGATCTTTGACAGTCGTTACAGGTAGTCAGTGGCCCGAAAGTCTGTCAACCAGTCTTACCAAGGGGTATCGTATTACCCAGTACTACCTGGGTTGTGGAGGTCAGATAGGCAGTCGCTCCAGGTAAAATACTGATACTCAGCTGCATCCTGTGAGACTGGAAGCCGACTCCAACATAATTTGGGAAAAGGCTAGGCATATAATTATGATGATGAGGTCATGAAACCGGCTTGTTCTAGAACCAGCAATTCGAGTACTCGTGACAACCAAACCACACTCGGCTAACATGATGTTCCACTCTTACTCACAGAGTTGAAACCTGATTCCCAAGAGTGGGAACGTTGTAAGTTAATAATATACGCAATTTTTATTTTTTAAACGCATACAGGTCATCGATCACTTCATTGCCCGCACCACGAACAGTTAAGCTATTAAGAGCTTTTTTAGGCCTGATAAATTATTATAGAGGGTTCGATGCCATGTATAGTCACCTGACAGTACCATTATGTCAAATGTTACAAAAGGGTAAAGTCTGGAAATGGACAACACAACATGACAGGCAATTTCAAGTAATTTAGGAACAGTCACATGTGGGTTCGTTACGTTACTTTATCTGATTCCAAGACTAGATGCAATTTATTAGTGATCGATGATACAGGTGCGTTTTAATCAGATTACTCAGATTTTGTTCGATCAGGTACCTATGTGGCATCGATAGGTACAAGTAGATTCATTAATTGATAGTTAAGTTAGGCACAACTCCGCATTTATTAACCGCTGAGTTGCAGAAGTTCAATAAAAATAATTATATGGGGCATGGTGTGTTCCGGATTTTAATTAGGTTTTCAGGCCTATTGTCACTGTTGAATAGCATCATTCACGTTTCCAGGAAGTTTATGTATTTATTATTTTGTATACTGATAGGGATAATCCAGTTCTTTGTGTTAACGCTCTTTACCTAGTGGCTACAGGTCAGCTGCGTCACTTAAAGCCAGGTGCACCTATAGGAAGCATCAATGCACCACATTTAATTTGCATTAATAACGGATTAATCCAATCCGTTAATTCCATCTTCCAATTCCAATTTTTATCCCAACAGTGGGAAAAGATTAAAATGGTAAATTCACATACTTATTGCCGACCAGCGACGACACACAGATATCGTCTCGGTTAATATTAAGACGACTATTGTCGTGTTAAGGACTGCTGCTGACTGTAGCGTAACGTACGCTTATGATTCTTTCAGATTTTTTATCCGTGTATTAAGTACTACGAAGTATTATATTATCTGTGGTACTACTGTAAAATTAAGAGACATTTATTGTTATGTGTGAGGTGAGTTGGGTAAACCTGAATGTTTCCAGAAAACGTATTGTTATGGATGGTGGAAATAAGGTAACTGAAGCTTCAAGAACCTAGAATAACATGTTCTTATTTTTGCTCCTTCTTAATTTGTTAGTACGAACTCACGGATAATAAATTTGAAAACTGGAGGCACGGCCGGGACCTGCACGGATAAATTTTTTATCCGTGCAGGTCCCGGCCGTGCCTCCAGAGGCACAGTGCATTGTTATTTTAATTGTGTCTGTAATTGCGGGTATTGAAGTGCTACGTACTACTGTAAAATTAAGAGACATTTTTTTGTTATGTGTGAGCAGCGGTGGCCCAGTGGTGGCGGCCCCGACTTACGAACAGTAAGACGTGGGTTCGAACCCTGTCAGGCGCATTACTTTGTGTAATTTATTTCATCATCACTGCTCTCAAAACGTGAAGGAAAACATCGTGAGGAAACTGGCATGTCCTAGAACCAAAAAATTCGAAGACCTTAATGTTTCCAGAAAACGTATTGTTATGGTTGGTGGAAATAAGGTAACTGAAGTTTCAAGAACCTAGAATAACATGTTCTTATTTTTGCTCCTTCTTAATTTGTTTGTACGAACTCGATATTTTGTATTTCTAGGAATGATCAGAGAAAATTAGTCAGTAGGAGTTTATTTCGTCGATTTGGGCTATTGGTAGAGAGGTGAGTAATTTTCTTTGCAAACGGTTCAAACATTGTCATACTTATAGGTACTTATTCAAAATCAGTCCAGAACCAACATGACTACAACGTTCGCGTGTGTTGACGTTCATCCACTTCGCATCAGTGAGTTATCATCCTAATACCGCGTGTATAAAAAGCGACAAAATACTGACAGCGCTTCAGTCCCCGCCCGGCATTGGTTCTGTAGCCACAAAGTATTAAACAGTGCTTCAAAATGATGCTGAAAACTATTGTTTTCGCTGTACTAACAGTGGGTAAGTTTTTGTCAAGGATTTCATTTTTTTTAAACGTCTTTCACCATTTTTGCAAAATAAATAGAAAGTTAAATGAATAATTGTTAGGTAGCCTAATAAATAGTATAATTTAATTTAAGACACTTATGAATTTTAATTGGCTATGTAGAGTCCTAAATTGAGTGTACTTTTGTGGTAGCTAAATAATTAAAATAGTAGGAAAGTTTTAGATAATCGTAATTAATTAATGGATTTCTGAGGGCGTTAAATAGGTCCTTTTCCTTTTCATCCTAACAGTTACAATACAATAAAAATATAGATGGGTTCTTCTCTAAAAATAAACTAGGTATCACGTAAATGTAAAAAATAACACTGTCGAGAGAGGCTAAAAGTTATCCACCTATCTGTTGTATTTGGTTAAAAAATATTAGTAAACATTATGAAACTTGAACCACAGTGATAGTTGTTACAGATTGTCAGAAGCCGAAACGACGATACTAAAAGGATTGCAGAGGTCAGATGAAACCAATTATCTATATCAGTGTGTTTCAACCTTTTTCATGACACGACCCTCCATAGTATGAAAACATATTGGCTACCCCCGACCTTTTGTTTTTTTTTTCAATTATTTTATTATGTAAATGTTTTAAATATTAAACACATACGAATATTTTATATGCATTTGTAGAATTAGGATTCGGATTTTTTTTATTATTTGGAAATCGATTTAATTCTCAGTGTAGCAAAAACGGATCCACAATGGGAGAAATTAGTTAATGACAAACAAGCGAAACCACAATAAGATGGATGAGTACTGGTAATAGGTTTTTATTTTGTCAATTGAAAAATTTTCAAAGTTTATTTTAACAATAACCAAAAATTTTTACATAATTAATTAAAAACTAAGTATTAAATAAACTAAAATAAATAAACTAACAACAAAATTGTATGTGCAAACCAAATGTCAATTTGGTTTGCACATACCTACAAATGTTTATATCCTATTTAGCGTTTTCTTATCAAATCTATCTTTCTGGCGTCATTGTTTTGTTTATTGAGGTAGTTTTCGTGACCTCTTGCGATCCCCCAGGGGGTCGCGACCGGCAGGTTGAAAAACACTGATCCATATATTTTCATCTGACCTTAGCATTCAGTCTTCTCTATGTAAATTGTAGATAGTATGAACGCTGATCTTAACCTATTAAATAACCTAGAGTCCTAGATGATATTCACGTTACTAGATACAATACACAAATTACTAATACTCAAGAAAAAGCAGTGATTCAGACTTTTTACAATCGACATAACAACAGGGCCCTGAAACTTAGGAACAGTCAGGAACACCAACTGCAGTAAAACTAAATGTAGACTACTCGATTTTGCTGGGCTTTGGTCATTTCATTCAAGTGGTTAGAAGACTACCAGACAAATTCGAAAAGTTTTTAACCTAAAAGAAATTGATAGGAACTTAAGGGTACCTACTACAGGAGCTAAACGGGAGTTTTATAATGCAAATAAGCATGATTCACTGCAATAAACAAAACCAGAAAAATATATGATATTCTTCAGGATAATTATATGCTAGTATGTGTGGTGTTTTGAAAACATAATACAACTAATTTGACTAAATAAAAAAAAAACACGAAATTATCTCTAAAAAAATATTTTAATGAGTATAAAACATACTAAAATACATGTGATCAGTCTGATTTTTTGGCAAATAATTCTACAAGCAACATATTAGCATGATAATGGTGCCGATTCCCTTGTTTACAAACTAAACCTAATTTAAGTTCAGTGCATCTTTTTCTTTCTATTTCATTAAGAAAAGGACAGAAGATAAATTTTAGTTATGTTCTGGGGTTGGCTTTAGAGACGTGATGCCCGCGGAGGAGAGTAAAAGGGGTTAAAGCTGGTAGGGAACGGGTCCCCGATTATAACTAGACTATTCTTATTACAAGATAATGCATATTTTTCGAGAAACTAATGAAAAAACTTTCTAACCTCAAATCAGTTTTATGGCGAAAACGGAACGTTAAAATGGACGATAGATGCTCTGTGAATGGACGATTGACAACCAAATCTGTTCCACCTATTGTCTATAGTGCAAAATGACGAGAAAAATGTGCAAAACGGAACGTAAAAATTAAAAGGAAAGAAGAATGTTACTAAGCAAAAAGAGTGTAACTATCACAAAAAACCTATGAACAATGTATACTCCAGTAATAGAACAGTGGGCTCTTTTATTAAAAAGAAAGAAACAAAATTAAAAATAATAATAATAATTTTAGAAATAAAAGAGATCCTTTTGAGGAATTAATTAAAGTGATTAATTATAATTTAAACGAAAAATGTATGAATGTATTGTCGTTTAATTTCTTTTAGCCCCATGTGTGTACAATGTTACTAGAATATGAGTATGCTACTGGGATAATTTGGATGCAAGAGCGAGCGAAGCGAGCTCGGGACTTGGGGCACCCCGACACGGATAGATTAGGTTAGAAGGGTATGGCGGGGTCGAATGAGCGAGCGAAGCGAGCGAATAGACCCCGCCATACCCTTCGTGGTTATTTTTTTTTAAACCATTCAGAAGTAGGAGCCCCGCGAAGCGGGGCTCCGTCGGCCGACTCTCCCTAAACTGCGCCACGGTGAGTGGTTTAGGATATAATAATAATATATTTTACCCCTAATACGCCTTAAAAGCGACTATGAAGTGTTTTAAGGTTAGGCTACATTAATCGATTTTTCTCAGGAATGGTCCATTACCTTTTCATGGGAGTGGTACCAGGGGGCAGGGGAGACCCTCCCCCCTCCTCCCCCACCCCTCCCAACCCGCTCCGCGGGCATCACGTCTCTAAATTTTTACCATGTTCTGTCAAATTAATCAGCGCCATACAAGTTTTAGACGCGATTAAAAAGTTGACTACTAAAATTACATCAAATTACGTCAGGTACTAACACTAATTTGACAGGATTAAACTAATATTTATCTTCTGTCCTTTTCATAATGAAATCAGAGGCGTCTCTAGCCTATGTAGCGCCCGTGTACAAACAGCGCCCCTAGTAAGCGCGCGGTCAAAATGGAATGGGTACAAAGTACAAGTAACTAGCACAAACTGTCAAATTTCCCCAATAGATAATATTATCTTGAAGAAATTTGTCGGTTTTGTATACCATGATGTGTTGTTGACTGTATTTAGAATTATACAGGGTGTTCTGGTGTTTACCCTAACAAGTCAAAACCTAACCATGTTAACATGTAATAATAGATGTTACATCATCAATGTCCAAATTTTTAAATTTCTTCATTCTAATTACGACCTCGTGTAAACATTCAAAGTTCAATAGGTATCAATTGGAAACATTTGACAAATTTGGGAAGGTAATTTAAGCTCACTGCGAGCGAGACCCACTGTACACGGGTAAAAACATGTTTGGGAAGGCGCCGAGTGGGGCTCCGTAGCGAGCGGCGCTCGGCACCCCCTAGGATCACTGCGCCCGTGTGCAACGCACACCCTGCACACTAGGTAAAGACGGCCCTGAATGAAATAGAAAGAAAAAGATGCATTCAACTTAAATTTAGTTTAGTTTGTGAACAAGGGAATCGGCACCAGTGTTTTATTTTTTTAGTCCAATCAATGGATTTTTTGTAAATCGCAAGAAACCACTCATTTCGCACTATTCGGCCCGCAGTGACTGACGTAACAACCACTTTGTAGTGCAAGCTGATTAGAACTTTATTCTAACAGTATTTCAAACGAAGTTTGAACCACCACAAATAGAGTTGTTGTTGAGTTGCTCCTGTGTAGAATATTTTCCTGGTTTTGTTTATTGCGATGAATCTTAAGCTTTTTTGCATTATAAAACTCGCGTTTAGCTCCTGTAGTCCCCTTAAGTTCTTAGTCAATTTGATAAACAATTAATTTCCCTGACCTTAATCTCTACCCGTGTTTGTTGCTGATAACTATTATTGTTGTTACAATAACATGTTGATGATAATGGTGATGTTAGGTAACAATGTTAACTGGGCAGTTAGTTAATAATAGGTACTGCTGATGACCACATTAGTTATGAATATGATATAAAGGTGTTTGTTGTGTCGTTTAAACGCAAGTTTGTTTTCTTTTTTTTGTCCTTAGAGGTTAGAAACACAACAATACGAATTTTATCCTTTTGAAATACTTATGTGTATTCTCTTCTTTATCTTCTCGAATCGATGGAAAAATTACAGAAAGCTGGTTGTAGACTTAGCTGTGCCTTTTGCGCTTTCATGCAAAAAAAAAATTTGGAATTTATTATCATTTCACATTTATACATGGTTAGTTTTCAATGCTCAGCCAAAATTTAAAATTAAGATCTAGATTTCATACCAAAAGTGCATTTTAAATATTATTGTCGAATAAAATAAAATAATAGCATTCATTTGAAAGTGTCCTAAAAATTTCCCAAATCATAAACCTAGTGGGAATCAATGCACGTGTGCGCGTGCATGCACCGCCAAATGTATCTAGGTTGTTGAACTGAATTGTTCTGTTGTAATATCCACACTTTCGCTTTTTAGTGGTGGACAGGAATGACATTTTATTTTAAAATGTTGCTTTTTTTATTATGTCGAAAATATTAACGATTCTCAACCATCTCTGCAAATTTGGCCGGTCATTGAAAACTAACCCTATATTTAGTATGGGCAGAAGCAACCTGGGGAAAAAATATTAAAAAAACCGGCCAAGTGCGAGTCGGACTCGCACACGAAGGGTTCCGTACCGTACCATTGACTATATTTAGTATTTGTTGTTATAGCGGCAACAGAAATACATCATCTGTAAATTTCAACTGTCTAGCTGTCACTGTTCATGAGATACAGCCTGGTGACAGACAGACGGACAGACAGCGAAGTCTTAGTAATAGGGTTCCGTTTATACCCTTTGGGTACGGAACCCTAAAAATAACTAGTGAATTTTTTTCGATCCTGACAGCTCTACCATTTGCCTGAAAAATTACCCTCTAATATGTAAAGACGACCAAACAGGCTATGATCGTTTTGATGGAAAAAACCCGAACCTCTTTTCTCTTTAAATGACAAAGCCAGTGCACACACACTCTCCTTTGGTTTAGTTTGAAGCTATTTAAATACTATTACAAAGCACTTTTACATATCAACTTGTGGTGGTGAACATCGTTGAAAATCGTTTTTGTTTAAGTGTGTCTTATGACCTAGGATGTAAATGTACCCATCACGAAGCCGGCAACCAAGCATTCTGCGGGCCTAAAATGGCCACTTTAGCAGAATCATAATGCATTTCACTTTAAAAAAATGAAATCATTAAAACGGACTTTATGATCATAACCATAAAGTCCATTTTAAGAAATTACATTTACCAGAATCATAATTTAATTCACTAAAAAATTAAATCCTTAAAACGGACTTTATGAGTAGGTATGTCTATAAAGTCCATTTTAAGTATTTAAATTTCTTAACCTGATTCATATTAGGATTCTGATAAAGCGGCCGTTTTAGACCACCAAAACTAAGTAACTCTACACAAAAATTATTACTGGGAAACGACTTTTTTTGGGGTGACCTTAAAGTCTTATACTTAGTATTTGAAAACAAAACTTGTGAAAAAGTTGGAACTTTGACCTGAAATATCTCCGTAATTATTTATTAGGTTCAGAACAAAAAAACCGGCCAAGTGCGAGTCGGACTCGCACACGAAGGGTCCCTACCATTGACTATATTTAGTATTTGTTGTTATAGCGGCAACAGAAATACATCATCTGTGAAAATTTCAACTGTCTAGCTGTCACTGTTCATGAGATACAGCCTGGTGACAGACAGACGGACAGACAGCGAAGTCTTAGTAATAGGGTTCCGTTTATACCCTTTGGGTACGGAACCCTAAAAATAACTAGTGAATTTTTTTCGATCCTGACAGCTCTACCATTTGCCTGAAAAATTACCCTCTAATATGCAAAGACGACCAAACAGGCTATGATCGTTTTGATGGAAAAAACCCGAACCTCTTTTCTCTTTAAATGACAAAGCCAGTGCACACACACTCTCCTTTGGTTTAGTTTGAAGCTATTTAAATACTATTACAAAGCACTTTTACATATCAACTTGTGGTGGTGAACATCGTTGAAAATCGTTTTTGTTTAAGTGTGTCTTATGACCTAGGATGTAAATGTACCCATCACGAAGCCGGCAACCAAGCATTCTGCGGGCCTAAAATGGCCACTTTAGCAGAATCATAATGCATTTCACTTTAAAAAAATGAAATCATTAAAACGGACTTTATGATCATAATCATAAAGTCCATTTTAAGAAATTACATTTACCAGAATCATAATTTAATTCACTAAAAAATTAAATCCTTAAAACGGACTTTATGAGTAGGTATGTCTATAAAGTCCATTTTAAGTAGGTATTTAAATTTCTTAACCTGATTCATATTAGGATTCTGATAAAGCGGCCGTTTTAGACCACCAAAACTAAGTAACTCTACACAAAAATTATTACTGGGAAACGACTTTTTTTGGGGTGACCTTAAAGTCTTATAGTATTTGAAAACAAAACTTGTGAAAAAGTTGGAACTTTGACCTGAAATATCTCCGTAATTATTTATTAGGTTCAGAACAAAAAAACCGGCCAAGTGCGAGTCGGACTCGCACACGAAGGGTCCCTACCATTGACTATATTTAGTATTTGTTGTTATAGCGGCAACAGAAATACATCATCTGTGAAAATTTCAACTGTCTAGCCGTCACGGTTCATAAGATACAGCCTGGTGACAGACAGACGGACAGATGGACAGACAGACGGACAGACAGCGAAGTCTTAGTAATAGGGTTCCGTTTTTACCCTTTGGGTACGGAACCCTAAAAATGATCGCAATGACGGAGAGAACAAGTGCTTTTCGACTTCGTTAAAGGTCTATTAACACCCTGTAGGTATACTTGCATTCAAATGCAAGAACGACATTTTTCGCGTATTTCTTGCGATTTCATTGATCTATCAATGAAAGAAATACACGAAAAATGTCGTTGTAATTCATTACATCACTTGCAGTAGTGTCCACCATAAGTACAACACTAGGAAACAATTACGTTACCCGATGTCCATACAAGACACAGCTAAGACAATTGAAAGATTGCAATAATACATTAAAGTAGTTCGTTATTGCTGGCGCATCGACTTACAGAACCATTTTCGCAAGTTTTCCGTAGATGACTTATGACTAGCGTGAAGGAACTACAGGTTACTAAGATAAACGTAGAGTTTCCTTTAAGACGTTTATTACTTCCAAGAGGAAGGGAAGGAATTGTTGGAGGGCACGCACACCTACCTGCTTTTGTGTTGAAACTGCTTGAGATTTTAAACTGATATCCTGTCCTAACAGCCATCTCTAGCAATAAGTTTTTTACCATAATCACGAGTTTGTAAATACCAATTTCTGCACGTGTGTCATACAATGTTTTTCAACACATTTGCGAGAAAACAGTACAATATGTAATGAAACAAACAGCGACCCCAAAAACCACGAAAACGACACCCATGAAGAAAAAAAACTCAAATATTCATCGGCGCCACCTTGAATTTTCATTTTGACCTCATTTTCATTATCAGCAACCCCCAAAAACCACGAAAACGACAACAATGAAGAACAAGTGAAAATTGTTGTCAGCGCCATCTTGGATTTTTATTTTCACCTCATTTTCATTATCAGCCACCCCAAAAACCACTAAAACGACACCCATGAAGAAAAAACCGAAAATTTTCGTCGGCGCCATCTTGGATTTTCATTTTGGCCTCATTTTCATTATCAGCAACCCCAAAAACCACGAAAACGACACCCATGAAGAAAAAACCGAAAATTTTCGTCGGCGCCATCTTGGATTTTCATTTTGACCTCATTTTCGTAATCGGCGACCCCAAAAACCACGAAAACGACACCCATGAAGAAAAAACCGAAAATTTTCGTCGGCGCCATCTTGGATTTTCATTTGACCTCATTTTCATTATCAGCGACTCCAAAAACCACGAAAACGACACCCATGAAGAAAAAACCGAAAATTTTCGTCGGTGCAATCTTGGATTTTCATTTTGACCTCATTTTCGTAATCGGCGACCCCGAAAACCACGAAAACGACACCCATGAAGAAAAAGCCAAAATTTTTTGTCGGCGCCATCTTGTATTTTCATTTTGACCTAATTAAAAAAAACGTAAAGAATACGCACGATGCTTTACAAGGGTGTATGCGGTAAAATATGTACTTAGGTGAGAGTACCTATTTTACCGCACGTTCCGTTGTATTTGTATGGTGCGTAATTCTTAACTTTCGAACAATGTATACAGGCTCCGTAAATGCAGTTTTTGAGCAAATGTGTTGAAAAGTGCATTTTTTATCGATCTTCTTTCAAACGACAACTATGAGTCCATCGTCAGTCGTGTGGAGTGTAGATAGAGCCAGGGTTGTCTTCATTTATTAATTTCCTATTCTCATGAAATACTAATTGTTACCCGACTGTTTTTATGATGGGTAGTTAATTGATTGACTGTGTTATCCGGAACAACACAATCGTTGTACCTATTACCTACCTATGTAGATATGTCTATCTAGACAGGCAAAATACGTCGGTCGTTAAAAAATTTGCCTAAAGTGTCGTCATGTGCAATACCCGGGAAACTATTAAACTGTGCAATATTGTCTTTTACCACTTGATCAATGGCGCCCTTCCGCCATCTTATCTGTCAAAAGGCCTTTTGAACTTTGTCAATTACAATTAATTATTTAACATTAGTAAATATGTTTAGTAAATAAACGTTTAAGTAATTAGATTAGGTATTATTGATAATTGTATGCAGTTTTGATAAGCAATTACGAATGGAGTTCCTTTGTTATTTGATTAGATGATACTAGTTATGTCGGCCTCATGACGTGCTCATGACAGTGGACATACAGTTGTCTAGTTGAAGAACAACAACAACAGTTGTTGACAACTTGAATTCGATAACAACTTTATTGTTGTTATGTCAAATATCTAGTTTGGGTTAGCAAAACAACAACAATATAGTGCGTCAATAATTCGTGCGCATTTTTAGTTAACGGATGGTGGTTCTTAAATAATAAGCACTTAGTTAATAGCATCATTAATAAGTAAGTATGTTTATTTTGTAGTAAATCCGGTGCCAACTGATATTTTTTTTATCTAGACTTTACTGTCCCTTTGCGGTGGCAAGGCTTGAATAAAAAATATGGTGTATTCTTTTGATAGGGTAAATGACCGTATTAACCCAATCCATGACACAAGAATACCTACTTAATCAAACTTTGATGAATGATAAAAATATGCACTCAGGCATGGAATCTCTTTCCTTTGATAACCACGGAAATAGCCTTAATGAAAATTCAAACCAGTGTGAATAAATCGCGATTATAACCGCGTCGCAAAGCCCATGCAACATCAAATGCACATCGTATAATGTGCCAACAATCAAACCAGATCATACGGTCAGCTAATCACAAAAGGGGACTTCAAACTATGACTTTCTTCCTCCACGAGTACATTATGAGGTCGCATGTACCGAGATACTTGTATATGTGCCGCAGTTGGCCTCTCAACTGGTCCCCCACTTCCTGCCACATCAGGCCATTTACCAATTTACTCGATCAAGACTATCCTTTGAACTCTGCTCGTAGTGTCACCGCTGCGTGAGAGGACTCGAATGCATTGCTGCACTGTGCAAGGTTCACTCGAGCAAATGGCAATTTAAGACCGAAGGATGTTCTCCATTTTGCGTAATATTGTAACCGTATTGTGAATGACTGATTCCTGTTCTGCTAAGATGGTGTTTCTTTTATTAACGCAGATGTGTCGCTAGGTAATTTGTTGCGCCAATTTTTCATCCCTGGAGTTGTTTTGGGAGATCGGCATATGTTATTTTGATGTTCAAAAAGTGATGTTTCTAGTTTTATTTTATTTATTTTATAATTGCTCGTTGGGTATGGCCTGACTTTTACGTTTCATAGAATAAATTTCTCGTTCTTCTAAGCACTGACTCTTTCCGTATTTCTTCAAATGTACCGATGTCCTGTTGCTGATACTAATAGAACTCTCAGGTCTGTGTTAGGTCAAAAGTGTTATCATTTCTCGCCAAAGATTTATAATAAACAGTTTTCCTTATTTGTGTAAATATTTTAGGTATTAATTTCGATATTATCCAAAGAGGTTAAATAGGTGTCATTTGATAAGTTTACTTAATTCTTAGTAACGGTTATTGTTAGTTGGGCAATTATCTTTTAATAAATATTATTCATTTGTATTATTAAATTATTATCATTTTGCTCTCTTTGTCCCGGTAATATAACAAGTGGTAGGTAGGTAGGTAATTATTTAGCTATCTCAGAGATTGATAGTTACGTAATAATTTATTAAAGTGTTGTTGAAACTCAATCACAATTTATGTATGATGCCTATAAATCATTTAATTTAAACATAATGTATCGACTATGAACGGATTAAGTAGGATTTGCTTCTTTTTCTTCTTCTAGCCTTATGCCATCTTTATTTGGGTTCGGCTAATCATTTTTCTCCAAAGTATTATTAAGTAGTATTTTACACTAGATAATTATACCTGCTCCTGAAAAAACCCATATCATGTATTGAAAATCTGGGTGTATATGTTTGTTTCTTACTTCTTAGCACATAAACTGCTCAACTAACAACAACTAGGTACAAGCGCCAGCTGCACATCAAGCTACTAGTGTGTCAATCTGTCAATTTAAAAAAATAGATTTTCAACTTTATCGCGAAAGCATTAGGTTCAAGATTGATTGAGAACATTTGACAATTTCGAGTAGATTGATGTGCTGGCGTCTGTACATTATATGTTTTGTTAGTTCAGTAGTTACAAAGCATGAACATTCGGAGAAAGAAGAATACATGTTATAGAGTCCCTGGCATGAGTTTTAATCAATTAATCTGTTGGTTTCAGCCGTCCTGGCCGACGACTTCACGATCCCTGATGACAAGCGCGCTCAGATCCGTGAGATGCTCAGATCACAATGCGCAAAGAATAACGCCGAAGACAAAGTTGACCAAGTTGAGGTAAGGACTAAGGACCAACTGCGGGGGTGAAGAGTAACTGAGGTAGCACTTACATGTCGCCAGTCAAAGTTATAGTGGCGGTCGCCTAATTTTGCCAAGAACTGCACCCCTAGCCAAGTTACAAACGTTTCGTATCGATTCTCTTTCTACAATCGTAAACGCCTCGCGGCGTAAGCGATTGTAGAAAGCGCTAAATTGGTAGCCAAGTTGACACGACTGTCGATCGCTCGTTCTATAATGTCTGTAGAAAAAACCTACACTTTAGTCTATGGTGAGCGTTCCTACCAAAGAGTTTAGCGATCAACATTGTAAAAAACGATAACATTATATTCTATCATTTTGAACGATGTAAACTTGTCTACAAATTTTCTATTCGTTGATTTAACGTTGAGATGATGTCATTCCCATTTATTTGAATAGTTTTCTACTAGCGTAAACGATTGTAGATTGTCAACTTGGATAGGGGTGCTGGGCAGACTTTAGGGTGGTACCGTAAAACAGGGTGAACAAAAAGGCAGGGGAGATTTCTATCTCAGAAATCTCAAAGGGATTTCGTTGATGAATTAATAAGTAGGTATGGTATGTTGCCAACAAGGTCTCTAAACAACATAACATCACGCCTGTAATCCCCGCAGGGTTAAACAGAAGTGTGCCTAAATAGCGCCATCTTGGATTTTCATTTTGATCCACATTTTCGTTGTCAGCGACCCCAAAAACCACGAAAACGACACCTATGACAAAAAACCAAAAAATTTCCACCTTCAAGTAATAACAGGCGTGATTTAATGTTTACTCTACAGAGTAAACCTCAGTGGCCATTAAGTAGCGCAAAAGTTTAGTCGCACAAGAGTCCTTTCGTGCGAGTGTCCTTTCGTGCAAAAGTCCATTCGTGCAAGTGTCCTGGAACGCAAAAGACGGTTCGCGCAAGTGTACTTAACGACGCGCAAAAGTCCATGCGCGCATAATTATGTCTGCTTGCTTGCTATGATTTATTATTATACAATAACTCTGAGTGTACAAGCATAAGGTTGGATTTGATGTCACCAAAAAAGTAGTTTTTGATTAATAAAATATTATTATTATGTCTTTTCGCACAAGTGTCTTTCGCGCAAGTGTCCTGATACCCCATAACATGGGATTCAAACATTTGGGTGTATTTTTAGGTACACGGTAAACCTCTGCCTAACCCTTCGGGGATTACAGGCGTCATGCTTCCTATGTTTTACAAGTGACAAATCATTGTCATGGCCGAAAAGTTCTGGAGTGGCGACCGCGAATAGGAAGACGTGTCGGATAAGGCCTCCAACTAGGTGGACCGATGACCTGATGAAGGTTGAAGGGACCACTGGATGCGAGTCGCACGGGACCGGTTAATGTGGCGATAACAGCCACTCGGGTCGATCTCTAGGTTAAGCCGTGCTTGCCTAGGTTGGTCTGTGGATGGGTGACCACCCATTACATACCGAGTTTCCTCCGTGCCTCGGAAAGCACGTTAAGCCGTTGGTCCCGGCTGTCATTTGCAAATCTTTGACAGTCGTTACAGGTAGTCAGTGACCCAAAAAGTCTGACAACCAGTCTTACCAAGGGGTATCATAATATTACCCAGTACTAAGGTTGTGGAGATCAGATAGGCAGTCGCTCCATGTAAAATACAGGTATTCAGCTGCATCCAGTTAAGACTGGAAGCCGACCCCAACATAGTTGGGAAAACGCTAAGCAGATGATGACTTGGAGGAGGCCTACCTATGTCCAGCAGTGGACGTCTTTCGGCTGAAATGATGATGATGGTCATGCCATCATTATTGAATCAAAGTTCAAATGTGTATAATGATAAAAACCCAGAAAATTGGTATACATGGCCATTAACATGACAATGAGAAGAAACATCTGTTCATAGCAATTTTTTCGCTATCTGTATTAATTTACATCAAATACTGCCAACTAAGGCCATTGGAATGCTGAGGAGGTTGTTAGCCAATATTCAGAACATCCTAATGTACCAAACGCGGAACGCCTGATTTTTTTCAGATCTGTAGGGCTATTACGTATCTCTGTTGACAGCTCGAAATGATAGTAACTGGGCTCAGTGTCCATCAATTATCTGACCAAAGGTTAGTTTCGTATTATGTATGACCAGTCGCGATCAAATATGACGTCATTGGTTGTCATTGTGGCTGATAGTCACCGTACGTAACTCATTTTGGCAGACGCTTTCGTATCGATACTTATATTATTTCGATTATGTAAGCTTAGTGGACAGCAAATTGATGACAACTGAGTTTGAGGTGGCTTTCGTGAAAGACGTTACACCGTACCCGGGCTGTTAGTCACCGTAAAGTGATATCCATTCAGTGCGATACGTAATACCAATATTATCATCAAAGGGGGGGGGGGGGTTGTCATCAAAGTTCGGTGTACAACCGAAGCTTGATAGTTACTGGATATCAGAAAGATACGTAATAGGCCTGCTGGTGGCCTATCATGACGTCGCAGTATTGTTTTAAACATATTCCAGTGTGGGAAAGAAATGGCCCTTGACGTCCTCTCTAGCTCCGTCTCTTTCCCACTCCGGAATAAGGCTGCGGTTCCACTGACACTACAATAGGTAGGCTTACATCATAGGTCTTGATGTAAGCCAAACCAAAAAGCCAAAACCACAGTTCTTAGATATTCTTAAGCAAAGACTAGGTCTAGGTCTTTTTTTAAATCACCAAGGACCAATCGCATATCTTTGACGAACATTTTTGAGACACTCCCTGCAGCTTCCAAACGACTAGAACACTGCAGCTAAAAATTCCCAGCTCGAGAGACTTGCTTAGATCATCATTTTACCAATCTTCCTGCGAAGCTATTATAGCATATTTTTGCATGAATATGTATCACCTCTTATTTAACATGTACCATTTATTATTTGTAGGCTGTTGGCAAGAGCTTCGTGGACTGCGTCAAGGGACTAATCGATGTGCCCACGCTACAGAGGGAAATCGAGGAAGCCAAGCCCAACGGTGCCCTTGATGAGGTCTTCAAGAAGTAAGTACCTACTGACTGAGGATTCTCTATTTGAATGCGACAGAATTTTGCAGTCTCTTCAAAAGGCATTTGTTTCCATAGAAGATGACCGAACCTAAACCGCAATTGTTTTAGTAGGTACCTTTTCCTACTCCTTATTGTGGTGTCCAAGACAGTTAAATTGTTTCTCTGGGACTTGGTCGAGTTTCATTGTCTCGGCGCTTTTCTGGTAGTCGCCATTGTTGATTCTAGCCTTCAGGAGTTGCAGTGGTTTGAAAATAGTGTGGCGAGCTTGTCCCAAATAAAAAAACACCTATCTGACTAATTTTGCGCACAACGGGTTCTCATAAAATGAATATTACAACGATGGCTCTGGAAAGGGCTAAATCGTTTCAACAACCGAAACTAAAATCATCTGTAAAAGTGAGGTAGGACTATAATTCCTTGATAAAACAGATCCATGTAAGACTAATCAATCGTTCTAACCCAGGTACTGCGCTAAGACCCCTGAATTGAAGACCTGTATCTACAACCTGCTGGACGGTATGTCTCCTTGCATGGACACCAACGCACGCGACCAGATGGGCTCCTTCAAGAACGGCACCAACCAGTTCATTGACTTCATCTGTTACAAGGACGGTGACAGGATTGCCCGTAAGTATACCTAGACAGCTTTTTTTACCTACTTCGCCAAGTTGAAAAACAGATTTAGAGAAAAAACACCGAGTTAAGGGGGTGGTATCTGCTAACGAGAGGTTTTCTCCATGTAACTCTTCTTTGATGAGTGAATATAAATGTGCAAAAAAAATATACATGTTGCATAATAAACTCTAAACTTTAATTGGTACAATTGAAATAAAATTCTAACTTTATTATGACTACTTATAGGAAAAAAATCTTCAAAGTGAAGCATTTTTTCTTTGAAAACTAGTAACTATACTCTTAAACGGCATTAAGTTTTAGTTTTTTTTTTCACACAAATGTTAGGCACGTTTTTCTTCACAAAGTGTACAATTGGCATTTTGATCTAATGATTTATTAGGCTACAATTAAATAAAAACCACTCATTTCGCACTATTCGGCCCGCAGTGACTGACGTTACATCCACTTTGTAGTGCAAGCTGATTAGAACTTTATTCTAACAGTAGGATTTCAAACAAAGTTTGAACCACCACAAACAGAGTTGCTAATTTAGCAGATACCCCAGCCTGAAAATGCCTCGTTCTTGGAACCTCCTTAATAATCATTAATTTTCGTTAACTCACGTTTATCAGTTAAATGCAGTCGTCTAGACTTCTAGAGCATGCCAACCAACTCAACGTAAAAGTACCTAATCTCTGGAGTCAAAATACTCTTAAACCAACATTGCTAATACAAGTCAAAATACTTCTGATCGAAATGAGAAGATTGGTAGCAAATATCGATGAAACTTAATACTACAACAATTAATCTTGGTTTTTTTTTCAGTATTCATCGCTGAAAATGGACCCCAGTGCTTCCAGAGCAAGGTCAATGAAGTCAGGGACTGCGCCAACAAAATCAAGGACACGTTCTCGAGCATCGAGGCCGCTAAGGCCCTTACCCTTGACGTAAGAACCTTATAATAATAAAATTTCGCCTGTACTTAATCACCGAAGGGTTAGGCAAAGTGCCTAACAGTACACCCACATTTTTCCAATAATGTTGCCAACAACTGAGCACAAATCTAGGCTCCGTGGCTGCTACTGAGAAATTCCTGATAGAAATACCCCATAACACTTTGCCCAACCTCGGAATCGAACTCAGGACCTAAGCTCAGCAGTCATCCATTAAAGTGCTGGTAGTTGATAATGTGTTCACCAGCATCGACTCGAAAAGAAGAAAAAAGTGAAACATTGAAATTATTTTGTACAAGTAATATGCTTAAAAAAAAGTCAATAAAAAAAAAATTACTCGATTCACAAAAAGAAAATCCTTATGCTGGATTCGAACTCGAAGTCACGAGAATATAACCCAGCACTCTGTGCCCCGAGACCACCTGACTTTTGGCGAATATGTAGATCTTATGCTGCTTCAACAGGTCGGTAATGTTCGGGATTGTTCGGGCCGGGTTAGCCCGGGTTCGATCGCCACGCATTTTTCACTTGTTTTTTTGGTTTACCCGCGCCTAGATACATGTTTTACATCAATAAACGCAAAACATGATTCGTTAACTTGAAAAGTGACTAATTCCCTTATTTCAATTTACAGCAAAAGTGTGCGACGTTCGACGAGCTGTCGACTTGTATTGTTACAAAGTTGGAGACCTGTGACACGCCCACCCCAAGCAACATGGCGGAGTCCCTCTTCAGATTCGTACGCAAAGGATCGCCGTGTAATAAAGAACAATAAGGATTATTTCTGGTAAGCATTGACGAACTTACTATCTACATCGAAGGAGTTGTCAGCGGTCTACATACCATCAAGTTAGCTGCCCCTTTACTACACCCACACTTCATCTTTAAATATCCGTCCATGTAGGCCATTTAGTGAACGAGTCAATTGCTATAACCTCTCATAAATTCATACTTTAGGGTAGGTACTGCTGACAAATTTCTAGTGGAGAAACTCAACGACACATTGCCCGGGCATTTTTTTTGGTAAGGGAACCGAAAGGGCTTTGGAAATATTTGGCCTGCCTAACTTAAGCCATTTAATTTTTTGCCCAAAAAAGCGGTCAACCTCGTACTACCCTTCGGAACCTTATCTCGGATACCTACCGACTATGCTTTGAGGGAAAGAAACGGGAAACCTGGGAAATACTGTTTAACTATATCGACAACTATATTTTATTCTACTCCAAAAATATTTAACGTTCAATTTCGTTTGTTACAGAAGAACTGAATCGTCGCTGAAAGTCCAAGAGTTGGGTGTGATCATTCAAGTGCCAAAAATAATTATGTAATTTTAAATCGTTGTGCAAGAACTGTAAACTTTCAATACATAAAACATAAGTCCAATATGTGTGTTTTTTACTCCGGTTTTTTATGTTTACCTAGGTACTTATCTAGCCATCCACCGCACTCACAGACCGCACCTATATCTGAAGAAGCTATAAAAGAAATACAGTTGCATTAGGTATTTAAAAAACATTATTTGTTGTTATTTGTGTAGTACCCGGCACGTAAGTTGGCAAGGTTTTGGCGGAGTGGGGGCAAGTTCGCGCATCGTACACTTAGTGGAACAAATAACTAGTCACTTAAATTTTATTGATTGTTATTTTTGGTTATTGCCATCATTTATTTATAATCATGTAGTTAAACAAAGCAGAGGAATTCGTGACTTTTATTAGGTGTTATAAATAAAACATAATACTGATGCATTTTTTTTATGTATGTATTTTTTTATATTTGTTCTATTCCTCTTTTTTCCCGGTGTCCTAATGACAGTGAGGAATTCGGAATTTCTAACTTCTTTAACTATACGTCTTACTGTTCTTTCTGACGTTTTAGTTGCTTCTGCAGTCCGTTTTACCGTCTCTTTTTCAATTTGAGCTTCTTTCTCCATGAAACAGTACACATCGTATCTGGCATGTCTGCGTAAAACGGTATTTGGTCCTGGCATTGTAAAAAACGTAACAAAAACTAAATTTAAAACGATAACAACAACTGGTAACAAAAACTAAATTTAAAACAACAACAATAACAATAACTCGTACGTAAAAACTGAACTCGTAACAAAAACAAAGGGTAGAGTAGTACTCGTGCACTAGCACCGCAAGTGTAATCGGGAGCGAACGGAATGTAGACGCGGTGCGGGAGGCAGGGGTCGACTGACGCGCCAATCGCGCGCTCGGATCGGCGCTACTTCATACCCCGCGTCCCGCTTGACCGCCAAAGAGACCTAAAAAACGACTTCTGCGCATCTAACGACTCTTGCCAAGTTACGTGCCGGGTACTGTAAGTAGGTATTATTTAAAAAAGCTTAGGTTAAGAACTAATCGAATATAGGTACCTACCTATACCTAGTACCTAATAGGTACTGATTATATACCAGCTTCCATCTTAAAGGTAAACGCACACTTGTCCGAACCGAAACAATCTACCGCGCCGAGCGAAACGTTCAGATATCATAGTGTGACTGACACTGGCTTTACACTGGATTTTAATTTATATAACACCAAAAATTCATCGCTATTTATTCGAAAGGACTATGAGTCAAATTGGGCTCAGTGTCCAACAGAGTTATGGCATATGCCATTGTAAAGGATTTTGTTCGTACTTAAATTGTTACTATGGGACCTTCAATTCCATTGCAGAAAAACCGGCCAAGAGCGTGTCGGGCCACGCTCAGTGTAGGGTTCCGTAGTTTCCAGTCCGTCACAATAAGTGTTCCCACTTATGAGTTTAAAGGTGGGTATCCATTATGTAAAAATGCTTGCATATACGAATATACTACAAACTTAGTCCAGAAATTATTTTGTATAACTTTTTGTCTTTTTTGTACAAAAACTGTTGTTTCCATCAAGTTCAAAATGATTTTCCTAGAAAGTCCTTATAAAGTTCTACTTTTCAGATTTTTTTCATATTTTCTAAACTTATGCTTCAAAAGTTAGAGGGGGGGGGACACATTGTTTTTTACTTTTGGAGCGATTATTTCCGAAATTATTGACATTATCAAAAAATGATTTTAGGAAACCCCTATTCATTTTTAAATACCTTTCCAACAATATATCACACGTTAGGGTTGAAATTTATAAAAAAAATCACTTCCCACTTTACATATAGGGGGGCTACCCTAATAATTTTTTTTTCCAATTTTTATTTTACCACTTTGTCGGCGTGATTGATATACATATTGGTACCAAATTTCAGCTTTCTAGTGCTAACGGTCACAGAGATTAAGCGAGGACGGACGGACAGACATGGCGAAACTATAAGGGTTCCTAGTTGACTACGGAACCCTAAAAAAGATATTCACCAAAATAGGTTTTGTAGAAAAAGAGAATTTGTATTGGCTTTTTGGGCCACTGACTACCTGTAACGACTGTCAAAGATCTACAAATAAGACTTGACCAACTGCATAGTGTGCTTTCCGAGGCACGGGGGAAACTCGGAACTCACTGTAGTGGAGTGGTTACCCATCCACAGACCAACCTTGGCAAGCACGACTTAAACTAAAGATCGACCCGAGTGGCTGTTATTATCTTGCCACGAGCTCCTCAAGGAATTAAAACTGGTATTAGATGTAAAACAACAAAAACTACAATGTCAAAACAGCATTACTTTGCAGGATTATAGCTTACTAGCTGACGTCCCGCGGTTTCACCCGCGTAGTTCCCGTTCCCGTGGGAGTACCGGAATAAAATATAGCCTATAGCACCCACGAATAATGTAGCTTTCTAATGGTGAAAGAATTTTTGAAATCGGTTCATTACTTCCGGAGATTACCCCCTACATACAAACTTAAAAACAAATGTTACCTCTTTATAATATTAGTATAGAAGTATAGATTTATGGTAGGAGAAAAATATTTATAGCAAAACAACCCCATGGATTCTTCACAAAAATGAGTTTATATCTTTATATTTAGTGTTGTACAAGTATGTCCAAAGTGTTCTCATCTCTGTTGGTGGGTGAGCCCAGGCTTCATACATTTTTGCCCATGGTCCTTTGTCAGCAAATATCAGAATTTGTCGGTCACTGGTTCAAAAGATATAAGGGTTTTTAAGTGGCCGATCTGGAGTCTCCCCAGCTTGGCCACATTTATATCTCAAAAACTAGGGCACCTAGCGAAGATCTGTTTTCTCCCATATTTTGTCGCCAATTAGTCGCCAAGTCACAGATTTAATCGGGTCTTAGTTTAGAAGATATAAAAAGTTCAATTAGTATGGTATAGTCCAAGACAGTGTTTTTCAACCTGTGGGTCGCGACCCACTGGGGGGTTGCTAAGCCTCTATAGGCGGGTCGCGAGAGTTCGCGAAAACTACCTCAATGAACAAAACAATAAAGCCTAGAAAGATAGATTTAATAAGAAACTGTAAAAACATTTGTATGTTCATACAAATTAACAAAATAAAAACCTATTAGTACCTACTCATCAATCTTATTGAGGTTTCGCTTGTTTGTCATTAACAAATTTCTCCCATCGTGGATCCGTTTTTGCTACATTGAGAATTAAATAGAATTCCAAACAAAAAAAAATGTGTTCAATACCTACAATATAACTATTTATCTGATTATGAAAATGCATAAAAATTTTGTGTGGATTTAATATTTGCAATTTAATAAAATAAATAAAAAAAAAGCGAAGGGGGTCGCCAAACTTTTTTTCATACTATCCCCATAGTATGAAAAAAAGTTTGGCGACCCCCTTCGCTTTTTTTCGTCGTCGTATCATGAAAAAGGTTGAAGAACACTGGTCCATGAGATAGATCGTAAGAATTTAGAGAGTTCATTCGATCTAGCTCTTTGACTATACCTTACTAATTGAACTCTTAACACACTTTGCGATTTCGAATGCGACACATTTCGAATTGCGACAGATTTCGAATTGCGACACATTTCGACTAATAAGCGAATTTTTTTTTGTGTTATTAAAATCCCTGATGGTGGCCAAGCCAGTGTCAATGACACGATATCATACGGCGCGGATAGGTGTGCGAGGTTTCTCAGGATTTCATAAGTAGGTACTAGTAATTCAAAAATTCGGATCTTTCGTTGCCTTTGGCTCTGGTGAAGTGAGCGAAAATATTTGGATTGGAAAGAGGCATTAAGGGATAAAGAGATACTACATTTAGAAGAAATAAAACAAATCATTTTATACTTTCATCATTTATTTGCAAATATTGTAAAATGGTCAGAAACCACGTAGCAACATATACAAACCCTAGACGCCTACCGGACATCGAACCTACGTACCTTTGACAATATGGACAAGAATATGGCTCCTATTAACTAAACAGTCGACAAAGCAATGGCTCATGAACGCATCTAATCCGTTGCTAAAAGACTAACTTGTTGATAAAAATCAAAATATAAAACATGTATGAACACTGAATAATTGCACTCACATGAGTGCAAGCGCCGGAAATCATTATTTTACGCCTAACACGTTATACCAGGTCCTAACCGAAGCGATCAGTCGCGCGCGTAAACATTAATTTGGTCGCAAAACCGGAAGGGAAATTGTGATCCCCCTTCGTATTCGGCTTCGCCGAATTAAATGTACGATCGCGTGTTCGCACGACGATCGCTTTAGTTGGAACGCGGTCTTCGTCTTCTACACTACAGTACATCTGTTATAAACTATTGATATATTTTGTAGTCATAAAACAATTATTCTTCACATTATCTATCACGATTTATTATTAAAAAGAAAAAATCTAACAACTATTTTGATTGTTTTGGACTCCTGCCCATTTGAACGGAGACGAGAAATCATACGAATCGCTAAATGAACAGGTAATATACCTGTAGAGATTTATAAAATTAAAATAAAGAATGTAAAAATAAAGAAATAAATATATTTAACTTTATAAAATTCACACAATTAACTGATATACCACACAGTACAACTATTTAGCCATATTCAAATGCAGAGGCAATGTTTTAAAGTTAAAATCAATTACATAAAAATACATACATACAAAAATACGCCTTTAGGTTGAAAGTTTTTTTAATAAATAAACTAACAGACTTTACAGGCTCAAATACATATCATGACTAAATAAAGGACGATATTGAAAACAAAGAAAAGCAAATAATACTTCAGGCAGCGAAACTTCCAACCCTGAACACATTCTACATTACGCTATTACCCTATGTGCGTTTTATTTTCCCAGTTTCCCTTGTGAACGAAGTATTATTCGCCCAGTTTCGCTTGCGAACGAAGTATTATTCGCCCAGTTTCGCTTGCGAACGAAGTATTATTCGCCCAGTTTCGCTTGCGAACGAAGTATTATACGCCCAGTTTCGCTAGCGAACGAAGTATTATTTCCTTTTCTATCATTGAATAATGACAATCTACAGACAAAGCTAAAACTATTCACTATAACACCAACCCTAACACCAAACTTCGTTAACTTCTAAAAACAATTGAATGGATAGAAGCATTTATCCGTTTACAAAGCGAGACGTTTCAGTTTTACTTGCTGTTATCGACTTTATAACTTACAACTAAAGTTCATATTACAGTGTTGCCGGTTTCTTTCGCTTTTAGGACATTCTTATGTTGGAAGATGTTTTGATAATAGTGAAAACATCATTGGGACGGCTGTTGCAAAAATTAGAAGCAAAAAGAGCATTTCTTTACTATATCTAGATTCCAGACTTAGTTTTAGACGTCATTTTGACTTTTATTTTATCTAAAATGTCGTAAAGGACGATTTTTCGATAATTCTGACTTACTCTACAAAGCTAAGCGTTATGACTTCGTTGGCCACATTTATTTGGCAAATACATTATGAAAATATGTAACGATATGTAACTTTTGCGATAAATGTCTCACTTCTTTTTTTGTTAAATTATATTATTGATGATTATAATTGAAATAAAATATTAAAATATGTATTTATAAAATGTCATCACAGTCTTTAAGCAACAGCAATATTGTGCTTATTTAAATATAATAATTATAGAATATAATTAAAGGAACACAATTATTGACAAATTAAGTGCTAAATAATGTAAATATAATTTTATAAAAATATCAAAAGTGCACAATTCTCTTAACACAGTAAAACGGGGTTTAGATTATATAATATTAAAAAAAGCCTGAATTTTCATAAGACTTTTCAAAATACTGGAATGTCGATAATATAATATTTTTTTGATAATATTTGGCCGATTTTGCCTTAAATTCAAGTCGAGACTTATACATGTGTTGGTGACAAAACTCGAGACAATTTACAAACATCTTTATTTAAAATCACCTAACTATGGTTCTGAAGTAGTAAGAACAGAAGAATATTGCTCAAACATAACTAGTATAGGTGTATGTATTAGGTACAGTCACGAGCGCCAACTAAAACAATTAACAACTTTTAAAAGTGTTTTCCCCCAGTTTGAAATTTAATGTTGTTACGAACATAGTATTATTTTATTAGAACTCACATTGTTACGTGATTTTTCGCGAAAACTGCTTTTAAATTTAGGAAAGTATGTGTAGTGTGTGTGCATATTGGTGCTTGTGACTGTACACCTCTGCTTAGGGGCCCTTCAAGTATTACGTAAGCAGATTAAATTTATTACAATTATTTACCCCCCCCACCCCACCCCTTTGTCAGCAAAAGTAAACAAAGCTCTTACCCCCCCTCCCATGCTTACGTAAACATTGGTATAAGCATTTTTCTTTTAATGTACCTAAGTATTGTATATTTTTTATTTTTATTGATTCATGAGCTGCAGTTATAATTCTAGAAATAAGAAAATAAGCTTAGCTACTCGGTTCTAAGCGAGTACCTAAACGTATTCATTATTTGTGGGAATCCCCGAATATGCGTTTGGTTTTCAAGCATAGACAATGTGTGGGTTGCCATTTGTGTAAAAAAGTAAATTATTACTGCTGACGTAATCACCATCTAGACCCCCCACCCCCTATAGTGCTTACGTAATACTTAAACGGTCCGTTATCCCTTGTTATGTTATGTTGTTCAAACGACGCGACAAAGCATGCAGTCACCAATAGGAAATGAGCTACATGACGCGATGCCAGTAATACTCCAATGACAGTCGTTTATTTCTACACAAGAACTCCCCTCAGAACTTACTACTCCGAGCCTTTGCCTATCAGCTTCATAGCGTTGTTTCACAACAATCGTAGTAAAGACCTTCAAATTACGTACTTTGTTCTATCCCACGCCTTCCCAAAAAATATAATATATAAAAATTAAAAGAAGATGCGACCTCGTCATAAAAATGTACCTAAAGTTGCCTATAAAATATTGATAAATTATAACTGTCATTGTTTTTTTTTAACCTTGCAACATATTTCTTTTTTATTATTATAGATGGCAGCACCAGCGTTTGAGATCGCATGCGACCTATATTTTTGTACCTTTCTATGTGTGTTTTAATTGTTTATGATTGTTTTCGCATAGCGTTATAGGAATTAAAGATAATAACTGTATGAGTGCTTTAGCTTATACTATTTTAAATGGGTTTTCTAAGCAATTAATGCCACGGCTAAAGCCGAAATAAGCGTTGCCGTCGTCACAGCAAGACCGCTAGCAGCATCGGGCGTGCTCGCTTCCGCCTGAAATTGGAAAAAAAAACTTAGACACACACACATTTTATTTTAAACCCTTCACATATAAATGTTTAATGGATCCCTTATTTTTTGTGACTTACCGTGACGGGTTTTCTTAAATAAATTAGAACAGAAAAGGACAGCACAGGTGAGTAATTCAATGATAGTGAAGGAATGAAAAATAATATCGTAAAGCAGAATATAATGAGTTTTATAGAATAATGAATATACTTCCGACAGTCAAAAATTTTTTACACACGAAAACTCAACATAAGATATAGAATCAGGCGTTGATTTGCGGAAATCCCATTAAATGTTATGCAAATTATTTAGTTTCAATTACGGGGGAAAAGATCCAGGCCTGGATGCAGGATGCAGAACCAGCCTCAGCCCGCAAAAAATAAAGCTAATTAGGCTAGTTTTTTACCATTAATAAATTGCAAATCTATTTAGTCCGTCAGTTAGAGTATTGGAAAATAATAGACACATATTTTTTGTTTTTGTAAATCAATGAATATTGACAAAGATAAAACGCATCAATACTCGGGAGTGGGGGCTCGTGACGTCACAACGCACTAAAAATTATAGCACGGCGTGACGTATTGAGAATATTAAAAGCGTCGTATCTTAGTCAATTTTGGTTTACGTAACAAAAAAAAAATACGTGTCAAATATTTTTTGATAATCTAACTAACGGACTAATTATTAGATTTTTTCAGGACACAAGCCTATTAAAACCTAATATTTTGCAACAATTAATGACTTGAACACTTCACAAAAGATAATTTAAAAATGGAACCTTAAAATAACATTTTGATATTGCAATTCCTAATGATCTTCAAGCTTATCCAGACATTTATTTAGTCAAATCGAAGCAGAAATTCTCAGCATATTGTTTTCCGACATACAGGGTCCTATATTGAATTTTTTTTTTAAGTTTTACCACGGAGGCCTGTGTCAGCAGTGAGAACGAGTTAGAGGTGTGTGTTTGTGTGTGTGCAATATACATACACAAAATGGGGTAATGAATGATGATGATTCGATTTTGCTGCTGGTGATACAACTTACAGTGTTCCGACCTCTGCCCTTTGTTTTGTCTGTGGCCTATTAAAAACATGCGTTGATAATTATATAGGTATTAGTGCAGATTAAATACGACAGATTTTACAATATTGTGAGCAAGTGCGGGAGTGTAAACAGAAATACGTGTTATTTAAATAGCTAACAGAAAAAAAAATTAAAAACAGTAAACAAATTAGGATAGTTTATAACATTTTGTAAGTTAAACAATAAACAGATAATTATAATTTGTTAATTTGTTACTGGAAATAGAAGAGATAATAGTTTTTGGTTAAATCAAACAAGAATAAATAAAAAACACGTCCTCTGAATCGCAGTGTGTTTGCACTAAGCGTATTCTAGCAAACGTAGACGCCGCTTTGACGCTGCGTAAACGCGACGTCAGCGCAGCGTCTACGCTCCGTATACGTTCGACAGACGTCTACGCTAGACACAAATTCTCATATCGAGCGTTATTTACTCATTAAGGTGAATGCTCCAACCAGCAGCCCGCAAAATTCAAATTTTCTTACGTTTTTTGCAATTTGCAGGCTAGTGCTAGGGTGCATATTGATTAAAATATTATTCGCGGCTGTAGTTTCGCGACTTTTTCTGCTATTTTTTTGGTTCCTACACCTTTATAAACTTGGAGGGTTGTATTGATGATTTTGATGATTTTAATTCTGTAACTACATACGTCTTACGTACCTATCTTATTTTAAACTGGCCTGCAAATTGCAAAAAGATGTACTTACGAAAATTTGATTTTTTTGGGCTGGTTAGAACATTCACCTTAAAGCAACATTTCTTGTGGTCAAGTATGAACAAAACAACTTACTTTGATAAACTGCTTGCAAGGCGTGGCCTTCCTGATGAAGTTGAACAGTGAGTCCACGATGTTAGCCGAGGTCGGCTTGGGGCACTTCTCTAGTACGTTGACGACACACTTCTGTAATGACGTCATCTGGTCGCACTGCTTCTCCTGAAAATGTGAAGAGTAATTTTGATTTATTGAGAAGTGTTTCGACATCATAAATTGTGAAATTTATTTATTTGTTTAGTGACTGTTCATTATGATTTTTAAAACCGGCAAAGTGCGAGTCGGACTCGGGCATGAAGGGTTCCGTACCATCGTAGGACGGGTCCTTAGAGAGCCCCCTTTAATTTTGAATTTATTTGACTATTTGTTGAGCAACAACAGAAATACACTTTCTTTCTTTTTCTCCACTTTCTAATTTCAATTGTAGACCTATAACGGATCATGAGATACAGCCCGCTGACGGACGGACGGACGGACAGACAGCGGACGATTAGTAACCCGTTGGTTACCCTTCGGATACGGAAACCCAGAAAAGGTTTCTTTGCAGACTATTATTTTAAACTATTTACTAATCGCACAGCTGCCAGAATCCTATAGCACACTCCTGGCTGCCAGTATGCTACGTAAATGCTTAATATCACTTCGCCTAACTCGATAACAATCATACTGGCCTGAGTACGATTATTATCGGGTTAGGCAGTCAAGTGTGTCAGGATTCTGGCAGCTTACGACCTCTTAGAAAATCAAATCATTTAATACTTTGCAAACATGGGTAATAAGTACTTATTACCCATATAATACTTATAGATAAAGGTTCTAGTGTAAAAAGGTTCTCCACATTTTGCCGTCACATGCATGCAAATAGTAATTTGGTATGAAGTTATACGAGCTCTGCCTACCCCTGAAATAAATGGATACACGCTTAAAGTTCCGTTTATAATGTTCTCACCTTAAAATCAAGCTGCAACATTCCAGTATCGGTGATGTTCTTGAGGCTCTCCGTGGTCTCCGAGTCGAAGGTCGAGTTGAAGCAGTTCTGGATGAGTTCCGTTTTGTCCTGGAAACACTCCTTGCCGCCTTCTGCGATGAACACTGGAAATTGAGAAAAACAAGATATTTTACTAAAAGCAAATTCAAATAAGTACGTTTATTTGTGATACATAGGTAAAAGTAAGTACATGGTGTTCCGGGTGTTCATGGTGTTATTTGTACGCCTTGCAATGCAGCAGCCTTGCAAGGCGTACAAATAATGTTTACACATTAAGTAGTGCAAGTTCGCGGGCCTGTGGACGGTGGGCTATGGGCTAGCTCGCCGTCCGTCCGTCTCATGACGACAGGCCGTGTCGACGTTCGACGCGTTCGTGTTCCACGCGCGCCTCAAAGAGAGTCAGCAATAGGAAGGGGTCCGCAAGGGCCGATGCCAGCCGGGGTTGCGGGACTGTTCGAAAGAGATACCGTGGCCCCGGAACACAAAGGGCGATGAAGGAACATGGATGGGTTTTAGTCAGTAAAAGTCTGACACTCCCTCCTGCTCCGCCCAGAGCGGGAGAAGTCATTTGATGATTTCCCATCAGAAAAAAAAAGAAAAGTAGTGCAAGTTATAGTGCAAATCAAATGTATTATTTACAAATAATACATAAACATGCGTCTTTTTCTAAAACCACACAGCGCCACCCGCTACAATATTTACACACTACTTTAGCTTCGTCCACATTCATACATCTGGTCATACACGCACGCCGGTTACGAGTACTACGCACCTGAACTTTCTGAAGAACCTCACCAGATCACCTCTAAGGTCAGTGTATGTATTTCAAGGGCGTCTCATCCCGGCGTTGCCACTCACATCTGCCTAATAAATACCTTTTTTACCATTGCCACTCGAAAAAGGGCATTTTATTCATCGATAACAATGAATAAAATTTTCTTTTACTCACTGAGTGAAAAATAAATATTAAAAAATATATAAATATCTTCTATTTATTTTCTCGCAGTCAATGGTAAAAAGTAGAGTACACAACTCGTGAAAAAAAAATCATCTCGGTTCTTGTATCCCTCGTTCCGCTCAGGATTCTACTCTAGAATCCCTTGCTACGCTCGGGATTCTACTTTAGAATCCTTCGATGCTCTCGTGATCCAACTTAGTCTCTCGAATTAAATTCCCTTTTTTTACACTTGTTGTTTAATCTACTATTGTCAGTCGCCTTTCACTCATCCTCTCCACATGACCAAACCATGCAAGCATTCCCTTTTCAATTATTATCACTACATCTTCTTTTAAACCGCAACCGTCTCGTATATCGAGATTCTCATTCCTCGAGGTCATACGAGAATGTTGCGGTTTGTTCAAATGATGCTCAGAATAAGCACATAAACACAAAAACAGTCTCACAAACTGCTCGACTTCCTTTTCGCCACTTCCTAGAGTTTTAGCTGGTTGGGTGGGCTTTATAACAGTGATCCTTAAACCTAGTGATGTGTTTTTCGGATTCAAGAGCGTATTGTTTAATATTGACTTGCTTCAGTGAAGGAAAACATCGTGTCGTGAGGAAACCAGCTAGCCTGAGAGATATTTCTTGACGGTATGTAAAGCCAAGTCAGAGGCCTATGGGCCGCATAAAAACTCTCGACACCAGCACCCCTAGCCAAGATCGTTAACGCTAGTAGAAAACTATTCAAATGAATGGGAATGACATCATCTCAACGTTAAATCACGTGATCAAAACAAACGAATAGAAAATTCGTAGACAAGTTTACATTGTTCAAAATGATAGAATAGAATGTTATCGTTTCTACAATGTTGATCGCTAAACTCTTTGGTAGGAACGCTCTTACCATAGACTAAAGTGTATGTTTTTTCTACAGACATTAGAGAACGAGCGATCGACTCAGTCGTGTCAACTTGGCTACCAATTTAGCGCTTTCTACAATCGCTTACGCCGGAGGCGTTTACGATTGTAGAAAGAGAATCGATACGAAACGTTTGTAACTTGGCTGGGGGTGCTGATTAGGCACTAACCGCACGATAAAGAAGCTGGCGAGCAAAATGGCGGATCAAACATTCGTTTGTTATCATTTTATTTGAGAGACAGGAGTGCTAAATGATTTTCGGAGTTAAAATTTTGATAGTAAACAGATGAGCTCGCAGCTATTAGAATAACATATTGCAACATGTAATACAACGAGAACAATTCTGTATACACATAGCAACTTTTAAAAGTGATTTTCTCCGTATCGATTGTAATGTTATGCTTTTACAAACATAGTTTTCTAGAACAAACGAGATTACGAAACAGGTGTTATCTAAAAAAACCGGCCAAGTGCGAGTCGGACTCGCACACCAAGGGTTCCGTACCATTGACTATATTTAGTATTTGTTGTTATAGCGGCAACAGAAATACATCATCTGTGAAAATTTCAACTGTCTAGCTGTCACGGTTCATGAGATACAGCCTGGTGACAGACAGACGGACAGACGGACAGACAGACGGACAGACACCGAAGTCTTAGTAATAGGGTTCCGTTTTTACCCTTTGGGTACGGAACCCTAAAAATACAATCGATACGAGGAAATCGCTTTTGAATAATGCTACGCGTATACATATCTTTGCTCGTGACTGTAGATATATAATAAGCTAATCGATGGTATACAAGCCGACAACCCATCCGATGATAGTTGTCATTTGCAAGTTGCTAAGTTTTTAAGCAAACGCGAGTCGACAATTTCGACGTCAGTTGGTTTCAATTATTTCTAAATACGACTTACATGCGATCCGGTCGCCATCTTTAAAGCAGATGAAGTCGGCCAACTGTTCCGTAACGTTGTACAGAGTCTTGAAGTTCTTCTGTTCTGGAGGCGAGAAGCAAGGTTTCACCGTCTCCGTCATTTTCTTGAAACATCCTTTGAATTCAGGTGTCTTGACGCAGTATCTGGAAATGAAATTGAACTTATAGGCCTTCATTGTAAGGTATAAAGTCGTGTGGTTACTCAGTGAGGTTATGAGCTATGCGAGTCGCATATTTCTTTTATTATTTAATGGATCCGCTCTTGACTTTGAACTCTGTCTGATGAAAAACGATGGTTAAGGTGTACAAGGCCGGCCCAGAAAGAGGTGGCGAGTCGATTTGGACGCGTACCTACCGCGATGGTTGGTTCGAGGAGGCACGGGAAAAGAGCATCATCATCATCATCAGCCTATTAATGTTCCCACAGCTGGGACCCTAGCCTCCTCTCTAAGAGAGGGTATGGGCTATTATTCACCACGCGGGCCCAGTGCGGATTGGTAGATGTCACATGTCTTCGAATTTTTTGGTTCTAGGACATGCCGGTTTCCTCACGACTGTCTAGCTGTCACGGTTCATGAGATACAGCCTGGTGACAGACAGACGGACAGACAGCGAAGTCTTAGTAATAGGGTTCCGTTTTTACCCTTTGGGTACGGAACCCTAAAAAAGCACATGGGAAAAGAGCACATGGAAGCAATAGGGAAGGCTGGTCAAAGCTGATTGTAGATGGCGTCTCCATAGCTTAGTCCCATACTACCATATTATCTGTCCAATGCGGACAAGCTATTTTGAAATTTAAAATGACATTGACAGATTTTTAACCAATGACGATGCTTGGTACAAGCTATTCTAGCGCCATTAGTTCCACAGTTGCCATCCCCATTGGGGGAGGCCTTTGCCCAGCAGTGGGACAGTACAGGTTAACAACGGAACTAGTTCACTCAAAAATTAACTGCGGTTCGTCCGGAGATTCTCCTTTCTCTTTGTCATGATCATCCTTTTCCCAACTATGTTGGGGTCGGCTTCCAGTAACCGTAGTAACCGGCTGTAGCTAAATACCAGTATTTTGCATGGAGTGACTGTCTATCTGACCTCCACAACCCAGTTATTACTGGTTAATTGATTTTCGGGTCACTTCACTATTTAAGTACCTGTAACGACTGCCAAAGATCTACAAATGACAGCCGGGACCAACAGCTTAACGTGCTTTCCGAGGCACGGAGGAAACTCGGTATGTGATAAGGGGTCATCCATCCACAGATCAACCTAGGCAAGCGCGGCTTAACCTGATGATCGACCCGAACGGTTACTATTATGTAGCCACGAGCTCCTCCACTCTCCTTTCTCTTATAGTATACAATAAACTAGAGAGCAGCGGTGGCCCAGTGGTGGCGGCCCCGACTTACGAACAGTAAGTCGTGGGTTCGAACCCAGACAGGCGTATTACTTTGTGTAATTTATTTCATTACCACTGCTCTCAAAAACGGTGAAGGAAAACATCGTGAGGAAACCGGCATGTCCTAGAACCAAAAAAATTCGCAGACATGTGACATCTACCAATCCGCACTGGGCCCGCGTGGTGGATTATAGCCCATTCCCTCTCATTTAGAGGAGGCCTGTGTCCCAGCAGTGGGAAGGTGGGAACATTAATATGCTGCTGATGATGATACATTAAACTCAAGCATATTCTAACAATCTTCAAAGGCACGCTTTGGTCATACTGCCAAAATGTGTGACACTAAATAACTCTATCTACCCATTTATGGATTGCAAGCGTGATATTATGATAAGTTTATGATTGAAAAGTCACGTCGCGTCTATTAAGAGGAGCCATCTTGTATAAGCATGGCCCATTTACTGCGACAAACGTTGTAAAGGGAAGTTATCATTATTTATATCAGTCGGAGTCTTGATAGTACTTCGGTCTTATTAATCGACTGGAGGACGTCCTATCTTCTTTCCTTTTCTGGCTTTGATGACAAAATCTTTCCAGTGAGTTTATTTTTAAGTACCTATTGTGAAAGACGGTATACCGGTCCGTTTACCGGCTATAAAATGAATTGAGATTTATGGATATGGCCAGTAAGATTCATATTTGCATGGCTTACAAAACATATAATCACGCAAGCGTTATGCAGAGGTGTACCTAACAACACACCCACGTTTCGCCAGTTATGTTTAAATTCCTATGTAATAGGGGCGAGCCTATTGCCATCAACTGGGCACAAATCTAGACGCCGTTGCTGCTGAAATTCCTGATTGAAAAACCCAATAACATTTTGACCGACCCGGGAATGGAACCGAGGACCTCATGCTAGTAGCACCTCCGGATGGTATTATAATATACCTACATACATACTAGCTTCTGCCAGCGGCTTCGCCCGCGTGAAGTTAATTGCAATAAGATAATTGTCCCATGGGATCTTACCTACTAATGGGATACAAAAGTATGCTATATTTTAACCTAGGTTATCTAAACTAATATTATAAAGAGGTAAGTAACATTTGTTTGTATGTTTGTAAGTTTGTTTGTAGGGGGTAATCTCCAGAAGTAATGAACCGATTTCAAAAATTATTTCACCATTAGAAAGCTACATTCACCCTGAGTAACATAGGTTATATTTTATCCGTGTACTCCCACGGGAACGGGAACTACGCGGGTGAAACCGCGGGACGTCCGCTAGTAAACTATATGTGTGCAAAATTTCATCCAAATCCGTTCAATAGTTTTTCGGGTAAGAGTAACAATCATCCATACATCATACATTCATACTCACAAACTTTCGTATTTCCCTATAGGTAATATTAGTAGGATGTTATAAAGCTTAACGATGCCGAAGGCACTTGTTCTCCTCATCATTGCGATATTTTTTTTGTTCTACACCATACCTGGGAACCTTCTAGTTATGGAGATATTGGGGGTCAAAGTTCCAAAGTTCAACTTTTTGACAAGTTTTTTTTTTTAAATACGAGTTTTTAATTTAAGATTTTTACTTAGAACACCTCCACGACTCCCGTAATATTCAATCCATCCATCAGCACAATGTTTTGAGTGCGTCACATTGAGTTCTGCCACAAAACATGATTTTTCACCCCAAAAAAAAAGTCATTTCCCAGCAATAATTTTTGCGTAAAGTTACTTATTTTGATGTACAGAAGGCTTCGTGATGAGGTCTTTTACACTCTGTATTGTTATACTAACTTCTTAAACACCTCGTCGACCTGTCCAGTTGGCTTGGCGTCTTCAATTTCCTGTTGAAGAACTTCCATGTTCACCAACTCATTGAAACACTTCATGAGGTCAGTGGCCGCCGTCTGTAAATAAAGATGTAAGTACCTACTTAAATAAAATTACTTTTTGATACAAAGACGTGAAGTTTTGAAGATGTATAAATATACCACGTCAAAGTTCATATTGTTGTCGATTTGCCAAAAAAATAAACATATCTATAAACTCAGTATAAAAGTATTCTTACAACGTAAAGGTAGGTATCAAGTCAAGGTGTCACTCAACTTTGATTGTATCTACCTAAAACCACAAGTATAAATAACATATTTACGCAAACGCATGTAGCGATATTCAAAACCGATTTCGCTGTTGAATTTCGATCCTATAAAATCCTTCTTTTTATATTGTGTGGTTAATGCCAAACCTGGTGTCAGAATTTTTAAGCCGCTCATGGGCCTCTGACTTAGCTCATGCCGTCAAGAAATATCTCTCAGGCATGCTGGTTTCCTCACGATGTTTTCCTTCACCCAAGCAAGTGATAATTATTACAATAAGTACGCACATGAATCGAAAAAATCTGAGGTGCGTGCCTTTTTTTTTTCGGATGGGTAATCATCAAATGACTCCTCCCGCTCTGGGCGGAGCAGGAGGGAGTGTCAGACTTTTACTGACTAAAACCCATCCATGTTCCTTCATCGCCCTTTCTCTTTCGAACAGTCCTGCAACCCCGGCAGGCATCGGTCCTTGCAGACCCCTTCCTTTTGCCGACTCTCTTTGAGGCGCGCGTGGAACACGAACGCGCCGTCGACGCGGCCTGTCGTCATGAGACGGACGGACGGCGAGCTAGCCCATAGCGCACCGTCCACAGGCCCGCGCCTACGGGTGGCCCCCGACGCCCGGGGCATCTCCCGCGGGGGCATCGGCAGAGGTGCGTGCCTTGGGTTCGAAGTCGAGATGACCTTATACAATGCTGCTACTTTTAGAGAAATAGATAAGAAAAGATTGCGGCTACTTATCTCGCCTGTAATCCACGAAGGTGTACCTAATTACACCCTCGTTTCGCCAGTTATGTTTTAAGTGCCATGTAATAGGGGCGTGCCTATTGAAAAGCAAAGGTAGTACAGTACCCGGCAATAAATATTGCACATCGACCTTTGGAAAGAGACAATCGGCTAATTTCGGCTTCGTAGAGCGTTATCTCTGTCGCACACTACCTATGTGACGTTTGTCAGTCGTTGTTCATAGATACCGAACTGTTTGTATTTCGTGCGAGAGAGATAGCGCTCTACGAAGCCGAAATTAGCCGATTGTCTCTTTACAAAGGTCGATGTGCAATATTTATTGCCGGGTACTGTAAGTACATAGCATAATATCAGGCCTGTAGCCCCCGTAGGGTTAGGCAAAGTTTACCTATTAGCACACCCTCATTTCGCACAGTTATGTTTGAGTAGGTACTGTTCTATTATATATTCACTACTCCATGGTTTTAAATATAATCTGTAGTCGAAAAGACTTATCGCTCTCTGTCAAAAAATATAAGAAATGTAACTACATGAGTTTGGTAGTTTTAATTATAATAAAATATATTTCCAAATATAAAACATGGCGCAGCCGGTAAAAAAGTAAATGTTTACTGTGTTATATAAGTTTAAAGTATAAAATTTCATCGGAATGGAGGGAAGTGTGAAATTACTTCCGAATTTTGATTTGCGGGCGAGTGGTGCCGCTGCGGAGTGGAAAATATGGCGGACATGTTTCGACGACTATTTGGTGTCGACAGGTCAAGACGAGGCGAGCGACAAAATTCGATTAGCTCTCCTACGAAATATGTTGGGTATGGAGTCAGCACGTGTGTTACAAACTTTGCCTATACCTAAGGAAAAGGCTGGAGACTTCAACGCTGTCTTACAGGCCATCGAAAAGTATGTAAGCCCGAGAACCAACGAAGTTTTTGAAAGGTTCAAGTTTAACGATCGGAAGCAAAAGGAGGGTGAAAGTTTCGACAATTTTCTCACCGATGTGAAACAGTTGTTGTTAAATTGCAATTATGGTGACACATCTAAAGAATCCATTGAAGATCAGTTGTTGAGAGATAAAATTGTTCAAGGAATCTCTGACAAGCATGTTCAGGAACAACTGCTGAGGCTGGATGGACTAACTCTGGAGAAAGCCGCAAACTTCTGTAGGACTTCAGAGCAAAGTAAGCTACAGGTTATGGAAATGAATCCAACGGTTGAGGTTGATGCAAACAAATATAAAAAGAATCCTGAATCTGAAGGTAAATTTAAATGCCGACGGTGCCAAACTCTTCATGGACGTCGAGAGTGCCCTGCTTTTGGGAAATCATGCAAGAAGTGTGGGTTGAAAAATCATTTTGCGGTCAGCTGTCAAGTACGTAATAAAGCTATTAAAGAGGTTCAGTGTGAAAGTGAAAATTCATCAGAAAGTGAGAGTCAAAGTGTATGCTGTAATGCGGTAGTGGCTAAGTGTAAAGCAGAGTCTGAGTGGTTAGAAACCATAAATATTGAGAGTTTTCCAGTAAAATGTAAACTGGACACTGGGGCGGATATCAGCATAATGCCATTAAAAATATTCAATCAGATAAATGATAAAGTAAATTTAAAAATTATAAAGACAAATATACAGTTAGTATCATTTGAAGGCAGTAAAGTTTCACCTTTGGGCATGGTCAATTTATTGTGTAAGTACAAAGATATTAAGTGTTATGAAAATTTTGTTGTTATTGATTGTCACTCCATGCTCTTGGGATTACCGGGTTGTATTTCATTAAATCTAGTTAAGAGGGTGCATAGTGCTGAAAGTACTTCTGACACATTAAAAGCTAAATTTATAGCAGAGCACAAAGGGGTTTTTATGGGCATCGGTAAGTTGCCAGGCACCTATAGTATTACAACGAGGAATATTACTGAACCAATTTGTCATCCGCCTTCAAGGATACCTAATTGTCTGCTGGATCCATTAAAATCTGAATTAGATAGATTAGAAAGTAGAAATTCAATTTTAAAGGTTGATAATCTTAATGAAAATGCATGCATCAGCCGTATTGTTTTGGTTGAAAAGCCTAACAAAAAGATAAGGCTTTGTTTAGATCCGTCTGATCTAAATAAGTATATTTTAAAGAAACCCAAGTCGTTGCCCACTTTAGAAGAGCTTGCTTTGAAGTTGAATGGTAAAAGATATTTTTCAGTTTTGGATCTCTCTGAAGGATTTCATCATTTACATTTAGATGAAGACTCTTCATGGAAGTGTTGTTTTGCGACACCCTTTGGGGTATATAGGTATTTAGTTTTACCTTATGGCTTGATGAATGCTCCTGAGTTATTTCAAGATGTACTGGAGTCTCATTTTAATAATTTAGAAAATGTAGTTGTTTGGGCAGACGACATATTAATCATGGGGAGTACTATAGAGGATCATGACCAAGCACTACTAAGTGTGATGAGTAAAGCTAAGGAAATAGGAATTGTATTTAATGAAAAAAAGTTTCAATTTAGGCAACGGGAAGTCAAATATGTAGGTCAAATTTTTAATGAGAATGGTATGTCTATTGATAAATCTAGAGTAGAGTCATTGACAAAGCTAAAAACACCAACTAATAAGGTGGAGTTAATGAGGATTATTGGTTCATTTAATTATGTCAGACGTTATGTGCCAGAGATGGCAGAGCTGATGTCTCCTTTATGTAAATTGTTAAAGAAGGAGGTAGAGTTTTTGTGGTTACCTATACATGATAAAGTTTTTGCTGAAATGAAAGAGAAAATTAGTCAAGCTCCGGCACTTTGTCCTTTTGATTCAAAAAGAAAAATAATTTTGCAATGTGATGCATCAAGCAAAGGTTTAGGTTGTTGTTTATTTCAGCCAGATGATTCTGGTAAGTTAAAATTAGTAGCTTGTGTTTCGAGAACCATGAATAATTCTGAATTAAACTATGGACAAACCGAAAAAGAGTTACTTGCTGTTTGTTTCGGTGTAAAAAAATTTCACAAATACATTTACGGTTCAGATGTTGATGTACAAACAGATCATAAACCCATTATATCTATCATGGGTAAACAGATAAGCAAGATTGGTTCTCCTAGACTGAAAAGGTTAAGATTAAAATTGTTTATGTATAAATTAAATGTATACTATGTGCCTGGTAAATATGTACACTTTGCAGACATGTTGTCTAGAAATAGCTTAGCTGTCACTGAGCATGACAAAGAAATGCTGCAGATGGTACACACTGTTTCAAAACATTTGCCTATGTCTGATGAAAGAAAAACTATTTTCCGTACAGAGACAAGTAATGATTCAATACTCTCCAAAATATGTAATTATTACTATCATGGTTGGCCTCAGAAATTATCTAAAACATTGCAACATTTTTCTAAATTTAAAGATCAGCTTTTTGTACAGGATGGATTGTTATTCCTTGGCAATAGGATTATAGTGCCTAGTTCACTACGCATGTATGTCATAGAATTAGTGCATGAAGGACATCTGGGAATGAACAAGTGTATTGCTAAAGCACGTCAATTGTTTTATTGGCCGAATTTATCCTTGGATATACAGAATTTTATATCCAAATGTCGTACTTGTGAAATGTTTAGACCTGCTAATGTACATGAACCTTTAATGACACACTCAATACCTAAATACAGATATTATAAAGTAGGAATGGATATCATGGAATATGCAGGCAGGGCTTATCTTGTAATTATTGATTATTTGTCCCATTGGTTAGAGATAAGACCTGTAAAGGATAAGACTTCAAAATCTGTTATAAATGCATGTCAAGATGTTTTTACTCATTTGGGTTTTCCATATGAAATTATAGCTGATAATAACCCCTTTAAATCACAAGAGTGTCTTAACTATTATAAAAAGAAAGATATAACTATTGTAACAAGTAGTCCTCACTATCCTAGAAGCAATGGTTTGGCTGAAAAAGCTGTCAATATAAGTAAAAATCTGGTAAAAAAAGCTTTAGAGGATGGCAAGGATTACCGTGACTATCTCTTTAATTACAATAATAGTAATTTGTCTGGTTTATCTGTGACACCTTCACAAATTTTAAATAGCAGAAATTTGAGATCTAATATTCCAGTGGCTTCAACATATTTAGAGCCTAAAATTATACCAAATATTCATAAACTATTAACTTTAAAACAGAAGATTACTAAGCATCAACATGACAAACACTCAAAAAATAAGGAAATTGTTTTCAAACCGGGAGATAAAATTGTATACAGAACGGATAAAGATAAATATTGGAAAAAGGGAAATGTTTTTAAAAAATGTAAAGAACCAAGATCCTATCTGATAGTAGATGATAGCAACTCAAAAATATTCAGACGTAATACCCATCACCTTAGAAAGTCTTTTACTGATAGTCAACAAATTAGAAGAAGTGATTTTTTGCCTTGTTTAGATAACACTGATGTCCCAGAAGTGTTGCCTCCAAGTTCTCACACTCAGGATATGTCTCAAGAGAATACTGGTAACATCCCTGATAATGTATATTATAGAACTCGTAGTGGTCGTAATGTCAAACCCAGGTCAAGATTAGATCTTTAATAATTATTGAGAATTTTAATTACTAAGTATTTTAATTTGTAATTTTTATAATAATTATTAAGAATTTTAATTTGTAATTTTTATAATAATAAGAATTTTAATTTGTAATTTTTAATCAGTTTGTATTAATTTTAAAAGGGGAGGTGTTCTATTATATATTCACTACTCCATGGTTTTAAATATAATCTGTAGTCGAAAAGACTTATCGCTCTCTGTCAAAAAATATAAGAAATGTAACTACATGAGTTTGGTAGTTTTAATTATAATAAAATATATTTCCAAATATAAAACAGGTACCATGTAATATGGGCGAGCCTATTGCAAAGCAAATATAGCAAGGTTAACAATACCAACTACGTAAATATGTTACCTAACAAGCAGGTTTACGTAAACCTGCTTGTTAGGTAAAAAGAGAGGGAAAACTGGGGAATACTGGGGGATACTGTATACCTATATACAGTATTGGTTTTTTCTTAGTTTTCGTTTAAAATACAAAGGTCGTTGGACTAAAATGAACAGAACAGTGTAAACAACTAAGTTGATAAATAATATTACAATCAACTACAATTCTTTATTTATTTTAAAGGTTATCAAATTGAAGTAGTTTCGTTTACAATCTTCGGTATAATCTCTATTTCCCTCTTTGATTAAGAAAAACTAAAATACCTACTACAACTAAAAACACAATAACAATTTGCCCGACCCGAGAATCGAACCCAATGCTCAGCAGTCTCGATTGCGACCTCAGACCAACGAGTGTTGGTAGTTTAGTTCAGTCTGTGAGTTTAGTAATAGAACTTATTAGTAAGAATACCCGTATTTGTTTATGAAACAGTTCTCAATGGCTTAGTTAAACAAAAATAACAAAATGGTAGGCAAAGACACCTAGACCACAACTTATGTTTTTAAGAGCGCGCTCACATATTTTGGGTGTTTGACCAAAAAAACGTACTTTTCCAGTCCTCGATATTTGTTATATAAAGATAATGGCATAATATTTGAAGAATCATAAATCTGGCTTTGTTTTAGTTCGTAGATTGATTAGAATTTTGTTATAATAGTGAATATTACGAGAAATAGTAATTTTCCGACAGCCAATTTCAAGCAAACGTTAAACATTAGGTTTTGTCCTGCCATTTGTATCAAACTGGTAACACGAAAAAATCAAAAAAATATATATATGTACTGGTCATATAGTCCTCAAGGTTGTAGATTGATTAGAATATTGAAATAAAAATTGAATCGACGCAAAAAAAAAACGATATTCAAAAGCAATATTGATCTAAAATGTATGCATTTTTAGCGTCCATTATATTCCAAATAAACTCAATTTTATCAAATAAATTAATATGATACAAAACTTCGATCTACAACGAATACGTTTTATTAGTTTTCGTTTGTCAATATAATAAGACAAAATTACAATAAATAAAATTGGAGAACTATAATTCTGCGTCAATTCAGCTCGCACCTCAGTCTCATGTCAGTCTCGTCTCTAATTTTCGTCAATAACAATCGACAATCGTCCGGAGATCAATATTATTATCGTGTAGGTCGGTCGAAAAAATTTGATCCAGGAAGTAAAAATCAAAAATTTGCGAAAAAAATGTAACAGCCCTCTTAATCCTTGCAGGTTTACAATATTTTTGTTTACTAATAAAAATTTCCTTAATAATAAAAATTTTCACATGGTCAAAGAGAAAAAAAACTAGAAATCTTAATTTACTATACAAGTAAGTTTCCATCATAAATTACCCAACAATCTTAACCGTCTGGCTCGGCAACGCAGACGCAAGCGCAATCTGACTTTTGACCCATAGTTCTAATCACGAGGCACACATTATCACATCAATCGAAGTGATGCATACAGGACGAAGTTATAACATGTACCATACATGCCTATAGCATTAACTACAACAACAACAAAAGTTATGAAAAGGTACCTATACCAATTCCCAGTCATATATTTCTGTTAAATGAATGCCTAAAAGAGCAATGTGGAAAATTTGTAGGTATTGACGCTGAGCCGAGAGGTAAATAGCACTCAGCTCAACGTCAATAGTCCAATACCTAGTGTTTTTCCACCAGACTAACAACATTTTTAGGCTTCAATTCAGGTGTCGCTTTTAGTGTTAGTCAACAAGCAATTTAGGAAAGTTTTGAGTAGGAATGTGGATGGGTATAAGAGTAGAGAATAAAGAAACGATGGATGGACTGTGTAAAGCATGATATGGCAAGAAAAGAGGTGTCTGATAAGATGAAGAGTAATAGAGAAGTATGGAAGAAGACATGCTGCGCCGACCACAAATGAATTGGGATAAGGGTAAGAGAATTATAAGGCTTTCTGTGAGTAACTGGGATAAGGGTAAAAGAATTATGAGGCTTTCTGTGAGTAATTGGGATAATGGTAAGATAATTATGAGGCTTTCTGTGAGTAATAGGGATAAGGGTAAGAGAATTATGAGGCTTTCTGTGAGTAATAGGGATAAGGGTAAGAGAATTATGAGGCTTTCTGTGAGTAATTGGGATAATGGTAAGAGAATTATGAGGCTTTCTGTGAGTAGTTGGGATAAGGGTAAGAGAATTATGAGGCTTTCTGTGAGTAACTGGGATAAGGGTAAGATAATTATGAGGCTTTCTGTGAGTAACTGGGATAAGGGTAAGAGAATTATGAGGCTCTCTGTGAGTAATTGGGATAAGGGTAAGAGAATTATGAGGCTTTCTATGAGTAATTAACTTTTTACATTTGCAAAAGCAGTTAGAAAACTTTAAATAGTTGTAGAGTGATGACTAGACTTGATCAGGCTTTTTTTATCACATAATTTATTTGATAGCCCCAACTGGACATAAACAAATTCAATGTACAAGGTCAATGTTCAGCCAACAAAATATCTGATATACCATTTACATTTAAGACGAATACCAGCAAAGCCGCTGACATGCATACCCTTCTTACGAGACAAAGTGCAGTTAGTGTCAATTCGAGTAAATGACTTTTTAAAATTTACGTTTTAATTTGATCTAATTCAAACTCTTTAATTAAAAAACTGTTAAAGCAAAATGTTGCACTATCCTACTTTTTAGATTTACTCATTATAAAATTATATACATATAGGCAATGATATATAAACTATAGATACGTTGTCCGCACTATAAAATGACAACATGAAATGAAGCCAATTGGCCACATCGCGCTTAGTTACGCACCAACCTGTCGCGCGACGCTACGTTTGTTTATAATTTAATAAATCCTGTGACGTGACTGAAGATGTATATTTATCTCCCTCTCGCAACAGGCATAAATAAATCAATTTATTGACACACACAAGTTACAAATTATACAAGCAAGAAAACAAAACAATGAGCATACTTAAAGGAGTTCAAAACTAGAAGAAACCGTGGGCCCCAAACTAGGCACAGCCTGTATCTTGGTGGCTCAATACAGACAGAAAAAGGCAGATTGTATAACTGACTCTTCATCGTGCGTGACACAGCACAACAAGACACAAGAAACAGTTCATTTTTTAAATTATAAATAAAGAAACATATAAATATACCTAAAAATATCAATCTTATAATATAAATCTTCCTATCTAAATCAATACATGAATATAAATAAAATAAAAAGCGAAGATGAACATACGTAATTCAAATAATTAAAATTAAAATGTTCTATAATTTCATCATTCATATCAATCATTCATTAACAATTCAAATTAAAATCATTGAAAAAGAAACATTAAAATCATAAATTCATACAATAATTCAAACTAAAATCATCAAATGCATCCCGCCGTTCGGTGTCATATTTTCTTTCTCTTTCTTCACGCTTATAGGTAGTTCTAGTATAGTATAGTAGTCGCCGTTTTTAAGCGCCGCGATGTTGGTTCATGACGTGTCTATATATAATACGTCATTGCATATAGGTACTTATATTAAAAACACAAAAAAGTGAAAAATAAAATTAGCTTCAGAAGTAGGTGACAAAAAAGGTAAATCAATCAAACAAAGGTCACCGACTTCTGAAGCTAAAGTTATTTTTAACTTTTTTGTGTTTTTGAAGTCGGTTTTATTTTTTGCAAAAAAGTTTTAAGTATGGATTAAATATTATGATCTGACTGACTAATAACATGTTTACATCACCCCGTAGGTGCTAAGTACTTAAGTGCATAGTCTACACAACAATATTTCCAATTAATAACCACAGCCACATCCGGCTCTGATTAGATACCAACCATACATGCAATGGAAGTGAACTTTGACTCTAACGTTCTTAATACAATTAACTGTATTCAAAGTACAATTAGTACAGTGACCATAGGACTGACTTAATGGTTGTTTGACCTACTGCCCAAAGTGACTGAAGGTGACATACCGAATGAAGGAACTCTGGGACATTGCACTAGTTGATCAAATTACAAGACGATTTTTATTTGATTATTTATTTTCATTTCTTTTTTCGGTTTAGTCGCAATGGCGGATTCTATATATATAAAGCTGGGAAGAACACATAGGTCAGACAATGGAAATGTCCCCCATAGTACTATAGTAATGTACTATACCATGTCATCTGCCTAGCCTTTTCCCAATTATGTTGGGGTCGACTTCCAGTTTTACCGGATGCAGCTGAATACCAGTATTTTACATGGAGCGACTGCCTATCTGACCTCCACAACCCAGTTAGTACCGGGTAATACGATACCCCTTGGTAAGACTGGTTGTCAGACTTTTTGGGCCTCTGACTACCTAACGACTGTCATAGATTTACAAATGACAGCCGGGACCATTCCGAGGCACGGAGGAAACTCGGTATGTAATCAGATTCCCAGAGTATCAAAATTTCAGCTCAATCGGAAACCCGAAATCAGGAAGTGGCTAGGATTTTTTACATAGTTGGTTTATTACAGATGAAGCTAATAAAAGCGTGTTAAAAATCGCCATTGTCATGTCCTTTATTTATTTATATATATATCGAATTCAGACGTCAGTATTATTCATATACTTCGAATTCAGAATATTATTCATACAGGTACTCCGAATTCAGGCTTATTCACATTATTTCATATAGAGCATTTCGTCTTTCTGCAAATCATTTGTTTGTCTAAGTGGATTCCTCGACCTTCACTCGATGAATAAAATAGAGGTTAATTTGTTGTGTCGTTTCCTTATGTAAGTAGGGTATCATATTCAATTCAATGATTCTTTAAGAGGTTTGAGTAGGTGCGGTTAGTAACAGAAGTCGTTCAGTCTGCATGTTACATTACAGCTAATCTGTGTTTGCTGTTTAGTTTCCAAACATGAAAATAATATGAGTTATATTGGGAAATGTAATACATCTATACTAATATTATAAAGAGGTAACATAATATTGTATGTAGGGGGTAATCTCCGGAAGTAATGAACCAATTTTAAAAATTGTTTCACTGGTAGAAAGCTACATTATTTGTGAGTGCTATAGGTTATATTTTATTCCCGTACTCCCACGGGAACAGGAACTATACGCGGGTGAAACCGCGGGACGTCAGCTAGTGTGATATACTAATAAACGTAGCATGAGCTATAAGGTTCCGTTGTTTGAGTAGTCCACACTTATCCCGGGCAGCGAGCACACGTACCCTTAGAGTTCATCTACTTACTGATAATTTGGTGGTTTTATTGTAAACCCTAACTATAGTCACAGAATAGATAAGTACAGAAGTTGCACTCCTTTGATCTTGAAGAAAGCCGACATTATAAATACCTAAACTGGGCCCGCTCGATCTAAATTGTGCCTTGACGCTACGCGTTAGCGTATTTTATTCGATGTCTCACTGCTTAATGGTCAGTCGGCAGGGTTGCCTCAAGTACTCAAAATAAAATACCACCAACGTTTTTGTATTTTAATGTATTATTATATAAATGTTAATTAAAACTTTTATAATAACAATTATTTTACTCTATTATAATGTCTCATAATATCTTGCCTTCTCTAAAATCACGATTACTTATGAAATTTAATAGCAGCATAAATGCGAAATCTAACAAATAAGTAATTTTAAGGCCCTTCTAACCCTAAAATTAGCAACTCTATTTGTGGTGGTTCAAACTTCGTTTGAAATACTGTTAGAATAAAGTTCTAATCAGTTTGCACTACAAAGCGGTTGTTACGTCAGTCACTGCGGCCGAATAGTGCGAAATGAGTCAAAAAATCTATTGATTGTTTTAAAAAAATAAAACACATACTTAAGTAAGACCTGCTTTAGTTAGTTCAGTTAGTATGCAATGTTTCATGATCTAATTTAAAGTAATTTTTGAATACCCGCGGGTTATTGTTCGATTTGGAGGTAACTTTGGATTTTTTTTCTATCGAGTAAAGTTTATGGAATCGTGTTTTCGTCACACATAGAAGCACACATATGTACTTAGCATTAATCCTCAACTTTACCATATATATTTATTTCAAAATTAATGCTGTAACGGAGGATCGTGCTAAGCCATTTGAGGGATATATAGCCCTTAAAATAAACTCTGATGGGAAGCATGGACATGGAGCAGTGAAATTTATATAAAAAAGACAATTTTTTTCGACATTTATAAACAGCAACAATTTAAATACGGCTTGTCATTTTCACTAGTAATGATTAATGATCAATAAATCAGTCAGTTAACAAACACGAAATACGAGTAGGTAGGTACGCGACGCAAGGTCAAAAGAGCGCGAAAAATTAACGTGGCATACGTACGCAGTTACGCACGGCTGGAGCGCGACGGCCCTAGAAAGCTTGCATATTCAATATGCGCGAAGCGGTAGGTAATTATCTCATGCCTACACACGGAGTGCAATAGCTCTGCTATAGTGTTTCTAGTGAACACCACACATAGACTTTATACATTTAAAATTTTCTTAATTTATAATTTTTCTCCTATTATTATGCTCACTAATGTATGAAGCGTTAATTAACTGTCGTTACTGGCTGTACATTACTTCGTTATGTAGATTTGTAGACCCTTTGTTCTAATTTTATTTTCTAGGTAAAATCTACTGAGTTCTCTATTAAAACATTTTTTTTTCAAACTTCTCAGTTCTGCTTGTCATATCGCCATTAGCTACTAACAGCGGTAGTCGACAAAAATAAAACCGACTTCAAAAAACACAAAAAAGTGAAAAATAACTTTAGCTTCAGAAGTCGGTGACTTTTGTTTGATTAATTTAGTTTTTTTTGTCACCGACTTCTGAAGCTAAAGTTATTTTTCAATTTTTTGTGTTTTTTGAAGTCGGTTTTATTTTTTTGCAAAAAAGTTTTTTTATTTTTCCATTTTTAGTTGTAATATCCTATACAAATATTTGCTATGCATTTATTTTACATTGTTAAAAATACATGTCATGGTGATAGGCTTATCCCCAATAAATGGAACTTAACATACCTAAACTGTCGAAATTTGGGTGTATTGTACACATCTGCGTACCCCTCAGAGCATACAGGCGTGATGTTACGTCATGATGTTGTATAAACAATAAACATCCAAGCGATTGCAGCAATCACGACCGATTTACCATCTAGTTTTGAAGAGTTCTATTGTATATTTCCGAAGATCAGCATCAGATCTTCACCAAATTTAAATGCGACCATTTCAGGAGAATATTCATTCAAATAAAAAAAGAATTTTGAAAATCGCTCCACAAATCGAGGAGAAATCGGTGAACATGCATGAAATTATACCGCACAACTAAAGTAAAAATGTTCATAAAATGTAAACTACTGGACCAAACCATGTTAACCCTAGAACCACAACATTGGGTCATGGGTGACCCCACGCACACGTATTTTTATTTTTATTTATCGAGTTTTGCACCTACAACACTGTGCGTCTAGGTACCTTCCGTAATTGATAATCAGTGGCCCGTGACGCATGGCGGGGTGCGCATGCTCATTAGGTTCGGAGATATTGCAGTTTGGGGTCGCCCGCGACCCGTGTTGTGGTTATCGAAACTATTTTTTTGTGATTAACTGTTGTGTGATTTCACGTTTATTTCACGAATAATCTTTCAATATGGCCTCAACGTCACGAGCCCTTGAAAGTAATGAAATTGAGCAACTTTTGGAGGAATATGAAGGTGAAACCTCTATGGATCTGAAACTGCAGAAAATGAACATATATCCGAACACTCCGATGAAGATGATTTGTTTGATGTTGAATCTGGATCAGATGATGATGATGTTCTTCTGTCTGATTTCTGTATGGACAAAAATAGTTATACTTGGCGAAGAACTCCGTTCACTGTTCCTAATACACGCACTGCAAGTAGAAACATCGTGATAAATCAACCTGGTCCTAAAGGTATCGCACGCGACGCAAAAACCGAGTTAGAAGGTACCTAGGTAGCCCAAGCTCGATCAACTTCAAGTTCCCGCTGCTATTTATGCACTAGAGCCAAAGATAGGAAGGGCAGAGAGAAATGTGTTAAGTGCTCCAAAAATATATGTGCACAACACAGGTTACCTATTTGTCACCAATGTATCTAGATTTTCAGATTTGTACTAATTTTTTTTCCCTTAAGCATTCCATTAATATCCAAAAAACCTTGTAATAATTGTTTAAATTTATTAAAGTTTAATATTTTGTAAGTAATCATTTTTTTTATTTTGGGGTCACCCATCCATGACCCATGTTGTGGTTCATTTAATTAAATTTGGATGTTGTAGTTGTAGGGTTAAATTTTTATGGGACCAAATGGCAACTATTCCGCATCAAACTAAAGAAGAATCACGTAAATCGGATCATAAATGGCAGCGTAATCGGTGTACATACATTAAAAAAAAATACCTATCGAATTGAGAACCTCCTCCTTTTGAAAGTCGTTTAAAAATAAGGACTAACGATAGGGCAACCAATGGTTGTTCGTATTTAGGTCAATTTAATTTCGATACACTCAATAGATACCTCGTGATTAGAGACTCGGGGTCAACGGACAGGAGAGTTTGTACCTCGGTTATAATGACAGTCAAAACAGACGAACGGTCAACGACCTTTCATGGGTTCATTCATTACTGAAACGGTAGAGGTGAATATTTCAGATGTTTAACTTTTTAACTTCTAAAGAAGAAGGGGGGTATTTAACCGGCATCTTTTTTTTCCTCTTTATTTAAACTTCATGCATGTACAGATACCGGCACGGTTCTTGAGCGCTCGGCGGAAGAGTGGGGATCGCTTTGCGCATCGTGCACCTATACGCGCCCCACTTCATACCACCAAAGGGACCCAATAACTCACTTTTGCGCAGGTGAAGGTCAGCGCTCAAGAATCGTGCCGATGATTGTACATGTACAATAGTGGTACAAAGGTGGACTTAGAGGGCTATTAAATTTATTCTTGTTTTTGAGTGTTCTAAGAGTCTAGCACTCAAATACAAGAAAAAAAAATATTCTGAGCGCTTCATAGAGAAATATACAAACTTTCTCGGGCATATTTTTTTTTTTTAACTTTTGGCCATATCTAAACCATAATCGCACATCAAAAATCTCAGTTTAGATGTGTGATTATGGTTTAGATATTGCCAAAATAATAAGGACAGCATGAAAATGCATAAAAAAATTCGCCCAAATCGCTGTCAACAGGAATAGTGCCCAGTAGGCTGGCGTTGCAATGGCAATTACTGAATAAACATCGATTGCTGATCAATCCTTGGTTTGCCAAGCCTAGGGCCTGTCAGCGACTTATAGTTACAATCTAATAATCTTATGAACCTGGTGTTCGTACTAAAATCATTATCTTCCTCGTTTTTAGGAAAATGTTATATTTTTGCGATTGCAACGATCCTCGTCATTGTTTGCCAAAATTAGCACACAATTCACTGAATCATAAAACTTTCCAGAATTTCGACATTAGGTCGTCCCGAGAAGATGTTGAAACAAAAACAAAAGTGCAGAAACACAATATAATAATAGAACATTATTTCAAGATGCAGTCCTTCACAAGACCTTGACAGTTATTTCAGTATAGTATAACCGGTTGGTTGTACCGCACTTTCGGAGGTGAGTCATCAAACGGGATGGGAATCTCCCAGCTCCTTAAACCAGACTGTGATTGCTTTGTTTCGCAGCAATATCATGCAAGCATCATGATGTGGAACAGGGAGTGACTCAATGCCGACCCTTGCTACTAAAGTAATGACACATGATAACACATTTCCACATTTCAATTTTTATTATGAGTCATTTATAATATTGAGGTAATAATAGTGTCAAAGTCCTGTGATAAATGATGTTTTTACAATCACTTTTACTTACACGTCTTTTTTTAAAACTAGTTGGAAACGGCATACAATACAATTAACGAACCACCAGATTTAGCAAAATGTAACGGCAAAAAAATCACTATTGATTGCCAAAATTAGAAAATGATCACCAAAATTAATTCCCATTTTATCGTGAAATTAGAACCAAAAATATTTTTTTTTAGTTATTGACCACCAGAAATTTAACTGTTACCTATGCTCTTGCATCCGAGTCGAGGGAGACCCAGTTGACTGAGCCCCGCTTCGCAAGGAGGAGCCTTGCGAAGCGGGGCTCAGTCAACTGGGTCTCCCTCGACATCTGAATAGTTAGTCCCTAACAACTATCGCCCTATCGCGCTGCTTCCAACTGCGTCTAAAATCTTTGAAAAGGCTATGTGTGACCGCGTATTACTCTTTTTGTGAAAAATATAAAATACTTGACGACTGCCAAAACGGTTTCCGCAAAAACAGGTCTACAACGTTAGCAGTCTATAAATACGTACAAGAGGCTCTAACCATTATAATAAAAACTACGCTGTAGGTATGCTGCTTGATATGACATGACAAAAGCCTACGACAAGGTGCAATTTAAAATATTACTGGACAAATTACATGGGATAGGGATACGAGGGAAAGCTCATGAGTGGTTTTCATCATATTTGAAGGATAGGGTAGTACAACTAGTGGAAATTGAATACTTCGTTAGAAACACAAATGAAATAATTAAAGTGAGATCCCACAGCAAAGCAGTAAACGCGTCAATTCCCCAAGGTAGTGTAGCAGGATGCTTAATGTTCCTTATCTATATAAACGACCTTCCTAAAATTATAAACGGACCATGTGTTCTATTTTCTGACGATATCTCTCTGGCAGCTCACCTCGTGCCAGAAAGACGACAATATTAATGCCAAATTAAACTCTCTTATTTCTGTTGCAGTAAACTGGATGGATAACCATAATCTAGAAATTAACTTCACCAAAACAAAAATAATTATATTTCATCCCCATCAAAAACCCCCTTTAAAACTAAATTTCATTTTTAATAATGCAAAACTAGAACAAGTAAATGAATTTACTCTCCTCGGTTTGTCTATAGATACCCACATAAATTGGAAATCCCATATACAGAAAATAAGAGCAAAGCTATCAAAATTTTCCTACGCCCTACGCGAAATTAAAAAACCGGCCAAGAGCGTGTCGGGCCACGCTCAGTGTAGGGTTCCGTAGTTTCCCGTCCGTCACAATAAGTGTTCCCACTTATGAGTTTAAAGGTCCATTGTGTAAAAATGCTTGCAATATACGAATATACTACAAACTTAGTCCAGAAATTATTTTGTACAACTTTTTGTCTTTTTTGTACAAAAACTGTTGTTTCCATCAAGTTCAAAATGATTTTCCTAGAAATTCCTTATAAAGTTCTACTTTTCAGATTTTTTTCATATTTTCTAAACTTATGGTTCAAAAGTTAGAGGGGGGGACACATTGTTTTTTTACTTTTGGAGCGATTATTTCCAAAATTATTGACATTATCATAAAATGATTTTAGGAAACCCCTATTCATTTTTAAATACCTTTCCAACAATATATCACACGTTAGGGTTGAAATAAAAAAAAAAAAACACAACCCTAATAAAACATTTTTTTCCAATTTTTATTTTACCATTTTGTCGGCGTGACTGATATACATATTGGTACCAAATTTCAGCTTTCTAGTGCTAACGGTCACAGAGATTAAGCGAGGACGGACAGACGGACGGACGGACAGACATGGCGAAACTATAAGGGTTCCTAGTTGACTACGGAACCTTCGATCAATAATAGTATTGATCGAAGTACGGAACCCTAAAAAACTACCAACCTTCAAACTGCACTTGTGACTTTACTATGCATAGGCTCAGGCATGGCTCAGCTATGGGGTCATACTGTGGGGAAACAGTACCGACCCGCAGACGATATTGATCTTACAAAAGAAGTTAATTCGAATATTAACCAACATAGAACAAACAGATAGCTGCAAACCACACTTCAGAAAACACAAAATACTCACACTTCCGTGTTTATATATATTTTTTAATATGTAAATTTGTCAGAAAACACCCAGATTTTTACACCACTTGTGAAGAAACACAAACAAAATACACTTTTCGACACAACAAAAACAAAATAAATATACCCCAATCCCGACTTAAAATGCACTCAACCGGCCCTTTAGTTATATCCACAATTTTTTTTAATAAATTGCCAAACGACATTCGAGAAGTAGAAAAGACAAATAAATTGAAACAATTTCTAGAATCAAAGGCATACTACTCAGTAAAGGAGTTTTTAGATGACAAATCGGTTGCAAAATAAAGTTATTCGCTCTCCTAAATACCAAACATTACGAATTATACATAATAATTGTAATATAGAATGTAGGAAACCAAATATAAAAATATAAATAAATAAACAATAATATAATTTAATTATAATAGTTTAAATAATTTTATAATAATTGTCTTGATTATTCTTCATTACTGCATTACATAAATAAAAAATACTAATATAATATATTATACCTCTACACACAGATCTAATTAATTATTTAAATATGTATAAATATTCATAATTATACACCCGATTTAATACATCTAATAATTTATAATAAAACTACATATTGAATTGCTATACTAAGCCTCTAGTCCTCTGTCTTCCTCTCTCCTAATGTTGCTGTGCCCGACAGGGTCCATAATGATCTTTTATTTTATTTTATAACACCATCCTTGTAATACCTTATGGAACGCAATAAACAATTGAGTATTGAGTTTATAAAAAAAATCGGTCGGGGTGCCCCAAGTCGGCCTAGGAAAAACTAGTTTGTCATCAACCACCTCATTAAAATTTGGTGCTCAATTTACTAACTTTGGTCATCAATTGATATTTTAGGTGATAGATGTTAGTGGTCACAAAGTTATTTTTGGTGGTCATTCTATTTTCCCCCGTTGGAAACACCGGCCGTATTTAGTACCTGACTACTCTGAGAAGAAACAGCCGAAACAAACTCAGCGGCCATAGTCTCTTTTTTGTGTAGTCTGAAATACAAAACCACTTGAAAAATAGGTCCCTAACAGATGGTTTCAATTTCTTTCCCCATCAAAGTTGGACGCCACACAGCATGCATTACGGCCTAAGTAAGGATCAATTTGGGACTTGAACTCGAAATTGGCACATATCCCAACATTCCCAACCATCCATAGGAGCAGAAATAGGTCGACGTCGAGTATGCCTGAAGTACATACCTAAGTCTGAAGGCTCTATCGCATTTAATTTGTGGGTCAAGAACTCGAACGCGGAGAAATGTAGACATGATCCCGATATCGTGATCGATTGATTTAGGCTAGTGCTCTATTTAGAACGCCTAAATTTATGTACAAAGGGCGTAACAAACAATACGTTTATGCATAGGCTTTCCAGGGATTCAAAACATTTTAAACTTACTACTAATATTCGTGTTAGCCGTGTGGTATCCGGCAGAGTAGAATAGAACCAACCCATTACACTTACGGGTGTCGTATAAGACGACTAATGTCTGAGGCAGAACACCTTGCGCCTCCGTAGACCTGAGAATGGGCAGCAGCGTTTTCTGTTAGTCTTTCATCACTGCGATCTCCAATCCGCCTGCCAATCGTGGAGATTACGGCAAATTCCTCTCATCATGGGAGAGGCTTATGTCCAGCAGTGGACGTTATGGGCTGTTGTTTGTTTTTTTTTTTTTGAAATCATTTTACTTTATGACTACCAACTATCTGCTAATACTGGGTAGGTACAGACCGCGGCAACAGTCGATAAACACTAATTGCTTTTAAAATAGTATGTTATTTATTTTAAAAAAAAGCGGATCAGATGTAAAGATGAGATGATGGTGTGTGTGATGTGTGTGTGTGTGAGGTGTGGATGTGCGGTGTGATGTCAGATGTGTCGGTGTGTGTGTGTATCATAATTATAATGTTGTGGCAATGAAGATGATTTTTGTAAGACAATCGGCTTTTTGCTGACCAAACTTGTTGGTTAGCGTGGAACTATCTTACTAAGCTACACTTTTAATTAATCATTTTTTATCACAACATGTAGACCGAGAGCTAACACTTATCAACGACTCACTATCTACACACTCTTGACAAATGCAATAATTGGCTAGCCATATCTTAGCACTAGGACTGATAAATCAAGGTTATTACTGATTACGAGTTATTTCATAAACCGAGGATTATACAAATCAATGTGTGTTGAAGTGTGAATGCGCTATAAACGAATACTTAAGTTTAAATGACTGTGAGTAATGTGACTTACTCATGTTTGTAAAAATAGCCATGTTTGTCACTTTGGGTTGAGGGAAGGACGATGCGTAGAAAAAGCTCTTTGTATTGCTATACAAAGAGCTTTTTGAAGAGGCAGGAGGAGCTCGTGGCAAAATAATAACAACCGCTCGGGTCGATCGCTAGGTTAAGGCGTGCTTGCCTAGGTTGGTCTGTGGATGGGTGACTACCCATTACATACCGAGTTTCCTCCGTGCCTCGGAAAGCACGTGAAGCCGTTGGTCCCGGCTGTCATTTGTAGATCTTTGACAGTCGTTAGGTAGTCAGAGGCCCAAAAAGTCTGACAACCAGTCTTACCAAGGGGTATCGTATTACCCGGTATTATCTGGGTTGTGGAGGTCAGATAGGCAGTCGCTCCATGTAAAATACTGGTATGCATCCGGTAAAACTGGAAGCCGACCCCAACATAGTTGGGAAAAGGCTAGGCAGATGATGATGGTTCCAGTACGGGTACCTGAACAGCTGCTTCGCAGCTGAACCGTTGCTTACAGTAAATTATAGCACTCATGCCTTTTTTACTAACAGAAACCGATACTGAAGTAACTGCCTAAATAAAAGCCATCCGTTAGATTTTAAGCTCACTGAATGAAATGTTTTTTGAGTATACAATCTCATCACGAAGCCAAGGATTCTGTACATCAAACTAAGTAACTTTACACCGGGGAGATTTTTTGGAGTGAAAAATCATGTTTTGTGGTAGAACTCAATGTAACGCACTTAAAACATTGTGCTGGATGAATTGAATAGTACGGGGGTCGTAGAGTAAATACCTGCACCGATCGGCACCGATCCGCCCGTACCGGAAACCTACTTCTTTTCTTTTTTTTTTTTCTTCTTTTCTTTGGAGCCGCGTCACAACACCAACTTCAAGTCGTTTGTGGTGTGAGTTCCGACACAACATCTCGACAAGTTTCTCAAGGAAGAGTTTTGGCCGAAGGGTGTAGTCTACCGACGATTTCGCGGCAGGCTACGTGACACCGCGCAGCGCAGCGTAACACGACGCCGCCACTTCGTGTGTCATAGTTTAAGTGTAGTGCTACTAACATAGTTTTTTAAGTTGCATAACTAACAAAAATTGTTATTAGTATGTATTTTTAGGCTAAGGTATGGTATCTATGGGTCTTTGTTACCTGAAATAAATGGTTTATTATTATTATTATTTATGTAAGCACCCGTACTCAAAGGTACCTGTTCTGTTCAGGCTGTATTTCTACAATATCTCACGATTCGAACAAGCTAACGTGATGCTGAAACAGATAATATGCTGTCACGTAACCACATCGACCTCGAGGTCTGAAGTTTTTCATAAGGTTTTCCCGGAAGCCTAAGATGTTAGAACAAAGGACATAGATTTCTATTGTTTCAAACCTTATTACGTCCTTTAACAATACCTTAGTATCAATAAATATCTGCTGATGATATTTCCGGCAACCCATTGATTTTAATAGATGAGAATTATTTATTTTTATTAGCTTGTTCAGTCCCATTGTTGGCAAAGGCTTCCACCTTTTCAATCTTCCTTATTTATTTTGCCTTTTTGAGAAAGTAAAGGAGAATGCCATTTCTGGTTTCTGGGCCTATATACTTATCCTTAAAATACGCTAATTTTTTTCTCAAGCCAATCACAAAATACTACAACATTTTACAATCTAGAAAGCGAGAAAAGTAGCATTAAATTATTAAACAAAATAATCGATTAAATACTCAGCTAAGTATAGAGAATTAATAGATCGGTAAAATCTAAGAATGGGTATGGAAAGCGAGTGACTAATACTTAGTTTATTTAATTGATTGACGTTACTCCAATTATATTCTAATAAAGAGATATGTTATACACCTAAAAACCACCGAAAAAAGTGTTCCGCGGGGCAGAGCCAGCTCACATACACGCAGTGACGCAGAAATCAGAATAAAGGTAAAACGACCCAATTGGCCCGTTTTCGAGTCTTCACGATTGCGCGCTCACGACATAATTATCTATTTAATAGAATATCATTGCGTTACTTCTTATAGCATCAGCTATCGGCCAGTAAAAGTCCCGTCAAAATCGGACCAACCGTTTCAGAGATTAGCCAGAATAAACAGACAGACGACAACAATTAAGAAAAAAGGAATCATTCCCCCTGCGTCGAATCCCTTTATGTCGACTTGTGATTTTTCTTGGTTTTGATGCACTGTCTTTTGTTTCGCCTCGACATAGCTGTCACAGAGTACAGTCACATTTAAAACGAAATACGGCTTTTTAATTAATACAATTATTTTGATCATCCGGTTATCCGTATTTTAAATAATACATTGATAACCCACCAAAAAGTACTAGGCTAGCCTAAGTTCAAGGAGTTGTGTATTTTTACGTTCCTGGTATCTGAGTAGGTGTCGGTAACTACTTACTGTTTAATATTGTTACAGTTAACTTGTGATTTAAATACCATCTTCAATTCCTGCTAGCCTAGTACTTTTGTTGGCTGGGTCGCTGCACAAATTGCAGCAGATGCTGGATGGCCTAATTGATTATTCAATACGCATTGGTCTCAGGGTGCAACCACGCTCTGCTACCATGTAGAAATATTGGTAGAACTTCCACCGGCTGTAGACGACGAGTCCTAGGTACTTCAAAGTCGACTCGACGCCGATGGATACCCCTTCTACCGTCAGTAAGGATCCCGGCGGTGGCGCATTTCCAGGCCCATGAAAGCACATAGCCTCGCAATGCCAGAATATGTCTACCTTGGCCAAACTCTGCAGTTTGGTTAGAACAACTTGAAGATCTGTTAGTCTCCCACTAACAGAAGAATTCAGCTGCGCTGGGCAGCTGGGCATTTGGAAAAGTTCTTCGGGTCTTCTCGTCACGTAATCCACAGAGCCTAAAGAGTAAAGTCTTAAACCAGTTAGTCCTGCCTGTTATGACTTACGCGGCCAGAATGTGAGCACTCACGGCTCGGCTGGTTCATACATTCAAGGTCGTTCGGCGAGCTATGGAACAGGCTATGCCTGGAGCCTCTCTGAGGGATCGCATTTTTGGAACGAGGTGATCTGTCACAGAAACAGAGTTGTCGACATAGCTCACAGAATAAGTAAGCTGAAGTGGCAATGGACCGGCCATATAACCGATAAACATTGGGATACACGTGTAGTTGAGTGGAGAACGCGAATCGGCAAGCGTATAAAGGTGGGAATGCCCTCAGGCTGGCTGGCAGGGTGGCTGGTAGCAAATGGATGAGAGTTGCTGAGAATCGAGTTGAATGCCGTGCGATTGAGGAGGCCTATGTCCAGCAGTGGACTGCTGTAGGCTGATGATGTAGTACTTTTGTTAGGGTAAAGAATTTAAGCGCAACGTGTCGCAAACAGAAAAAAACTATCTTTAATACAGGGTGTAAACCCTTCACGAAGCTGTCAACGAAGTATTCTGTACATCAAACTAATTACTTAGTTTGATGTACAGAATACTTCGTTGACTACGCAAAAGATATTGCGGAAACGACTTTTTTTTTTCGTATACGTTTTGCACAAGATCTGTGCAGTAAACAGACAAAAAGTACTAAACTTCCATGAATTGAATTATTGAAGATGGTATTTCGATAATTAGTTTTTAACCTTTATTTCAATTATGTACAATATGTAGGTAGACCACAGAACATGAGGTATGGTCCCTTGAATGTATGCAAGCCTAGTACTTTGGTCGCCAAAAAGAAGATTTCAGTCAATACATATTATTAGATATTAATTAGATAAATTAATTTAGAATAGTCTTGTTGTGTCCTAAAATATAAAATGTATAATTTGTGTAAAATAAATATAATTTTATTTGCAAATAAAAGCGATTCACTTTTTGTTATATGTGTACTTTTCCAATCTCGTGGTCAAGCATAAACTTTTTAAAACAGATGTCATTTGTTTCACGAGTCGACGTAAAGGGATTCGACGCAGGGGGAATGATTCGAAAAAAGGAATCTGTTATTTTAAAATTATAAATAGACAATTGCTTTATTTATTTATATACTGATTTGTTTTTATCCACCTCATAATCCACACATAAATAATACAGACCTACTTATATTTACAAAACACCCAAAGTAAAGTACTTTTTGTTGACTGTACATTATTGTAGATCACAAATATACCAAACGTACCGACGTAAATAAAAGTAGACATAGGTAGTACCTACCTACTCCGATTAGAATAATGTAGGTATATTTAGGAATATACTTACATATATTTCACAATATGCGATTGTAGGCTTTATGCGAACAATGTAGTGGTTTGATTCAAAATGTTGGCTTTGTGCTACCGAGTACCGATACTTGGAAATAGGTACCAAAAATTAGTTATACATAGTGCGAAAGTAGGCATTGTGCTACGAAACCCCAAACACTATCCTGAGTATTGTTTTTGCATTTTCTGGAGATAGTTAGAACAAGAAGCTTTCAAAACCACTTAACTTTTCATAGGTATTACTTTCAGTGAAGCTTATCAAGAATCTGGGCAATTTTGTAAAAGGTACTCGTTCATATTGACTGATATACTTCAAGTTTATTAGCAACGGGACAACAAGCCTGTTATCGTCAAACAGTCGAAATTGCGCAGACGACCCAATTTACCGGCTATTTTGATACAGAGGTACATAACTACATACGGACTATTATTGCGTGGGCGGCAGAAAAAACCTTGTGCGAAAGACTTACTATTAAGAGTCCTATTACATTTTTTTCGCAAATTTTTGATTTTTACTTCCTGGATCATATTATTCGATCGGCATACACGAGTCGATAATAAAAGCGATCTCCATACGATTGTCTGTTGTTATTGACGAAAATTAGAGACGATACTGACATGAGACTGAGGAGCGAGCTGAATTGACGCAGAATTATAGTACTTTAATTTTATTTATAGTAATTTCGTCTTATTATATTGACAAACGAAAACTAATGAAACGTATACATTGTAGATCGAAGTTTTATATCATATTATTTTATTTGATAAAATTGAGTTTATTTGGAATATAATGGAAGCTGAATCAAGACATTTATGGCTTAAATTACGCTTTCTTTACGAAAACTCAAGGAATTTAAGGAAAATCTAGAACTCCAATAAACAATTTAACCATTCAACTTATCTTTTAGTAATTTTAGCTTTTATAAGAATTTAATGTAACAATGTGAATTTGAGCGTCAAAGTTCCATCACCGACGGTTTTTCTTGCAAACTGAGTTCGTAAAATATTTATAGTCAATTACACGAAAACAAAAATGAAATTGTGTAACTCGAACTTACAATAAAAAGAATGACACTATCGTTATTCATAAGCAAATAATTAAAATATCTTACTGCTGCTGAAAATTATTGCGTCAAAAATCAGGAATTTGCGTAAAAAACGTAATAGGACTCTTAATCAATATCTTGTGACATAGTTAGGTTTATACAGGTAGATTAATTAGTGTTGATGACACTGGCTTTAATGATAATAGGCAAATGCGTTTGTTTTCCTCAATTTAACAAATAAACTGGCTTTTAATTGTGGCATAATATTTTTTATTTACTTAAGATGAATGCTCTAGGGCAGCCAAATTTCAAATTTTCTTACGTCTTTTGCAATTTGCAAGTCAGTGCTAGGTTGTATGTTGATTAGAATATTATTCATGACTGTAAGACGTATGTAGTTACAGAATTATATTCATCAAAATCATCAATACAACCCTCCAAGTTCATAAAGGTGGAAAATTACTTTTTTCCACCTTTGTGAACTTGCTGGCCTGCAAATTGCAAAAAACGTAAGAAAATTTGAATTTCGCGGGCTGGCTGGAGCATTCACCTTAACAATGATTTCCATACTTACTTTCCAAATAAATTTTATTATTTATTTACAAAAAAAATCTTTCATTTTTGAAAAAAAAACATGTTTAAACGCAATTTAACCTACATAATACGAACGGCAATGATCAAAATTGACATGTCGACCCTGAAAATATTTTCGGAAATACAATAACCTACTTTTGCAAGCTACATTATAAAGGGTGTAAAACACCTCTTAACGAAGCCGAAAGGCACTTGTTCTCCCCGTCATTGCGATCATTTTTTTGTTCTCACCACCTGGGAACCTTCTAGTTTCGGAGATTTTGGGGGTCAAAGTTCCAACTTTTTGACGAGTATTTTTTTTTAATACAAGTTTTTAATGGAAGATTTTTACTTGAAACACCACCACGACCCCCGTACTATTCAATCCATCCATCAGCACAATGTTTTGAGTGCGTTACATTGAGTTCTACCACAAAACATGATTTTTCACCCCAAAAAAAAGTCGTTTGCCAGCAATAATTTTTGCGTAAAGTTACTTATTTTGATGTACAGAATGCTTCATTGACGGCTTCGCGATGAGGTCTTTTACACCCTGTATTGTTTTTGTCAACTAAAAAGTTGTTGCATACCTACTATTTTATTTAACGATGTCCATAGTAATTTATGCTAATTTACGTTTTATCTTTCTCTCTAAAACGTGTAGGTGTGCTAATTTACGATTTATGCTAATTTACGTTTTATCTTTCTCTCTAAAACGTGTAGGTGTGGATGGCTACTTAACTATTGCTATTAGTTTATTTCATAAAAATCTTTCATTAAAAAAAAAACATATTAACTCAATGTTACCTACAATATACGAACAGTATTATGATTAAAACTCCCCTGAAAATGTACAAGACTTGCGGAAACACAAAAACCTATTTTTGCAAGCTGCGTAACTTTTTTTCGTTTATTTAGATACATAATTATAGGTAGGTAAGTACCATTCAATTATAACGTTTATACACAAATGTAAAAAACATACCTTGAAACTGTTCAATGCTAACAGCGAATTTTAAACTTTTAATTTATTTCCATTGTAACTTAAATTAAAAATATATAGGTACCTATTTAAAAAAAATGGTGAGTGAATTACCACTAAAACCTGCCAAAGTATTATTTGACAATTTGAAAATAAATTACTTAACCAGCAACAAGTAAAAAAAAAAGATTTACAACCGATTTATGATGCTGACCGTACACTTTGATTTTTACACTTTATTTCGATTTTTCGCTTTTTCACCAAAAACAATCAATCCAGGATGGATTGATTGTTTTTGGTACTTTGGACTAACTAAGCACTTAATATAAGCCGAAAAAACAATAATATTCAGAATTTATTAGACAAAAGCTAGAGAATCTTAGAAGAAAATCATGTTGATCTTTGAAGCCTCGACCTCGTCAACTAAGGAAGGTCACTCATTACAGAACCGGTCGCTTATAATTAACTTCTCACATAAACATCCGTTCGTAATCAGTAATCACTCACAGTATCTCTGCTTGACACTGATATAGAAAAACTTTGTTCAAGTGACAATTTTAGCGAATTTAAGTTTTACATCAAGGAATAGAAAAACAACCGTGGTTTTGCACAGCAGAATTAAGAAATAACCGTTTTTTTTTTAAATTCCAAGGTTTACGCGGGTGTTTAGGAGCGTTTATTCAGAAAGTGGGCAACATCGCAAATATAGCTGTCAAATATTTCGCTGTTTTGATTAATTTGGCAATATTACTATGATGAAATAAGAAATATGGCTAACTAGGTACTTAACTATAGTCTGCGCCAGATAATGGAATTAAAGGTCATTGCTCTTTCCTTAATTTCTCTGCGTAGGTACCCCGACAATACATTATGAATAGTTTTTTATTACTAGAAAACGTCAAGGATCACGATAAAGGTAGTTTCGGGACAAGTTTATGTCATTATTTCTGTTTTCGGAATTATGTATTTGAACAAATGTATGCGGATTAATGACCTTTATTTCCTACTTAACTGGCGCAGACTATAGAGAATTAAAATACCTATTGATTATGAAATGCAATAATTAATTTCGTAACACCGAATAATCAGTTTAAGATGTAAAAAAAAGTATTTGGAAATTTTCCAAATGCCTTTTCTGCCGAAAACGGTTACAACATCAAATTCAGTGTTTTAATTGCAATTTACGCCATATTTCTTATTTCCATACAGTAAAATTGTGAAATTAATTAAAACATTTAAATATTTGACAGATCGATATCTGCGAGGTACCTTCTGAATGCGCCCTCTTTTTATAAATGGTTATCTACTAACGAAGACGTTTTGATGTCATTTACGCACTGACAGAAGGTCCTATCTGTCAACAACTTTTCAACCTTATTACTTTACAAAAGGGTGAAAAGTGGTAGACCGTCATTGTACTCGGTAGTACATGACAATGGCCTGTTGGTCTCGTGGTCGCAAGCGCGTCTATTATACGTGGAGTCCTGGGATCGATTACCGCGTCGGATTATTGAGTTTTCCGATGAAGAATGTCTCAGTAGCTCCTATAATAGGAGTTTAGAAGTACTTAAGTTATATGATAGCTCCATGGGTCAGAAAAGAGGGACCATCCTAGATGAGGCTGGCGCAGAAGCGTGGAGCTTGGTACAAGCAAAGACCCAGCAGTGGGTGAAGTCAGGCTCTAGATGATGATGCCTCGGAAACAAACAAGATTGAATTTTTTGTGACATTTGATGTGCCATATTAAGTATTAAAGCACCTATTCATCGACACATTTATAGTTATGACTGAAAATAAAGACATCTTTCTTTCCAGATTAAGTAATCTATAAATTCTGATGTGTTGAAATCATTAAAAAAATATTTTGAGCTCGTTATCCCACGATATGATATGGTGATAACGCTAACTCGGCCACAAAGATAAATAATAAAATATACATACATAGCTAGAGGCTAGGTCATGTTCATTATAGTTTAATCTCATCCCCTTGTTATTAACTAATGTTATTATGATTTCCGAAGCAGAAATGTATAAAGTACTTAACATTAATTGAATTTGTAGCACCTACAGTTGAATGCACGTCGCGGCTCGGTGGTAACACTCTGACCTGGCCAGAGACCGAAAAGGTTACCCGTATTAAGCCTCCCCCACACAGGCGCGTTTTTGCGTTTTCGCGTTTCTGCGTCCCACCCAATACAAAATGCGAAATTGCGATATGAGTTCTTAGAACATTTGGTATTGGGACGCAGAAACGCGCCTGTGTGGGGAAGCGTTTAACCTACACGGGTTACCTTTTCAGTCTCTGGCCTGGTCCCTACACAAATACCCCGATTAGAACTTATTTGTAAGGTGAAAAACCCAAGAATAAAGGTTAACCCGTATTACAGGGTTAATTAGCCAATAGTAACCGATTCACACACAGAGTTCATTTTTGTACATAAAAAATATGCAAGAAAGTGACGGAGTTAGCCCGCGCTCGGTGTTTTAATAAATAAATAATAAATATAAATAAATAAATAAATATTGCTGGACATTACACACAGCGCCATCTAATGCACACACAGCGCCATCTAATGCCATACTAAGCAACGAGGCTTGTGTCGTGGCCACCAGATAGTTAATATATTACATAGATACTCCATGACTCGGAAACAAATGTCCATGCTCATCACACAAACATTTGCTCCTACCGGGATTCGAACCCGGGACCCTAAGAACTTAAGGCAGCCTCACTACCGCTGCGCCATTCGGATCGCTTCGACCCTTTCATTCTGGTTACCAGCAATATTTATATGGCTAACCCATATATATTATAACGCTTAACCCCTATAATAGTAAATCAAACATAATATGGGTTAAAGGTCAAACCGGTTAACCTCTTAACCCGATTATTCGGTCCCTGCCCGAACGGTTGGTATTTTTTTTTCAATAATTATAACCCAGTACTATAGTTGGTGCCAGTTAAGATGAGAATAGCGGCCATTCCCCTTTCCCTAATATCTCTTCGTACGAACCAAAACAAATAAACCATGTAAGTATCGTTTTTAGTAACAAAAAATGTTGAAGATCACGATAAATGACGATTCAAGACTTGAACAGGCTTATTTTTGGTTTTCAAAGTAAGAAGTTTAATATATGTAGGTGGGTCCAATGACCGCTATTCTCATCTTAACTCGCACCAACTATAATTAATCTCTTCATTAATTACTTTTTTATACTTTTTTTTTCTCTAGTTTTTTGGTTACCTATGAGGCTATGACATATCACAGGGTATGCCCAAGTCAAAGGAGAAAGCCTAGTTTGGGCCTATCTGTGGGACACAACGTCTGTATGTTGTACTTTAAGATGTCTGTGACAATGTGGTCTCTGTATTGTAATAAGGCTGCGGTTCCACTGAAGCGGAGCGGAGCGCGATTCACCAATCACATGGCAGGAGTGGAGAAGAGATGTGGATTTCAAGCTATGTGATTGGTGCATCGCGCTCCGCTCCGCTCCGCTTCAGTGGAACCGCAGCCTTAAGAATGAATAAACAAGGTATCGCCTTTTTTCACATGAGGGTAGTTAGAAACTACAGTACGCCATAGCTATGCAAATATTCTTGTCTACGTTCATACACGCAAGGCTATCTTTTTTTTAATTTTATATTATTATAATATATTAGTATTATATTGTATCATTTTAATGTTATCTGCAATTACCTATAATAATGCCTAATCGTAACTATGATTTGAAAAAACATTTATTTCCGGTACTCATTAGTTTTTTATCTAAAAATTATACCCTTAGTACCTACACAGTAATCTGAAACATTATCCCTGAAGTTTTCCTCAAGAGTTTAATATAGTATTAGTACCAAGTACTATATCAGTTATTTATTGTAATTTTAATTAAGTTTTTACTTTTATGATAAACCACAACCAAATAAAATTTGCAATTTTTCTTTAAATAATGCAGGAAAATTCGACCTGCATTAATTTAAAGGAAGTGTTAATTGAATTTTTCAATTAAATGAATTCAACTTGTTGGCGATATATTTATGAAATTAAATCTGGGGGCACGGTAGAATGACAATGTACGATGTTGTTTAGGGAGACGCGGGGCGTGAAGCGGCGCGTGCAACGCCGCGTGCCCGAGTGATCATCGCGGGTGGGGCGTGAAGCGGCGCGTGCAACGCCGCGTGTCCGCGTGCTCCATCGCGGCCTCGCGGGTATCGCTACGTTTCACACACCGCTTCACCGTGAACAAAGTATTAAAGGAACTGGCTTGCCACGATGTCATCTACGAGCTCCGCTGGAATTAAATGCCTTATTACATTACACGATTTATCGAGCCCTGTCGATCGTGTGCCCTGCCTATCAGGCATGGCACCGCTTATTATTTAGGGACCCTGACTCTCCCTGTTTCTTATTACAGGGCCCGATAAGTCGTGTAATGTAAGAAGGCCTTAGCGCTGCATTTCAAGCCAACGCGCGTAAAATCGTTTGTGCTTTGCTTAAACGCTCTCATACCTACATCGTCGAATCATATTAGGTATGTTTGAATTCATCACGGACCGCGCCGCACTACGCGCCGTTTCTTCGTAAATGAGCCCCTACCTAATGCCCCAATTATTGTTTATAACCGGCTTCAAAAAAGGAGGTTATCGATTTGACCCTTATGTGTGTGGGAATTGACATATTGGACAATATTCGAGTAAGTTAGTATATGTGGGCTTCTAAACACGTGTGCAAAGTTTCATACGCGCATGTATTGCTTATATGCCTACGTATTTCTCAAAATTATTTTTTTATTGGATTGCGTATCTTTCAACTTGGTAACAGTGCAAGTAACTGTATTTTTAGTTTAACCATACATTTGGAATCAATATCGATCAAGTGATCGCGCCAATTCCTCTGGAAAGTATTTTTTTTTGCGAATTTCAAGACCATTTTGCGGTATAAATTCTAGAGTTCAAATTCTAGAAGAACAATTTAAAAAATTCAATAAGACAAAAAATAATAATAATCAAGCAATCAAAAGTCACCGAAAATATGGCTGTACTAACGTCATTCATAACACTCATAACATACCTGTGCACTATCAAAAAGTTCAGGATGCCCGTTTTGCTCGCACTTCTTCTTAAACTGCTCCAAGTACTGCGTCTTGTACTTTTCCACTTCGGTTTCATTGAATTGATCCAATTTCTCCTGAAGTTCCGGTGGCAATGTAATGGGGTTTGACAGCGATGAGTCTTCATTTAACTGAGCTGTGGCAGTACCTAGAAAGTTTTTAAATTGTGAGAAAGTCTTCTCATACACTATTAGGAGAAAACTACAAGGTCTTAAAGAAAAGCTTAAGTTATGGGATCACAAAGAGTTATTATTGTGGGCTGGGCCCTATTTTACTAAGTCTATAATGCCTATTTCTTATTGGTTCATAGTAATAAAATGAAACAATGAACCTCTAAACCCAAAACAAGGTACAAAAAAAACCACACATCAAAAAAAGTTTTCGATCACTTTGAAAAATCGAAAAAAATTTGGTTACGATAGAATATACCTACTAAGATGTCTTCTCCTTTTTAGATTCTTTATTAAAAAAAAAAAGATTTTATTTTTTAATTTCAAACGGTATTTCTATTTGAAGAAAACACAACAAAGAATTTTTCTTGTTATTTATTTTATTTAAAAATAAAAAGTTAAAGTTTAAGTTATAGTTCAATTAAAAAATTATATCAGCTTATGCTAGTGATCACAAACTTTTTTTGATGTTTACAATAGTTATTTATGCAACTGTTGTATAATGAGGGGTATTAAAACACGAATGTGGGTTTATCACACGAGGCGAAGCCGAGTGTGATAATAGTATCACATGAGTGTTTTAATACCTAATTATGTACAGTTGCATACAAGACTTTATCTACATCCATGATATGAATCCTCCATAAAGGTTCTGAAACCTTATGGTGTTGCAGTGTTCTAAGAAGTCTATGTAAATTCATGGAAAGTTTAATTGCTTGTATTTACTACAAACAAACCGTGTATAGGTAGTAATATAATTATTTACATTTTGGATTGTTCAATTATCAAAATTCACAAAGCTTGTATCACTCATTTTTGTAAACAACAAAGTACCTACATAATGCAATACTAATATCCAAAAGTCGAACAAAAATGGCGGGATACGACGTGAATTCGAATTAACCTATAGGGAACGTGCAGGAACTATAGGTGGCAGCACTAAACGACAAAAGAGACACTATGCGGACAGTAAAGGAAACTTATGCTGTCACCTGTCACGCAAATCTCTTCAAAAGTATTATTTTTGATTATGTTTTAAGGTATAAAACATGGGTTTCGGTCTATCAATAGTGATCGTCAGCGTAACATGAATGTTGACCAATATGAATTTTGTATGTTTCGTTTACTTTCTCTGATGAAAATTGTGGTTCATGAAAAAATGGTGGTTAAAACAACTTTCTTATTTTCAACACATGTTTTAATGGAAGGGAATCCTTTATCAGCAAGAACAGTATCTCCAGGCTATAACAAATCAATCCACAATCATTTGTTATGCAATCACTATAACGCCCTCCGTAGCATTTAGATACAAAACTTAGGAAACCTCAAGGAGTGCAGCCAACTAAAAACTTTATTGTATATCCATGTTTATAATCTGAGTTCATGTGGAGACTGTTGGGGGATATTCGGTGTGAACTTCAGTGCAGTCTGGAACGCCCTCCGTAGCATTTAGATACAAAACTTGTGAAACCACAAGGAGTGCGGCTAAGTAAAAACTTATTTGTATACCAATGTTTATAATCCGAACACATGTGGACTCTTTGTTTAACTGTTGAGGAATATTCGGTGTGAACTTCAGTGCAGTCTAATCCACACCCATATTTTGTTATTAGCAATCACTAGAACGCCCTCCGTAGCATTTAGATACAAAACTTATGAAACCACAAGGAGTGCCGCCAACTAAAAACTTTATTGTATAACCATGTTTATAATCTGAGTACATGTGGACTCTTTGTGTAACTGTTGAGGAATATTCGATGTGAACTTCAATGCAGTCTAATGTGTGTGTTCGCTGAAGTTTAAATTGTACTTGGCATGTTTGCTTGGACGGTTGATTTTGAAGGCCATTGAACTTTTTCAATGCAGAGTGTAACAAAAACAAATTGTTTTCAAATATGTTTCTTACTGCATTTATCCATTTTTTGCGTTTTTCACTTAAACATGGTATGAGAGTACTATTCTTTGGAAAGTAATAGAATTTTATTATTTTACGCTATTTGATTAATTTTCATTTTTGTGGATGTATTGGTACATCCAGAAATGCAACAATGGATTATGATTAGCTAGAATAATCATTTTCAATAATAAAATTAATTCTGTTTACTTGTTTTACATGTCAATGTCAAGTATTAATTTGGTACATGATTCGGATTGGTGACGCCAGTTGGCACCACCGTCGTTGTGCACGTTCCCTATAAGTTTTTTTTTTAATTACGGCGCTGTGGTAGTGAATCGCACGTGCTAGACGTTAGATTCACTACCACATTCGATGTTCTTTTTTTAAAACGAGTTGCATAATGAAATTCAGTACAACATTATAACACCCGTATGGGTGTTATAATGGTTATTAAGACACTGGCTGTTTTAATGTTGGCCATAAGCTAACTGTTTCAGATACCTTTATAGAGGATTTATAGCATGGGTGTAGATAAAATACAAAAATATTTATTACTACTCAAACATTGTCATAGGTACATAAATTGAGGCAGCCCCAGTAAGTTACGATAGTACTTGTGTCTTACTCTTCCCATAAGTGGTATCATAACAATGAAAATGAAGTCAACGAACAGAATAAAAATACAATAAAAAATAAATAAAATAAAATAAATGATAGTTAATTAATTAATTAAGCAGCTCTCCCTGTGTCTTGTGCGTGCGTGCGTATTTGTGTGCCTGTGTGTGTGTTTTGTGTGCGTGTGTAAAATTAGTCACCATGTTTGTACCTATGCAGTTTATATTTTTTTTAAAGTGCCAAGCATAGCTTTAAAAGAAACATCACCTAGACAAGAGAACTATTATTACCAATTTCATAGTAAGTTAATTGGTAAGATACACCAGATAAATAGCTGATGGGTTGAGTGGAGCATTTCCACATTATGACCTTTTGATTACTGGTCAATAGTTTGGAATCCACTCTTTGATTTAGACAATAAAATCAATTTATGGTTCTGGAAACATACATGACATACTGAATCACATTTAAATTAGACTTGATGTTTTGGGGTCACATTAGAAGTAGGGTCAGGTAGAAGTGTGCGTAATGGTGTACTTCAAAATTTAAAACTTGGAACTGCAATTCAAAGGTGTCTTGCTCCCTGGCGGAACCGGATCCTTAGCTTTAACAAGTATAAGTTACATAAACAATCTAAGGAATGACTATAAAATTCTAGTCCTATTAAAAAAATCTATATATCTCTAGTTTTGGTGCGGAGTATCCTTCCCGGTGAGACCACCATGATATATCTATCACTATACTTATTATAAGCAAACATATAGAATCAAATAATTCTATAACATTCTATACATTCTATATTGAATTAGTACTCAATAATTTAAATATAGGAACAAAACGGACGTGCCTCGAACTTTTTCTTTGAAAAAGTCGCTAAGCGCCTAGATTAAAGTTCTTAGCAAATAACGTTTAAATAAACGTCAATTTATTGGTCAGATTACATAACACCCGTAAGTCTGCAGAAGCATAAGAAGTCCTAGGGACTGAGTACTTAATTAGAATATTTGTATGCCGTTGAAGGCAAGACATAGCGCTCATTTTATTAATATTGACATCTGTACTTTTGTTTACATAATTAAGTTCTACAAATAAAAATACTTGAATTTGTGCAGTTTAGCATTTTAAAAATTTAACACTTCCTTGGCAGTTGTGTAAAAATTCATTTGTTTTTTTTTATATATACCTATGTTTTAGTAGGGAGCAGTAAAATATTTGAAATAAATACAGAGATGCTAGTTTATAAGTAATGAAGAGAAAATTGTATTTTTTTTCTAGCCTATGCACAGGCAAACAGCGAAATCAAATTGTTGAAATGTTAGACCTATGGGTATTTTTACGCGATAAACCAAGCGATTGCCAGGAAATAGTAAACAAAAAGATTACGGACACACATTCTCACTATTTGTTAACGTAAAGTAATTAGAAATATTAGAATCTTTTACTTGACTCTATTATTATGGTTGCTAGATGGTTGATCAGAAGTGAACTGATTGAATCCAAGATTCGAAATTTTGGATTCAATTTAGCAATCTTTTCGGTGTAAGATTTGGGTTACCCTCTCATGATAGAGATTGAATAGTTAATTCAAGTATTTTAAATCGAGTGGAATACAGAGATAGCGACGCTATCAAATACACAGTATTAGTGTTAGTTGGCATTGTTTCTAAAAAAAAACATCGATTTAATTACTTTTAGTCTTAGTTGGTCCGGAAGAAATTAATGTCTTCTTTAAAATATAGTGTACTTACCAATGAAAAGGACAAAAATAAAGTAGATCCAAGCCATTTTGAGGAACAGGTTTGTGTTTTATAACAGTTTATGTAGTATCTCAATTCAAGTTACCACACACTTATTTCGAATTAATTTAATAGACAACACACAGCACTGATGGCACACGCTCTCAAACCACACCGACAAATCCGACAATGTCAACGAAATGGAAGTATGGAAGTGATCGTGATCTGATCGGCATCGGCTGGTCTCAGGTCTGGCTGGCTGGCTGGTCGTCGAGTCGGTCGCACTCGGTCGGGCCGCCGGGTCAATGTTCTTGCTCTTTCTAGTCTATCGCTGTGTCTCTCTCTCTTGCTCAATAGAGTGGAGGGGATGAATTCATGTGATGGTCGGTCAATGAAATTTTTTGAATGGTCATTCTTTATAGAATGAATGTTAACAATCTGACATTCATCAAGTGTCAAAATAACATTGAACTAAGAGAATGAACGAAATAGAAAAGAAAACCAAACAGCGGCAGCGGGTTCATGGGATAAAAGTTAGAAAAGGCTTATTACATTACACTATGAGAGGTGTAATAAGAGTAAGGCAGTAAGGGTCCCTAATTAGGGCGTCAGAGTGGACCCTGCCCCCCTTACTCCCCTAGGTACGTTTACCACCGTTACCGTGCAGTGTATAATAATAATACTTAGGACAGTTATTAGTTAATAAGTTAAGGCACATAATGAATATGAATATGAATCATAAGATGCACGGAGAGCGCGGAGAGCGGTCGTTTGTTTACGGAGGGCCCTTCCCGGCCCGCCTTTCGTCAACGCGAGCATGGTCGAAAAGCTTGTTGTTTCATCCAGAGCCACACACAGCGGTGGTATTCTTTCAACTCCCCTGTCTTACCTAGCCCCAAACCTGCACTACCTACTTGCCTCCCGCGTAGGTACCTCATACCGCCTAACGCGAGGACATTGAACGAAAAATATTGTTCGAAAATTTATAAAACTTGTTCCAGGAAATACGTGTTTTTGAATTAGTCTTACAAGTAAGGTAAGTATGTATTTAGAATCTCCACTACATTTGCAAGGCTTCTATCAGGATGCTTTCTTTACTTTTACAATTTATATGTAGGTACCTACATTATGAACGGCCAAAATTGAGGTGAAAGTAGTGAAAAACAGCAATTTTTGGAGGCATACTTATACTGAATTTGTTTCTACAAATTTTTGTTTTCTGCTTCGATAGAAGTCTATAGAGTCCACAAGATACCTATTAGTTCAAAAAATTCAAAGATATATGTCTAACAACGGCATAATCACGCACGAGCTATAGTCAAAATTCTCGCGAAAAGTATGGCGGGTTGGCCGCTCCTAAGGGCCACGCCCACCCTTTTTTTTTTTTTTTTTTCGGATGGGAAATCATCAAATAACCCCTCCCGCTCTGGGCGGAGCAGGAGGGAGTGTCAGACTTTTACTGACTAAAACCCATCCATGTTCCTTCATCGCCCTTTGTGTTCCGGGGCCACGGTATCTCTTTCGAGTAGTCCCGCAACCCCGGCAGGCATCGGTCCTTACGGACCCCTTCCTTTTTGCTGACTCTCTTTGAGGCGCGCGTGGAGCACGAACGCGCCGTCGACACGGCCTGTCGTCATGAGACAGACAGACGGCGAGCTAGCCCATAGCTCACCGTCCACAGGCCCGCGCCTACGGTGGCCGGGGGCCACGTGGTGGTGGCCCCCGACGCCCGGGGCGTCTCCCGCGGTGGCCGGGACGTTGAGAGGTTCTCTCCCTCTCACGTTCCGCCACCTCCTTCTCTAGCATTACTGCTTCGCAGAAGGAGGTGACGGCGTCCCATTCCGTCTCGCTCCGGACCATGGCTTGCACCAGGGCCGGACGCGAGAGGTCGCCGCCGCCGATCGCCGCTTCGAGGACACGGCGGTGCTCCGCCCACGCGGGGCACACCTCCACCGTGTGTTCCACCCTGTCCTCCGGTCGATCCTCACAATGGAAGCACCCGGGCGTTTCCTCCCGCCCGATTCGGTGCAGGAACCTCCCGAACACTCCGTGTCCGGTGAGGACCTGCGTCAGGCGGAAGGTGAGGACGCCGTGGCGTCTCTCAAGCCACTCCTCAAAGAGGGGACTTATCGCCACTATTGTGGCGTGCCCTGCACGGGGTTGCGACAGTCGCTCTCTCCATGTCGCCATGAGATCCCGCCGGAAGTCTGTCCGCTGAGCGACAATTTGTCGCTGCAGCGGAGTTTCCCCCCGGCGTAGCGCCTCCGCGCGCCATTCATGCAGGCGCGCGAGGACTATCGCCTCCAGATCCCATGGCGGCAATCCGGCAAGGAGGCTCGCCGCCTCGCGGGCAATCGTGCGGTAGCCCCGGGCCAGCCTTACGGCTACTACCTTTTGGGGCGCGTTCAGGTAGTGGGCGGCACGCCGCCTCAAAGAACGCGCCCACACCGGTGCCCCGTAAAGGGCCATGGACCGCACGACTCCCGCGTAGAGCCTCCGGCAGGAGGCGTTCGGCCCCCCCAGGTTGGGCAGGAGCCGCCTGAAGGCAGCCCCAGTCCGTTCCAGTTTGGGGGCCAAACGTCGGAAGTGCTCCACGAAGTTCCACCGGCTGTCGAGGACGAGTCCTAGGTACTTCAACGTCGACTCGACGCCGATGAATACCCCTCCTACCGTCAGTGAGGATCCCGGAGGTGGCGCGTTCCGAGGCCCATGAAAGCACATGGCCTCGGACTTGTGCAGTGCCACCTCGAGACCCAGTTGCCGGATCCTCTCAACGACTATCGCAACCCCGCGTGTCATCGCTTGGGCCGCCGCCTCGTGCGACCCCCCCCTGTGCCAGCACCAGCGTGTCGTCTGCGTAGCAAACCACGCTGACACCGCTAGGGAGGTCGGCGCACAGCACCCAGTCGTAACCGATGTTCCACAAGGACGGCCCTAGAACCGATCCCTGCGGAACACCGCACGACATCTCTCGCCGGTTCCATTCTCCGCTGCGACCGGGGTAGATGACGGCTCTGTCCGTCAGATAGTCCTGTAGGCTGTACCTACATTACCTACAGTTCGGCTGCTCCGAACATTGCCGAGGTTTCCCGAGCTGCTCGGCAGGCGGCTCGACACGCTGCCGGCCGCCTCCTCCCCGCGCGGTACAGGCGCCCCTCGGTCGCCCTCGCCAGTCCACGCTTACTAGAGATGGGTCGTCGACGCATTTGGTGTAAACGGAACTAGACCGTCCATTTAAGTTCATCGACTAGTTCATAAACTAGTTGAATTCGTCGACTAGTTTAAGCGTCGACTTGGTTCTGCAGTCGTTTATATAAACGTTACAACGAAGTCTACGACGGTGACGGCGACGTAGGCAGTAGACTAGAGACTGCTCTGTGCTGTAGCCGCTGTAGGTACATATTAATTTGAACTTCCCTTCATACTCGAGTACATAGTAACAAATGCATTCATCCTAATAAAATAATCACCCAAAGAAATTTTAACTCTAAATTTAACATAGAGAGTTGATATTTGTACAGGACGGATGTAATTTACACTCGTCGTATACAAATATCAACTCTCTTTTGCTAGATTTAGAGTTAAAATTTGTTTGAGTGATTATGTTATTTATAAGGACGAATGAATTTGTGTTAAGTGCCTACGTTCTTGAGTCAGTCCGTCGTCCAGTTCGAGCGTTTACGCGTTTACTCGTTTAGCCGTTGTTGATCGACTGCCGTTGAGCCGTCGACGGATTCGACTAGTCCACGGATTGTTGGTGAACCGTCCGTTCGTTCACAGTCCGTGGACGGTCGAATAAACTAGTTCGTTCATTCAACGCTCATCTCTAACGCTTACCAACGTACCGGTCTGCATACATTTTATATCGCTCCGCGCATCAGAGTTAAACTTGTACTTTTATCTATATAGTGATAGACTAATAAACTTTATTATAATTGTTAGAGCTGTGTTTACTGTGAAGAGTTCCCGAAACCTCCAATACACACATAACACTCTACAGTGGTGACCCCGAGAAGTTAACACGTGCGTGCGACAATAGTGCTAAGTACCTAATTCAGTGGACGTGGACTCATAAATTGTTACTGTGAAATAACTCGACCAATAAAATGAGTAATACCGAGCAGGTGAAAGAAAACGATGGACAGCAATCTCAAGATGTTTTTCGAGTAGGTGTGCGCGTTCCGCCGTTTTGGCCGGAGAAGCCCGCTATTTGGTTCGCACAAATAGAAGGGCAGTTCGCTATATCTAATATTACGGCGGACACAACTAAGTTCTATTACGTAGTTAGTCACCTCGATCCGCGGTACGCAGCAGAGGTGGAGGATATTATAGTTAATCCACCAGCGGCCGATAAGTACTTATTATTGAAGGCTGAGCTCATAAAACGACTCTCGGAATCCCGCGAAAAAAAAGTGCTTCAACTGCTGACACATGAAGAGCTTGGCGACAGGAAGCCGTCGCAGTTCCTCCGACACCTGCAGCACCTCGCTGGTCCGAAAGTACCTGAAGAGTTTTTAAGAACGATATGGTCGAGCCGCCTGCCGAACAACATACAGTCCATAATCGCATCTCAAGCATCCGTGCGTCTCGATGTGCTAGCTGATCTCGCCGACAGAATACACGATGTCGTGCCAAGAGGTCATCAAGTTGCGTCGACATCAACACATGGGGTGAGTGAAATGGAAACTATGTGTAAACAAATGACCGAGCTAACGAGGCAAGTCCAATCGCTAACGGAAAAGGTCAATGAACTTTCCCGCCCAAGCCGATCAAATGAACGCAAAAACCGCTCGAAATCCCGCCAAAACCGATCTCAGTCACGTGGTAAACATTCAACATGTTGGTACCATTACAAGTTTGGTGCAAAAGCCACAAAGTGTGATCAGCCATGTGATTTTCAGCCGGAAAACTGCACAAGCAGTCAGTAATGGCGGCTGACGACTGCTCGACGTGTAAAGGCCGCCTATTTATCACTGATAAACGTACAGGAATACAGTTTCTCGTAGACACGGGTTCAGATGTTTGTGCCTACCCTAAATCATATTTACGTAATCAGCTGCAACTCCAACATAGTAATAAATGTACCTATGAACTTGTCGCTGCAAATGGCACCCCGATACCTACATACGGTACATACCAACTAAATCTCAACCTCGGATTACGTCGTGAGTTTTCCTGGAAGTTTATTATTGCTGACGTTTCCAGACCAATCATAGGCGTCGATTTTTTAAGTTTTTATAACTTATTAGTCGACTGCAGACAACAGAAATTGATCGACACAATAACAAACTTAACCGCGGGCGCGCCATCATCTCACGGACTAACACACGAACTGCTGTCATTGAAAATGTTTACAGGTCATTCAACCTACCTAGACTTATTACGATGTTATCCGGAAATAACAAGACCAGCTGGATCACAAAATGTGCCAATACATAATACCAAACACCACATAAGAACGACGTCTGGCCCACCGGTAACATCACGACCACGTCGTTTGGCACCGGATCGTCTGAAGATCGCGAAAAAGGAATTCGAGGAAATGCTACAAATTGGAACCGCTCGTCGCTCTGAAAGCCCCTGGTCGTCCCCATTACATCTCGTGCCCAAAAAAGACGATGGCTGGAGGCCATGTGGCGATTACAGGCAGTTAAATGCACGAACAGTACCTGATCGATATCCAGTGAGGCACTTACACGACTTTGTATACCAACTCTCAGGATCTACCGTATTTTCCAAAATAGATTTAGTAAAAGCATTTAATCAAATACCAGTTTTTGAAGATGACATAAAAAAAACAGCGATCACAACACCGTTCGGACTTTTTGAGTTCACTGCCATGACCTTCGGTTTGAGGAACGCTGCGCAGACTTTTCAAAGATTTTTAGACGAAATACTTCAGGGCTTAGACTTCACATTCGGATATCTGGACGATATCCTCGTGTTTTCAAAAGGGGAGACAGAGCACGTTGCACACTTAACAAAAATATTCGACCAACTAAAGAAATATGGAGTTGTGATAAATACCAACAAATGTGTCTTAGGTGCTAGTGAAGTTACTTTCTTGGGTTATCACGTATCTGCAGATGGCATACGTCCCCTCCCAGAAAAAGTAAAGGCGATCCAGGAATACCCTCTCCCTAAAAATGCTAAGGAGTTGCGAAGATTTCTAGGGATGATTAACTTTTACAGAAAATTTCTCCCTGGCGCCGCTCAAATCCAAGGCCCTCTCAATCAAGCTTTAAGTGGCCCTAAAATCAAAGGAACGACGCCCATCATCATAACACCTGAGATACAAAAAGCGTTCGACGCGTGCAAAAATAACTTGCTAGAAGCCACTCTCATCTCTCATCCTGATCCGCAAGCTGAGTTAGCACTTTTTACCGACGCTTCAGATGTGGCCATCGGAGCTGTCTTACAACAGCAGATAAATAACAGCTGGCAACCACTAGGATTCTTTTCCCGCAAGTTATCTCCTGCTCAGACAAAACATAGCACTTACGACCGTGAATTGCTCGCAATACATGAAGGAATAAAATACTTTAGGTATATGGTCGAAGCGAGAACATTTAAAGTGTTCACCGATCATAAACCCATTACGTTCGCCTTCACAACAAGAAGAGACAACTGCTCACCTCGTCAACACCGCTATCTCGATTACATCTCGCAATTCACAACAGACATCAACCATATATCAGGAAATGACAACGTAGTCGCCGACGCATTTTCACGACTGGAAAGCATCGACACTACAATCAACTACAAAGAACTGGAAAAAGAACAGGAAAACGATCAAGAGTTACAGAGTTTGCTACAAAATAACACGGCGTTACAGTTAGAGAGAGTGAAAACTATGGATGCCTACATTTACTGTGACCAGTCTACTTCACGTCCTAGGCCATTCATCACACCAACTTTCCGAAAAGCAATCTTCAACAACCTGCACAATCTCAGTCATCCAGGCCCTAACGCTACAGCCAAACTAGTATCAGAACGGTTTGTGTGGCCTAAGATTCGTCGTGACTGCAAAAAATGGGCTCAACAATGCACTGATTGCCAACGCAACAAAGTTACCCGCCATACCTACTCTCCTCTTTCCTCATTCCCTGTGCCTTCCAACCGTTTTTCCCACGTCCACCTTGACATAATAGGCCCAATGCCACTTTCTTCTGGTTTCAGGTACTGCCTTACAGCTGTAGACAGGTATACTCGATGGCCAGAAGCGTACCCTCTAGCCGATATTACAGCGGAGACCTGCGCTAGCGCTTTCATTTCTGGCTGGGTCGCTCGCTTTGGATGTCCAGAGAAAATAACCACTGATCGAGGAAAACAATTTGACTCGCAGCTGTTCCAGTGCATGTCGTCGATTATAGGCGCCTATCATTGTCCCACGACAGCTTATCACCCTCAGTGCAACGGCCTCGTGGAGAGAATGCACAGACAGCTGAAAGCCGCCATAATGTGCCACAACAACGCGCAATGGTCGGAGGTACTTCCTCTTGTTCTCCTGGGTATGAGAAGTGCCTGGAAGGATGATCTACAAGCATCTTCAGCTGATTTGGTGTACGGCGAGCCACTCCGGTTACCTGGTGAGTTCATAAAACCAGTAACACACAACATCGTGAATGGAGCAGACTTTGCAGGACGGTTAAGAAAACACATTTCGAGACTGTCACCTGCATCAACATCCGGTCATGGTGAGAAAACGTTTTACGTACCTAAAGACCTTAACACAGCCAGTCACGTCTTCCTGCGGAAAGGACCTCTAAAGAAGTCATTAGAATCACCTTATTCTGGTCCACACAGGGTCATAGAAAGAGGATCTAAAACCTTTACAATAGACGTCCAAGGGAAACACACAACTGTAACCATCGATAGGCTAAAACCAGCCTACATGAACAACAATTTTGGCTCGAGAATACCACCACCATCACCAACGCCATCAGCTTCATCACCAACGCCATCAGCTTCATCACCAACGCCATCAGCTTCATCACCAACGCCATCAGCTTCGTCACCAACGCCAACAGCTTCATTGCCAGCGTTGCCTCTGCCACAGCCGGAAACCACCACAAGAAGCGGGAGGACCGTTAGATTCCCGCGACACCTTTCTCACTATCGACCGTGAACCGGTCTCAGCGGGGGAGTGATGTAGGCTGTACCTACATTACCTACAGTTCGGCTGCTCCGAACATTGCCGAGGTTTCCCGAGCTGCTCGGCAGGCGGCTCGACACGCTGCCGGCCGCCTCCTCCCCGCGCGGTACAGGCGCCCCTCGGTCGCCCTCGCCAGTCCACGCTTACCAACGTACCGGTCTGCATACATTTTATATCGCTCCGCGCATCAGAGTTAAACTTGTACTTTTATCTATACAGTGATAGACTAATAAACTTTATTATAATTGTTAGAGCTGTGTTTACTGTGAAGAGTTCCCGAAACCTCCAATACACACATAACACTCTACAGTCCCCGACCACTCGACGGAGGTAGGTCGGCACCCGGTGATACCGGATTGCCTCCCTAATGCAGCTCCAGGGCATGGAGTTGAAGGCGTTGGCGATGTCGAGAGACACCGCCAAGACAACCCCACCCCTGGACACCGCATCCCCCGTCGTGAGGGCTCTCACGCGCATGATGGCGTCCACCGTAGAGCGCCCCTTGCGGAAAGCAAACTGGTGTTCCGCAAGGTCCGGCCCAGTCCCCGCAAGGTGCTCGGCGAGGCGGTTTGCAATGACTCTTTCAAAGAGCTTGCCCACCTCGTCGAGCAGCACCACGGGCCGGTATGCGGACGGAGAGTCCGCAGGGCGCCCCGGCTTCCAGATGAGGACCAGTTTCCCCGTCTTCCAACGAAGCGGGAACTGGCCTCTCTCCAAGCATGCGCTTAGGCCCACCCACCCTTAATTCAGGGCCTTGATTCAGTGTAGTGTAATACCCACAAGGCCTTTGAGCACTAGCGCCCACATTGCGGAGTGCCGTTTGCTGCAGCTGCAGCCGCTGCAGGCCGCATTCTTTCGGTCGGTCGCGACAGTACGCCTTTCTCCGGCTAGCCTGAGTTGGCGGCCCGCCTTATTGGTATATTTACCAATTTAAACTTTTTATTTCTGTCTGTATAATCAGTGCATTTACCATGGATTAGGGTCCATGGCATTTACCACGGCGTCGCACACCGCAAATTCCATCGGAGCGGTTGACGGCTGGCCGCAAGCCAAGTGCGTTGAAATTCTACGATTTCATCTACACTAATATTATGGAAAGATTAGTATTTTATATTTGTAATGAATAAACTCAAAAACTACTGCGCCGATTTCAAAAATTCTTTCACCATTCTAAAGCTACATTCACCCTGATAACATAGGCTATATTTTATCATCGTAAGTACTCCTACGGGAACGGAAACTACGCGGGTGAAACCGCGTGACATCCGCCAGTATAAAATATAAATGCGACCTGCCGCAACAGCGTGGCGTGCTGCATTGTGGTTAGCCAGTAATACGTTCTCTTCATCTTTTCGAAACGATGACTCAGATTTTGTGTGCGAGATGGGTCGTTAAACAACATCTAGCCATTGGATCTGCAGCTACTAACTTGAGCTCGTAGTCGGTTCTCAGATTTTTCTTACATTAAATATCCATATCTTATTACCCATTGATTGCTCCGTTTAAACGTTCCAATTTTGGTAACCTCTTTCTACGAAAGTTGTGTTATTTTTATTCTGTGAGTAATTTGTTGTCAATGTCATCTGTCAATTTTTGGTTTGTGGCTATTGTTTACATCACTGCACCAGTGTTGCCAACCGTACGATTTAAATCGTATTTATATGACCTTTTTGGCTCTCGTACGATGTATGATCGAGTAATCGAAATCGTACGCAAAATATACAATCTTTTCAAATAATATACCCATCACCATAACGAAGTAAAAATATATGATAAATTAAATTAATTTTTGATATTTAAAAAAAAAACAAGTAGAAAACATGAACGACCTGTGGTAAATAATATCAACTCCTTGAACGTCCTGTTATAAAAAAGAAACTGAGTTGTCAGGATTGATTGTGTCATTGTATCAATATGTTGAATTTTGTTAAATAAAACCTAAATATTACGGGTCTATTCTTTACTACACGACCTAAACTTTTTTGTATTTAAGAATACATCCAATAATTTTTAATCTATTTGTCAAATTGTACATAAATATCGCAAAAGTTACGATTTCAATCAACTGAAACCGAGAATTGTTAGCATCAGAGCTTACCTAATCAAGGTAGAGGACAACTTTTATCCGTATACAGATTCAAGATTTTAAATCTGTATCTATGGAAATGACACCTAGTAACGGTTTCATCTAAGTTTTAGAATATACGAGTAACTTTACTCATATCTAAAAATATAAAATTCAGTTATAAATCTTAATGCTAAATGTTAATTCATGTTCCATATATGATAAATATTGAAAGGTTCAAAATTATAATTACATACGTTTTATTTACGTTTTTTTATTGAAATTTCGTTACGTACTATTTTTTTCCTTGAAATGTTTGCAAAATACCATCTTTTCCAGTCCATGGTACGGTCTTCTAAAAAATAAAGTTAGCAACACTGCACTGCACTGTCATCACTTCAGTTCAGTAGTTTAGTCAGTCAGTTTAACACAGCAGTCAGCAGTGAAGTAAACTGTATTTGAATAATGAGATAGTTTTTCCCTTTAAAATCTCTTTACAATTAGGTAAAGTTCAACTATTGACTCAAATAAAGCTTACATAGCTGTGAAGCACACGTTGCAGGTGAAAGTTCGAATACTTACAAAACAATTAGCCGTTTCTATTTGCACGTATCATCGATTTTCCAACTGACTTCTTGTTTTCTATCATTTCAGAAATGCCCGCACCAAAAATTCTTTCGGAAGGCCAATGGAACATTATGCTTGATTACATGGATGCCAACCCAATCTTTGCGAGAGGCAACATCGCAAATATGAGCAGACATGAAGCAAAGGAAGACAACAACATGCGGTGGAAACGTTTAGCAAACAAGTTAAATAGCGTTGGGTCTGGCTGCATAAAGAATTATATTAAATGGCGAGAAGTAAGTAAATAGTGACATTTGTTTGTAACTGGTTAAAGCCCGCGTCATCGCTCGTGTGGGGGTCGGAGATGACCTAAGGGAACTTACGGCTCAGATAAAAAGTTTCCCATGTCCAAACCCAAATCATGAGCTTTACATAGTATAGCAAATTGCATCTAAATCTGTTCAGCGGCTAATGCGTGAAGGCATATATAATTTTTTGATGTATACTATTTTAATTTCTAGTATTGGAATAATGCAAAGTACAAGGTGCGAAAAAAGGCAGTTCTTATCAGGAAACAGATAAATGGAACAGTAATTGGGGAAACTCTGTTATCGAGAAATGAAAAGAGGGTGCTAGCATGTCTGGGGATAGCAATACCAGTTCATGTACGAATGAAAGTAAAGCCCCCTCCTGATTCCCCAATACTGGATGGACCACAGTCTCCGCTGGATGATGCTGAGCCACAACACTCAGACAAAGACATGTCACCATCAGCCACTCCTACTCCAGAGGAAATGGCACCACTGCAAATAAAATCTGAACCAGATCCACATCCACCACACATAGCTTCACCACTCATAGCTTCACCACATTATTGGGTACCAATAGAACGAAAAGGTAAATGTTTTTATAGTATTACTTTACATTTTTAAGGTTCTGTACCTCAAAAGGTAAAAAAAGGAACCCTTATAAGATCTCTTTCTCGTCTGTCTGTCTGCCTGTCTGTCACCACCGATTTTCTCAGGAACCAGTGGACCTAGCAAGTTGAAATTTATACCAGACTAGTTGTTGTCCGCGACTTCGCCAGCATGAAGTTCGGTAACTGTCCCATGGGAACACACTAAAGGGATAAATAGTATCCTACATGTTAATCCAGGATATAAACTATCTATGTGCCAAATTTCATAATCATCACAATTATAATCATCACAATCACCATCACTATCACAATCACCATCTTTATCACAATCGCGATCATTTTCACAATCCCTATCACAATCACTATCGCAATCACTATCACGATCATTATCACAATATCACAATCACTATCATAATCACAATCACTATCACAGTCACTATCACAATCACTCTCGCCATCACTATCACAATCACGATCATTATCACTATCACAATCAGTATCATAATCGCCACCACTATCACTATCACCATCACTATCTCAATCACCTTCATCGTTATCACAAGCACAATCATTATCACAATCACCTTTATCGTTATCACAATCTCAATACTTTATTGCATTCCACATGTAGGTACTTAGGTGGTAAAAACTTCTAATTAGATTAAATGGACCCTGTCGGGCACACCAAAATAAGTGAGTTAGGAGAGAGGAAGCATTATAAATTCTCAACAAATAACATAATAATTCTTTCTTGGGTACTTTCTGGGATAAATTAATCATATTAAATTATTATTGGTTATGTATGGCTGAATACAGCATACCAGGTAATCAGCCATTACCTATTTTTTTTTTCATCATAAAAAAATGGTAATAAATATTCCCAAATTATGTTATTTTAAAGAAATAGTTGAAACATAATTATAATAAAGTTATTTAATAAATATATATTCTTTAATTAATACATAACTATGTTATTTCAATTTTACATCGTGGCAGTATAGAAAGATGGAACATGGTTCAATAGAAAAATGAACTATTTTTTTTTTATAATTTGACAGCTGTCAGTTGAAAACGATTCTCCCTAGGGCTGAAAAGTATTACTTTCAACCCGCTCCTCAGGCAACTTCAGACCTACTTTCCGAGTATGAGTAATGAAAAATATAATTATTAGCATAAATTATTAATTAATAGTATACAATTATTATTAGATAAGGGTAATTATTACCATTGATTAAAAGCAGGTCCGCCACATTAAATCTTAAAATCGTTATTTTTGTAATACACCCGAACCGATACACCATACAAACAATAATTATGTTGATTTTCAGACTTTGTCACCCCATTTTCCCCTTTAGGGGTTGAATTCTGAAAAATCCTGAAACACAAATGTTTATTCATTCATCGATAGGAGTACTCCTGTAAAGTTTCGAATAAAACTAATCTTGTTTCCCCATACAAACTTTCGACTCCCGTATCACCCCCTTAGGGGGTAAATTTTGAAAAATCCTTTCTTAGTGCACCCCTAAACCTTATAAGGAACCTATGTGCAAATTTTGGAATCTTTAGATTCAGCGGTTTGGGCTGTGCATTGATTTTTAGACTTTGTCAACCCATTTCCCCCTCTAAGGGGTTGAATTCTAAAAAAAACCTGAAACCCATTTCTACTCATATATTAATAAAAGTGCTCCTGTGAAGTTTCGAATAAAATAGTCTAACTAATCTTATTTCCCCATACAAACTTTGGAGCCCCGTTTCACTCCCATAGGGGGTGAATTTTGAAAAATCCTTTCTTAGTGCACCCCTAGACCATATAAGGAACCTACTTGCCAAATTTGGAATTTGTAGACCCAGCGGTTTAGGCTGTGCGTTGATACGTGAGTCAGTCAGTCAGACAGTCAGTTTCTTCTTTTATATATTTCGATTGAATACTGAGGTCTTTAGTCCCTATTAGGCGTAGAAAAATCAAGGTCCTGAGTTAACATGATAAAAAGATATGGGCAAATTTAGATTTTCGCGAAAACTTGTAAGTACCAAAAATTTACCTTAATTTTAATTTTCCTTAGAATCACGAAATTTATCGAGAAGCAATGTCTTTAGACTTAGAGATGGGTAACTAGCCGAAATTTCAATAGCTTAGCTAGCCGGCTATTTGTGGTTGAATAGCCAGCTATTTTGGCTACTTGGCTATTGAACTTTAACGGCTACCGCTCGCTAGCGGCGCAGCGGGACTTAAATGAATAACGATCAACTGCCTTGCGATTCGAGTTCGATCCTCGCCGCCGCGGCTACAAGTCAAGAATCTGTAACTAACTAACCTTTCTAACTATCGTATTTCGTAAATTCGCACACTAACCGAACGATATTACTATGTATAATGCCTTCTCTTTCTTTATTCTATTTTGTGACTATTGTGAGAAAGAGATGTGCGATGTGAATGAAGTTCGCACTGGCGTCTCACATTACGTCACTACCTACTCAGCGCAGTGAGCACGCACACAGCTAAGCCGTCTAGCTAACGGCCACTCCGGCTAGCCGGCTACCGAATATCGCGACGGCTACAAAACGCAGTAGTTTTAAACTCTGGGGCGGCTATCCGCTGCTGTGCCATATTCTCTAGCCAGCCAGTAGCCAATAGCTAGCTATCGTATTGACGGATAAGTATCATAGCCGTGGCTATTTCATTAATAGCCGCTATTTGGCTAGTTATTAGAATAGCTACCCATCTCGTCTTACAGCACATGTGAAGGGAAAACTCTGAAAACCGTAAATATGTAGTTTATTACCAAAGTTTGTCCTTTAAAAAGTTTGTACGGAACCCTCGGTGCGCAAGTCCGACTCGCTCTTGGCCTGTTTTTTATATTTATTATCTAACATTTTATTTTATATCACCTAGTTTGAATCAATCCAATCTGTATAATTTGATGATAATCCTCGTCTGTGACTTTGTGAACTTTGTACTTTATCTTTTACTAGCGACCCGCCTCGGCTTCGCTCGGGACCAATTTAAAACAAAAAATGAAGTGCGCTTACTGTAAAATTATTTTGTAACTAAAAAAAGGAACCCATTACACTCACGGGTGTCGTATAAGGCGACTAATGTCTGAGGCAGAACACCTTGCGCCTCCGTAGACCAGAGAATGGGCAGCAGCGTTTTCTGTTAGTCTTTCATCACTGCGATCTCCAATCCGCCTGCCAAGCGTGGAGATTACGGCAAATTCCTCCCATCGTGGGAGAGGCTTATGTTCAGCAGTGGACGTTATGGGCTGTTGTAGTAGCGTAGTGTAGTAAAAAAAAGGTGCCTTAATTTTACGATAATTACATTTTGTTTTTTGGGTGGTAAAATCATCAAATAAATCCTCCCACCCTGGGTGGAGCGGAAGGGACTGTCAGACTTACTGACTAAAAATCACCCTGTTCTTTCGGTTGCCTTTTGCGTTCCAGGGTCCCGGTATCCTGTTTAGATAGTCCCGCGACCCCGGCAGTTGCGATAAATCCTAAGATATTAATTTAAATTGAATAGTGTTTAGGGTAAATACGTTCCAAAATAGATAGTAAAGATAATCTATATAGATTAACACCATACACCTTAGATAAGCTTCTAAAATAACGCATTACTTTTTTACGCAAAACTTAAAAGATAAAATGGTTAAAGTGACCAACTGATACACTGCGACCCCATTTGTTTCGCTGAGAATGATAGTTTCATTTGCGCGTAATTTTATTTCTGTGATATCTTCTAAATTATTCATTTGATTGATATACTCTAAAGCAGCGGTCGGCAACACGCGGCCCGCGGGCCGCACGCGGCGGCGTCTTACTTGCGGCCCGTGAATGTTTTGTAAATAAGCTAGAATTATCAAAATAAATGCATGGACGAAGCGCAATCGACCGTATAGTGTGGATCCAGCCTTAACACTAGTTGACATTTTTTCCCTTTAAATTTTGGAAGGGAATTACTCCACTGTTTGACACTGTACATCCAAAGTTAAATGATATCGTTTTCTCATTATTAATTTTGTCTGTGCGGAAACAATACTAAAAATTTTTTTTTAGTATTGTTTCCGCACAACAACAACCATTGAAAAGTTACGAGCTACCAAAGATTAGTTTTTATTTCCAATTTTAACGCAACTTTGGGAGCAAATTAGTCATAAAAGAAGTGTCAAATTTCCAAATCAAAGTCGGTACCGACAAAGCAATTATCGAAGAATTCAATAAATTTTATTTGTAATTGATATAAGCGGTGGTTTTTTCATAAAACGATTTTCCAAAGACCTTTTCGTGTTTTTTTACGCGCGTTTTTACTATGAATTATCGTGCATCTCACTGAACTCACTCTGTCGGGCATGATGCCATTTTTCTATGGGATATGACCAATTATACGTGTGTGGGCTTCTAGGGTTAAAGTGCGGCCCGCTTTTAGTTTATTTTGCCACCTTATGGCCCTTGCCTATCAAAAGGTTGCCGACCGCTGCTCTAAAGGGCCATATTGATCTATATTAAATGCACAATGTATTTAGGGTACTGAATTGGATAAGGATTAATGCTGTATTGCTTAAAATCGCTTCGTAAATAAGCCATTATTTCTCGTAAAAAGTAAAGGATAAAAAATGGTTATTGTGGGTTATCCATAAGAGATAGACATATACCATCGCGGACTTTTTTGTAGACCTTTTTAAGGTGTACAATACTGTAGTACATTATTTTGATCGTATCTCGTAGGGTTCAGCCAGCGTATACAATGTAAGCTCAAAAAAATGTGTTTATTTACGACATCACATTAGAAACCTCTAAAGTTATCAGTGTTTCTCTACTACTTATTAGATATGAGCGCCGATGGCCAATTTCGCGGCGGCGCGGGTGGCGTAGCCTGGAAATTTACACGGCGCGCGGCGGCGGCGGCGCCGGCGTCGCGGCGGCGCGGCATGGCCGGCCGTGGGCCTTAGTTTTTTTTTATCAGGGAGAGATTTCTTAAAAATAACAAAGAAAACCATAAGTATCGTTGTTACAAAAAAAAAATACTGTCTTCTAAATAATTATTGGAGATCAAGTTTACTGAAAAATAATCATTTCAGCATTTTGAGTTGAAGTGAAACCGAGTTTTTTTCAATGAGAGGTTTTCCTTTTGAGGTTTTAAAAAAAAACTTAGTTTCCAAGAACTCTATAGATGGCGTTGAACTTACCATGGGCGTAGCGAGGGGGAGGCAGGGGGGGGCAGCTGCCCCCCCCTAGCAGGCGGGCGGGCTGGCGAACTGACCGAATTTTATTTCACCTCTTTATAGAAATTTACTGAGCTAAGCTATGTCATACTCATAATTATGGTAATATTGTTATCTTTCGCCTCGCTAGCACAGTTTAGTGTTATTCTATAGTTTAGTTGAGTTTAGTAGCTCGGTAGACAGACGTTCGTTCCTGCCGCGCCGCGCCATCGCCAGCCGCACGCGCCGCGCCGTCGAGCCGGAGCGGGGTGCGGGTACGGGGTGAGAGGGGAGGCAGCTGATGGAAATGATGGATGAAAATGGATTTTACCGACACGCTTAAAGAGGCAAATACTTTCTTCCCCGCCACAAAGAGGGCCATACTTATTTTACTGGCGCAACCATGCACCACGGCCAATATAGAACGGTCTTTTTCCACCTTACGGCGAGTAAAAACGTGGTTGCGGTCTACAATGTCAGAAAATCGTCTGAACGGCCTATGTATGTTAAGCGTACATAGGAAAATGGTAGAAGGAAAAAAAGGCGAAGTTATTGAAAAAGTTTTAAATAGATTTTGTGAACAACCACGCAAGTTACTGTTTAAGTAATTAAAACTATTCTGTTTCTGGTTAAAATTCGTTTTTTTATTGTTACACTTGCTGACCCGGCGGACGTCGTCCTGCCCAGTAATCAATCTTACACCTACCCTAACTAAACTAAACCTACCCTACACCTACCCTACCCCTATCTATGTATGTGTTATTCTGAGTCTTCAGCTACCTACATAACAAATTTCATCGTAATGTGTTCAGTAGCTTTTGCTTGAAAGAGGTAACAAACATGCATCCGTCCACACACACTCACAAACTTTCACCTTTATACCTAATGTATGAAAACATAAATTCAGTTTCTCTATGATTTTCTCAACCTGCCCCCCCCTGTACAAAATCCTGGCTACGCCCTTGGAACTTACTATGATAGTTGGTGCCAAAGCCAAAACGCTTGAAAAAAAAACATTGTGTCACGTCACATACTCTCGTTGACTGACACTTTCATTTGCTTATCCTTCCGAATATAAGCTATATTTCTCGCGCTTTGTTAAAATTAGTTTTTTTAGGTTCCGTTCCTTGCATTATCATACTTACTCCTAGCGCCATCTATCCAGCGACTAGGGAAGAGCTAAAAAGAAAATCCCTCATTAGAGCACTATCTATCTATTTAATAAAAACTATTAAAAAAAAACAGAAAATATAAGTATTTTAAGTAGTAGGTACCATATATTTTGTTTGTTGTTAACACCACACTACAATACACGTTTACTCGGTAAAATATTCGATTAGCGCCGAGTATGGCGATGCGACTAGGCTTACTAAATACGAAGACGCGGTGCGTTGTGCGGCGCGGCTCGCTTTCAATTCAAACATAATATGACGATTGACTATGTATGGGAGTGTTTACGGAGAAGCAATTTTACGCGCGTTTAGGTACTGAAATGCAGCGTTGCGTTGGCCGCGGCGGTGCACATGGCTTCACACGCGCAAATACAAATATATCGCAGATGACACCGCCTCTCCGTAAACGGGAAAACGCGCAACACGCCGCATAACGCCCCGCACAACGCGCCGCACGACGCGCCGCGTCACCGCAAATGAGCACTTATGCGGTAGGGCCGCGCGTGCGAGCGAGAAAGCAAGTTGGGACTCGTTGCGACGGCGCGCCGCGCGCTTTACTCGGCGACGACGCGTCGACACGAATTCACGGCGACGGCGGCGCGCCGGCGCGGCGCTCATATCTACTACCTATATTATGCATAACCTTCCTCTTGAATCACTCTATCTATTAAAAAAACCCGCATCCGTTGCGTAGTTTTAAAGATCTAAGCATACATAGGGACAGACAGACAGCGGGAAGCGACTTTGTTTTTACCCGACTGCGGCGGAGCCCAAAAGGAGGGTTATGTGTTTGCCCTGTATGTATGTTTGTATGTATGTCCGTTTCTTTGTTCTCTCGTAACTCCTCAACGGATGGAGGGATTTGGATAGAATAAATGTCGTTAGATTCGTCTTGATGGCGCGAGTGTCACTGGCTACATTATAATAAAAAAACAATTAAATATCGGGGTGGGGTGCCATATTGTGGAGATCGATTTTTTTCTTCTTCTAATACCATCGAGTGGGTTATCAAAATGAAGGGTTTTAAAAGGTGATTACAAAAATATATGCAACTTATAAGTTTGAATGTAATTTGAAATGACAAATCCATATAATTATAAAATGGTAAACTGACCGACTGACTGGGTGATATATCAACGCACAGCCCAAACCGCTGGGTCTACTGATTCGTAGGTTCCTTATGTGGTCTAGGAGTGCACTAACAAAGGATTTTTCAAAATTCACCCCTTAAGGGGGTTAAACGGGGCTCCAAAGTTTGTATGGGGAAACAAGATTAGTTACACTATTTTATTCGAAACTTCACAGGAGTGCTCCTATTGATAAATGAGTAGAAACAGGTTTCAGGTTTTCTCAGAATTCAACCCCTAAGAGGGGGAAATGGGGTGATAAAGTCTAAAAATCAATGCACAGCCCAAACCGCTGAGTCTAGAGATTCCAAATTAGGCCCATAGGTTCCTTATGAGGTTTAGGGATACACTTAGAAAGGTTTTTTCAAAATTCACCCCTAAGGTGTTACCCCTTAAAGGGGGTGAAATGAAACAGGAGTCGAAAGTTTGTATGGGGAAACAAAATTAGTTAAGACTGTTTTGTTCGAAACTCCACAGGAGTACTCCTATTGATAAATGAGTTGTTAACATTATATAGTGTTTTAGGTTTTTCAGAATTCAACCCATAAAGGGGGAAATGGGGTGACAAAGTCTGAAAATCAACATGGTTATTGTTTGTATGGTGTATTGGGTCGGGTGTATTACAAAAACAACGATTTTAAGATTTAATGTGGCGGACCTGAAATACTATCATCCCCTGTAACGTTGGGGTGCGATGGGGTTGAAATGTCTAAAAATCAATATGTGTGTCGATTTCGAGATTATCAGGGGTGCTGATTACGAATATGGCATTTATTTTGAGATCCAAAAGATTGCGGATTCGACTTCAATACAGGGTTATTGTTGATTTATTGTGATGATTGTGAGAACGATGATGTTGATAGTGATAACGATGATGATGATTGTGATGATGATGATTGTGATAACGATGATGTTGATTGTGATAACGATGATGATTATTGTGATAGTGATTGTGATAGTGATAGTGATAGTGATGGTGATAGTGATGGTGATGGTTATAGTGATGGTGATAGTGATGCTGATAGTGATGGTGATAGTGATTGTGATAGTGAGTGATGGTGACTGTGATGTTGAATGTGATGGTGATGGTGATTGTGATAGTGATGGTGATGGTGATTGTGGTAGTGATGGTGATAGTGATTGTAATTTAGATAGTGATGGTGATGGTGATTGTGATGGTGATAGTGATGGTGATTGTGATTGTGATAGTGATGGTGACTGTGATGGTGAATGTGACAGTGATGGTAATTGTGATAGTGATGGTGATGGTGATTGTGATGATTATAATTATTGTGATGATTATGAAATTTGGCACATAATTTTATAACCATAATTAAGAATAAGAATAATTTATTTATAAAAAGTATTATAAAAATGTACATTTATGTGCAGTAGTGTTATTTCTAAAACAATGGTATAATTAAACTATAACTAATAATATATTTAACAGTTGCAAGAAACGATAATGTGGAATTCACAAATTTTTACTAGCGACCTGCCCGATCTAGGTTTATTTAAACCTGTGTTTCAGGCCATCACTTACATAGCACAAAATTAAGTAGGACAGTAAATGTTATAAAATAAAAGAAATCTATTAACAACTATAAGAATAATCTAAGTGGTACAAAAATCAATAAACATTAAAACTAAATTAAGTAAAATACCTATGTACAATTAGATACCAGGGAATAACATAATCAAACCAGGACTTCTTGCAGTTTTTCTGTGTCCGTGTAATTAAGTATCGCTAAATAATCCGATATTCCAAAACTACATTTCCTGTAACTAAGACTGTTGAAGTTTAGGTTGTTGTTGAGTCTATTATACAGAAAAGGTCCTAAAAACACAGATAATCGACTAGCAAAAGCATGTCTAGTTTGAGGCTTTGTGCAAACCAGGTCCTTCCTTCTCCTATCGTCAGGGACTGGGTCATAGGGATGTGTAGAGTGCTGCTGTAGTATGATGTGAAGAATAAATAATTGCCGCACTGTGAGCACATTACATGCTCTATAGAGCAGGTGTGTAGGAAATCTAAACGGACGAAGGGTAGCAACCTTTAGAATTGCTCTTTGAGAACGTTCTAGTGGGAGAAGAATCGAATTTCCCGGCCCCCCCCAGGACGTAATGCAATAGGTTAGAATAGACTGACACAACGCTAAATAAACCTGTTTTATTAATTTATAGTCGGCTACATTACGTAAATACTTAAAAACAAATATTAGTTTGCGCACTCTAGCGCATGGTAACTCAATATGTTTACGGAAATTTAGATTCGAGTCAATAGTGACACCAAGATATTTCAAATGGTCAGCTCTTTCTAAAGTAGGGCAAGAACATGCAGTGTCAGCGTACGTGCTACAGGTATGCGCGTAAATGATTAGGTTAGTAAGCGGTGTGTTAGTATTTCTCATTGTAAATGAAATGTATTTTGTTTTGTCAGCATTCAGTGTTAGAAGATTATTCTGGAGCCTATTAGATACAATGTTGAAACCATTCTGAGCATGTTCATAGGCCTCAACTCTTGATTTAGCTGAAAACAACAGGGCAGTATCATCCGCATAGGACATTACAACACCATTTTCGAGTGGCAGGCTGCAAAGGTCATTAATATAGATCAAAAATAATGTAGGACCTAATATGCTGCCTTGTGGTATTCCAAAACGAGTATTAGAAAGATCAGAACTTGTATTCGGACCAATTTTAACACATTGCTGTCGATCGTTAAGATAATCAGATAATAGTTGAAGCTGCGCTCCTCTTATCCCAAGTGTTCCAAGCTTCAGCAAAAGAGTAGCGCAAGAAATAGTATCAAAGGCCTTGGCAAGGTCAAGATACCAACTGTATGCATTCCACTATCCAGATTCGTAGAAATGTAATTAACTAATTTGTTTACTGCTTGGCTAGTTGATTTTTTTTAGGCCTAAACCCAAATTGATTATCTGAAAGTAGTTTGTTATCTTCCAGATATTTTATCAGTCTACTATTTATGATTTTTTCTAAAATGGTTAATAGGCCCGTTAGTACTGAAATGGGTCTGTAGTTAATCACACTCATTTTGTCTCCAGACTTGAAAATAGGTGTGATCACAGACTTTTTTAGAACTTTTTAAAACGAACAATTCCCTAATACATGATTGTTGCGTAACTTTAACCGTTTATGCAGCGCCCGCAAAGGAAGCTCTCAAAAGAAAAAAAATCCTTGTTTTTGCAACATTTATCATTGATGCTCCGCTCCTTTTAATTATAGCGTGATGTTAGATAACCTATAGCCGTCCTCAATAGCTATTCACTAAAAGTTTTTTTTAATTCGAACCAGTAGTTCCTGTAATTAGCGCGTTCAACCAACCAAACAAACTCTTTAGCTTTATAATATTAGTGGATATAGATTCAAGTGAGTAACAATTTAATTTCTTCGATATATTTGCATTAATCGCTAAAATAATCTACTTATGTTTTTCCAACAAAGGTCTTACCTCGACAGCCTTTTTTTTCTGGATGGGAAATTATCAAATGACTCCTCCCGCTCTGGGCGGAGCAGGAGTGTCAGACTTTTACTGACTAAAACCCATTCAAGTTCCTTCATCGCCCTTTGTGTTCCGGGGCCACGGTATCTCTTTCGAACTGTCCCGCAACCCCGGCAGGCATCGACCCTTGCGGTGGCGGACCTTGAGGTGGCGGAACGTGAGAGGGAGAGAACCTCTCAACGTCCCTGCCGCCGCGGGAGACGCCCCGGGCGTCCGGCCTCCGGGGCCACCACGCGTAGGTGCGGGCCTGTGGACGGTGGGCTATGGGCTAGCTCGCCGTCCATCCGTCTCATGACGACAGGCCGTGTCGACAGCACGTTCGTGTTCCACGCGCGCCTCAAAGAGAGTCAGCAAAAAGGAAGGGGTCCGCAAGGACCGATGCCTGCCGGGGTTGCGGGATTGTTCGAAAGAGATACCGTGGCCCCGGAACAAAAGGGCGATGAAGGAACATGGATGGGTTTTAGTCAGTAAAAGTCTGACACTCCCTCCTGCTCCGCCCAGAGCAGGAGGAGTCATTTGATGATTTCCCATCTGAAAAAAAAAAAAAAAAATAGGCAACTGACACGGGCGAGGGTCATTGGATTCAGAAAATGGAGTGAAATAAACAACGCCGTCTATCGACCAAAATGTTAAACTGCTAAAGTATAATTATTATGCTATATATTTTTTTTAAAGCCGGTCAGTCGATTTAAAAGTTATGTGGTGAGCACATTTTTAGTCATTGGTACCATTTTAGTTCAACAGATGTCGCTGCATGTATGTATCTTACATTTGATGATTAGTTCTTCTTGAAAACTTCGAGTTCATATATCTTTTGATAGAATTAACCGATTTCAATGAAACAAAAACTAAATAATACCCTAAGCTACACACAGTTTTTATGTATAAAAGTTATCTACATTGGTTTTGTAAATTTTACGTGATGCTTGATCATCGAAACAGACAAACAGACAAAAATTCCAAAAATGCTGGAAATGTGTTCTGTTGCTTATCCTTTAACACCCTGGTCATTTTTAAAAAAATATTTTCGGTGTACAAAAACGATTTTTCTACAGATTTATTATATGTATAGATATAGATTGTACCACAGAATGGAACAAAAACAACGAAAAATATAATAAAAGTTGCACGTCGTGATTGCGACAAACAGGTTACCACTCAGCATTAATGCTGTGCTATGGGGGAGCCCACAGCACAGAACTGGTTTTCAGTGGTCACCCATGAAAAATCGTAATAGGGTAATCTAATAATCAATCTTATGTTAGTTCCAGATAATCAAGCTGTGACTCCTCCCCTTCCCGTGCCCTCTGCGCCCCACGATCCACCTGTGCCAGAATGGGTACGAAACATAGAAGAAAGAAGAATTGCCGTGGAAGAAAAGTCAGTTAGAGCTCTACAGGGCATACAAACCAACACAGAATTCTGTGTGAGCGCTCTCCAGGGCATTCAATTTGCTCAAGAGCGCTTGAACAAAACCATGCAGGGCATACAAGCTGCGTTGGAAGCATCTGCAAGAGCCCTGCTGGAAAGACAGAATTAGCAATTGAAAAAAAAAATACACTTTTGAAATAAACACATTTCATAATTTTAAGCGTGTGAAGTGACTTCACTTCAAATGATTGCACTTATGAAATACTACGATTTATTTTCAAAAGTGATATTTTTTTTCAATTGCCATTTGCCAATAAGGAATATGCACGTTATTTTTTCTTCACATAAATCAATAAAATACAGTACTGACAACCCAAGAAAAGTATTAAAAGTTAAGTTCAACTACTGCTTGTCGCACAAAAATAATATTAAACTCCTGCAATTTTCTACGACAGTTCAAACGTCCGTAGCTGTCGCGGCCATGACGTCATTATCCACAATCTGCCTTGTTTACATCTAATTTTTTTGGCCTTAGTAAATAATATTACCAATTGCATGTGCGTTATTCCAGTAAAAATTGCAATATCAACATAAAATTATAGTGAAACTTTAGGCACTTTTCACAATGACTTTTCAAATAAAAGGGGTTTTTTGACACAATGAACTTTGACATCAATACCAAGGACGGTGTGTTTTGACAGTGCGTTCCGTTTCACCAAAAACATGCTACATAAAATAGTAAATTTTAAAACAAGTGATGTATTAGAAACTTAAAACGAGTGTACTTACCACAATGTTTTTATGCGCCAATACAAGGCATTTTTCATAAATAAAAAGAGTTTTGTATTTCATGCATATTCTTTATTGTATTTCCTACTGTTACTACTTCATCCGATTGGATTAACGTTTCCAACTTTGCTAGTACCTAGTTTTTGATGTAATTCATTACATATAAATTGTTGTTATATAGATCAAATTACAAGAAAATATACTAAGAATAAGCTAAGTGTTAGTTAAATCATAGGAAAATGTATTTTTACAATATTAAAAAGTATTAAGTTAATGAGAATCATTATTTTGACTACACTATTTAAGCTTCCCTATCAGTTTTATAGAAAACGAGTGTCCACACAATTCTCACCTTTGAAAACTTCATGAAAATCAATTTTGAGTATAAAAACAAATTGTCACTTGGGTTAAAAAAATAGTCGCATTATGGTTCCGAAGTTATAGCTTTAAGTTGGTGAGGATTATGGGGTGAACGTCTCAACGTCGCCACACAGTCCTCACCTCACCTTGTTATGCGAACTATATAAAAACTTTATTACTATCTCTTACAGTCCTCTAGCAGTCTAGCATCATAGCTCTATTTATATTTTTAAATATTTCTTAAAAAAAAACATTTTATAATATAAAAAATTAGTAGGTAGTCCGCCGGTGTCGGGAGCAGGGTCAAAGCCACCGATGGTTCAGAGACAGGAACCTCCTCACAATGCGAGCCGTATTGAGGAGTACTGCCTTCTGAATCAGGCCCTTGATCCAACCGCCTAAAGAGAGCTTCGATAGATGGTCATCGAAGCTCTTGACTATAAGGCCATTGGCCGTCACGACAATCGGCACAATGATAACAGAGTTCATATTCCACATGTCGCGAACCTCGTGTGCCAAGTCGAGATATTTTATTTGTTTCTCTTTCTCAGCTTTCACGAGGTTCTCGTCATGCGGAATGGTAACTCGGTTATCATTATTATGCGAACTGAATAAAAACTTTATTATTATTATTACTTTGTTTATATTCCAAATAAGAAACAAGAATTTGATAAACTACCAGTCTACCACTATAAACCCGACCACTGAATAAAATGTAGCATATGTTACCCGTGCCATAGGTATTAACGAATCGATTGACATCTTATTCATCAAAATCGGATGAATAGTTACGGCGCTACGGTAGAGCATAGGTACGAAAATACGAACATACACACACTTCTAAAATCATAACCCTTTCTTTTGGGTTTGCTGTAGTCGGGTAAAAATAATTGTAAAGCCGGCTCTACACTCGCGGCGTGAACGGCCGCAAAACAACATCTAGAACTACACTTGTGATTCGCAGTTGTCCCGGGCTTTCGCGGCCGTTCGCGCCGCGAGTGTAGAGCCGGCTTAAGACTATGCGTGTGCGTTTCGATGGCGCGACCACGGCCTTTTTAAAAAAAAAAAACTGCCATGCATGAACTACCGAACTTCTAGAGCCCCAAGTGGTTGGAATTCCAACCGATCGGAAATATCCGTTGAGCCCCGCCGGGACGAAAACGTCCCACCTCGTATCAGCAAATTCAAACCTTATTTTTACTTCACATACGGTTCTAAATCGTTAAACAATTTTTACCTCTGGTGCCTGACAATCGATTCGAACGATGCCAAACACTATTAACGTAAAACGGGCAATTAAAAAAAAAATATATAGAAGCGCGTCATTGTCGTTGAGGTAAACATTGAGTGACAGTCAAGTGGTTTAGTGTGGTTTTGTTAGTTAAGTGCTTGAAAACTTTACGAAGTGAATGTTTATTACCTTATTATGGTATAATGCTACTTTGTAGCAAAAAATGTAGGTAGAAAAATATCCCAAAAGTATTTTTTGAGCCAACAGAATTTTCGTCGAACGATTTTTTTGTCAACATGGAGTGAACAATTGAAAATGTGAATTTGACTGTTCTAAAATGAAATATGGTCTTGGAAACAGTACTAACGAGGTAAGAATTAGTGATAATTCAATATTTCCACTTAATCGAGGCATAAATATTATTTTTTTATAGATTTCAAGTAAAAATTTACGTTAAAATTTTTTTTTTGATTCCTATTAAACCCTATCAAACAAAAAAAGATCTAGCTAATACTTACTTTCTTCGATAGGTAATCACTACTTATTTTTAAGCGATACCGTATTACAGCTTCTGAAATATTGGCGATGCAAATATTATCCACGCGCCTCTAGCGGCGAAATTTAGAAGTTGTCTAAGAACGACACTTAGCTTAGTTGAGGTTAAGTTTAGACATAATCAGATGGATCACGATTAACGTCACGAGACAGAAACCTGTTGCTAATAAGCAGAAATACGAAATATTGTTGCGTTCCTCAATGTAATACTTACAGAGATTCGGGATTACGTCTTCATTTGTTTCCAAGAGACATAATTAAGAAGAAATAATGTCATTCTAGTTTATACAATGATATTCTAGTAGACAGATATGTTGTGAGCGCGCAATCTTGAAGACTCGAAAACGAGCCAATCAGCCTATTTTTCCTTTATTCTGGGTCACTGCATGTATGTGAGCTGGCTCTCCCCCGCGGCACACTTTTTTCGGTGGTTTTGTAGGTATATAACATATCTGTTTGTTAGAATATCATTGAGTCTAGAGCTGCACTTTTAATCTGCTAATATAAAACGTTCTCTCAAATTGATGTTTTCCAGCTAAATGCCGTATCCCCTGATGCTTTAAGTATTTACTTTGCATTAATTTCATTCTCCAATGACTTTCCATCTCTTCAGTGACTTCTGGCATTGTTTTGAAATAGATGTCCCTTTGTCCTTTCTTAGAACACATTTCTGGCAATGATTTTGCCTCGTATTCCTTCAATGCTGTGGTTTTAAGTGTACAAACACAATGAGGTACAGTTGTACTCCGTTGTTTCAATTCAATCATTGTAATTGACAACAAAATTGAGTCGCTTAACTTCAAACTCAGATAAATCCACTCTACCCTCCTATGAGATATTTAAGAAAAAGTGATAATTGTCTTAATTCCATGAATTAAAAGGCAGTATTTTGTTTATTATGGCAACATTATTGAAGAAAACGATCCTGTCTAACAAATTCAGTATAAACCATTCATTATTGTAAAAACATAATATTTATCGTTTGGATGTACCTTCATTTTATATACTTATTGGAATGTACGTAATAGTTATATTATGTAGTTATTTAGTAGTTTTATATTAGGCCGCTTGCGAATTATCCATGGAACTATATACATAATAGAAACAAACAGTAAAAAAGCGGTGCTACTGTCGCAAAGTTCACGTTGACTGACGGCCATTTTGAACAACGAAATAAGCTGATAAAAAACTAGACTTCTGCGATGCCTTTTCAGCGATATATCAGCGATAACATGTTTTTCCCTGTTTCAATGGCGTGGCCATGGGGTTATAAGTCTTACAGCTCCTAAAATATAAACCTATATTTTTAATTTTTTTTTACAAATTCAATCTGATAATTATTATACCTACTTAAATTTCAGGTCTTTGCAATGCTTAGTTTTAACCTCTCAGGCCCGAAGGATCCGTAAATGGCACAAATAACGAACATCCCTTGAGCCCCGCTGTACCGTTTACGGAACAAATCTCCGTGGCCGCGCGGTTCTCCACGTTTCGATGGCGCGGCCACGTTTAAACCCTTATTATAACTTTTAACCATAACCATGACAAATTTATGGTTTTGGGAATCAACTTTTACAAATTTTGGCATAGGTTTTTTTAAAAAAAAAACGCTGTGGTACGTGTAGCACGACCGCAGGTGCCATTGAAACGCACACGACTATACCAAATCTCGAAAAGAGTCATTGAGAAATTCTAGAGATACAAAGGTGTCTTGGTGAGGATTATACACTCCTCACCTCACCTGATTACCGCGCCCGCGGAACGCTTACGTATTTGAATTTGGTGTCAAGAAATAGTCGTCTCCTTTGGGGGGTGAAATGTTTAAATTTTGCGGACTACCTTGGCGCTTTCACCGTAACAGGACGATAAGGAGGCAGTTCCTTTTCCAGAAATCAGAATAACCATTTTCCTTCTTTTGTCAAGTTATAAATTTTTTTTTTTTTTTTTTTTCTAAATTAATATTTTGCTCGAATACCGAAAAATCGTTAGAAGTTCATAAGGTGAGGGGTGATAAGTTTGAAACTATCGCCGATTTATAAAATACACGAAATAACACACTGCCTCGTTGGTATAGGACCATGTTTTTTGTTTGAAAACATAAATCTTGTTTTACTAACATTCATGTGATAGAATTAACTAAACGTAATCTGTCTGACAGATGACATCTCATTTCTTCACTGACGTTTACGTCAGTGCATTTCTAGAAGTCTCATTTCTATTTATTTTAATCTGTGGATTCTGTGGCCAATGTGTTTGAAATTAGAAATAGATATAATATTGTTCTGTGAAGTATATAGATTTTTAGTAAGGGTTTGAATGTTTACAATACATCATACATCTGATACATCGCAGTGAAAGTGATTTTGGAATTTGTGAAGGTCAAGCCTTACTCTACTTCTTGTATGCTTGCTTGGGATTAAAGAAAGTTTCCGTTGTACTCGGTCTAAAATTCTTACTGTTCGTAATTAATTCGAAGTAAATTTGCTGTTTAATATTTCCTTTTTCATTCAGATTTTTCAGACATGCCTGCAAAACCAATGATTACGGATCGCCAATGGAAGATTTTGCTTGAATATATGGAGGCCCACCCTGAATTTGCCAATGCTGTGAATGTAAGTTCGCTTGCACTACGAGACGTATGTCAGAACCGGTGGGATGAATTAGCGTTTAAACTAAATTCCGAAGGGTCTAGCTTTATAAGAAGCCAGAAAGGGTGGCGAGATGTAAGTATCATTACTAGTTGCAGTGATTTTATTCTATACTTATATTATTTAATAGAATATCATTGATTATTTATTGTTATTACCTACCTACCTATTATCTATACTTAGATGTTATTTAGTACACTACAGCCTCACCTTGCTCAAAGTATCTATACAATTATGTACCTACATAATGATTTCAAACCTAATAAAGTCCTAGCGCCATTCCTGTAACTCTGGCTGATTATAAACTTGTTACTCTTAAAAGTAATAAATATTATTTATTTAATAAACACTTAGTTGTCTATCAAATAAAACAAAAATGAAAACAATGGGCAGTCTTAAATCAAATTTAAAACATTTTCATAAATGTTCATTCACATACCAACTGAATGTGTCAATACATATTATGCTCATAAAGACATCACTTGCATGGACTGAAATATAAAAAAGACAATAAGAATAGAATAAGAATAATCATCATCATCATCAGCCTATTAATGTTCCCACTGCTGGGACACAGGCCTCCTCTCTTTGAGAGGGAATGGGCTATAGTCCACCATGCGGGCCTAGGCCCTTTTTTGGTTCTAGGACATGCCTGTTTCCTCACGATGTTTTCCTTCACGGTCTTTTTTGAATAAGAATAATTATTTAAAAAGTATTACAAGAGTACATTTAGACGCAGTTGTGTTATTTCTTAAAAAAATGGGTTAATTTGTGACCTATTGGTTAACAAAATTTAATGTAAGTAACCCTTTGTGAATAATGACAACACAATGTTACTATCACAACCATAACTCATTATTCTATGAACCCAAGTCACATGCAAAATTTTGTACCTATGTGCTTTGGGTTCATTTAAAAAAAAAAAGTTTTTTATTTTTTATTTTTTTATGTATCCTGCCACTTAGCAATCTGTTTATTCCAAACAATAATCTAAGATGCTGTCAGGTTTTCACCAGTATGTGTCTTCAACGGAGTCATACACCCAGTGGTGCGATCCTCATTTTTTGTCTGCGAATCTATTTGCTAGTTCTGGTATACTATTTCTCTTGAGGCGAGAGAATCTTAGACTGCCCTCTCCCTGTAGTTCGTCGGCTAAACTGTTTACATGTCGGTCCAATCTGGCTTAATAATTGTTGCTGTTTGACTCAATCTCGCTTAACAGTTCGCAGATTATTTCTCAACGTGAATGATGTAACCAAGATTTTGTAACAATATTCTGATTTAAAAGAGTGTCCATGGAGTTTCTTGCCCATTCTTCTCCATAGAGATCTACGCTAGGGATTGGGCAACTACAGTACTTTCACAGTTTTTATGTCTTGTGACTGGGACTGTAGCTACATTTAATTTTCATCTTTGTTTCGACAATTCAAAAGTGCCTGTAACTGGCTTACTTGAAATAAATGCTTTGATTTTGATTTTGATTAAAATCTAGGTTCACATATTTATTGCTTATGTGTGGTGGTATGTTGTTTTTAAATATTGTAATATTTTTTTTCATGCAGTACTGGAAATCAGCGAAATACAAAGCACGACAAAGGGCTTGTACGATTCGGAGACAGTTGAAAGCACTCAAAAAAGGCGATCCGATAAAGATATTGAACTTAACAAAAAGAGATAGACGAGTGCTAAAAATTCTGGGGACGCCAATGCCGGAGTTTGGGTTAGTTAACTCGTCATCAGATGCAGCACGACTTAATGGGGCACCAACTGATTCTCCACCCCCTGATTTACAACCTTCCAATTCACCACCCCCAGAAGCATCACTAGGACTGACTGCTGACCCAAAAATAGAAGTTAGATCAGAATCAGAAGAATCTGAGACTGATACATCAGATGCAGCACGACTTAATGGGGCACCAACTGGTTCTCCACCTCCTGATTTACAACCTCCCGATTCACCACCCCTAGAAGCATCATTAGAACTGGGTGTGGAGCCAGAAATAGAAGTAACATTAGAATCAGAAGAATCTGAGGCTGATGCAGCATCAAACCGTTCACTTTCACCGCCTGTTAGACAACGACCACCTACCAAACTTGCTTGGAACCGAGCAATAAATCGAAAAGGTATTTGTCTTTTTAAAATTCGAGTTTTTATCAGTAAGGGGTAAGTATGTATAGGATAATAGGGAATATGCACGTAATTTTTTCTTCACTTAAATCAATAAAATACAGTACTATCAACCCTAGAAAAGTATTAAAAGCTAAGTTCAACTACTGCTTGTCGCTTAAAAATAATATTGAACTCTTGCAATTTTCTATGACAGTTGAAACGTCCGTAGCTGTCGCGGCCATGACGTGACGTCATTTACCACAATCTGCCTTGTTTAATTCAATTTTTTCCCCCTTAATAGAATAATTTGACTAATATTATTGTATGTGCTCTAATCAAGTAAAAATTGCAATAACAATATTATTGAAATTTTAAGCATTTTTCAAATAAAAGTGTTTTTTTAACACAGACTTTGACGTCACTGCCGGCGTTATCGAATTCGACGCGTTTTGAGAGTGCGTTCCATTTCACCAAAAAGATGCTACATATAACAGTAAATTGTAAAATAATGACAATACAAACAATGATAATATATTAGCACCTTATGGCCCTTCTAACCCTAAAATTAGCAACTCTATTTGTGGTGGTTCAAATTTCGTTTGAAATACTGTTAGAATAAAGTTCTAATCAGCTTGCACTACAAAGCAGTTGTTACGTCAGTCACTGCGGCCGAATAGTGCGAAATGAGTGGTTTTTTGCGATTTACAAAAAATCGAATAATTGGACTATAAAAATAAAACATAAGACCGGCTTTATAGTTAGTTCAGTTAGTATGCAAAGTTTCATAATCTAATTTGAAGTGCTTTTTGAATACCAGCGGTTTATTGTACGATTTGGAGCTAACTTTGGAATTTTTTTCTATCAAGAAAAGTTTATGGAATCGTGTTTTCGTCACACATAGGACTTAGCATTAATCCTCAACTTTACCATATATATTTATTTCAAAATTAATGCTGCAGTATTTTAGGCGTAACGGAGGATCATGCTAAGCCATTTGAGGGATATATTTATATAGCCCTTAAACACACCATATATATTTATTTCAAAATTAATGCTGCAGTATTTTAGGCGTAACGGAGGATCATGCTAAGCCATTTGAGGGATATATATATATAGCCCTTAAACACACTTGTTTAAGTTTGTATGTTTTAATGGGCCAATACAATGCATTTTTCTATACTTAATAATAATATTTTAAAGAGGTAACATTTGTTTGTAAGTTTGTATGTAGGGGGTAATCTCCGGAAGTAATGAACCGATTTCAAAAATTCTTTCACCTTTCGTAAGCTACATTCACCCTGAGTGACATAGGCTATATTTTATCCCTGTACTCCCACGAGAACGGGAACTACGCGGGTGAAACCGCGTGACGTCCGCTAGTAATAAATAAAAAGAGTTTTGTATTTCATGCATATTCCTTAATGGCGTTCTGTAGTTAGAGTTATGGGGGTTATACATCCATGACCCCCTTACTATTCAATGCATCGATCAGCACAATGTTCTGAGTGCGTTACTTTGAGACCTACTATAATAACGTGATTTTTTACCTCAAAAAAAATCGTTTCCCAACAATAATTTTTGCGTCGAGTTACTTAATTTGATGTATAGAATGCTTGGTTGACGGCTTCGTGATGAGGTCTTTTACACCTTGTATATGATAGTCTTCGTTTTTTCAGGTGCCTATGAATCATCAACAACATCATCAGGAGTTTATTCAGCCCCAACAAGAGTTTATTCAGCCCCCTATGGATCAACGGCCAGAAAACGAAAGTTTGTTCGCGATCGGGCGTCCGACCAGTTACCACGACCACACTTAGGTAGTTACTACAGTAGACAATGTTGAGATGATTAGCACCAAACTTCAATATCGTGCGTTATATGCATTTCTTTGACGACTTTATGTTGAGGTGTGCACACCTTGTGTACACCTTGTATAGCATAACCTTGTTTTGCCAGTTATGTGTTATAGGGGCAAGCCTATTGCCATTAATTGGGCATAAATCCAGACTTCGGGCTACTATTGAGAAATTCCGTATGGAAAAACCCAATTACACTGCCCGACCTGGGAATCGAACCCAGGACCTAATGCTCAGCAGTTAGCCTTTAAGACCACTGAAGTAAAAAGGGTGAAACCTCTTAACGAAGCCAAAAGGCACTTGTTCTTTCCGTTATTGCGATCATGTTTTTGTTGTACGCCATACCTGGGAACCTTCTAGTTACGGAGATATTGGGGGTCAAAGTTCCAACTTTTTGACAAGTTTTTTTTTAATAAGTACAAGTTTTTAATGTACCATTTTTACTTTAAACACCTCCACGACCCCCGTGCTATTCAATCCACCCATCAGCACAATGTTTTGAGTGCATTACATTGAGCTCTGCCACATAATTTTTCACCCCAAAAAAAAAGTCGTTTCCCAGCAATAATTTTTGCGTAAAGTTACTTAGTTTGATGTACAGAATGCTTTTGGTTGGCAGTTGCGTGATGAGGATGTTTACACCCTGTATAGTATGTTCTATGTTTATGTCTATGGAGCAGCGGTGGCCCAGTGGTGGCGGCCCCGACTTACGAACAGTAAGTCGTGGGTTCGAACCCAGGCAGGCGCATTACTTTGTGTAATTTATTTCATCACCACTGCTCTCAAAACGGTGAAGAAAAACATCGTGAGGAAACCGGCATGTCCTAGAACCAAAAATTCGAAGACATGTGACATCTACCAACCCGCACTGGGCCCGCGTGGTGGATTATAGCTCATTCCCTCTCATTGAGAGGAGGCCTGTGTCCCAGCAGTGGGTACATTAATAGGCTGATGATGATGATGATGATTGTATGTCTGTAGAATGTAGTAATCAGTCTAATTTTGGTTCCAGATCGCCCAGCATCGCTTCCTGCAGAAGAATGGGTCCGAAACCTTGAGGAAAGAAGAATCGCTGTAGAAGAAAGGTCTTCACGAGCTCTGCAAGGTATTCAGGCCAACACTGAGTTTTGTGCGAAGGCCCTAAAAGGGATCCATACAGCGCAAGAGCGAATGAACAGAACATTGCAAGGCATACAATGTGCATTGGAAGCATCAGCAAGAGCCTTAGAAGGAAGACTGAGCTAGCATCATTCATCGTCAATAGTGTCGACTCTGTTGTACACAAACTAAATTTAGGCTATTGCTATCTTTTACTAAAAGGCAGTGCGAGAAAAGGACGGCCATAGCTATGAACTAAGTTAGAGATGTCAAACTAGTTTATGCCTTGCGCTTCACCGTGTTTTTATTCGACATGTTTTTATGTGCACCCTTCATTTGTATGGAAATATTAGTGCTAACTATATTTGGCAGCTCTAAATTACGTCCGTCTCGATAGCAATAGCCTAAATTAAGTTTAGTTTGTGCACAACAGAATCGACACTCTTGCCTAGACTTTAATTTCCTATGTTGGGGTCGGCGTCCTGTTTTACCGGATGAAGCTGAAGACGATAAGTAGGAAATAAAGGTCATTAGCCCGCTTACATTTATGCAAATACATAATTCCGAAAACAAAAATAATGACAAACTAAACGACCCGAAACGACCTTTATCATTATCCTTGACTTTTCTAGTAGTTAAACGTTATCCATAATGTATTGTCGGGGTACCTACGCAGAGAAATTAAGGAAAGAGCAATGACCTTTAATTCCTACTTATCTGGCGCAGACTATATTATTTTATTTGTACCGACATGTTGGTAAGACTCGTTGTCAATTTCGGGTTTCTGCCAAACGACCCCCACATATCTTCAAACCACAGCCTGGACCAATGGCTTAACGTGCGAGTCACGGAGGTAACTCGGTATACAATGAGGATGGTCACCCATCCACGGACCGATCTCGGCAAGGGTTGCTTAACTTTGAAGATCGACCCGTGTGGATGTTATTATTTAGCCACGAGCCCTCTACGAAGACAGCTAGTATTGGTACTTGTAAATAAAATCTCATTGTTGAAAATGCATTTATTTTATAATTATAATTTTAATGTTCAGTTAAGAATAAATAAGTACTGCTTGATTACAAATTATCTTTTACTATTACATAATCCGAATTTGATAAATAACACAACAAGTATAACAAAACAACCCGTGTCTTTATGTAACCATTTGAATAAAAAAAAAATAGAAGAAATGTATATTATTGGTCAATTTCTGTGTCTTTAAAACTAGAGTAGGTACTTACTGAGATTTCGTCATTGTTACTGTAAGAGCCTGTTTCACCACCTACGATTTAGTTCCCGTTAACTTGGCAGATAAATAATTTTATTTTTAATTTATTCAGTAAAGAAAAAAGAAGTAAGGCTATTTAGACATCGTAAAATAGGCCTTAAATCGAACAAAAAATAGTTGAAAAATTAAAATGAGAAAAAAAAAATAATGTTCTCTTTCCATGTGTTACTAATTTTATCATTTTGAATTTTATTTTTGTTTTAAATGGATTGAAATCGACCTTAGGACTTCTTATTTTGTTGCATTGAAAATTTGAAATTAATGTGTATTACATAAGACCACAGAAATCCAAGATTTCTGTGCATAATACCTTTATTATTACCCTTACTAGATCGGGCACAGTAACTTAAGTAATTAAAATATTAACTAATCATTAAGAAGAAATGAGAAGATGACTTAAGAATAATTTTACAATCTTTGGTTTTAGTAACAATACTGATATGAACTACTACATAGGTCAATACGTATTAGTTTTGCTTGTCATTCATACCCAATATTGACATTCGTTATTAATTTTTTAAATAAAATTCAGAGGACTTACAACTAAGCCGGCAGCCTACAGGCGCTCTGGCGTTATTTATGCACTGTAAAATAATATGCCCTACGCATATTCGAATAAATTTTACAATCATTTTATTTCCAGTTTCATTTTGTTTTTATTGATACCTACACAATTTTACCTCATGGTCTAACCGGCGTTCAATGAAACTTCTGACATACCGAGTCTATCCTAAATTATAGTTAATACATTATTTATTTCTAGATTTCCAGTACTAGAGAGAGAATTATGTTTACCTATAATGGCTTTTAACTTAATTGTAAAACTTATTCTACTTAAAATCTACTATCAACTCACTAAGTATGCTTGCACCACAATTATATAAACTGTGTTTAAACTAAAACAAGAAACATATTTGCTACATCATTCTGTTTTAGTCAAACGATAATGTCTGTCTTCAAACAATTAATAACGGAAATGTCCGATATGTTTTTTTTTAAATTAATTTATCGCTCAATTTAATTAGTGATGTGTGATGCATGCGGGCCAAAATGAATTTTCAAAAAAGAAAAATATTTTGTGTCATGAGAATGATATGAGGTACAATAATACTTTTTTTTTATATGTACAATACTTTTTCATATTAATAAATTGTAATTTGGATCATTATAGTAAATGAATACCAAACGCATGCATCTGAGATCATAGTGCTGAAATGGCGAGTGATGTGTGCAATTGTTTATGTATAATGTGAAATTAGTATGAGGAAATGTAAGGCTGACATCTAAAAACGTTAATACTTTGAGTATAGGTCGCGGCACGTAACTCAAGCGCTGAACGAAATGTGGAGGGGATAGCTGCGCATGTTATACGACTGGAGAGCCAATCGGCGCAACGCATGCCCCAAGACATTCTTATTTTTTACGTCTGCGCAATAACGGTCAGCGCTAGAGTTTCGTGCCGCGACTTGCAACCGTTATTGCTTGACAGTTGTCAAACTAGATTGTGACAGTTCAAGATAGAACAGGCATACGTCCAAAGCACGAGCTAAACATCGCTTGTTTAAATTAAGTTTGTATGGAAATCGATTGACATGGCCAATCAAATTACAGCATTGTAATTTGATTTGATATGATGAGAATAATTATGTGATAAATAAAGTGCATGCTGTGAGGGATGTCTTTAGTAATGTAGATCTTCTTCTTATTCGGTACGCTCTTGACAGAGCGGTCGTGATCGTTACGTATTCGTAGCAGTATTGGAAGGGGCAGATGTGATGCACTTCACGACATTTCGCCACCGCTGCCTGCTAGAGGTCATCCTGCTGCATTCGTTAATTGAACCCCCAATGGCAGACTTGATCTGGTCAGTCCAACGCGTGGGTGACCTTCCGCGCGGTCTAGTGCCTTCTACTTTCCCTTGGACGACAAGGCGTTCTATGGACTGGTTGTCACGCCGGGAAACATGTCCGAAAAATGTCAGGATGCGAGATTGTACTATCGAGAACAGACGCTGCCTGATACCGAGTTCTTGAAGTATCGAGACGTTCGTGCGAAACTCGGTCCACGAAACCCCAAGCATTCTTCTCCAGCACCACATTTCCAGAGCATCTATTTTCTGCCTTTCCACATCTCGCAAGGTCCAGGTTTCAGCTGCGTAAAGAAATATGGGGAATATAAGCGTCCTCACGAGCCTGGTCTTCGTGGCTTTAGTTATGTTTCTATTCCTCCATATTTTCCGCATCTTGTCCATCGCTGTTCTTGTGATGCCCATACGTCGTTTGATCTCATCGATGCACCCGCCATTGTTCGAAATTAGAGCCCCAAGATAGATATAAGATTGGACCACGTTGCAATTCGCGATTTGGGTCACTTCAGGCGAATTATTTCTGGCACGGTTAACAATCATCACCTGGGTCTTGCTGCGATTAATATTTAGTCCAAACTCATGGCTCACTCGTTCCATCTTTGACAGTAGCTCTTCCAAGTGTTGCGAACTGGTTGCAAATAAGGTGGTGTCATCTGCGTAACGCAAGTTTGCAATCTTGTATCCACCAATTGTCACACCATCCGTCCAGTCTTCCAAAGTGATACGCATTATTATCTCTGTGTACGCATTGAATAAGAGCGGTGATATAATGCACCCCTGGCGTACTCCGGCACTAGGATGGAAGTCACTTGACAGGACATCATCTGTGCGAACTGAGGCTGTGCCTTCTTCATATAGACGTCTCAAAAGGTGTACAAGATGTTTTGGTGTGCCCATGTCTAGCAAGGTCTTCCACAAAACCGGCCATTTCACCGAGTCGAATGCTTTGGAGAAGTCAACAAAGAATATGGGCTTATTGAATTCTCTTGACTTCTCGATGATCTGGCGTACGATGAGAATTTGTTCTCGAGTGCCCTTCCCCTTTACAAAACCGGCTTGTTCCGGAGCGATCTCCTTAGACAGGTAAGTTTTCAATCGCTCGTTGAGAATATGTAACATTATTTTGCTAGCGTGTGATATCAGAGCAATGAGGCGGTAGTTGTTACATTTCTTCGTCGAACCTTTCTTGTGCAGGGGTATGAATACGGTATGTGTCCACTCTGAAGGCCAAACTCCTGTCTGCCATACCTTGTTGCAGATAAGATGAAACATCTGGTCGCCACGTTCTCCTAAGGCTTTAATTGTCTCTATAGGAATTGCATCTTTACCAGTTGCTTTTTTGCTTTTCAGGTGTTTTATGGCAGCTCTTACTTCGGACAGAAGGATGTCTGGTTCCAAATTCTCTCGTTCTGGGTCTGTACTTTCAAACTGTTGCGACTGCGGGTCCAGGAATAATGACTGACAGTAGCTCTTCCACGTTTCAGAGATTAGTTCGAGTTCTGTTACCACTTCATTTTTGTCGTCTTCAATAGTCCAGGTTTTAGCAGGTAGAGATTTAGTAATGAGACGAATTTTGTGATAAAGGTCTCTAGACTCATGCTTCATAGCGTGTTTTTTAACCTCTTCACAAATGCTACGAAGGTGGGAATTGTGGTCTCGCCTGCAACAGGCTTGGATGTTAGCAGACAACTTATTTAGCTCTCTTATGTCTGTTCCCGCGGCTTTCTTATGGCGCCTCTCTTCTATTAGAGCAAGAGTACTATCCGTCATCCAATGTTGACGTTTGCGCGTTTCTGATCTTGGATTAGACTCCACCACTGCATTTTGGATGAGATGTTTAGCCTTATTCCATAGCGTGTCTGGTGTAGCTTCCTTGTGGTTCACATCGGTCCATTCTTTCCAATTCCGCTCAAAGGCTGTATTGAACTTTTCGTTATCTACAACTTCAATCCGTCTTATTTTGTTGGAGGATCGGGCAGCTTTGAGTTTCAACCGCATCTTTACGATGACGAGTTCATGATCGGAACCACAATCAGCCCCAGGAAGTGTGTGGGCATTGAGAACGGAGGTGCGCCAACGTGATCTAATCAGGATGTAGTCGATCTGGTTTTTAGTTCTGCCTCCAGGTGACGTCCAGGTGAACAGTCTACGGGGATGGTGCTGGAATAGACTGTTCGCTACCACCATGTTGTTCTCGTCTGCGAACTGCATAAATCTTTCACCTCTTTCATTTCGTACCCCAAGTCCGAAATTTCCCACACATTTGCTATACTGAGCAGAGTTTGCGCCAATTTTCGAATTGAAATCACCCATGATTATAAGTACCTCTCTGTTGGGGATTTTTTCGACTGTTGCCTGTAACTCTTTGTAGAAATTCTCCAGAACGGAGGGTAGGGCTTCACTGGTGGGAGCATATGCCTGTATAAGGTTAAGGTTTACAGGTGACGCTTTGAGTTTTATTGACATGATGCGGTCGCTAACTGCTTCATACCCTATCACACTGTTATTTTTATTCTTAGGAATAAGAATTGCTACTCCGTTTTGGCTGCTGTCATCGTTGCCGGAAAAGTAGACTGCATGGGTGTCGGTAAAGAAATGCCCGTTGTTTCTCCAGTGGGTTTCGGCTAGTCCACAAATGCATAAACCACATCTGGTAACTTCCTTCTCTACGATATGAAATTTACCGGGTTTTAGCAAGCCACGAACATTCCACGTGCCTATCTTCTGGATTTTCCGCAACTTGACGGAGTTTCCAGTAGCATTATTTCCATGCGGAGCCTGGTCTCCTACTCCATCATGGCCGGTAGTCCATTTCCCACCGCTCGCCCCGGACGCGGCGCGGCGCCGCTCGCTAGGCGGTTCGCATGGCAATCGTGATCCTTTTGTGTCTACTTTCATAACGATTTTCTCGGGAGGTTAGTTGCAGTGGTTTCCCGTTGCCTTCTGCACCAGATATTTTAGGGGTTATTTATACTCCAAGGCCCCTGTAGCCTCTTCTGACCTCTGATCAGGAATGTGGTTATACCGCCACTGCTCGGTCGCCATTGCCTCGTCTGTTATCTAGCAGGGGGACCACGGTATAGGAATACCGCCGCGGATGATGTGATGTCCGCGCGTGCAGGTGAGGTTGACGGTTGGGGCCGGAAAGATGGTTTGTCCGTTCTCCCCCATTTACCCCCCGGTAATGTAGATACGGGACGGGGGGACGGGAACGGGTTCCCAGTAATGTAGATACGGGATAATAAATGATAATAATCAATGTAGAGAGAGATGAATGTGGGAGAGGCTTATGTCCAGCAGTGGACGTTATGGGCTGTAGTAGTAGTGTAGTAATCAACGTAGGTAAATAAAAAAACCAATGGATAGATTATGTGAAAAATAATAGAAATGGCTAAAAACGAGATGAATGAGATAATAAATACTAAAAGAGCGTGCAGAGGAAATGTGCAAAGTGCAGGGTGATAAGACCTTATCCTCTCAAGAGGATCATGACGATTTTCTTACCTAACCTTCAACTTCTGCACACTAACATGCATTAAAACAGCCAGTAAGCAGATCTGTAAAAAAATAAAAGAAAAAGGTCCCTTACGAAATGATAAAACTTGAAAGGCGGATGAAAAATTTCTGGGCCTGTACCACCACTTATTTGTCACTTCAGCGTGCGAAAGAGATGGACCTATACAGGACGTCTAGTTCCATCTCTTTCGCACACTAAACTAAGATTTACGTAATACTGCTACCAAAAGAGGTGGTGGAACAGTCTCTGGTTAGGTTTATGAAGCCTAAAACAATGTAATTTTAGTTTTGATCGTATCGTGTTACTGTGATCAGCAAAATGGGATCTATTGGCGACGTCTATGAGATTTAAGCATGTGTGTAGCTTTACTCTACTTATTTTTACATTTTAAAACTACTATTATGATTATTGCTACAACAACCACCACTGCTCCTATGCTTAAAGTAATAATTACCGGTAAGGTTAACCACGGAGCGGCCGCCGCAACCTAAAAAAAAAAAATTGGTAAGTAAATTTTTTATGTAAGTAGGTACTTAAAAAAGTATGTGAGGATTCGTAGTCGATGGTGTTCTGTACTTTCAAGCCTGTATTCTTTGAAGGGTTACGCAGACATGTAGGTATAGGTAGGGAAGTCAGTCCCAGGTTGACTAGTAGAGCACGAAAATCTGACACGTGGCTGAGAAAATTCTGATGGAATATTAACTGCAATGACACTGCCGGACCTGGGAATTGTACCCAGAACCTTATGGGTGGCAGTAGCGGTTGCGAACACTACACCAGTGTTTCTCAACCTGCCGGTGCCTTTGTACCCCTACAAAGGCACCGGCAGGTGACCGACCCTCCGGTCGCAAGAGATCGCGAAAACTACCTCAATAAACAAAACAATGAAGCCTAGAAAGATAGATTTAATAAGAAAACGTTTAATAGGATATGAAAATTTGTATGTTCATACAAATTAACAAAATAAAAACCTATTACTTGGTACTCTTTCTCCATTTGTGGATCCGTTTTTGCTACATTGAGAATTAAATCAAATTCCAAATAAAAAAAAAATGTACCTATATCCTAATCCTAATTATGCAAATGCATAAAAAAAATTGTATGGATTTCATATTTGTAACATAATAAAATAAATGAAAAAAAAAAGCGAAGGGTCGGGGTTCGCCAATATGTTTTCATAATATGGGGGGGTCGTGTTATGAAAAAGGTTGAGAAACACTGCTCTACACCAACAGGTATGTCTTTTATGTGTTTGCTTCTATACTGGGTTGAAGACACAAATGGTTACCAACAGCTGCTTTCTTCCTACAATCTACAATACCTAAACGGTCAGAATGTATGGAAAAGCTATTGTTTTTTTTAAATAGGGAATATGCATGATATACAAAACTCTTTTTATTTATGAAAAATGCCTTGTATTGGCGCATAAAAACATTGTGGTACACTTGTTTATGTTTCTAATACATCTCTTATTTTACTGTTTTATATGGAGCATGTTTTTCGTGAAACGGAACGCACTCTCAAAACGCATCGTCCTCGTAACTCCGGTATTGACGTCAAAGTTCATTGTGTAAAAAAACACTTTTATTTGAAAAGTGCTTAGTTTCACTAACATTTTATTATAATACTGATAATGCAATTTTTACTTGAATAGAGCACACACAAAAAGAAAAATTATTTTATTTTGGCCAAAAAAATTAGATGTAAACAAGGCAGATTGTGGATAATGACGTCACATCATGGCCGCGACAGCTACGGACGTTTGAACTGTCGTAGAAAATTGCAGGAGTTTAATATTATTTTTGTGCGACAAGCAGTAGTTGAACTTAACTTTTAATACTTTTCTTGGGTCGATACTCTGTATTTTATTGATTTAAATGAAGAAAAAATTACGTGCATATTCCCTATTACCAGTCCCTTCCTAGCAGTACAAAGTGGGGTCAGCAGGGCTATTACGTATCTCTGTTGACAGCTCGAAATGATAGTAACTGGGCTCAGTGTCCAACAGTCCATCAATTAATTGTCAAAAATGTTAGTTTCGTATTATGTATGCCAGTCGCGATCAAATATGACGTCATTGATGGTTGTCATCGTGGCTGATAGTCACCGTAACTCATTTCGATGGACGCTTTCGTATCAATACTTATATTATTTCGATTATGCAAGCATAGTGGACAACAAATTGATGACAATTGAGTTTGAAGTGGCTTTCGTGAAAGACATTACACCGTAGGTACCCGGGTTGTTAGTGTTAGTCACCGTTAAGTGATATCCACTCAGTGCGATACGTAATACCAATATTATGACATTCTCGGTTGTCATCTAAGTTCGGTGTACAACCGAAGCTTTATAGTCACTGGATATCAGAAAGATACGTAATAGGCCTACAGGTCGTTCTTAAATAAAACAGGGTATAAATAGACTTTTCACGAAGCCGTCAACCAAGCATTCTGTACTGTACTAGTGTACATCAAAATAAGTAACTCTACGCTAAAAATTTTGCTAGGAAATTACTTTTTTTGGGGTGAAAATCACGTTTTTCGGTAGGTACGATTCAATATAACGGACTTAAAAAAATGTGCTGATGGATGGATTGAATAGTACGGGGGTCGCGAAGGTGTTTAAAGTAAAAATCTTACATTAAAAACATGTAGATATAAAAAAAATACTTGTAAAAAAGTTGGAACTTTGACCCCCAATATCACCGCAACTAGAAGGTTCCCAGGTATGGTCTATAGACTCAGAGCAAAAAAAAAAAATGCAATGACGAGGAGAACAAAGTGCCTTTTGGCTTCGAGACCTATTAAGAGCCTATACTACCTCAAATTAGCAACTCTATTTGTGGTGGTTCAAACTTCGTTTCAAATGCTGTTGGAATAACGTTCTAATCAGCTTGGTAGTGCAAGCTGATTAGAACGTTATTCCAACAGCAAGTGGTTGTTACGTCAGTCACTGCAGGCCGAATAGTGCGAAATGAGTAGTTTTTATTCTTTATAAATTTTCGTCTTTTGGAAAAATACAAAAACATAAGACCTGCAACTAACTATAAATAGTTAGTTCAGTTAGTACGCAAAGTTTCATGATCTAATTTGAAGTACTTTTTGAATACCAGCGGTTTATTGTTCGATTTTGAGGTAACTTTGGTATTTTTTTCTATCGAGAATATTTTACGGAATCGTGTTTTCGCCAAACATCGGGCCTAACATTAATCCTCAACGTATATTTATTTCAAAATTAATGCTGCAGTATTTTAGGCGTAACGGAGGATCATGCTAAGCCATTTGAGGTAGTATAGGCCCCCACTACTACTGAACTGTCACTGTACTGTCTAAGTATATTATTTTTGTAGTTCCTGTGCTTGTCCCAAATAAATATTTTTGTTTCTTTCTTTCTTTCTTTACTCACACTTATTCAGCTCTATTCAGCTTATGCCCATGTAAAACAACGATTTTGTATCAGACGCACGCGTTCTGCTGAACGGAAGCGTACGCGTCTCATACAAAATCGTTGTTATCTATGGGCTTATGCTGTATAGAGCTGAATAAGTGTGAGTAGTTCCTAATAAAGCCGTGTGGTATCCGGCAGAGTAGAATAGAACCAACCCATTACACTCACGGGTGTCGTCTATGGCGACTAATGTCTGAGGCAGAACACCTTGCGCCTCCGTAGACCAGAAAATGGGCAGCAGCGTTTTCTGTTAGTCTTTCATCACTGCGATCTCCAATCCGCCTGCCAAGCGTGGAGATTACGGAATTCCTCCCATCATTAGAGAGGCTTATGTCCAGCAGTGGACGTTATGGGCTGATATAGTATAGTATGTAGTTCCTAATAATGTTGATACTTACAGATGTACCAGGCGGGGGAACCGTCGTTTCAGGAAACATGGAACAATTTCCGAGCTCTCGTGTGTAATTAAACAAGTTTGCTATGTATTCTTCAGTGTATGGTTTACAACCTTTGCGCAGAACTGTTTGCACACAGTTCCGCACATTTTTGTTTGTTGTACAAGTAGCGCTCTGTAACAATAGTATATTGTTAATGTAATATAACATCACACCTGTAGGTAATCCCCGACGGGAAAGGCAGCATAGGTGTAGGTACCTAAAAGTACACCCACATTTAGAAAATTATGTTGAAGTGCCACGAACCTAATAGGAGGCGAACCTATTGCCGTCAACACCCCGGCTGCTACTCAGAAATTTATGATGAAAACACTTAATACCACTTTGCTCGACCGGGGAATCGAACCCAGAACCATGCTCAGTGACCACTAGACCAACTGCTCATGTTTGATATAGAGGTAAGTGGGAATTATGTTTTTTCTACTATTATTTTCTAACTGATTGGAAATGGATAATATAATATACCTATGTCAAATATTTTTTTTTCTTTTTTAATGGTTTTAAACTTGAAATAAATCATACTTATCAACGAGAATAAAAGTTTAAATAGGTAACAATTGAAAAGGGAAGCTGTCCGCACGAATATTAGGTAGATAGTCAGATTTAAACAATTTAAAGAACTCGCGTCTTGAGCCGCAGGAGCGGCTGCTTTGTGCTCTATGGTACGTACCTATCTTTTGTCAATGTCCATCAAATCAAACGCTGAGCAGATGCTGGATCATTTGTCCGCGGATAAATAGGTAGGTACTTATCCGCCAGATAAGTAAGAATTAAAGGTCACTGCTCTTTCCTTAATTTCTCTGCGTAGGTACCCCGACAATACATTATGAATAGTTTTTTATTACTAGAAAAAGTCAAGGATCACGATAAAGGTCGTTTCGTGACAAGTTTATGTCATTATTTCTGTTTTCGGAATTATGTACTTATTTGAATAAATGTATGCGGGTTAATGACCTTTAATTCTTACTTTTCTGGCGGAGACTATATTCGTCTGCTTAGCGCCTCAAAACCACTGAACATCGGACACCTTGTGGTGACTGTACATATACTCTCTCCGAGACATTCCGAGACAGGACGAGTGCAAGAGCTGAGGAGGTAGGTTCGGTGGGCTGCATCAATTGGGTACCCTAGTTATATTAACGAACGCTTTCCACATCGTGAAGCTGACATAGGTACAGCAGTCAGCTTCACGATGTGGGTGGACAGCGCTGCTATGTAGCAGCTCTTGTCTCGCCTCGGTGTTCTTTGCTTAGCAGAATACTCTCCCACTCTCCCTCGGAGTGTCTTGGCGAGTTTGTACAGCCACCTTTAGGAATGTGGAAGCTCAAAAAAGAGAAGACTTCCCCCAAAAAAAGGCAATAGGCGAAAATAAAAAAGTTAAAAGAGACACCTACATTGTATGCCAATTTTGCCTTGGTTGCCCACGAAGTGTGCTTTTTCTCTTTCGTTACATTGAAGAAACCCACGTTGCGTTTCACACAGGTGTTACTTATTTTATCTTCGTACTTTTTCACACATTGTATATCATCGTAAAATTCTGCAAAATGTGAAATGTTAAGGTACTTTTACACAGAAGCCAACACTTCAAGCTACTATCAATCTGTCAAATTTCTTTACCTAAGTAATACATTTTCAACTTTATCGCTATCAGATTAGGTTCAAGATTGATTAGGAAAATTTGACAGTTTCGGGTAGCTTCATGTACTATTGAGGACACTCCCGCCTGACCACCACTAAGCTCATTTTTGCTTGCACTCGCAACATAAAAACAATCTCTAGCCCTGCCCCGTTGACTTTGTGTGGAAAAAATGAATGAAAAGATACCGAATCGGCCGAGCGCATTGACGACGCACGCCACGAGAGTTATTGTTATTTTGCGCGCCAAAGTCACAATATATAAATGGACAGTAGGGAAACTGCCTACATTACGCTCGATACCGCACACTCACACAAACATGCGCATCGACGGGGCCTCCGAGCGGACGTCGCGGTGCTGTCAGTAGCGCGTGCCGCGCCGAGACGACTGGTCATGTATAAGTTTTATTCCCAATCTTTTTAAAAATGGCACGAACGTATTGCGCGGTATACGGCTGTTTGAATTTTTAACACAATAAATTCAATAATATAGAATTTCGAACGTGTCGTAACAGAAGAAAGTATTTTTCTGTAAATAATTTGTAATAACGAAGATATTTTTTTAAGTAATAATAGTAGATTTTACAACAAGTGCACAAAACGAACCATTTTTATCCGAGACTTTTAGCAGCCCGAGCCGAAGGCGAGGGCTGATAGTAATGTCGAGGATAAAAATGGTTTTGTGGACGAGTTATAAACTCTGCTTTTCACTTCGATTGCGAGGAAGTAAAACAGTAGTATAAATTGAAGAAATTAATAAACACGCAAAAACAAGAGCTGTTTCCCGCCGCTTTCTTTTTTTGAAATCTTACGACATTGATATTAGACTTGGGCTGCAGACTTATACAGCCAACTATTAATTTGTTTTTTAAATAATTTTCTTAAATTAATTAAATAACCTACCGTAGGTACTTGAATTTAATTTTTATGTCTTTTATGTCTTAAAAAACACATAAGGCAAATAAATTAAAGTAAATATTATAAAATAACAAATTCTATCTATGAACTTCTTATTGCGTTTGGCTGTATGGCTCATTTTCTTTGCCTTAATATAGATACATTAATGCCCTTGTGCACAAAATTCGATTTTGTGCAGCCTATATCCTGCACAAACAAGCACTTTCAGAGCATGAGAAGTGAAAAGGTATTTTTTCATGTTATAGTTTTTTAATTCCTAGGTATCACACGCATTTTCGGGTTGAAACGCGGTACGGTTCGCATAAACTGTTTTCCGTGTTTAAACTATCATCTTTTGTTGATATTAACCGACGCCATAACTACGCCATAAATACTATTTAAATTGTATTTGTAAGTTAATGACATATTTCAATTACTTAGATCGATTGATCACAACAGAATAAAAATGTTTTAATAAAAAAAAACAATATCAACAACATTAAAAGGGACAACCCTATGGCTTCAATGGAGCGTAGGTAATTATGGCATCAACTAGGCTTAGTTTCGCTACTGTCCATTTTTATATTGTGCCAAAGTTGACGCTTTCCCAATAGGCCCAAACTTTAAGGGGGCGTGGCTCGGCGCCTCCGCATGATTTAAGCGAAAAAAAATTAAAATGGTCAGGCGGAAAAGACCCCGATAGTACCTACTGGCGTCTGTACGCAAACTAAGGGTAATACCTAGGGGTCTTAAGCCCGTTATGAACTCAGAATTTGAAGTTAAAAACTTGCTACCTTCAAACATTACATTTTTAATGAGAAGGGAAGGAAACACGTAACTTTTTACCCCTTTGACGATCATCCCATGCGCTTGAGTATAATTCTGCCATCAGACGGAGTGCATCGCAGCAACCGTGCGCAGTGGATATATTTAACTGCATGCAGTTGTACGTTCGACTGCGTTCAGTCATGATATCAACTTCACGCGGTCGGCTGCAGTCGTGTGCAACCGCATACAGTAGTGTGCAGTTGCAACTGTACTGTATGCGGTTAGCGATGGACAGCGTGCGTCGACACTTCACGACTATCCGAATGCGTGAAGTTGAAGTCACGACTGTGTGCAGTAGTTAATATTGACTTCATTATGAGCCTATACTACCTCAGATTAGCAACTCTATTTGTGGTGGTTCAAATTTCGTTTGTAACACTGTTAGAATAAAGTTCTAATCAGCTTGCACTACAAAGCAGTTGTTACGTCAGTCACTGCGGCCGAATAGTGCGAAATGAGTGGTTTTTATTCTTTACAAAATCAAATTTTCGTCTTTTGGAAAAAATAAAAAACATAAGACCTGCTTTATAGTTAGTTCAGTTAGTATGCAAAGTTTCATGATCTAATTTGAAGTACTTTTTGAATACCAGCGGTTTATTGTTCGATTTGGAGGTAACTTTGGGATTTTTTTCTATCGAGAAAATTTTATGAAATCGTGTTTTCGCCAAACATAAGACCTAACATTAAATCCTCAACTTTACCATATATTTATTTCAAAATTAATGCTGCAGTATTTTAGGCGTAACGGAGGATCATGCTAAGCCATTTGAGGTAGTATAGGCCCTTAACTGCATACCTACACTGTATGCGGTTGCAGCACACGACTGCGGCCGACCGCGTGAAGTTGATATCATGACTGAACGCTGTCGATCTGACAAACTTTAATTCCACAATATCTTAGGCTGCTATCAGACAGACTGCATCGCAGCAAATTAAAGTTTGTCAGTTCCTTGTCGTCTTATTTTTCTGAAGAGGCAGAGAAACCGACAGTAAAACGATATAATTAAAACATAACTTACTCCTAAATGAATCATTCTTTAAACTGAATTCAATGAGTTTTATCAGGTTCGTTGTGTTTAAAGTTAAATTTTTGTTGCATCTTTCGTTCACAAATTGTATATAGGTGTCGATCTTTTCCCCAAAAGCAGTAGCAGTATGACAATCTCTGAAAGCAAATAAATTTATAAATACATGATTAGAACAATTGAGTAGGTACCTAATCAAATAAAAATAAAAAGTTTACGAAAGTTCGTTAGTTCGTTCGTTCGTTAAAGTTCGTTCGTTTCGTGGTGTCGATTCTGTTGTGCACAAACTAAACTTAATTCAGGCTATTGCTATCTTTTTCTCTCTAATAAAACGAGCACGAGACGGACGTAATTTAGAGCTGTCAAATTTAGTTGGAACTAATATTTTCATACAAATGAAGGGTGCACGTAAAACCATGTCGACTAAAAACACGGTGAAGCGCAAGGCATTAACTAGTTTGACATCTCTAACTTAGTTCATAGCGTGTTCATAGCTATAGCCGTACTTTTCTCGCACTGCCTTTTAGTAAAAGATATTGCTATCTTTTACTAAAAGGCAGTGAGAGAAAAGGACGGCTATAGCTATGACTAACTAAACTTAATTTAGGCTATTGCTAGCCTAAATTAAGTTTAGTTTGTGCACAACAGAATCGACACCATTGTCTAGGAATCTATAACTATGTCTATACTTCTACACTAACATTATAAAAAGGAAAGACTTGTATTTTTGTATGTAACGAATAAACTTAAAAACTACTGGACCGATTTGAAAATTCCTTCACCGTTGGGAAGCTAAACTAACCCCGAGTAACATAGGCTACTTTTATCCCTGTATTCCCACGGGAACGGGAACTACACACACGGGTGAAACTGCGTGACGTCTGCTAGTATAAGCTAAAATCACATTATTTTGTCAGCATTAATTCACAAATAGCTAGGTGGTAGGTATTACCGAGTTCACGTTCGGAACAATTTTCTTTTTTTTTCAAGTTCCCCTAACCCGGTTCGGAATAAACCGAGTTCACTGACTGTCTGCCACTTTTGACCATTATGCCAATTGATAAGGTTGTAAAGAGGTCGACCGTTAGTAAACTCGGTAGTAAGAATAGTTGACAATCGCATGCTTTCATCTTCAATGGGATTCTGATATCGTATGCCTGCTTAAAGTCACTACACACACGCCTGTCTTCTCCAAAGGATCTGGCCGAGGTGTAGTTTAAGCGTGGGCCAGACTGTTGTAAAAAATCCCTCCACACGAATCAATCAAATTAATCCAATTATGTACGATCCAAAAAATAGGTCCTCCGACATCCGAAGTGTTCAGCTCGTTTCTAGTTTGCAATTGGTTCATACGATTTCTTTACAAAAAGTCGCTTTACTCCATTCCCTCGCAATTTAAACTGAACCTCATACATAGTTAGGGATTAGGTACATATTTAAAATGCTAACTTACCCAGTTACAGGTTCACCAGGATATAAGTGTAGTTTAACGGTGTTATTGAAGCATTTGTGCCATTCTAGTCTCTTCTCCTAAAATAAATAAAGTATGGAGTAAAAACATGGTTACTAAACTCCTGAAACAGTTGGGTAGGTAGTTAAGTGTACCTACTGTAGTCAACCACGAAAGCCGATAAACACTACATAGGGGCAAATCTTTTAAAAACGCTGTTTGTAAATCTTCATCTAACTAAAAATACCTATAAGCAGCATGATTATTCTGGCACGTGGTCATAGTCGGAATCATCGCCGCACAATTGTTTTTGCTACCTATAATACAATATCCACAGAAAAGGAGTTTGAATTATTTGCCCAACTTCCGCCATTTTATATTATTTTCAAGATAGCAGCCACTGATAAACTAATATGAAATGATAGCTGGCATCAACACAAACAAATCTATACTTCTATAGGTACTTAATATTACAAAGAGGAAAAATTGTTTGTGTGTTTGTTAAGATTTAACTCTAAAACTTCTCGACCGATTTCAAAAATTCTTTCAGCAATGGATAGCAGAGCAGCGGTGGCCCAGTGGTAGCGGCCCCGACTTACGAACAGTAAGTACTGGGTTCGAACCCAGACAGGCGCATTACTTTGTGTAATTTATTTCATCACCACTGCTCTCAAAAACGGTGATGGAAAACATCGTGAGGAAACTGGCATGTCCTAGAACCAAAAAATTCGAAGACATGTGACATCTACAAACCCGCACGGGCCCACGTGGTGGATTATAGCCCACTCCCTCTCATAGAGAGGAGGCCTGTGTCCCAGCAGTGGGACCATTAATAGGCTGGTGATGATTATGATGAATGGATAGCTACATTATCAGCGAGTAACATATGCTATATTATTTTATCCCCGTACTCCCACGGGAACGGGAACTACGCGGGTGAAACCGCGTGACGTCCGCTAGTATTGTATAAGACAAAATCTTCTAACTAAAGTGTCACGTTTTCGAGACACACCTTCAAAAATAACAACCTTCACAATCAGCACAACTTTGATAGCTCATATTTTATCTCGGAAACATGACGCTTTAAAAGATTTACTTTTGATTCAATACTAGTTTGTATTGATACCAGTTATTGATCAATATGGGTTCTATCATCATCATCATCATCAGCCTATTAATATTCCCACTGCTGGGACACAGGCCACCTCTCTATGAGAGGGAATGGGCTATAATCCACCACGCGGGCCCAGTGCGGATTGGTAGATGTCACATGTGTTCGATTTGTTTGGTTCTAGGACATGCCGGTTTCCTCACGATGTTTTCCTTCAGCGTTTTGAGAGCAGTGGTGATGAAATAAATTACACAAAGTAATGCGCCCCTGTCTGGGTTCGAACCCACGACTTACTGTTCGTAAGTCGGGGCCGCCACCACTGGGCCACCGCTGCTCTCATATGGGTTCTATAAAAAAAAATGGCGACGGCCACAGTTCATGCAAAATTCTTCCAACTCTTTAAAAATGTTTACCAACAGTAAGTACGCTCCCGAAAATATCTCTCAAGCGCCGAAGTAATCATGCTGCTTTCCTTTTTTATCTATTTATATTTTTAATGAATTCTTGACGTTACTTGTTTCTGACATGAGATTGCGACAAATTTTTGTTGAGATATTAAATTGTGAAATGTACTTATTGAAAAAAATGGCGGCATCAGTTGTGATTTTAGCCACGAGCCTTGTCCAGCTATACCAGCTATAGGTACTTACGCTCAGTATTGGATCATCTTTCGTACAAGTTACATTTGCTTCAGTTGGCTTAGTTGGGTTCCCTTCCGCCAAAACTGAAAAAGTAACGTAAATTTTTTATTTAGTTGAAGCGTAAGTACTTAGGTACTATCGAGGACACTCCCGCCTGACCATCACTAAGCTAATTTTTGCTTGCACTCGCAACCTTAGACTATAGAAAAAAGAACGCAACATAGAAACGCTCTCTAGCCCCGCCCCGTTGACTTTGTATAGAAATAATGAATGAATAGATACCGAATCGGCCGAGCGCACTGACGACGCACGCCAAACGAGAGTTATTGTTATTTTGCGCGCCAAAGTTGAGGCTTTCCTAACAGGCCTAAACTTTAAGGGGGCGTGGCTCGGCGCCTCCGCATGATTTAAGCAAAAAAAAATTAAAATGGTCAGGCGGAAAAGACCCCTATGTACAATGCCATTAGTCAATTTTTCACACCACCTGCTCGAAAATGACAAATTATATGTCAAGCAACCTTAACCTAAAGTGAGTCATTAGTGGCCGGGGGCACAGCCGGTCAATAATGTTGTACTGGATTTCATTATGACCCGCTGGTCAATAATGTGATTTGAATTTGGAATCTCACATGTTCAGCTAAATTGGCAGTAAGTATAGTACTAACAAACACCCTTTGGTGCCAGAAAGAGGAAAGCTATTCTCGATTTCCTACAAAATCATAACGACTGCTTCATCATATCGTTGCCATGTTTTCGAAGACATAATATTGTAAGAATAATAAATACCGTACCGCGCCGTAATACCGTAATAGTATAATAATTAATAATTGGCTGTAACATTAGTTAATTTATTTTAAGTAAACTGCGCTAAGATTGCTGTGGATTTTGTGAATAAATAAATAAATAATAAAACCTATCCATACCACAGTTTTTTTTTTTTTACTACACATTTTATCAAAAATACTCTATTTTCACGAGCGTCTCCAATGACGTTCTAAATTTAATAATTTATTTAATAAATACTTTGTTTTTCGTACTATGGCTATTATTTTCTCACAGTAGGTGTAAAAAGTAGAGTATCCTCCTCTGGGCTAAAGGTGTCTTTGCCTTGGGCTAGCTTGAATCCCTCGCTGCATTCAGGATTCTTGTATTAACTCCACTCTTAACTCCCTCGCAGCACTCGGGAGTTAAGTCACGAATCCTTCATTGCGCTCGAGATTCAATATGGCGCCCGTGACATAAGACACAACTTTAGCCCCTCGGTGCATAATCTACTATTAGTCGACTAACGTTTAGCGCCTAATCTCTCTTTGCCCGATTTGTATGGATAATGTTTTCCCTAACACATTTGATTTTAAATAAGGAAACTGTTCTGTAACGGGCAGAGCTGATATCATTTTGAAATAGGTACCTACATGACAAATCAGTTTGGATAATAAATTGCGCATTTTACCCCTGAACCATCTAGATAATTCTAGATCAAGCTGCAAAGCGAATTCGGATACAGTAAAAACCTGATCGGAAATTACCTAGTAACGAAATATAGAAATAAAGATACCTACCTATGTTTAGTAGTCGCTTTAGGTAGATAATCGTTTTCGTTAAAATGAAATGAAATAATTCCTATTAATCTTTGAATGAGCAAGTCATTCCTGTGCCAAGGACACATGGGTATTTTCACTAACACACTGCGACAATTGCTAAACATTTAGGTATATCAGTATCGTTGAAAATTCTAAGCAGCGATTTTATTTATACATTCATTGATGTCAACCAACGTGGAATGATCACAAACAAATTGGTTTGTTTCAGAAACATATTGTCCTCTTCGCTAAGAGGAGGAAAATATACCTACCTCAAATTACTTAGTAACTATTAATTCAATAGGCATTAATTGCCATCTACATTACAACTACAAGTATAAATATGTTTGTAATTTCAAAATAACACCTTGTTACTGAATGCATTATAGTTATTTATGCAACTGTTGTATAATGAGGGGTATTAAAACACGAATGTGGGTTTATCACACGAGGCGAAGCCAAGTGTGATAATAGTATCACATGAGTGTTTTAATACCTAATTTTGGATTGTTCAATTATCAAAATTCACAAAGCTTGTGTCACTCATTTTTGTAAACAACAAAGTACGTAATAAAATACTAATATCCAAATGTCGAACAAAAATGGCGGGATACGACGTGAATTCGAATTAACCTATAAGTTTTTTTTTTAATTACGGCGCTGTGGTAGTGAATCGCACGTGCTAGACGTTCGATTCACTACCACATTCGATGTTTTTTTTTAAAACGAGTTGCATAATGAAATTCAGTACAACATTATAACACCCGTTTGGGTAACACCCAAACGGGTGTTATAATGGTTATTATGACACTGGCTGTTTTAATGTTGGCCATAAGCTAACTGTTTCAGATACCTTTATAGAGGATTTATAGCATGGGTGTAGATAGTAGACATGGGTAGCTCGCGAATGAGAGATAAAATTGAACTAGCTCTTTAATTACAGTCTAGCTCTCAGTAGCTCAGTCGTTCGCGGAATAGCTCACTAGTTCATTTAGCTCAACGGCTCATTGACTCTATACTCTGTGGCTTTGCGAGTTACGGCTCAATACGTCATAGTAAAATAACTCTTATCATCGTTGTTTTAAAAGAAAAAATGCTTTAGCACTTACAAAAGTAAGAAAATCCTTATGGAATAATAGTTTGTAATTTTGTAAACAAAACAAACCAATTAATCTAGTTTTGTCTAATCTATAGCTCGCAACTAAGTTAAATGAACTAAAGAACTTCAAAGATTATAAAGAGCCACTGAGCTAGTTGTCTCGTTTGACTTGCTTAGAGTAGCGCGCTGCGCGGCTCAATTTGATCTGTAGCTCGCAAGTAAATCAATTGAGCTCAAGAGTTAAAAGAGTTATTCGGTGAGCTAAAGAGCTAAAAGAGTGATACAGCTCTTTTGATCAAAAGAGCTGTATCTCTCTTTTCTTTTCAGTGAGCTACATTTCGCATGCCTAGTAGATAGTTTAAGCTTAGTATAAAAGGGTGTAAATAGCTTTTTCATTACTCATACTCTGAAAGTAGGTCTGAAGTTGCCTGAGGAGCGGGTTGAAAGTAATACTTTTCAGCCCTAGGGAGAATCGTTTTCAACTGACAGCTGTCAAATTATTAAAAAAAAAATGGTTCATTTTTCTATTGAACCATGTTCCAACTTTCTATACAGCCACGATGTAAAATTGAAATAACATAAAGTTAAGTATTAATTAAAGAATATATATATTTTAAATATCTTTATTATAATTAAGTTTCAACTATTTCTTTAAAATAACATAGATTTGGGAAAAATATTTACCATTTTTCGATGATGAAAATGAAAAATAGGTATTGGCTGAATAGCTGGCCGGCCACAGAAAAAAAAAGTAAAATAGGTGGGAAAGCGGCAATAGGGTAGATGACACCATAAAGCAATAATTCCAAGACACCTTTCTCTAAAAAAACACTTTATTTTGGGCCTGAAAACACGATTTATTTTCAATTAATTGCCAAATTCGATTTTTAGTTGCTTTGAAATCAATAAATAGTCGAGTCATTGGGTTGAATAAACAGTAACGTCACAGTAGGCTATTGCCATGCAAAGTCTATTAAAGAACCGCGTTTTGACAGCTCTTAAAAAGTATCTCAATTGATTGGTGTGTCATCTACCCCATTCGAATTCCGATCTTCATTAGTTTTTTAGGGTTGTATGTTTTTTTTTTACTTTCCTTGTATTCGTAATGAAAAGCACAGTGTTTACCTCGGGTAAAGACTTATTTAGTCCCTCGAGCTACACACATCAACACGGTCTAGGGATATTTCATACTCAATTAAATAACTCGAAAAGTACTGGCCGCATTGGAATCTTTTATACACCGATTTGTTTGTAATTTATCTCAGACTAATTCCAAATTCAAATTTTTGAAAATTCTTTTGTTTCGGTGGCATAAAAATGTCTTGATGTATAGGAGAGGGAATTTTCATTTGTGCGAAATTTAGAAAACAATACGTATTACGTTTAGTTACAGTTTTTTTTCATTTTTAAACGAAAGATAAAGTTAAAATTGAGGTACTGTAGCCATGCAACGCCGACATTTGACGAGGGCGGAGATGTTACGAGCTGTGGGAATGCTGGAAGCTGGATCTGTTCAGCGTAATGTTGCTGAGGCCATAGGGACCCATCAAAATGTAATTTCAAGATTGTGGACAGGCTATCGTGCCACAGGTGAAGTAGCGGAGAGGCACCGGGGGCCAAGTCGCATCACTACCCCCAGACAAGACCGATTTTTGCAAATTACTGCGCGAGCACAACCAAATGCAACGGCGACTCAATTGGTCCAAAGGCTGCGAGTGGAACACCAAGTGCTTGTGAGTGACCAAACTGTAAGAAGGCGACTGCATGAAAGCAATCTACGCTCTCGTAGACCACTCCGGGTCCCACCTTTACGGAGAAGCAATCGTGGACGACGATTAGAATGGGTTCGGAACCACGTGGACTGGGGCCGTGACCAATGGTCCAATGTGCTGTTCACGGATGAATCCAGGTTCGGCTTCCATCCAGATTCACGAAGGACGCGTGTTTGGCGAGTTCCTGGACGATGGAGCCGTGTCCAGAACCCTCAGGAAGTTCACCCATACCAAGGAGGAACAATTATGGTTTGGACAGGAATTCGTCTTGGAAGACGGACGGATCTCGTTTGGGTGCGGGGCAATATGACGGCAGAACGATACGTCCAACAGGTGCTGGGGCCCGTAATCTTGCCCCACAGAACACAAATGGGGCAAGATTTCCTGCTCATGCACGACAATGCCCGGGCACACACGGCGAGAACGGTAGCAGCTTGGTTACATACACATAATGTTAGGGCCTTAGACTGGCCTGTTCAATCGCCAGATCTAAATCCCATTGAGCATGCGTGGGATATGCTGCAAAGAAGAGCTCTGAAGGAAGTTCCTGAAAATCTGGCTACAGAAGATCAACTTTTTGCGCACCTCAGAAGGACATGGGACAATATTCCGCAGCAAGACATTGACAACCTTGTTCTGAGCATGCCGAATCGTTGCTGATGTGTTATGAACATCATGGGCGCTTTTTCAGACTACTAACTTCAAGTTTATAAACACAAATTAAATGATTTTTCTATTTTTTTCAGTTTTTACTCACAAATTAAAAGTTAATTTCATATACGGTTTCCGTCTATGCTTCATTTTTTTCCCATAAAATCCTGAATTTTTTATCTATACCTTAACCATTATTAAAAAATGGTAGAATATTAAATAACGTATCTTTTAAATATATACATGTCATATAAATAATTAACACATTGATAGTAATTCGCTTTTTTAAAAATATCCCTAGACCGTGTTGATGTGTGTATTAGCGCCCTCGCTTCGCTCGGGCACTAAACCCCGTCTCGGGACTAAATAAGTTACTTTCACCCCTAGGGTAACAATGTACTATTTCATTCCTCATACTAGGAAAGTAGGTCTAAAGTTGCCTGCGGAGCGGGTTGAAAGTAATACTTTTCAGCCCTAGGGAGAATCGTTTTCAACTGACAGCTGCCAAATTATTAAAAAAAATAGTCCATTTTTCTATTGTACCATGTTCCAACTTTCTATACAGCCACGATGTAAAATTGAAATAAGATACAATTAAGTATTAATTAGAGAATATATCTATTTTTTAAATAACTTTATTATAATTAAGTTTCAACTATTTCTTTAAAATAAACATAGATTTGGGCAAAATATTTACCATTTTTTCGATGATGAAAATGAAAAATAGGTAATGGCTGAATAGCTGTCCGGCCACAGAAAAAAAAGCAAAACAGGCGGGAAAGCGGTCTTCCGTGGTCCGATCTTCATTTGTTAATTGAATGTTTTTATTTTTATTTTCCTTGTATTCGTAATGAAAAGCACAGTGTTTACCTCGGGTTAAAGACTTATTTAGTCCCTCGAACTATTAGCGCCCTCGCTTCACTAGGGCACCAAAGCCCGTCTCGGGACTAAATAAGTTACTTTCACCCCTAGGGTAACAATGTTCTATTACGAAGCCGGTAGGCACTTGTTTCCTGTCATTGCGATATTTTTTTTGTTCTAGACCATACCTGGGAACCTTGTTACGGAGATATTGGGGGTCAAAGTTCTAACTCTTTCACAAGTTTTTTTTTAAATACCTACAAGGTTTTAATGTTGTAACTTTATTTTAAATACTTCCACGACTGCCGTAGTGTTCGATGCATCCACCAGAAAAATGTTTTGAGTGCATTACATTAAGTTTTACCGTAAAACGTGATTTTTTATCCCAAAAAAAGAGTAGTTTCCCAGCAATAATGTTTGCTTTGGGTTACTTAGTTTGATGTACAGAATGCTTGGTTGACGGCTTCGTTATTGCTCTGTTAACACCTTGTATACGGCAGGTACCTATAACAATTTATTATTTTAAAAATGTCTGTCTGTCGCACAGTGTGTTATGGGAGCCGAGTTGCGGTCATCACCATTTTCAATGCTTATTAGAAAGACATTCCTATGAAATAACGTTTAAAAAAATCCCGGTGACTTTACCTATAGTAGTTTTTGAGAATTAAAAAAAAATAGAGAAAAGTCCATAGAAACCAAAAAAAGTGATTACTTCCATTCTATCTATTATTTTATTAAAAACTGATAAGCGGTATAATAGAACATGACGAAAGGAACAAATTAACGTATAAATAACTGGTTAATCAAACTCGTGTAAGCAGTTTTTTTATTTTTTATATCATTTCATAATCTTTTTTTTTCTGGCGAAACTTTGCATGGTCGTATTTTCTTTTAGTGTATTTATATTGTATACATGTTTATGTATATTAAAAAAAAAACAGAGGCTACAAAGGCTGGGCACCAGAGATATCGATTTTCAAAGATTTTCTTAGGGTTGTCAACAAAGTAAGTGATTGTAACATTTTGTTTTTTTTTTTATTTCTTTTATGATGGGCACCGTGTGGTATTGGGAAGGGGTCCGCCCTCGTTAAGCTATGCTAAAACCTAATACTCATACACGATGTCCGGAGAAGCGGGGGTGAGGCGTCATGGAGCCGACAAAGACCCATGGTGCTGCTTAGCCTCAACAGGAGCTGACCCATCCTGTTGGGGGATGTCATCTCGGGCCTCGACCGAGTGACTTAGTGCAAGAGGGACATGAGGGCGCCAACCCTCATGTTGGTCAGCGAGTGGCAGATATAGGTACTCTTCACTCTCCGGGTGTACCTGTTAACATGCTAGGAGACCAATTATGCAAAGATGATCGACCCGTAGCATTGACTCTGCTAGATTTATTTAATTTGTTTGAAACAGAAGCATATAAACGAGGCCCGAAAGTTCGGCCTATGGACCTTTCTCCAGCTGAGAGGACAGCCATAATTTTAAACGCCCTGTACCCTAAAGGCACACCTGATTCCATAAATAGAGATTTGGATTCCTTGGGGAAAACTACTACAAGATTTTTGTGTAGATGTGAAGAACTACATATATAAAGCAAGTTCTCGAAATCGTGTAAGGTTTCTGAAGAAAAACAAAAACTGGCTTTCAACCAATCTCATCTCAAATGCAATAACAAACGATACGATAAATGTACTAGGTATTTAATATAATGTCACAATTATTATTACGTACAACCCTATTTCCATAGAAATTCCTAAAATACATAGAAACGATTTATCTCCTTTGCCCCATGAGTTTAGTTTGTGAAATTTTGGAATATGATTACTAACAGTGGTGAGTATATTATGTGAAAAAATAAAATGCTACATCGCCATAGTTTTATAAAAAAAAAAAAAAGTGAAATGAAGAAAAAAAATCCTTACTCTTCAATAATTTAAGCTACAACCCTCTAATTTAACATGTAGTTATATAAAATCATACAACATCATTATCACATAAAAAGAAAACTAAAAAATTTATATTTTTTGAGTAATCTTGAAATTAAGATTTTCTTAAGGTCATTGACCTTTCACTAAAAAAATCATATCTAAATAACTAAGCAAAAAAATACCGTAGGTATTTTTAGCAAGGCTGTATCATGGCTAGATCTATCGAATGGACCCATAAAAGAGACATGACCGCAACTCAGGTCCTATAACACACTGTGTGTCGGTTTAGTTCGGCGAACAGCTAGACCGATTTTGACGGGACTTATACTGACAGATAGCTAGATAAAAATAATGCAGACAGAGAGAAAGTCCGTCTTGTGAGGGCTTAACCTTCCATTTTAGTAACGATAGGTGAAATTTTTCATAATACTTAGAGTTCTATTCTTTTCAAACCTCAAACTTATAAAACAAGTCGTGGTGTGATGAATCTTGTTCTGCTGTTACCTACGAGGATAAGGCATCAGAGAACTTTATATGAGAACTGCTACGGAATACCGTTATAATAATTTAATTTCATGTAATAATAACAATACAACATATTCATAATATGTTACAGGGAAAAGGCCCAGCAGAATAAATCAATTTAATGTCGTAAATAATAGCAACGCACGAAGTCATTGCAATTAGCTGATAAGCTGGGTAATTGTCAATGTTTATTCCTACAATTGTACCTACGTTTGGATCTTTTCAGACGTAATGGCGGCGTTGGAATTGTTGAAATTGCGTTTAAACCCAAAACAAAATTTCTAATTATACAGAGCGTCCCACGGATATATACCGCGCGGAAGGAAATATACCTTAAATAATGTATATAGAAAATTTTAATAAAATATTATTATTCTAATATTATTATTCCTTTTGATTTTAAAAATAATAATAATGATTATCTTAATAAAATATTATTATTCTATATTATTATTCATTTTGATTTTAAAAATAATTAGAACCGCGTTCAATGATTTTTAAATATCAGTTCCAATAGTGAAATCATATGTAGTGATTCATTTTGATGTTGATAAGTAATTAATGTTGGTAAAACGACCATGTGTGTCCTACGTCAGAGAATGAGTTGTTCTTCCAGTAGGATTCATAGGAATTAATTATTTAGTCATAATTAATAATGGTTTTTTATGCACATAAGGTAAACCCAGGTTAATCCTTATTTACTAAGTTAATGTTGAGGTTTAGTTTTACCTAAGTGTTGTTGTGGTTTAAATCATAATTGCAATTTTACGTTATACCTAATGACTAGGGACGGGGCTGTATGCAACATAAAATATCGTAATATGCATGCAAAATGCATCATAAATACTGGAAATATGCAATAAAATTGCAAAATTGCAATATAAAATTAAAATAAATAAGTACTACAAAGTAATGTATTTTTACAAAATAATTAGGTACTAACACAAATTGCTATATTTTCGACGAGATGTTTTCATTTTTGTTCTTGAAAACTAACAATAGTACTCGTATTAAATTATACTGTCACTTACGGGATATCTTCAGTGATTGTTCATTTTTTTCAGCTTCCGATATTTCGACGCTGTTGCAAGCACCATGATCGCGGGAGATAAAATGATGATTGATGATGATAATGAATTATCACGGAAGATATCCCGTAGGTGACCGCCGCAAAAGTTTAGTTCTAAACCGTGAATGCTTAAAACAGTACTCGTACTGTTAAAAATTAATTAATTCTCAGCAGCATTAAAGTTCATTATTTGCAGTTCCTCTAACGCATTTTTTGTATTTTTCTAGTTAGAAACAGAAACAAATTAGGGAAATAAATGGCGAAAAAAATGCATCACAAAATTTTTTTTTTTGAAAAAATACGCAATAATTATCTTGAAAATATACTAATAATACGCAACTATGCATGCGCTATAATACGGTCTCTAATAATGATAGATCTAGGTCGCTATTCAGTAAAAAGTGGTACATCAATTAAAGGTAGTTTCATTTAAAAATAGTACTGCTTCTAACAAACATTCAATGATACTTCTATAGTTGGTGCCAGTTAAGATGAGAATAGCGGTCATTGCCCTTTCCCTAATATCTCTTCGTACGAACCAAAATAAATAAACCATGTATCGTTTTTCATTACAAAAGATGTTGAAGATCACGATAGATGACGACTTGAACAGGCTTATTTTTGGTTTTCAAAGTTAAGAAGTTTAATAAATGTAGGTCAATGACAGCTATTCTCATTTTAACTGGTACCAACTATGCGTATAGTATAGGTAACCCTATTTCTAAGTATTTTTTTTTTATTTATAGAGAAAAACGTTGCCCCACACTGGGAATCTATTCTAACTGGTGGGTGGGTTTTATAAACTGCACTTAAACTCATACACAAACAGCCAGACCCCGAGAAAACTACCTGTATCTCATACAAATATTTGGTCATCCTGTAAGTAATCGTTATTCTATTTAAAGAGATTTCCATGATTGAAAACTTAAATGTTGAAGATTCAAATTCGCGATGAACATTAATAAAAAACAATCATATTTACACACATAAATGACGAAGGAGAGAATAAAAAAATATTAAGCAAACGGTTTTTATTTCAACCTATTGTGATAATATTCACACTCATTTTCAGTAGTGCTCATTTTCAGAAGTTCTATTTTGAGAAGTGCACATTTTGCGAAGTGCACATTTTGCGTCAAGTGCACATTTTGCGTCAAGTGCACATTTTGCTTTGTGCACATTCTGCGTCAAACCCTCTGAGACATTCAGGACCAAGAACATTCGGAAGACCCTGGTTCCAGGTTCCTGTCTATATGGAGCTCAAACTACCAGTAAATTGAACCCTGCTTCCATCGCCGGCAGGTGGCATTTTTTTTAGTTTATTAAATAATAATTTAACATGTTACTTACCACCAAAGGACACACATGATATACAAATAACTACGACCACGAACCGACACATGTTTACGGCACTAAGGTTCAACGCCCAATGTACTACAGACTGCGTGACATGGTCATAATTAACTTATTTATACACAATATTGTAATATGATTTTCTTCCTTAAATGGTACGTGCGGCAATACCCATTATTAATCATAAATATGCGAAACACTTTTCCGGCATTACATTTAAAATTAACTTTTCCCTATGATCAGTGCGATTTTCATTTTATTATTGTGATCGTCATATATAATATCGAAATGCCTAATATGGTCACGGTGAAGAATTAAAAAAAAGACCTGACTTGAAAGAACAACTCATCATTATCTGCCTACCCTTTTCCCTACTGCGTTCGGCGTCGCCCTGCGTACGCGCAACGTCTCACCCGATCATACTTAAGGGCCTATACTACCTCAAATGGCTTAGCATGATCCTCCGTTACGCCTAAAATACTGCAGCATTAATTTTGAAATAAATATATGGTAAAGTTGAGGATTAATGTTTAGCGAAAACACGATTCTATAAAATTTTCTCGATAGAAAAAAAAAAATACAAAGTTACCACCAAATCGAACAATAAACCGCTGGTATTCAAAAAGTACTTCAAATTAGATCATGAAACTTTGCATAATAACTGAACTAACTATAAAGCAGGTCTTATGTTTTTTTTATTTTTTCCAAAATACGAAAATTAGATTTTATAAAAAAATAAAAACCACTCATTTCGCATTATTCGGCCTGCAGTGACTGACGTAACAACCACTTTGTAATGCAAGCTGATTAGAACCTTATTCTAACAGTATTTCAAACGAAGTTTGAACCGCCACAAATAGAGTTGCTAATTTGAGGTAGTATAAGCTCTTAAAAGTGATGTGAAATGCGCAATGTGGCATTGCGCATCTCGGAAGCTCTCAATACATAACTGGCCTTATTCCAGTAATTGTAAACGTCAATGTGTGCCTATTGGCCTTGTTTTGTTCCGTCTCATACTGATGTAAAGGGAAAAAATGCACACTATGTTTTTCCTACTCCTCCGCTATGCTTTTCTGATGAATTTCGTTGCGGGATCCAAGACAGTTAAATTGTTTTCAGAAGTTGCAGTGGTTAGGGACCAGTGTGGCGGGTTTTCCATAAAAAAACTCGCAACACACCTCTCGGTACTTGGAAACTTTCTTGAAAATTCTCTTTAATAGTTTATATTAAACCACAGAGTGAAAACTCAACATTCCCATGAAAACAGCGTTTGACATCGATCAATCAAATAATTTTTATCAGCGCTATTTGACATGACTAAATAGGATAAGCAAAAATAACATAGAATATGCATAGAATTATCATCGTTTAAGATGATCAAAATTTAGGGTATAAAAATGAATAATATAAATAAAAATTGCATTGAACTGCCTCGGGTGAGACGATAAATTTTAGTTAATCGTAAAACAAGCAAGAAAAGCAAGCTTTAGAATACTGCTTGAAAGATCCCACTTTACAACAAGTAATTGGCGAAACGGGAGTAAAAAACACAAGAATATTTACGTCGAATATTTTCACAGAATGCCGCATGCCCATTAAAAAAATATACTTGTACTCATTCTGAAGGCAGAATAAATGATAAAAAAGAAGAACCTAATTGTTTAGTAAATATGAAAGAGGATTCCAATGCTCCTAAACAAAAAAATATAAGAGTTAGAAAAGTCCGCCCGCAGAAAAAATAAGAATATATAAATGTTGACTATCCGTGTGTAGGAAAAATCATTCATAGTGACACAGTGGCACAAACTGATGTAAATCATCAAAAAAAGAATAAAAGAACTAATAGTTTTAGAAAAAAAATGCTAACACGCAATCAAAAATAAAATGTGCTGCCGATGAACATCAAAAAAAAAATATCAATCGAAAAACAAAATCTGCATGCCCTTGCATAGGAAATGAATTAGAAAATATGCCAACACAAAAATGTAATGGATTGCTAAGAAAACGAAGGGGTCGAAGAAAAACCGGTAGTTTATAGTCTTGGAAAGTAAATAAACATTGTGAAGTAGCTGATCCAATTAAAATCAAACCTTACAAACAAACAAAATACATTAGACTGCGTAAATCCAAATGAAAATTGTAGAGCTTGCAAAAGGGATTTTAAGGTCACAAAACTTGATAAAGAAGATAATCAAACAGGAGAAACTTGTAAAAAAAAAAACAAAAAGAATCAAGGAAACAGTCCAGAAGTGAACGTTTTATTGCAATCCCAGAAATCGCTGATGATGGAACAGGAGATCTAATTATCAGGTTAAAAAAATAATCTCTTGTATTATAGGATGTTAATTTATTTAGTAAAGTGAATAATTAATGTTCTCATCATAGAATGTTATGGAATCCTTTTGATACAGACGAAGTAAGAAAAATAAAATGTATATTTTCATTTATTCGTGATCGACTCAAAAGAACTTCGGAAATCTGGGGTAGATCAGAAGCCACTAAGAAAAAGGGTTGTTCTTTGACAGGTTTAAATGAAAAAACAAAAGTATACAGTGAATAATACAAACTATCACAGAAGGAGCGGATTGCAGTTGCCGCTGAAAAAAAGTCGAACTAATAAAACAAGTGCAATTAAACTAGCACACCAGATGAAGCTACTGATACGAAGTGTTTTGCTGATTTTCTTTCAGGTTTTATTCATTTGGATGAGGGTATTGTAGGATGTCTCATTATGGTACTGTTTAAAATAATTACACAGCCAAAAAGAAGTTACAGGCATACTCGACTATGGATGAAAGATCCACAGCATACGTTGCAACGATTGCAGATGTGGGCAGAATACAAGTGGAAAGTCCAAAAGTTTTACATGAGCAAGTTTTATCTGAGCCTTTGACGGATCAAAGGCTCAGATACTATGAGCATAACTTTGGACGAGGCTAAAGAGACGACCGTTTATAAAGCATTTGCTAGCAAAGGTAGAACTCAAAAAAAGAGACAAATGATTGAAGCCCAGAGTAGAAGAAGACGGAAAAGAATTAGACAAAGATCTAAAAGAGCTATCGAAGGATGCCCCGATATACTTTTGGTGACTATGAGGAAAACACCATGTTTGTGGGTGTACCACATATGTCCAGACTTTTATCCACGATTCTTGAGTTTGAGGTCGAATTGTATTCAGTTTTACCAAACGTTCTTGTTTTGTTTTGCTGTCGTGTTTTGGACGCCTTGTATTTTGTGCATGGAACTGTGTCGTAGCTGTATGTGCTGTTTAACATGTATCTAGCGTTTGTGATATTTGTCAAGAATAAAGTTGTTTTTTTTTTACGTTTTCTTATATTTTCGTCACACAAAAACGATTTTAAACCGATCAAATACGAGCATTGTTCTGAATGTGCGAAATAACATTGCGTTTCAGTCTCGTAGCATCAGATGGTAGCCATGCCGTCAATATTTATGGCTAGATATGTCGACGCACTAATCAGTGACTCACAGGAGCGTACTTTCCGATGCTGAAGATTTATCATGTTACCTCCCGAAATCGAACCAGTACTGCCCTTCACCATAGTTTTCTAAATGGCCTTGTTCTCGGCAGACCCTGGTGGTGCTAGGTGGTATGATTAGCAAGTTCGTTGGGTTCGATTCCCGGGTCGGGCAGCGTTATTGCTTTTTCCATTAGGAATTCATGTATGTGTATGACTGTTGCATTCAATATGTCGTGTCTCCTTAACTTGTTTTATTCTTTTCAGTTTTTATTTAAAGTTATTAATTATTTTTTACGCAATCGGGTTTTTTTTATTTTTATTTTACACTTTTTAGTTACTTAGATAAACCATTTTAAAATCCTCATGATGAGCCCTTTATCTAACCGTTAAGGCTGCAGAGCGTGCCAAACATTTGAATTTGGCGCCAAAAAAACCGCCGTTTTGTTTTTTTATTATTTAGAAATACCCAGTGCCACTCTCACACAGTAATTACAAATCTAACGACACCTTTCAGCTGAAATCTATCGAGCCGTTCAGGCCACAGAGCGTGTCAAACAATTATACATACATACTCTCGAAAAGCATAACCCTCCTTCTGGCGCAGTCGGGTCAAAAATGTCTCGCGCCGGCGGCAAATCTTTATTGTGATTGGCCGCCGTGACCGAGAACGTTCAGGACTATTATTACTAACTATTCTAAAAAAAACTCAATTAATTAGTTCATTTGTATTTAATCATAATCAACAAATTAATCTTTTAAAAAAGGGCAGCGTTAGAATACATGGCATCCAGAATAAAGTAGCAAAAACTAAATATGCTATTCGTTTAGTTTGTTTAGCACGAGAGACGCGTTTGGCACCTGGTAACGTATTGTCTACAAAGAAACGCCGCTTTATCGGCTTTATAGAGCTAAAGAGATCTTTACAGTGGACTTCAAAATTTTCAGAATGATGTTGAATTTTCCTAAAGATGGACCCTTGCCAAAATTTTCTTTTATCAGGCACTTCTTTTTGTTTTATCTTAGACTTGCATTTGCCTCTTGTACGTTTCTGAATTTTAGTTTTATTAGTACTTTTTCGTTTTCTCTGTGAGAGTCGTCTAATATAATTTCTTTTTTTGTTTTCTAGCTGAGTTGTTTTATTTAGAGGCATAAATTCAAAATTATAATTATATTGTGTTGTTTGATGTTTGTTTTTATTTTTTGATTGAGGTTTTGAAATTTCTAAATTCTCTCTCTTGTCACCACCAAAACGTTGCATTGCATGTAACAAACAATCGCAACAGGCACGAAGTTTTTTCTTAATATATCCTAAATAGGTAGAATGTTGTTTTAAAGGATATTTATATGATGTAAATGATTTCTCACTAAATTCTAAGATACTATGTAATGAACCATGTCGATTGCGTTGTATCTTAGAAAATGGAGCGCTTTTCATAGGGCAATGAATGGGTTTTTTTGCAGGACATTTCACGTGTTGTAATACAGGATATTTATTGTGTTGTCTTGCAGGATAGTTATTGTGTTGTTTCTTAGGGTATTGATTGTGTTGTTTCATAGGGTATTGATTGAGTTGTTTCATAGGGTATTGACCGTGTTGTTTCATAGGGCATTGAATGTGTTTTTTTGCAGGGCATTGAATGTGTTTTTTTGCAGGACATTCGATGTATTGTTTTGCAGGACATTTAATATCTTGTTTCACAGAACGTTCGATGTGTTGTCTCGCAGGATATTTATTGTGTTGTCTCGCAAGATATTTATTGTGTTGTTTCATGGGGTATCTATTGTGTTGTTTCACAGGGCAGTGAGTATGTTTTTTTGCAGGACAATCGATGTGTTGTTTTGCAGGACATTCAATATCTTGTTTCACAGGACGTTCGATGTGTTGTCTTGCAGGATATTTATTGTGTTGCCTTGCTGGATATTTATTGTGTTGTTTCATAGGGCATTGAATGTGTTTTTTTGCAGGACATTCGATGTGTTGTTTTGCAGGACATTTCATGTGTTGTAATGCAGGACATTTCATGTGTTGTTTTGCAGGACATTCAATATCTTGTTTCACAGGACGTTCGATGTGTTGTCTCGCAGGATATTTATTGTGTTGTCTTGCTGGATATTTATTGTGTTGTTTCATAGGGCATTGAATGTGTTTTTTTTGCAGGATATACGATTTGTTGTTTTGCAGGATATATAATATTTTGTTTTACAGGACGTTCGATGTGTTGTCTCGCAGGATATGGATTGTGTTGTTTCATAGGGTATTGAATGTTTTGTTTTGGAGGGCATATAATGTATTGTTTCGCAGGAAATTCAATGTGTTGTTTCGCCGAACATTCACAGAGTTGTATCGTAGGATATTCAATGGGTCGTATTGCATGACTTTCATGTTGGCATGTATTGTGTGTGTGTTTTGCAGGACATTTAATATCTTGTTTCACAGGACGTTTGATTTGTTGTTTCGCAGGATATTTATTGTGTCGTGTCTTAGGCCATTCATTGTGTTGGGTCATAGGACCTCTATTGTTACATTCAGACAGAGTGTTTTCACATATACTGCAAATGGTTAAATTTACTTTGGCAAGAACTTTTTCAGAGGCTCTCGATTTGATTATTTGTAATAATTTATTAAAAGAACTTTGTGGAATTTGATACATTGCTATATCTTGTTGTTTGGTATTTAAAAAGTATTCTGAATATGGATTATTAATTGGATATTTTTCATTAAACTTGTATGAAGCCGCAGAAAGTTTTTCAGATAAGTTGGCACTCAAGTTTGACTGTTGTTTACATAACAACGAATGCTTTCTGTTAAGGGAGTTAAATTTTAGTAGTTTATTGAAAAAAATATGAATATAACCTTTTTTTGACGAGTCTCCAATTGGTGTTCTAATCAATGGTGATGGAAGGTCATTCAATAATTGTTCATTCAAAATATCTTGGGCTTGTATGGATGTACTGCTGGTGTTCTGAGCGCTTTGTCGATTGAAATTTAATTTATTGGAGTTAGTAGTTGTGCTATCAGAAAAGTACTTAATATTATTGTTAGAAGTTTCTTTTCCGATTCTTATGTTTAATACACATCTCTTTTTATTTTTACTGCGATTTTTCCTACCCGTGACACAAATATCTTGATAAGCTTTTTCCGATAAGGTTCTTTTCGGCTTTTCATTGATATCTCGTTGAAAATTTGGATTGTCATGCGATTTGCCTCCGTCTACGTGTTTGAGAGTATTATTAGATTTCTTGTTTTTAATTAAAGTTGACATTGGTAATTTGTTTGGACTTTGTATATTTTCTTTGTTCTTGTCTAATCTGTCCCATATTTTCAGTCGAGTTAAATATTTTGTGGCCGCAATTTCATACTCTTTATTCTCTCTCAGTGTATTGTTTATTTTATTTTCACCAATGGTCTGGTTTTTATCATCACTCTTATTTAAATTCAGCTTAGGTTTATCGTTTATGATCTTTGAATAACTGCTGTATTCTCTTAATTTAATTGGCTTTCGTCTACGCCGTAAACTCGTATCTGAATGCTGCTTAGATTTTTCAATAATTATACTCTTTAACAGTTTTGCAAAGGGTTTTTTGAAGAATGTTGTGCATAATCGAATTACTGGTTCTAATTTCTCATATTCGCTAGGCTTCATGTTAATTTGTGTTCCGCTGTAAGTATTGTCACCTACCATGCCTCTACCATGTAATCCTATTTGGTTGTTTTTCAAAATTACACTTTGCTGGTGTGTTGTTGCATATTCTTTGCTTTTCCTTATGTTCTTATTTATATCATCACGAAACGGACCGTCGCCCGTTTTGCGATAAAGATTTACTTTCATCTTTATCTTTTCACTTTGCCTTTGTGATGTGAGACGAGAAGATTTTAGTGGAATAGCTTTGTCGCTCTCATTGAAAGACTTCGTCAAATGTAGTTTTGATTCCATGGAGCTTTTCACGTTTATTAGACTTGCAGTTTTTCTTTGTAAGGGTACCGTCTTCTCTTGTGAACGTGATTTATACTTGCTCCATCGTGTTGTTTGGTCACGAAGTGGTCTGCTGTTTCTAGGCATTTTCGTGTTTTATATAAGTTTTTAGAGTAACACAAAATGTTACTTCAAAAAGTTGAAAAATGTAGATTATTTTTTCTTTATCACGTCCATTACTTATCACCTCTAGATTTTGATCCAATTTGCTTTACAATAAATTGGCTGAGGTTAGCATAAATTATATAGTACGTAGAATATGTTATTATTCTTCACATTTATATAGGCAATATTGGTATAAATACGGTAAATCTGAAAAAAAGCATCTTTGGTAAATTGTGGCGTTAGTGCGTTAACATTCATCATCATCATCATCAGCCTATTAATGTTCCCACTGCTGGGACACAGGCCTACTCTCTATGAGAGCGAATGGGCTTTAATCCACCACGGGGGCCCAGTGCGGATAGGTAGATGTCACCACATGTCTTCTAAGTTTTGGTTCTAGGACATGCTGGTTTCCTCACGATGTTTTCCGTCACCGTTTTGAGACTGTTTTGCGTTAACATTACCTACGAAAATTTAAAACAACAATGAGAAGTTTCCCAATAATTGTAGCCCGGAGTCTAGATTTGTGCATTGTTGACGGCTCTTCTTATCAAACTGGACAAATGTTAGGCCTCTATTAGCAAACCTCTGCCTAACAACCAACGACAACTAGAGGCGGTATGTTACATCCCATCCATGAAGCAACATGGATGGGTTTTAGTCAGTAAAAGTCTGACACTTCCTCCTGCTCCGCCCAGAGCGGGAGGAGTTATTTGATGATTTCCCATCCGAAAAAAAAAAAAAAAAAGGCGGTATGTTACATTAAGATAATGTGAAATACCTACGTAACAATAAATTAAGCTATATTTGAATTAGGAGAAGATGCATGATGGCCTCAAAACTGGTGATTTTCCCGCGCACTCCGCAGTTAGCTTATACAAAACTATTTTTTCCAAACTACACTACTATACGTATTAATAACATCATGTTATTATTCCCTAAAAATAATTAGCACATTACAACGAATGTCTAAAATTATTATGTCAAATGAAGGTGTCACTCGCAATCACTCGTCACGGGTGTGTTTTTTACCTCTGGCCACACCGCTGATTTGATCATGGAGGTCAGTGATCTTTGATAACCTCATTGCAAGCGTGATCCAATAGTGTGCATCTCTCGGTAATAGTGCGACGTGTTCGTCGTTAATTTGGTTGTCCAAGATTATCGTTGTGAACATGGCACGTATTGTGAGAAGCTTTACTTGGTATGTGCTTGGGATCTTTCCACACTTCGAATAGATGTGATGAGATTCGAAAGAGACGTGCCAAGTGGGCTAACAACACAGTGGATATTACTAGACTTGTAGCGAACGCGCAGGGTATACGATAGGGGCCGCCTCCACGAGCGAGAGAATCGCGGCGATTTGATTCGATTTCGATTCGATTCTCTCGCTCGTGGATACGGCCCAAAAGAGAGTGTATAGAAAAACGTGGCAAGGACGATAATATCGCCGCGATTCTCTCGCTCGTGGAGGTGGCTCCTAAACATCGTTGACTGTGACTGTGACATATGGCCACAGCGTCATATACAATACGAGTACTGCTTTAAGGCCCTTCTAACCCTAAAATTAGCAACTCTATTTGTGGTGGTTCAAACTTCGTTTAAAATACAGTTAGAATGAGTTTTAATCAGCTTGCACTACAAAGCGGTTGTTACGTCAGTCACTGCTGCCGAATAGTGCGAATGAGAGGTTTTACTTTTGAGGTTTTAAAAAAAAACTTAGTTTCCAAAAACTCTATAGATGGCGTTGAACTCACTATGATAGTTAAGCCAAAACGCTTGAAAAAAAAACATTGTGTCACGTCACATACTCTCGTTGACTGAAACTTTCATTTGCTTAACCTTCCGAATATAACCTACATTTCTCGCGCTTTGTTAAAATCAGTTTTTTTAGGTTCCGTTCCTTGCATTATCATACTTACTCCTAGCGCCATCTATCCAGCGACTAGGGAACAGCTAAAAAGAAAATCCCTCATTGAGTGGTTTTTTGCGATTTACAATAAATCTATTGATTGGACTAAAAAAATAAAACACATAAGACCTGCTTTATAGTCAGTTCAGTTAGTATGAAAAGTTTCATGATCGAATTTGAAGTACTTTTTGAATACCAGCGGTTTATTGTTCGATTTGGAGGTAACTTTGGAATTTTTTTCTATCGAGAAGTTTATGGAATCGTGTTTTTGTCACACATAGTACCTAGCATTAATCCTCAACTTTAATTTATTTCAAAATGAATGCTACAGTATTTTAGGCGTAACGGAGGATCATGCTAAGAGGGTCAGTTGAGACGAGTAATCCTCGTGCATGCTCGAGCTTCCATACTTACCAAGAGCAGAAACGCGCTTCTAGACGGTGCAACGACGCCGTGGCCGTTTAGTGAAAGCAGAGTTCCCGCCTCGTCAACATTGCTCCAAAACCTTGTTATATCTTGTTGATTATAATCGTGTGTTTAACAGTGTTTTTTGTAAATGAAACAGAAAAATAATTAACATAATTAATTTTATTTTGAAACTTCATCAATTTCCTACATAAACAATGTTTGACGTTAGAGAGTAGGGCCCCTGCCCTGATGTGGATTGAATCTGTCGAGCATTTTTGACGGTGCAGCATGACTGATGCGTCCGATGCCGATACGTCCTCAATGTTGTTGGCATTGGCAAAAACAGAACTAACATCAAAAGTGTCTACCTACCAAATCGCCGGGTTAGAGGCAAAACCAACTATCGTGATTTTTTGCTGTTTTTCACTTTATTATACCATTTGAATCGTAATTCGATTCTCTATCTAATGGTAAAACCAACTAAACCGCAGGACTTACCGTTCCCGAGTTACTGAATGTAAAAACCGATTATATAGTTATTAGACTGAACTAGGAAACAAATAAAAAAGATAGTGTAATTTTAGAGAATTAAAAACCTATAATTCGTAATAATTTGTCTGAATATATAGAAATATCTATGCAAAAAATACTAAACTTTTGTAGTGGCTTTTAGTCCTGCAATAATGTCAAAGGAAGGTTATAGTCACTAATGGTAAAAAATATTATCTTGAATTAGCTCCTTTTTGTTCTTGAACATTCAAACTAAATAAATATAGTCGATTTTGGCATTCGGTTTTTCGGTTTCTGTTTAGCAAATTGCCTAGAAGCTAAACCGATTAAATTATGCATTGCCCTGCGCTGCAGCTGTCGCTGCTGACTGCAAACCGGATCTATCACCCACGATCATCGGTGATGAGACTGTACATGCCACGAAAGTGCGGAGGTCGAAGCTTATTAAACGCGAAGACCCTCCACAACCGCGAGGTGTGCAGTCTCCGAGAATATTTAAAAAAAACCGAGGTGGGGGTATATGCACCGAAATGTGGTCGCAGTGGACAAGGGACTCACCCCGCTGTCCATGGCTAAAGAAAACTGGCGCAAACCTGAAGTACTTACTACAGACACAACTTTCGGTTTCCCGGTCACCGATGTGAAGCCAGGATATGGACGCTAAGAAGTAGACTGCGCTAGACTGCGCAGCACCTTATTCAGGCGGCAAAAAAAGCGCTCCCTCAACGATTGTTTCATGTCGGCAGTGTTGATTGATACCTAGTGCTTCCGACATACCCAAATACTTGTAGGTTTCTGTTGCGGAGACGTATCTAAGGTGTATGGAATGCGAGAGTTGAGTACCCACGGATTCCATAATCTACTAACGCTTCACATGCATGACTGCACATTTGTACACACCAATTTAATCCTGATGGCGCTACTGAAAGTTTTTGTTACCTACAATAGCTTCATCAGTTGCAAATTGTTTGGGGAAAAATAGTTTCAGAATTCATGTAAAGAAGGCGAGACTTGACCTGACCTCAATCCCTCAATCGATAACCTAGACCTGAACACTCCAGCAGGTTGATGAGAGGGTTCAAGGCTAGATTAAACCGCAATGGACTCAGACTTTCACTCTGGAATATACCGCACTCGATACTTATCGGTTCGCTATCCAACATGTGACATGTCCCTTGGGGAGCGGTGAACCTGTAGGGTAATGGCCATATCAATGAGGAGCAGCTCCTTAGTACCGCGGGACCTGTTCCTAGATCCACTCTGAGAGACAGACAAGATAGAATTACTCTCAATAATATTTTGGTTGATTTTAGCTCTCAAAATGGATGTAGGAACTGTATAGACCGATGGTAGACAATTGATTGGTCAATAATTTTTGGACTCCGCAGTACTACCTAATTTATGGTGCAGGTGGGATCCTGTCGTCAAGAACTGGTGCAGCGACTCTGACTCGTAAGATTGATTGAAACTGTGACGCCAAGCGAGCGTGCGATTTTTGGAACCACTTGATCCAGAAGTTGTGCAGTCCGTCCGGCCCTGGAGATTTCCAGTTAGGCAACGGATGGACTGCACGAGCTACGTCTTGGGGGATGATGATGATTGCCCCCATTTCTGGTATAGTGTGACTGACAGGCACCGACCAGATGCTGCGCCAGAATGAACACATGGCGTCATCATTCGGCAGACGCAAAAACTAATATCAGTTCCCGAGAACGCCCGCCTAAAGCGCGTCACTCTAGGACGAGTATTGCCCTCCTTGAAGCAGATTAACTTGCCGATGGCTGTTCTAGCCTCACCGATACGCCGCTCAATCCTGCACTCCCAAGCTGGAAAAGCTATTTTGGTCGTGTAGCTCTGTCGCTTTTGCGGAATTAGTCGTGAGCTACACGACATGCCGCTACAGCTCCACAGTACAGTACAGTTTTTGCTGCTGTCAAAGCAGTTTGACAGCTGCGAATATAGAGCACACATCAGCACTTTGTTTTTCTTGTGCATAGGCAAACGAGGTATAGACGTGGTCTAAGTTCAGGCGGTGTGGCGTTCTACACCGCCTGCCTGCACCTCTAGCCAAGTTACAAACGTTTCGTGTCGATTCTCTTTCTTCAATCGTAAACGCCTCGGCATAAGCGATTGTAGAAAGCGCTAAATTGGTAGCCAAGTTGACACGACTGAGGCGATCGCTCGTTCTCTAATGTCTGTAGAAAAAAACCTACACTTTAGGTATGGTGAGCGTTCCTATAGTTGGTGCCAGTTAACATCGGAATAGAGGTCATTAACACCTACCTACCAAGTTTTTTATCACAAAGCGATAACGACACTTACTAGTTACCTAAATCGACCAATAAGCGATACTTTGCTACATCGCTAGAGTATCATAATACCAGTCGGCTAGACATACAGGGGTTGAGAATCTTGTGTTGTTCCAATTCGAATTTATTATTATTTTTTGCTAGAAAACTAATTTTATGCTTGTAAGTTTACGTGTGACGTAAATGCCCCCGCACCGTGACCATAATGTGCTACACACCTGACGCGATGACCTCGTAAAACGAAAACGGCATAAGATCAGAATTTAAATTTTTTGTGATGTCATAATTATATTTAGATAGGTACTTATGGTTTTTCCGTCATGGGTGTCGTTTTCATGGTTTTTGGGGTCGTTGATTACGAAAATGAGCTCAAAATGAAAATCCAAGATGGCGTCCAAGATTTTTTTGGTTTTTCCGTCATGGGTGTCGTTTCCATGGTTTTCGGGGTCGTTGATTACGAAAATGAGCTCAAAATGAAAATCCAAGATGGCGTCCAAGATTTTTTTGGTTTTTCCGTCATGGGTGTCGTTTTCATGGTTTTTGGGGTCGTTGATTACGAAAATGAGCTCAAAATGAAAATCCAAGATGGCGTCCAAAATTTTATTGGTTTTTCCGTCATGGATGTCGTTTTCATGGTTTTCGGGGTCGTTGATTACGAAAATGAGCTCAAAATGAAAATCCAAGATGGCGTCCAGGATTTTTTTGGTATTTCCGTCATGGGTGTCGTTTTCATGGTTTTAGGGGTCCCTGAATATGAAAATGAGGTCCAAACGAAAATCCTAGATGACGCCGAAGAAAATTTTTGTTTTTTTTAATCATGGGTGTCGTTTTCATGATTTTCGGGGTCTTTGATAACGAAATGAGGTTAAAATTAAAAACCAAGATGGCGCCGAGAAAAAGTTTTTCCGTTATGGCCGTCGTTTTCATGGTTAAAGGATAAAGAAAATGAGGTCAATAATTATTTATTTCAATTAGGTCATTCAAAGGCACTTTTGAATGACGAATAGTGAAATGGATTCAATGATTTACCTTGCCTTTAGTTAAATCTGATTTCAACAAATCATTTTCATTTTCATTATCAACGACCCCGAAATCCTTGAAAACGACACTCATGACGGAAAAACAAAAAAAAAACACCTTCAAGTAATAATAGGCGTGATGTTATGTTTACTCTACAGAGTAAACCTCAGTGGCCATTAAGTCGCGCAAGAGTCCAATCGTGCAAGTGTCCATTCGCGCAAGATTCCTTTCGCGCATAAGTCCATTCGCGCAAAAGTTCGTTCGCGCAAAAGTCCATGTGCGCATATGTCTTTTCGCGCAAGTGGGTGCGCGCAACAAGTGTTCTTTGCGCAAATGTCTTTCGCGCATAAGTCTCAGATCCTAATTTTAAGATGTATAATAATATATTTACTTTATTAAAATTGTCTCAGTAAGTTAAAATAGTGTTATAAACGAAAATAAAGTATTTAAATCAATTAATTTCGTAGGGTACGTTTGCTCTATTTATTATTTTTTTGGGTTGTGCACTGTGTTATGTATGTGGGACACTGAGGATGTATTATGAGACTCAAGCGATATCAGTTTTGCGACAGGTTTGTACGGATGGAGCGACAGTATCGCTAATATTTAGATATCGGGATGAAAGTCGGAGCAATGACCTCTATTCCGATGTTAACTGGCACCAACTATACCAAAGAGTTTAGCGATCAACATTGTAGAAACGATAACATTCTATTCTATAATTTTGAACGATGTAAACTTGTCTACGAATTTTCTATTTGTTTGTGTTGATCACGTGATTTAACGTTGAGATGATGTCATTCCCATTCATTTGAATAGTTTTCTACTAGCGTTAACGATTGTAGATTGTCAACTTGGCTAGGGGTGCTGAACTTAGACCACGTCTACCTTGTTCAGGGTACTCCCGGAATGCACCCTCCAAAATGCTTCTTGATTGTGCGTTGCACTGGGTACTCACGGATTTTTAAGTTAAGATGGTAGAGCGATTAATTATTTTAGAATTCATTTTTAAAGCTTTTATGTTCATAAAAAGTAAAAAATAATAAAAATGAATGATACTTCTTGTGACCTGTCGGTTTTTATTTTCCGAGGGTTTTCTTGTACTGGCTGATACTAGCTACTAATAGTAGTTACACAATTTGAATGATTTAAGCAATACAAATCATTAACGTATAATGTTGTGTTAAGACACAGGACCATTACTTTTTCAGATATGCCTGTATTTGCACTCTAGAGGCAAAACCAACTAAAGGGGGGGTTTATTTTTGTATTTAATTTTTTTTGTACGAATGAAGTAAGTTTTTTATGTTCATTAGGTAACTGTTTGAAACTAAGATAATTATAGAACACGCTCATGCATTTGCAACTGATATAATTTTATTACTAAGGACTTCATTTTAATAGCAAAGTTTCCAAATGCTCTTACAGAAAATTTTAAATTGTCTTTTTTGGACTAAATAATTGGTTTTGCCTCTAACCCGGCGAAATGCAATAACTAAAATTTCCCATGGTGTTTACATTGAGGAAAACGATGACAACATTACTAAATATTGTATCCTTATCATTGCAGGCATTGCGAACGTATATATATTTTACAAAAATAAAGCCAAAAATGACTTATTACCAGCAAATAGTTGACAAATAACAATCAACCAAATTTTACGCAGTGCAGTAGCGTAAAGTTCATTCATTTGCCTGTATAAGGTCAGGTTACCCCATGAAATAAATAAAAAGTACATCAATCGTCACAATTATACATAACGTAGGTAACATTCAACACGAAACATTATTCGTCCGTTCATGTGAGCCCAAAGCCGTGTTATCAAGTCTTCATAATTTATATTAGGCATGCGAAATGTAGCTCACTGAAAAGAAAAGAGAGATACAAAAGAGCCAAAAGAGCTGTATCACTCTTTTAGCTCTTTAGCTCACCGAATAACTCTTTTAACTCTTGAGCTCAATTGATTTACTTGCGAGCTACAGATCAAATTGAGCCGCGCAGCGCGCTACTATAAGCAAGTTATACGAGACAACTAGCTCAGTGGCTCTCTATAATCTTTGAAGTTCTTTATTTCATTTAACTTAGTTGCGAGCTATAGATTAGATAAAATTAGATTCATTGGTTTGTTTTGTTCTTATTACAAATAAATAAAATTATGAAAGCCAATGATTTTCTTTCATAGTGAACAGGCTTAGGACTGTCAAACTCGCAAAGCCACAGAGTATAGAGTCAATGAGCCGTTGAGCTAAATGAACTAGTGAGCTATTCCGTGAACGACTGAGCGACTGAGAGCTAGATTGTAATTAAAGAGCTAGTTCAATTTTATCTCTCATTCGCGAGCTACCCATGTCTACATGTAATGTAAAAGGTGAGAATAGCCTCGCGGTAACAATTTGTATAAGAATAAATAAGGCTGTTTTTGGGTAACCTTACTTTCCCGTAACTATACTTTTCAGTTACAGATTTACTGTCACAATGTTTAAAGTTTTTAGATTTCCTGTGGCATGTTTTGGCTATCAATATTATTTTCCTGTTTCTCTGGAGCTTTGCTAAGTTTATGTGATAGCTTATTTTTCCGGTCATTTGATGATATAATGTTTTCTTGCTTGTTATTTTTCTCCTGAGACAAAGGTTTGACGTTTCACATTTCCAGAATGGGTCAGGACAGATGGGCCAGAATCGTCACACAGTGGTTGCCTGAAGACGGTCGTCGTCACCGAAGCAGGCCCAAGAAACGCTGGCGTGACGATTTTTACTCGTTCCTGACTGATTGGCCGGAGGAGGCAAAACACCGGGAGAGTTGGAAAGAAATGGGGGAGGCCTTTGTCCGGCAGTGGGACAGAATAGGCTAACAAAAAAAAAAAGGTGTGACCTTGTTAATTTGTTTAGGAGTTTCAAACATTTTTTTATACTTAAATTACCTTTGGTCTGTATGTTTCTTAAGATGTGAATTATTTTTTATTTAAAAAGAAAATGATGTTTATTTAGTACGCTTGACCATAGTTTTATTAATCTACGTTTGCTGCTGTTTACTTCTTTCAGAGACGTACCTTTTCTTTTGTTCTTTATCTTTCGATAGCTGTTTTTCTGTAATAACATTCTGTGACTTTCGATGGTCAACCTCTGTTTTGCCATAATTATTTAATCTTGTCATTGGCAGAGTAGAGTGTAGTTTATTTATCGTTGGAAGATATGCATATATTATGGTCCCTAATATTCTTGCCTTGTTTCTCCATGTTTTTATTTCCTTTCGTTTCTGTTATTGCTACAGAAAAAAAAATATCCGTCAATTCTTTCATTATTATTGGGATCACTTTTTGGCGAGTCTTTTTCAAGAATAAATCTATTAGCCGTAACATACTAGCGACCCGCGCAACTTTGTCTGCGTCACATGAGCTACCTACCTACTACCTGCCTACTGCCTGCCTACTGCCTGCCTACTGCTTGCCTACTGCCTGCCTACTGCCTGCCTTATTGCTTGCCGCATTTATAATATTAGTAGGATAGTAGGAATTCTAGGATATTATGTCTTAATCATGTTTCAACACTCAGTCCTCCGGGTTTCCATGTTTTGTTTATGATGGCAGCTAAGTATTTCCTTTAACGAGTTCAGGAATGAAATATGTAAACAAATTATTGCTGTGTTATAATATTTAGTTTATTATTTATGCTCTTCAGGGAAATTATCATTAGGCAGCGGTGTTTTTCTTGGCTTCAATGAGCGCAAAAACCATAGAGTCTATGGTTAGTCTATGGCATAACACACCTCACACTTATGTCTGAATGGATTGATGATAAACGTCCTATTGCAACGTCGTATTGAAACGTGCACTAGCTGCTGCTCAATGTGTCTCCATAATCGACGATCGTACACAATCGATGCCTACACAGTCCAGTGTCGATATAGAAGCGATTTCCTCATCCACTTGCACAATTTCAACCAGCTGCACCCAGCTGCAGATGTACTAGCACCATCGTTGCTAGTACATCTGCAGCTGGGGCGGTTGATTTGTTCTTTTACGTTCCCGGCTTGACTCGGTCATATGGTGTTTTATTGGTACCATTCGATTGCTCTTGAGAAGCTTTTTCCAACCGTATACAATATATGTATTAGAATTTGGCTTTTTGACGCGTATAGGCCGAAAATACACATTTTCGATATTATTTTCTTATTTTAACAGCATTTATGTTCACTGTAACCATTTTACACTAATGTATTATATATGCATTGATAAATTATGATAAGAGCTGACGATTTAATTTCAAACAATCGTCGTAGCTTCTTCGAGTCAAAAGTTATACTAAATGGAAATCTCGAAACGCGGTAAAATTACCTCAAAATGGTGGCGCTTCCCCCTCCACCGCGCGCGATGCTTCACAGTCCTCACTTAGCGTAACAAATTTTTTGATCCTTTAGCAATCCAGTGGTGTAATTACATTTTGGATGGAGATGATAGATATGAAGCTGCAACACCAAACTGTATACCCAGATTTTGTTGTCATTCGTTTTTTTTTTACTTGCTTGCTTGAATACTGGGGGTATTGAAGCAATTTTAAAGACGTATTCACGTCAAAACCTAAACACTTGTGTTAGCAGCATTTCAGCAGCAAGTTAGAAGTCTTGAAACTTAAAGTTGCAAGATTAAAGGTGACACTTCAACAAACTTATCTGTGCAGGCGCAAATTTTCTTGACCAGCAACGCCACCCTAAACTGAACACTAGTGGTCATACAATACTTTAACAAACTTTTTTTTGACAAACTTCTCAGTAACGGAAGAGATTTTGACGAGATGCAAAGTCACGGGATCATACTACTGAGATAAAAAGTAACTTTAATTGTAATCCAGGTTATAAACTATCTGTGTGCTAAATGTCATCCAAATATGTTAAGTAGTTTTTGCGTGAAAGAGTAACACACATACATCCATCCATCCAAACTTTCGTGTTTATAATATTAAATATTATATAGTAGGATTGTAGTAAGCATTTGATGGCACGGTGTGACTTATGTACTATCGAGGACACTCCCGCCTGACCACAACTAAACTAATTTTTGCTTGCACTCGCGACATAGAAACGCTCTCTAGCCCCGTACCGTTAACTTTGTATAGAAATAATGAATGAAAAGATACCGAATCGGCCGAGCGCACTGACGACGCACGCCAAACGAGAATTACTGTTATTTTGCGCGCCAAAGTTGACGCTTTCCTAATAGGCCCAAACTTTAAGGGGGTGTGGCTCGGCGGAAAAGACCACGACAGTACCTAAAAATAGAGATTTCGCTTAAGGTAATATGTTGAAAAAGATGTGTTTTTTCTATTTCGTGTAACTTGTTGAGTATGTGGAATACGGATTTAACATTTTGGTATATGCTTTTTGACTTTTTGGTGTAGTATCGTGTAAAAGGAATACACGATTAAATGATTTTTTCTCGATACAAAAAAATTGCAAAGTTTTTTTTTACTTTTTACGACATCATGGCGTAACGTTTAAGGGTTATTCAATGGAATTTACTTTAAAACATAGATAATTATTGTATCAAAATTTACTCAAAGTAGTTTTAAATTTAATTCTTTATTTTGTTAAAAAAAGAGTAAATTCGTTTTGACACATACGCCGTTTCACTCCGAGCGCACGCACATTAAAGCCATCTCTCTTCTTTTGCGTTTCAAAAGCACTTGCATCACTTTCGCTCGCTTAGTAGAACAGTCGCCCGGTGCGAGGTATCGATGTAGGCCCTTAAAAACAAGTATCTTGTAAAGTTGTTTAGAATGTTATATTATAAGTCAATTGAAATAAGCAAGGAGATGGAAATCGAGCGAGTTTTTAACAGTTCTGATTAATGTTCTGCTTATTTAACTGGAATACAATAGAGAAAAACAATAAAACACCAAGTACAATAAAAAATACTTCATTTTCTTTAACAAAAATGATATACCATTAATTTGACACATAACATTTGTAAACAAAAGCGATAGCTACAAACATAATACTTTGCCAAGTTGTATACAAATAAAACAAGGGCTCCATATAATCATAGCTAATACAAAAAGACTCATATGACACAACTGTCTCCAAAATGTTATCAAATTAATACATCTGGGGTAAAAAAATGGGCATTTAAAATAAACCCATAAACAAGGTCTTTTTTTAAGGGTCTGCACGTAGAGTTCGTCACATCCAAATTTGGGAGGTCTTTTCTTTCTCCTTTTAAAATACTCCCCAGATCTGATGAGACCTAATGTTTTTGTTATTTTCATTGCACGTGTTCTATAAATAATCCGTTTTCTTGACTCATAGATTTGATCCTCAGCAGGACGGTCATACGGGTCTGCAGACCTTCTCCAAAGCTTGGAAACGAAACTCACGCCAATTCTGCCAAGATCTAAAGCTGACTCGGCTGCGAATTCTCCGTCTGTCGCATATGTACTCTCCTCCTGTACCTGTTTCTGAGCACGTTTATCCAATTTTTTTCTTCGTTTCCGTCGTATTATTACAAAGGCCTTTTTTATTTTCCTGATCTTTTCACGTGCTTTTGATTGCTTCTCCTGTATTCGCTTTTTTTTTTAGGATTTCCTCTTTTTGAATTACTTCAGCTAACGCTTTTCTTGCTTTTTCCTTTTTGGCCTTTAACAAAGCGTCAAGTTTCTTTTTCGACTCTTTCGTACATACGTCACTCCCACATAAACATGCTTGTAATTTTGCCTCGCATAGAGTCATCTGCGATAAACTCGATTTTGCAGAATCTTTTCTACATTTTGTACTTCCACATATACATGGTGGGATCATAGTAGATTTACAAGTTTGTATCTTTGTAGGATCAGTAGGTGCTATACGTGTATGATAACAAGTCGCTATCCTTGTAGGGCAACAAGGAGCTATGCTTGTGGGACCGCAAGGAGCATCACAAAGTGATGCATTGGCAGGATCGTAAGGTTTGGGCCATTTACGAACAGTAAACCCAGTTGAATATGATGGCATACCGTCGAATAAACCGCCGAACTTAGATTTACAATTGCATCCATAAGACGTATATCTACCAATAGATTTATTGTATCTTTCCGGAGGACGCCCAACTTGCGTGTAACGTTCGCTTTTAGAGGGTTTGAGTGATTGAGTATCGTAATCGCTAGTCGTTTTTAAGCTTTTGGATCTCTTTACTTTCTTAGACTTCCCATACGGTAGTTCATTAACAATTTCATCGGAAAATATTATATCAGCATTATCTTTATCTAGTAGCATTTCCATGACAGACGATGATATTTCTCCTTTTTTTATTGCTGAAATATGTAATAATTATTGAGAGTAATTTAATAATTTTGTAAATTTTATGTTTTTTTGTTTTTCAGGTCAGCCTATTCTGTCCCACAACAGGGCAAAGGCCTCCCCCATAGCCTTGCAATCCAGTTTACAATTTGCCCTCTCCGACCAATCCGTCAAGAACGAGTCTGAACTTTGAAAACAAATATTCAGATTGAGCGCATCACTTATCGACGCATAAGCGGCTTAACCCGGTCAGAAAGTCTTTTTTGGACACTCAGAGGTGACTTAATACTGTGTCAAACTAATCGGTCATTCGCTAAGAGTGGCCACCCCCCAATCATGGATCCTAATCATGATGCAGACTTGGTGCAGAACTAGGCTAATAATTACCTGCTCTGACCCTCTTCAAGACTTGAGCCTCATTGTCGGCTCCAGTCCTATAAGCGTCTATGTCTTCCGTGTGAACGACAATTTTTTTCTTTCTATTCCAAAATTTGCCGAATGTCGTAACATTTTTTGTTTGGCAACATATATCGCAGTTCATCTCGTCAACTAAATTCATTACTGATTGCGAAATATGACCTGTTTTCGCAGCTGAAATTGATAGGGAAATATTTAGGAAGTTAAGGCTACAAGGAAAATATTCATGACTAGCTTGTGCCTGCGGTTTCGCTCGCGTTGTGGTCGGGAATTATCTCACTAGAACGTTTAAATATAGCTCATGGCACTAACTTCCTTACTTGGGATGATGTAGCTCCCATTAGCGAGACAATAAAATCCAAACTTCATCATCATCATCAGCCTCCAGTAGTCCACTGCTGGACGTAGGACTCAATCACACGCCACTCAACTTTGCCGAGTTGAGTGGCGTGTGGCTCTCATCCATTTGCTACCAGTCATCCTGCAAAGATTGTCGCTCTACCGAGCCTGAGGGCGTCCCACCACATGGCTACCCCAATGGGATGACCATGGGGGTAGACGTGTTGTTGAGTGGAGACCCCGAATCGGCAAACGTATGGTGGGGTGGGACGCCCTCAGGCTCGGTGGAGAGACGGTCTTTGCAGGATGGCTGGTAGTTCCACGGTTAATTTGGCTGGCCCATTACCACCTTAAGGGCCTATACTACCTCAAATGGCTTAGCATGAGCCTCCGTTACGCCTAAAATAATTCAACATTAATTTTGAAATAAATATATGGTAAAGTTGAGGATTAATGTTAAGTCCTATATTTGGCGAAAACACGATTCCATAAACTTTTCACGATATAAAAAAAAACCAAAGTTACCTCCAAATCGAACAATAAAACGCTGATATTCAAAAAGTACTTCAAATTAGATCATGAAACTTGCTTACTAACTGAACTAAATATAAAGCAGGTGGGCAACCACTCATTTCGCACTATTCGGCCTGCAGTGACTGACGTAACAACCACTTAGTAGTGCAAGCTGATTAGAACGTTATTCTAACAGTATTTCAAACGAAGTTTGAACCACCACAAATAGAGTTGCTAATTTGAGGTAGTATAGGCCCTTGAAAGTTTAATAACGACTATTTAGTTTTTGATAATTTGTATGTACGAGTAGGTAAGTACCTTCATTGATCAGTTTTACATCACTTGGGCTGAGACTGACGATTGCCTCATTAGCTTTTCCATCCTTATTTTTTCTGATTTTCGACAACTTTGCCACCAATTTGCGCTTCCTCATAGCTGAAAATAATAATTATGGATTTATGGTTTGCTGTGCATATTATGTTGTGTACCTACCTTTCAGTTCGTTTTATATAAATGTGTTTTCATTATTTATTTGCTGGAGTGTTAAATTAATATACTCTTTGATTAATAAAGGTAACATGCATTAGCAACTTTAAATTGGATGATCTAACGGCTACTATCATCATTACCATCTTTTCAGCCGAAAGACGTCCACTGCTGGACATAGGCCTCCCCCAAGTGTCGTCACATTGACCGGTCCCGTGCGACTCGCATCCAGCGGATTCCCGCAATCTTCACCAGGTTATCGGTCCACCTAATGGGAGGCTTTCCAACGCAACTCTTCTCTCTTCTGTAATACCTAAATATTATTATATTTTTTTACGACTCATAGACCTATGATCCTGGATGCGGTGGTGTGATATGCCATTAGTCAGTGACTGGACTAAAAAATTGCGTAATAATACAGTCTTTTACATATTATTTATGCAAGTTTCTTGATTAAGTTAGTTACCGATTTCAACCTTCTTTATCGTTGCTTCCTTCCCGTCTAAAACGGACACGCTTTTAACTACGTCATCCATCACTGACTGTGGAAGTCGACCACTGTATACCGCTGTAACAGTCAAACAATTTAATATTACGCCTTTAATCCCTGAAGGTAAAGGCGGAGGTGTACCCAATAGTATACCAATATTTTGCTAAGTCAATATAGCAGAGGGCAAGAGTCATTACAGGTAGTCAGCTGCCCGAAAGTCAACCAGTCTTACGGAGGGGTATTGTATTACCCAGTACTAGATGGGTTGTGGAGGTCAAATAGGCAGTCGCTCCATGTACAATACTGGTATTCTGCAGCATCCGGTAAGACTAGAAGCCGACTCTTTGAGAAAAGTCTAGGCAGATGATGTACGCATGTAATCCAGACTTGAGCTGCTTTTGAGAAATTTCTAATGGATAAAACTCAATTTGATAACACATTGACCGACCTGAGGGAAAATGAGGACAAAACAAAACAAGTCAAGTCATTTTCAGTCAATGAAAAATTGTAATTACGTTTGCAATCATTACACCAACGATGCAATAAGTATAATTATCATTCAGTAAATAATGGGTGTAAAAAGACACTTCACGAAGCCAGGAGGCACGATTTTCTCCGTCATAAACATCGTACCGCGATAAATTTATTGTTCGGGACCATACCTGGGGGCCGAATCTGCTATTAAAATAGTGTCAAAATGGTCTATCATTGATTTCATAATTGTTGATCGATGCCATTGTCATTTTGTTAAATGTTCGTAATCTGCTAAATTCATAATGGTCGATCATTGGTCGGTCAATGATCTCGTAATAGAACTGTGTGCGTAATAAAACCTGTTAATATAAATGATTTTCGAAAAACTAGAATTCAATTTGAACACATGCCAGATTTCTCTATAGGTATATATTTTTTACATATTATTTATTAGTGTTCTATGCAATCTGAGATCGCAAGAAGTACGCAAATAGCCAAAAAAAATTAAGTTATGTGTAACGCGGATTAATGTGATTAATTTATCTGTTTAGCTGTCAAAGTCAAATTTGACATTACTGCTTACTGACGCTTTATCTGTTTTTATTTCTAGCGGCCGGTGTTTTGATTTATTTTCATTAAATTTGTTTTGAATTATCTTTAATACGCTTATATTTATTGCAATACAAAATGGTGCTAATTGAGCAAATTTTGGCTTAAACTGTCAAAATTTTAGCAGATTACTACGTAGGTCAGTCATTCATTTGTCATTGTGTACGAGATTACCATTTTAGGCCATTTCTTCAATGGAGTGTCAGTGGTTGATCATTGGAAAGTTATAATGACGCTATTTTATAGTAATTACCAAACTTGTCAAAATCAATAATTATGAAATCAATGATAGACCATTTTGACACTATTGTAATAGCAGACTCGGCCCCCTGGAAACGTTCTAGCTACGGTCAAAGTTCCACCTTTTTTAATGTAATATTTAATGATAATTATTATAACTTTACTTTAAATACCCTCCAAAACCCTCAGTACTATTTAATACGTTCATCAGCACAATAGGGCTGTGCAGGTGGCAACATACTGGTCGGGTATTATTTGAGTTTATCGACACGCAAAGAAGAAGATCAGCACAATGTTCTTAAGTGAGTTGAGAGTCTTACCGTAAACCATGAGTTTTCACCCCAAAAAAAGGTCGTTTCCCAGCAATTTTTTTTGCATAGTGGTGAAGCGTCAATGCCTTTTTTCAATATAAAAAATAAAATAACAATACTTTAGGATTTCTCCATTTATAATAGAATATGTTAGCATTTCAAATTAAATAGTTAAACTTCTCAATTGATGAATCCTCGCACTATCTTTATTGACGCAGCGCCCATGTTTCTAAACTTTCTGGAGTTTTCTCGCAAGGGCCAATAGATGGCGTTAGCGAGTGCGGTCAGCTTCCTGTGACCGTTCGAAGAAGTCGGTGTGTGCGCCTCAGCGCTCCGCTTTTAAAATTCCTTTTTTGGTGAAATCTTGACGATACTCGTAAAATAAATGGACCTGCATCTGTGCTTCATTGGGAACTTATAGTGCAGTGTCGATTTTTGGAGTTTCAACCATCCCACCGGTGGATTTACGAAGATTTGGCTCGCCGGCCGGCAGCCCATACCTGCAAGTGATCACGCGTGCATGAACGAGGTATCTCCCCATCTCCCTGGGTCTGAGTGGGATCTCTGGATTGCCAAGGTACGTGGGCATGTTTTGCTGCTAATAATTCTCTGGTATTGGTATGTCGAGGATTCATCAATAGGGAAATTGAATTATTTTGAGGTCCGCCATTACACATAAAACATAGGTTCTTATTTTAAATTTTCATAAAACCTTCACAAAGGTGCAGGCTATTTACACGCCTCACCATAATTTTTGGTCCTTTCGAGACGGATTAATACCCGTTACCTAGATTTTTGCGTAATTGTTTGGTGAAAATCGTATAGGTTCAATAACGCACAATAGGTATTTAGTTTACGTAAACCATTGGTAAATTATTGCCTTAAATAACGCAGCATTGACAATAGATTTTACGTAGTTGTTGGTAAATCTGTTCAATTATTTGTTAGTTTACATGGAACGACATTACGTATTTATTGGTAAAGTTCATTCTATGTAGGTAACCGCATTTAAAAATTCGCTTTGATATTAATAAAATAAGTAGGTAGTAGTACCAACGCATCTCGGCTTTGTGCGTAATAATAATTAGATAGATACCCACTCATAGTTGGTAGGTGCGATAATATTGCGAACCGTCAAGTAGGTATTTTTCTGTTATTGTCTTCGTTTGTTATTTATCGAAATGACGGATAAACAACTGAAGCCGGAAGATTTTCTAACTATTCTTCATGAAAAGAAAGGATTGTTATTTAAACGCATTAATCGATTGTATGATTTATCAAAAAATATATCGTCGTTCGATTCAAGAAAAAATGAAAGTTTTATGACTGAGTCAGAGACAATTGATGACATTCGAGATAAATTTGAATCTTTTGTTGATCAAATTAATCAAATAAACATTAGTATAAAACCTGGTGCAAGTGTCGATTATGCTTGTTTAGAGTCCTTTGAAGATTTGTACATTCATATTAAACGTGTTAGGAATAAAATTAACAGTAATCAATCGCCACCTACACCCAGTAGTAACTCAAAGACTTTTTTTGAACCGCTTAAAATAAAGTTGCCTCCTATCGCGCTGCCGTCTTTCGACGGGAAAACTGAGAATTGGCCTGTTTTCTACGAGTTGTTCAAGTCGAATATTCATGATAATGATCAGCTGACTGACTCGCAGCGTGTGCAGTACTTGGTAGGTAGACTTACGCACAACGCATTGAAGGTTACCGCTGGAATTGTGCCTACGGGTGATACTTACAAGTTCTTATGGGACAGTTTGGTTAAAAAATATCAAGAGAAGCGCTCACTAGGTACGCATTATTTAAATAATATATTGGATTTAAAAAGTTGTTCATTTAACGCTAACAGTCTCGATTCTTTCATAGAAACATTTAGTGCATCTATTTCTGCCTTGAAACAACTTGGGATTACGGATCTTGCTGATTTTATTCTTTTGCACTGTGCAATGAGAAAAATCAATTCACAGACTATTCAATCGTTTGAACTTTCCATTCGAGATATTGAAATTCCCACAACGAAATTATTGATAAGCTTCGTTCAAGATCAGGCAAAGATATTGGCACGCTCGAATGAGTCTCAATCGAACGCGAGAAATTATAGTAGAATCCCCGCTTCCGCGCCTCGCGAGTCACGCACACAGACAAAAGCGTTTGTTGTGAGCGAGTCAGCTGACTCGTCCGCTTGTTCACCCGCGATTGCGGTTCCGTGCTGCGCGTACTGCAATGATAACGCTCACGTTCATTTGTACAACTGCGCTAAGTATAAATCCGCGTTGACTCCTAGAACAAGGTTCGAGTTTATTAAATCCAAACGTGGGTGTGCGAATTGTCTGAGCACATTGCACGGATTGAGTAACTGCAAGTCAACATCAGTCTGTGACTTATGTAAAAAACGCCATCATACATTATTACATTTTGATAAAGAAAATAAACCGCAAACAGCTGATGTTAAAGCGATGAATTGCAATGTAGTCGTCGCGTCGCCTCCCTCGCCTCTCTCTACCCCCGGTACGTCTTTGTCTGCCCCGTTTTCCGTCGCGGTGCCGCGCTCTTATGTTCATAGTAATAAGGTCGATATTTCCGCACGGGTGATTGCGTCTGATTCGTGTGATGTGACGCCAGCGTCTTCGGCTCACAACTCAGCCGTGTTATTCGCAGCTGATGCAGCGAGGGCTAAGGCGATAGTGCTGTTATCAACAGCTCAGGTTTATGCGCGAGCTAAGAGTGACAGTGCGGGTCACAAAACAATAGTGAGGTGCTTAATTGATAATGGCTCGCAGAATAATTTAATAACTACAGCTTGTTGTAGAAAACTTAACTTACTGATAATTCCTTTGAGTAATTCTTTTGTCAAAGGAGTTGGTTCTGTATCGCGACCGATAATAGGATACGTACATTTAGATATCGAGTCTCGTGTATATCCGGATCAAAAATATACTATTCACGCGTTAGTAGTTGAGTGCATTACGGACCAGCTACCATCGCACCATGTTAATTGGGATAGCCATGTAGACTTCCACGCGCTTCCGCTCGCTGATTTAAGCTGGAATATTCCAGGGGATATTGACATAGTGTTGGGCGCTCAACTGTTTCCGTACATTTATTTGGGGAATAGGGTCGATTTTGGTTCACGCGCCCCACCTGCATTATTGACCACGTTCGGGTATGTCTTTATGGGTGATTTTCCGCATAATAGTGATAATTTAAATTTACTTAACTCCTCTCCTTTCACGGCATTGGCTCTCAATGATTTATTACAAAAGTTTTGGGAATTGGAAGAAGTTGAGAATAAACGATTTTTATCTCCTGAGGAAACCGAATGTGAGAATATTTTTTCCTCGACCGTGTCACGGGACGATGTGGGACGTTATACCGTCGCGTTACCTTTTAGTAAGGATCCCGCCGAGTTGGGTAACTCCCGCACCGCCGCGTACCGTCGACTTGTTGCGCTTGAAAGGAAACTCCGCCAATCGCCGTTGTTGCGGAAAAATTATAATGCAGTGCTCAAAGAGTACATTGACAGTGGTTACTTAAGTCAAGTCGACGAATCTGCTATTTCTGATGACGGGTACTATATCCCTCATCACGCTGTCGTTCGGCCAGACAAACCGATGCCGCGCATTGTACTGGATGCTAGCGCTAGGACTCATACAGGATTATCTTTAAATGATGTACTCCATATTGGTCCAAATTTACAAACAGATTTATTTATTCTTTTAATAAATTTTAGATTATTTCCCATCGCTATAAATGCGGATATTAAACAAATGTATTTACGTGTTGGTGTACCCGTTGACCAGCGTAAATACCTACGCATTTTGTTTCGATTCGATGAGCACGAACCTGTGCTAACCTTCGCTTTTAATCGCTTACCTTTCGGACTTAAGTCAAGTCCATATATAGCTATGCGCACTGTGCGACAGCTGGCCTCTGACAGTCCGCATTATCCCGAAGCTGCTAAAGTAGCAGAGACCAGTCTCTATATGGACGATCTGGTGTATTCTGTGAATAATGAAGATACCGCCATGCAGCTATCGCATGATCTTATAAAGATGTTTAAATCGGGCGATTTTGACCTTATTAAATGGTGTAGCAATTCACCCGTTCTTTTAAACAGTCTTCCTGACTCGCATCGTAAGTCCCTCGATTTTCACGCGGGGAGTGATGTGTCTAAGGTTCTAGGCCTTTCGTGGGAACCTTCTCAGGATAATTTCTTCTTCACTTCCGCTCAAGTTTCTGAGAAATGTACTAAGAGAAATATACTCTCGATAGTCGCACGCTTATTTGATGTTCTCGGTTTGGTCGCCCCCGTGATCTTTTATGCCAAGTTACTCATCAAAGAGTTATGGCTGAGTAATATTGGTTGGGATGATCCCGCTCCTGGCGACATTTTTAAACGTTTCTCCATTCTCATGCAAGAGTTTCCATTGCTAGATACATTACGCATACCACGCCATGTGGGTGTTACCGATGATTGTTCCGTTCGTTTAGTCGCGTTTGCTGATGCTAGTATGGGTGGGTACGGGTGTGTGATTTATATACACTCTACTGGTCCATCTGGTGTCATAGTCCGCTTACTTTGTGCGAAATCAAAGGTTTCACCCACCAAAGTCACAACTCTTGCACGTCTGGAGCTATGTGCCGCCGTGCTCATGTCAAAATTGGTAAAAACTGTTCGCGATACTTACGCTTTACGTATTCCTATTGCAGGAATTTACGCCTTTTCGGATTCCACGATAGCCTTATCTTGGATACACTCTTCTCCGCACCGCTGGTCAGTCTTTGTCAGCAATAGAGTCGCTCAATGTCAGGAGAACTTGGGTTCTCAACATTTTTACCATGTGGCAGGTGTTGAGAATCCAAGCGACTGTCTATCTCGTGGCATACTTCCTTCCCAATTAATGTCACATGAACTCTGGTGGGACGGCCCCTCTTGGCTTCGTTGTGCCCCTGAGGATTGGCCCGTCAAACCGTTCTCTCCTATTAATTGTGGGGAACTTCCCGAGCATAAGGCAAATGTCTTAACAGTGACCACGCAAGTAGAACAACCCCTTCTATATCAACTTGCTCAACGTACCTCATCATGGGATAAATTGTTGCGCATTGTTTCCTATATATTGAAATTCGCTAGACCAAAGGTTCATAGTGAACCTCGTTCTATTCAGAGCTTGTCGACTGCGGAAAGAGCGATAGTCTGTGCTGTGCAATCTGTGCATTTTGCAAATGACATTAAGCTCATCAAATCTGGGAAATTGCTGTCAAAGAGACTCCAAAGTTTAGCTGTCTTTTTGGATAAAGAGGGAATATTACGCATTGGCGGAAGGCTTTCGAAGTCGCACCTTCCATTTGACGCTAAGCATCCCTTTTTACTTCCCAAACATGACCATATTGTGGATCTAATAATACGTCATTACCATGTGATGAATTGTCACACTGGACCGGGACTACTTATGTCTATTCTAAGACAGCGATTTTGGATACTGGATGCCAGGACTGTCATTAGGTCCAAGTTGCGACAATGCAACACATGTTTTCGGGTAAATCCGATGCATCCCATTCCAGTGATGGCAGACCTGCCTGAATACCGAGTATCGGAAGCAAAGGCGTTTGTCCACACTGGAGTGGATTATGCTGGTCCCATACGCATAACCCTCACTCGTCGCAGAGGCCAACACGCCCAAAAGGCGTACATCTGTTTATTCGTGTGCTTGGTAACCAAGGCCGTCCATGTAGAGTTAGTCTCTGATTTAACCTCTGATGCCTTTTTAGCCGCGTTTAAACGCTTTATCTCGCGTCGAGGGCCAGTATCTTATCTTTACTCGGACAACGCTACCAACTTCGTTGGTGCTAAGGCCCAACTAGATGAGCTTTATAGATTCTTATTAAATTCGAGTTTCAATTCGTCTCTTTTACATGAGTTATCAACCCGCCGCATAATGTGGAAAATGATTCCACCTCGCTCCCCACATTTTGGCGCCATGTGGGAAGCGAATGTTAAAACATTAAAAACGCATCTTTATCGCGTGATCGGTAGTCAGCTTCTCACTTATGAGGAGTTACAAACTGTACTCATTCAAATAGAGTGCATTATGAACTCGCGTCCTCTGAGCGTTTTGTCTTCCGATCCCCATCCCGAAGTTATTACTCCCGCTCACTTTTTGATGTCGACTCCACTGCAGTACTTGCCGGCAGCCGATTTGTCTGGTCAGCGCATTAATTTATCACAGCGCAAACAGTTGTTAGATAGTATGGTCCAATCCTTCTGGAAGAAATGGCACCTAGAGTATCTGCTTACGTTGCAAGTCAGGCAAAAATGGGCAACTCCGGACAAACCCGTAGAAGTTGGAACTGTCGTACTCGTGGGACAGGATAATTCAGCTCCTCTAAGTTGGCCACTAGGAGTTATAACTGAGGTTTATAAAGGCACGGATAATGTCGTTCGTGTTGCAATGGTAAAGACAAAGTTTGGTAACTTTAAACGTGCCGTCGCTAAATTATATCCTATTCCAACGCAATAAACTTTCAACTCTTATACGTTACTCATAGTCTTAAGGTTTAGGAAATATATTAAATAATTTATATCATTTGTTTCTCGCATTCAGTCGTAAAGCTTAAATTCAAAGTCAGTAAAGATTTATAATTTTTTCAATTTCTTTCTGAAAGCACTTGCGTCCTTCCAAAGCCCCCGAGCATGGTGAAGCGTCAATGCCTTTTTTCAATATAAAAAATAAAATAACAATACTTTAGGATTTCTCCATTTATAATAGAATATGTTAGCATTTCAAATTAAATAGTTAAACTTCTCAATTGATGAATCCTCGCACTATCTTTATTGACGCAGCGCCCATGTTTCTAAACTTTCTGGAGTTTTCTCGCAAGGGCCAATAGATGGCGTTAGCGAGTGCGGTCAGCTTCCTGTGACCGTTCGAAGAAGTCGGTGTGTGCGCCTCAGCGCTCCGCTTTTAAAATTCCTTTTTTGGTGAAATCTTGACGATACTCGTAAAATAAATGGACCTGCATCTGTGCCTCATTGGGAACTTATAGTGCAGTGTCGATTTTTGGAGTTTCAACCATCCCACCGGTGGATTTACGAAGATTTGGCTCGCCGGCCGGCAGCCCATACCTGCAAGTGATCACGCGTGCATGAACGAGGTATCTCCCCATCTCCCTGGGTCTGAGTGGGATCTCTGGATTGCCAAGGTACGTGGGCATGTTTTGCTGCTAATAATTCTCTGGTATTGGTATGTCGAGGATTCATCAATAGGGAAATTGAATTATTTTGAGGTCCGCCATTACACATAAAACATAGGTTCTTATTTTAAATTTTCATAAAACCTTCACAAAGGTGCAGGCTATTTACACGCCTCACCACATAGTTTAACGTACAGAATGTTTGGTTGACGGCTTCGTAAAGGGTCCTGGTTAATTAGACTATTAGTATTTTGAAACTTTATTACTAGGCTTACCCATGCTGAGCTTTTTCATGATTTCAGCTTTATCTTTACTGCGGTTGAGGTCGTCGAGGATATTGTCCATATCTTTTGCTAGCTTAGCCTCATCTATCTCTTGTACAATATTGAAGACGGATGGCGTCAAGGATCCCTTTTCCACCGCTGAAATGTCCAGAAAATTTTAGAGAAACAATTCAGATTGGGAATTTATCTGACGTAGCTCAAAAGGCTGCCCAACTCAAATGGGACTGAGCAGGACATGTCTGCCTCAGACCAACTATGGACCACAATAGCAGAAAACTGGTGCCCTGAAAACTGGTGAGGCGTGGTCGCGGCAGGCCACGAAGGAGATGGTGGGACGAACCAGACAAGTTCCGACTGAAAGGAGAGGCTAGAAAAAAAAAAAGGTTGTTCTTATAATACCAGCTTGTTTGTGATCAAAGCCGTGTGGTATCCGGCAGAGTAGAATAGAACCAACCCATTACACTCACGGGTGTCGTATAAGGCGACTAATGTCTGAGGCAGAACACCTTGCGCGTCCGTAGACCTGAGAATGGGCAGCAGCGTTTTCTGTTAGTCTTTCATCACTGCGATCTCCAATCCGCCTGCCAAGCGTGGAGATTACGGCAAATTCCTCCCTTCATGGGAGAGGCTTATGTCCAGCAGTGGACGTTATGGGCTGTTGTTGTGATCAAATGCGAGGCAGAAGAGTCTTCTCATACAAAGAAAGCATGACTTTCCCAAGGGGTTTGGAGATAGTTTTGTAAAATTATCATGGATAGTCTTTTACCGCTATCATTAACGCTGTTAAACATTAGCTTGCCATCATCATGCGTGAGGAAATTATGCTAGTGACGATACACTACGTACGGTCGACTAAGCTATTAGGTATGTTTACATTTTAACATGCAAATTACATTGTAAAATGTAAACCGAATAGCTTGGTTAACTGTACATGACACGCGACGGTGTTGGTTGGTGACGGAACGGTCTAGTGAGAATAAGCTCATACTTTTCAATACAAAGAATATTTTTTTGCCTGACACGTTCTTAACACGGTCATGGTATGTTATGGTGTAGTGGGCAGAATCCTTTAAGTGATTCAAGATTTTCTAGAAAGTTGGTTGTTGTTCTTAGGACATTTTGTATATTACACAGTATAATTATAAACACTGTTGTAAGCTTTCACGGTTTAAAACTAAACTTATATTGTCACTTACGGGATTTAGTGACAATATAATTTTAGTATAACGAGATAACAGTAGGTTCATGTTTGTACATAAAACATGAACCTACTGTTATCTCATTTCTGCAAATAAAATCCTACATAAATGTTTGTGGACGTGCCTAAATAATTGTTTCCTTCCTATAACTGCCCGTCGTAATTAGGCAGAAACAAAGAGGAAATATTTAGATTTACCGAAATGTAAATTCTGGTAATTGTGTGAAATAATGATTTGAAATATTATTATTTTAAGTAGTACTTAACTGGTATTTGAATTATTATTTTATCATTACTGAAAATATTGTCAAATAACCTTGTTTATTATTTTGATGCTACCTAGTTCACTAACGGTCTACTTACCTGTTTTCACGTTAGGCCGTAAGTAATAAGGTTAAAAAGTGGTTGACCCTCAGTGAACTCGGTAGTACCTACAACAAACAAAATACTGGAACCTTTTGTTTTATCTATTTAATATTTATGACTTCTTCTCTTAGCGTGTCGATGGCAATCTAAATGAGAGGTTTTCCTTTTGAGGTATTAAAAAAAAACTTAGTTTCCAAGAACTGTATAGATGGCGTTGAACTGACTATGATAGTTGGTGCCAAAGCCAAAACGCTCGGAAAAAACTTTTTTGCAAAAAATAAAACCGACTTCAAAAAACACAAAAAAGTGAAAAATAAATAGCTTCAGAAGTCGGTGAACTTTGTTTGATTAATTTAGTGTTATTGTCACCGACTTCTGAAGCTAGTTATTTTTCACTTTTTTGAAGTCGGTTTTATTTTTTGCAAAAAAGTTTTTTATTTTTCCATTTTTAGTTGTTCGCAAACAAATATTTGCCATGAATTTATTTGACGTTGTTAACAATACATGGTAAGAAGTGTCAGACTTTTACTGACTAACGATGTTTCTTCTTAGCCCTTTGTGTTCCAGGGCCACAGTATCTCTTTAGAACAGTCCCCTTTGCTGAAATCTCTTTGAGGCGCGCGCGGACCACAAACGCGCTAACTTAACATACCTAACTGTCAAAATCTGTCTGGGTGTATTGTAGACATCTGTCTGTGTACCCCCTCAGAGCATACAGGCGTGATGTTACATCATGACATTGAATAAACAATAAACATCCAGCGATTGCAACATTCACGGCAGATTTGCCGTCTATTTTTGAAGAGTTCCATTGTATATCTCCGAAGATCAGCATCAGATGTTTACAAAATTTAAATAGGACCACACAGAAAGCACCAGCTTTCAAATAAAAAAAGAATCATCCAAATCGGTTCTCCCAGTCAAAAGTTCTGAGGTAACAAACACAAAAAAAAATACAGTCGAATTGAGAACCACCTCTTTTTGGAAGTCTGTTGAAAAACATTGCGTCACGTCAAATACGCTCGTTGACTGACACTTTTGTTTGCTTAACCTTCCGAATAATACCTAGTTTACTCGTGCTTTGTTAAAATCAGTTTTTTTAAGTTTTGTTCCTTGCATTATCATACTAAGTTCAGCGCCATCTATCCAGCGACTAGGGAAGAGCTAAAAAGAAAATCCCTCATTGAGTCGGCCCACAACTGAGCTACTAGTTTGGCGCTTTCGGTAACATCCATCAGTTCCTGTAATGAACAACCAACAGGACACGCAGGACACGATAATAAGTGCCCCATCGTTTATTTATGACTAACCTTGTCGAACTTTTCTAATGACTTCCATCCTCTCCTCAGGACTGACATGGATGGCTATATCATCCACGATAGATGGAGTTAGTTTTCTGTTTTTTGTTGCTGAAATTAAGGGCATTTATAAGATTGATTAGAAGACATCGTAGAAGCAAGGCGATCCTAGCAAAATGCTTTAACTGCCCTGCCTCAGTGCCTGTTATTACATCGGAGACCATACCTTTGATGGCTATGTAATACACGATAACGATGAGCAATCAAGACATGATGTTCCTCTCTTTGTCTTGAACTTAGGTAGGAAGGTAGATGACACACCAATCAATTGACATACTTTTTATGAGCTGTCAAAACGCGCTGTGTGGCACGCTGTGACGTCACTGTTTGGTCAACTCAATGACTCAACTATTTATTGATTTCAAAGCAACTAAAAATCTAATTTGGCAATTAATTGAAAATAAATTGGGTTTTCAGGCCCAAAATAACGTTTTCTTTTTAGAGATTGGTGTCTTGGAATTATTGTTTTATGGTGTCATCTACCCAATTTTTACAGCTGTGCTACAGTGACAGGTATATCACTTGGCTACCGAATACCAAGTTATGTTTTTTAATTTCGGCCCGATTTCCATTATTGTAAACATGAAGAGCGTGCGCGTGTCACGGAACGCTGTGAAAGCCTGTAACGACCGGTCTTCGCCGTGTGGTATCCGGCAGAGTAGAATAGAACCAACCCATAACACTCACGGGTGTCGTATAAGGCGACTAATGTCTGAGGCAGAACACCTTGCGCCTCCGTAGACCAGAGGATGGGCAGCAGCGTTTTCTGTTAGTCTTTCATCACTGCGATCTCCAATCCGCCTGCCAAGCGTAGAGATTACGGCAAATTCCTCCCATCATGGGGGAGGCTTATGTCCAGCAGTGGACGTTATGGGCTGTTGTTGTTGACCGGTCTTCAGCGCACGCAGTCAGCGCCGGTTTTTCTCTGAAATGGGCCTTAGTGCGGCTCGTTTCCACCATCAATAAATTGCAAATATATTTAGTCCGTTAGTTAGAGTATTAAAAAATATTGGACACGTATTTTTTGTTTTTGTAAATCAATGAATATTGACAAAGATAAAACGCATCAAAACTCGGGAGTGGGGGCTCGTGACGTCAAAACGCACTAAAAATTATACCACGGCGTGATGTATTGAGAATTTTAAAAGCGTCGTATCTTCGTCAATTTTGGTTTACGTGACAAAAGAAAAATACGGGTCAAATATTTTTTGATAATCTAACTGATGAATTACTTAATTCGTTTTTTTTCAGTTGACAGGCCTATTACATTCCGAAAAGCTTGCAGTTGTCCTGGGCCCTAAGACTGAGCAAACTGAGTTAGCAGCCAGTAGAGTTGCTCGCAGTATACTGCAAGCTTTTCTATTCACTGCTAACTCAGCTGCTACTAGAAGCACAGCACCCCTAGCCAAGTTACAAACGTTTCGTATCGATTCTCTTTCTACAATCGTAAACGCCTCGGCGTAAGCGATTGTAGAAAGCGCTAAATTGGTAGCCAAGTTGACACGACTGAGTCGATCACTCGTTCTCTAATGTCTGTAGAAAAAACCTACACTTTAGTCTATGGTGAGCGTTCCTACCAAAGAGTTAGCGATCAACATTGTAGAAACGATAACATTCTATTCTATCATTTTGAACGGTGTAAACTTGTCTACGAATTTTCTATTCGTTTGTGTTGATCACGTGATTTAACGTTGAGATGATGTCATTCCCATTCATTTGAATAGTTTTCTACTAGCGTTAACGATTGGAGATTGTCAACTTGGCTAGGGGTGGTGATTATGTTCTGAAGACCAATCGTATCGTATCTTAGGTAGATCTTAGATCAAATAAACTTCTTTAGTTCTTCCTCAAGAATAAACAAGAATATTAAACATTGCAACTTACCGATACGGACCTTCGTCATGATTGGACCTGTATTGTCGCTAGGCAGCAATAAGTCATACACAACTTCTTGCGGGACCTGTGCTTTTTCCATGGCTGAACGAATATTAAAAAGCATTATTAGTGGTTTTTAATTAAGCTGTTGGTCCGGGCTGTCATTTGTAGACAGTCGTTACAGGTAGTCATTGGCCAAAAAAATCTAACAACCAGTCTTACCAAGGGGTATCGTATTACCTAACTGGGTTTTGGAGGTCAGAAAGGCAGTCGCTCCATGTAAAATACTGGTATTCAGCTGCATCCGGTTAGACTGGAAGCCGACCCTAACATAGTTGGGAAAAGGCTAGGCAGATGATTAGTGGTTTTAAATTATAATGTTTACTAAAAAAATCCTACTTATTCATGTCTACAGGGTCGAAGGTACACCGAACGCACAAAAGGTTACCATGTACAGTCGGGGTATTTTCCGCCTGACCATTTTATTTATTTTTCGCTTAAAACATGCGGAGGCGCCGAGCCACGCCCCCTTAAAGTTTGGGCCTATTAAAAGCCTCAACTTTGGCGCGCAAAATAACAATAACTCTCCTTTGGCGTGCGTCGTCAGTGCGCTCGGCCGATTCGGTATCTTTTCATTCATTATTTCTATACAAAGTCAACGGGGCGGGACTAGAGAGCGTTTCTATGTTGGGAGTGCAAGCAAAAATAAGCTTAGTGGTGGTCAGGCAGGAGTGTCCTCGATGTACGGACCTGTTAAGTACATCAACAATAAACAAGATGACACACATGAAACGCCCTAATAGGGTAGATGGCAAATTAAATCTAGTTAGTCCGTCAGATAGATTTCCAAAAAATATTGGACACATATTTTTTCTTTTTTTACGTAAACAAAAAATTAAAACGATACAGAGCGTAGAAAACTCGTGTGATGTCACATTTGAGTATAATTTTTACCGGAAAGTGACGTCACAAGTCCCCACTCGTGATCTTTGACGCGTTTTATCTTCATAATTTTTTATTAATTTGATAAAACAATAAACACGTATTCAATATTTTTCGATACTCTAACTGACGGACTAAACAGAATCATATTGTTTTTAGTTAGGAATCATCCCTATTGTGACATCCTGTCTTCAGACTCCAGACAAGATGTCACAATTGGGGCGTTTTCGAGTCCTCACTAATGAGATTTTACATAATATAAAACAAAGTGGCTCCCACTGTTTGTATGCTTAGATCTTTTAAAATAAGCAACGGATTTTAATGAAGTTTTTAGCAATCGATAGAGTGGTTTAGGAGGAAGGTTTTTAAGTATATGCTACATTGCAACCATGCGAAGCCGGGGCAGGTCGCTAGTTGTATATATAGTATACCGTTTGTATGTAGGCCAGCTACAGCGCTTCACGACAGTCGCCGCGAACGTCAGTTGATTTCGTCATTTATATGGAAATTTGATAAACGTTACGTTGTTCCCTGACCGCAACCATTAGCCTTAATCTTGGGACCGCCGGTTACGACGGTGAAGCAGTGTTACCTACCTAAGGTCGTAGTACACCGCCACCTCCGTGATCCTTACTCACGGTAGGAGGGGTATCCATCAGTGTCGAGTCGACTTTGAAGTACCTAGGACTCAAAGTACTTACGGGATAATATCCGTGGTTTTATCCCGTAAGTACTTTAAGTGTAGTGAAAAACCGTGAAAGTCTTAAACAGTGTACCTAGGACTCGTCCTCGACAGCCGGTGGAACTTCGTGGAGCACTTCCGACGTTTGGCCCCCAAACTGGAACGGACTGGGGCTGCCTTCAGGCGGCTCCTGCCCAACCTGGGGGGGCCGAACGCCTCCTGCCGGAGGCTCTACGCGGGAGTCGTGCGGTCCATGGCCCTTTACGGTGTGGGCGCGTTCTTTGAGGCGGCGAGCCGCCCACTATCTGAACCCGCCCCAAAAGGTGGTAGCCGTAAGGCTGGCCCGGGCGTACCTCACGATCTCCCGCGAGGCGGCGAGCCTCCTTGCCGGATTGCCGCCATGGGATCTGGAGGCGATAGTCCTCGCGCGCCTGCATGAATGGCGCGCGGAAGCGCTACGCCGGGGGGAAACTCCGCTATCTCATGGCGACATGGAGAGAGCGACTGTCGCAACCCCGTGCAGGGCACGCCACGATAGTGGCGATAAGTCCCCTCTTTGAGGAGTGGCTTGAGAGACGCCACGGCGTCCTCACCTTCCGCCTGACGCAGGTCCTCACCGGACACGGAGTGTTCGGGAGGTTCCTGCACCGAATCGGGCGGGAGGAAACGCCCGGGTGCTTCCATCATTGTGAGGATCGACCGGAGGACACGGTGGAACACACGTTGGAGGTGTGCCCCGCGTGGGCGGAGCACCGCCGTGTCCTCGAAGCGGCGAACGGCGGCGGCGACCTCTCGCGTCCGGCCCTGGTGCAAGCCATGGTCCGGAGCGAGACGGAATGGGACGCCATCACCTCCTTCTGCGAAGCAGTAATGCTAGAGAAGGAGGTGGCGTGGCGGAACGTGAGAGGGAGAGAACCTCTCAACGTCCCGGCCACCGCGGGAGACGCCTTGGGCGTCGGGGGCCACCACCACGTGGCCCCCGGCCACCGCAGGCGCGGGCCTGTGGACGGTGGGCTATGGGCTAGCTCGCCGTCCGTCCGTCTCATGACGACAGGCCGTGTCGACGGCGCGTTCGTGTTCCACGCGCGCCTCAAAGAGAGTCAGCAAAAAGGAAGGGGTCCGTAAGGACCGATGCCTGCCGGGGTTGCGGGACTGTTCGAAAGAGATACCGTGGCCCCGGAACACAAAGGGCGATGAAGGAACATGGATGGGTTTTAGTCAGTAAAAGTCTGACACTCCCTCCCGCTCCGCCCAGAGCGGGAGGAGTTATTTGATGATTTCCCATCCAAAAAAAAAAAAGAAAAAAAAAAAAAAAAGGTACACGTATCAACTCGGAAAGGGATCGTCACCGTATCAACTCGAGCCGTTCAGTATTATTTGTATGAAACTCCTTACTGCAACGCACACTAATCGGAATCGTAACGTAATCGGTTCGCCTCGGGACAAGCTCACGAACCGCGGTGCGGTGCGTGGTTGACTTGCAGTTCCCGCACCTACGGTTCTCCGTACTCTAGCTTACGGCTCTCCGTACCCTAGCTTTCGTCTCTTCGTTTTACACTTAACGTTCGGATTCAAAATGATTGAACTAGTGCTGCTTAGCCGTCGTAGTCAACCAGCGGTCGGCGAGCCGTAACCGCGGCGTCGCCTAGCTGTAACCAAGACGACGTGCCGGAGCTTCTGATCCGCTTACGTTACGTGGACGCATGTTTGACGCCAAGGGGAAAGGCGAGGCGGTGACGATCCCTTTCCGAGTTGATACGTGTGCTACGACCTATAAACGTATTGTAAGAATGGAGCGAATGACGTTTTATGATTTCTTCTTAACCTCAAGAGAAATAAGTGTTAAAAATGAAAATTTGCTTGTAGATAATTATCTATACAAATAAATAAAATTGAAGTGACTTTAGGTAATTTCAAAATAACAGATTTTTACTGAATGTATTGTATACGGTGCATTTAGCTAAAAAAAAAACATTTTTAAAAATTATGGTCTGTTTGTTTGTCGGTCTGTGTGTCTGTCTGTCTGTTCCTGGTAATCTCCGAAACAGCTGGCCTTTTACTGGCAGATAGGTGATGTTATAAGGAGTAACTCAGGCTACTTTTTTAGAACAAATAGAGTTTCGTGCAAACAATTGAATCCCATGATATTGTTAACTAAATCCAAATCAAATAGGGAAGTCATATTTGATAATAATTTTACGCGGAAAGTCGCAGGCACAGCTAGTTAAAATAAATATTTTCCTGGTTATTTACCACAAACATTAAACTGATTGCAAAGTTATTTTTAAATGCACTGCTTCACATTATCCTTGTTCCAACGAATGCCTGAAATTATCATCGTTTAACGCTCTAATCGAAATTGCAGTGATAATGATAAAATGTTTTCAATTTTGTGGGTTCTACATACGTTTTTTTTTTAACATTATGTTTGTTTGAGTAGGGACTTCTTTTTAAATCGTAAAGTGTTTCGTTAAATAAGAGGAGCTCGTTGCAAAATAATAACAGCCGCTCCGGTCGATCTTTAGGTTAAGCAGTGCTTGCTAAGATTGGTCTGTGGATGGGAGACCACACATAACATACCGAGTTTCCTCCGTGCCTCGGAAAGCACGTTAACCAGTTGGTCCCGGCTGTCATTTGTAGATCTTTGACTGTCGTTACAGGTGGTCATTGGCCCAAAAAGTCTGACAACCAGTCTTACCAAGTCTTACCAGTCTTATCGTATTACCCAGTACTAACTGGGTCGTGAAGGTCCGGTAGGCAGTCGCTCTATGTAAAATACTGGTATTTAGCTGCATCCGGTTAGACTGGAAGCCGATCCCAACATAGTTGAGAAAAGCCTAGGCAGAATGATGATGAATGAGAGAAAATTAATGAATGTTTTTCTGTAACACCTTGTATACCATGTTTTATGCAAATAAAATATCTTATCTTATCTTAAATAATATACTAACCTATTCTAAATACTGTTTTGAGAGCCTGGATAAAGTGGTCAATTTCAAAGCGAAAAGCGAAAGCGAAGCGGAAAGCGTTCTAAAATTTTGTTTATGTATTATGAATAGGTTTAATACAGTAGGTTTTTGGGTAGCTTGTGTCAATCTAGTCCATTTCTGACTTATCTGTGCATGCTGCATCCGGTTAGACTGGAAGCCGATCCCAACATAGTTGGAAAAAGGCTATAGGCAGATGATGTTTTGTTTAATAAAAAAACATATGCTACCAACCTTCTTTAGCCTTTTTCAAGACTATTTCTCTATTGTCGGAAGATGATAAAGAGGCGACGTATTCGCGGTAAACAGCTTGAGGCAGTTGCCCTTTCAGTAACGCTAAAATTATAAAAAAAAAAAACAAATTGGTTATTATTACCTCACAGTAGGTAGATGTAAAAAGTTGAATATTTTGTTTGGGGATAAATGTCCGGAGACACTCTTGGACGAGCTTGAATCTCTCGCTGCTCTCAGGATTCTAATTTGGACCAATAGGATTACATAAAAAAACTCTGCCACAGTGCTCATTTTATGCAATTCTATTGGTTAAAATTTGCACAGTTTCGCTCCTCTCAGTCTGTTGTTGACTGTTTAGAAGTCCCTTGCTGCGCTCGGGAACACCATAGCATCATTCCTGACGTTTTTGGATCAATAAAGCGCACGTAACATAAGAAACTGCTTCTTTCTTTCTTACTAAAGTAAATCAGCATATATGCATATAAAGAGTGTATGTACATAGACCTTTAACGAAGATGAAAGACACTTGTTCTCCCTATCATTGCGATCATTTTTTTGTTCTGCACCATACCTTGGAACCTACTAGTTACGGAGATATCGGAGGTACCAACTCCAACTTTCTTTTTTCTTCCAACTTTTTCACAAGTTTTTTTCAAATGCTAGTTTTTAAGGAATAGGTACCTCCATAACCCGTTTACTATTAAATGCGTCCATAAGCACAATGTTTTGAGTGAGTTACATTGAGTTTAACGTAAAAGATGGTTTTTCACCCCAAAACAAGAAATTATTTTTTTATTTGTTGCACAGATTTTGTTCGCGCTGTCTTCTCTATAATACGTAGTAGTAATAGATAAATCAAAAAAAAAAATCCCCGCAATCATTTTTGTGTAGAGTTACATAATTTGATGTACAGAATGCTAAGTTGACGGCTTCGTGAAGAGTCTGTTTACACCCTGCATGTACTAAATAGATGTTTGGCTTTATAAAATATTATAGACTTCAATATCGAATTATCACATTGTATACCAAAATACCCCCCCCTTACCCCCTTAGCGGGTTTTAAACTTTTCACTTACTTTTTTTCCTTATAGCTATGTCCTTAAATATTTCTTCTACCTATACGTACCTTTGTTCATCTTTTTCATAATGTTTGGCTTTATAAAATATTATAGACCTCAATATCGAATTATCACATTGTATACCAAAATACCCCCCCCTTACCCCCTTAGCGGGTTTTAAACTTTTCACTTACTTTTCTTCCTTATAGCTATGTCCTTAAATATTTCTTCTACCTATACGTACCTTTGTTCATCTTTTTCATAATGTTTGGCTTTATAAAATATTATAGACCTCAATATCGAATTATCACATTGTATACCAAAATACCCCCCCCTTACCCCCTTAGCGGGTTTTAAACTTTTCACTTACTTTTCTTCCTTATAGCTATGTCCTTAAATATTTCTTCTACCTATACGTACCTTTGTTCATCTTTTTCATAATGTTTGGCTTTATAAAATATTATAGACTTCAATATCGAATTATCACATTGTATACCAAAATACCCCCCCCCTTACCCCCTTAGCGGGTTTTAAACTTTTCACTTACTTTTCTTCCTTATAGCTATGTCCTTAAATATTTCTTCTACCTATACGTACCTTTGTTCATCTTTTTCATAATGTCCTTCTTGTTGTCCTTATCATTTACAGTGGCCAAAACTTCTTCCATGGCTCCGGGCATCACATATTTTGTCGCCAACGCTGAAAGCAACAACATGTATAGTTGGTGCCAGTTAAGATCGCAATAGCGGTCATTGACCCGCCTACATTTATTAAAGTTCTTAACTTTGAAATCCAAAATTAAGCCTGTTCAAGTCTTGAATCGTCATCTATCGTGATTTTCAACATTTTTTCTAATGAAAAACGATACATGATTCATTTGTTTTGGTTCGTACGAAGAGATATTAGGGAAAGGGCAATGACCGCTATTGCGATCTTAACTGGCAGCAACTATAGTAACGTCTAATCAATGTTTGCAATATACTTTTCATTCCCTTACTGCCTGATCTCAAAAAACCTACCCAACCTGTATACCTACTCAACTTTGAGTTTTTACTGCTTGAAGCGGTTTTTTAACGTTAAGTAAGTGAAGACTGATAACCATAACATTACAAAGCGCATTCTAAAATATCGGAAAATTATTGCTTAACAACTTAACTAATACTTAATTTGTGCATATATTCTCAAATTACAGCAGTCATTCTTTGGCAGCCATTTGACATGACTATAACGCGGGAAATGGGGACGGCAACTTACTGTGGAACTAATAGCGCTAGCATAGCTTGTACTAAGAATCGTCATTGGCTGAAAATCTGTCAATGTAATTTTAAATTTCAGAATAGCTTGTCCTCATTGGACAGATTGGGACTAAGCTATGGACACGCCATCTACAATCAGCTGTGATCAGCCTTCCCCATTGAAAGAATGCGTCAATCTACGGAACTGTTGTTTTAGAATGTACTATCGAGGACACTCCCGCCTGACCACCACTAAGCTCAGTTTTGCTTGCACTCGCAACATAGAAACGCTCTCTAGCCCCACCCCGTTGACTTTGTATAGAAATAATGAATGAAAAGATACCGAATCGGCATAGCGCACTGACAACGCACGCCAAACGAGAGTTATTGTTATTTTGCGCGCCAAAGTTGACGCTTTCCTAATAGGCAGTGATAGGAATAGGTAGTGCTTATTAGCCTAAACTTCGAAGAAGAACAGAGAAAAGAATCGGAGACATCCTTAGACTATATTTTATTATGCGACCACGACGAGTTTTTTTTTGTAAATTCTAAGAGTAGACAACTAAATGCGCAGCCATAAAAGTCCGCCCATTGTACTTTCGTTGCAATAAAGATTAAATGATGTTTTTAAAGTTTAAGTGTTACTAAACAATGTTACCCGGCTATTATTTTAGAATTTTGAAATATACTTCAGAAATATATTTTAGTAAGATAAAATCCAAATAGGTATCTACCTTTTGTTTTTGAAATAATAAATCACTTGAACTTTAGAAATTTCAACAAACGTGGCCGAGAGTGAGCTAGAAAGTAGATATTTACTTCAAAACGTGTACGGCTCTTTGACAAAGATAGCGTTTCATAGTTTTATGATGAAGAAGTCGTTTCCAAAATGTTCTTAAAAAAAGAAAACTTTCAGAAATTTTGATGGTTGTAACGACTGTGTTATGTTATGTCTAGTCGCAAACTTTAGGTAAACATAGACCAATTACTTATTCCAAATAACATAAATTTTTGATGTAGGTACTTACGTGATGTCCCGGAAAAAAATACAGTCTAAGCAAGTGCTATTATCTATTCTGTGGTCTAAGGAAGTCTCCGATTCTTGTCTCTGTTCTTCGAAGTTTAGGCTAATAAGCACTACCTATTCCTATCATTGCTAATAGGCCCAAACTTTAAGGGGGTGTGGCTCGGCGCCTCCGCATGCTTTAAGCGAAAAAAAATTAAAATGGTCAGGCGGAAAAGACCCCAACTGTACCTGGAACCAATTTTTAAGAGTTTCTAACATCTTACCTTTCATCATAATTTTCTTGCCCTTATCCCAATTTATTTGGGCTTGGCGCAGCATGTTTTCTTCTCCCATACCTTTCATTTATACGTCATTTCAGCAGTCAGCTCCTTTCTACCCATATCATCTTTCACACAGTAGTCCATCCATCGTCTCTTTGGTCATAACCCCTTACCTTTCCGGATCTTTAATTTAATTTCACTCTTCGTGTCACCAGGCTGCAATTCGGTCATAAATTCTTCCATGACTGCGGGGGCAAGATGACCGTCTACTACCGCTAAAGTTAAGTAAACAGCATAAATGACAAATTTATTTAAAAACTAGCGGACGTCACGCGGTTTCACCCGCGTAGTTCCCGTTCCCGTGAAATTACTGGGATAAAATATAGCTTATGTTATTCAAGGTGAATGTAGCTTTCTAATGGTGAAATCGGCGCAGTCGTTTTTGGGTTTATTCATTACAAACATACACACAAAAATACAAATCTTTCCTCTTTATAATATTAGTGTAGGTGTAGATTAGTGTAGATAAGCAGATTTAATGCCACAAGGCATTCTCTACCAGTCAACCTTTGGGTTAAATAGGACCATCACTAGGACTTATCATTATTTTGAAGATTTAATCAATATTACTGAATTAAATGATGAAATAATGCTGTGTGTTCCACTAAAATATTGACAAAATATTGCGATAATAACCCTGCAAGATGTTGTAACAATTTTATATGTAAGAAAGTATTTCGAAGATTTCCAAGTGCATGTTTTGCACCTAAAATATATTTGACAGTAATTTTCGACATAGCCAACTTTCAGAGGGCTTAAAAAGGCCGCAATATCAGAATCATAACAGGATATTCATATGAATTAGTCACAAATGATCATAAACTGGCAATTCAAAATTTCAAATGGGTCTGCGACGAATTGTAACGTGATCATTTTATTATCCTGTTAGAAGTATGATTCTGTTATAATTATGATAGAGCAGCGGTGGCCCAGTGGTGGCGGACCCGACTTACGAACAGTAAGTCGTGGGTTCGAACCCAGGCAGGCCGCATTACTTTGTGTAATTTATTTCATCACCACTGCTCTAAAAACGGTGAAGGAAAACATTGTGAGGAAACCGGCATGTCCTAGAACCAAAAAAAATCGCAGACATGTGACATCTACCAACCCGCACTGGGCCCGCGTGGTGGATTATAGCCCACTCCCTCTCATAGAGAGGAGGCCTGTGTCTCAGCAGTGGGAACATTAATAGCAGCTTATTAATGTTCCCACTGCTGGGACACAGGTATGATGATGAAGTATGATTATGATATTATGATAATGAAGTATGATTCTGCTAAATCGGCCTTTTTAGAGCCCCATAATGCACCCACTTAATTTAGAATTAACTGACCTGTACGTATTTTCTTCATGGCTTGATTTTGATCACCTTTGGCCATAGCATCATCAGTGAAGTCAATCAAAATAGTTGGCGATACTTTCTTCTTTTCTATAACTATAATTATAATGATTTAATTAGTTCACTTTTCATGGAATTCTGATAATTTCCTAAAATGAGAAGGAAAGGTTCGCGGGCCACAGTTTAAATGTGCAATAAAGTTATAAGATATCAAAGTTGCGCTGATAGCGGAAACTGGCGTGTCGCTTTAAAAATAAAAATCTCATACCAAACCATATAGTTTGTATGGACAGCAGCTAATTGATAAATAAAGGTTTTATACTTGGCCGCTATTTTGAAAGTTAATTTCGTGTTTATTTTTTTAATATCAAAATTTTATTTCATACAAAATACAACAAAAAAAAAAACAGCCAAATCGGTCGAGCCGTTCTCAAGTGATGCTATTAAATACATTTGGGTAATTCATTTTTATAAAGGGTGTAAAACACCTCTTTTCGAAACCGAAGGGCACTTGTTCTCCCTGTCATTGTGATCATTTTTTTGTTCTACACCATACCTGGGAACCTTCTAGTTACGGAGATATTGGGGGTCACAACTTTTTGACAAGTTTTTTTTAATGTGAGATTTTTACTTTAAACACCTCTACGACCCCATTACTATTAAATCCATCCATCAACACAACATTTTGAGTGCGTTACATTGAGTTCTACCACAAAACATAATTTTTCACCCCAAAAAAAAAGTCGTTTCCCAGCAATAATTTTTGCGCAAAGTTACTTAGTTTGATGTAAAAAATGCTTGGTTGACGGCTTCGTGATGAGGTCTTTTACACCCTGTATGTAGAAGTAGTAGTTGTAGTAGAAGTTATAAAATAGATAACGATAGCACAAATTATAAACAGCGAGGACTGTAATAAAACTTACCTTTACGGACCTTCTTTATAACTTCAGGCAATTTGTCACTGAATTTTACATCGGCTTCGATTTCTTCCAGGACGGAAGCTGGCAGTTGTCCTTTCTCGACGGCTAAAATCAAAATTGTTGGCTAAAATCGCTGTGCTCAAATTGAAATGTAATCGTAAAAAAATGCTCTCAAAACGGTGAAAAAATCGTGATGAAATGTGTGTTAGAACTACATAATAATACGCCTATAATCCTCGAAGGGTTAGGCAGAGGTGTACCTAATAATACACCAACATCCAGTCGCCAGTTATCTTTAAGAGCCTAATACTACCTCAAATTCGGAACTCTATTTGTGCTGGTTCAAACTTCGTTTGAAATACTGTTAGAATAAAGTTCTAATCAGCTTGCACTACAAAGTGGTTGTTATGTTAGTCACTGCAGGCCGAATAGTGCGAAATGAGTGGTTTTTATTCTTTGAAAAATCAAATTTTCGTCTTTTGGAAAAAATTAAAAACATAAGACCTGCTTTATAGTTGGTTCAGTTAGTATGCAAAGTTTCATGATCTAATTTGAATTACTTTTTGAATACCAGCGGTTTATTGTTCGATTTGGAAGTAAATTTGTTTTTCTTTTCTATCGAGAAAATTTTATGGAATCGTGTTTTCGCCAAATATAGGACTTAACATTAATCCTCAACTTTACCATAAGTATATTTATTTCAAAATTAATGCTGCAGTGTTTTAGACGTAATAGAGGATCATGCTAAGCCATTTGAGGTAGTATAGGCCGCCTATTGCCGTTAACCTAAATTCCTGATGGAAAAACTCACTAACACTTTGCCCGACCTAGGAATCGCAACCAGGACCTCATGCTGAGTAGTTGCGCTTTGCGAAGATGACAGGTTGCGTGAATTAGGTCCCTGTCCCCGTAAGCAGACAGCCGTAGGAACATTATCCCTGTTATGGCTCCGTATTATGGCCGTTTGTAACAAGTCATAATATTACTTATTTCCTTATAGGTAAACAGGTCTGACGTCGAATATAAACCAGCGTAATTTGCGTCACACAAAATGAGTCAAAAATTACATATAAATTACTCTTTGGTTTTAACCTGATACATTTTACAGACACTCATAAATTTATGCCTTTTCCCCCTAGTGATAGGCCGTGTGGTATCCGGCAGAGTAGAATAGAACCAACCCATTACACTCACGGGCGTCGAATAAGGCGACTAATGTCTGAGGCAGAACACCTTGCGCCGCCATAGACCAGAGAATGGGCAGCAGCGTTTTCTGTTAGTCTTTCATGACTGCGATCTCCAATCCGCCTGCCAAGCGTGGAGTTTACGGCAAATTCCTCCCATCATGGGAGAGGCTTATGTCCAGCAGTGGACGTTATTGGCTGTTGTTGTTGTTGATAGGCAGAAACTACAGAACGCCACCTTACAATCCGTATATCCATGGAATTAAGTGTCCATGGAGTTTCTTGGCCATTCTTCTCCATAGAGATCTACGCTTTGGAATGGGCAACTACAGTACTTTCACAAGTTGTTATGCCTTGCGACTGGAACTGTACCTTGTTTTTTTTTTTTATCATTCACAGTGCCTGTAATGGTCTAATGGGGAGACACACTGTGGAATTAATGGCGCTGGCATAGCTGGTTCCCAACATCGTCATTGGTTGAAAATGTGGTAATGTCATTTTATATTTCAAAATAGCTTAACTAGTCGAGTGCAATTAGACATGAAATACTCAAAAGGTGGAACGAAGTTTATAGTGGTCGGATTTTCATGGGACTTTTTTTATTGAGTTTCCAGAGGAGTGGAGAAGAAAGTTAAAAAAAAAAATTTCGCCGCTCGCGACTTTTTTTTTTTTTTTTTGAATTTTCTTTGGTTTTTTTTTTTTCTTTTATGACCAACTTCAAATTCGACGAATTCATATTGGAGCGTAATAGTGTGACCTGTGTGCACCTATTTAATGCTAATTTAGTCTGTTTCTTTGTTCATAGTAGTCGATGTAATGCAATATTTCAAGTCTTTTTTGAAAATGTCCTATTTTCTGCAATTATTTTTAAATTTTTCAATTTTAAGACCAAGATTTCTTTTGAAATTGGTAACTGATACTTTTTCAGAGATAATTGGATGTAAAAATACTCAAGAAAGCCATGTTTACAAGTAAAGTGACTAAAAATGTATTCACAATTATCAAGAAATCATCTATATAAAACTTTTTGGCAAAAAATAAAACCGACTTTTGTTTGATTGATATTTTTTTTGTCACCGACTTCTGAAGTTAAAGTTATTTTTCCCTTTTTTGTGTTTTTTGAAGTCGGTTTTATTTTTTGCCAAAAAGTTTTTTATTTCACCATTTTTAGTTGTTCCCAAACAAATATTTGCTATGATTTATTAGACTGATAATAGGCGTGAGCAGCGGTGGCCTAGTGGTGGCGGCTCCGACTTACGAACAGCAAATCGTGGGTTCGAACCCAGACAGGCGTATTACTTTGTGTAATTTATATCATCACCACTGCTCTCAAAACGGTGAACGAAAACATCGTGAGGAAACCGGCTGTCCTATAACCAAAACATTCGAAGACATGTGACATCTACCAAGTACCAATCCGTGGGCCCGCGTGCTGGGTTATAGCCCATTCTCTCTTATAAAGAGGAGGCCTGTGTCCCAGCAGTGGGAACATTAATAGGCTGATGATGAATAGGCGTATCCCCAATATATGGAACTTAACATATCTTTTTTTTCGGATGGGAAATCATCAAATTACCCCTCCCGCTCTGGGCGGAGCGGAAGGTAGTGTCAGACTTTTACTGACTAAAACCCATCCATGCTCCTTCTTAGCCCTTTGTGTTCCAGGGTCGCAGTATCTCTTTAGAACAGTCCCTTTTGCTGACATCTCTGAGGCGCGCGCGGAACACGAACGAACTGTCGAGATCTGGGTGTATTGTACACATCTGCGTATCCCCTCAGAGCATACAGGCGTGATGTTACGTCATGATATTGTATAAACAATGAACATCCAACCGATTGGAGCTATCACAACAGATTTGCCGTCCCTTTTTGAAGAGTTCTATTGTATATCTCCGAAGATCAGCATCAGATCTTCACCAAATTAAAATGGGATCACCTCAGGAGTATACTTTTTCAAGTAAAAAAAGAATTTTGAGAATCGGTCCACAAATGGGAGAGAAATCAGGTAAATTGTACACTTCTGCGTACCCCCTCAGAGCATACAGGCGTGATGTTCCGTCATGATATTGTATAAACAATGAACATCCAACCGATTGGAGCTATCACAACAGATTTGCCGTCTCTTTTTGAAGAGTTCCATTGTATATCTCCGAAGGTCAGCATCAGATCTTCACCAAATTAAAATGGGACCACCTCAGGAGTGTACTCTATCAAATGAAAAAAGAATTTTGAAAATCGGTCCACAAATGGGAGAGAAATCAGGTAACATACATAAAAAAAAAAAAAAAAATACATACACACGAACATATAACCTCCGCCTTTTTTGAAGTCGGTTAAAAAGTAAAGAAGGCCATTTTTCTCAAAATATTTCTATGACGGTCAACGTAAATATTATCCTTAAAATATCCTTATTATGTCTGCTATCCATAGATAACAAAAAGAAAAAAAAAATTGGTGGTACTCGATAAAGGTTGATTATTGCTGACAAAGGTGTAATGGGGCCGCTGGAAAATTTACAAAAATTATCGTAATTATAACGTAACCATTTCTCACGATTTCTATCTGAGATAAGTTGCAAGCTTGGGTCTCTGCGCGCAATTTATTATCAATACCGATACCGATACCACTCCCACTTCTTATCGATAGAGGACCTTTGTCATGATTTACTTTTTCAGCAGTAACCAATATTTAACAAGTATCCTTAAATATTTATCTAGTTATTATACCTCGTTAGATAGCTAATAAAATGAGAATTATGACAATAATTTGCACATTGAGTTTCATAGAGTATTTGGAAAAAAAATGCTTTGATAAACATACACGATTTTCTACCATTGCCGAATGAATTTTGAGTCACTACACTCATGAAAGTGGGCTTCATTAATACTTTCTGATCCAATTATCTGTGAAAAAGCATCAGTTACCAATTTTAAAAGAAATCAAAGTCTTAAAATTCGATATTTTAGAAATAATTGCAGAAAATAGGAAATTTTCAAAAATACTTGAAATATACATTAAATCGACAACAGAGAACAAAGAAACAGACCGTATTAGCGTTTAATGGATGCACGTAGATCACACTATTACGATACAATATGAATTCACCGAATTCGAAGTTATTCATAAACGAAAAAAAAATATTTCAATGAAAATTAAAAAAAAAAAAAAAAAATGCGAGCGTCGAAATTTTTTTTTTTTACTTTTTTCTCCACCCCTCTAGGAACTCAATAAAAAAAATCCCATGAAAATCCGACCACTATAAACTGTGTTCCACCTTATTGTCTAATTGCACTCGACTAAACCTCATTGGTCAAAATTGAGACCAGCTATGGTGGCGCCATCTTAGATTATCTTTGCCTGTGTCTCACCATTGAAATAAATGCTTTCAGTTTATGCCATAGGTACTGTTTTGCTTCGTTAGAAATACTTTCACAGTCAAATAAAACCGGCCAAGTGTAAGTCGGACTAGAGCATGTAAGGGGTCTCTACGATCGTAGTAGTTAGTATTAATTTGTTGTTATAGCGGCAACGGAAATACACATTCTGTGAAAATTTAACTGTCTACCTATTACGGATCATGAGAGACAGCCCTCTGATAGACGGACGGACTGTTATAGGGCCGGTCCCGTTGGTCCTTTTTAAAAAAAAAAGACTGTTACACAAACCACAGTCACAGACAGTTACACACACAGACAGTTACACTGACAGTTATATATAGTTGAAAGTTATATATTTACGAAAAATCCACAATTACACCAACAGTTTTGAAAATGCCAAAAATTATACAGAGACACACCAAAAATTATGACTATCTATGATCTCTCGAGATAAGTTCCCAAAAATGGGTTTAAGCGACGGGCGGCGTTCAGAATCTAACTGGCTAACTTGGTTATTAAAATTCCGCTACTGTGCGGTAATTGCAATTCAGCATCTAAATGCAGTGAAAAATGAGACGCGGGCTGTTCAATGCCGATGTCATCCTTACTGCCTTGTAATAAGGGTTATAACAGGACGAACGGGCGGACAACGGAAACTTAGTAATGGCACGGTAATATTATGATACAGTACTTTAACTCGGCCCCGCATGATAGAAATAAATGCCTACAGCCGCGCGGTACGTAAACATGCGTTAGGGCTGCCCGTCTCCAGCATTTTAATTACATTTGCCTACTTTCTGTTTCTATTTAGTTTTGTGATTGTAAATATCCTTTTTATATAAATAAATGAAATACTTTGTATATTGAATAGAAAGTGTTCAATAAAAATGCGTGTTGTTTTTTGATTGGTAGATTTAAATACCACGTCTTTACTTTGAATTATGCAAACTAACAAAACACACGTGCACCGAAGTTTTAACACAAGCGTAAGTAGGTAGGTACCTACCGTATCATGATTCATTCAGAACCGCATATAACTACCTATTTCACTCGTCTCAATAACTTTCCGTTACTCTATTCGCTTTATTTATTAATCCAAACACCTTTTTTTTAGTGAGGTAAAAGGAAATACTTATCCATTAATAAGACACACATTATGTACCTACCCTACCTACTAGTAAGTAAAATTATTTTATAGTCTTACCTTTCAGAATTTCCAGGTAATTTAAAAAAACTTATGTCTGGATGCGTTATTGACGAATTCATACAACCAAAAACAGCACAATATTTCCTACTCATCATATTAACTGACTTTTAGAGAAAAAATCGCGCGGTTATTGTTAAAAAAACAACACACGGTCCGTTCGACACTGCGGTTCAGCCGTGACTGTCTGCGCCCCAAGCGCACCCCAAGATCGAGGCGCGTAGGTATAGCTCGCGTTTCGTCCGTTTCTATGAAGTTGGAGTACTGTATCATAATATTATTGTGATAATGGGGTCCCGAAGGTTATCCTTCGAGTTCGGTGTGACGGAAAGAGTGTTCGTGGGGATGGTAAATTAAACCACGAATCCTGTCAACATAAAAAAATGTACTTAATCAATAAAGACCTCTAAAAAGGTGTATTATATAATGGTCAGGTTTTCTGTAGAACACACGACTCTTGGACTCAGTTTGTGAAGCGTAAACTCCATGGTATGACACTAATCTCATTACGCCTCTTCATCAAATATATCGTGTATTTACGTACCTTTTCTGAAGGAGGAGCTCGTGGCTAAGTAATAACAGCCGCTCGGGTTGATCTTCTTCTTGCCTATGTTTGTCTGTGGATGGGTCACCACCCATTACATACCGAGTTTCTGGTGTCATTGCTGGCTGTCATTTGTGGATCTTTGACAGTCGTTAGGTAGTCAGAGGCCCAAAAAGTCTGACAACCAGTCTTACCAAGGGGTATCGTATTACCCACTACTAACTGGGTTGTGGAGGTCAGATAGGCAGTCGCTCCATGTAAAATACTGGTATTCAGCTGCATCCGGTAAGACTGGACGCCGAACCCAACATAGTTGGGAAAAGGCTAGGCAGATGATGATTTACCTACCTTTTCTGACCTTCTCCATTACTTCTTCCTTATTCTTACTTGTATATATATCAGCGAGGACCTTGTCGACCTTAGTAATCGTTACGTGCCTCCTTGCAATTGCTAAAATATTAAAAATTACACATTATGGAAATGATATTACGTCATAGTGAATGATCTACTGGCGTGTGGCGTTTGTATCTTCACCAACTTTTTATATTTATAAGTTAGTAAATTCTGTTGCACTCACGGGTGTCGTATAAAGCGACTAATGTCTGAGGCAGAACACCTTGCGCCTCCGTAGACCAGAGAATGGGCAGCAGCGTTTTCTGTTAGTCTTTCATCACTGCGATCTCCAATCCGCCTGCCAAGCGTGGAGATTACGGCAAATTCCTCTCACCATGGGAGAGGCTTATGTCCAGCTGTGGACGTTATGGGCTGTTGTAGTAGTGTAGTAAATACTGTTGTACGTGACTTTTTGTATTTCATCGTTTTAATACTTAGATTAGTGATTCAAAACAGCTCAGCTAGGACTGTTATCTGACAAATATTATGACGATCTGTGCAGTGGTTTAGAAAAGGCGATACAAACAAACAGAGTTACTGTCACATTTATATTTTCATGATTTTTTTAACAAGCAGTTATCGATAGCCTAGTGCAGTGACCATGTCGTACTGCCAAGTCATAGTCAAGATCGAACCCAAGATTTTTGGATTCATGTGCGTATTGTATAATTATCACTTGCTTCGGTGAAGGTATTTTAGGTAGATATTTCTCGACGGCATGTAGAGCCAAGTGGCATAAAATCTCTGACACTGGGTTAGGCACTGCCGCTAACCACACGTTAAAGAACACGTTAGATTCATTGACTTACATTGAGCAACCTTCTTCTGAATTGTAGACCTTGTATCACTCGGATTGATATCATTTTTTACGTCTTCCAATACATCGGGTGACAATTCACCCTTATCAACAGCTAAAATAAGAAAATACGCTTTTTTGTGAAACGATGTAAGATATTAATCTACATTAATGGGACCGTTAAACACTGCTAGAAAAAGGTCGGTTTTGTCACATCAATCTTACTCAATATCTCACCTGTATAACAGTCTTTTTGACTGAATGTACCTTTTTATACGCCCAGATGCCTAATAATGATACAGAGTAACGTTAATTAATAAATTTAAATTATTATGGAACTTGGTGGAACTATGAGGAAACGATCATATCTGAATTCACCAACCTTCACTGGTACTCACATTAAAATAAGCTGATCATGAAAATTCATGATTAAATTGGTTAAAAAAAACGCACAAAAATTATAACATTTGATATTTGTTTGCCTTTTTTTAAACCATGTCCTTCCCAAAGCTAGTTGGATTGACGATATCGTGAAAGTCGGAGGAAACATCCGGATAGGCCAAACCGGAAAGTCGGGCAGAAGAAAGAGAAGGCCTATTCCCAGTAGTGGGTATTTCTGGACTGAAATGATGGTGGGCAATTTACCTGCCCGAATTTTCTTCAAAGTTTCTTCCTTTTGATCGGTCTGTATATGTGCAGCCACATCCTTCATAACTTTTGGAGCTATTATCCTCTTTTGTATTGCTGTAATTTACATTTTACGTGATTAATGTGACATATGCAAAAGGTACTACAGAGTAATTTAAGTTATCCTGTAATGCCTTTTACACACTGTGAGCGTTGTCAGACTAGCGTATTTTTCTGCGAGTAAAAAATCGTATCGGAATGCCGATGCACCACATTTAGCGCTTCAAAAAATAGAACGCGCGTGCACACGCTTATTCCAGCATGTTCGCTCAAGACTGTGGGTTCAGTCAGTAGCAGTACGTAAGTATATCTCGCAGCCCGCGCTTATACGAGCTTATAAGCGCGTCAACACTCGTACGAGTAGCGCGCGTGATAAAAGGCACGTATTTACGCGCTTCTAATAAAACGAGTTGATATGCGCCGAAAATACACTCATATGAAACCGCCCTGTGTTTTTGTCTTTGATTTGCAAATTTCCTGTCGCAGGTCCGCATTGTGTATCTCATACGTTTTTTTCTTATGTTAGGACTTACCTTTATTAACTTTCTTCTTGACGGTACGCATTTTGTCACCAGGCTTAACATCGGCAACTATATCTTCTATGACAGCGGGGGCAAGTTTTCCTTTATTAACCGCTAAAAAAGACCATATTTGTTAATACCAAGACTAATTAATTAATGATTAATCATTGATTGCAAAATTTACAAAAGTTGCATTATACAATTTTTAGATTCAACTATACAATAAAGACGGGTGAAGTACTGTTCTCCTAGATAGGCTAAAATTTAGCCTGTGTTAAGGAGAGACAGTGCTCTGAATTGGCGGATTATTATATAAAAATTGTGTGTTTAAAATTTAAAGTTTGTAACATCATCTGGACAGGATCAGTAATTACTTTACAAGAGTTATTAAGACTATGAAAATTTACTAGACTAACACTAGTTTAGAGTATCTAACACTGTGTTACATAAACATAACATCACGCCTGTAATCCCCGAAGGGAAAGGCAGAGGTGTACCTAATAGTACACCCACATTTCTTCTGTTATGTTTAAGTCCCATGTAAGTGGGCGAGCCTATAACTGTCAATCGGGCATAAATCAAGTCTTCATGGCTGCTACTGAGAAATTCCTGATGGATTAACCCAATAATACTGTTACGTCGTACTCGTGCCTACAATTACAAGTAGGTAGGTAGTAGTAGGTAGGTACGTAGGACGAGTCTCGAATGATGTAGGTATAGGAATTGTCATTATAATTTCGACCGTACGCCGAGGGCATAAAGTTCCTACTTCTTTATTTTGTACGAGTTGTGAAGGGACACTATGTAATTGCCTAGAACAATTCGAGTAAGTCGTGGATCTTTCTAGAAGGGTTGCTCACCATATAAATAGCGGACATGTTTGCGGGAGCGGCAGTCTGATTTTGGCTACGCAACGAAGCGAATCGAAGTGAACTAGTAAGTGCGATATCTAAGCGAATAGTGATCAGTAGTGTATTTGTGATTGAGTTTGAAGTGTTTTGTGATTATTAAAGTTGTTCAGTTCTTTAATCGGTAGTCATTAATTTATCCCTTACCTAGCTCGTAACAAGTTTGCCAAACACAATTTGATGAAATGACGAGTATTTGACAAGTATGGAAAAAGAAAACATTTATTTATTTATCACACACACGTTTCCTTTGCCATTACAGATAAAATCTAATGCGACAAAGTCAAACATGCAGCGCTGGCTCCAAATAAATTGGGTCAGGACAATGATGGTTATGATAATGAGGTTGCCAGACTCGGGAATCGAACCTTAAAAATACCTCAGCAGTCACTCGTGCGACCGTCAGACCAAGGCAGTGGTCCGACCGCCGACGATGAACGGAGTAGAACTAGAAACTATAAACGAGTTGGCGATCAGCGGGAAGCGAGTGTGATAGTTTCGATAGTTTTGTCGCCGGGCTATAAGCGAGTTTGCAAGTGCGACGAGCGATTACTCGCGCCACTCGCCCGCGGTCGCTCAGTCCTGTGCATCAATGCCGCACTGTAAAGAAATGATCAAACGAGCGAGCATCGCTGAACGAGTACCGTTGAGCGAGTTTATTTTTGAAATCTCGTCGCTCAGCGACAAAACTAGTAAAGCGAGTCGTCGCCGGCAGTGTGAACAGTCAGAGAGCAACTTTCAATATATGCATCTCTTTCGTTTACACGGAATGTACATTTATTGTGCGTTTCTTGAGAGAGAAAGTCGCCGATAGTTAGTCGTTTTCTCGGCGGTTGGACCAGGTGTAGTAACATCATTAATTTCTAGCAGCTTACCTCTTCGGACTTCTTCAAGAACTTCATCTTTATCATTAGACTTTTCAATATCGGCGATCACCTCAGCTGCGATGGACGGTGTCACATGCTTTTTAGCTACAGCTGAAAATAACAATATGATTGAATTCAAAACCAGTGCCAGCTTCCACTATCTTCCTTGGTCCAACTTTACAGTCTGGTTCTGAATTACAGTGAACTTTATTGTCCTAACTATAATGTTGCTTTCAACGAAAAAATTACTCTACCTATAGGGTGTAAAACACCTGTTAACGAAGCCGAAAGGTACTTGTTCTCCTCGTCATTGCGATTATATTTTTTTGTTCTACACCATACCTGGGAACCTTCTAGTTACGGAGATATTGGGGGAGAAAGATCCAACTTTTTGACAAGTTTTTTTTAAATACTTGTTTTGGATGTAAGATTTTTACTTTAAACACCTCCACGACCCCCGTACTATTCAATCCACCCATCAGCACTGTTTTGAGTGCGTTACATTGAGTTCTACCACAAAACAAGATTTTTCACCCCGAAAAAAAAGTCGTTTCCCAGCAATAATTTTTGCGTGAAGTTACTTAGTTTGATGTACAGAATGCTTGGTTGACGGCTTCGTGATAAGGTCTTTTACACCCTGTATAAGGTACTTTGGCTTCAGCGTAAAAAAAATTTGACAGTTGCATCACATCGTGGAGTTGCTTTGGTTTATCACACAATGACTAAATAATGAATAAGGAGAGTTCCGATGCAGCGTCACATAAATATACCATCACGCCTTTTTCACCTACACCTCTGCCTAACCCTTCGGAGATTAAAAGTACTATCAGGTGATAGTACACCCACATTTCCCCAGTTATGATACTGAGAAATTCCGGATGGAAAAACCCAATAACACTTTGCCCGACCCGGGAATCGAACCCAGGAACTATGGTCAGCAGACGCGCTTGCGATCACTGGACCAACGTAGCGTCCCAATTACTCTATTAAAATCTACACTAATATTATAAAGAGAAAAGATTTGTATTTTTGTATGTTTGTAATGAATAAACTTAAAAACTACTGCGCCGATATCAAAAATTCTTTCACCATTAGAAAGCTACATTCACCCTCAGTAGCATAGGCTATATTTTATCCCTGGTTTCCTACGGGAACGGGAAATACGTGGGTGAAACCGAGTGACGTCCGCTAGTTTCTAATAAAGAGATTCTTACACCTCCTGATGATCTTTGTGCACTAAAATAACTCCTGAATCTATAACTTGTACCTAGGCTCCGCTAAGATTGGCCACTATTCGTTCTGAAAAACTATTAAGATTTTATTAAAACCCACCTTTTTGCACTTTCTTCATAATAACAGCTCCATCGTCGCCAGGTTGTACGTTGGCGAGAACATCTTCCATTACAGCGGGAGAAAATTCTCCTTTGGCTACCTCTGCAAGATTATCAATAAAATTATTAGTTTTCATACATTACAATCATTAAACTTTACACATAAGCATAACATCACGCCTATGGCTGAGCCCCGTTGGGTGAGACAGACATGTAGCCTATAGAAATATAAGAAGCCCGTTTTGACAGCCGTCAAATCCATAGTAAATTGACACTGCTATCGGAAATTGAACTTTATTACTATTACGCTAACAAATGTCAAAACGGGCCTTGTCCATTTTGACAGCCATCAAATCCATAGTAAATTGACACTGCTATCGGAAATTGAACTTCATTACTATTACGCTAACAAATGTCAAAACGGGCCTTGTCCATTTTGACAGCCATCAAATCTGTAGTAAATTGACACCGCTATCGGAAATTGAACTTCATTACTATTACGCTAACAAATGTCAAAACGGGCCTTGTCCATTTTGACAGCCATCAAATCCATAGTAAATTGACACCGCTCGCTATCAGAAATTGAGCTTTATTATTACGCTAACAAATATCAAAACGGGCCTTTTATTTTTTAAATACTTTTAGTTCACTTTCATTTCGCCAGTTATGTTTAAGTCCCATGTATTAGGGGCGATAATATCGTTTTCAATCGGATACTGAAGTGTTGAGATTTTTAATCGATTTGATTTGGTACGGATATATTAAATGTTGATTAGATCTTATGTACCAATCCCAGTGGTACCACCGGTAAAAACAACTTCCCGTGGTACCTACTACTGGATGGCTTTGTAGTACTACGTTTTTTTTAAAATGTGTGTAACTCTGGTGGTACCACGGGCAATAAACGGAAAAATCAAGTGACAGTTTGCTCAATCTGGGAATTGAACCCAGTACTAATAAAAGTTACAAAAGAAAATTACTTTATATTACCAGTGATTATTATTTGTAACTTACGGCTATTTTCAATAACTTACTCTTCGGTTTCGGTAGGTTGCTATCTCTGTATGACATTTTGCTAAGGGGCCGCCTCCACGAGCGAGACAATCGCGGCGATTTGACGTATTTCTATACGAAAATATCGCCGCGATTCTCTCGCTCGTGGAGATGGCCCAAAAGAGTGTGTATAGAAAATCGTGGCAAGGACGATAATATCGCCGCGATCCTTTCGCTCGTGGAGGCGGCCCCTAACAGACGGTTAGAAACAAAAAACACCGATAGCTGATATGTAAGTTATAGAAAACGGGCCTTAGTCTGAGTTACTTTTGCGGATATCCTTCAAAACTTCAGATTTCGGGTCAGTTGGTCGCAGCTCATCCACTATTTCGTCTATGGCCTTCGGTGTCTTTGTTCTCTTTGCTACAGCTGAAATTATTATTTTCGTGTTACCTACTCATCATCATCATTATCATTTCAGCCGAAAGACGTCCACTGCTGGATATAGGCCTCCCCCAAGTGTCGCCACATTGACCGGTCCCGTGCGACTCGCATCCAGCGGATTCCCGCAACCTTCACCAGGTCATCGGTCCACCTAGTGGGAGGCGGCCTTCCAACGCAACATCTTCCGGTTTGCGGTCGCCACTCCACAACTTTTCGGCCCCATCGGCCATCCGTTCTGCGAGCAATGTGCCCTGCCCACTGTCACTTAAGTTTGGCAATTCTTTAGGCTACGTCGGTAACCTTGGTTCTCTTGCGGATGTCTTCATTTCTGATTCGATCGCGCAAGAAAACTGCGAGAATAGCCCTCTCCATTGCCCTTTGGGTGACTTTAAGCCTTCTGATGAGGCCCATTGTGAGCGACCACGTTTCGGTCCCGTATGTATTACTATGTATGTATGTGTATGTAATCACCGTACCTACTAATTTAATCTAAAATGCATCTTTCACAGTAAGACCTTATCTGAAAAATGCATTTTTTTACTGACGTAAGGAAAACTGAAATAGATCAATAATTGATGAAAGGGCTTGGAAGAATTTTTTATGAAGCCTGACCGTCCTAAATTCCCCGATTTTTTTCTTTTTTCAAAGTTGCGGCCGTTTTAATTAATCAGTGAATGGACTTTAACTTTGATAGCTCATATTTCGGAAACGTGACACTTTAGAACATTTTGTCTAATACAAAACTTGTTTGTATTGGTACCAGCTATCGATTAATATCGGTGTTATGCGTGGCTGCAACTTTGAAAAAAAAATATGGCGGATTTAGGCCGACTGTTAAATTCAAACCTCTTTTAAAGATATGGAACGGGGTGTAAAGACCTTCATCTCCCATTGAAAAGGGAGGATCTTACAACCAGACGGGTGCTGTATCTGGTGGGCTATATTGCTCGACAGATGCTGTTAGGTCCTTGTATTGCTTGACTCGCGGACAATTTTGATTACGTCATGTAGGATTTTAAGTTCACATTTTATGACATAGATGGCGTTGCTGATATTATTACATTTTGGAATGGTGGTAAATCAAACATACCAGGAATTTACACAGGTTTTTCGTCAACGTTGCATTATCTGTTTTCTTACCTTGATGGACCTTTTCCATGGTCTTAGTTTTACTGTCACCGGGTTTAACATCGGCATTAATTTCATCTAATACTTCGGGAGGTAGCTTTCCCCTGGCTACAGCTACAAACAAAATTATGATTATGATAAAGCAGTAACGAAAAAAAAACTGTACATTAAGAATTTTGGAGAAAAAATAAGTGGCTTTTGTTAGAAAAACGTAACTGATGACAAAAAGTGATTTTATAGAATGTTTGCCTGTTTGTCTGTGTGTATGGTACGGCTTCACGCCAACACTACTGGATAGATTGAATTGAAATTCAGCAAAAATGTTATTTGTAAACCAAGGTAGGCTTTAGGCTACATATTATCACGCTGCCGTATGTTATGGGAGGTAAGCAATATTGATTTTAAAAGGTTTTTCTTTGTAATTGAATGCACAAAATGACATGTTATAAGCTATATTATGTGACGCAGACGTAGTTGCGCGGGTCAGCTAGTCAGTAATAATTCTAAATAAATCTCTGTTCATAAATTAAAAAAAAGTTGTAATCACTTTTTTGTAACAAAATGATTTAAACCTTTATTGTCTGAATTTAAAGTTTTTAAAATAAAATAAATAAATCCCTACATTTCGAAGTTGTGCCATATTCAGGAACGAGTACTGTACTAATTATTTTTTAATTGTCTAGTTGTAAGTCATCTGCGTAGCCTTTTCCCAACTATGTTGGGGTCGGCTTCCAGTCTAACCGGATGCAGCTGAATACCAGTATTTTACATGGAGCGACTGCCTATCTGACCTCCACAACCCAGTTAGTACCGGGTAATACGATACCCCTTGGTAAGACTGGTTGTCAGACTTTTTGGGCCACTGACTACCTAACGACTGTCAAAGATCTACAAATGACAGCCGGGACCAACGGCGTAACGTGCTTTCCGAGGCACGGAAGAAACTCGGTATGTAATGGGTGGTCACCCATCCACAGACCAACCTAGGCGAGCACGGCTTAACCTAACGATCGACCCGAGCGGCTGTTATTATTTAGCCACAAGCTCCTCGCTAGTTGTAAGTAAAATACTGCAATAAACGAACCTTTACGAACATTACTAATGATTTCAGTTTTGTCCTTGACCTTCTTTAAATCTTTGAGGACATCATCCGCAGCATCTGGAGTTACATACTTCTTTTCTATCGCTGTAATTAATAAATCAATATTAGCCTTCAAGTCCCTTTCGTTATTTTATCTTTTTTGTTGCATCATAATGAACTTTACTGTCGTTGGTTTAAGGTCGGTGTTACGAGACTGGATATGAAGTCGATTAAAAATAAGAAATGAGTACTTAATTACTTAGGAAGTCTGAACGTGGCGCCAGTGAATGAAAGGTTGTGTGGTAATCGGTTGACGTGGTATGGACATGTGACGCGGAGGAATCAAGAAAATGTCGTGAGGAAAATTTTAACCAGTAATAATATATCATTTAATTCAGGTAACAAAAGACCCTCATATATATACCTTACAGACTAACATACATATTTATATAAACTACAAAAACTTAATTAAACTATTGTACACGAAGAGACTGCGCGGCGTCATGTTGCGCTGCGTGGTGTCGCGTAGCCTTCCGCGGAATCGCCGATACATGACACCCTTCGGCCAAAACTCTTCCTTGAGGAAGGTCTTAATATGATGAGTCGGAACTCGCAGCACGAACGACTTGAAATTCGAGTTTTGAGTATGAATATGGAGGGGTATAAGAGTAGAGAAAAAACAAAGTAACGATGGATGGACTGTTTTAAGGGTGATATACAGTGATAGGAATAGGTAGTGCTTATTAGCCTAAACTTCGAAGAACAGAGACAAGAATCGGAGACTTCCTTAGACTATATTTTTTTCCGGGACATCACGTAAGTACATCAAAAATTAATGTTATTTGGAATAAGTAATTGGTCTATGTTTACCTAAAGTTTGCGACTAGACATAACATAACACAGTCGTTACAACCATCAACATTTCTGAAAGTTTTCTTTTTAAGAACATTTTGGAAACGACTTCTTCATCATAAAACTATGATACGCTCTCTTAGGTACGCACTCTTAGAATTTACAAAAAAAAACTCGCCGTGGTCGCATAATAAAATATAGTCTAAGGAAGTCTCCGATTCTTTTCTCTGTTCTTCCTCGAAGTTTAGGCTAATAAGCACTACCTATTCTTATCACTGGTGATATAGCAAGAAGGGAGGTGTCTGATGAGATGACGAGTTATAGAGAAGAGGAAGACATGCTGACCCCAAATGAATTGGTATAAGGGTAAGAGAATGATGATGGTCTAAGGTTTGTAATCATAATTTTATGGGTTGCTGTTAGAGGTCAAATAACTGAGGAAGAACTGTAACTCTAATGGGTTTTAATAGGTCAAACACTTTTCAACCTTATTACCCAGGGCATAAAGGTGAAAATAGTCGACGGTCAGTGAACTCGGTGGTACTTCAAAAGTAATTTTCACGATATCCGTCTCAGCCCAGTTATTTACTAACCTTTTCGGATCTTCTTCTTGACTTGCGTATTATTGTCACTTGGACGAACAGTTTCGGCTATTTCGTCCAACACTTCGGCCGATATTTCTCCCCTGTCTACCGCTGTAATTAACATTAAGAGTAAAACAAGTGTGGGCTGTTAATCTTACGGTCAATTCACACCGAGGCACGACGCGACGCGACGCGAGGGGACGCTGCGGGCACATATTAATAGATCTACTCAAAATATAACTTTACGAAAAGATATACATTTCATTGCGATACATATCACGGTGGCGCGCGACGCTACGCGAAGTCACTGGCCTCTTCCAGTACCATCGCGTGTCATGTAGCGTCGCGTCTCGGTGTGATCTGACGTTAGCGTCAGATCATACCATCGCGTCATCACCTGTGTGCTTAGGCACACAGGTTTACCAGATACAGTTTGGCCGAAGCAAGGAAAACTTGTTCAAGTGGAGATTAATAGATGACTCTGCCCTGAAGTGTAAGTGTGGTGTCGCCCCACAAACGATGGGACACTTGATATCGTGTCCTGCCTGTCCTGCTCCTTGCACATCACAGGAGCTGTATGATGGACGCTACTGAAAGTGCCTTGTCTCCAAATTTTGAGCGGACTCGATTTAAATTGTCATCGACACACTAAGAAGAAGAATTTAAGCACAAACTGTGGACTGTGCAGCTCAGTTTTCATAGGTAAATTCATAATGAATGCACTATAGAATTTTAATGGCTTGCAACTATGACGTGTAATTATATGATATTGTATACGCCATCATAAATGGGGTAGATGACAAACCAATCAATTGAGATACTTTTTAAGAGCTGTCAATAGATTTTGTATGGCAATAGCAAACTATGACGTCACTGTTTATTCAACTCAATGATTCAACTATATATTGACTTCAAAGCAACTAAAAATCGAATTTGGCAATGGAATTATTGCTTTATGGTGTCATCTACCCTATTCTATTTTTGTTGAGATTTAGTTCAAAATATACACCGTGTTTCCGGACAATATCGATAAACTTCGAAAAGAATCGGCTTTTTCTTACAATTATGTTCGCATAACTCGTCAAAATGTATAGAACAGCTGATTTTTTTTTCGCGATTCAGGGTTTGGTCCCATAGTAAAAGTTGTTCATAATGATGAGTACAATGACTGGTCGAATTTTATCGATATCGTCCGGAAACATGTCGTTTATTTTACGATCATTAGGTAAGTGGTGATATTTTTAAATTCTTGATCTAGTGGTCCGTCGACTTACCTTTACCGACATTATCTATCGCTTTTGCCTTATTTACACCAGGTTTTAAACCATCCGTTATTTTCTCCATGACGTAAGGAAGCACCTGCTTCTTTTCTAAAGCTGAAATGTTTTCAAATCAATTAGGTTTATAATACACTAGCGGATGTCACGCGGATTCACCCGCGTAGTTCCCGTTCCCGTGGAAGTACGGGGATAAATTAAAACTTATGTTACTCAGTTATGACGTGGCTTTCTTCTGGTGAAAGTTTTTTTTAAATAGGTCGAGTAGTTTTAGAGTTAAATCGTAACAAACACACAAACAAACAAAAAATAAAATCTTTCCTCTTTATAATATTATTATAGACAAAAACCCGAAAAACCGCAGGAATGTTCGTACCAATAACTACTAGAGGAAAATCCTGTGACCGCCAGACCTACGTCATTTTATAAAAGCTGAAACTATTTCTGTGGACGAACCTGACTATAGATATGAACAATTGGATATTATGACAAGTCAGTCGTGGTGGCTTTGAGGCAGATATCAGGCAACAAAGTTGTGCTAAATAGCTCTACTAAAGTGTTTTAAAACATTTAAAAAAATCCTGAGACCCTCTGCAATGCTTTGCAGGATGTAAAAGGACCTACCACATCACCAAGCATTCTAAACATAAAGCTAAGAAAACTGTGCAAAAATGATCGCTGATAAACGGCTTTTTGAATGTAAGTAATGTAACGCATTAAAAACATTGTGCGGGAACTCAAGCATTGAATATTACAGGAGTCATGGAGGCATGGAGGTAATTCAAGGTAAAAAAAACTTTGGAATAAGCTAAGAACCCGCTTAAATGATATGTTTATACTTATAACAATTATTACAAGTATTGACAAGCAAGTCAAAGCTGCGGTGGTGAGCGTAAAACACATCTGCGACAATAAGCTCGCGTGGGACCGCCGGAGCCCTGCAGCGCCGGAGCCGTAACAAAACCATGCCTGCTGCATGTTGCAAACTGCATGCTTGCTTGCTTGCATGCTGCATGCTTGCTGCATGGATGGGGTATGCTTGTTTGCATGCTGCATGCTTGCTGCATGCCTGGTGTATGCTTGTTTGCATGCTTCTTACAGGGGAAAAAATACTGCAAAATGGCAATTTTTTTAACAATTATTTTCTCTGAGGGAACATAATGTCATAATTAAGCCGCGCAACATACATTGAGTGTGTAAAGCCCTATCTAAGTGACGCATAATGCACAAAAAGCTTGGTTTGGCAATAGGGAAACCGACCTTAATATTAATAAAATTTGTAAAACACCTCTTAACGAAGCCAAAAGATACTTGTTCTCCTCGTCATTGCGATATTTTTTTTGCTTTACACCATACCTGCAGCCTTATTCAGAACCATTCGACTCGATTCCGTACCGAATCGAACGTTTAAGATATCGAAGATGTCCTCCAAACGCAATTCACAAATCCGAAACCGAATAATTTTGACAGATCAAATTCGATTTGAAGACTCGAATCTTTCCGACAGCTGGTTGCTATCGGGAGTCATATCGAACAAAATTAAAACAAAGAAATAAATCATATTTCCAGCTTGTTTCAGTGAAATAAAAAGACTGTAAACTTTTTAAACACTGCCTAAAGTAAGTAAATCAAGTTTTATTATTGTATTGACAATATTTCATTGATATATACGCATTTACATAAATTTACAGAAATGTGATATTCGTTCTAGATTTTAGTTAACATTATTTGATACTTTGGTAGATGGATGTGATTGTGCGAGCCAGAGACCGTCGGCGTGCAGGACAACAGAGGCAGGAGACGTTATCTCTTCATATAGGATATGACGAATACTTTTGCCGACCCGCGGTTTCAGTTGGTTTATAGACTAACACACGACATGGCCCTTAGCCTCATTGAAGAAATAAGGCCCTATTTCCCTGACACGCAATCATCCCAAAGAAATTTAATTATTGTTTGACAATGAGCAAAAATTGTATAATACTGATATCAAATACTTGCAGTATTTTTTCCTTTTGTAAACAAAGTTATATAAAGTTATATATGATTTATGAAAACTAGTTTTATTAAAAAAAAAAACACTTTTCCCGCTTTGCCAGTTTGACAGACGGCTGTTTACAAAGCAGGTTTATTCGAAATGAAATAAAGTTTATTTTGGTTACCAATAAAATCATTTTATATCGTTTGCTGTCTATTAAGTTACTAGCTGTATATTCCTTATTTATAAATAAATAAATATTTAAATAAACCTATTTTATTTACTATTTTAAATTTTCTACCACGGTCATCTATTTACTACCATTTTGTAGCGTTCCCCATAAACACAATGGTCAATGGGATAGAAAAAAACGTATCCGTTCGGATCTGTGAATAGCGTTTTGATAGTTCTTCGGCTCGGAAATGAGATTGTCGAATACGGTTCCTTACCGACACGGAAACTTATCGAATTGTTTAGAATACCCCTGCTGGGAACCTTCTAGTTACAGAGATATTGGGGGTGAAAGTTCCAACTATTTGACAAGTTTTTTTTTTAATACAAATTTTTAATGTAAGATTTTTGACACGACCCCCGTACTATTAAATACATCAGTACAATGTTTTGAGTGCGTTTTTTTTTTTTTTTTTTTTTTTTTTTTTTTTTCGGATGGGAAATCATCAAATAACCCCTCCCGCTCTGGGCGGAGCAGGAGGGAGTGTCAGACTTTTACTGACTAAAACCCATCCATGTTCCTTCATCGCCCTTTGTGTTCCGGGGCCACGGTATCTCTTTCGAATAGTCCCGCAACCCCGGCAGGCATCGGTCCTTGCGGACCCCTTCCTTTTTGCTGACTCTCTTTGAGGCGCGCGTGGAACACGAACGCGCCGTCGACACGGCCTGTCGTCATGAGACGGACGGACGGCGAGCTAGCCCATAGCTCACCGTCCACAGGCCCGCGCCTACGGTGGCCGGGGGCCACGTGGTGGTGGCCCCCGACGCCCGGGGCGTCTCCCGCGGCGGCCGGGACGTTGAGAGGTTCTCTCCCTCTCACGTTCCGCCACCTCCTTCTCTAGCATTACTGCTTCGCAGAAGGAGGTGACGGCATCCCATTCCGTCTCGCTCCGGACCATGGCTTGCACCAGGGCCGGACGCGAGAGGTCGCCGCCGCCGATCGCCGCTTCGAGGACACGGCGGTGCTCCGCCCACGCGGGGCACACCTCCACCGTGTGTTCCACCGTGTCCTCCGGTCGATCCTCACAATGGAAGCACCCGGGCGTTTCCTCCCGCCCGATTCGGTGCAGGAACCTCCCGAACACTCCGTGTCCGGTGAGGACCTGCGTCAGGCGGAAGGTGAGGACGCCGTGGCGTCTCTCAAGCCACTCCTCAAAGAGGGGACTTATCGCCACTATCGTGGCGTGCCCTGCACGGGGTTGCGACAGTCGCTCTCTCCATGTCGCCATGAGATCCCGCCGGAAGTCTGTCCGCTGAGCGACAATTTGTCGCTGCAGCGGAGTTTCCCCCCGGCGTAGCGCCTCCGCGCGCCATTCATGTAGGCGCGCGAGGACTATCGCCTCTAGATCCCATGGCGGCAATCCGGCAAGGAGGCTCGCCGCCTCGCGGGAGTTGAGTGCGTTACATTTAATTCTACCAAAAAACATGATTTATTACCCCAAAAAAAAGGCGTTTCCCAGCAATATTTTTTGCGTTAAGTTACATAATTTGATGTACAGAATGTTTGGTTGACGGCTTCGTGATGAGTTCTTTTACACCCTGTTAACATGATTTAGGAAAAACTAAAATTTTAAAACATGTGACCAGTATAAAGAGTGGAGACGACAATATGACAATAAATTAAACTGCGTCATGCGGTATACCGCATGTTAGGATTTATTTGATAGGTAAAATAAAAAAATCTATTGACTAGTATTACCAATGTTTTTATTTATTGTCGTATTGTCGTTGCCACCTTGTATAAATGTCCAGTCTTAGTTTTACCTTTGCGGAGCTTTCTCGCGACTGCATCCTTATCATCACTAGTCTTTACCTCGGCGAGTACTTCGTCCAACACAGTGGGCGGTATCTTTTCCTTCTCTACCGCTGAAATTTAACATTTTATTTTTATTAGCTTATTTTGTCCCACTGCTGCTGGGCTAACGCCTGGGACCATTCATTTCCCACTCTCTCGGTATTTTGCCTTCTCTGGCCAATCAGTCAGGAACGAATCTAAATCGACGACGACCGTCTTCAGGCACCCACTGTGTGACGATTCTAGCCCATCGGTTCCGACCCATCCTGGAAATGTGACCCCGTAATGTTTTATTAAAAAACATTAAAGCTGAATATATTTTAACTCTTAAGGCGAACTTTTAGTGATCACGATATTAGAAATTTATATTTCTTGTTGCTTGAATGAATTCAATCAATTTTTAGAGTGCCACTAACCCGTAGTCACTGATAACACGGATTGCTATTTATAGAAATGTAGGTAGGTACTGTTTTGTTCATCATGAAATGCTTACAGCTCAAAAATATTGTGAGACGGATTCAGTGGCTCTTGGATGTCACCAATAGCTTTTAATACAAAAACAAAGTCGAAGAAGATAATAAAATAAAAAAATAAAAACATTTGAGGCAAAATCATTAAATATATACAAATTGAGATTATCAACCTTGGCGAATATTTTTAATGATTTCCGATCTTCTATCACTTGTGTCTATTTTCTGAAGTACTTCTGTCATGTTTTGTGGTGTTACGTGCTTCTTCGCTACAGCTGTAAGTAAAATATTGTGCAAGTAAAGTTTCTACATTAAAAAATATATAATCCTCATTCTGACGCAGTAGGGTAGATTTAAAAGAAATGTCTAGCCGAATACAAGTAATAAGTTTTAAAACAAATCAAATGGATTGGCTTCAATTGATGACACAACGAAAGCTTTTTAAAATGTTTCCTCTACGCAAACGTAGCTGGCGAGTTACGTCGTAGCACAGAGCAAGCTACGTCGTAGCACAGAGCAAGCTACGTCGTAGTATCGGACAAGCTACACCGTAGCATACACTGGGCTACGTCGTAGCACAGATCAAGCTACGCCGTAGCATAGGCCAAAGCGCAAGCATGACAACTGACATACGCGCAGCAAACAGTATTTTTTTTACGTCTGTGTCTATGCAGGAGCTATTTTATACCACGTACCTTGTTGGATCTTCTCTATAACAACCGAGTCATTATCATTGGGTTGGACCTTGGCCATTACTTCTTCCACGATTCCAGGCGCTAGTTGACCCTTTTCTACCGCTGAAATAAATATTATTTACTGTTTTTTTTTTATTCCTAACTAGAAAAAAAAACTTCTCTAGATGATTGAGCGGTTTTAGTTTATCATCGACTTTTTACTTTCATATTACTAAGGTCTCACCTTTACGTATTTTATTTATAGCTTTTTCTTTGCGTTCAGTCGATTCTAGATTTTCCATTATATTATCCATTACTAAATGTGGCACCTTCCTTTTTTCTATCGCTGTAATCATAATTATCAACAATATTTATTTTATTAGTGATTCAATTACGTTTCTTCTTGCGTCCAAAGACATTGAAAAAAATCCCTATTTGTTGCAATTTAATCTTTATATCAATTACAAAAGTCGTAAAATCAAGGACGGATTGATACACAGCAATTAATTAATTTAATTAGTAGCTGTAGTAGAGCTGCTGTACCTTTTCGCACCTTTCCTATGACTTGAGATCTATTGTCAGCAGGACTGACTTCACTTTTTACTTCATCCATCACATCTGGCGGTAGTTGTCCTTTCTTTATAGCTAAAATAATCAATTTCTTTATTTAGTTTTGTTACTTTACTTTAGTTACTAGACGGAGTTATAAGTCTGTTGAAAGTAATGGTGAATTTTCCAGTGCTTTTTATGAACGAACTATATGGCGCTGATCAACCCTGGGAATAATAAATTGGCTCGTTTTTGTGTCCATAAAACCTTAACTGAAGTACGAAGGAACCTAAGCTCGACTCGACGCACCAGGAGTTTAGACGTAACGCAAAAAACCTCAGAAGAACAATAGCAAAAACCATGCAAAAACTTGTAGTTCAGTTCAGTGATGCAAAAGAACAGTAGATTTTTTAGGTTAAAAATGTTTGACAGAAAAAAAGATCCATTACAGTTCTCACTATATATACAACAATGAATAATAAATAAATTTTACTATACAATGAGTTTGACATGTATCTAGGAGAGATTTTACCATTGACCTATAATATAATACGTAGGAAATTCTTTTTTCATTGGATTTTACTAGACCGCCGCTTAAAAAAAATATTCCCAGAGCTGATCAGCGACATCTATTGATATATACTGAAGCGTTGTGAAAACGTTAGTGGAAAATTCATCATTAAAGAAAAAACACAGAGCACGGAATATCTGCGACGTCTAGACACGGGACTAAACAGGCTGGAAGGGACACCGACGAACAAACGGCTGCCACGTATTCAGTATAATTGAGCCGATAAAAATTGTCTATGTGGGAGAACCACAAAGAAAATTTTCACCCGGATACGAACTGCAGAGGCCAATCTGGAAATCCCTAAACCGATTGATTGATTTATTTATTCACTTAAAATTTCTTAAAGCTAATAGCCCCACAAAACTGCTTACGCAGTTTAACGATGAGATCGTTGAGTCTCTCTTAATAACCTATTTAAACTTAACATGTACACTTACATAGAATCTGTAAATAAATATTTTTTTAAGTTTACGTGCGAATTTTACTTTATTATCTTCTTGTCTGATGTCAGCAGGCAAAGTTTTCAATAAATAGGAAACGCGTTTTTTTAAAGTTCTGTCGCCATAGTCAAAATCAAAAATCATAATCAAATCATTTATTTCAAGTAGGCCAGTTGCAGGCACTTTTGAACTGTCGAAACAAAGATGAAAATTAAATGTAGCTACAGTCCCAGTCACAAGACATAAAAACTGTGAAAGTACTGTAGTTGCCCATTCCCTAGCGTAGATCTCTATGGAGAAGAACGGGCAAGAAACTCCATGGACACTCTTTTAAATCAAAAAATTGTTACAAAATCTTGGTTACATCATTCGTGTTGAGATAGTGATAGATAGTGATAGTGATAGTAATTACTAACTCTGGGTACATCGTATTTACCTGCTGTCATCGACCTGGTAGTATACTAACTTGTTAGAAAGCAGTGAGTCACTATCCCGACTGTCATGATTATTAACTAATAATAGGTATTTATGTTTAAGGCTTACTGGTGGAATTTTACATATTTTGAATAACTTAGTATAGTCTCCTTTACAACTGTTTTTAGTTTTCTTGTTTACTAATAATTTAAAAAATCTAATTTGAAGCCCAGATTGCGAGCCCAGGTTGACCGCTGTAGATATAATTTGCCTAAATGGGGTATCCTCGATTCATCCAAAATAGATTTCTAGTAAGGAGTCCCTCAGCAGGATATGCTCTACCTCCCGTCTGCCGATCCTGCACATACTACTTGCACCTATCAAGATCTAATTGAAGCAAATGATAGAGCTGTGCAGGTGGCTACATACTGGTGTAATATACTTTGAGTTCAGCGACACGTAAAAAAGAAGGTCGGCAATCAAAAAAAAAAACGCTGTTCATTTTGCTGCATTTTGATCTGTGTAATAAAGTAATAAAGTAGAAAACAGCAGATTTTTTTGCGATGAAAAAATGTTATGTGGGGCTTCAAAATACGTGGTAAACGTTTGTGTGTCGTTGTCCATTCCACTTTGTATACGTCGGAAGTGCGTTGGGTTCATAACTTGTTTGTAGGCCATTCGTGTCGTTTTATTTTTATTTTTTTTGTTTGTAAATAAAGAACAAAACAAAATATAAACAGAGAAACATCACATATTACAAGTAAACAATGACAAACTACTGACACGCTCGGTTTGTACTGAAAGTCGCGAGATATTTCCATACTCTGTGATAAAATCCAATATCGACAGAGGATATAATGCCGTAAGGGATATTGAGCGTGCCGTCTGATTATCAACTTTCAGCTTAGTGTTTAATGCTTAAAATCGAATAGCATACGACTTTTCAAACTTCCACCTTCGTCATCGGTACTGATATTCCCCTATAGGTTACCTTTCTGGACGTTCTTCAACACAGTCGACGTATGGTCAGCAGTGCGTATATCTGCGATCACCTCGTCTGCTACGGCTTGTGATACGTGTCTCTTTGCTATCGCTGTAGTTATAATTTGCGTTTTCAGTATCAATATCAGTATCAATTCATAATTACATTTCCAGAACAGTATTCAGGCTTAATAATAGGGTAGATGACAAAAAAAAAAATTAGTCCGTCAGATTTCCAAAAAATATTGGACACGTATTTTTTCTTTTGTTACGTAAACCAAAATTGACGCAGATACGACGCTTTTAAAATTCTCAATACGTCTCTCCGTGGTATAATTTTTAGTGCATTCTGACGTTACAGCCCCGAGTTTTGATGTGTTTTATCTTTGTCAATATTCATTGATTTACAGAAACAAAAAATACCTGTCCATTATTTTCAAATACTCGTAACTGACGGACTAAATAGATTTGCCATTTATTGATGGTGGAAATTAGCCTATTATATAGATTAAGACACAACAAAATATACATGGTGTGGCTCAAAAGGCTGCTCAACTCAAATGGGACTGGTCAGGACATGTCTGCCAGATGCCGGAAAAACTGGGCCAAAGAGAAGGAAACTGGTGCCCTGACATAGTGAGGCGGGGTTGGGGTATGCCGAAGGAGATGGCGGGAAGAACTGGACAGGTTTCATCAGAACTGGAAGGAGGATGCATGAGTAATAGAAAGAGTGGACCTTTGCCCAGGAGTGGGACAGAGCCGGCTAGGAAGGGTTAGTGGGGTGGGGTTACAATATTTACCTTTATCGTCAATAGCCTACAAGAGTCCTCCGTTGATATAAGTCTTACTAAACTAGATCCACGGTCATATTCATTTATAAATTTGTCAATAAAGTTCGTTACCAAACCCTGTTATTTTTTTTTTCGGTTGGGAAATCATCAAATGACTCCTCCCGCTCTGGGCGGAGCAGGAGGGAGTGTCAGACTTTTACTGACTAAACCCATCCATGTTTCTTCATCGCCCTTTGTGTTCCGGGGCCACAATATCTCTTCCGAACAGTCCCGCAGCCCCGGCAGGTCACTAAACCTCCTAACGAATAATATAACTTTAGATATATTGGTTGGTAGGTACCAAGGGGGTATCGTATCACCCAAAACACAGAAACTAAGTTAACTAGAACTGCTAACTGGGTTGTGGAGGTCAGATAAGCAGTCGCTCCATGTAAAATACTGGTATTAAGCTGCATCTGTTTAGACTGGAAGCCGACCCCAACAAAAAGGCAAGGGGTTAGGAAAAAGACAACGCAGAAGATGAGATATATTGGTAGGTACCACTGTCCTAATACATATTCGTTAGTAAGACGTACAGTTACCAGCTCATCAAGTAACCACAAACTGTCAAGTTTCTCCAAATGAGTTTGAACCAAAAAATGTTGATGGTTACGTTCATAATCGAATGAGAAAATTTGACAGTTTGTGGTAATGTGATGCGCTGGTGGCTGTACGGTCGAACAATCTATTTGGTTTACAGTTTGACCCACAAATTCCATTGTAGAATGTAAACCAAATAGCTTGTTCAACCGTACATTTTCTAAATAGATATTTTTACGACCGATAGTCGAGCGTAAAATTTGTTCTACTTACAGTTTGGCCGTTGAGAGAATGCGTTCCTGACAGGTCGCGAGTATTAGTATTATTGGTGATGTTATATAACTTATAGCTTCTAAAACTTACTTATTATTACCATTTTTGGCCTTTTTGCCCTATTAACAAATAATATTATTAAAAACGATATAATTAAATCAATTATCAACAAATGTTAAAATTTCGCGCTAAATTTTTGTACCAACTGACTGACGTCAGGAACGCATTCTCTCAGCGGCCAAACTGTAAAGTGATTGTTTAAGCAAGTTTGTAACTGTTTTCCCGACTTACCTTGACGAACCTTCTTCATGACTACAGAGTTGGTGTCAGTAGAACGTATGTTAAGGAGTACATCTTCTAACACGGCCGGAGCTAGTTGCCCTTCATTGATCGCTAAAATTATATTGAAAAAAAAAAAAAAAAAATTATAAATACCTATTATTATTTCTTTTTTTATTCTTTTTTTTTTTGCCAGCGGCATATAATTTAAGTCAAGTTCAATTAAAACTTTGCAGGAAGCTACTGTCTCTCGACTTACCTTTACTAATTATCTGTACGGCTTCAGCTTTATAATCGTTAGGCTGTACACTCGTCTTAATGTTATGCAGGACATGAGCTGGCAATATCCTCTTCTCAATAGCTGAAATTGAAATTATTTTAGTCTCAGAGGAAGCGATATTAGGGAGAACACGTTACCATGAGTAGTAGATGACCAAAAAAAATCTAATTAGTCCGTCAGATAGATTTCAAAAAAATATTGGACTTATATTTTTCAATTTTTTTACGTAAACAAAAAATGAAGACGATACAGTGCGTCGAAAACTCGTGTGACGTCACATTTGAGTACATTTTTTACTTAAATGTGACGTCACAAGCCCCCACTCATGATCTGTGACACGTTTTATCTACGTCAATTTTTATTAATTTGATGAAACAAAAAGCACGTAACCAAAATTTTTAACAATCTAACTGACAGACTAAACAGAATCATATATTTTTAGTCAGTCATCATCCTTATTTAATGGCCGATTTTTAAAAGCATGTAATTTCGTCTTCTATGATTTCTGAGCATCAAACTAAATAACATTGATTGAACTTGCGACCCACGGTCCGTGATTAGACCTGTCGTACTGTATGGATCGGAATGTTGGGCTGTGAAGAAGATGGATGAAAAAAGATTGCATGTAGCGGAGATGAGAATGTTGAGGTGGATGTGTGGTGTGACAAGAATGGATAAAATAAGGAATGAGTATATTAGAGGAAGTTTGAAAGTTGCGCCAGTTACAGAAAAGTTAAAAGGGAATCGACTGTCTTGGTATGGGCATGTGATGAGGAGGGAAGAATCGCATGTGACTAAAAGAGTGATGAATATAAATGTGGATGGATGGAGAGTGAGAGGAAGGCCAAGGAAAAGATGGATGGATTGTGTGAGGAATGATATGAGGGAAAAAGGTGTAAATGATTGCGTGACGGTTGACAGAGGAGAATGGAAGAAGAAAACGTGTTGCGCCGACCACAAGTAACATGGGATAAGGGCAGGAAGATGATGAAACTAAATAACATTGATATTCTTATATAGCGCGCAATTTACCGCACATCAAGTCCAACTGGATTTTTACACCCAAAAAGGGGTTGCGATTCTTGTTTTTTTCTGTTTTTTTTTTTTTTAATAAAACTTCTTTTCCTTAAAAAAACCTTAAAAGAAACTTTGAACTTAGTTACGGAAGAAACGTAACTCCCAAGTAGATTCCCAAGCATGGACCAGTTCCTAGCAAAAAAATGTATATATAAACTTATATTTATATTGGGGGCCTAAAATGGCCGTTTAAAAATAATATGAATCACGTTAAAATTCCTAAAATGGTCCCAGACGCAGTTCATAATTATTTTGAATTGTAACGCCATAAAATTCATATTATTACGCAAACGGCCATTTTACGCCCACAACTGATATCACTCTTAAATCGTATTACCTTTATTTAACTTCTTTAAGACTGTTGCTTTTTTGTCGTAAGGGGAGATTAGTATATCGTCCAGGACAGCAACCGGTAGTTCTCCTTTATCGACATCTAAAATGATAATTTATGGCATAGAAACCTGGGCATCAACATGGCATGTATATCTAGTCTTAGAAAGAGGTTGTCTCAAATATAGGTATGAATGACGTGATAAAACACGATGTGCCATTTATACCGGATCACTTTTTTATCACTTTCCAAAAAAAAATGGGTATATTAGGTGAACGGAGTAGAAGCCTATGGCATAGAAGCAGTAGAAGCAGTAGAAGAACGGAGTAGAAGCCTATGGTTTTATTTCTTTTTTCTACAGTTTAGAAAAAAAATTGATCCATCATATGAAAAAGCTACAAACAAATGAACTTTTCATATTACAACAAAGATAATTTAAAAAAAAATAATGAAAAATATAAAATTTCAAATCATACGCAATACGCGTATTTCGCAAAAAAAAAATTAAGTGTGCCATTTGCTTCTACTCCGTGCATCTATTATACCTACCCATTTTTTTGGAAAGTGATAAAAAAGTCACCTGTATACATGTTATAATAGGAACTGGTACTGTAAATTAATGATCTTAGACAAGCCGGAAAGGACATCGGCACTGAAACGGTCGACGCTAAAAATATTCCCCTGTTATAAAAAAAAAGTGAGCCGTCTCAGGACGCCTGGCAGATGTGAAACATCGAAATTATTTTGTACCAAGTAATATGCTTAAAAAAAGTTAATATTAAAAAAACAAACACATAAAATAAAATAAAGGAAAATAAAAACAAAATGACTCGTTTCACAAAAAGAAAATCATTATGCTGGAATTGAATTCGAAGTCACGAGATTGTAACCCAGCATTCTGTGCCTCGAGACCTTGTTGACTTGTTGTAAACAGTGTCAAATACGTAGATCATAAGCTGCTTCAAACACACGATTTTCATTAAATGAAAATTGCGTGTTAAAAATTTTGTTTTACCACGGTATGCGTCGCGACGCTCGCCAAGCGAGAGAACTGATCAGGCGGAAAAGATCACGACTGTACGTGGTAACCATTTTAGCGTTGATGCCCCTTCAATCCTATAGTTAAATATGAGTACACTAGCAACCAATAGTTATGTCTATGCGTTTTCATTTACATCTAAAACAAATTACGAAAACATGTCGTAAAGCAGTATCTAAAACGTGGATTTTTTTTCATAAAGAAAATTACACAACAAAACATGAATGAAATAACGTCTAGTATGAAACATGCTTTACACAAATGTTTTTGGAAAGTCTTATACAAAGCTTGTTGAAGACTTGTATCACGAGTAAACTCGTTACAGGTTTGTAAACGTGGGGTAAAGTACACTAAGACCATGGGCGTAGCCAACCATGGGCTCAGGGTGGGGAAGCAGTCTAAAATAATATGTAACTAGCAACTAATAAAAATATATATATATATTTTTTTGTGCTTTTATTTTAAGAAATACTTAAAAATGTAATTAAGTAAGAATTTGAATGAATAAACGAAATAATAAAAATCTTTATTTCCAGTTTACAATTCCAATGTGCACATGCTACAGCAATATATTATTTAAGTTGAGAATTGTACTTAACCAAGCTAAGATTGAACTTGTGTTATGAGTGTCAGGGCTCTCTTAGTTCACTAGGACAGTAAATACATCAAAATTCGGAGTTTGATGCACGTCAACGGGAAACAAAGACATAATAATATGGTATAAAAAGAAAAAAAGAACAACTAAGTAATAATTAATTAATTAAATTAAAAAGGCAAACCATAATAATTATGTGTATTGTGTTTATGTTGTGTGTTGGAATGTGTGTGTGTGTGTGAGTATGAGGATTATGTGGGATGGAACTGTACCCAAGGTCTTACCCCGGTTAACTTTTTCATACAAAAAGGTTACATCCCCGTATCTGTATGTATAATTCAAATTATCCAAAACACTTTCTTATTGCTCACCTACCTACACCACGAAATCTTCCATCCAATGTGTCTCTAACTTCAGCCCTTTGGGCTCTGGGCGTATGCCAATATCCATATGCATAAATTTTCTTTATTTTATTTCGATACGGAATGCTATAGTACTATAAAAATAATGACAAAAAGCGAAAACAATACATAAATCGGAGAAACAACACAAAAGTTATAACCATTTAAACTTTTGTTTCTATCTCTTTCTAGATAAACGGAATTTAGTATGGATTTTGTACGTCGGTGCAGCGAATGACGTCTTTTGCTATATCGGATCTCTCTGTCTAATCAGCAGTTTCAAATGCTTATAACTTAGTATTTTTTATAGATATTAAAAAAATAATTTCACTTTGCTATTTCTGATGTTGATACGCTTTGTTTAGAGTGATAAAAAAAAATCATGCATATAGCATAGACAATTTAGAGGTTTATATCTATCTATAGATGGTAGGTACTTTCAGGTACAGTAAGTAAACAATTACACATAGGTATTATTGGTTTGATCGCATTTTTTTTGTGTCGACTGTCGAGAGTGAACTTTCTTACGGATTCCAAGTATTGTAGTTAGTACCTAGATAATTATTTTTTTTTAGGTTTGGTTAGGTACCTTACAGGTCAGAGCCAGAGTGGGGCAAGCGCCCCACCCTGCCCCACCGTGGCTGCGCCCATGCACAAGACTATATTCTATGCTACATAAATACTTTTGTATGTTGAATTACATTCGAGGACGTTGGCAATTATCTGAGACTTCGTCTTGGTAGTGGAAGCCTCGGCGAGTACTTTTTCGGCAATATGTTTATCCACAACGTACTTCTTTCTTAACGCTGCAAAAGGGAAAAGATACTCCAGATTAGATAACGATAAAAGATTAAGATGGTTTGATTTGTCGAATTAAGCATTCAGGATGTCACAATATTAATATTTCGTACGTACATGTTTCACCCGTAAGTAGTACAAAATAAAATTGTCAAAAAAATAAAATAATTAGTAGAATGGGTATGAAAAAAAAATTTAAAATCTATGGAATAAAAACAGCGAGCAGAAGGCCCTTTACGTCTGACCGTAGAAACAGATTACTTCGAAGAAATATTACCAATTAATTGACATTTTCTTCTGTTTTAACACTAATAATCATATCTTATGTCTTTTTTTTATTTTAATTGTAATTAGTTCGTAAAATTACCTATATCACACGCTTTTCTTTGTATTATGTTTCGTAAGCTAAATAATCTCTTAAATGTAGGGTCTACTAACGTATTTCATGTCCATAACTACTCATTTTAGTTTTTAATTTTAATTTCTCCTATGCTAACTTATTTTTGTGAATGCTAGCTAACATGTAATTGGCGATTGTGTAAGTCCAAGACTGTAAAACCTATGTATAATTAAATGCTATCCACAGAAGCTGTTGGTGAACCTATATTATTAAATATATAAGAAAGAATCGACCATACTTTAGTTCATCTGTTATTTTGTCGATTCAATGACAGATGCCATGGTTTTTAGACAACATTTTGGCAGGAAATATTGCGTAAACAAAAGGAAATAACGTTAAAAATAAACTTGTTTACATTCCCCGACTCATTGAATGTACACCTACATAATATTATATTATTATTTCAGAGTGAGTCTCATGTCCTATTTTCCTGTTTACTCTTCAAAGTTTCATAATATTCATAGTTCTGTTAGAAATTATAATTATTATATTAATGTCACGTAATAATGTAGGTCGAGCCCCAACTCTGCATTTGTTAAAATTTCTCATCTTTTTACTAACACAAGCTAAAAAAACACTCCATAAAGAACAACTTTAATTAAAAACTGAAGAAAAAAAAAGAAGTTCAGGAAACAGGACATATTGACTGCAACAGTCGGGACCCATTAAATAATCTAGACTAAAATCTTTACATCCAATATGGGTCTCGACTGTTGCAGTCAAAATGTCCTGTCTCCTGAACTTGTTTTTTTCTTTTCAGTTTTCATTTAAAGTTATTATTTATTTTTTACGCAGTCGGGTTTTTTAATTATTTTTTTTACTCCTTTCTCTTTCACAACTTTCCTCACACAATCCATCCATCAACAAACCAATATAATATACTAGCGGACGTCACGCGGTTTCACCCACGTAGTTTTCGTTCCCGTGGGAGTACGGGGATAAAATATAACTGGAAGAATTTTTCAAATCGGTCCAGTTGTTTTTAAGTTTATTCGTTACATACAAAAATACAAATCTTTCCTCTTTATAATATTAGTTTACATTATTATAGTATAGATTGGTTAAGAGTTTTTACCACACTTAAAAATATCACTCTTAGACCTAAGTATACGAATAAAATTTTAAAACTACATTCATAACACAACATCACGCCTGTAACTAAAGGATTTGGGCAGAGGTCTGGCTCACTTAGTAGCGACACCTACAAACATACATTTCGCCAGTTATGTTTAAGTCTCACGTAATAAGGGCGAGCCTATTGCCATCTAACGGGCACGAATCCAAACTCAGCTACTGAGAGATTTCAATGTAATGTAACAACGACTTTTAAAAATCGAGCCCTGTTTTAGCAAAATAATATAAAATATGCAAATAAATAAAATTGTAATGTCAAAAAAACGCTTTTTACTGAATGCTTATGAAAGTATATGCGGTTGTGGTACTTTTAACAAAGAACTTTTTAAAATTTTTGTTTATCTGTTTGTTTCGGCTAAGCTCCGAAACGGCTAATCCGATTTTGACGGGACTTTACTGGCAGATAGCTAATGTTATAAGGAGTAACTAAGGCTACATTTACTTTTCATTGCATTATGTTAAGATGTCATTGTTACAACTAAGTATGTATATTTAAGAAAACTATGTGAACCTTTGTGAAGAGAAAAAAATAAAGACATTGTATTGTATTGTACTTTAGAAAAAGGATTAGAGTTCAGTGCAATAAAAATATATCCTTGAATTTTTTTACAAAATCAGATTTAACTATGGAAGGAAGGAAATAATATTTTTATATAATAAATCACGCGGACGAACGTGCCAAGCAACAGCTAGTTATTAATAGATCTATATCATTAGCAAATATTATGTGCGAAACAAACATTTTCAATTTGTCTAATTCAATTTACGTAACGTTTACTGCTTTCGTGTTAGTTATCATGTTCGACTAGTTTGCCTATTGTTAATACGAGTATATAATTATTACATAAATTAAACGGGAATATCAAATCATCATGGAGCTATAACTGTTCACAGGAAATACCCAGAGTGCATGACGCATATTATGTTATTTTTGATAATGAGAGTTTAGTATTGTTTGTGTATTAATAGGTTCATTTATTATGTTAATTTTAGGTACCTACATCATGCCGTGTGGATGACGCGTTCGTGTTCCACGTGCGCCTCAAAGAGATGTCAGCAAAAGGAAGGGGTCCGCAAGGGCCGATGCAGGCCGGGGCTGTGGGACTATTTGAAAAATATACCGTGGCCCCCGAACACAAAGGGCGATGAAGGAACATGGATGGGTTATAGTCAGTAAAAGTCTGACACTCCCTCCTGCTTCGCCCAGAGCGGGAGGAGTCATTTGATGATTTGCCATCCGAAAAATTCATATGATGATTTCCCATCCGAAAAATACAAAAAATCAAATTCATTTACGGAGACGTGCCGCCACACTCGTCGCTCACGCAGTCGAGTCGAATATTTTACCGAGCAAACGTGTATTGTTGTGTGGTGTTAAGAGTCCTATTACATTTTTTTGGTAAATTCATGATTTTTGACGCAGTAATTCTCAGCAGCAGTAAGATATTTTAATTATTTGCTTAAGAATAACGATAGTGCCATTCTCTTTCTTGTAAGTTGGAGTTACACAATTTCATTTTTCTTTTCGTGTAATTTACTATAAATATTTTACGAACCCAGTTTGCAAGAAAAACCGTCGACGATGATAAATGATAAATGATGTTTATTTTGCAAGTAGGTTTTTACAAACACTTTTACACGTCATTTTTTTAAACTAGATGGGGCCGGTGTTTCGTACCTGACTACTCTGAGAAGAAACAGCCGAAACAAACTCAGAGGTCATAGTCTCTTTTAAAGTCCAGACAATTTTGCTCAATTCACATGAGGACTATGCAGATTAGTGTCTGAGATGGTCTTTTGAAGAAAGAACCATACAGATTTGAGTGGACCTGTCCAGTCAGTGCAAGCATTTGTCAGTTAACGTGTAGCTCGACTTATAATCAAGGAGCTCAACGAAACGACGAACAATACCAAAGAAAGGACATTTGGGTAGGTCGCTTAGAGTACTCAAACTGTCAGACAGTTGTGGGAAAAAATAAACAAAAAATATAAATGTGACCCACATGGTCCCCACATTCACAATAATCATAAGATGGAACTTTAACGCTCAAATTCACATAGTTACATTCAATTCTTATAAAAGCTAAAATTACTGAAAGATAAATTGAATGTTTTACTTGTTTACTGTAGTTCTAGAATTTCTTTGAATTCCTTGAGTTTTCACGGAAAAAATCGTAAAGAAATAGTAATTTAAGTCATAAATGTCTTAATTCAGCGTCCAATATATTCCAAATAAACTCAATTTTATCAAACAAATTAATCTAAATATATAAAAGAAGAAACTGACTGACTCATCTATCAACGCACAGCCCAAACCGCTGGGTCTACAGATTCCAAATTTGGCAAGTAGGTTCCTTATGTGGTCTAGGGGTGCACTAAGAAAGGATTTTTCAAAATTCACCCCCTAAGGGGGTTAAAGGGGGCTCCAAAGTTTGTATGGGGAATCAAGATTTGTTAGACTATTTTATTCGAAACTTCACAGGAGTGCTCCTATTGATAAATGAGTAGAAACGGGTTTCAGGTTTTTTCAGAATTCAACCCGTAAGAGGGCGAAATGGTGTGGCAAAGAATAAAAATCAATGCACAGCCCAAACCACTGAGTCTAGAGATTCCAAATATGGCACATAGGTTCTTTATGAGGTTTAGGGGTGCATTAAGGAAGGATTTTTCAAAATTAACCCCCTGAGGGGTTGAAACGGGGGTCCAAAGATTACATGGGGAAATAAGATTAGTTAGACTACTTTATTCGAAACCTAACAGGAAACTCCTATCGATAAATGAGTTAACATTTGTGTTTCAGGTTTTTTCAGAATTCAACCCCTAAAGAGGGAAATGGGGTAACAAAGCCTGAAATTCAACATAGGTATTGTTTGTATGGTGAATTGGGTCGGGTGTATTACAAAAACAATGATTTTAAGATTTAATGTGGTGGACCTGAATTACCATCATTCTCTGTTGGGGTGCGATGGGGTTGAAATGTTTAAAAATCAATATGGGTGTCGAAACCGAGATTATCAGGGGTGCTGATTTCGAAAATGGCATTTATTTTGAGATCCAGAAGATTGGGGATTCGACTTCTATACAGGGTTATTGTTGATTTATTATGATGATTGTGATAACGATGATGATGATTGTTATAAAGATGATGATTGTGATTATGATGATAATGATTGTGATTACGATGATGATGATTGTGATAGTGATGGCTATTGTGATAGTGACGGTGATTGTAATGGTGATAGCGATGGTTGTGATAACGAGGATGGAGATTGTGATAATGATGATTATGATTAAGATGATAATGATTGTGATTACGATGATAATGATTGTGATAACGATGATGGTGATTGTGATAGTGATTTTGATGGTTATTGTGATGGTGATGGTGATTGTGATAGTGACGGTGATTGTGATTGTGATAACGATGAAGATGATTGTGATTACGATGATAATGATTGTGATAACGAGGTTAATGATTTTGATAATGATTGATTGATTGAGTTTGATGGTGATTGTGATAACGAGGTTAATGATTTTGATAATGATTGATTGATTGAGTTTGATGGTGATTGTGATAGTAATGGTGATTGTGATAGTGATGGTAATTGTGATAATGATTGTGGTTGTGATAGTGATGGCGATTGTGATCATGATGATTGTGATTAAGATGATGATGATTGAGATTACGATGATAATGATTGTGATTACGATGATAATGATTGTGATTACGATGATAATGATTATGATGACGAGAATGGAGATTGTGATGATGATGATTGTGATTACGATGGTAGTGGTTAAGATTACGATTGCTAAAATGATGATAGTGATTGTGATCGTGATTGTTATGGTGATTGTGATGAAGATAGTGATGGTGATTGTGATTGTGATTGTGATGGTGATAGTGATTGTGATAGTGATGGAGATTGTGATTGTGATAATGATTGTGATTACGATGATGATGATTGTGATTACGATGATGATGATTGTGATAAAGATGATGGTGATTGTGATAGTGATTTTGATGGTGATGGTGATTGTGATAGTGACTGTGATGGTGACGGTGATTGTGATGGTGATTGTGGTTGTGACAGTGATTGTGATAGTGACGGTGATTGTGATGGTGATAGCGATGGTGATGGTGATTGTGATTGTGACAGTGATGGTGACAATGATGAAGGTGATTTTGATTACGATAATAATGATTGTGATAGTGATTGTGGTGGTGATTGTAATGGTGATTGTAATAGTGATAGTCATAGTTATAGTGATTGTGATCGAGATTGTGATGGTGATTGTGATGGTGATAGCGATGGTGATTGTGATTATGATGGTGATTGTGATGGTGATGGTGATTGTGATTATGATGGTGATGGTGATTGTGATGGTGATGATGATTGTGATGGTGATGGTGATAGCGATGGTGATTGTGATTATGATGGTGGTTGTGATAGTGTTGGTGATTGTGATAATGATTGTGATAATGATGGTGGTTGTGTTAGTGATGGTGATTTTGATAATGATTGTGATAATGATGGTAGTAAGTTGTGATTGTGATGGTGGTTGTGATAGTGATTGTGATTGTGATGATAATAATAAATTGTGATGACTATGAAATTTGGCACATAGATATTTTACAACCTGGATTAACATGTAGGACACTATTTATCCCTTTAGTATGATTCAGTGGGACAGTTACCGAACTGCACGCGGGCGAAGCCGCGGGCAACAGCTAGTATTATATAAAACTTCGATCTACAATGAATAAGTTTCATTAGTTTTCGTTTGTCAATATATTAAGACAAAAATACAATAAATAAAATTAAAGTACCTACTATAATTCTCAATTCAGCTCGCTCCTCAGTCTCATGTCAGTCTCGTCTCTAATATTCGTCAATATCAATCGACAATCGTCCAAATATCGCTATTATTATCGACTCGTGTACGCCGACCGAAATAATTTGATCCAGGAAGTAAAAATAAAAAATTTGCCTAAAAAATGTAATAGGACTCTTAACAACAAACAAAATTTATGATAATACTTTAAATACTTATATTTTCTGTTTTTTTTTTTTTTTATATATAGTTTTTATTATAAAGATAGAATAGTGCTATGTTTAAAAAACTCGGTTTCACTTCAACTCAAAATGCTGAAATGATTATTTTTCAGTAAACGTTATTTAATTATTATTTAGAAGACTGTAAACTTTTTTTGGTAACAACAATATGGTTTTCTTTGTCATTTTTAAGAAAACTCTCTGTGATAAAAAAAATCTAAGGCCCACGGCCGGCCACGCCGCGCCGCCGCCGCAACGCCGCCGCCGCTGTGGAAATTTTCAGGCCACGCCGCCGCCGTGAAATTGGCAATCGGCGCTCATATCTAATTCGAATGACTACTCAAAGGGCACCCGATGTGATCACACTGGTCATTGCAATGGAATACGAGCTAACGACCACCGAGTACTTTGAATGAACTCGAGAACCTGCGGCCGCCGCCGGAGTGCAAGGAAAATTACCGTCGATTATCCGAATTCAGGTACCCGAAGGATAAGGTCAGACGAGGTTGTCCAAAAGACGCATAAAACCAGACTTCGTGGATGATACTCAGAAATTCCTTGCGGAAAACTCAATAACACTCCCGGGAATCGAAGCCAAAACTTCTTGCTCAGCATTTGAGCTTGCTACCACTAGACCAACGAAGCAGTCACGGCAGTCTTTGGTTCACTATTACTTATAGGTAGGTGTCCTAGCTAGCAGCAGCCTAGTACCAGCGGTGGAGTGGTGGCGGCCCCGACTTACGAACAGTAAGTCGTGGGTTCGAACCCAGACAGGCGCATTACTTTGTGTAATTTATTTCATCACCACTGTTCCCCAAACGGTGAAGGAAAACATCGTGAGGAAACCGGCATGTCCAAGAACCGAAAAAATCGAAGAATTGCGTCATCTACCAATCCGCACTGGGCCAGCGTGGTAGATTATAACCCATTCCCTCTCAAAGAGAGGAAGCCTGTGACCCAGCAGTGGGAACATTAATAGGGTGATGATGATGATGATAATGAGGTGTCCTCGAGATAGCAGGCCGGAAGTCGGTGGTAACTTTGACTTTATATTAGCATAACGAACGAAAATTAATAAAATAAAATGCGATTATATTACTACTGAAGAGCGACCATTGTCTGGCAGAGTGTAATATTCTTTGGGATGTTTGATGCTATAACGTTTTATAAATCAATGAACACTGACTGCACACACGGAAAAGTGTCACACTCGCGCGCCGCGATCAACGCCCAGCCCAAACCTTTAGACCTAGAAAACTGAAATTTTGCACAGTGATTCCCTTTATAATGTAAACAAGGAATAAGGAAGGAGAGGGAGTTAAATAGGGGATGAAAGTTTGTTTGAAAGTCAGTCAGTTTTAAAGTTAGGATCTTAAAATTTTGTGTTTAGTCTGACGATTAAAAAATAATTTATACGTATCTCAGCGGTTTTGATAATTCCACCCCCAAAGAGTTAAAAAGGGGATAAAGTTGTGTATGGAAAGTCCTTCATTTTCGAAGTAAAAATTACAAAATTTATTATGTAGGCGTATGGTTGGAAGCTAACGCAGCGTTGCCGCGTTGTTGTTAGAATTTCAAACCTTAAGGGGGTGAAAATGGAGATGAAATTTGTTTTTTTTTAGTTATAATCACTAATATCATGCATGAAAAATGACGTTATCGCGTAAAATTATCGTCCGTAAACCAACTTTACAGACAGCCAGTTTTTGGAAAAGTTTCATTTGAACTTACCAGTTTGGACCTTCTTCATAACTTGAGATACACCGTCATGAGATTCGACATCAATAGCAGCTAGGTCATCCATGTCGCCAGGCGGCAGGTCTCCTTTCTTTACCCCTACATTAAATATTATCTTAATTAGTGGTTCGTTTGTGTTAGCTAAGTATTTGATGATCAAAAATATAGTTAAGATGAACTATACGCAGTCAAATGCTGAGATAGGTGCGTTTTTGTCTCCAAAACAAATCATATCGCAACATTTAGCTGCGTTATTAAAAAATCAAAGTCACAGCGCTGATTCACTTGAAGAATATATTGGTGCTGGAATATGAAGTTGCCAAAAAGGCATTGTTGGCAAACATTTGCAAAATAGTTCCATGAAATTATATTGAAAAAAAAAACGCTGTGCCGACTTCAAATAAATTATGATAAGGGAGATCATGGTGATGTAATATTGAAAACACGAGATGATCCAAGTTCCAATTTTAGCCACACATCAAAAGATGTGCAGCTATATTTTTGACATGACTTTTTGGGGATATGAAGAACAGGATGTAAAGTTCTTAATCGCCCATAGAAAATGGAGGATCCTCCGACTAAACGGGTGTTGTCTGGTGGGCTACTGCCCGACAGTTGTAACAAAAATGAAGAACTTGTAAATGAAGAACTAACATCAAATTCCTAAATCACGCAGGATTTAAGAATTTGATGTTAGTTCGTCATTTATATTTATTTATTTTATTTATTTAACGGTTTATGTACACACTAAAAACAGAAAAGAAGAAAGGAATAGAAAAAACGGTACAAAGGTGATGCTTATTTCTAAAGAAATCTCTTCCAGCGTACCTGCAAAAGGAGAGTAGATACAAAGAGATGTAGACATAGTGTGTAAAATATGAGAAAATAGAATACATAAAGCTTAAACCAAATATAGAATTTAAATATAACATACAATACAAGAATACACTTACATACCTACATACAAGACAAAATATATAACACAAATATAAATTACAAAATAATATAATTATATTAATAAATACTTATGCAACTATGACGAATTGGACAGATAATGTATTTATATCATAGATGCTGTAGTACTTTTTTTGTAGTTCCGCTACAACCTGATGCCGCTGGCAGCTACAGTAAAGAAAAATAAAATAATAAACATAACACTATAGTTGGTGCCAGTTAAGATGAGAATAGCGGTCATTGCCCTTTCCCTAATATCTCTTCTTACGAACCAAAACAAATAAACCATGTATCGTTTTTCATTACAAAAAATGGTGAAGATCACGATAGATGACGATTCTACACTTGAACAGGCTAATTTTTGGTTTTCAAAATTAAGAAGTTTATTTATTTATTTATGTACACACAAAATATTTAACAGGACATTACATTAAGATAGAAGAGCACAAAGGTACTGCTTATTTCATAAGAAATCTCTTCCAGCAGACCTGCAAGAGGAAAGTTGGATTAGAAATGTAGACACAGTGTGTAGAAAAGACAAAACAGGAAATGTAAATTAAAACTTAAAACAAAATATATCTAGGTATATGAAATAAACATACATACAAATACATACACATATAAAATAAATACTAGTATAGTAAATATTTACCTATAATATACATACATATATATGTAGAATATTACTGTATAAAAGAAAGGTAGTGCTCTTTGACTTGCTTTTTGAAGGTAAATAAAGTTTTAGAGTCTCGAATGTTAGGCGGAAGTGAGTTCCACAAACGTACTGCGTGAACAGAGAAGGAGTAGGAATATAATTCGGTTTTATGGGATGGGAAATTAAGATGATGCCTGAGGTGGGATCTACACAGAGCATCAGGAGGACGGGTAAACGAAAAGCGATCGCGCAGGTAACTGGGATATGCAGGGTTATGAAGGATATTGTAGAGGAGACATAATATCCGAGTGTTTCTGCGAAGACGGATAGGGAGCCACTTCAGTTCCTTGCGGTAGTGAGAGACATGGTAATATTTTCTCAGTCCAAACACAAAACGAATGCAAAGATTTTGCAAACGCTCTAGCTTATTCAACAGCTCTTCGGTGGCATCCAAATAGCAGGCATCAGCGTTATCAAGGATCGGCTGAATCAGAGTTTGAGCCAAGTAAATTTTAGTTTTAAAAGGCAAGAAGCTCTGTAAGGATTTAAGCGAGTGAAAAGAAAAGTGCACCTTACGACTAACCTCATTCACTTGAGCTCGCCAAGAAAGATTGCTGTCAATTAAGACACCAAGATCCTTAGCTGTTTCAGCATAGGCAATGGTCGAGCAGCCCAAAGATAATGGAGTTAAAGATGACAAGTCAAGATCATTGCGATAGTATCTGCTGCCTATAATCATGGCCTGTGACTTGGTAGGGTTAATCTGTAAGCCGTATGACTTAGCCCATTGAAAGATTCTTTCCAGGTCATGATTCATGGCGTTGATTGTAGATTCCGCATCAGCCAGCAAGAAATGTCGATACAGCTGCAAATCGTCTGCGTAGAGGTGAAAGCTGGAAGTGATAAATTTGGTAACAGTATTAATGAAGATAGAGAAGAGAAGGGGAGAGAGAACGCCACCCTGAGGAACACCAGCAGTAAGATCACACCAATCAGAGTATATTTCTTCTTGGCGGACACACTGAGAGCGACCCCGAAGATACGAGTCAAACCAGGCTATCGTAGAGGCAGAGAAGTTAAAAGATTGAAGGATACCAAGAAGGATGTCGAAATCCGCTGAGTTGAACGCGCAACTAAAATCAAGTAACACTAAAACAGTCAAAGATTTATTGTCCATAGCCCAGCGGATATCGTCAGTAACCTTCAGCAGAGCAGTGACAGTACTGTGGCCAGTACGGAAGCCAAAAATAAAAAAATGTAGTAAATGTATGTGTTGTGGTTTAATAAATGTAGGTGGGTCAATGACCGCTATTGTCATCTTTACGTGCACCAACTATAGTAGTAGTATAGTAATCGTTGTACCTTTAAGGATGTTCTTTATAATTTCTGCTTTCTTGCTTTTCTTATGAGGTTGTAAACTTGCGACTATATCATCCATGACCACTGGCGGTATTTGCCTTTTCTCTAAGGCTGAAAACACAATGGGCTAGTTTCCACCATCAATAAATTGCAAATCTATTTAGTCCATCAGTTAAGTATTGGAAAATAATGGTCACGTATTTTTTGTTTTTTAAAATCAATGAATATTGACATATATAATAATATATTCATTTCGTCATCAAATAGGTTAGGATTTGTGTGTTACTAAAAATATTTAATAAAATAATAAAATCTATCTCAATCATGAATATTGACAAAGATAAAACGCAGCAAAACTCGAGAGTGGGGGCTCGTGACGTCTGAACGCACTAAAATTATACCACGGCGTGACGTATTGAGAATTTTAAAAGCGTCGTATCTTCGTCAGTTTTGGGTTACGTAACAAAAGAAAAAATACGGGTCAAATATTTTTTGATAATCTAACTGACGGACTAATTAGTTTTTTTCAGGACACAAGCTTATTGTTTTATATTAACGTCTTGGCGATGAGGGGAGAAGAAATGAGTATGTAAGAGGAAGTCTGAAAGTGGTAACTAAGAAGCTATGTGAAATTTAGGTGTTATGGCATGTGATATGGAGAAATAAGAAACATGGTGTAAGGTCGTGACGTGAAGTGAAACATGAGTTTAGCGATGATGGCTATCTCGGTAAGGGGCCGCCTCCACGAGCGAGGGAATCGCGGCGATATTATCGTCCTAGCCACGTTTTTCTATACACTCTCTTTTGGGCCGTCTCCACGAGCGAGAGAATCGCGGCGATATTTTCGTATATAGATACGTTGAATCGCCGCGATTCTCACGCTTGTGGAGGCGGCCCCTAAGAAGATGTATTTCTCCGAAACCACATGTGAATGAAAGCCGGAGGTTAATACAAATGAAATTGAGTTAAATTACCTTTACGTATTTTTTTAAAAACCTCACACTTTTTGTCACCTGGACGCACACCATCGAGTATTTCGTCCATAAAATCAGGCGGTAGTCGCCCCTTCTCTACCACTAAAATATATTATATCAAACTTAACATTAGAATCGTAGATATAATTATCATGTTTTGAAACTACAAACTCTGCCACCACTACGATAAAGTTAAAATTTCAATTTGATATTTTCTTTTTTTTTTTAATGGCCGCTTTGAAATTGCTTTAGATTACAGAACATTAAAGTAGAGCCGCCAGCGCTTCAAGTTACCACAAAATGTCAAATTTTCTCATTCGATTTTGAACTTAACCATCAAAATATTATGGTTTAAAATTATTTGGAGAAAGGGGCTTGGAAGATTTTTGTATGAAACCTGGCTTCTTCTTGCTATCTTCTGCCATTTTAATTTATTTTCAAAGTTGCGGCCATCTATAAAACCTATGTTAATCGATAGCTGGTATCAATACTACAAAACGAGTATTGTATTAGACTAAATGTTCTAATATGTCACGTTTCCGAGATTATAAGCTATCAAATCAAAGTTATGCTGAAGATGCGATCAGTAAATGGACTTTTTGATAGCTCATATCACGGGAACGTGACACTTTAGAACATTTTGTCTCATACAAAACTTGTTTGTATTGATACCAGCTATCGATTAATATAGGTTTTATGCGTAGACGCAACTTTGAAAAAAAAAATGGCAGAAGTTAGGCGGCCGACCATTAAATTTAAACCCCTTTTAAATGTATGTGGAACGGGGTGCAAAGACCGTTCTCCCATTGAAAAGGGAGGACCCTTCAACTAGACGGGTGCTATGTCTGGTGGGCTATATTGATCGACAGATGTTGTCAGGACTTTGTATTGCTTAACTCGCGGACAATTTTGGTCCTTGTATTGCTTAACTCACGGAAAATTTTGATTACGTCATGTAGGATTTTAAGTTCTCATTTTGTGACAGTTCATTGAACGTTTGTTGTAACTTGAGGTGCTCGCGACTGTACACAGTTGATTTTGAGGCAATACAGGTAAATTATCAAAGATTGGATGTTCCAAGTATAATTTAACTAAGCGTATTTACAGTTCCTACCTTTTTGGAGGTTTTTAAGGACAGCAGACTTCTTATCTCCTGTGCATACCTCAGCCATTACCTCATCCTTTAGCGACGGCGTCACATACCTCTTTACTACCGCTGAAATTTAAATTAATTCAATGAGTTACCTATACTGTCGTGTTGTTATTTTTATGAGGTTTTTATGCCGCCCTTGGGAATCTGGTTGGGTTTTACATGCCGTTGGGAAATATCTCTCAGGCATGCTGGTTTGGTTTCCTCACGATGTTTTCCAATACGCACATGAATCCGAAAAATCTTCTTATCAAAAGTCTTGGCAATCCGGCGGCCACACTAGGCTATCAGTGCAGCTTTACTTTTACATCATTGTGAAACAAAGCAAGGAAATTGTTTTAAAAACCCATACAGCAATCAAGATTAGGTGATTATTGTGGTCGACTGCCACAATGATGAAATTTATGAAAATTAAATTTACTATCTACCTACAGTCCTACTGCAAATCTGAGCCGATACCTGAGGTATCTGGGATTCTGGGCAGATCAGGAGGGGTGTATACAGAGCGTAAAAGATCTCATCACGAAGCCGTCAACCAAGAGTGTTCTGTACATCAAACCAAGTAACTTCACGCAAAAATTATTGCTGTGAAACGACTTTTTTTTTTGGGGTGAAAAATCATTTTTGTGGTAGAACTCTAACGCACTCAAAACATTGCGCTGATGGATGGATTGAATAGTACGGGGGTCGTGGAGGTGTTTAAAGTAAAAATCTTGCATTAAAAACTTGTATTTAAAAAAAAACTTGTCAAAAAGTTGGAACTCTGACCCCCAATATCTCCGTAACTAGAAGGTTCCCAAGTATGGTGTAGAACAAAAAAAAAAGATCGCAATGACGAGGAGAACAAGTGCCTTTCGGCTTCGTTAAGAGGTGTTTTACACCCTTTATATTCATCTGCTCCTTGCATGGTAATTTATTCAAAGTAAACGGTGCCCGAGAAATCTGCCGTTCCTTTTATTCCGGAACTTTATGTCCTTAGTTTATTTGAACTTACCGTCGCGGATCTTCTTAAAAAGTTGAGACTTTCTGTCAGTTGGACTAATTTTATTAAGTATTTCATCCATAATATCGGGTGATAGTTGCCCTTTGTCCACCGCTGAAATATGTAGTTTTACATTTGTAATATGATGTTGGAAACACAACTTGAATGTGTAAAATTATTGTAAAAGCAAACTCGTCACGTAACTCTATGATTGAAAATTCTTCCGACGCATTTGGAATTGTACTTTGGAACTTATACAAACAAGGTTGAATATTGTTTCATTTGATAGCCTGTATTCGAACTTACCATATTGGATTACTTGCAAGGCTTGAGTCTGATCTTCACTTGAATGCTGTGGTTCGACTAAAATATCGTTCAGGACAAATGGCGTCACTAGCCTCTTTTGGAGTTCTAAAATTGAACAAAAATATTATGTTGAATTAAAAGTCTCAATTACAATTTAAATCAATTATAACGAAAGACGTATAAGATCCTAAGAGACATCGCATGATACACATCTATGACTATGACTAGTCGTACGACTGGTTGCAATCTTGGCCACAATGGTTCTAATCAAGAAGAAAGGGTGGCTGCAGCTGGTTGGCCGTCCGGTACAGTTGTCTGACCAAACTTCCTTCTTGTTAAAATTTTTTGTAGCCTCTAGGCTATGTCCAATGCCCAACGCATTGGACCGACCAAGTCAAAACTGCACTCAATGGTTCACTCCAATAATGCACAAGAAAAGCCACAGAACGGGAGGAAAGGCGCCGGATTGCGAAGCTTGCCACCACCCCGGATGTGGCAACCACGACCACTCGTCCAAGAGTGTCAAGACGAAGAAGAAGGCTACAGAAACACAGTGAATCACGGACGTTGTGCAAGCGTTTAATTGATTGTAGCAATTACCCAGAAATTTGGTAATCAAGCAATGCAGTATTATGACAACAACCATCTTGATTTGGTCATACATACCTTTTTGAACTTTTTCTATGATTGCAGACTTGGTGTCACACGATCTTACATTATCAATGAGGTCAGCCATGAAATCGGCCGGTAGTTGACCCTTTTCTGCCGCTAGAATAATGTAAAACATAAGAAATACGTTTTATTTAAGCTTCATAATCAGCCTCTAATGTTCTCACTGCTGGGGCACACGGCCTTCTCTCTATGAGAGGGAATCGTAAACTATGGGGCCGCCTCCACGAGCGAGAGAATCGCGGCGATTCAACGTATTTCTATACGAAAATATCGCCGCGATTCTCTTGCTCGTGTGGGAAAGAGAGGTATAAGAAAAACGTGTCAAGGACGATAATATTACCGCGATTCTCTCGCTCGTGGAGGCGGCCCCTTAATTGTGAGTTATACGTAATTGCCATTTTATTCATATTATTGTGCTTACTAAGTTTTCCAATGCTACATGTGTTCGCGACGAACGTCACCAATCCAGCACATAGAGTGTTGATTATAGTTAAAAAATAGTGTAGAGTCAGTGTATGGGCAATATAGTGAGAATAACAAAGTGCCATTAGTGAATCTAGAATAGTTAGATAGTAATTTTCAGGCGCGCTAGACACATATGGGCTCGCAAGTGGAGTTTTTTAGTATAATTTAACGCTTTGGCGAGGTCCAGGGAGCCTAGGTTGCGACCTAGGCCTGGATATAGTATTTTTTTATAACTTAGCTTATAGTTGAACCACTTAGACGAGAGTATGACGGTCTAGCGCGGCCATATTAGACAAAAACAGAAAAAAATTGTCTTACAGATTTTCAGTTGAAGGATCGCTACAGGCTGAAAGATACAGACACGAAAAAATAAGTAACAGTTTTAGATGGACCATATACTCGTCTAGTATATGGCGATTATATACTTACAGTCACAGCAACAGTTTTCGTGTAATTCAGCCTGTAAGACCCTTCATCCAAACACTTTTGGAAAAGTTGTCTGGTTTTTTGGAAATAATTTCCACGTTTTAATAAAGATTTTCGTTGTTTTTATGTCTGTACATAAATAACGTTATGTGGAATTGTGGCGATGTATATAATGTGTTTAAACATAAGCTCAAAATTGTAATTTGCAGAAAGATTGTACATTTCCATAATCAAATTTTCACATTATAAAACACATATAAACGGGTATTTTCGCGAATTCAAAATCAAATTTTCATTAAAGTTTTCCGAAATCAGAAAGCGAAATCAGGGTTCTCGTTACAGTAAAGTTCTGGAGTACCTTAGTAAACTCGACTTTTCTTAGAATCGTAGTCATCAGTACGGCAATTAAATATGTATAAGTAAACAGTGAAAAAGTAGTGCGCGAATTAATCCTGAAATCGCTTCCTGTACAGTCATGAAAGTTAAATAAGTGTCTTATTTTCCCAGTAACCCCTATCCTCCCTCGTTAGGTCAACGCCCTGAGATAGCGAAGAATGATCAGCTACAGCTACAGTTAATTAGGTGTAGGACGTCAGCGCCGTCTGGCGGCGAAGTATAGTACAAGCGTGCGCCCGGTAGTAATAGGGTATAGGCAGAGCACCAGGTACACGTATCCACGCCATCAGCGGATACCGCCCGTCCGGCACATTCTTTGGTCCTTCAGAACCGGATTATTCTCGCGAATCTCAGTGCGTCGAAGTGTCGATACCTATGTGAAAGTAAATCGAAGTTATATACATTCCAAAACTTAAGTAATAGCAGTGCGACGAAGTTATAAACTTACGAGAACAGTGTATCAAAGTTAAATACTCAAAGCTTGTGTCAACAGTGCGTCAACGTTATATACCAAGCTTATGTGAACAGTACCTCAACGTTATATACAAAAAGGCTTATGTACACAGTCAAGTACATAGGTTACAGTTAATAGTCACGTGTATAACGGTTTAACCACATAAGTTTTAGTAAACAGTGAAGTATATAACGACAGTACACAAGTGATAGTAAATAGTGAAGTATTTAACAACAGTACATATGTGACAGTATACAGTGAACAGTACGTATGTGATAGTAAACAGTGCATATGTGACAGTCAACAGTAAAGTTTATAACAGCATATAAGAACAGTGAACAGTTTATGTGACAGTGAATAGTGGAAGTATATAACGACGATAATACGAGGGACAGAAAATAGTGAGGTAAGCAGACACATTTGACAGCCAGTGTATAACAGCAAGTACATAACAGCAAGTACATATATAACAGCAAGTATATAACAGCAAGTATATGTATAACAGCAAGTACATAACAGCAAGTATATAACAAGTATATAAATCAAGTATATAAGCCAAGTATATAACCAAATATATAAGCCAAGTATATAAGGCGAGTATATAACCAAGTATATAAGGCGAGTATATAACCAAGTATATAAGCCAAGTATATAAGCAAAGTATATAAGCAGGTACATAACTTAAGTACATAAGAAAGTATATAACACAAGTACATAAGTTAAGTTTATAAGAAGCTAACAGAGTTAAGATTGTTTATTTACACAGAAGGATTATACAGAGAAATTTACAGAGAAGCTTATATTACGTTGATAGTTATACAGTGAAGATATAGAGTAAAGATTGTTTATTTACACAGGAAGGTTATACAATAGAGTTTACAGAGAGTTTACAGAGAGGCTTATCTACATATATTATACTTATATACTGAAGCGAATAGTTAACATCAAGAGTTAATTCCGAAACCAAGATGCCGGTAACAAGATCGCAAGGCAAATCGTACGCTGAGCCACGCCAAGAGACACCGTCGGCATCAGCTATTCATCATCAGTTGCCGCCACGATCACCGTCATCTATAGAACAGCTGGCAATTCGCCCTACTGTTACACAGGGGGCTCAAAGCGTACCTGGTTCATCAGCTGCTACCAGGAGAACCAGGTCCAAGGAAAATTCGGAAACAACAGTGAAGCCTTCAGATAGCGCAAGAAAAATACAGGATGAGGAATCATCACGAGCCGTACCGATGACTACCCGGGGTGACGCCCGTAACGAACAGATTCGGTCGCCGTCAAACAGGACGACGCGACCAAACAGAAAAATTTCACGAGCCCGCGAGGCTTTATTAAAGATTAAGTTGGAGCTTGCACAAATAGCACTTCAGAGGGCCGAAGAAGAGGACTCCGAAGCTGAATATATGGATGACAGAAACTCTAACGATGAGTACGTGCGTTCCTGGTTGGAAGAAGCGCCCGACGCAGCGCGGATTCCGGAAGATGACGCCGCCGAGGGGAACCCTACAGATAGACAGAACCCCCCCCCTGCGGTCATTAACAGTACAGATATAGATAACCAGAGACAGGCACCATCGTTACATCCTACAGTTCCTACAGATAGAAACGTGCAAAGCAATATAGAACCAACTCAGAAGATCAAAGACAACAGGGGGGGAGATTTACGTCCATTTATTACGGAACTTACGTCCGCCATAGCGTCGCTAGCCGACAAAAAAACAGATACAGGGACATCAAATCAACCCTCGGCGTCGAAGATCATCATGACCCTGCCGAATTTCAGTGGGTCACATACAGAATGGCTTTCATTCCGCGCCATATATGATACGACTCGGGCGTATTTCAACGATGTCGAGAATACAGCAAGACTCAGGAGGTGCCTACATGGAAGAGCATTGGATACAGTGAGTTCAGAGCTCATAGGACACGCAAGGCCAGATGACATCATGAGGGAACTCGAGCTGCAGTTCGGCCGTCCAGATTCGATAGCACAGGCCGAAACAGAAAGGCTAAAAGGATTGCCACGCTGCAGCGAAGCACCTAAAGACATCTGCACGTTTGCCAGCCGGGTGAGAAGCGGCATAGTGACTCTGCGAGCACTAAAAAAGGATTACTACCTCGTCAACGCTGAGCTAATGAGAATCCTAACAGAAAAGCTGCCGAACTCCCTGCGTGTACGTTGGTACAGAACATTCACAGATAAGTACCAGTCAGTGCCAGATCTGTCACTTTTCAGCGAGTTCATTACAGAACAAGCTCGCTACTGCAGTGCCTTCGCTCCACCTGAGAACATACACTCGACGGAAAATCCGGGAAAGCGGGTTGTGCAAAGAGCACATACGACCACAGACAAACCGACTTCAAAATGTCGAATCTGTGAAAAGGAAGGTCATCAAGAGTCTGATTGCAAGAAGTTCAGAGAGGCATCCAACAACAGCAAGTGGGAACTAGCGAAGAAGCACGGCCTCTGCTTCCGCTGTCTGCAATGTCGTCGCAGCGACCACAAGTGCAAGCCGAAGAAATGCGATATACAAGGGTGCAAAGCCACGCATCATAGACTGCTGCACTTCGTCAGGAAGACAACGGAAGAGGAGCCGAGACAGGAAGCTTCAAACGAAATAGTCGCCAGTTCACGAGCAACAGCCAGTCAAGCGTACCTCAAGATGGTACCAGTACGAGTCGTCGGACCGGCGGGAGAAGCATCCACGTTCGCTTTCCTCGACGATGGATCTACAGTTTCGCTCATCGACGAGGAAATCGCGGAGCGAGTTGGAGCAAGGGGCCGCATCGAACCCCTGAAGATAGGCGCCATCGGAGACACCGTGATCGACACACCCATGTCGAGAAGGGTAACAGTTACGCTCTCCAGCCAGGTGAAGGACAAGATGCCCTTCAGAGCGCGCACCATACCGAAGCTCAATCTCGCGACGCAGACGGTCAGTGAGGAAGACATCGCTCACTGCAAACATCTGGATGACCTCAGGCAACAGTTGACGTACAACAGCGGCGCGCCGAAGATACTCATAGGCCAAGATAATTGGCACCTTTTGCTGGCCACCGAGGTCCGCAAAGGGCCCAAGAACCAGCCAGTCGCTTCACTCACGGCGCTGGGCTGGACTCTGCACGGCGCGCAAAACAGAACACAGAATCAACAGGTTAACTACGTCTACAGACTCACAGCAGAAGATGACAAACAGATGCAAGAATCGCTGGTCATTAACCCCGGCAGACCAGACTCCGATCCCGGAAAGAAAGCGGAAGCCAAATCGGACCGTCATAACAGACAGACAGAAGACGGTCATACAGAAACAGCCCTGCTCTGGAAAACAGAAAACAGTACAGATCAGCCAGAAGCAGTGGAAACAGTTATACAGAGTCACATAGATGACTACCCCGACAGCTACAGAACCGTCGAAGAATCGACACCTACAGTAACAGCGGTGAAGAACATACACCAACAGAAAAAGTTTGAACTCAAAGAATGGGTGTCAAACAGAACAGAAGTTTTAGAAAATACAGACCCGACACAGAACAGGACTGAAGAAGTCAAAATCGGGAAAACAGAAAAACCTCCAATCAATACAGATACAGGGGAGGAAAGAACAGTTACAGTCACCGAAAGCAGGGGCAACAATAGCCTTTCGCTAACAGAAGTGGTTCCGGATCCGACACGATTCTCGAAGTGGGAGAGACTACTTCGTGTTACAGCTTGCGTTTTACGCTTCATAGATCTCTGCCAAAAGAGAACAGAAGAAATGTTCTACAAAAGAACACAGAAGAACGCCGAAAAGGATCCGGATTGGAAGAAACAGAAGAAGGCGACCACCCTTCCCAAAAAGACGGCGAGAACAACCGGCACTCAAGTCGAGGGATATCCCCTAGAAGCGGAACTTCTCCGAAGAGCAGAGACATTACTCATACAGGTCTCACAACAACAGTCGTTCGCTAAGGACATAGCGAATCTACAGCAAGGGAAGTCCGTGGAAAAAGACAGTCGACTGAAGCCACTCCGCATAGAACTTACAGATAAAGTTATACGACTGAAAAGTCGTATCGCCGCCGTCACAGAAATAGCCGATGATGCGAAGCGACCACCCATATTGGACGGTGATCACCGCATCACCCAGTTATATATAGACTGGACTCACAGGAGCCTACAGCACAGCGGCACAGAGCTCACCATCAACGAGGTGCGACAACATTTTTGGGTCATCAGAATGCGACCCACGACAAAGAAAATACTGACACAATGTCTACAGTGTCGTATTCGCAAGGCGCAACACTCCGTGCCTGCGACCGGCGACCATCCGAGAACGCGCCTAGCACATTATCAGAGGCCGTTCACCTACACAGGGCTTGACTATTTCGGGCCATTGACAGTCACAGTTGGTCGACAACACCAAAAAAGGTACGTAGCCCTATTTACATGTCTGACCACCAGAGCCGTCCACCTCGAGATAGCCGCCAGCCTTAGCGCAGACTCCGCAGTACTGGCATTGCGCCGGTTCGCTGCGCGTCGAGGCTGCCCAGCCGAGATCCACTCCGACAACGGCACCAACATGCACGGTGCCGACAGGGAGCTCCGAGACGCCTTCCGATGGGAGGCCAGTCGCCGTGGCATCGTGTGGCGCTTTATAACGCCCTCAGCGCCCTTCATGGGGGGCGCCTGGGAGCGCCTCGTCCGCTGCGTGAAGACCGCACTGTCTGCCGTCCTCCACGAGAGACACCCGCACGAAGAGGTGTTGTCTACCCTATTGTGTGAAGCGGAATATACAGTAAACAGCCGACCGCTCACACACGTATCAGTGGACAGCAACGACGACGAAGCCATCACGCCCAACCATTTTCTTCTCGGCGGGTCAGCAAGGTTGCCAACCCCTGGCACCTTCACCGAACAAGACATCGACAGCAAAAAGATGTGGCGGCGCTCACAGATTCTCGCCGACATGTTCTGGCGTCGCTGGGTACGCGAGTACCTGCCAGAGCTACAGTACCGGCGGGAGCCGCACAGCCGCGGGCCGGGTCTACAGGTCAATGACCCCGTCCTCATAGCCGACGGCCAGCTGCCACGAAACACGTGGCCGCGAGGCCGCATAGTAGCTGTCTTCCCCGGGGGCGACGGTGAAGTCCGGACAGCTGAGGTGCGCACTTCCGGCGGCACCTTGAAGCGTCCGGTGAAGAAACTCGTCCCACTACCGAAATGATCCAGACATCGGGGAACCAGGCGGTGAGCATCGTGACGGCGGGAGTCACGACTACGGTCGTCGCTCGCCGGCATGATGTAGCGCCGCGCCGACATGACAGCGAGTCGTCACTGCACTACACGGCGGGAGAAATGTTCGCGACGAACGTCACCAATCCAGCACATAGAGTGTTGATTATAGTTAAAAAATAGTGTAGAGTCAGTGTATGGGCAATATAGTGAGAATAACAAAGTGCCATCAGTGAATCTAGAATAGTTAGATAGTAATTTTCAGGCGCGCTAGACACATATGGGCTCGCAAGTGGAGTTTTTTAGTATAATTTAACGCTTTGGCGAGGTCCAGGGAGCCTAGGTTGCAACCTAGGCCTGGATATAGTATTTTTTTATAACTTAGCTTATAGTTGAACCACTTAGACGAGAGTATGACGGTCTAGCGCGGCCATATTAGACAAAAACTGGAAAAAATTGTCTTACAGATTTTCAGTTGAAGGATCGCTACAGGCTGAAAGATACAGACACGAAAAAATAAGTAACAGTTTTAGATGGACCATATACTGGTCTAGTATATGGCGATTATATACTTACAGTCACAGCAACAGTTTTCGTGTAATTCAGCCTGTAAGACCCTTCATCCAAACACTTTTGGAAAAGTTGTCTGGTTTTTTGGAAATAATTTCCACGTTTTAATAAAGATTTTCGTTGTTTTTATGTCTGTACATAAATAACGTTATGTGGAATTGTGGCGATGTATATAATGTGTTTAAACATAAGCTCAAAATTGTAATTTGCAGAAAGATTGTACATTTCCATAATCAAATTTTCATTAAAGTTTTCCGAAATCAGAAAGCGAAATCAGGGTTCTCGTTACAGTAAAGTTCTGGAGTACCTTAGTAAACTCGACTTTTCTTAGAATCGTAGTCATCAGTACGGCAATTAAATATGTATAAGTAAACAGTGAAAAAGTAGTGCGCGAATTAATCCTGAAATCGCTTCCTGTACAGTCATGAAAGTTAAATAAGTGTCTTATTTTCCCAGTAACCCCTATCCTCCCTCGTTAGGTCAACGCCCTGAGATAGCGAAGAATGATCAGCTACAGCTACAGTTAATTAGGTGTAGGACGTCAGCGCCGTCTGGCGGCGAAGTATAGTACAAGCGTGCGCCCGGTAGTCATAGGGTATAGGCAGAGCACCAGGTACACGTATCCACGCCATCAGCGGATACCGCCCGTCCGGCACAACATGGTTGGAAGATATTTTAGGATTGTTTTGTAAAATCTATTTGATAAACTTGATGGCGTCGTTTCTTAGTTCCTATTAAGGCTACAAGCCAACATATGTCCCTATACTTAAAGCTATACAGAGTGAAAGGGACATCAACGTAAAGACGCCTCGACATAAGCTACCCGAATCTATCGAATTTTCCCAATCAACTTTCAACCTACTGTTTTCGAAATAAAGTTGAAATTCTATTAAAGAATTTGACAGATTATAGTAGCTTGATATGTCTGTTTAAACGGTTTTCACGTATTCAGTACGTCATTCCGATTCGGAATTAATTCGGATTCGGTAATTTAAAGAAAAAATTACTGTTCCATACATTTTGACCGTCTGGTATTGCGCTTTTATTGTGCATTGGCAAGTCAACGCCATTGAAGATAGAAGAATGTCGCAGCTGGACTTTAAGCGTGATGACCTTAGAGCTAGACCACCTACAGCTATACCCTACAATTTTGTCAAACTAGATTATGCTATAGCCACTTGAGAGCACTTGATAGAGCAGCACACCAAAGCTCTCTTCAACCACACTAGAAAGTCATCGAATGCATTCGCTGTGGTCGAAATCGGCTAGATGGCATCATCATCATCACCATTGCGTTTTGTAGGAAGCAGCAGATTTTTTTAAAATTTATGATGTTAATTAACTTAATTGTTGTTATTCTGAATTTCAATCTTAACAAAGTTGGTTTAGAGTCTAGTTAATGTTACAAACCGTTCAGGGACCTACCTTTGAGAACGTTTCTCAAAACGTCACCTTTTTTTGCGCTTGCGTTTGCATGGGCCATAATATCATCCATGGTGGCTGGCCAAACATGCCACTTTGCTATTGCTGAAATGAATTGTAATTATGTTTCATTTTATTGAAACTTTACTTAGGTTGACGTACTGACACATTGGAGCAAGAATAGACCTCTAAGTTTAAAGATGTGCAAGTGACATTGTTGGATCTTTGCTCATCTTTTGAGGGTAGATGATTTATGTTTTGTCATCTGCTTTTTACGACTACCGTCGTTTTGAATCGTGGCCGAGACTCGTGCAACCTCCGCGCGATGCGGTGGAGCTAGTTGGCTTGCGTGATCAGACAGTATCGGTCACGTCTCATCTTTTTTGAGAAACTATTCCGTGAATAAGTCAAGTTGAACTCATTTTCTACACTGCCGTGCAGTATTTATTGTGTGAGACGTTCTCGCAGTGCTGTGCCAATTTAGATGGTGTTTTGGAACATTCTGTGCCCTCGCTCGCCTCCGCTTTCGATACCAGGACCCCTTGCCGTGCAAGGCTCTCGTGAAGAAACGTACGTGTGGAAGTTTGAGGTAGGTGGCATACTGGATTATCTACCTACTTACGCGAGCAAAGATCCACTTTCTAAACGTTATCTAAATAGGTTGACACAGCAATTTTTTTATTAATTAATGGTCCTTCAAAAAAAACCCAATTTCTTACCAGCCTTCTACAGTCATACTCAACATTTTTGGCCATTCGAGCCGGATATAATTAACTTATTATACCATTTCATTGCATATTTAAAATCTAAAAATGTCGCAATCAGAAGTAACTGCTCCGATTGCTCCAATTCCTACTAAAAAGGAATTAGAAACTATTCGTAACATAAACAAATGTCTTGCTAAAAAGCAACGTATTTATTCTCAATTGCAACAAGTGTTTGATTTATCCAATAAAATTGAGAACCATCCTTCCCTCAAGGAAATGTTCCTATTGCGTGCCTCAGAGATAACATCACTACGTGAATCATTCGAAAGTATTTGTATGGAAATATATGAAATGCGACTAATTTTAACGCCTGAAGCTCAGTTCTCAGATAGCGATTTGGTTAGCTTCGATGACTTGTTCTTTCGCGTCAAGTTGTGCGCTTCGAAGCACACAACCAAAATGGCGGACGTTCCACCATGCAGTCACGTAGACACGAAAGATAAAAATGGCGACATTCGACCACGTTTACCGAAGCTCGAGTTGTTCACATTTGATGGGAATATTGAGAACTTCACCACGTTTTATGAAACATTTTGCTCTTTGGTGCACAATCAAACGGGTATTTCAAGCATAGATAAATTTCATTATTTGTTGTCATGCACAAAAGGGTCCGCACTTAGCATTGTAAAAAGTGTGCCGATTACTTCGAGTAATTACGACGTAGTGTGGCAGTCCTTACTTGATAAATATCAAGACAATAGGATGCTCGTAGGTAAATACCTAGATAAGATGCTCAACTTTCCCGCGCTCAAATCGGAATCTCCAGTCAATTTAAATCATTTTATTGAGACCTTCGATCATTCTTATCGCGCTATAAATGCTTTAAATATCGAGCACTTATCTAGCTATGTACTGTGTCATATAGCATTGAGGGGATTAGACCCCAACACAAGAAAAACATTCGAACAAAGTATCGATCAAAAAACCATACCCACCTATGATCAGTTGATGTCCCATGTACATAATCAAATAAAAATATTGGAACATTCTCAATCTCATTCTAGTTCTACTGTTCCGCAAGGTAGGAATCCTACTCTGAACACATGCAATAAAAGGTCGAGTGAAACCATTAATAGGAAGGCATTTTCTTCGCAGACGCAATCTAACAATAAGCCGAAGAGTTTTGATTGTTTACATTGTGGTCAAAATCATATGATTTTTCGTTGTGTACAATTCCGTGAATTGACTCCTGCGCAACGAGTCAGCCGTGCTGACCAGTTGAAATTGTGCCACAACTGCCTCAAGCAAAACCACTCGTCTTCCGATTGCCAAAGCGAATTTAAATGTTTTACGTGTAATCAGCGTCACCATGTATTACTGCATCTTGACTCTAAAGGCAGCCCTGCTACGCGATCCATTCCTGCGCATAATAACAACGCCGAGCCGACAGCTGTAGGTACTCACACAATGCACGCTAAAACATCGCACTCGTCCAGCGGCAACAATATAAAGAGTTATATGGTCCTACTAGGTACGGCTATAGTTAATGTTATAGATTCGTTTGGTAATCCGCAAGCTTGTCGCGTACTTATCGACTCAGGCGCTCAATCGAATTTTATTACTTTGAATTGTTTAGAACGGCTAGGGTTGTCGCGTCAAAAATGTCCGTTTAATATTTTTGGTTTAGCCGGAAGTAGTGTCAAAAACTTTGGAATGACTTCGTGCACTATTAAGCCAAGACATTGCGATAACCCATCGTTTAATATCGATGCTATAATTTTACAACAGATCACTTCCCTGCCTACGATGGAAATTTCCGAAGAAGTTTCTATGCACTACAAAAACCTTTTGTTAGCAGATCCCTACTTCTATAAAAAATCTTCTGTAGATATTATTCTTGCAGGTGACATATTCCCTGACATTTATGACGGTAATAAAATTATTGTCGGCCCTACACTACCCACTGCACTCAGTAGTGTTTTCGGGTTCGTATTGTGTGGGAAAGTTGAAGTACCGTGTACTTCCGATGATGTCACTAATATTGCAACGTCTTGCAATTTCGTGTCGTACACTAGTGATAGTGACACCATCAACAATCAATTGAAATCATTTTGGGAAATAGAGGAGTCACCGTGTGACAACCCTATCAGCCCAGATGACAAGCTTGCCGAGGAGATATACTCCGAGCGTCATTATAGGGACGACAGTGGTAGGTATGTTTCGCCTATCCTTATGGACCCGAAGTGCGCCGCCCTCGGCGAGTCTTATAACCACGCCGTGCGTAGGTTACACCACCTGGAGCGACGTTTCGCTCGATTGCCCGACTTACGTTCACCCTACGTAGATTTCATGCGCGAGTATGAACAGTTAGGCCATATGAAACCGTATGTAGGTACAGAACCGAGTAGGTATATCATACCACACCACTGTGTGGTGAAGGCATCCAGTACCACCACGCCTCTGCGAGTGGTATTTGATGGCTCAGCGGCTACTTCAAGCGGTGTGTCACTTAATGACACATTACTTACAGGCAGAAAACTCCATCATGACATTTTGAAAATTATTTTCAATTTTCGTTTGTATGACGTTTGTTTTACCGCTGACATAGCTAAATTCTATAGGAATGTCCTAATTCATCCTGCTGAGCGTACTTATCAGCACATTCTTTGGAGGGAATCGCCTTCGCATGAAATAAAAACCTACGAACTTCTTACAAATACCTACGGGTTGCGATCGTCTGGTTTTATCGCTGTTCGCTCGTTGCAACAGCTGGCGAGTGATGAGGGCAAGCGATATCCTCAAGCTGCTGATATCCTCATGCAAGGATGTTTTGTTGATGACGTTTTGTGGTCAACACAGAACCTCTCAGACGCCTGTACGTTACAGGACGAGCTCGTAGCTCTGTTGAAGTTAGGCTGTTTTGATCTTCGTAAATGGGCGAGTAATTCCCCTGAATTACTGTCTAGAATCGGTGCCGATCAGGCAGTGGCCATAAACTTCAGTGATGATGACACCGTGTGCTCATCGCTGAAGGTTTTAGGTCTTAAGTGGCTGCCGACCGTCGATTGTTTCTCTTTCGATTATAACATGACAGATAGCACCTACACAAAACGGTCAGTGCTAAAACTGCTTGCTAGCATTTTTGATCCGGTTGGTTTTTTATCTCCATGTACATTTCTAGCTAAATGCATCATGCAAGATTTGTGGAAGCTCAGTCTCGGTTGGGATGACCCACTTCCGGTTGATTTGCGTGACAAGTGGTCGGTCTTCATCGCGTCATTGTCAAGTCTGTCATCAATAACAATCGAACGACATATGTTAATACCTAAATTCTGCGGCGTACATTTAATTGCTTTTTGTGACGCATCGACCCGTGGTTATGCGGCATGCATATATGTACGTAGTGTTGACCCAAACAATAAAGTGAAAACTAGATTGCTTATCAGTAAAAGTAAAGTCGCGCCGATCAAGCCACTGTCGATACCTAGACTCGAGCTTATGGCTGCTGTATTGTTGTCAAAACTGGTTTTGTTCGTTCAACAAAATATTAAAAACCTAAACTTTCAAGTAACTGCGTTGACGGATTCCAGTGTCGCACTCGCATGGTTACTGACCCCTCCCTACAAACTTAAAACTTTTGTTTCAAGTCGTGTCTCTCAAGTAGTGGAGGTGGTTCCGTCGAACAGCTGGTATCACGTGCGGAGCGAAAACAACGCCGCTGACGTTTGTTCGCGCGGCGCCATGCCCACTCAGCTCGTAGCTGATTATGAACTCTGGCTGCATGGTCCCGCATGGCTATCTGATGACGTTCATCAATGGCCAATCAGTACTTTTTACGTCACTGAAAAGACTGACATTTTAGAACTAAAGACAAACGTTGATACATTTTCCTGTGCATCTCAAAATGTACCTAACGATTTTTCAGAAACGTTTTTTGAAAAATACTCTTCGTTCAACAGGTTGCAACGTATCGTCGCTTGGTGTTTGCGATTTGCTAAAAATTGTAGGTTACCTAAGAACGAGCGTTCTGTTGGTCCGATCTCAACTCACGAGTTGAATGCGTCCCATGACGTTATTATAAAATGTATACAAGATACCTACTTTAGTAGCGAAATCACTCAAATAAAAAACAATAAATTTGTTTCGTCACTCAGGAAACTATCACCCTTCGTCGATGCCCATGGTTTCCTCAGGGTGGGGGGTAGAATCTCGCTGGCAGACTTACCCTACAATAGCAGGCACCCCTTGTTGCTACCTAAAAAATGTCACATAACAACTTTAATAATAAAACATTTTCACAATGTGTACCTACATGTAGGACCTCGTTCATTACAAGGAATTTTGTGCAAACGATATTGGATCGTATCCGCTCGCAGTATGATTCGTAGTGTGTTGTCTAAATGCATCGTATGTTTTAAATGCAACCCTACTTCAATACAACCGTACATGGGTACGTTACCCGCTGAAAGATTAAAACCTAATAAGGTTTTTGATCATGTCGGTTGCGATTTAGGTGGGCCGTTTCACATAAAAGCGAGTTTGAATCGTAATGCAAAAATTCTAAAATGCTACATGTGCCTGTTTGTTTGCTTTTCCACAAAGGCTGTACACATTGAGGTCCTCAGCGACTTATCAGCTGATTGTTTTCTAGCAACTCTTGACCGGTTCGTAGCGCGACGCGGTCTGTGCTCGTGCCTACATTCCGATAACGGCACGAACTTTGTCGCCGCTGCGAAACAATTGAAAGAAGTTTGCAATTTTTTTAATGAAAATGACGTTTTAATCGCCGACGGTTGCGCAACTCGTTCTATTGAATGGAAAAATATTCCTCCTACGGCAGCTTCGATGGGCGGACTGTGGGAAGCCGGTATCAAGTCGGCCAAGCGCCATCTCCTCCGTGCAGTAGGTGACAAGGCACTTACATTTGAAGAGCTCACCACTGTCTTCTGTAAAATCGAAGCCGTAATGAACTCGCGTCCTTTGTGCCCGTTATCTAACAATCCTGATGAATTCGAATTTTTATCGCCTGGACACTTTTTAGTAGGTCAAAGCTTACTCGCCGTGCCCGAGTACGGTCTTCAAGACGTAGCTACGAACCGACTGTCACGTTGGCAGTGTTTGCAGAAAATCTCCCAAACGTTTTGGAAGAAGTGGTCTGACGACTACCTGCATACGTTGCAGCAGAGAGCAAAGTGGTTCACCTCGCCTCCTAATATTAAAATCGGTGATCTAGTTCTCATCAAATCTGAACTGATTCGTCCGCTAAACTGGGTTCGGGCCAGAGTGGAGCGTCTCCATGAAGGTCCAGATAAAATCATCCGCGTCGTTACTCTGAGAACGCAAAAGGGAATCACTAAAAGACCTGTTAATAAGGTTTGCCCTTTTCCATATTCTAATTAAATATTTACAAAACTTGTAGCTTAGATTTTAATTATAATTTTTTCTTAATTTTAATTTTTTGTTTATACTTTCTTATTCTTGTCCATTTCAAGGCAATTTTCCTACTGCCTACCAGTTGCAATAGCAATATTATTTTATATTTTTAACTGAAATTATCATGATAATTTCGGTGGGGGGTATGTTGGATCTTTGCTCATCTTTTGAGGGTAGATGATTTATGTTTTGTCATCTGCTTTTTACGACTACCGTCGTTTTGAATCGTGGCCGAGACTCGTGCAACCTCCGCGCGATGCGGTGGAGCTAGTTGGCTTGCGTGATCAGACAGTATCGGTCACGTCTCATCTTTTTTGAGAAACTATTCCGTGAATAAGTCAAGTTGAACTCATTTTCTACACTGCCGTGCAGTATTTATTGTGTGAGACGTTCTCGCAGTGCTGTGCCAATTTAGATGGTGTTTTGGAACATTCTGTGCCCTCGCTCGCCTCCGCTTTCGATACCAGGACCCCTTGCCGTGCAAGGCTCTCGTGAAGAAACGTACGTGTGGAAGTTTGAGGTAGGTGGCATACTGGATTATCTACCTACTTACGCGAGCAAAGATCCACTTTCTAAACGTTATCTAAATAGGTTGACACAGCAATTTTTTTATTAATTAATGGTCCTTCAAAAAAAACCCAATTTCTTACCAGCCTTCTACAGTCATACTCAACAGACATTAAACCTTATGGTGGTATTGCGACGTCGATTAACAGCGCAGAGTATTTTATATTTTCACTCGCAAATTATAAAATACTTCAGGCGGCCTACCATGACGTCTTAAAGCAGGATTGTTTTAATTTTTTTTCCAATGTGGGAAAGAGATGGCGCTAGACGTCTTCTACAGCTCCGTCTCTTACCCACACTGGAACAAGATAAAAACGATCTTGCTTTAAGACGTCATGGTAGGCCACCTTTCTAATATTCACAATATTGTTTTAAAAAGATTTTTATGACTGACCATTGCGGACTTTCTCCAAGAATCTAGCTTTATCATCCGTAGGACATTCATCGGCGAGTATATCGTTCAAGACATCAGGTGACAGTTGTCCCTGTTCAATTGCTGGAACAAACTTGCTTATAACCTCGTATTCACTAGGGGACAAAATGTCCCGCAACACGTGTCGCTGGGGAAGTTGGGCAACATTAGATGATGTCGGCCAACGTTGCCAGAAACTTTTTCTATCGAGCAGTTTTTTTTGTTTCTATTTTACAAGACATGCGACGTCACCTAATATTGCTAGATTTTGCCGAACAACTTTAGCAATGTATATACGTATTGCGAGACTTTTTCTTCTAGTAAATATGCTTCTAGTAATATTGATTAGACATATACTTATATTGTTAGCTTGCTTAGTTGTTAGTTGTTGTTATTGTAGTTTTGCTTATAGTTACTTACTTATGTTGTTAGTTGTTACTTATATTGCTAGACTAACCTCGACGGATGTTCTTCATGATATGTTCCTTATTTTCAGTTGGTTTAATTTTGGCAACTAAATCATTCAAGACGTATTTAGGTATTTTCCTCTTTTCTATTGCTGAAAAATAAATATAGGTAAGTAAATACCTTATGCAACGTGATGACACTTTGTTGGTCCGTGGCCTGCATGCGTATTAATGTAAGATATCTCCTTTACACGTATCAGTCTACTTAGAAGGTATGCTTGATTTGGACGGAGTTTCCATTGTCCTGAACCAACCTAAGACCCAGTTTTCAGTGCAATATCCGCGTCGTTTTTGCGCTCCCTTCGTAACGTAAGGGACTCGACGTTTACGCTTTCGTGGAACTTGTCCTATATCATTTGTTTTTAGGGTTTCGTATCTGAGTCGGGCAGCGGTGGCCCACTGGTGGCGGCCCTGACTTACGAACAGTAAGTTCTGGGTTCGAACCCAGGCAGGCGCATTACTTTGTGTAATTTATTTCATTACCGCTGCTTTCAAAACGGTGAAGGAAAACATTGTGAGGAAACCGGCATGTCCTCGAACCAAAAAATTCGAAGACATAGTGACATCTACCAACCCGCACTGGGCCCGCTTGGTGGATTATATATAGCCCATTCCCTCTCATAGAGAGGAGGCCGGTGTCCCAGCAGTGGAAACATTAATAGGCTAATGATGACCTGAGTCGGCAAAAACGGAACCCATAAAGGATCACATTGTTGTCCGTCTGTCTGTCCGTCTGTAAAGACCCTTTTTCTCAAGAACGCGTGGAGGTATCAAGCTGAACTGAATATCAAATACTCAAGTCTGTTACTCCTTGAAGCAGTGAAAAACTCAAACTTGTAAGTCAACGCGATCAAAAGATATGACCGTTTACGTCGCATATTTTGCGATTTCACAAGTGAATCAAAACCTATAGGGTACTTCCCGTTGACCTAGAATCATGAAATTTGGCAAGAACCTGGCCGGTAGTTTTTTTTTATTAGGTCATAAGTTTTTTATTAGGTCTTTTAGTAATTATAATATTGTACGTTGGGTTTGATCTACCTTTGCGAACTTTTTCTAGGACTTGTAACTTGGTATCGGTACGGCCCACATAGTCGTTTATCTCATCGAACACTGCGAGTGGTACTTCACCTACTAATACCGCTGAAACAAAAACAGTGCACAGCATGGTTCATAAACTATCAATATTTTAATTTAGTAGTTCATCAAGACTCCCAAAAGCAGTGAACTTTACGTAGATCATAATTAATTACAATTATAAAACACTATCTTTTGCTTACGGTTTCGCTCCCGCTATGTTCGGAAGTTAACCAACGGGTACGTTTTAATGTATGCCTATGACACACGGGGATAAGTCCTTAAGTACAAACTAACAAACCTACAAACCGAAAAACTTACAAATTTACAAACTAACAAACCTACAAACCGACAAACTTACAAATTTACAAACCGATAAACTTACAAACCGACAAACTTACAAACCAACAAACTTACAAACAAATTGGACCTCTTTATAATATAAGTATATACTAGTAGGTAAAAGAGAGTGTTCAAAACGAAATGTGAAAGAACTTTAGAAATAGATAAAAACATCACAACTAAATAAATACCAAGTTGATAACTACGTAACCTTAAAGCCCTTAAAGGTTGGTTGGTTAGAGGCACTTAGGGGTTAGGTTGCTTACTTTTAAGGTTACGTATAGTTTAGTTATCAAATCGTTACAAACTCGACAAAATATAAAAAGAAAACGTTTTTCAGTTTATAACATAAAGGAAAAATCAATTTAATAGACTTACCTTTGCGGAGGTTAAGTAAGATCTGGCCCTTATTGTCACCGGCGCCAACTTTATCGAGAACAACTTTAACTGCTGATGGGGACATGTAATTTTGAGTTATTACTGAAATTAGAGGACAAAGTTTAAATTACTATTAAGTTTAACTTTGTCTTTTTTAAACTTTCACGATCAGAACACATTATAATACACATGTAAACGGGACAGTGACACAGTGGGGGGGCAGTGATCACTAAGTGTACTCGTCAAGTGAAATCATCACAGTATGCGGACACTGTTAGTGTAGTGTGCTGTCCTAGTGTGAACCGGCCTTAGTTAACATTTATGAAGATCAAGTGAGGGTAGTTGAATAAACACCTTCGCTTTGCTGTTGTGGTACTTCCAATATTCAGTCTTCCCGCGACCACGGCTGGTGCAATCCGGTCGAAACGTCGGGCTTATATTAATGGTAAAATTCGCGATAAATACCCGTTTACATGTGTATTATAATAAGTTTTACTTTATATGCAACAGACGGCAATGGCCATAACATATGTCCTGGATAAGAGACGCACGGAACCAGGAAGTGTAGGAGTTATAAGGGAGGCCTGAGCCCAACAGTGGATAATTCCTGGCTGATATGATGATGATGATGACAATCTCATCTGTCCAGCCTTTTCCCAAGTTTTGGGGTCGGCTTCCAGTCTAACAGTCATGTCATGGAGCGACTGCCTATCTAACCTCCACAACCCAGCTAGTACTGGGTAATACGATACCCCTTGGTAAGACTGGTTGTCAGACTTTTTAGGCCACTGACTACCTGCAGTGCAAGTACGTAGCACTCGATTCGATAAATCTGACAGTTATTCTCGATAAAATGAGTTTTTAACCAATTGAAAAGTCGGATTTATCGAATCGTATCGATTCGATCGTTATCGATTGCTACGTACTTGCAGTGCTGTAACGACTGTCAAAGATCACAAATGACAGCCGGGACCAACTGCTTAACGTGCTTTCCAAAGCACGGAGGAAACTTGGTATGTAATGGGTGCAGGTCATCCATCCACAGACCAACCTAGACAAGCAAGACTTAACCTAAAGAACGACCCGAGCGGCTGTTATTATTTAGCCACGAGCTCCTCAATGATGACAATGGCAATAAAGAAAATAATAATTCTAACGTCCGCATCTTAGCTAAGTTTTGGAGACCTTTTTGAGGAAACTGAAGGTTTTGTCTGTGCAATTATGGTCGAAGTTTTCTTGACTGACAAATACCGGACGTGTGTCGTATCGGGCATGCCACCGATCGGGTTAGTCCATAAGACATGATTATTTTTGGTTGTTCTCATCTGGCTATCGGCCTTGCACAGGCACAACCAACTAGCCAGGGCCGGTAGTCTCGACATAGATAGCGACAAAATCGCTAACTTTCGATCGCTAAGTAATTACTAATTTATATACTTTGCAATAATGATGCTTGCGAGAAACGCGTCTTGGATGAAAATACTTGTTCAAGTTAGCGATTTTATCGGGATCTCTGTCGAGATTGCCGATGCAGGATTATTCACCAGCAACTTTCTTCGAAATATAAACTTGTGGAATCTAAGGTACGGTGTTAAAAGTATGTGCCCGGCCCAGTTCTCGAAAAAGACCATGTCACCCGCCCTCTATAATATTTCGTTTATTATTACTTTTATTCATCTTGTAACTTTTTGGCCCTCACAATAATAGACATTGAAATTGTCAAATTAGATCTTCAAGCATAGAAAGGATGACCTTTCAAGAATAAGTTACACTTAAAAAATTACCTCTTCGCACTTTCTTCATGACATCTGATTGGTCGTCAGTTGAGCTTAAATCAGCTAGTATTTCTTGCATGACTTCTGGATCTAAGTTCCCTTTATCTACCGCTAAAATAGTAATTAATTTATGATTTTAGTATCGAAGATAAATTTTACTTATACTTGGGCCGTTACACATGGCGCGGCCGCGAAATCAAGACACGCTGGTACCAAATATGGTTTATACAAATCCGAAGGTAACTAATGCAGCGGCACCGCGGCGGTCTCTTGTTTGAACGGTGGACCAATCAAATATCTGAGCAACTCAAGACACCTAAAAGCGCGGTACTCTACCAGGCCCCTGACTCTAACAGATGGACAAAAACAGTTAACGTATTCAAACAATCTCAATTGTTATCAGTTGGATAGCCATTAAGTAAAGAGAGACGGTTTTTAGGAGTTTTTGTATTCATTTTCATTTAAAAAAAGAAAGAAAAGAAAGTATAAGTATTTATTTGTTTCGCACAGGACAATACAAAATTAAAGTAAACATAAGAAAAAAAAAACAAATTGATCCCGCATGAGGCCAAAAGGCCCCCCCCTATTTCAGCATGGATAGATGGCATTTAAGGCCTGAATTCCTGTCACGCTGACGGTCGGTCGCGCACGGTCGGTCGCGTACGTCAGCGAGAAAAACAGTAGCAAATACGTCGCAGTATCGTGCTATAATAAAGAACACAATGTATACCTACTCGTACACGCGACCGACGCACTCGACCGACGACAGCGCGACAGGAATTCAGGCCTAAGGACATTGACTTACCTACAAGAAGGTTCTTTATGATTTCATCTTTGTTTTCTCCAGCACCAGTGACTATATCGTTCAGGACATGACGTGAAACTTGTCTCTTGTTAATTGCTGGGAAAGTAAGGATATTAAGTAGCCATTTTGATATAACACAGGTAGTCGATGCAGACAGATATGAATTTATTCAAAGCCGCCTTACTTTTTCTAAAACTTCATATGCAATAATCAACCAGGTACCTACGTACTGTCAATCTGTTCAAAGTGAACTAAAGAAAGGCTCAGCTTGAATTAAAAGAAAAAAAAATAGCCCTAAGATGTCCACTGCTGGACATGGGCCTCTCCCAAAGGTGGTTTTTTGCCATAGTCGCCACACTTGGCAGGCGGGTTGGCGATCGCAGTGCGGTTGTTACAAAAACACAGAGAGTGCTGTTGTCCATTCTCTGGTAAGTCCCTTAATCGCCTCTTACGACACCCACGGGAAGATATGAGATGGTGCTATTCTTTACGTCCGACACCATACAGAACAAAGGTTTTTTTCTACTTTCATACATTTTACGATCGCCTGCTGCAATCTCTACATACCTACTCCTTTTGCATCGTCCACTTCATACCTGGGGGTCTACTCTCTAAGTTCGTCAACGAAGATACGGGGGCCCGTCCGAAAGTAGCTTTATACTTTGAAATGAACCTACTCCCTAATATTTTCGGATTTATGAGTTTTTAAAACAGCTCGGGAGTAAAGACGACCAAAAAGATCGAAATCGAGTTGTCATTCATTTTTATTTTGGATTCCTAACAAATCTTATGTCCGTAAGTGATACGGAGTAGGAAACGACCGTAACTTCGGCCGAAATTACGGGTTTCGTGCTTAGAGAGTAGACTCCCTGGGGCCCAAATCTGCTGTTTTTATAAATTCGTCATTCCAACACGATCCCATTCTCATCCCATTGTCATTTTGCTAAAAGTTCGTAATCTGCTAAATTCATAATGGTCGGTTAGTGGTCTCGTAATAGAATTGTGTTATAATGACATTGTTATGACATTATTCTAAAACCCGCCAGATTTCATTTTATATTTTTTTTTACATAATATTTTTAGTGGTATAAGCAATCTGAAGTAGCAAGAAGTTCGTAAATAGCACCAGTAATTCATCTGTCATTATGTACGAGATTATCATTCTGTGCCATTTCTCTCAATGGAGTGTCAGTGGTTGACCATTGGAAAGTCATAATGACGCCATCATATTAGTAGATTACCAAAGTTGTCAAAATCAACAATTATTAAATCAATGATAGACCATTCTGACACTATTGTATTAGCAGACTTGAGGGTCATACACGCACACCGAGTTGCGAGTACTACGCACCTGATCTTTCTGAAGAACCTCACCAATAAGGACTTACCTACACGGACTTTTTCCACGATCTCCGACTTATTATCGCTAGGACGTATATTGTCTAGAATTTCGTCCATCACTTCTGGTGGTAACTTTCCTCTGTTTACCGCTATAATTATTTAAAAGTTTTTATTATGAACAATGATAGTTGTTACAGGGAACATTTTAGGCTGAAATTAATAATCGTTACTCAGCACATACTTTGGTTCGATATTTTATGGTATCGTGGCGTAGAAAGTTTCGAGTATTAATGTAGATGGCTATTCGTGTAGGTAAGGGATGGCCAAACAAAAGATGGATGGACTTTGTGAAAATCGAAGCATTTATTTCAAGCAGGCAATTTTGAATTGTAAAAACAAAAACAACAATAAAATTACGCTACAATCCCAGTCACAAAGCATGATAACTGTGAAAGTAGTAAAGCGCTACCTCTCTCTACTTATTTCATATATACATTTTTTTTATTTACCACCTATAAAATATATGATATAGCAATAAACGATTTGAGATTTGAAGTACTGCCCACTGCAAAGCGTAGATCTCTATGGAGAAGAACTTCATGGACACAATGATATATAAACTATAGATACGTTGTCCGCACTCTAAAATGACAACATGAAATGAAGCCAATTGGCCACATCGCGCTTAGTTACGCACCAACCTGTCGCGCGACGCTACGTTTGTTTATAATTTAATAAATCCTGTGACGTGACTGAAGATGTATATTTATCTCCCTCTCGCAACAGGCATCCCGCCGTTCGGTGTCATATTTTCTTTCTCTTTCTTCACGCTTATAAGTAGTTCTAGTATTTTCGCCGTTTTTAAGCGCCGGGATGTTGGTTCATGACGTGTCTATATATAATACGTCATTGCATGGACATCACTCTTTTAAAAGAGAATATTTTTACAAAATCTTGGTAACATCATTTCTTGTTGAGATTGTACATTAAAGATGATAGTGCTAATAAAAAGAGGGTCACTTCTGAGCTGACGAGAAATAGAGAAGTATGAAAGAAGACAATGCGGTGCCTAACGAACCCAAGTCAGTTGGTTTGTGTGATGTGTGTGTGTGTGTGTGTGTGTGTGTCTGTGATGTGTTCTTCACTTCAGTTTGACAGTTTTAATTATAATACAGCCACAGGAAAATCATAATCAAAGCAAATGTTAGGTAACATTTATTAATCTCGGCCTTCACGTTTGTTTCATTATATTTACCTTTACGAAGATTCTTAGTAAGTACTGTTTTATTTCGACTTGCGCGTGCGACGGCCAGCATTTCATTTGCAACTGATGGTGTTACGTGACTCTTAGATATCGCTGCAAGTAATATTGTTGTAGGTATTATTGGCAAACGTTTTTTTAGGTAAAACGATGACTGCCTCGTTGGTCTAGTGACGGATTTGTGCCCGGTTGATGGCAATAGGCTCGCCGGCTATGACCATACTATTAAGGTACACCTAGCTCTGCCTAGCCCTTCGGAGATTACAGGCATCTTACGTTATAAATATTATAACACAGAGTAATCCAATCGACGATGTAAGGCGACGCAACTTAGCTACGAAACCAATTCAGAGTCAATATTTATTAAGACTATAGGCATAAGTATAACCTGTGCAAAGGCGGACTTAATGCCTTAGGCATTTTCTAACAGTGTACCAACTCTGAAATGGTTATATTTATACATCAGTAAATGACTAACTGTTGCGATTTCAATTTGCGTCAAATAGCGAAGTAAGTATTTTCCTTAACATAACTAACTATTGTTTTAGGTATTTCGGGGAAGCCCCTATATGATTGGGGTTATTCACCAACTGGACACGAAAGACTGGACACGCGTGTGTCCAGTTGGTGAAACTCACAATTAGTATCACTTAGTATATTGGCATCTGGACACGCCAAAATTTTTACGCGTGTCCACATAGTGAAACTTAAATTAAATCACTTTTATGTTTTCGCTAACTGGACATACGTTCGCATTTTATCTGAATTCATGAGAAAGTACAGTCACGCAGATTGATTTTCTGTATCACAATTGTGTGGATGTATAACGTGTACCTAGAGGTCTGCCTATACCCTTTCTACACCGGGCACACGCATACACTATACTTCGCTCTCAGACGGCGCTGACGTCCTATACCTATTTAACTGTAGCCAATCTACGCAATCTCAGGCGTAGAACCTAACGAGGGATACTGGGAAATAATACACTGATAAACTTGTAGAAACGACGAACTTGTAGAACGGTGTAGAAAGGGCAGACCGCTAGGTACACGTTATACATCCACGCCTTCAGCGGATCACGCCCGTCTGGCACAATTGTGATACAGAAAATCAATCTGCGTGACTGTACTTTCTCATGAATTCAGATAAAATGCAGACGTGTGTCCAGTTGGCGAAAACATAAAAGTGATTTAATTTAAGTTTCACTATGTGTAAAAATTTTGGCGTGTCCAGATGACGAAATAATAAGTGATACTAATTGTGAGTTTCACCAACTGGACACACGTGTGTCCAGTCTCTCGTGTCCAATTGGTAAATAACCCTATAATTTTCGTAGGTATAACAGAACAGAGCAAAAATGTAGATAAGTACTTTTGTTTTGCAGAGAACATAGTTTGGGCCACAGAATACATTGATATAGGTACCTAGAAAACGCAAGTATCACGATTAATAATCCATATGAAAACCCAGCGTGCCACGTTTCAACTACCTACTATGACGTCTTAGGTACTATTTAGTTATTATAAAAACAAGTAACTGTACAAAATAGACCACGATTTTGTTTTTTAAATGTCTAAAATAAAGTTCTTGAGTAGTAACGTTGTAGTTAAAAAAAAAATCTTGCTGCGACAGTAGCCACGTCAAGCATAAACTGCTTAATCCGGGCACGCGAAAAAGGTGCTCTTGCGTTTTCTAAATCTGTGGCCTTGCGTTATCTATATCTGTGGTCTTGTGTTATTGAGACCTCTCTCAAGGAAGAGTTTTGACCGAAGGGTGTCATGTATCGGCGATTCCGCAACATGACGCCGTCTCTTCGTGTACAATAGTTTAATTAGGTTTTTGTGGTTTAAATAAATATGTATGTTAGTCTGTAAGGTATATATGATATGGGTCTTTTGTTACCTGAATTAAATGACATATTATTTTTATTAGTAGAACTGTGGTCTTATTGTCTAAGTTAAAGTGTTTGTAACCTACCTTTACGGACTTTCTTCAGGACTTGAGACTCGTTGTCATAATTACGTACGTTGAGTAGTACATCGTCCATGACATCAGGAGCAAGCTGACCTTTTTCTACAGCTGAAATTTAAATAATCATGAGTCGATATTAAGTGTTCATAGTTTTAAGCCAGCATAATATTGATCCACGAATGGTACTAGACGAAGAAGAAAATCCGAAGACGTACGAAGGTTTACAATATTGGAAATCGCGTTATGGAACTCAAATGGAGTTGGGCAGGACACCTAGCAAGGCGCGGTGATGGCAGGTGGAGAAAAGTTGTGACCAAGTCACGTCCGGCGGCGAGATGGGACGACGGAGACGATATTGTTGACATTAAATTGCGGGAATATCCTGGATGAGGTTGGCACGAGAGCGTGGAGCTTGGCACAAACAAAGAGAGGCTTATACCCAGCAGTGGGTGAAGTCAGGCTGTGGAAGTGGATGATGATGATGAGACTCGTCATCATCTGTCTAGCTCTTTTTTAATTCCAACGGTATGGTTGGCGTTGTGGCTGAGCGATTGGCTGCTGCGCTGCGTTTTGCGGGATAGATTCCCTCACGAAGTCGAGAGAGGAGAGGAGAGAGATGTGTATGGCCTACAGGAGTATTTCCGGGTCTGGCTGTTTGTGTATGTGAATTAAAACGTTTGTAAATGCTCCCACGATACAGGAGTTGCACGTAGTGTCATGCAACTTTAAAAAAAAATCGGAGCAGTCTTTGGGGACTGCCGCCCGATAGAAGTGAAAACAAAAAAAAAACCGGCCAAGTGCGAGTCGGACTCGCGCACGAAGGGTTCCGTACCATTATTTAAAAACATTAGACAAAACTGCAAAAAAATCACGTTTGTTGTACGGGAGCCCCCCTTAAATATTGATTTAATTCTGTTTTTAGTATTTGTTGTTATAGCGGCAACAGAAATACATCATCTGTGAAAATTTAAACTGTCTAGCTGTCACGGTTCATGAGATACAGCCTGGTGACAGACAGACGGACAGACGGACAGACAGCGAAGTCTTAGTAATAGGGTTCCGTTTTTACCCTTTGGGTACGGAACCCTAAAAGTACACGGGTCCCTCCCCAGTTGTAGCACTGGTTATGCTCCGCGCATGCCTATGTGGTGCTACGCCGTAGCGAATGCTACGAGTGCTACGAACGGCTACGAAGCGTGACCGCACATTCGTGACGTGACGTGTCGTGACGATGAGTTCAATGTTTTTCCGTCACCCAAAAAGTGCTCAACGCGCCTAAAGAAGTTTTCACTTCAAAAATGGTACAGTGGGTATCCAGTGTAACCGTATGGTCCGTATGCTGCTGAATACCAGTATTTTATATTTACGACTGCTAACTCACCTCCTCGTCTGAGTTGCTGGGTAACACGATAGTCCTTTCGTTATAATGGTTGACGGACGGTTTGATGTCTGACTTCTCGTAACTACTAAGACTCGCAGTAGTAAAAAACGATTTACGAGCGTATTAAAATCATTTAAGTTTTCAAGTCAACCCTGGTCTCAAGTTTGAACCTAAGACACGCATCTCTGATTTTCGAATTCATGTCCATATTGATTATCACTTACTTCGGTGAAGAAAACCTCGGCGTCGTGAGGAAACCAGCAAGCCTGAGAGATATTTCTTGACGGCATGTAAAGCTAAGTCTGAGGCTCATGGGTGGTATAAAAACTCTGACACCAGGCTGGGCACTACTACAACTACTACTACAACAGCCCATAACGTCCACTGCTGGACATAAGCCTCTCCCATGATGGGAGGAATTTGCCGTAATCTCCACGCTTGGCAGGCGGATTGGAGATCGCAGTGATGAAAGACTAACATAAAACGCTGCTGCCCATTCTCAGGTCTACGGAGGCGCAAGGTGTTCTGCCTCAGACGTTAGTCGCCTTATACGACACCCGTGAGTGTAATGGGTTGGTTCTATTCTACTCTGCCGGATACCACACGGCTGGACACTAACTACACGATAAAGAAAGAAGATTATTTAAATTACAGCCTTACAAACCTTTTCGTATGTTTACTACAACTTTATCTTTAGTTTCATTCCTTTTAGGTTGTAGGCTGGCAACAATATCATGCATCACAGACGGTGGAACTTGCCTTTTTTCTAACACTGAAATAATACCAGCTTTTTGTATTTTCATAATCAACGAGCTCTGTATGAATTGGGAAACTTTGTTTAGCAAAAATGAGCATGTTTTTGTGTTGCAATGTGGAATGTGGCAGCATAAAAAAAAATGCTGGAGATTACACACAGCGCCATCTAGTGCCACACTAAGCAACGAGGCTTGTGTCGTGGACACCAGATAGTTGATATACTACATAGATACTTTTTGTTTGTAAATATATACTTATTTTTTGAAATCAGGATCCAATGAGAAAAACAATTCTCACTAGATCCATCATGGATCTGGCCAATGGATCTTCTGAGAATGATCGCATATAAACATCCATGACTCGGAAAAAAATGTACATGGTCATCAGACAAACATTTGATCCGACCGGGATTCGAATCCGGGACCCTAAGAACGAACGGGCAGCCTCACTACCGCTGCGCCATTCGGGCCGACCATGGGTGCATTTGGGTTGGACCATGGATGCATTTGGGTTGGACCATGGGTGGGTGGGGTGTTTTCGGGTCGAACATGTTCTTAAAATTTTATGTTCATGAAAAAAAATGTTGGAGTCCTTAGTTATCAGGAATCTACAGGATTGCCCGGTTAAACAGCCGACCACCTCCATAGATGCCCTACGAAATGTCATTCAAAAAAGGAAAAAAAACTTGCGCAATACTTGGGAGGTGCGAGAAACAATGTTCGGCAACTGTTCCTGTTTCTCAACTTTTGTTTGTGTTCTTAGATCAGAATAGTGTCATGGGTGTGTGGCTGTTTTGCATCCTCACCAGTCCTGATTTTCCCCACAATGATGGACTTGGTATCATTAGGCTGAACAACACAAAGAATGTCACACAGGACGACACTTGGTAATTCTCCTCTTTCTACCGCTGAAAAAACATTTTGTCATAATAAAATTATTATTGAATTAGAGCTCATAATAATATTTATGTCATACGCGCGAGAGAATCGCGGTGATATCACACAAACGTTACTTTTTCCAGAATAACATTGTGCAACATGATTTAACATTAAATAACCTTCTAAAACTTTTGCAAAATATGCTATACGTATATAAAAAAGAAAAAAAAAATACAGAAAAAGCATTTGAGTGAATTTCTCAGGCGAAAAATTTACGCGTCTAGGCTGAAATCGCAATGCTGCTTTACAGATAACGCAACGATTTTTTTTCTCAGAATTAAAGTGACATGGATCTAAATGAAGTCACTTAAATTATATTTATAAGACTATTACTTTTTATGAAAAAAATCGGTAAATGATGAATTATCAATTTCTGTGTCTTGTCCACAATCACTTTCACACACAGCATTTACCTCTCAGGAAGATAATCTCCAACATTTATAGGAAAAAGTATTTTGATTGCGTTAAGTAATGATTGACCTACAAGACGTTAATTAGTTTTAAATGTTTAGACTCATAGTTAATGAGTACATGTCAACGGTAGGTTTGTCCAAGCGAAATTACTAATTTCTATGGTCATTTTGTTTCACCGTCCTGAGCTTCCACCAATGAGTTTAAACGAACAATAAATCCCTGCTCGGCAAGAGACAGTCGTGCGCTTACGTGCAGAAAGAATGGTAGTGCTCCATATCGCCAGGTCTTTCCGCCAAAAATTTAAGAACGTGATTTCAGTTTACTCGGAACGAAATTTTGCAATTTCGGTGATCAGGTTTTAAAAGGATTTTTGCAAGAAATAAAGGTATCACTTTTATGCATGCTAAGTAGCCTTTGGTACACATTTATTATTTTAGAAAATAATAGTCATAGTCTTGATAGTTTCTTGTAAAAAAAATAAAATAGCCACGTTTCCAATTTCTGTGGGGCAATTTCTGTGGTTTCCGTGGCATCTCGTGGCCCACGGAAATTACACGACTACACAGAAATTGTACCAATCAATTATTGTATTAATGTTAATGAAGATTTTTGAAAAGAATCAATACTTGTTATGCCGAAATTACTTTGACAGAACTAGGTCCTTTGCCCCCGACATTAAAATAAAATTGTATTACTATTTCTTGAAAAAGTCATTCAGTTGGATTAACTGAACTTTGAGGGTGCATCTTCCGGGAGCTCCTCCTGGAAACCTCGATCGTGCAGGCCTGGGTGAGATCACCGGCCAGACCTGCCGACGCTGACAATGAGGCAGGGTGGTTCCAGGAGGCCATGTCCGACATCTGCGATGTGCGCAGATGTCGAGTCCCCAGCATCTCCTCGTGGGTCTGGCCCGCGAGGAGTTGCTGGGGACTCTCGACAGAGATCCGTGGGGGCGCCCTTACAAGATGATGCGGGATAAACTCCGCACCTGGGCCCCCCTACTGACGCAGAGTCTCCGGCCTGAGCTCATGGAGGACATGGTGAATACTCTGTTCCCTTCGCGAGGGGAACATCGCTCCCGCCTATGGCTCCACCGCCTGCGATGCTGGAAGCGGACCAACGGGACGACGACGAAAACGCTCCGGAAGTGACTGGGGTGGACCTGAGAGTGGTGGTCCTGGCCTCGGAGGCTCTCGGAACCCGACTAGAGGGGCTCCTAAGCGCATGCTTGGAGAGAGGCCAGTTCCCGCTTCGTTGGAAGATGGGAAAGCTGGTCCTCATTCGGAAGACGGGGCGCCCTGCGGAATCTCCGTCCGCATACCGGCCCGTGGTGCTGCTCGGCGAGGTGGGCAAGCTCTTTGAAAGAGTAATTGCAAACCGCCTCGCCGAGCACCTTGCGGGGTCGGGGCCGGATCTTGCGGAACACCAGTTTGGTTTCCGCAAGGGGCGCTCTATGGTGGACGCCATCATGCGCGTGAGAGCCCTCACGACGGTGTCTCTCGACATCGCCAATGCCTTCAACACCATGCCCTGGAGCTGCATTAGGGAGGTACTCCGGTATCACCGGGTGCCGACCTACCTTCGTCGTGTGATCGAGTCGACTTTGAAGTACCTAGGACTCGTCTTCGACAGCCGGTGGAACTTCGTGGAGCACTTCCGACGTTTGGCCCCAAACTGGAACAGACCGGGGCTCTACGCGGGCGTCGTGCGGTCCATACACATGCAGTCGTGGCCGGGGGCCACGTGGTGGGCCTGCGGACGGTGGGCTATGGGCTAGCTCGCCATCTGTCCGTCTCATGACGACAGACCGTGTCGACGGCGCGTTCGTGTTCCACGCGCGCCTCAAAGAGAGTCAGCAAAAAGGAAGGGGAAGGAATAGGAAGGGGTCCGCAAGGGCCGATGCGGTGCGGGGTTGCGGGACTGTTCGAAAGAGATACCGTGGCCCCGGAACACAAAGGGCGATGAAGGAACATGAATGGGTTTTAGTCAGTAAAAGTCTGAAAGTCCCTCCTGCTTCGCCCAGAGCGGGAGGAGTCATTTGATGATTTCCCATCCTCTTCATAGAAGTATAAAACATAATCAGTTCCTTAATTGCTAATTTTGTGATTAATGAAACAGTACACCACGTTGTATTTTTAGAAATGCTTATTAAAGATCAAATCTTTTATTTATGATACATGGGTTACATGCAGGTGTTCATTACAAAATTACGACGATAATATATACATATATATATTAACGACGATATTCGTATTATATCAGTTTTTTCATTAAACCTTATCTTTATTTACATATTATTAAAAAACAAGGTATATATATAATAATTCACAATTTCGGTGCAAACGCAGAATTTCTGTGTCACCAATACAATTTCGGTGGCAATAATAAAATTTCTGTGGCTCGCCAATTTCGGTGGCCCAAATAACTCTCTAAGTAATTTAATTATAATGCCCCCTTTCAGAAAATGTATATATAATGTGGATATGTTGCGCTTTGTTATTAAAGTTTTTCAAAAAACCTGAAAATGAAAATGTCCATGGAAATTAGGTAAAAAATCGAGTTGTTGAAATTGACTCATTTATTGGATTCACACTGGAAAAACAAAGGACATAAAACTAAATATTAAATTAATGCGAACGGTGCTCTACAAAAAATAAGTTCGGTGTAGATACTATCTAAGGTAACTCAAACCATAATACAACTATGAACACAAAGAAAGAACAAGACTTTTAATTTCTTACCTTTGCGCACAATCTTCAAAACCTTAGCTTTGTCTTTACTAGCCCATATACGTGCTAGTAAATCTTCTTTGATACATGGTGAGACATGTCTTTTTGCTACCGCTGAAATTACAATTATCATCATCATCTGTTTATAACATAATAAGTACGTTGAGGTCGGCTTGGTGTCTAACCAGATGCATCTGATTAACAGCATTTTACATGAACCTACTGTCTACCTGACTTAGCTGCTGGATAGCACGATATAGTTCGGTTCAAAATTAATGGCGGCTCGGAAGTTGGCTGCGAGTGACGATCTGCGCAGGAATAACGCTCTAAACTTTATGGCGATTTGGAACATCGAATGTAAAGCTGTGCAGACAACAATTTTAGGTATCAACGGGGTGCAGATGACGCATAGTTTTGTCTAATGCGCAGTCCGTCACTTGCAGCTATATTCCGAGCCGACATTAAGTTTGAACCGAACTATACCTCTTGGTAAAACTGGTTGACAGACTCAGGCTTTCGACTAAAGTAACAACCCATTATAAAGTCTTCATCATTTCAGCATGGAATCACCCACTGTTGGGTATATAGGCCTCCCCTTTCTTCTACCATTCTTCTCTGTTCTGTGCGTTTCTTATCCAACTCTTTTGACGATATCGTCAACCCAACGCGCTTTTGTTTCGACCTTGGTTTCTTAGTATAAAGTCTTGCAATCCTCAAATTGGCGTTAGCTGCCATCTCTGTATGGCAGCAGAAATGGACCCTGAACTTCTCCTTCTGCTAGGCAACCTCCCCCCATTCCGTCCACTTCTCTCGGTGTTGTACTTCTTTTCGTCATTTGTGAGGAAGCCATCTAAGTCGTCGCGCCATATTCTGCTCGGTCTGCTGCGACTGTATCTAGCTGTCTCAGGGCTTCAGCTAAATTGAACATTACCATATTATCTAAAATTTCACTTACCTTTGTGGACCTTCTTAAGGACTAGAGATTTATTGTCAGTAGGTCCTACGGTAGCGACTACATCATCCAGGACACGTGCTGACAGATGACCATCCTCGACCGCTGCAATAGGTGTAAATATATTAACTATAGAGACAATATAAATATATATATATATATAGTAAAATCCCTTGTCTAGTAAGCGCCTGTTATTTAAGACAGAGTTTGATGTTTTGCGACTACATATTATCTCAATTATTTCTCACCTACTGGTAAGGGTGGTGATGACCGATGTGTTAATAGTGTACGCTTGTCTAGAAGTAGACCTATTAGTTTTAGATGTTTAAAAACCTTATGAAGCCGACACACCTTTTCGAATGTTCTTTATGACTTTAGAGTTATTGTCAGTTTTCTGTAGATTTTCAAGCACACCATCCACGACACCCGAGCACACTTTTTTCTTTTCGAAGGCTGAAAGAGTATTTTATGGGTAATCATCATTATGTTCAAGAACAAATACTCATATTTTGACGGTGGAAATAAATGTTGTGTGTGACATGTCTAAGGAACATGAGTGTGCTGTAGGATTTTCAACTTACGACGTTGAGCCTGACGTTGAAATTAATTTAAAATTTCTGCTGTCTAGAATTATATATTACAAGCTTTTATTATTATTTTATTATTATTATTATTATTTAGTTTCACCTGTCCCGATGTTTGTTTGTCTGTAATCAAATCTTGCAAGATATATTTGATCCACTTCCCGGTTACCGATTGAGCAGAAATTTTGTACGCATATGTATATCGCGGGGTTATGCAATATTATGATAACATGGAGCTGATCTGATGATGAAACTCGAAGGTGGCCATAGGAACTCTGTAATAAAATGTCGCAACCCCATCGAATTTGGACTCGTTTGATTCGTCTTGATGAGTACTTTGTCTTTAAATGGTATCCAGGGTCTGATGATGGAGCTGGAAGGTGGCCATAGGAACTCCGATATGAAACGACATAACCCCATCGAATTTGGACTCGTTTGATTCGTCTTGATGAGTACTTTGTCTTTAGATGGTATCCAGGGTCTGATGATGGAGCTGGAAGGTGGCCATAGGAACTCCGTTATAAAACGACATAACCCCATCGAATTTGGACTCGTTTGATTCGTCTTGATGAGTACTTTGTCTTTAGATGGTATCCAGGGTCTGATGATGGAGCTGGAAGGTGGCCGTAGGAACTACATTATAAAACGACATAACCCCATTGAATTTGGACTAGTTTGATTTGTCTTGATGAGTACTTGGTTTTTAGATGGCATCCAGGGTCTAATGATGGAGCTGAAAGGTGGCCATAGGAACTCCGTTGTAAAACGACATAACCCCATTGAGTTGGGGTGGGGCTCGTATAATTCGCCATGACGAGAACTTTGTCTTTAGATGGTATCCAGGGTCTGACTAGGTGGCCATAATAACTCCGTTATAAAACGACGTAACCCCATCGAATTTGGATTCGTTTGATTCGTCTTGATGAGTTCTTTGTCTTTAGATGGTATCCAGGGTCTGATGATGGAGCTGGAAGGTGGCCATAGGAACTCCATTATAAAATGACATAACCCCATCGAATTTGCACTCGTTTGATTCGTCTTGATGAGTATTTTATCTTTAGATGGTATCTAAGGTCTGATGATGGAGCTGGAAGGTGGCCATAGGAACTCCAATATAAAACGACATAACCCCATTGTGTTGGGGCTCGTATGATTCGCCTTGACGAGTACTTTGTCTTTGGATGGTATCCAGGGTCTGATGGTGGAGTTGGAAGGTGGCCATAGGAACTCCGTTATAAAACGATGTAACCCCATCGAATTTGGACTCGTTTGATTCGTCTTGATGAGTACTTTGTCTTTAGATGATATCCAGAGTCTGTGGACATAGGATCTACGTAATAAAACGACGTAACCAAAACGAATTAGGGCTCGTATGATTCGTCTTGATGAGTACTTTGTCTTTAGATGGTATCCAGAGTCTGTGGACATAGGATCTACGTAATAAAACGACGTAACCACATCGAATTAGGGCTCGTTTGATTCGTCTTGATGGCTACTTTGGTCCTAGATGAGTCTAATAAATACTTTTTCTTACTTCCTCTTTTCTTTACATAATGTGTGTTTAAAATATTACATTATACGGGCTACGGAAAAACGCACGAACTATGCCGTAGTAAATGTTATATACCTACTAAAAAGTTAAAAATAAAATTAAAAGAAAAAAAAAACTTTTTAAAAACAAGCTTTTATTACTTATTAATAAAAAGAACTAAAAAGTTAAAAATAATTTAAACCTGATAAGAAAAATAAAAGCGTGTTACATTTTGATTGCAAAAGAAAAATAATGAAGGTGTATTGCTGAAAAATGTAACACGCTTTTATTTTTCTTATCAGGTTTAAATTATTTTTATCTTTTTAGTTCTTTTTATTAATCTATACATATAATAATAAGTAATAAAAGCTTGTTTTTAAAAAGTTTTTTTTTTTCTTTTATTTTTTTTTCAAATTATAATACTTATTATTCCTTTATTCATTTACAAACAAATTTGTTACATTTTTAAATATTAATTAAAAAATATATAAAAAACATTTAAAAATATAAAAAATTGTAGCCCACCGGTATCGGGAACAGGGTCCAAGCTACCGGCGGTCAGGGCTCCAGAGAGAGGAACCTCCTTACAATACGAGCCGTGTCCAGGAGTACCGCTTTCTGAATCAAGCCCTTGATCCAGCTGCCTAACGAGAGCCTCCTCAGGTATTGATCGAGGCTCTTGGCAATTAAGCCATGGGCTGATACGACTATCGGCACAATGATTGCTGAGTCCACTTCCCACATGTCGACAACCTCGCGAGCCAAGTCAAGATACTTGATTTGTTTATCTTTCTCGGCTTTCACGAGGTTCTCATCATGTGGGACCGTTATGTCAACAATCATTGCGCGCCGCTCTGATCGATCCACCACCACTATATCAGGCTTATTGGCTACAATAGTCCTGTCAGTGATGATGGATTGATCCCAGTACAACGTGATACAGCCATTATCGAGAACTGGGTCGGGCACATACCTATAGTAAGGCACTTCCGATTCCACAAGGTTGTATTTTAGAGCAAGTTGCTGATGGATAATCCTGGCTACAAGGTTGTGTCTATGCAGGTACTCTCCGTTAGCTAGACGAGAACACCCGGAAATAATGTGACGGATTGATTCGCCTGGACGGTGGCATGCCCGACATATGTCAACCGTGCCATCCTTCACAATAAATCTCCGGTAGTTATTCGTCATCATAACTTCATCCATTATTGCACAGACAAAACCTTCAGTTTCTCCGAATAGGTCCCCGGAACGTAGCCAGGCTACGGACGCTGATAGGTCTACATCGGGCCCATGGAGGGCCCGGAAAAAGCGTCCGTGAAGCTCCTTACTCTGCCATACCTCCCTGCGATCGTTAGTGTCAAGCACTGGAGGTTTGCGCCAGTTCTCTTTAGCCAAGGAGAGCGGGGTGAGGCCCTTGTCCATCGTGACGACATCTCGATGCATTCCCACATCGGTTCCTAGGAAATATTCCCTGAGGCTGCATATCTCGCGATTGTGGAGAGTCTTAGCATTTAAAAAGCCTCGACCCCCACACTTCCGCGGGATATACAGTCTCATAACCGAAGAACGTGGGTGATGCATCCGATACGCCGTCAACGATTTACGGACCTTCGTATCCAAGGCGTCTAGTTCTGTTTGAGTCCATTTGAGTATGCCGAAAGAGTACATCAAAACCGGCATGACCCAACCGTTGAAGGCACGCACCTTATTGCCACCTGATAAAAGACTATTAAGTACTTTTTTCAGGCGGCCAAAGAAACGCTCTTTCAACGATTGCTTCATGTCAGCAACATTGACGCCCAGCGCTTCCGACATACCCAAATACTTATAGGTTTCGGTTGCTGAGAGGGATCGAAGAGTTATGGAATCTGAGAGCTGGGTTCCCACAGATTCCACAATCTCCCCTCGTTTTACATGCATGACCGCACATTTGTCCACACCAAATTCCATCCTGATGGCGTTACTGAAAGTTTCAGTTACCTTCAGTAACTCCATCAGTCGCAAATCGTTGGGGGCAAACAGTTTTAGGTCATCCATGTAAAGGAGGTGAGATATAACCTGACCATCTTTCCGCAACCGATAGCCTAAACCTGAATCCTCCAGCAGTGTGCTTAGAGGATTCAAGGCTAAGCAGAACCAAAGCGGACTCAAACTATCGCCCTGAAATATACCTCGCTCTATCCTTATCGGCTCGCTATTCCTCTGAATCTGCCGACATCCTGGATAGCGAAGGACTGTCCTCCATTGCCCCATACATGACATCAGGAAGGTGCGCAGAGTTGCATCAACTTTATACAACTCGAGCACCCTCATGAGCCATGTATGTGGCACCGAGTCATAGGCCTTCTTATAGTCTTTCCAACATGTCGACAGATCCTTTCGGGAACGGCGAACCTGGTGACTAATGGCCATATCAATGAGGAGTAGCTCCTTAGTACCACGGGACCCGTTCCTACATCCATTCTGAGAAGCGGACATGACAGAATTGTCATCTATGTGTTTGCTAATTTTAGTTCTCAAAATGGATGTAAGAACTTTATAGACTGTCGGGAGACAGGTGATCGGTCTATAATTTTTGGGTTCCGCAGTACTACCCGATTTATGGAGCAGGTGGGTTATACCTGTTGTCAGGAACTCTGGCAGCGACCCAGACTCTAAGGCTGACTGGAACAGGGTCGCCAAGCGAGCGTGCGACCTTGTGAACCATTTTATCCAGAAGTTGTGCAGCCCATCCGGCCCTGGAGATTTCCAGTTAGGCAACGGACGGACTGCACGAGCTACGTCTTGGGGGCTGATAGTAATTGCCCCCATTTCTGATATTGGATCGCATGCTCGCTCAATCACCCGAGTCCATTCACCCTCGGCATGGCTGACAGGCACCGACCAAATGCTGCGCCAGAACGAACACATTGCATCATCATCCGGCAGGTGCGTGTCAGCCACACCTTGGTCCGGTCGCTCCCAAGCCCTATAAACCCACCTTTCATCTTTTTGGAATGTGCGATTCTGAGTGTATCGGTCCACCCGCCGCTTATACCTACGAATACGGTTTGCCCATGCATACACTTTCTGCTTCAGGAAGTCGATGCGTTCTGTGACACGGGACATGTAGTCTCGAGGGCTGATATCAGTCCCCGAGAACGCCTGCCTCACAAAACGCATCACTCTAGGGCGAGTATTGCCCTCCCTGAAGCAGACCAGTTTGCCGATGAGTGCTCTGGCCCCACCAATACGTCGCTCAATCCTGTACTGCCATGCCGGTACGGCTGGTTTTGGTCGTGTAGCTCTGTCAGAAGGAAATTTGACATGAGCTACACGACATGCCGCTACAGCCGCACAATACAGGATTGAGTGAACATCGGTGAGGTCTTCGCAGTTATCAAAATAGTTTGATAACTGCGAATCCAGAACAGCCACCAGCGCCCTATTTTTGTTATGCATGGGCAAACGAGGTATGCGTGGTCTCAGGCCTGGTTGTATGAACCGATATTCCCGAATCGCACCCTCCAAAGCACTCCTCATTTCTACATTGCACTGGGTACTTACATTAGTAACCATGTCATTACTCACGTCGTTATCGCAATTTGGTATTATGCTTGACTGTGGTGGAACCACAGCCTGCGATGGCGTGGCAATGACATGGTTACTCTGTATTTCAGTCCGCAAGCGATCAAGTACGGTATCATCCAACATACGATTACGCTGGATGACCCGCACCTGATCCGATAGTCGTTGTGCCGACACGTTGACAGCTGGCTCAAGCACCTGAAACAGAGAGAGCATCCTAACACGGTACGCAGTCAGGTTGTTTCCCCCCTCTGTAGCCCCATAGTATGCGCGCATGACATTTTCATTGATGGATTGCGTCCATCGCATGCGCTGCACACTTCCGCCGGGAGCTGGGACCCTATCAGAGGCCGGTGGGCCTCGAGGTCCTAAGCCGTCCGGTGGCCGGCGTCCTCCCCGTCGACGAGCAGGTGGTGGAGTCGTGGGCGGAGAGAAATACTCGTCGCTCGAGCTCGACGCAACTGCCACGGCCGGTGTCACAGCGCTCACGATGGGGCTGGGTTCCGGCGGCGGCGAGGCGGAGCTGAGCGACGAGTCCGGAGGCGGTAGGCGTGCGCGACGAGCAGCAGCTGATCTTGTCAACATTGGCGTTGTTTCATTTCGTTACTTATTTTGTTGGATGGTTTGATGGTTTGACTCGTTTGACTCTTTCATTTTTACATAATATGACATAATACTATTATTATTATTAACAAAGTATTATCTGATTTACCATCACGGACTTTCTTTATAACTTCATCTTTGCTGTCCTCTGGAAGAACATTCCTGAGAATGTCAGACAGCACACCGGGCGGCAGAATTCCGTTGTCTACAGCTGCAATAAATAGATACATGGTATACTTATGTCACAATTGAACGATTTTCATCATTCAATATAAGGTTTCCCGTTCAGTTGCACCACGCTGTGTTACACTGTTACCCGTTGGGAGAAAGTATCCCGACAGCTAATACTGTAACTCAATGCCACGTTTTCTTTCCCATTAATACACCTAGACTGAATGCAAAGATTATCCCGCCGCGTATCTCTAAAAGAAAGCTAAGACAACTAGGAGATGAAAAGTGATATAATAAAGTCTCACAAACTACCAGGAGGCTAGAATCTTATAGGACAATATACAATATAGACCATTGTATATTGTTAATAGGAATCTCGCAATCAATCTATATTGGTATTTTACTTTGATTATCATGCAATGTAGATAATAAATACTTCTTCATGATTCTGGCCTCCTGGTAGTTTGTGAGACTTTAGTATCCTTGTTTCTCAAACTCCTACTTGTCTTTGCTTTCTTTTAGAGATACGCGGCGGGATAAACTTTGCATTCAGTCTAGGTGTGTTAATTAATGGGAAAGAAAACGTGGCATTGAGTTACAGTGTTAGCTGTCGGGATACTTTCTCCCAATATGTAACAGTGTTACACAACATGGTGTAACTGAACGGGAAAAAAACAATTATAACATGTATGTATCCCGTTGTCAACAGGAATTAAATAAAATAATACTTTTGTCACCAACAAGGTCAGCAACATTAAACTTGTTACTGGGGACCTCGTTTTAATTCTCTTTCTGTTACCTTTTCGAATCTTGTTTATAATTTCTGGTCCATCAGAACTCGACTCGGCGTCGGCGAGAACAGCCTCATGGACAAACGGCGAAATGTGTCTCTTTGCTATTGCTATAAATAAAAAGTATTTGAATCGTAGTAAACGAAGCAAAAGGTGCGTTTAAGGAAAAGGAATGGGGAAGCATTGGTAAGATACGCTTTCTTTTGTTAAATAAATAACGCAAATTCTTTTCTTCCGCAGATGCGCCCGTTTTACTGCGTAATACGTTTAGGTTATGATATAGTAAAAATAAAGTACAAGTACAATTTCGTATTGTTATTTTTTTCCCAATCCGGCTATGTCCCAGTCCTGGGCAAAGGCCTCCGTCCACTCCTTCCATTTCTCGCGAACCTGCGCGTCCTCCTTCCAGTTCCGATGGAACCTGTCCGGTTCGTGCCAACATCTCTTTCGTGGCCTCCCGCGACCCCGCCTCACTGTGTCAGGGCACAAGTTTCCTGTAATTTTGGCCCACAGTTGTGGCAGACATGTTGAGTTAGGCAGCCGTTTGAGCCTCGTCACCTATATTTGTTTTGGAACGCAGTGTTTTGTTTACATATATGTAATATATATTTTCTGTTATAATTATAAGAGTTACCTTTACGTATCTTCTTTACGGTTTCAGACATATTATCCGTTGATTCAACTTTTGCGATTAAATCATCTAAAACAGTAAGCGAAAGCTGTCCCCTTGCTACCGCTAAAATTAATATTTAATTCCAATTAGGCACTATTTTACCAATAAATATTAAGAAAATATTATTTCTCAACGCCTTACCTTTGCGAATATTTTTCAAAACCCTAGATTTCTTGACAGTTGCGCTTTTTGAGTCACATTTTTTCAATACGTGTGACATTTTCTTAAATTTTGTCTTGAATTTCCTTTTTCTGAACACTTAAATGGAATTTGTTTTAACAATTAGAACTTTACACAAAGATAGCGCAATACAGGGTTAGTTTTCAATGACCAGCCAAAATTTAAAATTAAGATCTTGAAATCAAACCAAAAGTGCATTTTAAATATTATTGTCGAAAAATATAAAATAAAATAATAGCATTCATTTGAAAATGTCCTAAAAACTTCCTAAATCATAAACTAGGTTTATGATTCAGGAAGTTTTTAGGACATTTTTTCATGGCAATCAATGCACTTGTGTGCGTGCATGCACTGCAAAATTTATGTGTGTGCTAACTGCTACCTATCTAGGTTGTTGAACTGAATTGTGCTGTTGCAATATCAACACTTTCGCTTTTTAGTGGTGGGCAGGAATGAAATTTTATTTAACGTTTTTTTTTTATTATATCGAAAATATTATCGACTCTAAACCATCTCTGAAAATTTGGCCGGTCATGGAAAACTAACCCTGATAGTAGATTCATATTCGTATTTCCGAAGATAGTCGATGATTTGCGAAGCACATCACTATTCTGGTACATTTGTACTTACATTTCCGAAACTGTGGCGCGACTGCCTTTCCAGGTTCAGGGCGTAGATATGTTGCTATTACATCTACAATTTCATTTGGAATTTGGCTCTTTTCCAATGCTAAAATATTTTGGTTTCTATTAATGCTTAATTTATAAATCATTTTTGAACAGGTCGTTAGTAAACACATATTTGCTGTTCACTCATAAGAGTTATTGTTAAACAACCCGAGGCTAAGGGACTGTCCCGGGGCGGCGGGACTGTTCCGGGGCTGCGGGACTATTCGAAAGAGATAGGTACCGTGGTTCCGGAACACAAAGGGCAAAGAAAGAACATGGATGGGTTTTAGTCAGTAAAAGTCTGACACTCCCCCTCCTGCTCCGCCCAGAGCAGAAGGAATAATTTGATGATTTCACATCCAAAAAAAGAAAAAAAAAAGATATTGTTAATAGAAGCTCTTTTGAAAACCCAATTAAAGAAATAAACGTACCTTTACGGACTTTCTTCACGACATCTGACTTATCGTCGTCAGGGTATACATGTGCCAATATATCATTCATTACATGGGGCGGTATATGCCCGATATCTGCCGCTGAAACCAACGTTTGATATTAACGACAACGTGGCGTAAATAATGAAGTAACTGGTGGGGTTACCTATGTATTTGGATATTTAGTAAGTGTATCTACCAACAATTATTAAAAAAAAAGATTGATGATGTGAAATGACACGGGAGACACGAATCACCATTTCTAAGAAAATGTTAGTACGATTTACTTAGAATATCTGATAAGTATCTTTGACTTACCATTACGGACTTTCTTCATGATTTCGGATGAATCGTCACAGTCGTATACATCAGCTAGTATTTTCTTAGTCATCGAGGGCGTCATGTGGTACTTTACTACAGCTGGAATTAACTTTTTATATGCACATTTCAAACTCCAATGTAAAAATTAATAGACGTTACCTAGCCCGTACTTTAGCTTACATAATACAACTGAGGAAGTGGTGCAGTATTTGAAAGTGAAGACCAACTGGAGTCTGAGGGTCGAAAGGTTGGAATCGCGCCACAACATCAACTTAAGTCATTCTTGGTACGAGTTCCAACCCACCATCTATAGACCTGCATGAAGGAGGACTTTTGGCCGAAGGGTGTCGTATATCGACGTTTCGGGCAGCGAAACATATGTATTAGTATTAAAATATGTATTAGTATATATTTTTGTTGTTAAATATTATTTTGTGTATTTTATCTATGGGCCTTAGTTGCCAGATAATAAAATGATTTGATTGATGATTGATAAGTTCTTGTGTCTATCGTTTAATAAACTAAAGTAAGTAAACTTTAAAGTTGATAGTTGTGAGAAAGTCACGAGGAAAAACAAAGTACGAACTAAGATTTCTAGTATATCTGTAATTTCAGTTTTATCTTATACTTTCATAACAATGTAGTAGTGTATCCGAAGACTATTTTATATAGAAATTGCATGCCTTTTTTTCATCTATTAATTATAGAAGCTTTCATGAACGACTGTCCTGCCTGCTTAGCATGGCCACCGAAGAAACGACAGAGAATCGACAAATCTTTTGTTCATCTGTCATTTCGCTGTCATTGAATCGACAAAATGACAGATGAACAAAAGATTTGTCGATTCTCTTTCTTTTCTTCGGTGGTCATGCTAAGCGGGCACGTATGGGCATGTGATGAAGAGGGCCGAATTGCATGTGAATAAAAGAGTGATGAATATAAATGTGGATGGATGGAGAGGGAGAGGAAGACCAAGGAAACGATTGATATGGAAGGAAAAGGTGTAAATGACTGCGTGACGGTTGACAGAGGGGAATGGTGGAAGAAAACGTGTTGCACCGACCCCAAAAGAACATGGGATAAGGTAAATAAGATAGTGATGATTTACCTTTCCGGATTTTCTCTAATACTTGCGGTCTCATGTCACATGGCCTTGTATTCGCGACTATATCATCTAAAACACAAGGTGCCAATCTTCCCTTTCCAATAACTGTAATACATTAATAATTAGTTTTAGAGTAGATAAGTCCACGTTTGTTAGCAAGCCAAATAACATGCTAATCAAATACAAAAACAAAATTTAGGAAACAAGAAAAAACTTCGGTAGGATAGCTACGCTAAATGAAACAAATGACATCTGTTTCAAAAGTTTACGCTTGACCTTGAGGTTGGACAGTCCTACAGGGTGTAAAAGACCTCATCACGAAGCCGTCAACCAAGCATTCTGTACATCAAACTAAGTAACTTTACGCAAAAATTATTGCTGGGATACAACTTTTTTTTTTGGGTGAAAAATCATGTTTTGTGGTAGAACTCAATGTAACGCATTCAAAACATTGTGCTGATGGATGGATTGAATAGTACGGGGGTCGTGGAGGTGTTCAAAATCTTACATTAAAAACTTGTATTTAAAAAAAAAACTTGTCAAAAAGTTGTAACTTTGACCCCCAATATCTCCCCGTAACGAAGGTTCCCAGGTATGGTGTAAAACAAAAAAAAAATATCGCAATGAGGAGGAGAACAAGTGCCTTTCGGCTTCGCTAAGAGGTGTTTTACGCCCTTTATAACAATAAAGAAGGAAAAAATAATTAAATTAATAGTTAATACAAACCTTTCTCGATTTTTCTAATAACTTCTGACTCTCTATCACTTGGTCTACTGGCGACGATATCATTCTTGTCACTCGCTGGCACTTCTCGTTTTTTTAACCCTAGGAATATGGATAATTATTATTAATTTCGAATAGTATTATCATGAAGTTACAAAAAAAATACAACTGTCTTACTCTGCTTCTGTCCAGCGAGGATATTATCCATAACACATCGCGGGACGCACCTTTTTAATAGCGCTGCAATTTAAAACCATTACATAATTTAAAATCACTATGATTGTGTAATTTCATAGTCAGGTGCGTAGTACGCAGTGTGCATGTTTGACATAATGTAATGAACGTGAACAAAGCAAATGGAGAAAGAGATGATGGTAGTAGATGCCGTTCTTTAGTTTCTGCCGTGCAATGGGGGCGCCACTGTTGAGTAAGGTCTTGTCAATAATTCTATTTTTAAGTACCAATAACGTCATGAAAAGTTTATTTTATTACGTATAACAACATAGTGTAAACTTCAGATACATAGTTACAATATTCTCCCATAAACCTGCAAGCATGAAACATTTAAAAATCATTCTACCTTCAAGTACTAACAAATAAGATCCTAAGTTGCTACTTAAAATCTTCGGGATCCCTTTTTTTTGCATAATCTTCTTTTTACTAATATACTTTGGCATAACTGTTTTGGCATAATTTGTTTTGCCATAATAATACTTTGCCAATTTTTTTTTAGGCATACTGTTTATGTTGGCATAATCATCTTGAAAGCTAATTTGTTTTGGCATAAATTGAATTTTGCATAATGTTACTAGGCATAATTACTATTAGCATAATAGTATTTAGGCATACAAATAATATAAATACCGGAATCAAATTTGAGTTATTTTCACGTATTTATTTTGAATTAAAAATTCATTAAGTCGTGCTACAAAAGTTAGTGACAGAAACGAATCGCTGCCAAACCGACTCCACGTAGACTTGTCTGCCCTACCCCTAGAGTGTAATCTAAGCTCGCGTAGGCGCGGAGGGGCGAGGCGGCCTGCGAGTTGAGGAGCAGGTGGTTTTAACCACCACAGCTTCGGCTTGCTGGCCGGCTCCGCCGGCCAGCCTCAGCTGCGGCGGTGAGCGTAAAACACATCTGCGACGATGGCTCGCGTGGGACCGCCGGTGCCCTGCAGCGCCGGAGCCATGACAGAAACCTTGCATGCTGCATGTTGCATACTGTATGCTTGCTTGCATGCTGCATGCTTGCTTGCATGCTGCATGCTTGCTGAACGCATGCTTGCTGCATGCTTGCTGCACGCATGCTTGCTTAATGCTTGCTGCATGCAGTGTGTATGCTTGTTTAAATGTTTGCAAGCTGCTTGTTTGCTGCATGCATGGTGTATGCTTGTTTGCATGCTTCTTACAGGGAAAAAACTCACATATGTTCACAATCAACTATGTCCAAAACAAATACCTATGTTATGTATTACCTGCTTCGGAGAGACGGTTTTTTTCCAATCGTCAAAATAAATTGGTATATCCAATTAGGGTATGTCTAACATTTTAGGATTATGCTTCTTTGTTATGCCTATAAAAATTATGTTTTAGTATCATTATGCGTAAATCAATTTATGCCTAACAATGGTATGCTTAATCATTATTATGATTAGATAAATTATGCTTTAAAAAATTATGCGTAAGCTGTTATGCGTAAATAATGTTATGCGAAAATATAATTAGTAGTAACAAAAGTATGCCAAGTTATATTAGGTCTTAAAATTTTATGCAAATGGATAGGGAACCAAAATCTTCAAGTCATAATTAATCAGGAATGACAGTCTAGAACACAATCGTGAGTATTACTATAAATACATGATAAAAAAGCACTCAATGCGCGAACACTGTATGACATCTGACATTTCGGAAGACCTTACTCTACACGAACGCCTCTAGCGGCGAATTCATGCGCGATAGGAATTGAGTAAGTTTATGTATGTATGTACCTTTCCGGACCTTCTCGATGACATCACTTTTAGTGTCTGTTACTGTTATGCTGGCAAGTATTTCACTAACAATATCAGGAGGTAACTGCCCCTGGTTCACCGCTAAAATAATCATTATAGTTAATTTAGATGAAATAGGACGATGGACAATAATAATAATTGTCTACAGATCATTCAGTAAAAGCATGCGCTTCGGCAACTATCGTTTATCTTCGGAAATAGAAACGCGTAATGAAGACGTCTCAAAGACAAAGTGTGACCTGAGTAGCCCAACAGTGAGAACGCTTCAACCACCGCACAATTGTTTAAAAAAGCTTCAGAGCAACGCTACAGATTGACAAGACAAGTATATCGTCAAGAATTATGTCTAAGAGCCTCAAATACCGCCCTTATGAGCAAACGCATCCTCTGCATGGCTCCGAAAATATTCAATAAAATACCAAATGACATTCAAGATTTAAATTAGACACAATTTAAACGGAAACTAAATAACTTTTTAATTGAAAAATGTTACTATACCATTGACGAATCCATTCTTGACAAAATTTAATAAAGTAAGCTGATTTGTTTTATAAAAAAATATTTTTATTTGTAGGTATTCTTAATTTATGTCATTTTATCGGATTAATTTGATTTTGTGACATTTTATATGGTATTATTTTTGGTTTTAATTTTATGAAATTGTATTCTAAATGTTTGTAATATTAATTTTAAATTCATAAATTGTTAAATATTGTATAATGGGTAATTTTTCGAGTAACTATAACCTAACTATAAGACCAACTGTATCACCAAAAATCACACTAATAAATACTTTAACTTTGACTTGGAATGATAGGTACAATGGTACTAAGCTCGGCAGTACAAGACTAAGAAGCTTCATCTCTGTGGTGCGACTCTCTAGTGAAATGGTTGTACTAATTCGGGAACACGAAGACTGCCGAAGCGATTAACTTTTCTGGTTTAACTGTACCTTGACGGATATTCCCTATGATATCACACTTATGTCTACTGTGGTGTACTTGCGTAAGAACATCATCCATGTCACGTGGAGTGACATGTTGTTTTTCTATCGCTGAAATGATATAAAAAAATCTTTGAAAGGTTTCGGTTTTTTTGCAAATATTTAAGTCCGATACCAAGGCAAAATATGACTGAGTTTAAGTGAGCAACGTACAGTACTCCCAAATTAATAATGCGCATGCAAATCTTCGCCAATTGTCGTATTCCCGGAAACACCCGAATCATTGAATCGGAGAGAGCCCTAAACAATTCACTTGCATTTTGTACCTTGTTCGAAAGAAACAGGAGTCAATGTCATATGTCAAATCATGTGAAACAATTGAAAACAATTCGGGCGGTCGGCGGCTGTCGCCGGTCAGTCAAAGGTCCGTCAGTCGTCTTTATATATTGGTGGTGACTGCACGTGTTCTCTCTGTGTGGAATTATATAGAGCTGCTATTACACACCCTTCTTGGTTTTGTTTTCAAAGGTGAATTTAATTTCAACTTTAATTATCTTACTCAAATTGAAATAGTTTATTTTGTAAAATAGGTAAATATACTAACATTTTTCACGTTTTTTTAATATTATAAATACCTACGTTAAATACATATTAAAAGTAAATCAATTCAACAAAGATTGTAGCATATTCGCAATCGTGTCGTTTTCCTCGCTATTTACTTGCATCGAATTATCGAATCAATTTCGTTACTGATAAATCAATATTTATCTCTTTTAGCACAAAACACATAATTCTACTAAATTATGCATGAAGAAAATGCACTTAACCACTCTATATACATATCGTCTTCCGACGCTCGGGGAATACGACCGTTGCCGAACAGTGACGAAGATTTCTATGCGCATTATCACTTTGGGAGACCTGTACAGTTTGCCAGCACATCAAATTCAAATCGAATCGTTCGAAATTCGAAGCGTTGTCAAATTTTCTCATTCGATTTTGAACTTTACTATCAAAAATAATTTGTAGAAATTTGGCAGTTTGTGGTAACTTGATATGCAGGTGATTATAGTCGGTCAGCCAAAGTATTATGTACGTGAAAGTCAAATTTAGTACCTTTCCGAACCTTCTTCAAAAGTAAAGATTGAATGTCAGAAGAGTTCATGTCAGCGAGTATATCGTCCATGACTGCAGGACGAAGTTGTTTCTCGCCTATGGCTGTAAAAAATGTCTATTGGTAAGAATTTCACCCTCAAGAAAATGGCTGTGTTTTGTCTTTTTTCTGCTGCTAAATTAATCGATCGTTTTTTTTTTTGGGGCATCGTAAACAAGCCAACGACCCTTGATGTTGGTGGTTATTATGATGATGTGGTTACCACCGCCCATGGGTTATTATTAGGTAATTATATGATACATTGCCATCCCAAAATCGTCATCTGCTGAATGCAGCTGAATATTTTATATAGAGGCGATCGCTCTATATAAAATATTCACCTTTTTATATACAATTTCGCCTTTTCCCAACTATTATGTTGGAGTCGTCTTCCAGTCTCACTGGATGCAGCTGAGTATCAGCATTTTACATGAAGCGACTGCCTATCTGACCTCCACAACCCAGTTAGTAACTGCGTAATACGACACCCCTTGATAAGACTGTCAGACTTTCAGGCCACTGACTACCTGTAACGACTGTCAAAGATCTATAAATGATGGCCGGAACTAACGGCTTCACGTTCTTTTTGATTTCAGACTCACCATCTCGAACTTTTGCAAGAATATCATCCATCATGGTGTATGTGACGTATTTATTTGGTTTTCCTGAAATATGTTAAATATGCACATCACTGACTAGCAAAATAAGTACAAGATATTCAAAACTTTAACATTAAGTACGAGGATAAATTCTAATTTATCTTGCAACGGCGAGATTACATAAGCGAAATAGCCCGAAAACTTGCCAAATTTTAGGGACCTCTTCCTAGGGACCGGCCGTTAATTTGAACAGAAAAGGTCGGACGACCGGTTGTAAAACCAAATTTTCTTCTTGGTCGACGTTTCTGCGGCCAAAAGTCATGGTAGTGGCCATAGTGCGCAAGATCCCTTAGTTTATAGTTAGTTTTATTGACAAAGATAAAACGCATCAAAACTCGGGTGTGGCGGCTCGTGAAGTCAGAACGCACTAAAAATACGGCGGTGTAACGTATTGAGAATTTTAAAGCGTCGTATTTTCGTCAATTTTGGTTTACGTAGGTAACAAAAGAAAAAATACGGGTCAAATATTTTTTGATTATCCAACTGACGGACTAATTAGATTTTTTCAGTACACAAGCCTATTGACAGGACACATTGTTCACAGAACGGATGGTCGGAACGGAAGGTTTCTGGAGTGCCAACCACGTACCTATATCAGAAACTGCAGGTTTAGAAGGCCTTCTAAACGGTCAGGAATCTGTGGGATACAAGAAGCACAAGACAGGTCCACGTGGTGATGCTTTGAAAAGACTTGCGTTTAAGCTGTGGACGTCTTTCGAATGAGAATGATGATGATGATCTAAAAGCGGTCTTCAAAATGATTATTGTTTGGCTATATGATGGTCAGACCAAATAAAAAGGTAAAGACGGAACTCTGCAAACAGAAAAGTGAGATCGGTTTCGTAAACATGTTGTGCATTTATTGAGGCATAGTTTGATTGTAGTATGATGTGTGTGTGTGAGCTTGTATTAACAGAGCGAGACGTAATTTGACGGGCCTCACTTTGCTATTCGTAGAGTTCAGTCTTTACTTTTTTACTTGGTCTGAAATATGAGGTACAATTAAATCGTTCGTATATTATTCACCTTTTTGAATATTGCTTATCATATCTTCTGAATTATCACGATGTCTGAGGTCTGGTTGAGTTTTAAAAATATCACTTAAAACTTGTTTCGGGATTTGTCGCTTTTCTAACGCTGGAATGATCAGTGTATAATGAATTATTTAATTACTTACATTTTATTTTGATAGGTTGGAGCCAATGTAGAACCCTTTAGTAATCTTTTTTGCAATTAAGTTTAGAATTTTATTTTCCTTTAACTTGTATTAATGTGAATAAGCTTATCTATTGTTTCTTATTCCATGGGGACGTCCTCATAGATATCGGACTGTTCTACTAAATTTCTTTTCTACCGTGAGTCGGAAGGCCGGGGAGTACCCACTCTATGATTTTAACTATACATATGTACGGCGGAATTGTAATATAAGAGATATTGTATAGTTTCACGGGAAGAAAAGTAGGGTAAAATTGGGGGACCTGGATCAAGTAGATCCAGGTACCCGCAATTTCACAATAATTCGTTTATTCATTCATTCATTACACAAATACAGAGTTTTATTATGTAAGTAATTTTGAAGGTTTGATGAACTAGTGTTTAATATTTTTCTGACCAGTCATATCTTGAGTAAATAATATGATCTCTTCACTCGTATTTGCTGATGCTGTTCAAAGGGTAAATAATCATGATGTCATATTGATGATAGTGGTCATCGTTTTAGAGCGGTATCAATGAGACTCGTTAGCTCAGTTTGGTAAGAGCGCCACCGATTAAGGTTCGGAGATACGGAGGTCGGAGGTTCGAATCCTTCACGAGTCTATTTTTGTTTTTTTTTTCGTAGATGTATCAATTTTAACAAATAGTTTTATATTTTTGTTTCTTTTAAAAATAGACATCTCGATTTGTCGACATAATATTTTCCTTTCACAGCATTTAAATAAAAGCAATCAGGAAAGTTTTGAACATGCTGCAACCAAGGATCATCATAAATCTCCCAATCTTCTATAACACCTCCACATGAGAAACAAGCTGCTTTATCATTTACACTATTTCCACAATAAAAAAATCCAGCGTCAGCCATTTCCATCACTAATCTTCTCCTCGAATCAACCGTTGCCCAATAATGATTAAATGATAATTCACGCATTTTATACGTGTTACATGTCATAGCGCGGATTGTATTTATATCTTGAGACATATTCTGTTTACTCAATCTCTACTTCTTGCTGTAGATAATTATAAAAGCATAATGAGGCTGTATAGTTGTTGCTAGCAACTTATAAAGATTAACATGTAGGGTTTGGGAGGGATAGGAAACTACTTATTCGCAAAAATTAAACAAGAAAATATTTATATCATAATTTTATTATCTACACACCATCTATTTAAACATAAAACATTTTTTAAAGCACATATTGAATCATGATAAATACAACTATACAAATCATGACAATCTTCATATTTTTTGTATAAGCTTATCAAACTAGGACAATCTTTATCTTCTAAATTATTTACATTATTATTATCTGAAATATCTTTTAACCATAATACTTTTTCTATAGGTACCTTTGGTGTAAACACATTTATCTTTCAAAATATTTTTAATCAAATACCGATAATTTTCGTAAGGCACAAATCCTTCATCCCAGTATATCTTCCTATTACGTTCAATCCAACTAACTTGTCGTTTTTCTGGCTCCGTCAAATCGCGAAATGGAAATGGAGACTTAATTAAAAACACCTGAATTTTATTATTACATAATATAGCAATTTCTTTACTGATAAATAAATTAGATTCTGTTTTGAAACCTTGGACATCTACAATGGCAGTCATGATAACCTGCGCACTATGTTACTCAAAGGTTTGTACTCCACAAGTCGATCGTTAATAATTAAACAATATCCAGTTGTGTTATCTGGTATTGGTGCTGAACATTCAATCTCCAAACGCACATCTACGGGACCTGTTTTCAAACTATCGTTTTGCCTTGAACAGTCTATGATAAAGAGTGGAGCCTTCTCCTTGAAACCGTTTAAGTCAAGCAAGGGGTCTGCAGGACAGTTGTAATACGACTGACGAAATTTCACATACATTTCATATAATATACTGTATTTGTTCTCGGAAAAATTTAAGCATAGAGGCTCGTAAGGATAATATTGTGAATTCAAAAACAAAGTTATGTTAGTAACCCCACAGTGATCAAAAAGAGAACTGTCTTTGGTTTTACTATTTTTTCTACCGGTTTGCAAGCAAAAAATTACATACCGAGGTTTTTCTAATTGTGAGGCAGTTTTAACAGACCAGCAATGTTTTGTAGTTTTAGGGAGCAAAGGATACTCGTATAAATCCCAATTTCTAAAGGCTATCTGAATAGGTTTATCTCTTTCCAAATGCTTAAGAAGCGTCAGTCGTTTCCGATCTGATACTTTTATATGTGGCACCCGCCATTGCACTTTTTGCATATCTATTTGAAAATGTGCAACATCGTCAGTTACTATAAAACTGTTTAAGTTAGAGTTACTTCTATTCAGAATAAGTTCATGTTTACAATTTATTACAATTTTGTTGTAATCCTCAGCAAATCCTAAAATCTTATTAAGAGGAACAATAGCACTAAAATAACCATCGCTTTTAAATCCATCCATGTTCCAACCCCACAAGGCAGCGACTTTATTTTCTCCATCATTCATTGAAACGTATGACTTTATTGTTGATGTTATTCCAGAATTTTTAATGCGATCTATTTCTATACCATTTATTTCGTATCTGATATCTTGAAACAAAAACATAACAGGGTTGTTACTGAACGTAATAGTTTTCTTAATAAGATTTCCATCTTTACCGAAGAACTTTGCTTGCCCTTCGACGTAAATTGAGCTGGCTGATGGCAACACATATACGTCTTGCTGGTATACACCAGCAAGACGTATATGTGTTGCCATCAGCATATGTAGTATATGTATACATATGTAGTATATGCATATGTAGTATATGTAGTATATGTGTAGTACGTGCATAGTATATGTGTTGCAGCTTTAGAGAAAATGATGAAATCAGAATTCCCATACGGGAATTCTGATTTCATCATTTTCTCTAAAGCTGTTGTTGTAGGGATTGTACGAATGGACTTCATAACTTTCAATCGAAGTATCGAAGTGTGGTAATTCAGTTATCTGTAGCATATTCATACTTTTAAACCTAGGGCTTTAAGAAAATCTTTATTTGCTTTAGTTAATTGTATAACTTTTTTCTTACGTCTTTGCACCTTAGTGGTTGTACAAGAAATAGGACGCTTTTTGTTAACTACAGGGTTTTTATAATATAATATCATTTTATTTCTCTTATATGAAGGCGTAGTTCAATATTTTTATGTTCTTCTTTAAAGTTAACACAGAACCCAAACTGATCAACTATCTTAATAGATATCGATGTAATAGTATTTTTGTTCACTGGAAAGTAAATAAGGTTTCGCGGTATTTCTATGATTCCCTGACCTGTAGCAGTATTAGATACAAATTCATGAATTATATGAGTTGGTAACCCGTTAGAGTATGAACCGTGTACAAGATCACATTCGATTCTGATCACGGGAATAATGTCGTTATTAATACGCACATTTGGTATTGAATTTAATACTGAAAAGTATTATAACAAACCGCACTCATATTGACCAGATAAATATAGAGGTGGTTGGAAGAATGTATCCAATTCTGATTTATTTCCAGAGATGGTTACCGTTATAGACATGCTAGTAGACTGAATACTTTTAGGAGATCCTGTTCATTTTATTCCTTGACAACACCAAAAATTCTTTAAAAAATATAAACATAGGTGTCCGCAATTGTAAGGGTGGTCGCGCTGAATATTATCATAATTATAGTGTACTTTAGCACCTAAGTATTTTATAAACTCCTTTGGTGGTTTAAGATTTCCATAACTATCAAAATATTCAATATAATCATTGCTTTTTGCATAGGCTACCCAATGAGAACCTGGATTTTTAGAACTATCTAAATTAACAACTCCACACTCTTTTTAGGGTTCCGTACCCAAAGGGTAAAAACGGAACTGTCTGTCCGTCTGTCCGTCTGTCCGTCGGTCCGTCTGTCCGTCTGTCCGTCTGTCCGTCTGTCCGTCTGTCCGTCTGTCCGTCTGTCCGTCTGTCTGTCACCAGGCTGTATCTCATGAACCGTGATAGCTAGACAGTTGAAATTTTCACAGATGATGTATTTCTGTTGCCGCTATAACAACAAATACTAAAAACATAATAAAATTCATATTTAAGGGGGGCTCCCATACAACAAACGTGATTTTTTTATAATAATTGGTACGGAACCCTTCGTGCGCGAGTCCGACTCGCACTTGGCCGGTTTTTTTTTAAAAGGCTGTATAGGGAGCTCATCTCTCATAAATACACCTCGAAAATAAGGAATATTATTTCCATACTTCAAAATGTCAAAGTTAGTTAAGGCTCGTTTGGGTAGCCGATATCTTAGTTTTTTTCTTTTGAGATAAAAATTCCAAGCCCATGTTTATGCGGTTTAAGGTGTAAACCTTTTCCAATGCTAAGAGCTTCCATTTTTTCATTGTGTCCCTTCGATTCAGCCAATTGCTTTTTAGCCATCTTGAATTCATTTATAGTTTTGGCAATACCAGCTGCGCCGCCTGCTAACGCTCCCACCGCCGATAATCCAGCAAAAATAGGAATCAAAGGTAATACACCACCACTTTTCGGTATAGGAATAACCCTCGGAAGTTTAATAGATGAATCGTCAGTTAATTCTCTGGCGGCCGCCATAGCTAATTCTATCGCCACTTTTTTACACTTTGGCTTTAATTTTTTAAAGCGTTTTTTCGTTTTACTAATAACATTTTTAAATTTATTTTTTAACCCTTTTCCCGATGTAACTTTCCGTGAGCGCTTTTTATTGCTGTTTTTTAGGCCACAGCCGATTTTAATTTTTGAAGAGATTACCTTGCTTACTAAACGTGCCATGATTTTTTCACATACACTGGCATCCGAAGCAACTGCTCGCTCTTTTGCCCTTTTTAACAAAATTAAATCAGCTTTATGACAATCCTTTAAGTTTGATGATTTGTGATAGGCAATGTCGTGTTCTTTGCAATATTCGTCTAATTTATTAATACCTATATCTCTATTTGCAAGCCTTTTAATTAATTTTGTACCAGGGCCGCAATAATTGTATCCGGGTAAGTGTAATTCAAATGGTAAATTGTTTATAAGCCAATTGAGAAGACTATTCTCTCCAATACACATCATAAGACTAATGAATCTGAATCGAGCGCTATAATAAATACTTACACGCTTCATCAATGACTAACTTTTGAGTTAATTTATGTTTATTTATAATACTATATTCGTTTTATCAATCCAACTGTTTTCAGCAGAAGACAAACCTAGCCATTTAACTAAAACCCTGTTTCCTTTTCTTCGAAGAACTTTCTCGACTAGATATACATTATGATGTTTTGTCTTTTGAAGTTCTTGCGCATAAAATGCTCCTAAAATAGGCTGGCCTCTGATTGTATCTTCAATTAAATTAGTGATAGGAGTTGTATTTTGTATTTTTCGAATTTTAAATATTTCGGTTGACCAGTTAGGGGTATATCCTTTTTCAAATGTTCCTTTGTACTTACTGATACGTACATAATCACCTACATTAAACTTGCTTCTTATACTATCATTTTTTACCAACCTTAAGAATCTTTCTAATATTCGCTGTTTATTACTGTTATCCACGTTAGCAGGGATTTCATCAATTGTCCGATGGTAAGTGTGATTGTATTTGTAAATAATTTCATTAAGGGTATTATCTACCCAATTATAGTTGCCTTTTAAACTAAATTCCTTATAAAGTTTAGATTTTAATGTTCTGATAAATCATTCAACTATCGAAGCCTTTTTTGTTGAGAAGGTTGAATAGTGGTTAATTTGATTAGACTTCATAAGCTTTTGGAATTTATTATTATAAAATTCTGTTCCATTATCTGTTTGCAGATTTTTAGGAACACGTCCTATAGCTAAGAAAATTTTGAAACAGTTACACACATCATCTTTGGTTTTAGTTTTCAGAGGAAAGGCCCAAGCATACTTTGAAAATCTAAATATATAAAAGAAGAAACTGACTGACTCATCTATCAACGCACAGCCCAAACCGCTGAGTCTACAGATTCCAAATTTGGCAAGTAGGTTTCTTAGGTGGTCTAGGGGTGCACTAAGAAAGGATTTTTCAAAATTCACCCCCTAAGGGGGTTAAACGGGGCTCCAAAGTTTGTATGGGGAAACAAGATTAGTTAGACTATTTTATTCGAAACTTCACAGGAGTACTCCTATTGATAAATGAGTAGAAACGGGTTTCAGGGTTTTTCAGAATTCAACCCCTAAGAGGGGGAAATGGGGTGGCAAAGTATAAAAATCAATCAATGCACAGCCCAAACTGCTGAGTCTAGAAATTCCAAATTTGGCAAGTAGGTTCCTTATGTGGTCTAGGGTTGCACTAAGAAAGGATTTTTCAAAATTCAACCCCTAAGGGGGTTAAACGGGGCTCCAAAGTTTGTATGGGTAAAACAAGATTAGTTAGACTATTTTATTCGAAACTTCACAGGAGTGCTCCTATTAATAAACGAGTAGAAATGGGTTTCAGGTTTTTCAGAATTCAACCCCTAAGAGGGGGAAATGGGGTGGCAAAGTATAAAAATCAATGCACAGCCCAAACCGCTGAGTCTAGAGATTCCAAATTTGGCAAGTAGGTTCCTTATGTGGTCTAGGGGTGCACTAAGAAAGGATTTTTCAAAATTCACCCCCTATGGGGGTTAAACGGGGCTCCAAAGTTTGTATGGGGAAACAAGATTAGTTAGACTATTTTATTCGAAACTTCACAGGAGTGCTCCTATTGATAAATGAGTAGAAACGGGTTTCAGGGTTTTTCAGAATTCAACTCCTAAGAGGGGAAAATGGGGTGGCAAAGTATAAAAATCAATGCACAGCCCAAAACGCTGAGTCTAGAGATTCCAAATTTGGCACAAAGGTTCTTTATGAGGTTTAGGGGTGCTTTAAGAAAGGATTTTTCAAAATTCACCCCCTTAGGGGTTGGAACGGGAGTCCAAAGATTACATGGGGAAGTAAGATTAGTTAGACTACTTTATTCGAAACTTAACAGGAGTACTCCTATCGATAAATGAGTTAACGTTTGTGTTTCAGGTTTTTTCAGAATTCAACCCCTAAAGGGGGAAATGGGGTAACAAAGCCTAAAATTCAACATAGGTATTGTTTGTATGGTGAATTGGGTTGGGTGTATTACAAAAACAACGATTTTAAAATTTAATGTGGCGGCCCTAAAATAACATCATTCCCTGTTGGGATGCGATGGGGTTGAAATGTCTAAAAATCAATATGGGTGTCGATACCGAGATTATCAGGGGTGCTGATTACGAAAATGGCATTTATTTTGAAATCTAGAAGATGGCGGATTCGACTTCTATACAGGGTTATTGTTGATTTATTGTGATGATTGTGATAACGATGATGATTATTGTGACTACGATGATGATGATTGTGATAATGATTGTGATGATGATTATATTTATTACGATGATAATGATTGTTTTACGATGTTGATGATTGTGATAACGACGATGGTGATTGTGGTAGTGATTTTGATGGTGATTGTGATGGTGATTGTGATGGTGATTGTGATAGTGATTGTGATAGTGACGGTGATTGTGATGGTGAGAGCGATAGTGAAGGTGATTTTGATTGTGACAGTGACGGTGATAAGATGTAGATGATTGTGATTACGATTATAATGATTGTGATAACGAGGATAGTGATTGTGATGGTGATGGTGATTGTGTTAGTGATGGTCATTGTGATAGTGACGGTGATTGTGATAGTGATAGCGATGGTGATGGTGGTTTTGATTGTGACAGCGAATGATTGTGGTTGTGATAGTGATGGCGATTGTGATCATGGTGATTGTGATTAAGATGATAATGGTTGTGATAACGATGATAATGATTGCGATAATGATGATTGTGATTGCGATATAGGTTGCGATCGTGATTGTGATGGTGATGATGATTGTGATTGTGATGGTGGTTGTGATTGTGATAGTGATGGGTGATTGTGATGATATTGGTGATTGTGATGAAATTGGTGATTGTGATGATGATTGTGATGGTGGTTGTGATTGTGATGATATTGGTGATTGTGATGAAATTGGTGATTGTGATAATGATGGTGATTGTGGTTACAATGATAATGATTGTGATAACGATGATGATGATTGTGATAGTGATTGTGATAGTGATTATGATAGTGATTGTGATAGTGATTGTGATAGTGATTGTGATAGTGATTGTGATAGTGATTGTGATAGTGATTGTGATAGTGATTGTGATAGTGATTGTGATAGTGATTGTGATAGTGATTGTGATAGTGATTGTGATAGTGATTGTGATAGTGATTGTGATAGTGATTGTGATAGTGATTGTGATAGTGATTGTGATAGTGATTGTGATAGTGATTGTGATAGTGATTGTGATAGTGATTGTGATAGTGATTGTGATAGTGATTGTGATAGTGATTGTGATAGTGATTGTGATAGTGATTGTGATAGTGATTGTGATAGTGACTGTGATAGTGACTGTGATAGTGACTGTGATAGTGACTGTGATAGTGATTGTGATAGTGATTGTGATAGTGATTGTGATAGTGATTGTGATAGTGATTGTGATAGTGATTGTGATAGTGATTGTGATAGTGATTGTGATAGTGATTGTGATAGTGATTGTGATAGTGATTGTGATAGTGATTGTGATAGTGATTGTGATAGTGATTGTGATAGTGATTGTGATAGTGATTGTGATAGTGATTGTGATAGTGACGGTGATAGTGACGGTGATAGTGACGGTGATAGTGATTGTGATAGTGATTGTGATAGTGATTGTGATAGTGATTGTGATAGTGATTGTGATAGTGATTGTGATAGTGATTGTGATAGTGATTGTGATAGTGATTGTGATAGTGATTGTGATAGTGATTGTGATTGTGATAATGATGGTGGTTGTGATAGTGATTTTGATGATAATAATAAATTGTGATGATTATGAAATTTGGCTCATATATAGTTTGTAACCTGGATTAACATGTAGGACACTATTTATCCCTTTATTATGATTCAGTGGGACAGTTACCGAACTGCACGCGGGCGAAGCCGCGGGCAACAGTTAGTGTATCAATAACAGCAAGAATAAATCTACAATTTTTATTTTCTTTTGAAATTGATTGCATATCAATTAAATCTGCTTGCCACAGGTCGTCTATATCTTTCATAATAACATGTCTTCGGGGAAAGTTTACCCTTACGTTTTTATGAATTTCGTTTACCACGTCGGCTTTGCTCATGTTCAGAATTCAGTACATTTGTCTTGAATTCATGTATAATACTGAATGTACAGCATATTATTATGACTATTTATTCTTTAACTATGCCAGCTTCTTTTAATTCTTCAATTATAGATAAAATTTCATTATCATGGTGTAGGATTACATCGCACATTTATGTATTTCATTTCATTTCATTTCATTTATTCAATAACAAATTACATTGTGTCTGAATGTGGTACATAAGAAATAATTACAAACAGAAAAAATTGAACAAAATAAAATAAACAATAATCAATAAAATCAAATAATTAATAAAAAATCAAATTATCAATAAAAATCAAATAATCAATAATAAATCGCTAGCATAAGCATTTTCAACTTATTGTTAAGTGAATATTGAATTATAATTGAGTACACTATCGCACGTTTTATTGTAAACACCTCTGTTACAATTAATACATATTTTATCAAGTAAATATATTTTCTTCCATCGAAACTTATCAAATGTATTAGCCAGCAAGGGCTCGTACATATGGTCCTTCGAGCTCAAGTGTTGTGAGTAGTTCTTCTCGTGTGGTTGCGAATCGGTTCGGTCGGCCTCCCACAAGCGGGTCTCACCGACACGAATTGAGAAGGCGCATAAGATCGCACGGGAAGATATCAGGGCGCTCATACAGAACAAGTGACATGAGACAGCAGTCCAAGAATACAAAAAGCATCAAGGCAAACATCAAGTAAGCATTTGGCATCAAGGCCTCAGCAAGTACATCAAGTGAAGCTAGCTAGCAATCCAAAACAAAGATCGATCTACAGCAAGTATCAAGCAAGTTGACGGCGATAGTACTCCGCAAGTCAGCAGGAAATATCAATAAATTTATTTGAATTTCCTATTTATCAAGTATCAAGATGGAAGAACTAATTCAAAAGCAACATGTTGCCCTCAGTGGCATGCGACAACTTTGGACCAATTTTAAGAAAGATGGTCAAGATCGCAAAACTTCAGAATACATCAAGAAAAGAATTGAAACTCTGGACAGCTATTGGAATGAGTTTCAGAAAAATCATGATATACTGTGCATGTACGAAGATAAAACACATGACTATTTTATCGGAAACCACTATGAAGAAACCAAGGCGTTCTACTTGGAAGTTAGAGAGTCGATACAGAGAGCCGGTTTGATCAAGCCAGCTCTGTTTAGCCGTCAGCAAGCAGGTGCCGCGGCTGCGGAGGGCAGAACTCCGGTGAGTCCAATGCCAACTCCGGAGTATACTACTCGGGGAACTGATAGCAAGTTTGATGAAAAGTTACGTAAACAAGCTAGCAACTTCAAAGCTTTTGTTCGTTTAGTAACAAATATAGATCTGTCAGCCGTAGAAGAAAAATGGGAGTTTGAAGACATTTTGAAAACTCTAGAAGCACGTTGGAAAGCTATCGATGATCTCCATTGGAAAATAGACAGCGAATTCGATGAAACAGACGAAAATTACGAGGCTTCATATACGCAACATGAGCAAATGTGTTTTAAAATCAAGAAAGAAATTAATCGTAAACTATGGTCTGTATCGCATCGAGAAAAGTCTACGCCGCAACTAGATATTCCTTTATTTAACGGGAATTACCAGAACTGGGTGTCGTTTAAGGACTTGTTCACGGAGGCAATTCACGGTAACCCATATTTATCTGCAGCGCAGAAAATGCAGTTCCTGAAAAGCAAGATTAAAGGCGAACCAGAACGCCTAATACAACATCTTCCGATTAGTTCGGATAATTACATCACTTGTTGGGAAATATTGAACCACCGTTATAACAACAAGAAGCTCATTTTCTCCACTCATATGAACCCTTGATGAATATCCCAGTTATGCAACAAGCGACATCAAATCACGTCAAACGTATTCATGACGTAGCAACCGAGTGCCTCAACGGTATCAAGAATTTAGGCGTCAACATTGACACTTGGGATCCAATGATAGTCCACCTGCTCTCTCAAAAAATGGATACGGAAACTCTAAATGAATATTTTACATCACTTAAACAGCCAAGAGAGCTGCCGTCTTTGAAAGAGTATTTAGAATTTCTGGAAAACAAGTTTACCACGATGGAGTCCGCACGTCGCAAACAAGATGCTACTCAAAAATCTACCAATATCCTGTCAAGTTCAGGGAACTCAAGATCAAATCATGGCAAACACTACTACGTCAGCAACAAGGCTACGTCACAGAAGCCATCCGTCATTTGTCCAGTATGCAACGATCATCATGGCATATATTACTGCAAGGAATTCAAGGCGATGGCACCAGAGCTGAAAAGAAAAACAATTACTCAACTTAACTTTTGTACAAATTGCCTATACAATCATAACGAAAAAAAATGCAAGTCAAGTAAACGTTGCCAAAACTGCAAAGGGCAACATAATACGTTATTACACGATGTGTTTACAAACGCTAACACAACGTCACATAACGTTTCCAGCTCCGTGCTGACTGAGCAAGAATCAAGTCACGTGGCTCACGTGACGTTGCACAGCAAAAGCTTCCGTCGACAGTTCTCTTAGCAACTGCAATTATCAAGGTGTCAGGAGCTGATGGAATACAAAGAGCTATGCGAGCCCTCATCGACCAAGGGTCACAAATTTCGCTGATTACCGAAAACGCAGCGCAACAGCTAGGGCTGCCCCGACAGAAATGTAAGGGAGTTATTACAGGCGTCGGCATGAATGATAATACTTGCAAGGGAATGTTGAGTATCAACTGTACCTCATTGGACGACAATTACAAGTTTAGCACTAAGGTTCTCATAATGAAGAGCCTAACAAGAAACCTGCCGAACTCAACATTTTCTAAGCCATCATGGGCATTTTTAGAACAAATAGAACTGGCCGATCCACAGTTCTATATAAGCAACCCAGTTGACATATTATTGGGTGCGGATATATACGCTAAGATTATCATGAACAATATTCATCGAGAGGATTCAAGTGGTTTTATTGCTCAGGAAACACGCATTGGGTGGATTTTGTTCGGCGAAGTACAAGGTCTACAATGTAACCTAGTCCTTAACAACATTCAAGACATTCAACATTTTTGGGAGATAGAAGATATACCTGAAGACGCTCAAAATTCATATGAAGAAGATGAATGCATCAAATTTTACGCATCGACCACAACAAGGTTGGGTGACGGAAGATATCAAGTGAGACTGCCACTAAAGTCTAATTTCAGCAAGGAAATTGGAGAATCCAAACCTAAGGCTGTGTTGCTCAGTTATATCAGATAGAAAGAAAGCTCACCAGAAACAAGTCTACTGCAAACCAATACAAGGCATTCATTGATGAGTACTTATCGCTCGGTCATATGAAACCGGCACATAGCAACAAGAAACTTGAGTATTTTCTGCCGCATCACTGCGTACTACGTAACGAGTCAACAACTACGTCACTCCAAGTTGTATTCAACGCATCATCAAAAACTTCTACTGGGACTAGTTTAAACGACACACACAGGACCCAACCTTCAAAAGGATCTTATGACCCTAATACTGAAGTGGAGACAACATCGCGTAGCCTTTATCGCTGACATTGAAAAAATGTTTCGCCAAATTTGGGCACATGAAGACGACCAAAACTTACAAAAAATAGTTTGGCGTGATTCTCCTGATCAATCTGTACAAGAGTATCAACTAACTACGGTCACCTATGGCACCAAGGCCGCTCCGTTTTTAGCAATGATGACTCTCAGGCAGTTAGCTAATGACGAGAGATCAAATTACCCATATGCAGCTCGAGTCGTCGAAGAATGTTTTTATATGGATGATTTGCTACACGGTTCCGATACTGTCGAGTCAGCAAAACAAATACAGCAAGATTTGAAACTACTTCTTAAGACGGGTGGTTTCAATTTAAGAAAATGGAGGTCTAACTATCAAGAATTACAAGAAACTACCGACAAGGGTTACGATCAAGAACGTTACGACTTTAAACAAGCAGAGTCAACGAAAACATTGGGCCTTCACTGGAATTCTGGACAAGATATTTTCACATTTCAATCAAAGATTGACGATTCTACTGATACGCATCCTACGAAGCGGAAACTACTGTCTGAGATATCCAAACTCTTTGACCCTCTCGGATGGCTCACTCCAGTTTCTATCCAGATGAAAGTACTGTTTCAAGACATCTGGAAAGAGAAAAACATGCAATGGGATGACAAGATTCCAGAGCAAATTAACCGAGAATGGACAAAAATTAAACAAGATATACACAACATAAATCGATGTCAAATACCTCGATGGATAGGTACTGACACGGCCGGAAATAATATCGAGTTGCATGGATTTTGTGACGCATCGCAGAAGGCATATGCATGTGTCGTATATTGCAAAATAACAAATCTAGGTCAAACGAAAATAACTTTACTGGTTGGGAAATCAAGATTGGTACCTTACAACAAGAATATTACTTTACCCAAATTTGAATTAAGTGGAGCACATCTGCTTTCTAAATTAATGGCTAAGGTGAAGGCAAGTTTCATCGGCCACGACATCAAAGTTTATGGGTGGACCGATTCCATGGCGGTTCTGGGATGGATACAAGGAGAACCCAACCGCTGGAAAGTGTTTGTTGCCAACAGGGTGCGACAAATAACCAAGGAGATGCCTTCTGGATGCTGGCGATATGTTAAGTCAGCGGAGAATCCCGCAGATTGCGCTAGCAGTGGATTATATCATAATATATTAACAAGTCTGAAGCTAAAAGAACATGATCTGTGGTGGAATGGACCTACCTGGCTACCTCACTGTACGCCGGACAACCAAACAAGTCCCGAAACATATTTCCCTGAAGAAGAAGCTCTTAACAAGCACGTACATACTGCAACACAAGACACAACAAAGGGCAACAGCTTCATCGATAAACTCCTTAGCAGAGTGAACTCATTTACAATGGCGGTACACGTACTGGCACGGTTACGACGCTTGGTAATCCGTAAAGCAGAAAGGCCAACAAAACTCTACTTAACCTTATCGGAGCTTCGCAAAGCAAAGGCCGTAATAATCAAAGAAGTTCAGCATGTGGAGTTTCAGCAAGAAATACTTGACCTGAAGAAAACCAACCAAGTGTCCACTACAAGCAAGATCTTGAATTTAAACCCGTTTGTAGACGAAGAAGGACTACTTCGTGTGGGTGGAAGACTGCATCATGCTGCGATCAATCCTGATCTGAAACACCCTGTAATTTTACCTCATCAGCATCGTCTGACGGAATTAATAATAGGGCACGCACATAAACTCACGTTTCATGGCGGAGCTCGAATTACTTTGGCATGCATAAGGCAAAAATATTGGATTATCGGGAGAAACAATGCAACGAAAAAACAACTACGTGAATGTGTTACCTGTAGAAGACAAAATCCTAGAAAACTACAGCCCCTAATGGGAGACTTACCTGCAGCAAGAACCAATCCATCTCGTCCCTTTATGCATACCGGCGTTGATTTCACTGGCCATGTCTATATTAAAACCAACAAGGGCCGTGGTGTCAAGACCACTAAAGGATATGTGTCAGTATTTGTCTGCATGGTGACGAAAGCCGTGCATTTAGAACTAGTCTCCGACCTCACAACATCATCTTTTATCGCCGCATTACGCAGGATGGCGGCTAGAAGAGGCACCCCTTGTCACTTGTACAGTGACAACGATCGTAACTTTGTAGGAGCCAGTAAGGTTCTACAAAAGGAGTATCAAGAACTGCAGGAAATTATTGATGACAAACTATTGTCTGAGATCGCAGATATGGACATCACATGGCATTTTAACGCTCCTTCATGGCCATCAGCAGGAGGCTTGTGGGAAGCTGCCGTGAAAAGTTTCAAGTTGCACCTCAAGAGAGTGATCGGTGAACAAAAACTGACATATGAAGAGTTCACTACACTTTTAACACAAATTGAAGCCTGTCTTAACTCAAGACCGTTGTGTGCAATCTCAGAAGATCCTGAAGACTTAGATTTCTTGACACCTTCTCATTTTTTAACTGGCGGACCTACGTTAACGTTAGTTGAGACTGAAAGAGATTTGCGCACACGCTGGCAGCTAATACAGAAAATATTACAAGATCTGTGGAAAAGGTGGCGCACTGAGTATCTCGCTCAATTAAATGTGAGAAGCAAATGGAGGCAGACTCAATCCAATATCAAGTTGGATGATGTAGTTCTCATTCATGACGACAACCTACCAGCCGGCAAGTGGATGATGGGAAAAGTCGTAGAACTACATCCAGGCAAGGACGGTCACGTGCGTGTCGTGACCTTAAAAACAAAAAGCGGCATTATGAAACGTCCCGTCTTAAAAGTATCAGTACTTTTAGAGCACAAAGAAGTTGCCTCACAGTGCGACACGGTACGAGACAAACAGCAAGAAGTGGACCACCAACAAGTCAAAGAACCCTCAACAAGGAGGTCAACTAAAAGCAAGTTCAACTTCACAACCCTGGTCACTACTCTGATGTTATTCTTCACGTTCATCACAAGTTCAGAATGTAACTTGCAAGTAAAACATGATGTTAATCAGAGATGATTGGAAACTTGTGGTTTACTACAACATGGATTCATATTGGCAATCGACTACAACGTACAATAAATACATTCAATTGCTCAAACAAACATGTGATTCCATACAAGATCAAGTTCACTGTGACGTAATCGTACTCCAGTTACGTCACGCGTTCTCGGAACTTGAGCACTACAACCAAGTATTACTGAGTCAGCACTCTGGCACGCGACCTGGGTTACTGCGTCAGCGCCGAGGCTTTATCAACGGCGTGGGATATATCGCAAACAGCTTGTTTGGAGTGCTCGACGAAAGCTTTGCTGAAAAATATCGCAAGGATATTTCCCTCATTCGAGAGAACGAGAAACATATAGTTTCCCTTTGGAGGAATCAGACTTCACTCATGGAAGCAGAAAACAACCTTCTTAAGCGTACAGAGCGTGATATGAACCAACAACTAAAACTGATAAATCGTCACATGAACAAGCTAGACGAAGCAATGGGCCAACTGAAGAACAACATTCAATCAAACAGTGTTATTAATGACTTCAACATGGGAGCTATTATAGCAAGTAATATGATGTACAATTTGAAGAGCATTCAGAATATGTTAATAGACACCGTCACAGATATTTACAATGGTCGTTTCAACTTACACTTGATTACACCGGAACAACTCATCAACGAGTTAAGCACAATTTCTAGCAAGTTACCCAAGGACGTATCCCTACCGATTGACAACATACACTCGGACCTTCGGAAGATATACGATTTGCTAGAAATAAACACAAGACTTCTGGAGGACATAATCATTTTTGAGATCAAATTACCTCTTATTAGTCGGGATTCATACGAGATCCTCAAAATAATTCCGATCCCCAAGACAACAGGCCGAAATGATATGATCAGTATTATCTCAGTATCCGAGTACATTTCTATCAACATGAAGAAAGATACGAGTACCTATATTAATATGTCTGAAGAAGACTTGAGATCATGTCGAACTATCTCGGAAGTTTATTACTGCCACATCTTAAGGCCCATATATCAAATTAAAGGAGACAAGAACTTCTGTGAAACAGAAAATTCGGACTGCAAAACTATATCAAGTTCCTGTAAAGATAATTGGCAAGAAACCTACACATTGAATAGTTATTTTTACTTTTGTTGTGATAGGTGTCAAGTTCGAACAATATGCGGCGATCAAGTAACCGCACACCAGTTGACACAAGCCGGACTAGTGAATATAGGTCAGGGATGCATTATCAAGACGGACAGCTTTACCTTATATTCACACAAACCTTACTTAAGTGAAATGAGGACCAAACCAGAGATGTATGCGCCAGTGATTGCCCCTATTAACCACATCATCAATATCAGCATACCTAAACTAGTTTTGGAGAACAAAACTCAAGATTTAGAACAAGAAATCGGCGAAGTAGACAAAAGGATACAGTCTATGAAAAAGGCTGAAGTGATGTTACCTGATGATCTATCTAATCACGATATTCATCACTACGTTATGATCTACACTTTATATGGGATAGTGGGCATCGCTTTAATCATTATTTTAACTCGTCGTACACACTGTAGATGGCGAGTTCCGTTATCACCACCACCGTCCGTCGCTGAGGAGTCAAGAACATTGCCTGCCGCGCCGCCCTGCAGCAACAGTGCAAGTCAAACAAGTGGATACCTCGACAGCGTGCGCGTCCATGTTCCTCGCAACCCTCGCGTACATATAGGAACTTCCCCTTAAATCCAAAAAACCAAGTTTTAATCTGTTTGTATTAACATGTAATTTTTAAACTTTTGTTCATTTTTGTTTGTAAATCAAGTTCCTATTCATCTTTCCTATCTCGTCCGGGAATATGTACGATTACATCGCACATTTATGTAAATCGCTAGCATAAGCATTTTCAACTTATTGTTAAGTGAATATTGAATTATAATTGAGTACACTATCGCACGTTTTATTGTAAACACCTCTGTTACAATTAATAAATATTTTATCAAGCAAATATATTTTCTTCCATCGAAACTTATCAAATGTATTAGCCAGCAAGGGCTCCTACACATGGTTTGTATTGCCAGCATCTCTTGAAGCAACTAATAGTTTCAATCTCTCGACTAATTCGTTAGGATCATCCCAATATACCAAGTCGGTGTTGTTTTTATATTTTTTTAGCGTTGGTAAGTTTCCACCAAGTTTAGCGTGAAGAAGTTTATCATCGTTTGACGATTCAGAAAATAGGGGTTTGATTATTTTACAATATTTTATACCTTTGTCACCTTTTATTTGACCTTTAGGATTAAAATCTCTTTTATGCGCATTTGTATAATGTAACATATCCTTATAGACAAGTTTATCTTCGCTCGATATTAACTTTAAATTAGGTTTTCTTCGAAGTAAAAGTTATTTTAGGCCAACCGTTAAATTGTAAGCTTTGTCGCCGATTTTAATTAAAATGATAGTATCATTATTCAAACTATCAATTTTAGAAAATGATACCGCCGAATTACCCATCAATAAAGTTTTGTTTTCACTTCTAAATCCAAATGGTATACTAATACCGTCATAAATACCAAAGATATCATCACCCTCTAACGACATTTCTAAATTATCTATTGATTCTTTTTTAGCATTTTCTTCAACGAATTGGGCAGAATTTAGATTTGCATCGTAATAGTCATCGATCTTTGTAGATGAGCTAGTATTATTTTCATCGAATTCGATTCCTTCAGAGTTATTTAGAATTGTATTTTCAATTTTATTCATTTTATCTGCAGATCTATTACAATCAACTAGAGTTTTTAGAGGATCTGTGACAGGTTTTAGCATTTTATCAAGTGACAAGTTCATTGTATGTTCTTGATTTTTCATTTGTTTTATTTTGTTCTTTATGGAGTCGACAGACTTCACTAATTCCTTTTTAATATTTCTCTCCATCTTTGAATAAAAATAACAACTATATTCAGCTAAGAAAGAAATAATACTAACAAAATGTATGTGTGTAATTCATATATAAGTATGAACCTTCAATCAAAGTTTAAAAAAATATCAAAATTCTGTCTATACCTTCCATTGTTTAATGGCGACTCTTTGTTAATAAGTAGAAAATTATAGGGGTTACTCCAAACAGTTTTACAAATGTCTTTAAACTGATTCCATAGTAGATCAGAATTTACATGTTCTTCATAGATATGTTTTAAGTTCACATCATCTTGTTTAAATATTATAAGAAAGTTGGCATTATCACGTAACAACTGTTTCGGTATTTTCGAGTAGGTTTGTGATAAGTAAAAGCAGTCAATTTGCTTATGTCTACCCATACAGAAATAATTCCGAATGTTTATTTGATTTTCACACACGACATCATCAAATATAAATACAGAATTTGGTAAAGCTTCACTCGGAGATATGACATCTTTATCGTTATTGAACTCATTGAATTTTATCTGAGGTACTCTTCTTAATACTTCTCGTAAAAAACAATATTTTGGCTGAAAATTAGTCTTCGAATAAAGGTAAAGGTTTTGAAATTTGAGCCCATTTTCATGCAGCAGTAAACTAATCATAACATTCGTTTTACCACAGCTTGATGGACCGCATATTATACAGCGAATAGTATTTGGCAATAAAGCGCTATGTCTAATGTGGTGAACAGAGTCACTTAATCTTATATTATTAACATTTAGAGATATGGGTTGTTTGATCAACTTCATAGTGCATATTAATCGAATTACCGCCTAACGTACACTTATATACTCATTACTACATAAACCTCAGCATGGAACAAGCATGAACATAAATTTGATGATGATGATGATGACGTTTAGGAAGTTGAATACGTTTGAATAAAAGTCGATTGTTTGAGAGACATAATTTTATTATAAGTTCATCGTAATAGTAGCTTAATATATTTAATAATAGTACATGCCTTATTCTAAAAATAATTACCATACAATACATTAATTTATTCTTATTTTAGTATTTAAATCATATATTTCAAATGAATATAATTTAGAACAGTGGTTCTCAAGATGTGGATTCCATAATAATTGAAGCTGAATTTAAACGTAATAAGTTGAATAAAAAGTTTTTGGTTTAGATCATCGCATCGTAAAATCCCCAAGGCAAAGTGTGAATTTGATCTGAAAGTATCTGAACTTTGTCATCGTTTCTGTTTAATACTTGCTTACTAACTTGTTGTGAGTACAATATATGTTTGATAGATCTTATAATATTCATTTTTAAAGATTGACTTTTATCTGATAACAAAGAATCATTGTAATGACTTTGTTTTAAATACTTAGTAACAGATTTAGACATACCTTTCGCTTTTGTTATCCGTTTGTTTAAACTTCTAATGCAATACAGTTTTGCTCGTAATCCTGTAAATTCTGTAATTACGTCACCCCCCATTTCGTCCTTAAATAGGCCAGGGATTTTTGAGTTCATTCTTGGTATATTATATTGATTATCTTTTGGGAAATTGCTAGTATCATAATATGTTAAATTATCATACATATCATGATAAAAGTCATCTGTATGAATTAAGTAAAGTAAACTATCGGTATCTGTATAACATAATTCAACTTTATCCCCATATTATTTTTTTATAAAATCATAATGAAACTGATATAGATGTTCTTTAGCGTACTCTAGAACTGTAAATCCGATGTAAATTGGTCGGTCTAATATTATTTTATCGCGATTCAATTGTATAGCCACGAAATCTTCTGCAAATATGGATACACTTTTAAAATTAGGTTTTGAAATCAATTTCTGTGCACAAAGTTTCTTATTCGTGAAGTTTTTCTTATCATCCCATTTGGTTACCAGTTTTATGTCAACTTGTTTCCTTTTATTTTCTATAGTTTACCAAATATCGAATTATTTAGAAGTTTAAAAAAATCTTTTTCAAAAGAAGTTTTAGATGCTATCCGTCGATCGGTATTAAGATCTATATATTTCTTTAAGAAATCATCTTGTCTAAAGGTTAGTATGCGATGAATTTTTTGTAAAATCAAACCATTTTTTATGCATTGTTTTAAATGTACGTAATGAATAACATAATTTACTTTATTATACAGATTAGCAATTAACTTAGCTGATTTCCCTCCAGGGGGTACAAATTTCTCTGCAGCAAATGGTAAGTCTTTATGCTGATCGTGAATACAATCCGGGTAATATAAATCTACTTCTAAAATAAAACCATACAAACTGTCATCTGATACATGCAATACATTAAAGTTGACAATTTCATTTTGAGTTAAAAATCTGAACTCTGAAACAGGCAATTTTTTAGCCATCGCATAACCGTAAAGATTATTGCAATCTAGATATATCAAATAACTTGAGGGTTTTAAATCATTATAATGAGGTAAATACTTATTATTTGCCTTAGCATGACGGAGGAAACATTGTGCCAAGCCCCCTCGTATACCTTTTTCAATAAATGTATAAATTTCTAAGTCACTAATGAGCTCTAATTCAGCGTTAGTGTACAGAAGCATAGCGTCCCAGCTCAAACTAGGTGAAGTCACATAGTGAGCAGGATCCAGTTTGTAAAAATTTAAACTCGTGTCTCTGAATTTTTCAAATATGTCGCATAACAACAAAACATCACATTTTAAATACAGATCACTGTATTCACCAAGCGTTGTCATCTTAAATTTGTTCCAAATATCTTGAGCGTGAGCATATTCATCGTCTGTCAGAGATTCCATAGTTAAACTATTATAAAAACTGGACTTTGGGGGTAGTTGATTTTCACCAAATTTTGACCAGTCGTCCATATAATCATATGGATAAATACCTTTCTTGCGTAATAAATTAAGTTTAGGTTTATCCGTAAATTCTCTTGACAAATAAACAAAATCTTTTTCTGACAAGCTTTTACTTAAAGAATCTAAGCTTGAGCTAAGAAAATGAAATGAATCAATAAACTTAATCTGTACTGAACGAGTGCCTTTTTTTGTCTCAATTAGTTTAGTTATTGTAAGATATTTTTCTTTAGTTTTTGGGATTATTTTAATTGAGCCTTCATATTTAGCCAACTCTCTTATAAATATATGTCATAACCACTTAGATTATGAAATACTACCGGTATGAATGGACACACTTTATACATCAAATTACAATATGAGTGCGCTGGCCCTCTATACTCGGAAGTAATATGATCATGGTCTCGAACTTTATCTCCAGACAATGACTGATTACATATATGACACTTAGTTGCATTTCGATATTCTCGTTCTTGATTATAAGTTAAAGGTTTCATTGATAAATGAGTCGACAAAACTTTGTTTATCCGCTTTACATCTTTTACTAACCGTTTAATAAAGACTTCGACGCAATCTATGCCTCTGTACGTGACAAACTTGTTAAGTTTGCTGTCGTGACAGCAACATATGTAATATGCAAAACTTGAAGGTTGATGCATTTTTATTGTCTTAGTATTTTTAGAACTGTTTTCATTGCAATTTATTAGCAAACTCTCAAAATCAGCATAAATAATAAAATTAATTTTTAGTTTTCTTTCATAATGTTTAAATTTTAATATGGTATCTTTTTCCGGTAGTATAGTTAGTATTTTAGAACAAGTGTGACAAACATATTTCTTTTCATTTGTAAAGAAATTTAAACATGAATCACATAAAAAAACTTTGCCATGATGATGAGTAACCTGACGTCGAACTAATCGTATCAGATCTTTTATTAAACAGTAATGTCCTTTACCATTCCGCTCGAAGTATAATAAACAGTAAAAAAAAATAAGTCATGTATAACGGGCCAGTAACAACGTATTTGTTATCTAGCCCATAAATGGTAACGCTTATTGTAGGATTTAAACGTTCAAAAAGTTGGATGTCATTCTGTGAAGGAGGAAATAACATTCCTTGAATATTGAGAACTTGGCTATAATGAGGATAGGATGTCGTTCTGCACACATTTTTCGCGCGAGGAAATAATGCGGCTACGACGCACCATACGAAACAATACTCGTCATTATTACGTAAATTCAAACAACTTTTAGTATTTTTTATTACTGAGGGCAACTCTATGTACGTGCCGCCTCTCATAGGACAATATTTACATATATTAACCTCAATATGACTTAGCGAAAGATATGTCCAACCTGACTGTATATGTTCAAATTCAGACATTTTGCGCATAAATACATGTATTTTATTCAAAAATAACTCATGTATTTATATATTTATGTATTGTATGTGTTTTTTTATGTATTTTTATAGATAATATCATACTTAGTGTTAAAAGATTTCAATTCTATTTGTTCGTCGTCGTCAGATTTTGGCAGAAGAAACTTAGCAAAAAGCTCAAAATTTACTTTTATGCAATCATATTTTTTCAATATCATAGTTATTAATTTATCAATATCTGGATGTACAGAATTCAGGATCGCCTCGCAAGTGAGGTGCTCTTCATCCTGAGGTATACATGTCTGAGTATTACTCGGGATCGCCTCATGAGTGAGGTGCTCGTCATCCTAAGGTATACATGTCTGACTATTACTCGGGATCGCCTCAAGAGTGAGGTGCTCGTCATCCTAAGGTATACATGTCTGACTATTACTCGGGATCGCCTCAAGAGTGAGGTGCTCGTCATCCTAAGGTATACATGTCTGACTATTACTCGGGATCGCCTCATGAGTGAGGTGCTCGTCATCCTAAGGTATACATGTCTGACTATTACTCGGGATCGCCTCATGAGTGAGGTGCTCGTCATCCTAAGGTATACATGTCTGACTATTACTCGGGATCGCCTCAAGAGTGAGGTGCTCGTCATCCTAAGGTATACATGTCTGACTATTACTCGGGATCGCCTCATGAGTGAGGTGCTCGTCATCCTAAGGTATACATGTCTGACTATTACTCGGGATCGCCTCAAGAGTGAGGTGCTCGTCATCCTAAGGTATACATGTCTGACTATTACTCGGGATCGCCTCAAGAGTGAGGTGCTCGTCATCCTGAGGTATACATGTCTGACTATTACTCAGGATCGCCTCACGAGTGAGGTGCTCGTCATCCTGAGCTAAGTTCAGACGAAAAGTTACTATTCTATTTTTAAATGCTGTTGCTATTATAAAAACATTTTTAAATTCAGTACTCAATAAACTATTTGTCTTGTGTATATTAGTTCTCTTATGATATGCATACTGGTTTCGTGGTATTTCAATTTCACATTTAGTACAATTCACAATTTTACTAAATGGTCTTGTTAATGGTGTTCTGCGATCTCTGGACTGTACAACTGTGAAATAATACATTGGATTTAGCATAATATTTTATTTAATAATTGATTAATTAGGTACAAGTATTAAGATATTATACAGATTACTTGTTATCTTGTGTTTGTTTAAAAACTATAGTAAGAATACGTTAGTACGTTAGAATAATATATTAGTAAGTACTAATAGTAAGAATTTATAAGGGTAACTGGACAATTACGAAAATCTTGTTCAACTGAGGACGTAAATCCTTTAACATGGCGCCACATCTCTGTGTCCGCATTAACTTTTGTTTTAATGGTAACTATTGAATGGCGCCACCTATTTACTGGTGGTATGTTTGCGATTTCATTGCAATTATAAACTTTTACTTCTACATAATACGGCCCCTGCTTTGTCTCACTTATTTTTCTGGCATAGCCTTTGCTAACCCTTTTAGTAAAATAAGAGTTAAGAGGAGACGGTGTATTACCAGTCGATGTGGACGGGTTCACAGACAAATCCTCTTCATCGCTCTCACTGCCGAACAGGTCCCGTGCAGTTAGTTTGTTGTTGGTTAACGGCACCGGTTGTATTCGAGGCTTCTTAGATCTGTGCGTCTTAGATCCATTGATTCGATCGGTTTTAGACCGCTTGTTTGCAGTCGATTTTTCGAGTCGAGTCGAAGAAGAAGAAGCAGTCGATTTCTGCTGCTTTGACTGCGTCTCGATTTCTGACTCTTCATCCGATGAAAACAGTTGAGGCAACGTAGATGAAGTTAACTTGGACCTGAAACAATATAATTTGAAATATTATATTAACCTGATAGATTAATGAGGGATTTTTTTAATTATTTATGTCACTCCGTTAAACTTGGAATTCAAAATATAAAATTAACATTAAAAACATGGGGGAGCTTCTAATTTATAGATTACGAGATTCAGAGCTTCTAATTTATAGATTACGAGATTCAATCAAGTGGTTTATTTTCATTTATACGTTCGTTCATTTATTCATTTATACATTACATAATTCATTCATACGTTCATTCAATTATTTATTCAATCATTTACGCAATCATTCATTCATATATGCATTCATTCATTCATACATCAATTCGATTTTTCATTCATTCATAGAATAAACCTCGTGATGACACATTTAAACACATCTAATAAAATAAAATATTAATTGATCTACTTACATTTTGAAGATTTTTGATTCTGGTTGAAGATGAAGCGTAGATGCGATAGCGTTGGAGGTGATGATTGTTTCCTTCGGGAAAGCAGTTTGTGATTTTGTCTGGCTTCGATGCACTTTATATACGGCAAAATTATGACGATGTACTACCAAATATGTCATCGAGAAGATGTATGCGTACATTGCAAAACAAGATATCATAGTAACCAGTGCGAAAAAATATATTAGTTATTGATTATGTTATACTATGCAAGTACCATGGCTTCACTCATTCTAACAATTATCGTACCTGCATTTATTTTCATACAATAAAAACTTCAACTAACAAACAATCAACCGAAACCATTATCAATATAGTGACTTACTTTTAGCATCAAGTAATAGTAGAACTCTGTCAGCATTTTATCCAAATACAGATTATTTAGGGTAAAGGCACGTATTGTTGGCTACATTTTATTTTAACCACATTTTATTATATTTTATTTTATTTTATTTATTCGGGAAAATAAACACTTATACATTAAGATCTTACACTAAGTTATAAATATACAAGGTTACCTACGACATTTTCCACAAAATATTTAAAAGTTATATGTAACAGTACGCTATTCTAATATTTTACATTTGAAAAGTAGTTAAAAGTGAACTTAAACATAGACAGGCATGCAAACAACAAAAAGAGAGAGAGAGAGAGAATGAGCAAATATTATACTAAATTATTAAACTAACTATTATATTCTAAAATTATTTTTTTGGTAAGGTTTCTAAATTTTTGAGCAGAGACAAAGAAGAAGTCGATGTCTTCAAAGATCTTATTATATTGGTTGGTAAGGCGGCGTAAGGGTGCTCGCAAGCCCGCGTTTGTGCGACAAGAACTTACTGCAAATAAAGGTCTTGCGCGCACCCCACGGCATATAGTTGTTCTGGGTACTACGTAGCTGATTTTGTTGCGAATATCAATACAGTCATAAGTATTACACAGATCAAACAAGAACATTGTTTCCAACATAGTACGTCTAGCCTTTAAACTTTGCAGGTTATACTTCTGCAAAAATTTATTGTAGGATGCATAGGTACGATGGCAACGAAAATGCATGGCCTTTAAAAATTTTCTCTGTAGCTTTTCGATCATATCGGAATATTTACCATAGTGAGGATTCCATACGGAAACAGCATACTCTAGCTGAGAGCGAACTAACGACCGATACAAATACAAATAGGTAGAGGACCGGGTAAATACTGTAGCCGTTCTCATGATGAAACCGAACATACGGAAGGCATTATTAACAATTTTGTTAATATGGGAATCTAAATGTAGTTTGTCATCCAACAGAATTCCAAAATCACGGACCAGAGTTTCTCTTTTTAGATTTTCGTCTTTTAAGGTGTAGGGATATAGTATTTTATTTTTATTTTTGGTAAAACTAATGACATGACATTTGGATACACTAAGTTGAAGTTTATTGCGTGTACAGTAAGCCGAAAACGCATCTAAGTCTTCCTGCAAGAGTGAGCATCACGACGGCTTTTAATAGACCTAAATATTTTAATGTCGTCAGCGTACAACAGTAATTTTGAATTTGTAAAACATTTGTCGACGTCATTGATGAATAAAATGAATAGGAGAGGTCCCAAAATGGAACCCTGTGGTACTCCAGAAGTAACATCTACAGTGGTAGAGCAAAAACCATTTATTACAACTCTCTGTGTTCTGTTGCAAACATATGAATAAAACCATCTTAGCAAGTCCCCACGTATCCCATTAAACGCAATTTTCTGCAAAAGCAGTTCATGGTCAACTTTGTCAAAGGCTTTCTTGAAATCAGTATATATGGTATCTGTTTGAGTACGGGCATCCAAGTTGTTAAACAAATAATCTGCGAAAGTCACCAGGTTCGTCGCGGTTGATCTCTTTTTGACAAAACCATGTTGCTGTGGTAATAGAATGCTGTGAAGTAGAGGGTACACTTTGTCGTGTACTAATCTCTCGAAAACCTTTGACAAAGCTGACAATATAGAAATTGGTCGATAGTTCTCGACGTCATGCCTAGGTCCTGACTTGTAGACCGGGGTTATGTTTGCGAGTTTCCAAGCTTGTGGAAATATCCCCTTTGAAATGGATAAATTAAAAATGGTATGCAATGTTATACAGAGATTAGTGGCAGTCTAATTACATTATGCATGTAAAAAAAACGCCTGACCAGTGTAAATACCCTCTTTTAAGTGATACAGTTGTATACTAATAAATACCCCCATGGTTTGCTTCCACAGTACATCAGAATGTGTTAACTATTACTTTTGACTGCTAAAACAACATTTAGGTAAGCATAGTCACGGGTAATTACCAGTCGTAAATATATTCAACAAACAAACAAATCAACCGACACCATAATCAATATATGGACTTACTTTTAGCATCAAGTAATAGTAGAACTCTGTCAGCATTTTTATCCAAATATAGATTCATTAGGGTAAGGGCACACATTGTTGGCTACATTTTATTTTAATCATATTTTATTGTATTTTATGTGTACAATAAGTACACCTGACCAGTGTAAATACACCCTTTTTTGCGATACAGTTGTATACTAAATTCCCCATGGTTTGCTTGCACAGTACAGCAGAATATGTTAACTATTACTTTTTACTGCTAAAAAACAACATTTAGGTGAGCATAGCCACGGGATATTCCTAGTCATAAATATATTCAACTCAGCATTACGTTATTTTGAACTCTATCAACAGCAAAATATTTAATATATAAATCGGGGTAAAATAAGATAAAAATTCACTTCATTTCTTCCATTATTTCAGTGTGCTAGTGTTATTTTATACAATGTCTGTAAGTATTTACCTAATTTTACAAAATATTTTACTTTCAATTATATTATAGAACGTATTATAAGTATACCAGTGAAAATAAAAATAAAAAAATATTTATTCTGTTTCAGATATACCGAGCTGGGTTTATTCACCAACTTCACCTCCGTTAATGATAGAGCCTGATGTGATTGATAAAGTTGTAAATTATTTGGACGAGGAAGAACTACAACGAACTCCATGTGTTCCAAATACCAAGAATAATGTTAATGTTACAGCTAATAATAATAATAATAAGGAGTTGATGAGTTTTTACAAAACGGTTTCGACCGGTGGCACTAAAGTTATACGGATCGAAATTTACGATGCAAACCAATTTGAAAGTAATTCTATGTGCCAGTGCAGTGCTGAAATATGTGTTCAGCATATTGTTAAGAGTATTTACACTGATAACATCTACTTACGTGTCAAAGACATGCTACCATATTTAAACAATACTTTTTATCAATCCTTGTAAAAAGAAAAACGGATCTCCTACAAGCACCTGGATCACCTACTGCGTCTGTTAATTCCTAATTGTAATTATTTAGTTTATTTAATTTGTAATTATATGAACTAACAAATACTTGCTTATATTCATTGCAATAACATAGTTTCATTACTACTATACTATGTAGAGATATTAATTATAATGTAATATGAACTAATAAATTTTGTTTGTTAAAATTGTTAATATATTACAAGAAAATTCTACTATCATTTCAGTAGTTTAAAGTTTACTTAAAATCTACATTCTAATTAGCATATCATAATCAAATAAGAAATGTTATTGAAAACAAATTGCTAAGTAAGCAAACATTACTTATAAATGGTATGCATAAAACAACGCTCGCTCACAATGAGCTCCACACATCAGTTCGAATGAAGGTGTCGTATGTCTGTTTGGTATCTGTGTCGGTTTTTTACTAAAATATTTAATAATCATACTTAGATAATAAAACTCTGTATTGATGTAATGAATGAATGAATAAAGTAATTATTGTGAAATTGGGGGTACCTGGATCTACTTGATCCAGGTCCCCCAATTTTACCCTACTAAGAAATAAAGTTTATTTCGCCTACGCCACAAGATACACACGATATAAATCAAACAACGTAGAAAACTGAACAAAAACTTTTAACAAATTTACATTTAAATTGTCAAGGAACACTTTATTGATTACTAAAGAGCTTTTCGCATCTGTGAACATGATAAAATTGATATTTCTGAGGTACAGACACCACCACGTGAAGCTACATGAAACCGACAATTTATCCCAATCAACCATGAACCTAACGCTTCAGTAATAAAGTTGAAAATCTATTAAAGAAATTTGACAGATTGTTGTGCTGGCATCTGTACATCAACTTACCTTTACGGATTTTATTCATAACTGCAAACTTATTATCCGTCGGGTGTACGTCACTCAGTATTTCAGCAATACATACGAGTGGTATTCGTTTCTTTACTGCCTCTAAAATAATACATAATGCATTAATATTATTTAAACCATCTGATACGGGGTCGTGGCAGGCCACGAAAGACTTGGCGGGGCGAAGTAGATAGGTTCCGTCAGAACTGGAAGGAGGACGCGTTTGGAAGGAGTGGAGAAAGGGCTTTGCCCAAAAGTGGGATAGAGCAGGCTAGGAAAAAAATGGTTGTCTGTAAAGTCGGTTTACGGACGATAATTTTACGTGATAACGTCATATTTCATGATATGATTTTAACTTAAAAAACAAAATTTCATCCCTCTTTTCACCCCCTTAAGTATTGAAATTCTAACAACACCGTTGCTTTAGCTTCCAACCATAGGCCTACATTTTTAATTTTGTGTTTTTACTTCGAAAATAAGGACTTTCCTTACACATCTTCATCCTTTTTTTTAACCCTTTTGGGGTGGAATTATCAAAAACGCTGAGACACGTGTAAATTAATTTTCAATCCTCAGCCTAAATACAGAATTTTAAGATCCTAACTTTAAAACTGACGGACTTTCATACTAACTTTCATCCCCTTTTTAACTCCCTTATGGGTTGAATTTCGAAAAATCCTTCCTTATTCCTTGTCTATATTATAAAGGGAACCACTGTGTAAAATTTCAGTTTCCTAGGTCTAAGGGTTTGGGCTGGGCATTGATCGCAGGATTCGTGACACTTTTTCGTGCGTGCAGCCGGTGTTCATCGATTTATAAGACGTAATCACGTCAAAAAATCATTTGTGTCCCACTGCAGGGCAAAGAACTTACTTCCGTCTTTTCACTTATAATACCTAGCAACTGCTGTTTGTGGCCAATCTTTTGGTTTCGGGTCGAGTTCGCCCCGCCATTTCCTCCTGGGCTTGCCGCGTTGCCATTTGCTGCAGTTTGGGAAAGAGTAGGTACTCTTTGGAAACTGTTTCTTACTGTGACCCACTATTTGCTAGTATCAAAGTATTACTAGAACCTAGCATTTTTAAACATAACCAATTCAAAATACTCAATTATTTATCTTGATGGCTGTTTTTCTGTACATATGTGATTTTTTGTGCAAAAGCACCCCATTCCCAGAGTGCTAAAACTTTAAAAATGAAAAACATAAGTACCGTAGCGTACTTAGGTTTTTTTTTGTTGTTCGACTTACCTTTACGAACTTTCCTTAAGATTTCAGACTTATTATCTTCGTTACTAATATCACAAATAGCAAATACTTCACCAGTAGCAGACGGCATAACATGTCTCAATGCTATCGCTGAAATTGATAATATTTATGGTCAGCAGAATATTCTTTCTTAATAAGATCATCTCAGACGAGAACCTGCATGATCCTCCCATGATTTCTCCAACACAATGTCTAGAATTTAAAAGAAACTGTGACCTCTCAGTTTTTTTTCTAAAGGGCCGTCTTTACAAGCCAGAGAATCGCGGCGATATTATCGTATAGAAATACATGGCACAACGATAATATCGCCGCGATTCTCTCGCTCGTGGAGATGGTCTCTTAGAGTAGTCAGAAAAGAAAAATTGTTGACACCTAGTTTGAAAAACAAAAATACACGTAAAAGTATTTATAATAACATAACATCACGCCTGTAATCCCCGAAGGGATAGGCAGAGGTGTACATCATAGTACACCCACATTTCGGCGGTTATGTTAAAGTCCCATGTTAAGGGGGAGAGCCTATTGCCAATAATCGGGCAGAAATCCAGATTCCGTGGCTGCTACTGGGAAATTCCTGCTGGAAAAACACAATCACCATTTGCCCGACCTGGAAATCGAACCCAAGACCTCATGCTCAGTAGTTGCGCTATTTATAATAACCTCCTTACAAAAATAATCATCAATATAAAGGGTGTAAAGCACCTGTTAACGAAGCCGAAAGGCACTTGTTTTCCCCGTCATTGCGATCATTTTTTTGTTCTACACCATACCTGGGAACCTTCTAGTTAGGGAGATATTGGGGGTCAAAGTTCCAACTTTTTGACAAGTTTTTTTTTTTTAAATAAGATTTTTTTTCTTTGAACACCTCAACGACCCCCGTACTATTCAATCCATCCATCAGCACAATGTTTTGAGTGCGTTACATTGAGTTCTACCACAAAACATGATTTTTCACCCCAAAAAAACATCGTTTCCCAGCAATAATCTTTGCGTAAAGTTACTTAGTTTGATGTACAGAATGCTTGGTTGACGGCTTCGTGATGAGGTCTTTTACATCCTGTATTAGATATTTCGAATCTCATTTCTTTCAGGCGTAACGATTTTTTTCTCTTACCTGTGTGAACCTTGTTGAAGACTTTAGACTTAGCGTCGCCAGGTTGAAGATCCGAAAGTAAATCGTCCATGACTTCGGGTGATATTTGGCCGTTCTTTATAGCTGAAATAATATTTCTGGTTCAACGATAAATAAATAAACATAAATTATCGCTGGACATTACACACAATGCCATCTAGTGCCATACTAAGGGGCCGCCTCCACGAGCGAGAGAATCGCGGCGATATTATCGTCCTTGCCACGTTTTTCTGTACACTCTCTTTTGGGCCGTCTCCACGAGCGACAGAATCGTAGCGATATTTTCGTATAGAAATACGTCAAATCGCCGCGATGCTCTCGCTCGTGGAGGCGGCCCCTAAGCAACGAGGCTTCTGTCGCGGACACCAGATAGTTAATATACTGTAGTTGCTGCTAGTTAAGATGACAATAGCGGTCATTGACCCACCTACATTTAATAAAGTTCTTAACTTTGAAAATCAAAATTATGCCTGTTCAAGTCTTGAATCGTCATCTATCGTGATCTTCAACATTTTTTCTCATGAAAAATGATATATGGTTCATTTGTTTTGGTTCGTACGAAGAGATGTTAGGGAAAGGGCAATGACCGCTATTGTCATCTTAACTGGCACCAACAATACCATAGATACTTTTTTTTGTAAATACTTACTTATTATAAATATAAACATCCATGACTCGGAAATAAATGTCCATGCTCATCACACAAACATTTGCCCCTACCGGGAGTCGAACCCGGGACCCTAAGAACGTAAGGCAGCCTCACTACCGCTGCGTCATTTGGGTCGTCAAACGGTGCACTTACAGTATAGACATGTATTATTTACAAACCATGTCATACAAACCAACTCCCGGGAATTATTTTCCCATAACCTTCTTTACCGCTTACTTTCATCATACAGAGTAGAAGCGACACCGACGAGACTACGACACGTACTCAGTACATCATTCTGAACCCCACATATTTTTTTTCATAGGGAATTTTAAAAAAAACCTGCGGTTTCCTATAAAACTGCTACACATTTTTTTTTTCGGATGGTAAATCATCAAATGACCCGATGGGGTCCCCAAAATCGCAACGAAAGTCTCTAGATCCAAGATGCGTTTCTCGCAAGCGTCGTTATTGCAACCGAATTTATTCCTTAGTAATTAGCAATCAAAAGTTAGCGATTTTGTCGTTATCTCTGTCGAGACTGCCGGGGCTGGGTGGAGCAAGAGGGAGTGTCAGACTTTTACTGACTAAAACCCATCCATGTTCCTTCATCGCCCTTTGTGTTCCGGGGCCACGGTATCTCTTTCGAACAGTCCCGCAACCCCGGCAGGCATCGGTCCTTACGGACCCCTTCCTTTTTGCTGACTCTCTTTGAGGCGCGCGTGGAACACGAACGCGCCGTCGACACGGCCTGTCGTCATGAGACGGACGGACGGCGAGCTAGCCCATAGCCCACCGTCCACAGGCCCGCGCCTACGGTGGCCGGGGGCCACGTGGTGGTGGCCCCCGACGCCCTGGCGTCTCCCGCGGCGGCCGGGACGTTGAGAGGTTCTCTCCCTCTCACGTTCCGCCACCTCCTTCTCTAGCATTACTGCTTCGCAGAAGGAGGTGACGGCGTCCCATTCCGTCTCGCTCCGGACCATGGCTTGCACCAGGGCCGGACGCGAGAGGTCGCCGCTGCCAATCGCCGCTTCGAGGACACGGCGGTGCTCCGCCCAAACGGGGCACACCTCCACCGTGTGCTCCACCGTGTCCTCCGGTCGATCCTCGCAGTGGTAACACCCGAACGTTTCCTCCCGCCCGATTCGGTGCAGGAACCTCCCGAACACGCCGTGTCCGGTGAGGACCTGCGTCAGGCGGAAGGTGAGGACGCTGCCGCGTGGCGTCGCTCAAGCCACTCCTCAAAGAGGGGACTTATCGCCACTATCGTGGCGTGCCCTGCACGGGGTTGCGACAGTCGCTCTCTCCATGTCGCCATGAGATCCCGCCGGAAGTCTGTCCGCTGAGCGACAATTTGCCGCGGCCGCGGAGTTTCCCCCCGGCGTAGTGCCTCCGCGCGCCATTCATGTAGGCGCGCGAGGACTATCGTCTCCAGATCCCATGGCGGCAATCCGGCAAGGAGGCTCGCCGCCCCGCGGGAGATCGTGCGGTAGCCCCAGGCCAGCCTTACGGCTACCACTTTTTGGGGCGCGTTCAAGGAGTGGGCGGCTCGCCGCCTTAAAACGCGCCCACACCGGGGCCCCGTAAAAGGCCATAGACCACACGACTCCCGCGTAGAGCCTCCGGCAGGAGGCGTTCGGCCCCCCCAGGTTGGGCAGGAGCCGCCTGAAGGCAGCCCCAGTCCGTTCCAGTTAGGGGGCCAAACGTCGGAAGTGCTCAAAAATTGCTACACCTTACCTTACCTTTACAATGATATACTCAGTACGTGGAAACCATTTTCGCGTCGGTGTCGCGTCTACCCTGCAGGTCTAGCCAACTTACAAACATTTCGTATCGATTCTCTTTCTACAATCGTAAACGCCTTGGCGTAAGCGATTGTAGAAAGCGCTAAATTGGTAGCCAAGTTGACACGACTGAGTCGATCGCTCGTTCTCTAATGTCTGTAGAAAAAACCTACACTTTAGTCTCTGGTGAGCGTTCCTACCAAAGAGTTTAGCGATCAACATTGTAGAAACGAAAACATACTATCTATGATTTTGAACGATGTAAACTTGTCTACGAATTTTCTATTCGTTTGTGTTGATCACGTGATTTAACGTTGAGACGATGTCATTCCCATTCATTTGAATAGTTTTCTACTAGCGTTAACAATTGTAGATTGTCAACTTGGCTAGGGGTGTTGTATAGGCAGTTTTGCACTAATTCTGTACTAGACATGTCTATAGTAGGTACATACATTGACTGTTAGCAAGTGAATAAATTTTATTAAGTAGATTTTTAAAGCAGAGTTTACCTTTTTGAATATTCTTTACAACCATTGCCTTATAATGTATATCAGTAGGGCTTTCCGTGTCACCAACATCAATTTTTCCTAAAATCTTCAAAAGTGATGATGTCACTCCGCTAGTTTTAAACGCTGAAATGTGACACTGCTTAAAGTATAATACTTAAATCATTTAACTGACTACAGGCTCATTGGGCGCTGCAAATCTAATTTGGGTGGATGCGGTATAATAGACCCATCTCGGATACAATGAGAGTGTGGAGCCCCGGAGCCCCAACGCAGGATATGCCAAACCTCTCCTAACCGTCGTACATAACTACACACACCGGAAAAATTAGGGGAACGTTGGAGATTGAATGTACTTATTTTGTTTATTGTTTTCGCTTTATTTGAGCTTGTTTGTTTATTTTAGGACTAATAATAATAAAGATAATAATAAATATTGCTGGACATTACACACAGCGCAATCTAGTGCCACACTAAGCAACGAGGCTTGTATCGTGGACACCCGATAGTTGATATACAACATAGATACTTTTTGTTTGTAAATACATTCTTATTATACAAATATAAACATCCATGACTCGGAAACAAATGTCCATGCTCATCACACAAACATTTGCTCCGACCGGGATTCGAACCCGGGACCCTAAGAACGTAAGGTAGCCTCACTACCGCTGCGCCAGTCGGGTCGTCAAAGATTCAGGTAACAAATCCAAGGAACTGGACGAACAGCTCAACTCTCTTTTAAATATCAGCGATGGCTTAGCTGGCTTGCTAAATAAAGGCAGTGTGGTTTTTCCCTCTATATTATCGGCTCTCAGATGCGCGCACGTCCGTTAACTTTCGAAGCTCAAAGCTAAGTGACCGTCTGTACGCGACGAGACGACACAATGCTTCCCTCTCTTTCACTCACAGACACTACAGGCAGCATGAAGATAAAGTAGTTGATAGTTCTCTTCTCACTGTAGGAGAATTCGTAAGATAATCTGTTGAACATACCTTCACGGACTTGTTTTATCCTCGCACCCTCCAAGTCATTGGGACGTAAATATTCGAGTATTGCATCGACTTCATTTGCATTTTTGTATTTAAGTAACTTGTCGAGCGATTGACACTTGTCGCTTTTGGCTGAAACGACGAACAATGATGATTATGGTCCATACTCTATAAGCACAAATAAATAAAATTTAAAAAAGGAAAAAATATTGGCGATATTCTTGCGACCATATGATGATATGGTAGATCTGCTATGGTATCTTCGGGATATTATATGAGAAACACAAGAACTGTCAATGTGAGAGAAAGGCCTATTACTTCGAAAGTCTTTCAGTTGAAATAATGAAAATGACGACCCATTTTTTCTTTCTATTAGTAGATGAGACAGTCATCATCATCTGCCTAGCCTTTTCCTAACTATGTTGGGGTCGGCTTCCAGTTTTGCTGCCTATCTGACCTCCACAACCCAATTAGTACCGGGTAATACGATCCCTTGGTAAGACTGGTTGTCAGACTTTTTGGGCTACTGACTACCTGTAACGACTGTCAAAGATCTACAAATGACAGCCGAGACCAATGGCTTAACGTGCTTTCCGAGGCACGGAGGAAACTCAGTTTGTAATGTGTGGTCACCCATCCACAGACCAACCTAGGCAAGAACGGCTTAACCTAACGACCGACCCGAGTGGCTGTTATTATTTAGCCACGAGCTCCGAGTAGATGAGACAGGTTTGCGCACAAATTCATTCGTTGTTGTGTTCTTTTGTTTTTTATATTCTAGGACAGGAGCTTAATAAATTATTTGAATCAATATTTACAAGATTTCCCAGTTATTCTAGATTTGCGACCATCAGGACGCTCCTTGTTCAGTAAATTCATGGTCAAAGGCTTTTCTTTTTTTGTTTCCAACCCTGAAATGATTCAATTAAAAAAAAATGTTTTACACCAATTTTGAAAGTAACAATTTTCTGAAGGGCACTTGTGTTTATATAAGAGACTAAGTTTTGGTTTTCGTTCGTATGGAAGTCAGATATTAAACCACGGGAACGGACTAGAACAGGGAGTACTCTATATGGGTGACTTAGCACATAGAGTACTTTCTTTACCAACTATACAAACTAAACATCCAAATCGTAAACAACATACAGAGTTTCTGTCACATATTTAAATGCAGGATAAAAGTCAGAGGATATAAATATTAGGTATAGTAAATAGTTTAGTAATACATTGGTGTCGATTCTGTTGTGCAAAATCTAAACATAATTTATGCTATTGCTATCTTTTTCTCTCTAATAAAACGAGAAAGAGACGGACGTAATTTAGAGATTTCAAATTTAGTTGGAACTAAAATTTCCATACAAATGAAGGGTGCACGTAAAAACATGTCGACTAAAAACACGGTGAAGCGCAAGGCATAAACTAGTTTGACATCTCTAACTTAGTTCATGGTTATAGCCGTCCTTTTCTCGCATTGCCTTTTAGTAAAAGATAGCAATAGCCTAAATTAAGAGCGCACACCTTAGCCGCACGAACTAGTTGGTGGGCGGGGTTAAAATGCATGCTATTTCATCCGACATCACGAGCGAAAGGGATAGACGCTGTAAAGAGCAGAAGGAAGCTACTGCGCGTACACATACACACTCCTAACGCTGAGTGACGCATACATGCGCGATTTCATTGAACACGGGACGACATTGTAGCAGCGGCGCGCGGCGCGGGTGTAATTGTGTAGTATCATCGTTGGCACGTGGTGGCGTGTATACGATTTATGTTTGAAGGACAACATAAAGTCAAACTAATAGGTGTTGGAATTTACAGCATAGGACAATCACTTAGTGAAACGTAATTATTATGCACCCAATTTAGTTGTTTTATGAAAGGACAAGCTCCTACATCCTATAATATTCCTAATAGGTAGGTACTTACCCGCGACTTTACGAGACGTGGCAATGAGTTCGCTTGCGAAAATGTGAATATAAGTAGAACAATGTAGGTAGGTAGTAATGTAGGTAGATATTGTTATTTAGTTTAAAAAATAATTTCATTGATATGACTTTACCTACCTTTGTTTTTATAGGTTGTGCAACTATGTTACTACTTATGTTAAATACCTAGGTATTTACTTAGCCTAGCTAGTTACCTATAATTAACCCACAGGCGACTCCTCATTAGTACAGCCAGAGTCAGGATAATTGCTTTTTTGACAGCGTGACTGATGTGACTGTGAGTCTGTGACTCTGTGAGGCTTGTTGTTGATTCATCAAATAAAAAAATATGTTATTTTGTAAATAGTTTATTGGCTGTTTATTTATTTACAATAGCGGTCTGTAATATTGTCTTATTGTACATTTATCAACAATAGGCATTGTGCCGCTCAGCTAAATACGACGTTGTGAACTAGTGTAATGGATGTTGTTAAAATAATTATGGAGCCAGTATTTATTTTGTGGGTCAAGTAAAGATTTTTTAAATATAGGTACATAGGTACCTACCTACTCAGTAAAAAAAATATTTCGTTGCTATCAATGATATTATAAAGAAGATACGCTATGTTCATACTGAATGGCGTTCAGAAATCGTTGCGAGTAATTTAAAACTACGACAGCGATAGATAATACGGAACGTATAAGATAGAAAGAGATAGCTAGCTATCAAAGTGCAACAATTGTGTCACTTTGTCCTCAACAATTTGTGCGTGCTAGTGCGATATCTACCTCTTTTTACTATATAATATCATTGGTTGCTATGGCTTCATTATAGCTGTTGGATGATTCTCTGAAAATATTTCGTGTATGAATAGGTACACCTTCTATTCAGACAAGGAGTAAAGTAGGTAAGCAGGAGGGGGGCAGCAGGGGTAGGTAGGTAGGTGCATTTTTATCTTTGAAAATGTATTTAAAAATATGACGTAGGTAGATAGGGATAAGTGGAAGGAAGGAAGGGAGGCCTTTGCCCTGCAGTGGGACACAAATGGCTGATAATAATAATGACGTAGGTACCTACCTTATTTGCAGTATTAATCCTTATCCAAATAAGTATGTCCATTATCTTGACAATTGAATTTAGATTAAAATTGTCTTTTACAGCTTAACATTTGATTGAATAGTTTAGAAGTTATCACAGAATTAAAAAAAAAAAAACACAGAACAGTGAAAAATAACTTTAGCTTCAGAAGCCGGTGACAAAAACACCAAATCAATCAGTGTTTTTTATGTTTTTCTTAAGTCTGTTTTATTTTTTGCAAAAAATATTTTTATTTATTTTTCATTTATAGTCGTTCCCAAACAAGCGGAGCTCGTGGCTAAATAATAACAGCCACTCGGGTCCATCGTTAGGTTAAGCCGTGCTTGCCTAGGTTGGTCTGTGGATGGGTGACCACCCATTACATACCGAGTTTCCTCCGTGCCTCGGAAAGCACGATAAAGCCGTTGGTCCCGGCTGTCATTTGCAGATCTTTGACAGTCGTTAGGTAGTCAGAGGCCCCAAAAGTCTGACAGCCAGTCTTACCAAGGGGTATCGTATTACACGGTACTAACTGGGTTGTGGTGGTCAAATAGGCAGTCGCTCCATGGATAGGTACTGGTATTCAACTGCATCCGGTAAAACTGGAAGCCGACCCCAACATAGTTGGGAAAAGGCTGATGGTGGCAGATGATGAGTCGTTCCCAAACAAGTCGCCATAAATATTTATTATACCTACATTATTAACAATACATGTCATGGTAATAGGCTTATCCACTATAAACTTAACATTTATTTATCTACTTACAACGGTTGTATTTATAAACCAATTACTGTAACTAAAGCTAGAACTAAAAGAGTAAGATATAACATACAATTAAAATATACAAAATAACAAAGTAAAGGTTCACACATTCATAAATTCCTCTCACAATACTTCTGACATGCCAATAAAATCTCTGTCCATCCATCCGCAAACATAGGTACCTAACTTTCGAAATCTGGGTGTATTGTACAAATCTGCGTACCCCCTCAAAGCATACCGGCGTGATGTTACATCATAAACAATAAAAATCCAAGCCTAAATCACTATCAAATCGGAATTGCAAAGTCCGATCCCAGGGTCAGTAAAATTTGAAACAAATTCAAAATAATAAACACAAACTATCAATAAAGAAATATCGGTATCCAAAATTCAAGCCAGAGTTCAATGTTATAAAATAGTATACTCGTAAGTACGACAGCACGTGCCGGGCGGCAGCTAACCAAGTGAGCATGACTGTGTGCACCCACACACACTGCGCACACACACGCGCTGCGCGCTTCCCTGTTCCCCACCGACCGGGGTGGCAACTTGTAGCGAAATGCAATATGATTTACAACGAAAACGGGCGCGCGAAATTTTTGATGTAGACCTTTGGGAGTTTGGATATCATGAAAAATCTATTGGATGTATCTGTTCAAAATAAAATTATTTCAACTTTTGAATAAATTATCTATTCTTGTATGGTTTTAGTTTTTCCATTTTCATACTACTTAGGTCATTTATTTACGCCCAAAGATGAGTTAAAATTAGTGTTGAAATATGAAAGTTTCGACGCTCATAACTTCCAAACCAATTTTTTTTTTCCAATTCTGCTTCCATACAGGGCTAGATAATGAAAAGATCAGTTGATACAATTTTTAATTTTGAACCTACACCGTCAAACAAATGAGTAATCACCAGACTACGTTTGTATGGAAGAATGACTGACTTGTGCAACCTTAAGTTTAGTTTGTGCACAACAGAATCGACACCATTATAATAGTAGAAACAGTAGTATTTTTGTATTTACCTTTTCGGATCATCTTCACTATTGGATCTTGACTGTCTTTTGCTTCTAATAATTTACGGAGTGGTGTACATTCTATCTCCTTTTCTAAGGTTTGAAAATGAAATCATTATTTGCAACCGTAGTCTGGTCATTTAAAGGTTCAGGGTTCATCGTGAGGAAACCAGCATGCCTGATAGATATATCTCGAAGGCATGAAAGGCCAAATCAGAGGCCCATTGGTGGCATTAAAACACCAGGTTAGGCACTACTACTACTACTACATCAGCCCATAACGTCCACTGCTGGACATAAGCCTCTCCCATGATGGGAGGAATTTGCCGTAATCTCCACGCTTGGCAGGCGGATTGGAGATCGCAGTGATGAAAGACTAACAGAAAAAGCTGCTGCCCATTCTCTGGTCTACGGAGGCACAAGGTGTTCTGCCTCAGACAATAGTCGCCTTATACGACACCCGTGAGTGTGATGGGTTGGTTCTATTCTACTCTGCCGGATACCACACGGCTTAGGCACTAAACACACGATAAAGAGAGAAGATATAAATAAGGGTTTAACCTAGTTTATTCTGAGTTTGGCCCCTTTTTTTTGGCTTAAATGTGTGATCATTACACGGATTATACGCACTATCAAAATATGCATGCAAAATATTATGCACTAAAAAGGGCGAATTATGTAAAACCAAAACACTATTTTGTATTAGAATCTACGTTAATTTCACAATAATACATTATATTCTTATATTTTCATGCTTGTTACATCACTCAATATTAAATGGGTAGTGTTTAAACGAGCGAAAATATATAATTATTCAAATTAAAGGTGTCAAAAATACTGAATATAGTGGACACTGGTGACAATACTTTCGATTTACCCTGGTTGTGCCTTTTTGTGAATTTTCTTTTCTTTCTTCTAATTTGGTTTTGGAGAAAATCTTTTTGACAAATTGTCCATAATATTTTGCAAAATATTATGGACAATGTGTCAAAAAGATTTAAGATGCCGCTCCGGGTGCATCATGTAAATCTAAGGTGTGCTTGTGTTAAACTGACATCAACGAAGGCAGTTTCACATGGCCCCTACTCCTTAACGCTTCGTCCATATATTCGGATCTATCCGTCTCTCTCACTCGCACTCATCTGCAGACGTTCGCGAGAGAGACGGATAGATCTGAATAAACGGACGAAGCGTTAGAGAGTAGGGCCCCTGGCAGTGGGCTGCAGAGGTTTTATAACGGCGAAGCACAAGCGGAGCGTCCACTTGGGCATTCGGATTGAAAGTGAACATTGATTGTATGTTTTGAACCTACAACCAAAATTACAATTACAAAATTGTATAAACCAGTTGATTTTAGATGTCTCGAATTTATTTAATAGTAAGATTAGAATCTAAAGTTTACATTGACTTATGAGTTTAGAAACTTTATGATTTCCTTATCCTATTACTTTCTACACGGGCAGCCTATGGGGTCATAACGCACTCATAGTAAAATGCTTTGCGGGTGTTTGCCCAGTCGCAAGTAGAATGTTTTTTACGCCTATACGAACGTATCTTTCTGATATCCAGTGACTATCAAGCTTCGGTTGTACTTACACCAAACTTTTATGACAACCGAGGTTGTCAAAATATTGGTATTACGTAATACCACAGAATAGATAATAGGTAATACACAGAGTGGATATCACTTTACGGTGACAACCAGCCCGGGTACGGTGTAACGTCTTTTACGAAAGCCACTTCAAACTCAGTTGTCATCAATTTGATGTCCACGACGCTTACATAATCGCATTATTAGAAGAATCGATACGAAAGCGTCTGTCAAAATGAGTCACGGTGACTATCAGCTACGATGGGCACCGATGACGTCATATTTGATCGCGACTGGTCATACATAATACGAAACTGACCTTTTGACAGTTATTTGATGGACACTGAGCCCAGTTGCTATCATTTCGAGCTGTCAACAGAGATACGTAATAGGCCTGCTGGTCCGCAGGGTTGGGGCCTACTCCAGCAGCTTCCTGAGAGTATTCGCGAAGAGGTTTGATTGCCAGCACCTTAACCATTGCTGTATGGTTCATTATCTCAGTCATTGAAATATTTAGTGTTAGGTACTTGTAGTTTAAAATGTGTTATTTTATGTTGTATCTTCTATTGTGTTGTGTTGTATTCTATGTGTGTGCCTTGTTGTATTTTGAGTTTCCTTTGTTGGTTGAAACTAAATGATTCTATTCCATTCAATTTTCTGTTTTTTCTCGTCCGAAAAAAAATGTAAACCAATCGATATTAAAACCGCTACAGTCTTTCCACAGTTAGTTAGCGTCTGACACCAGTAACCCAATAACAAACTTATTGTAAAGGTAGCAAATATCACTATTATTTGATAGAATAGGGATGATGACTGACAAAAAAAATATGATTCTGTTTAGTCCGTCAGTTAAATTATCGAAAAATATTGGATACGTGTTTTTTGTTTTATAAAATTAATAACAATTAACGAAGATAAAACGTGACAAAGATCATGAGTGGGGGCTTGTGACGTCACATTTGAGTAAAACATGTACTCAAGTAAAGGCAAAACTAAAGAATTTATTTCTGAAGAACGCGGACACGTCATCGGACTGATAGGCGGTGGGTTCTAGACCGGAGTGGCCAGCAGTGGTCACTCCGGTTTGGAATTCATTGTCTGTTGTATGTTGGTGTCGGGTTGTCGTTGTCGAAAAATAAATTCACGAGACAGATGTAGCAGTAAGTTTTATATATATACGTATATATTCGATTTTAAGTTAAGTTTATAATTATTTTAAGTTTTGTATGATAAACGAGCGCTTTTCGCCATCAAACTGTAAAAATATAACCTAAACTAACCTAGCCTTAACCTTTCGCGAGTAAAAAACTGTAAAAAAATTAATTGTTTTTGTGTGATTTAATAAATTAAAAAAAGAAAAAAAAAATGTGACGTCACACGAGTTTTCGACGCACTGTATCGTCTTAATTTTTTGTTTACGTGAAAAAAGAAAAAACATGTGTCCAATATTTTTTAGAAATCTATCTGACAGACTAATTAGATTTTTTTGTCATCTATTCTATTGTCTAGAATAAAGATTACGGTAATTTTGACAGTGAAGCCCAATTAGAAGTAAAGCAACTATGATAAGTTGTCTTAAGGTGACACAGCACACGAGCTCGAACTCATTGGTGGGCGTGGCTAAAAAGCACGCTGTCTCACCTGGCATCGTGCCCGAAGGAGATAGTATCAGTGATGAGCAGTTAGACGCTAGTCTTCACGTGCGTCTAGTTCGTACGTACACACTCAGCGTTCCGAACCGTTCCGAACAAAAACGAAGTTATAATACTTTCGTCTGAACTTTTATTTTAATGCGCTAAAAAGAATAAAATAAACTTTTTCTTTAAAACTTTTACTATCAACTTATAACGTCATCGTCACTTCACAATTCGCGAGATTAGTGGCAACAATAATATTGTATAACTATATTGTTTGTTATTGTTGGCCTGGGGTCACGATGTCCTGGACGCTTTCCGCCAGGTCTGCTAATCCCTCGAGAGAAATAAATAGCTGTGAAGCCAGCAGAGTCTGGACGTTGGTCGGCAGACGACTGCTTTATATTGTCATCGTGGTACTGTGGATTTCCTTGGCCTGATAAAGTTTAGGATTTCCTTTTCAGGGCGTATCACGTCGGAGTCTCCAATTTAGTGGTTGTTGTACACTAACTAAATTAAATTAAAAATGTTCATAATTCTATATCAATTTAGTCAACACAAGACAGAGAAGTGACAGATCAGAAGAAAAGTAAAAATTATATCGTGAAGGTTTTATGTATATAAAGTTTCTAAATAAGTAGGTCGCTACACCATATTATAGGGTGTGCGTTTCGATGGCGCGACCACGGCGTTTTTTTTTTTAAATAACTATGCCATGATTTTGTAAAAATTATGTATGTACGTGGTTCAAATTTCCCAAAACCTTAAATTTGTCAAAGTTATGGTTAAAAAGTTATAAGGGTTTGAACGTGGCCACGCCATCGAAACGCGGAGAACCGCGCGGCCATGGAAATCTTAAAAACTAAGCGTTGCAGAGACCTGAAATTTAGGTAAATAAAGGATTGAATTTGTAAAAAAAATATAAAAAATCCTAGGTTTATATTTCAGGAGCATACGTATGGTATCGCTTATCACCTTCAAAATGTTCTGAATGTGAAATATTTAATTAATTAATGAATTTAATTTTAAATTATTTATTTTTTACAAAATCTTGCCATAGCTTAAAAAAAAAAGAATGCCGTGGTCGCGCCATCGAAACGCACACATTATAGGAGTGCAATAAAAATGCACAGGCCCTTCAACTTCAGCGAAAAACAAATGACACGTCACTGACGTCATGCATGAAATGAAAAGGACAGAAATATAGGTCTTGTTCTTCTATCAAACGAAGGACATGTCAATATGGCGTATCCCCCTCCCGCACCGCACCGGGGGAAACATTATTCAGTGAGATGCACGAAAATTCATAGTAAAAGGCGCGCGTAAAAAAATATGAAAAGGCTTTTGGGAAATCCAATTTTATGAAAAAACCACTGCATAAATCATTATCAAATAAAATTTATTGAATTCTTCGATAATTTTGCTGTGTCGGTACCGACTTTGTTTTGGAAATTTGACACTTCTTTTATTACTAATTTACGCCCAAAGTTACGTTAAAATTGGCAATAAAAATGAATCTTTGGTAGCTCGTAACTTTTGAATGCCTTTTTATTTTACTATTCTGTTTCCGCACAGACACAATTAATAATGAGACAAAACGATATCATGTTTAACTTTAGATGTACCATGTCAAACAGTGGAGTAATAGTCCCCCGAAATTTGTATGGAAAATATGTTGTGCAGATCAACCTTAAGATGGATTACCTGTCCTACGTTTTTCAGTGTATTTAGAAATCGAGACTACATCAGCTTCTTTCGATACTCTAGTCTTAATCGAACTTATCTCCGGCAATATTCTTTTCTTTCCTTTAATGTTTATTTTCAGGCCTGGTAATACTTTTGGTATGGGTTCTTGATACTCCTCTGCCCATCTTTTTGGCAGGGTTGGTACGGTTCTTTTTCTTTTATAGTTGATTGTTGGCGTTTGGTGGTTGGTTGTTTCTATTTTTCTTTTATCTTTTCTGATAATAGCCGCTTTGATACCTTTAAATTCTTTTCTAGATCTACCGTGATTTCTGATGAATTGGGAATGACTGTCACTATTATCTTTTATTCGTTTAGCACTTTCTCCGAATACTTTTGGCGTGTTGCTACTAGCATCTTTTATTTGTTTATAGATAACTTCGATTTTTTCTGAGCTTGTGTTAATAGCATAATTTCTATGTTTACAGACATCTTCAAATATGTGTGGCGTTGTGTCGCTATTATCGTCGGAATTACTGTCACTATCATATTTAATTCGTTTACCGATTTCTCCGAATATTTCTGGAGTATTGCTACTAGCATCTTTTATATATTTAAAGATATCTCTGAACATTTCTGTGGTCGTGTTACTAGCATCTTTTCTACGCTTACAGACATCTTCAAATATTTTTGGCATTGTGTCGCTATTATCGTCGGAATGACTGCCACTATAATCTATTATTCGTTTACAGATTTCTCCGAATATTCCTGAGGTCATGTTACTAGCATTTTTTATTCGTTTAAAGATATCTCCGAACATATCTGACATCATGTTGCAAGCATCTTTTCTACATTTACAGACATCTCCTAATATTTCTGAGGTCGTGTTACAAGCATCTTTTCCGCGTTTACAGACATTTCCAAATATTTCTGAAGTCGTGTTACAAGCATCTTTTCTACGTTTACAGACATCTCCAAATATTTCTGAGGTCGTGTTACAAGCATCTTTTCTACGTTTACAGATATCTCCAAACATTTCTGAGGTCGTGTTACAAGCATCTTTTCTACGTTTACAGATATCTCCAAACATTTCTGAGGTCGTGTTACAAGCATCTTTTCCACGTTTACAGATATTTCCAAATATTTCTGAGGTCGTGTGACAAGCAACTTTTCTACGTTTACAGATATCTCTGAATATTTCAAGCTCCGAGTCAATATCAGTGCCTTCTTCTATAAATAGACACTTTTTTGACTTAACGTTACGATCTTCTTTTCTACCTGTACTGATATTTCTATTTGTTTCCAACTTTATGAAACTCTTTTCTTTTTTATCTTGACTTATTATATTATTATCCTTTTTTGCCTCCGTGTCAGTGTCATATCTTCTATCTTTATTGTTATTATTACCTTGCTTTCTATCTCTACAAACCTTTCTGCAAATTTCTCCAGCTTTGTCTTCAGAGAGTTTTTTGATAATTACCGACGCAGTATCATATATTCCAGGTTTTTGCATTTTAATTGTATTTGGCGGAATTACCTCCTTTATCATAGCTACAATAAACATTTAATATTAGTAAAAGGGTTTATAAAATAGTTAAATTTAATTCTTAAAACATTCTATGTATAGCATTATTATAAACCTTCATCCTTCTCTTTAGTGATATCAGAGACGACGTCTCCATCATACATTTTCTTTAGTTTTTTGGGCTGCACTGGTTTCTCTGTATCTTCATTAATCATTACTTCCAGGACAGAGGGCGATACTTGTCCAGCTAGAATGGCTGAAATTAAATAAATAGTTAATTTTGTTTTAAATTTAACAATTACCAAAAATGCGTGTTCTGACCGACACCTATCGAATATCTTGCATCAATGTTTCCATTTTACGTTTCGTACGTTTTATGGCGAAGACAGACGATATCATCAATTATACATATTTCAATAGGTATTTCTTAGTTTTCTGACAACACTTACTTACCTTTAGTGATTTCGTTCAAGATTTCAGATTCACCGTTTTCAGTAGCTAGCTTGGCGAGTATTTCATATTTATTCATCGGTCTGTTAACATCCGTTTTAGAAAACCTTATAAACAGTGATTTTTGTTTATCTTTATTTATAATATTCATTATGATTGAAGGTGGTACTTGACCTTTCTTTATAGCTGGAATTATCAAGAAGATACAACTATAAAAATATAATTTTGTGTGCATTAGAAATTCTAATCGTATGCAGTATCGTGGATACTCCCGCTTGATCACCACTAAGCAAATTTTTGCTTGCACTCGCAACATAGAAACGCTCTCTAGCCCCGCCCTGTTGACTTTGTATAAAAATAACGAATGAAAAACAATACCGATCGGCCGAGCGGAGCGCACTGACGACGCACGCCAAACAAGTTATTGTTTATTTCGCGCTCTCTATTTTGCGTGCCAAATTGACGCTTTCCTAATAAGCCTAAACTTTAAGGGGGCGTGGCTCGGCGCCTCCGTACTCCGTATGATTTAAACGAAAAAAAAAATAACTGATCAGGCGGAAATGACCACGACTGTACACATCAGGGTACCGTTGGAGCAGAAAGAGATGTAATATCATCGCTTTTCTATTAACACGTAAGACAGGCATGTACTTTTCCTAGGCTTATCCTATTTTCCTTTGGGGTAGGCACAGTTTAAACGGTGGAAGGGAACCCCGACGCAAAAACCTTACTGACAAAGAAATTTTTCAACGGTAATTTGTAAAAAAAAACCAGCCGTTCCATACATTTTTACCTTGTAGGAATTTTATTGGAATAATGTACTGAATGCGTGTTTAAAGTAAGTAAGTTGTAAGTGTTTGTGCGTCTGTATGTCCCTTCCTCCGTTTAAGGCAGTACAATAGTTCGATAAATCTTGGTGGCTTTATTGTAAAGAGTGCCCAAATTATATAACTTTAACAAAAAAAAAATATATTGAGGAGGGTTCTAGCTACAATAGTTTAAATACGCATACATCTGCCCTCTGAGTTGGTTTAGGCTATAACGTTACTATAGATGACTGTATCAGCCGCTTCCTTAAACTGTGCCCAGCGCAAAAAAAAATATCCATGTTGTATCATTTTTTCTTCCAAACATCTCTATTCAATTCAATTAAATTCTTTATTGCATAACACATGTGTTTTACAAGATCTTAAAAAATTAAATAAAGTTCACATGGATTGTCGGGCACAACAATTTAAAATAATTTGACAGTGAGTAGCATTTAAAAAATCATCATTAATTAAAATTTTGTAAATTCATTAAAATACTTAAGTAAATATTGTCAAAGCATAAAATAAAATAAAAATATAGAATTAAAAAAAACCGAATACTTAAAATAAAATTATAGTCAAATACATCATGTCATTAAAATTATAATCAAAATACAATCATGTCAAAATTTTAATCAAATACAATCATGTCAATAAGATAATAATCAAAAAGAAAATATCATTAAAATAATAAAATGAAATAAAATCTCTCTATAACTCGTCATCTCAGAAGTCACCTTCTTTCTAGCTGTATCATCTATTCCACAATCCACCATTCCTTTGGTCTGCCCCTACTCTTATAGACCATATAATCATACTATAGTTGGTGCCAGTTAAGATGAGAATAGCGGTCATTGACCCACCTTCATTTATTAAACTTCTTAACTTTGAAAACCAAAAATAAACCTGTTCAAGTCTGGAATCGTCATCTATCGTGATTTTCAACATTTTTTGTAACGAAAAAACGATACATGGTTTATTTGTTTTGGTTCGTACGAAGAAATATTAGGGAAAGGGCAATGCCCGCTATTCTCATCTTAACTGGCACCACTATAGCTTCTGCCAGCGGCTTCACTCGCGTGAAGTTTGATAATTGTCCCATGTTATATGTTAATCCAGGTTATAAACTATCTATATGCAAAATTTTGTCCAAATCCGTTCAGTAGTTTTTGCGTGAAAGAGTAACAAACTACGATACTCAACAAACTTTCGCATTTATAATTTTAGTAGGAAGTAGGATTTTCAAAATTTTTCTCACAACATCCATCAAAATAGTGAAATGTTTAGGCGGTAAATAAGTAAAAGTGACAAAAAGTGAGGTAACTTATTAATTATCGCGTTATAGCAGTGTTGATTTATCTATAAAATAAAAATAAAATTATTACATACTTATCAATTTGGGTTACATAGCATGTCGAGGAGTCTCATTTAGACATAGAAAATGCCTGTAGTTGAAGGCTATAATACGCTCTTCCCTTACATCGTAAAGATACAAAATAAATAGGCAATTAACAAAAAGAGAAAAAAGTAAACATAAAAACAAAATCAAACAAAGTACGCTACATTGTATAAGTGTGTGCGCGCCCGTATGTGTGTGTGTGTGTGTGCGTGTGCGTTTATATGTATTAAAACTTGTATTGATTGATTACAATATATGTATCAATAAAAAATTAAATAATAAAAAAAAATAACAAAAAATTATAAATTTATATATATATATATATTTTTTTTTTTTTTTTTTATTTTTTTTTTTATAGATGGCTATAAAAGTAGACGAAGACCAAAGAAACGATAATATACTGTATGGAAGATGATATGGCTAGAAAGGAGTTGACTGCTAAGATCTTGAGTAGAGAGAAGAGAAGTATGGAAGAACAATACATACTGCGCCGACCACAAATAAATTGGGATAAGGGCAGATGAGAAAGACGATGAAACTTGAATTGACTATTATCCGAGGCTTTAAAAATAAACTATCAGTTGTATCCATTGAGCTATTACTACTACGTATAGAGAAGACAGCGCGAACAAAATCTGTGCGCAGTGCGAGGCGTGCGGGGGGCGGCTAACCCCGTATATATAATGCTGTGGCGAGCAAGCGACTGACACACCCGATGATCCCATCACCCTTGTTCAAGAGAGTTGTAGGGAAACGAGTACACTACGTAGGTACAAATACAAGAACCGATTCAAACCGTGAATCCGGTCCCGCCGCCGAGGACCCCCACGACCCCCCAGTAACATCACCGCCCGACTCTTGCTCGACGAGCCAGCCCGCGACGCTGAGCAAGTAACGACAATGCACTGACTCAATGCATGACACTAAGCCGAGGCCCGAACCCCACAGGTAAATCCTGTTAGTTTGTAAGCCCTGGCTGGGGGCCTTAAAGTAAAAGTAGTTAAAGTATTTTTGCCCACCACAGGATAGTCCGGTTAAGCAGTAAAGCGACCTTAGCGAGTTGCAACTACGAGTGGTCATTCCTAAAAAAAAAAAAAAAAAACAAGCGACTGAGTGAACTGCAGATGGCCGACTGCAGTTGAACGGAGCACAGATTTTGTTCGCACTGTCTTCTCTATACGTAGTAGTAATAGCTCAATGGTTACTGCTACAACTACATCAGCCCATAACGTCCATTGCTGGACATAAGCCTCTCCCATGATGGGAGGAATTTGTCGTAATCTCCACGCTTGGCAAGCGGATTGGAGATCGCAGTGATGACAGACTGACAGAAAACGCTGCTGCCCATTTTCTGGTCTACGGAGGCGCAAGGTGTTCTGCCTCAGACATTAGTCGCCTTATACGACACCCGTGAGTGTAATGGGTTGGTTATATTCTACTCATGCTCAATGGTTGCATCATCATAATTCCTACCTTTACTGACTTCTTTTACGATTTCGGCTTTGCCATAACAAGTGGTTAACTTGTCAAATATTTTAGACTTAGTGTACGATTTCAGACTATCTTGAGATGCCAGCCTTGTTAAAAACAATCTTGCTTCATCTTTATTTAACATCAGCTCTATGAGATACGGTGATACTTGTCCTAATTTTATAGCTGAAAGGAATTATATTATACGGCATGGAATTATAATACACCGTGACTTTTTAGTCGTCTTACAAAGGTGGTCCGCTCCATGTATCCGACATAAAAAACCTCAATTTGCGTTTTTTTTTTAACCTACCAATAATTAGGATCATAATACAAAGAAAAATAAATACGGACCGCGCACGCAACAAGATGTAACTACGTCATGCGTCATGGTAATGAATATAAATGTTTTTCATATTTTTAATGTTTTTTTATATTTTTTGTATAGGAATATTTAAATGTATATTTGTATGATATGCATATTTAAATTTAATTATTAAAAATGTAAATCATATTTATAGAAATTAATAAATCGAATAATATTTTATAATTCAAATCATTTAAATGTCATAAATACCTATTTTTTTTATGAATGTTTAGTAGTTATTGGATACATGCAGCAAGCTGCCGCTGTAAGTGCGTATAAACGTAGAACGCTGGCTACCGGCGCCGAACGTCGCCGACAAGTTCCGACCAGCTTACGCCGTCTGAAGTTATCGGCGCTCATCGGCGCTGGGTCGGCACAAAGTATAGAGACTGCCTGCGCCGACTACCTGCACGGACCGGTGCCGATAAGCGCTGGCAGGACGGCGCCGGCAGCCAGCGTTCCACGTGTATACGCCCTAAGACGACTAAAAAGTCACAGTGTATAAATTCAGGTTCGTTACCTGTTCAACTGTTACCGTCGACAACAAGTTTTTTGTTTAATTATTAAATATAAATTTAAACTTCGCTAAGGTTGAAACTATCTGACACATTTCTCCTAAAGCAATAATAAACTTACATTTTATGCTGTACAAGCGACAATAAACCTTAAAAGGTAAAGGTAAAGGTCGACTATACTTACCACTGGACTACACGATACCCACCTTTTCCAATATGGTCAATTATTTCATCAACACCTTCATCGCTGCGTAACTTGTAAAATATTTCGAGTTGGTGGATTTTTTTCATGCGATGGCCGCTTCGTAATCTCTCGAAAAATGTACTTTGTTTAGCCCCGAGATAAATTTCGTTATTTATCACTATATCCAGGAGCATTGGCGATATATCCCCTTTTCTTGTGGCTTTAAATAAAAGATTACTGTTAATAGGTACCTGGATAGGTAACTAGTATACTCGGTGGCAGTGGCAGACTAACAGGGTGGCGGAAGGGGAGACCCGCCCCGGGCCTCCAGTCTTGGGCCGCCCCAAATGCCACCGCGTTCCCCTGATCAAATCCTAAACAAGACTTTAAAAAATTACCTACATAATTTCATTAATTTCATTTCATTTATCATTTGTAGCGGGTACTTCCCCAGGAAGAAAAAAATCCAAAGAAATCGATTTCACAGAAGTTATTGAGGAGTTCAGTAAATTGAAGGCACGAAAACACATATAACACGCTACAAAATATAAAAAATAAAATTTTAAAGCTAGGGGGCCTCATTCAGCTTTGCCGCCCCGGGCCTCTGACGGGCTTAGTTCGCCACTGTTCGGTGGAAATTTTAAACGGGGCAGTAATAGTCGAGTGCAATTAGATAATAAGGTGGAACAAAGTTTATAGTGGTCGGATTTTCATGGGACTTTTTTTATTGAGTTCATAAAGGAAGAAAGAAAGAAAAAAAAGAAAGAAAAGAAGAAAGTTAAAAAAAAAAGATTTCGCCGCTCGCGACTTTTTTTTTTTTTATTGATTTTTTTTTCGTTTATGAATAAACTTCAAATTCGATGAATTCATATTGTAGCGTAATAGTGTGACCTACGTGCATCCATTAAACGCTAATTTGTTTTGTTTCTTTGTTCATTGTTGTCGATTTAATGTATATGTCGGCGTCGCATTGTAAACAACACGTGCATCAGGCCACTCGGTAGCGCGCTACGTCATTCGAGGCGGAGCTAAGTGTACGCTACGTCGTAGCGCGCTACGTTGTTCTTCCATCTCCTCGCTGCGGGGCGGAGATAATGCGCGCTACGCCGTAGCGCACTACGTCGTTACCCCACCTCCAAAAGTATCGTATAAAAGGGGCCGCACAGCGGCGAAAGAACATTGCCCTGGCTGGAGGCCTTACACTTAAGGTACCCACAGGATTGTCCGGTAATCCGGTTAAGCAGACGACAACCTCTCTAGGTTGAACGGCGAGATGCGATTCCGCAAAAAAAAAAAAAAAAGCGAAAGGACATTCTGACTTCCAGGCGTGGCCCGGTGCACAGGTTGTATTGCTCTCAATTGTTGTTACTCTTTATATTGTTGCTCTTTTTGTTACTGTATTATTTGAACTTATGTGTTTACTGTATTATTGGGTGTCATTTCTATTACTGTATTCTATTACTGTAAGGTGGCATGTTAATTATTTCCTAAAAGACATAAAAGAATTGATTAATCTTAATTCCTGTAGAATTAATTTCTGCTATAATAAATTCTTATTTTGTTGAAATAACATCTTTTACTTTCAATGTCTTATCCTGTGCCGTCATATATTTCAAGTATTATTGAAAATGTCCTATTTTCTGCAATTATTTCTAAAATATCGAATTTTAAGTCAAAGATTTCTTTTGGAATTTGTAACTGATGCTTTTTCACAGATAACTGGACCAGAAAATATGAATGAAGACCACTTTCATGAGTGTAGTGACTTAATATTCATTCGGAAATGTTAGAAAACGTCTATGTTAATGAAAGCATTTTTTTTTCCAAATACTGGTAAGAAACTCAATGTGCAAATTATTCTCTCAGAAACTCATTTTATTAGCTGTCTAACGAGGTACAATAAATAGAAAAATATTTAAGGATAGTTGTTAAATATTGGTTACTGCTGAACAAGTAAATCATGACAAAAGGGCTTCTATCGCTAAGAAGTGGGAGTGGTATCGGTATCGGTATTGATATTAAATTGCGCGCAGAGACCCCAAGCTTGCAACTTATCTCAGATAGAAATCGTGAGATAATTACGATATTATTTGTAAATTTACCAGCGCCCCATTCCACCTTATAATAAGAATGTTTTCAGCATATTTTCAGGATAATATTTACGTTGACCATCATAACAATATTTTGAGAAAAATGGCCTTTACTTTTATATAGACGATTTCCTGATAATTCTGAATATATTTTTAGTCACTTCATTCGTAAACATGGTTTTCTTGAATATTTTTAAATCCAATTATCTGTGAAAAAGCATCAGTTACCAATTCCAAAAGAAATCTTGGTCTTAAAATTAAATTTTAAAAATAATTGCAGCAAATAGGACATTATCAAAAAATACTTGAGGATAGCATTACATCGACTACATTGAACAAAGAAACAGACTAAAATTAGCATTTAATGGATGCACATAGGTCACACTATTGCGCTACAATATAAATTTGTTGAATTTGAAGCTATTCATAAACGAAAAAAAAATATTTCAATGAAAAAAAAAAAAAGTCGCGTGCGGCGAAATTTTTTTTTAACTTTCTTCTCCACTCCTCTAGAAACTCAGTAAAATAGTCCCATGAAAATCCAACCACTATAAACTTCGTTCCACCTTTTGAGTATTTTTTGTCTAATTGCACTCGGCTATAAGGGGAACTATGTACATTAACCGTTGCAGCAACACGAAAATGGTCTTAGGAGACTATCCATATTTTTTTATGAAATTTTGATCCAATGTCACAGACAAAAAAAAAATTACAGTTAGCAAGAAAATGGCCATTCTAAATAAAACATTTTTTTGATGCCAATCGATCCTGTTTCTAATACTGATCAAAAACTTCTATTGGACCAGCACCAACCCAGGTTAGAGTACTAAAAAAGTCAGAAATTGCAAAAAAACCTTTTCTTATTGATTTATTTGAAAATTTTAAGCTTTCTTTTGGTTCGCAATTTCTGACTATCTGGGTTAGGCCCATAGAAGTTAAACTCAGAGATCAGCATATAGCTATTCACGACGCTTCGATTCGATTCCGATTCGGAAAGTCATATGTCTATCTTTTTTTGGCATTACGAAAACGAGCGAGATAGACATACAACTCTTCGAATCGGAATCGAATCGAAGCGTTGTGAATAGCCATGCACATACAACTCTTCGAATCGGAATCGAATCGAAGCGTTGTGAATAGCCATGCTGTTCTTAGTTCGTACAATATCCATGATTATGATCACCAGTATCTATAATATTTTCTTCTCTCGCCAATCTGCATGCAAAGCAAGTTAGTTTCATTATTCATAACTAGCGGACATCACGCGGTTTCACCCGCGTAGTTCCCGTTCCCGTGGGAGTACGGCGATAAAATATAGCCTATGTTACTCAGTAAAGACGTGGCTTTCTATTGGTGAAAGAATTCTTAAAATCAGTAGAGTAGTTTTAGAGTTAAATCGTAACAAACACACAAACAGACAAAAAATCAATTCTTTCCTCTATTAAATATTAGTATAGATATTAATTATCTTATTTACCGTTACAAATTTCATCCATAATTTCAGCCTCGCCGATCTTGGTGCCCAATTTGGTAAGTATTTCGTTCATTGTCATAGGCAATATTTCCGTTTTGCTATCATTTTTAATAAACTTTACAGCCTCCTTTTTTCGCTTACCTTAAATCAGCATTATTATATTATTAAAAAAAATATACTTAATTTATATTATTTAAAAAGGTTCCATACTTGATGGACAAAAATTTATTCAGTGCCAACTAATGTAACTCAAACTCGTATTTTGCGGTACCACTTTTGAATAATCAAGATGGCGGCGTCCCGGTGACCCATATATAGCTTTAGCCAACTGTCACTGTCTTGAAGCAAAAAAGAGACAGGTGCGATCACTTTTCTCAGCAAACCCGACTGCGTCGACGCGTTGTTATAGACGGCTATTGATATTTATACTATATAAAGCTCGATTACCACTCACTCACTGACTCACTGACAGAATTGTTCTCCCTGATGGTGGATGGGAAGGTGGGTATATTTTGACAGATTCGTAAACAACTAACTCTAAATAGTATGGGAAAAGTGCCAAACCTCCCCTTTTCGCCCCCCTTCCTCCCCCTCCCTATCGTATCTCGGAAACCAAGAGACTTGGAACATTTTTATTTTCAGATTCGTATAGAGGAGACTCGGAAAAGTAAAAACCAGTTTTCAAAATTGACCCCTTTTCCCCCCTTCTCCCCCCTTGAGGCGGATCTCGGAAGTTGAGAGACTTGGAACATTTTTTTTTCAGATTCATATAAAGGGGCAACGCGTTAGTCAAAATCATTTTTGAAAACTCCCCACTCTCCCCCCCTTCACCCCTCCCCCCATCGTATCTCGGAAACTAGGACACGTAGCGGCTTTTTGATTTTTACTAAAAATTATTATTGAGGAGCGTTTAAATTTGTATACGGAGGGTATCCTCCCCTCCCCAACCTCCCCTAAAAATAAAAGGGCTATAACTTCGTAACGGTCAGAGATAGCGATTATGTGTTTGAACAAATATTATAGTAGGCGTCGAAACCTGTCTGGTGGTAGGTAGGTTCTGAGTGGAGCGAACCTGCGAGACCGAGTGGAGCGAAGGGGGGAGGTGGCGAGCGAAGCGAGCCGGCGACCTCCGCAGCATAACGAAGGTTGAGTGGGTGAAGCGTAACTCAGGGCGACGACAAGCAAACTTTAGGGGTAGTGTATTTTTAATCGGTCTAAGTTTTTTAATAAGGTTTATAGGTAATATTTTTTTTAAATTAGTTTTTAGAATGTTTTAGGGGTTCTTAAGGGTTTTCATACTGATTTAGGGGTATTTGTAACGGTTTTTCCAATTGGTTTAAGGATTCTTATGGATTCTCAAAATTTATAAGGGTATGGAATACGTCTCAAGAACACGACGACACGCGAGCTGCGCGCAGCTCGCGCACCCAAGCAAATACTAGTATTAAATATAAGACACCTAGATGCACAGTTCCTTGCAAATGTCACATCAAATTAGATGTTACAACACAATTTCTGATTGGCTAAACACAAAATCGGACTTACACCGACCACTTAGAGTTGTTTTTTTTAAAACGAGTAACTCATGTTATGTCACGTTTCTAATTAAATACTCGAAAAACAATTGCTGTCAAGCAGTGTACTTTTTTGCGGAGGTCTTTGAGACGCTTAGTGTGTATCTTGGATTTTTTTATATGTCAATTAGACGGCTTTCCCATGTTCTGAAGAAATAAGTTACAAACGCACGCAAAGACTGCGTATCGCTGGATGAGGGTTGTAAAGCACTTATGAGATCGACTGTATAAGCAATGGAGAATTTTCCAGTGCTTTTTATGAACGAACTAGATGGCGCTGATCAACATTGGGAACAATAAAGAGGCTTATTTTTATGTCCACAAAGCCTTAGCTGAAGCACGGAGGAACCTAAGCTATACTCGACGCACCAGGAGTTTATACGTGACGCAAAAACACTCAGATAAACAATAGCAATAACTATGCAAAAACTTGTAGTTCAGTTCAGTGATGCAGAAGAACAGTAGACTTTTTAGGTTAAAAATGTTTGACAGAAAAAAGGTTCTGTATAGTTCTCACTTTATATACCACAATCAAAATCTCGTCCATGCTCATCACACAAACATTTGCTCCGGCCGGCATTCGAACCCGGGACTCTAAGAACGTAAGGCAGCCTCACTACCGCTGCGCCATTCGGGTCGTCAAACAATGAATGACAATGAATAATACGCTTCGCTCGTGATTTAAGTTTTTAACACCCTCGCTACGCTCGGGAGTAAACCTCGAGTCCTTCGTTACGCTCGCGATTTAAATCGTCACCCGCGACAGAAGACACTGCTTTATCCCCTTGGTTAATAATCTACTATTACTATACAATGAGTTTGACATTTGTGTCTAGGAGAGTTTTTTTAGGCCTGATAAAAGATGTTACCATTGACCTATAATAAAATACGTTGTAAATTCTTTTTTCATTGGATTTTAATAGAACGCCGCTTAAAAAAAATCCCAAAGCTGATCAGCGCCATCTATTGATATATACTGAAGCGTTGTGACAAACATCAGTGGAAAATTCCTCATTGCACGCCCATAGCAACAATGTATAATTGAAATCGCCTTTAATTCGTAGCAGTAAAGTTTTTGTGGGACGTACTTACTACGTACATGCTGTTGACCGTTTTTACTAAAAACTGTCTATAGTCCTTTCACATTTATTTAACCATTGACAACAAAACCCTATATACAACCTTATAGTGACAAAAATAAGGATCATGATTTTGAGGTGCAAGCACTATGAAAGAACAGTAAATACTCACGTCTCTTAGCCAAATTACTAGAGGAATAACTGGGATAAGTGGGCAATGTATTCTGGATTTCAGTTTCTGATTCGATATATTCTAACCCATACTCGTCCACTGGACTACAATCTGCACTTTTAGCTCCTTTGAACGGCTTGTCTACGCGTTTTAGCGGTGCCCCTATCGCCGTTTCCGGAAAATCATCTGAAATCATTTTTTCTTAACCGCATTATTTAGGTACATAAATGAAGTGATGCGTACAGAGAATGTAATTTTACATTGATATAAAGGAATAGTAACTGAAAAAACGATAAAAAAATGATATCCTGAGAAAAAAAAAAATGTTTTGGAATTTGAATTTTTCTCAGCTTTCAAGCCTATATTTTGTATATTGCGGCGCATGGGTTTGACTTGATTTAAATGGTTAAAGGAATACTCCATAAAAATGAATATATCCAGGTGTATGATGGCATCATCATCATTTCAGCGGAAAGACGTCCACTGCTGGACATAGGCCTCCCCCAAGTGTCACCACATTGACCGGTCCCGTGCGACTGAGTGCGACTCGCATCCAGTGGATTCCCGCAACCTTCACCAGGTCATCGGTCCACCTAGTGGGAGGCCTTCCAACGCAACGTCTTCCAGTTCACGGTCGCGGTGTATGATGTACAGTCAACAAAGAGTTGTGAGGAACTCAAAACCCCCCGAATTTATTCGTTAGTAATTAGCAATCAAAAGTTAGCGATTTTGTCATTATCTCTGTTGACACCTCCGGCTCGGCTTGCTTACTGTGCAAGCTAAATCCATAACTGTAGTTAGCTTACAATAATTCAATCATTGACTTAATTTGACCGTTACGGAGCTTCTTCATTACTGATGACTAAAAGAGTGATGAATATAAATGTTGATGGATGGAGAGGGAGAGACAGACCAAGGAAACGATGGATGCCTTGTGTGGGGAATGATATGAAGGAAAAAGGACATAATTATGAAGGACATGGTTGTCAGAGGAGGATGGAAGAAAAAAACGTGTTGTGTCGACCCCAAGTAACATGGTACAAGGGCAGAAAGTGACTTAATTTGACTGTTACGGAGCTTCTTCATTACTGATGACTAAAAGAGTGATGAATATAAATGTTGATGGATGGAGAGGGAGAGACAGACCAAGGAAACGATGGATGCCTTGTTTGGGGAATGATATGAAGGAAAAAGGACATAATTATGAAGGAAACGGTTGTCAGAGGAGGATGGAAGAAAAAAACGTGTTGTGTCGACCCCAAGTAACATGGTACAAGGGCAGAAAGTGACTTAATTTGACTGTTACGGAGCTTCTTCATTACTGATGACTAAAAGAGTGATGAATATAAATGTTGATGGATGGAGAGGGAGAGACAGACCAAGGAAACGATGGATGCCTTGTGTGGGGAATGATATGAAGGAAAAAGGACATAATTATGAAGGAAACGGTTGTCAGAGGAGGATGGAAGAAAAAAACGTGTTGTGTCGACCCCAAGTAACATGGTACAAGGGCAGAAAGTGACTTAATTTGACTGTTACGGAGCTTCTTCATTACTGATGACTAAAAGAGTGATGAATATAAATGTTGATGGATGGAGAGGGAGAGACAGACCAAGGAAACGATGGATGCCTTGTTTGGGGAATGATATGAAGGAAAAAGGACATAATTATGAAGGAAACGGTTGTCAGAGGAGGATGGAAGAAAAAAACGTGTTGTGTCGACCCCAAGTAACATGGTACAAGGGCAGAAAGTGACTTAATTTGACTGTTACGGAGCTTCTTCATTACTGATGACTAAAAGAGTGATGAATATAAATGTTGATGGATGGAGAGGGAGAGACAGACCAAGGAAACGATGGATGCCTTGTGTGGGGAATGATATGAAGGAAAAAGGACATAATTATGAAGGAAACGGTTGTCAGAGGAGGATGGAAGAAAAAAACGTGTTGTGTCGACTCCAAGTAACATGGTACAAGGGCAGAAAGCTGCTTCATCAAAGACTTACAGTTTGTATTGTCTGATGACTCAGGCGGTGTTGTGGCTAGTGTTGCACGAGGTTTACTGGGAGGTTCACTGATCCTCCCTTGCTTCTTTGGTTTATCTATCATCATTTTGATGAGTGAAGGCGTTATCTGCCCATTCATTATTACTGAAATGAAGGTTACTGCTAAAATCTTCCAGGTACTTAGGGGCCGCCTCGACGAGCGAGAGAATCGCGGCGATTTGACGTATTTCTATAAGAAAATATCGCCGCGATTCTCTCGCTCGTGGAGGCGGCCCCTTAGTCTATAGAATGCTTTTAGTTTAAGATTAGATGTGGTATTCGATGCAACTGTAGCGGCACTACAAAAAGTACTACATAGCCATCTATGACATAAATGAAGACCTAACATCAAATTCCTTAATCGTTATCCGTGACTAAGAAAGCGCGATATAAGAAAACCCGACAACAACTGTCGGGCAGTAGCCCACCAGACATAACACCCGTCTGGTCGGAGGATCCTCCCTTTTCTACGGGGGATGAAGAACTATACACCCCGTTCTTCATACCCCCATTTAATATTTCGGTTAAAGGTGTCTTTCGGCTTCGCTAGGGGTGTTTTTACACCCTGTAATGAGGGATTTTCTTTTTAGCTCTTCCCTAGTCGCTGGATAGATGGCGCTGAACTTGGTAAGTGCAAGGAACGGAACCTAAAAAAACCTGATTTTAATAAAACACGAGAAAACGAAGTTATATTCGGAAGCAAAGTGTCCGCCAACGAGCGTATGTAGTCACCAAGTAACGTAGTCAGTACAACGACATCTATAGAGTTCTTGGAAACTATTATTTTTAATACCTCAAAAAGAAAAACTCTCATTACAACAGCAATACAACAACCGTCGCAGTCAGCAGTAGCCCATCACCAGGCACAACACCCATTTGGTGGACAGACCCTCCCTTTTCTATAAAGAGGACAAGGACCTTGTTTCTCATAAATCATCACACAGAGACGTTTTACAAAGAACTTCTTCCTTACATTGACTGATTTCATCCAAAATTTGAGCCTGTCCAGTACTGGTGTTTAACCGGTCCATTATTCTTGATTTCTTATCCAGTATTTCTCTCTCATTCAGGAATTTTATGGTTCCAAACATTTTGAAGTGAGATAGATCAAAACCTTTCCTGGTTGCCAGTATTTGCGATGGAGATACTCGACCTTTTCTGATGGCTGAAAGATAAAAAGAAGTTTTAAACAGTGGGTGACAAGTCTGAAAACCCCATAAAATACAGTCATCAGCACATCTATGTACTTAGTTACCACAAACTGTCAAAGCAGAATGGCGAGATTAGTAATTCGGGACCCAGTGATATGGGTAGCGCACTATCGAGGACACTCCCGCCTGACCACCACTAAGCTAATTTTTGCTTGCACTCGCAACAAATAACGCTCTCTAGCCCCGCCCCGTTGACTTTGTATAGAAATAATGAATGAAAAGATACCGAATCGGCCGAGCGCACTGACGACGCACGCCTAACGAAAGTTATTGTTATTTTGCGCGCCAAAGTTGAGGCTTTCCTAATAGGCGCCGGCGCGGGCGCCTACGCATGTTTTAAGCGAAAAAAAATTAAAATGGTCAGGCGGAAAAGACCCCGACTGTATATTGTGGAAACTTATGAATAGTTAAAGAACGACTTAAGACTAACAAAAAAGCAAATGGAAAGTACGATAGAGAAGTTGGGAGAAAAAAGATATGAAAGGTAGAAGATTATAACCTAACTTAAGGCACGGACTTATTATATATGTTATTGTTTAGTAGTAGAATGGCATAAAATAGCTTTTATCCGTATTCCACATAGCCGTTGAACACAAACAAACAATAGAATGATCCACAGACTATGTCCACAGATGAATTTGACACTTTTCTCAGTTGTAAAAGGTAAATGTCAAACGTTGCGTTCGGAAACTGCACGATGACTTATTTTTATATAAATTAAAATCATTCGTAACTTTTAATTCCCATCATCTAGTAACTCAATTTTTTTTACATAGAACTCTGATAATTTCTTCGGCACTCCGTTGATTTTTAAATTACGTGGGTCCAACCTCGCCATTCTCCTTTCTCCAAATGATTTTAAACCATAAAATGGAAAACACTGCCCGACCCGGAAACCGTACCCAGGATATCAGGCTCAGCAGTCGATCACTAGACCAACGAGCTGCCTCGTTGGTTCCTCGTTGGCTAAATAATATTAGTAGTAGTATTTATGATTAAATACTAACCTTTGCGGACCTTCTTAATGATTTCAGCGTTGCCATATTCAGTACCTAGCCTCACACATATGTCATCCCTGGTCCATCGTTTTTTTTTCATTCTCCTTTTCAAGAATTTAATGATTTCTGGAGATACTTGCCCATTGTCCATAGCTGTAATTAAGCTAAAACTGTTACCCCAAAGTTTAAAAACAGGTTTTAATTTACGTTTTTTCCGTCTTCAAAGGGATATCTCGAAATTTTTCTGAAGAGGCTCACGCCGAAATTTTGAAAGTCTGACAACCAGTCTGGTGTCGTATAATCCGGTTAACTGTGTTGTGGAATAATATACCTACCTATAGGCAGTCGTTCTGAACATACATGTATAAAATACTGGTAATCAGCCGCATCCGGGTAGACTAGAAGTCGACCTCAATATTCATTCAAGATCATGATTGTCAGACAAGATTAAGGAGGGGTATGATCAAAGTGATCTAAAAGAATTAGGTATAGAGCGGACATTGGGAATAATGTCATACAAAAATTTTGATCCCGAACATATTCGATTTTGACACAAGAATGCCTGACAAGCGGGCGTATGACACTAGTCAGAACGATTTGCTACTAAGTAGTAACAAGAGTATTTGTTACATGACAAGACTGCTTGCTAGTAGCAAGCATGTGTGAGTGATGGGTATGAATGTTGATGGATGAAGAGGGAGAGGAAGGCTAAAGAAAAGATGGATGGATTGTGTGAGGAGTGATATGAAAGAGAAAGGAGTAAATGATGCCGTGACGTCTGACAGGTGAGAATGGAAGAAGAAAACGTGTTGCGACGACCCCGAGTAGAATGGAACAAGGGCAGGAAGATACTGATGAATACAAAAGAAAACAAAAATACAAAAATATTTATTAATTCTCAAACATTGTGTCATACATAAATTGAGGCAACCCCAGTAAGTTACAATAGTACTTGGGGCTGTCTCGCTCTTCCCATAAGTGGTATACTAGCAATGAAAATGAAGTCAACGAATAGAATAAAAATACAATTAAAAAGAAATAAATGATAGTTAATTAATTAATTACTTAAGCAGCTCTGTTTGTGCTTTGTGCGTGCGTGTGTATTTGTATATGCGTGTGTGTGTGTTTTGTATGCGTGTGTGTGTGTTTTGTGTGCGTGTGTGTGTGTGTATTTGTGTGTGTGTGTATTTGTATGTGTGTGTGTATTCATCATAATCATCAGCCTATTAATGTTCCCACTGCTGAGACACAGGCCTCCTCTCTTTGAGAGGGAATGGGCTATAATCCACCACGCGGGCCCAGTGCAAATTGGTAGATGTCACATGTCTTCGAATTTTTTGGTTCCAGGACATGCCGGTTTCCTCACGATGTTTTCCTTCACCGTATTGAGAGCAGTGGTGATGAAATAAATTACACAAAGTAATGCGCCATTCTGGGTTCGACTTACTGTTCGTAATTCAGAGCCGCCACCACCTGGGCCACCACTGCTCCCTAATCCTGCTCCTAATATAGCTAATTAATTAATGACTTACTTAAGCAGCTCTCCTTGAGTTTTGTGCGTGCGTGTGTGTTTTGTGTGCGTGTGTGTATTTGTCTGTGTGTGTGTATTGGTTTGTGCGATATATAATCCAGATAATTATCCAACATGTTACAATATCTTACCGTATTCCATCCTTCTCGCGATTTCGTCCATACCCTCAGGTGTGCAGAGTTTAGAAGCAATGCTTCTTTTGCTCATTGGAGGCAAACAATGCCTGACCCCACACTTGCTCAAGCATGATTCATCTCTTTTGCTTAGAACTGTCTCAATCATATACGGTGTTATTGCACCCGTACTTATAGCTGAAATCAGTTTTTAGAACAATTATTTTAGTGCATTTCTTTTTGTTTTTACTAGTATGAACACAAACATACAAATAAATAAAAGTAAGCCGTGTGGTATCCGGCAGAGTAGAATAGAACCAATCCATTACACTCACGGGTGTCGTAGAAGGCGACTAATATCTGAGGCAGAACACCTTGCGCTTCCGTAGACCAGAGAATGGGCAGCAGCGTTTTCTGTTAGTCTTTCATCACTGCGATCTCCAATCCGCCTGCCAAGCGTGGAGAATACGGCAAATTCCTCCCATCATGACAGAGGCTTATGTCCAGCAGTGGACGTTATGGGCTGTTGTTGTTATTGTTGTCTTTTTTAATTTCAAAATAACAGCTTTTTACTGAGTGCATATGAAAGTATGTACGTTACTTATAACAAAAAAAAGGATTTAATTTGTCTGTCTGTCTGTTTGTGTGTTTGGTCTGGCTATAATCTCCGAAATGGCAAAACTGATTTTACGAGACTGTTACTGGCAGATAGCTGATGTTATAAGGAGTAAGTAACTTAAGCTACTTTTATTTTAGAAAATAGATTAGGGTTCCGTGCAAAAAAAAGTAAAACTCATGAAATTGTTACGCTGTGCCAACCAATGCAGCGATATCTTGCCGCGCCGGAGCCGCAACTCATCGTGTGCATAGCTCTCACGCTTAGCAAGGTAGCAAAGTAGGTAATAAGTAACGTTTATACAGTTTGCATAGAAGTTTTATGTGCACACCCCATAATGTTTCCCATGAAGTTTGAAAGATTGAAAGAAGTCGCCTGTTACAGAAAAATTGAAAGAAGTCGTTTATCTTGGTATGGACATGTAATGAGAAGGGATGAAACCCATGTCACTAAAAATGGTGAATGTTGATGGATTGAGAGGGAGAGGAAGGCCAAAGAAAAGATCGGGGGCTGATCGAAAGAGATCCCGTGGCCCCGGAACACAAAGGGCGATGAAGGAACATGGATGGGTTTTAGTCAGTAAAAGTCTGACACTCCCTCCTGCTACGCCCAGAGCGGGAGGAGTCATTTGATGATTTCCCATCCGAAAAAAAAAGACTAAAGAGAAGATGGATGAATTGTGTGAGGAATGATATGAAGGAGAAAGGAGTAGATGATGCCGTGACGTCTGACAGGGAAGAATTGAAGAATAAACGTGTTGCGCCGACCCCGAGTAGAATGGGACGAGGACGGGAAGTTGATGAAAGTGATGATGTCATAATGTTTCCTCATTACCTCTACGGATTTGACGGAAGGTTTTACTTGTCTTGTTGGTTCCATGCTTTTCCGTTGCTGAAATAAACATTATGAAAACAATGAGTACCTAATGTTCGTTTTCACTAACAAAAGGCGATACCTAAATGTAATCTTTAGATATTAATTCGCGAAAAAGGACATTATCCCCAAATCTTGCAGGTTGTATAGCAACAGATCTTGACATAAAACTATGGATAAATTGATTTAAAAAAGGTAAATTTAGAAACTCTGGACGAGTTGCTTACTGAAAAATTATTATTTTTTTAGGTTTTTGCAATTTGCAGGTCAGTTTCATAGCAGGCTCGCTCGCTAGCTGACAGCGTGGCCTACGCTTTAGGCACTAAGCAAGACACTCGTGGTGCGTTTTGTAAACCTTTGGGATGTGCATACGATCGGTATTAATTATGAACGTCGAAGATGCCATAAATTATCAAAAACACAACCCTCCTTTTGGGCTTTGCTGCAGTCGGGTAAAAATGAACATAATAAAAAAATCTGATCATACCATGTGGCGAATTTTTACAATTCGTTGTTCCAGTAGAACTTGTTTTTATAGTTTTCTTGAATGGAAAAGGCGACACACCTTTGTTGGCCTTGGTTTTACCCTTCTTCCACGATGCAATCATTTTGTTTAATTCCGCCGAGTTTAAAATATCGCCGGTATTTTTATCAATAATAATCTCGAACATAGATGACAATTTTTTACCTTCTACTGACACTAAAATTGAGATAATAATATTTAAGTAACGGATATGACTTTATAAAACTTCAAAACAAAAATTATATTACAAATAAATAAAATTATAACAAAAAAGCATTTTTCATCCCTTCTATTCGAAAAGTGTCGTTTTGTTCCCCGTTTAGCGGGAGCAAAGTAGCTCTTTTCTCCACTAGACTTTTTAGCGGGCAGTAATGAGATTTGAATTTGGAACATGAATCGTTCATTGAAATCGAACGAAAATTGTATAGATGACTGGCTGCAAGTGTTGGCTGTACGGTGCGGGGGTCAGCACGCGCATTGTTGAAAATATTAAATGAAGAGTTGCAGATAGTTCGCCCATGCCGTTCTTCTACATCAAAGGAACCTTTTCCTGAGCACCAGCAAGATACTGAGACTACAAACACTCAAAATACTGGATGACTTTTTTATCACTTTCCAAAAAAAAATGGGTATATTCGGTGAATGGAGTAGAAGCTTAAAGCATAACTAGTTTTGTTTTTCTATTTCCACAGTTTAGAAAATAATTGATCCATCATCAAAAAACGCTACAAATTTCAAGTAAACTTTTCATATTAGAACAAAGAAAGAGCAATTAAAAAACAAAAAATGTATAAATAAATCCACAACTATATCAATCCCAAACAAAATACACACAGTGACAATAAATTTTCAAAATTTTGCCAGTGCCATTTATATTTATATCTATTAGATATAAATATAAATTTGTAATTGACCTTTTTAACATTCATGTCATTTTTTTAATTAATCTTATTCATTAATTACTTAAAAGTGTCTCTTATTTATTTTCTCATAGAACGAGATGAAAAGTAGAGTATATGACTCGAGAGCAAACATATTTTTCCCTCAGGCGATGTACTTTGAATCCCTCGCTACGCTCAGGATTCTATTTTAGAATCCCTCGCTATGCTCGGGATTCTATTCTAGAATCCTTCGCTTCGCTCTGGAATCAAAATAGCGCCCTCGCCGTAAAAATACTATTTTGCTCCCTTGTCATACAATCTACTATTTTTAACTTATGTCCGTCTATCTCTCTGTCCGTCGCCGTCGGTCGGGTGTGTTTGTTCGGAACAACTAGTCGGGTTTACTTGGACGGGATACGAGACGCACGGACCTCGCACAAAGTCAATGTCGCGACACTTGGGGGAAGCCTATGTCCAGCAGTGCACGTCTTTCGCCTGAAATGATGATGATGATGAACTAAAATACTTAAATGAAGTGCTAACCTCTCAAGGTCTTCTTAACGTGTTTTGATTCGTCATATTTTGTAAATTCTGTATCTGGCATTGCAAGATATAAATCTTGTTCACGCAAATTGCTTCGACGTTCTTTCCTCTTACGAGAAGACTTCTTTAAAAAATACCAAGATTTTAATCCTATTTCTTTAATCACCCGGTTCATTTTATTACCCAGTGTTGTAATGCTACGTTTCTTAATAATTGAGCTAGTTATTTCAGTTTCGAAGTTAAATGCTTCACTTCTGATATTGGGTTTTTCATTACTAGAACTGGATATAGTCAAAGCATATTTTCTTTTAAATTCTTTTGTTCTTTTTTTGTTATCTTTGTGTAAATTGAAATTAGTACTTAAATCTTTTGAGAAACGATAACAATTTATAGCGTCCTGGTCTTCAGTTATTGGCTTCCTTTTATTTATTCTTTTTCTTTCATCATTGTTAGCAAAGCCACGTGTTTTTTTATCATATTTAATTGACATTTCATCTTGAAACGGTTTAATTTTCTTCGATGTTTTCGTTCTGGTATGTGGTTTCGCAATAAAACTCTTCGAAAAAGGCATTAGAGTTTCAACTTCTTTTTCTTCAGGTCTTCCTATTTGGTGTATGGCTCCAAAACCTCTACCCATTTCTAATCTAAATACATTCGGTCTTTTAATTTGCAAACTTTCTTTAATAGGGCTTTCAATTTGGAACCTATCTGCATTCATTTTTTCAATTTCTAATCTTTTCGCATTGGTTCTTTCAGTTTCTAATCTTTCTGCTTTTGCAGCTCTTTTAATTTTTATAGTTTTTACCGTATTGGCTCTTTCTGTTTGCAATCTGTCTGTGTTAGCTTTTTCCAATTGTAATTTGAATGCCTTGTCTCTTACTAGTTCTAATTTTGATGCATTTTTTCTATTCTTTTCTAATTTAGGAGCTTTTGCTCTTTTCTTTTTGCTATAAAAAGTTCTTGGTTGAGCAGCACTTGTAAATACAGTAGTACTTGAGTTCTTAGGTAGACCCTGATTATTGTCAGAATGTATGTCAGAACACAAAATAGTAGTGGATTTTTTCTGTTCAGTGTCTTCTTTGTCATTACTTTCTATTTTACTAGTAATTGGCACACCATGATTTAATTTGTCCAATTTATCAGTTCGCCTGTCATATTTTTTAATCAAATGTGGTTTTGTCTCGTTTGATTCTTGATCAACATGTAGGTGTATTTTTTTACATTTCTGCTTCCATAAATTTAAAGTGGATTTAGGCGTTGACGTGTCTTTTGGATCATTAAGTTTGAAAGCCTTTTTTCTATTATCCTCGCTCTTAATAAGTTCTAAAGCAGTTAGTAATAAATTTTTTACATTGGCTCGTCGGACTTCTTCGAATGTTGCGTGCGAAGTTTTGTTAGAATATTTATTTCTTCCATCGCCAATGCTGCTTAATAAGATGTCCTCCTTTTGTTTGTATGTACCAATCAACTCTGTGTCGTGTAAACTACTTTTCCTGTTCCACTTCAATTTGGAGATTTTTGTTTTAACTTTAGTTGTGCTCATTGATTTTGATTTCATTGCCGTTCTCAGTGTAGATTTTGAAGGGTTCTTCGTTTTTTTCATTTCATATCGATTATAATTTCGCTCTTTTACCAAACGTGTTTTAGAATAATCCTGGGGCATGTATTTTCCTGACATATACAATTTAAGGCTTGGTGAAACTCGTTTTTTGTTATTAATAACACCATATTTTGAGGATTTTAATGCCAGCCGCCGTTTTTTTGTGCGTTTATTACGTTTGAGCTGATCAATCTTACCGAAGACGCAGGAATCAGATCGACATTCACTAGTGTTGTTTTTATTAAAAGATCTGGTCTTGGTAACATGCATAATCACTGATTTACTAGGGCCAAACGCAGGACGTTTAACTTTATGCATTCTTGTTGATTTTAAATTTTGTTTTTTAGCATTTTCATTGGATTCAGTAATTGAATCAATCATGTTGAAAATTTTTGATATCTTTTTTATTTACGTTAATTCATTAATAGTATAATGCTTGACGAAGTATTAGTTTAATTAAAGTTGTGAAATTTCATCAATACCAAGATTTTGTTTCATCATCGTCTCTAGAGATATCCTTTCATAGAATTTGTTATCCACTGGCCTTCTGAAAACAGTAATAAGGAAGTATATATATGTTACATTGTTTTTTACATGCCTAAGTTAGGTGAAAGCTTACTATTTATTTTTAACCAGTGACCCGCCCCGACTTCGCGCGGGTGTAATTTACTAATGAAATAAAAGAAGAACTGAGCTTAGAAAAATCAAAAGAAAAAAACATACAAAGCTTGTCTTGTCAATTACGGACACGAAGCAATAATACGGACATTAATTTTATTGAAGTAATAATCTGATATTCTATCTACCTATATAATTCTACCTGCTACTAAGAATAAGAATAAATTTATTGAACCATTCCATTGTTACAAATATTTTCATCCCAACTTAACGCTATGTTAGAATCGTAACAAGTAAAATTTCAACATATTTTGAAAACAGAGGTCCCCAAACAAGGCTGCGCCTGCATCTTGGGGGCCGGCGTTGCATTAACAAATTAAAACAGATAATTAGTTCATGTGTTAGTTAACAAGGTCAGTAGGTATATGAGGAATACTTTTTTTTACAAAAAACAAAAAGATACAAAAAAGAATTCTAATGTTTAATGGCGTGTTCTGCCCTACTAAGTGCAAAAGCGGTATCTCAAAAAAAATCGTAAAATTGATTTTTATGCCATCGGATAGCTTTAAAAAATACGCATCTAATGAACTAAGCCTTTTAGCGCTATCTTGTTCAAAACATATAAAATTACCCTTAAGAAAGATATCTCAGTTTTACCTTAAATCACTAAGGGTATTAGAGGTATATCAATTTTACGTAGGCAAACAGCCGTATATTGCCTATCACTGAGAGCATAATCGGCAATAAAATTTTGAAAGTCAAGTTTTGCCACCACCAAAGAAGAAAACTGCAATGGAAGGCATTTCTAAAACCAAAAAAGAAAATATTTTGAAAAGATTTCAAAATATTTTCCTCAAAACAGAATGTCCTTTTGGAGAGAACTCCCTACTTTTCACTAGATTAATTTCATAGAATCCGTTTTTTCTTCAAATATTTTTTTATGCCATTATAAATTTGAATTATAAAAGACTTAATCAATATATTTTGATCGTTTTTTTTCTTCAAATAATACATATTTTATTCGATAGAAAATTCATATTTTTTTGTATACGTACATGTAGGAGAAAAGCTAACGAAAAAGCGGTAACTCAAATTTAAATTGTATAATAAAATTTGATATTATATTTAATTGTATATTACTAAGCGGTGTAGCAGTATCTCATGAAAAAGGTATATTCACATACTTTTTTGATATTTTAACTATTGTAGTAACAAATAGATCCAATACAATATATAAATTCTTATTAGTAAGTAAAAAAGTCAATATATAAAGTAAAAAAAAGATTTTTTTACAAAACCCAATTATCTCGAAACTCGCTTTCATTAAGATACCGCTTTTACGCTTCGTTGGGCAGTGTTAGAGTGTGTGTGTCTTTGTGTGCGTGGTGTGTAGGTGTACGGATTATTTGCAGTTATTTTATGTTTTACAGTTTTATTAAATTAAAATTTCTTCCGTCAAGGCGATGGGAAGCATGTCACTCGAGTGTTCATCTACTTCTAGCTGTTTGCGATTAGATAGGTAACTCGTGAACCAATCAAGTGCAGTCCCTCGTATACCTGCGCATTCTAGTTTTCTCAGAAGAAGTTCAATCGATATTGTATCGAAGGCCTTTGCCAGATCTAAAAAATCTTCCATGCAACTAAGTTAGTCAGTAACGTAGCCGCATCTTCAGTTGACCTTCCTTGCCGGAATCCGAACTGTTTGTCTGATATCAACTTGTGTTTTTCGAAAAAGTTCACTAGCCTGTACTTTGGTTTGGACAGAATGGACAAAAGTGCGATTGGTCGGAAATTTTCAGGTAAGTCTGTGGGGACGCTTTTGTATATTGGTCTAACGGAAGCGACCTTCCAGCACTCCGGAAAGGTTCCAGATTCTAAACTTAAATTAAAAATGTGGGTGAGTGGCTTGAGGATTGCATTTTTAATTTTATTATAAATCTTGTAGCGATACCATCAAGTCCTGGTGCGATGTTCATTTTAAGTTGATGATTATATTTAGTTATTTCTTCTTCGTCTGTCGGGTGAAGGAAAAATGAGTGTAGGAAGTTTTCACGAGGTTTTTTATTTTTTGACTAGGGATCCTCGAGTCTCAGAAATTCGTGATAATATTTGATCAGATAGGTTTTTTCCAATCGAGGTGAAGTAGCGATGTACCCCGACCCTTGAAGGTGTCAGGAGGGGTCGTGGGTGCGTAGCAGCACGGTTCGGGGAGATCGTAGTGGTGGGAGTATACTTCTCCCCGAGCCGAACTCTCGCCGAGTTCCACAACTCTCTTGCAGAGTTAAGTGTTGTCGTCGGAAACCATTCCCTCCCCGTGCTTGTCCTCGGGGACTTCAATGCCAAGAACTTGGCTTGGGGTTCTCGTTGTACAGACGTGCGGGGAAGGATGGTGGAGGACTGGGCTCTGGAGAAGGGCCTGGATGCGGGGCGAGTCGGTGGTAGGTGGACATTTCGTTCGCTAGCCGCGCTCTGTCACCGCGTGTCGGTGATTGGCGTCTCATAGAGGGGGTGGAGACCTATTCTGACCACCGGTACATCCGGTTCGATGTCTTCACGCAGACCTCAAGCGCGCCGGTCCAACAGGGCCCGAGTGGTCCGCGTTGGGCGCTGAAGCAGCTGGACCGGGAGCTCCTCCTGGAGGCCTTGATCGTGCAGGCCTGGGTGACATCACCGGACAAGCCTGCCAACATTAATAATGAGGCAGGGTGGTTCCAGGAGGCCATGTCCGACATCTGCGACGTGGCAATGCCCCGTGTTCGGCCAAGAAGCGCCCGGCGTCAGGTGTATTGGTGGTCGCGAGAGCTGACGTCGCTGCGCGAGGCGTGCGTGGCTGCGCGGCACCTGTACACCAGGCATCGCAGGCTCCGCATCCGCCCACCGGATGCGGCAGCCATTGAGGCGGAGCTATATGAAGGGTACAGAGCGCCGAAGACCGCTCTCCGCGAGGCCGTCCTGCGGGCCAGTGATCTGGCCCGCGAGGAGATGCTGGGGACTCTCGACAGAGATCCATGGGGGCGCCCTTACAAGATGGTGCGGGATAAGCTCCGCACCTGGGCCCCCCCACTGACGCAGAGTCTCCGGCCAGAGCACATGGAGGACGTGGTGAGCACTCTGTTCCCTTCGCGAGGGGAACACCCATCCGGAAGCGGACCAACAAGACGACGACGACAACGCTCCGGAAGCGACTGGGGTAGACCTGAGAGTGGCGGAACGCAGGCTTAGTGCCAAAAATACCGCCCCGGGACCCTTGGAGAGAGGCCAGTTCCCGCTTCGTTGGAAGATGGGGAAGCTGGTCCTCTGGCCCGTGGTGCTGCCCGACGAGGTGGAGGCCGGGGGCCGGCCACCGTAGGCGCGAGCCTGTGGACGGTGGGCTATGGGGTAGCTCGCCGTCCGTCCGTCTCATGACGACAGGCCGTGTCGACGGCGCGTTCGTGTTCCACGCGCGCTTCAAAGAGAGTCAGCAAAAAGGAAGGGGTCCGTAAGGACCGATGCCTGTCGGGTTTGCGGGACTGTTCGAAAGAGATACCGTGGCCCCGGAACACAAAGGTCGATGAAGGAACATGGATGGGTTTTAGTCAGTAAAAGTCTGACACTCCCTCCTGCTCCGCCCAGAGCGGGAGGAGTCATTTGATGATTTCCCATCCGAAAAAAAAGAAAAAAAGAAGGTGAAAAAAAAAGGTGAAAAAAAAGGTGAAGTAGCGATTGCAGTTGCTATCCCCGAATTGGAAATTAGTTGGGATGAGTCACTTCTTTGACTATCTGGGCAATATATTGACTTGAGAGTGATCCATAGTTTTGCGGGTCCTTTCGGCTTTTAGTTATTAGTTGGCTATTGTGCTCTGTTTTTAGGTTATGTAAAAGGTTTTTGCAAAAAATCCTGTACCTAGTGTAATACAGTCTTTTAATTTCATCGTCTGGGAGGCTTGATGAAGATTGTCTCGGTGCTTAATGCACCTCATAAGACCAGGATTGATCCAGGATTTAGATTGAATCTACTTCTGCTTATTTTAACTTTGTGCGTGTGTTTGATTCTTAGGAAGAGTGTCTTAAACGAGTTGGTATAGTTAGAATTGAGGATATTAATCTTCAATTCTAACTGTACCAATTCCTATTTAAACTGTTATCACTAACCTAAGAATTAAAAAACACACGCACAAAGTTAAAATAGTCATTCGTAGGCTCCTTTGCGATTGCGTCATCGTCAGTTCTGTTTGTCCATTGGGATCTTGTATGAGATTGAGTGCCAATATTTTTTTGCGAAATGACAGTCAGAACTATATCGTGATCTATTATCGAGCATTTGTCGATTATTCCTTCGGATCTGTATCTTGATTTAACAATGATGTGATCAAGACAAGAATGGCCCCTGGCTGGTTCAGTGATAGCAGGTAGAAGACCATGTAACGCCTCCAAGCTCAAGTATTCAGCATGATTTGAGATAGTGGTATTAATTATTCGATGTCTCTGGTCTCCGGCTACAACAATAGTTGCATAATTATCTTTTTATATGAGTAAAAGCAATATCTAGGGTTGCAATGAAGTTATTTAGATTTAAGAAAGATGGCGACCTATGAATTCCTATAACAGCTACTTCGTTGGGGTTCGTTGTCTAGGACAAGTATGTACGTATATACCTGTCAGCTTCTGCAATGAATGATTCTATCACTTTTATATTTCTACTCGTTTTGGTGTAAATTATGACATTTTTGTTCGATTGTGAGTGAGAGAGAGAAACAGAATAACCTGGCAGTGGCTCCAAAATTGTCCTTTCACTTAACCAACATTCTGTCAAAACAATAGCATCAAAGCAAGCGTCTAGTCGATTAGAAGCTATGCAAAAATTATCAAAGTTACGTTGGTAACTTCTTATATAAACGAAAGTATTTTACAGATATTATTTTTTGATTTAATTTCCCTACGTCTTCTGATTGGTTGCATGTGTGACAAGCTATATTTACGTTTTCGTCTTTATTCTTTATAACATCAAGTAAAGCCATGGCTATAAGCTTATATTATGTTGTTAAAAGCACAGCATTTCTTAGCATTAAGTGTACAAACTAAGTCTGTGTTATGATATGATAGATAGGCTCCGTTCCCATTGTGTCGTGACGATTAATTTAACATTGGTTTTTAGTTGGCAAAAGTCGTGGGCGACAGTAATCGCATCTTCCTTTATGTGAACACCTCCATTTAAATATACAAGCCACCACACACACACACACACACACTGAACACAACACACACACACTGAGCAGTGTACACTTGATTATCTGTCGTCACGACTTAGTGGGAACGGCGCCTAAGCTATACTTCACATTTTTTTTTAATGAATATTAAAAACCGATATTTACGGGCAGGAGTAAGATGAAGAGCATTTCTTTGAACACAGGCTCTATAATTTCACGAAGACACTTGAAATACAATCATAGATTATCCATGAATTTTGGAATGGAAAATAAATTCAGATATTGTTATCATGTAAATAATATAGAGATAAAAAGTATATTTAGATCTGAAATCAGCAGGAAAACATGTTAATTTCTGTTATTTCCGATACGACTACAAATCGATTGAAATATTACTTACCAAATTAAAAACTAAATTTATTCGTTAAATGCTGATGCATGGTTTCAAACGTAGTCGTATCTAATATGACTAGTCGCCGGTTTCTTCGTGCAGTAAAATAGAACATAATATTATTAAAAATAAATAAATCGTCTTCCTTACGATATATGCTTACCGCTTACCATATTATTAAAAACGTGGCGATGTCAAACGTGACAGTCAGGGGGGGGAAACAAATAGTTTTGGTTGCGCCGCATCTAAATATTGGGTTCTGAAGTTTTTTGATGGGGAATTTTCTACTGACGTTTGTCACAACGCTTCAATATAAATCAATAGATGGCGCTGATCAGCTTTAGGAATATTTTTTTTAAGCGGCATTCTAGTAAAATTTTATGAATAATAATTTACTACGTATTATATTATAGGTCAATGGTAAAAGCTTTAAACAGAGCAAAAAAAACTCTCCTAGACACATGTCAAACTCATTGTTTAGTAATAGTACATTACTGCAGAATCCAGTAAGTAAGCCTTCTAGGCCAAGTATGAGTTAATAATACGAGGCCAGGACGGCTTTCTTACTGGTTGAGGTTTGTATAATGCTTTTCTCAAAAATGAACGAAAGTTTAACAACAAATTCGTTTAATTAATATTGAAGGCTACATTCATATTAGGGCAATTACTGATAGATATTGTGACTGATTTACCGGGGGCATTTATATTTGTTTGTTATACATCTTGATTAACGGACTCTTGGCTGGCAGTAAATGTCAATTATTGTTTTTAAAACTCCATGTTAATTTTAGAATGGAAAGTTTTATTCCAACATGATTTATAAACTGAAATTACTAAATACAAACATAAAATCCCACACTATACTTCTACTACATTACTAAGTAAGAAACGCAACGTGCATACTTTTTCTGCGTCGCGTTAAGTGTCACAGACTATAAAATGGCTGTATTAGGCTCCAAAAATATATGTATCTCATAAAATGTCATACTAAAAAGAGAAATAGAATATAATAATAGAATATATTTGGAGCCTCCCTCCTATAACCATGTTACAATGGCTAAACTCTAATCTGTGTCTGGTACAATGTTTTTTTTTCTAAACAGATCTAAAGAGGATGACCTACTGTCCAGTAATAGTACATTACTGCAGAATCCAGTAAGTAAGCCTTCCTGGCCAAGTATGAGTTAACCGGACCGAACCGCAGGTGAGGTCCGGTTATATACGAGGCCAGGATGGCTTTCTTACTGGTTGAGGTTTGTATAATACTTTTCTCAAAAATGAAAGAAAGTTTAACAACAAATTCGTTTAAACACAATTGTCGCAATTGAATGTGAAATCCCGCCAGTCGTTGTTTTTTTTTAATACAAAGTTTGCGTTTAGTTTTGGAAATTGTTCTATTTTTACGTTACATGAATGTCTTAGTAAAAAAGTGTAAATTATTGTTTTTGAAACTCCATGTTAATTTTAGAATGGAAAGTCTTAATCCAACATCATTTATAAACTGAAATTACTAAATACAAACATAAAATCCCACACTATACTTCTAACACATTACTAAGTACAAAACGCAACGCATACTTTTTCTGCGTCGCGTTATGTGTCACAGACTATAAAATGGCTGTAATATATGTATCTCATAAAATGTCATGCCAAAAAGAGACAGATATATATTGGGAGCCTTTTCTAAGCAGATCCAAAGAGGATGACAACTGTCCAGTAAGTAAATTACATACTTGGTTCTCTATTGTATTACCTAACTTTTTTATTCATAATTTAAAGTGCCATAACTTTTTTTGTCCTAATCGTCATTTGTCCGAATAATAACTTACCCGAACTTAATATCACATAATATCACATGCCATAAAATTGAAATTCCTAAATACAATATGCTCTAAACCCGTTTGTCATAAATATTACAATCAATAATATACAAAACACTTAAAATCGTTTTCAATAATAGTTATGAATCCTAAATTAAAAAAAAAAAAATGTTTAGATCTTAATAATATTTTTAAAACAAACCGGTATGTTCCCAGACGTTCCCAAAAGGGAACAGAACATTGTTATTTTAATTGTGTCTGTAATTATGGGTACCTACAGTAAAGTAAGTATTACTTAGCTTTTGCTATTATTTTAATTGTGTCTGTAATTACGGGTACCTACAGTAAAGTAAGTATTACTTAGCTTTTGCTATGCTATGAACTTCTCTCAACACAACACATTTTTATACAATATTGCTCTTATGAAATTTGTAAGAATTAAAAAGTAGAACCATCATATCGCAGAAAGTTCATTTAGAATCTTCTTTTGTTTTGGCATACATTTCATATATGTAGTCACTAAGAGGCAGAAAATCAATCAATCAAACCATCATCTGCCTAGCCTTTTCCCAACTATGTTGGGGTCGGCTTCCAGTCTAACCGGATGCAGCTGAATACCAGTATTTTACATGGTGCGACTGCCTATCTGACCTCCACAACCCAGTTAGTACCGGGTAATACGATACCCCTTGGTAAGACTGGTTGTCAGACTTTTTGGGCCACTGACTACCTAACGACTGTCAAAGATCTACAAATGACAGCCGGGACCAACGGCTTAACGTGCTTTCCGAGGCACGGAGGAAACTCGGTATGTAATGGGCGGTCACCCATCCACAGACCAACCTAGGCAAGCACGGCTTAACCTAACGATCGACCCGAGCGGCTGTTATTATTTAGCCACGAGCTCCTCAATCAATCAATCAATCAAACCGTCAATCATTATAAAACAGTTGAGTGTGAACATAATTATGTGGATTTTATTTTTCCCTGTAATAAGTATGCAATCATGCAGCAAGCATGCAGCAAGCATGCAGCAAGCAAGCAGCAAGCATGCAGCAATCATGCAGCAAGCATGCAGCAAGCATGCAACAAGCTTGCAGCAACCATGCAAGCACGCATACAGTATGCAAGCAACCATGCAAGCAACAAGCTTGCAGCAACCATGCAAGCACGCATACAGTATGCAAGCAAGCATGCAGCATGCAAGCGAGCAAGCAACATGCAGCAGGCATAGTTTCTGTCACGGCTCCGGCGCTGCGGAGCTCCGGCGGTCCCACGCGAGCTTATCGTCGCAGATGTGTTTAACGCTCACCACCGCAGCTTCGGCTTGCTGGCCGGCCAGCCTCAGCAGCGGCGGCGAGTGTTACAACCACCTGCTCCTCAACTCGCGGGCCGCCTCGCCCCTCCGCGCCTACGCGATTTTAAATTACACTCTAGGGGTAGGGCAGACAAGACTGCGTGGGGTCGGATTTACAGCGATTCGTTTCTGTCACTAAAACCTAATTTTTAGCAAATGTTTTAGGACCAAAAATTGTATTACACTTATATGGACTTTAGGAATAATACACATTATATAATATAATACTTAGGATAATTGACTTTATGGCATATACAATTAGAAGATTCAATTATTATAGTATTCGATATTATGACAGAACAGTTTTAGAAATAAAGATAATTATGTAAAACAAAATTTCGGGATTTTGAACATTATGGTAACTGAAGTTTATAGCAAACGTTTTATGGATAATGATTTTCGGACAAAAATTTTTAGGAGATATAAGGGAGTACCTACATACTTACTTACTGGACAGTTGGGAGATTCCAAATTTAAAATCTCGCTTCTTACTGGACAGTTGTGAATAAGTCTCCGGTAGAGTTCACTTTCTGGATACTTTTTAGAGATGTTATGGCAACATTACATACTAACATTATAACATTATACTAACATTATATACTGTAATGTTGCCATAACATCTCTAAAAAGTATCCAGAAAGTGAACGCTACCGGAGACTTATTCACAACTGTCCGGTAAGAATTTAAATTTGGAATCTCCAACTGTCCAGTAAGTAAGTATGTAATTTACTTACTGGACAGTAGGTCATCCTCTTTGGATCTGCTTAGAAAAGGCTCCCAATATAATATATCTATCTCTCTTTTTGGTATGACATTTTATGAGATACATATATTACAGCCATTTTATAGTCTGTGACACTTAACGCGACGCAGAAAAAGTATGCGTTGCGTTTTGTACTTAGTAATGTGTTAGAAGTATAGTGTGGGATTTTATGTTTGTATTTAGTCATTTCAGTGTATAAATCACGTTGGATTAAAACTTTCTATTCTAAAATTAACATAGAATTTCAAAAACAATAATTTACATTTTTTTACTAAAACATTCATGTAATGTAAAAATAGAACAATTTCCAAAACTAAACGCAAACTTTGTATTAAAAAAAACAACGACTGGCGGTATTTCACATTCAGTTGTGTTTAAACGAATTTGTTGTTAAACTTTCTTTCATTTTTGAGAAAGTATTATACAAACCTCAACCAGTAAGGAAGCCATCCTGGCCTCGTATATAACCGGACCTCACCTGCGGTTCGATCCGGTTAACTCATACTTGGCCAGGAAGGCTTACTTACTGGATTCTGCAGTAATGTACTATACACAGTTACATACTGGACAGTAGGAGATTCCAAATTTAAAATCTCGCTACTTACTGGACAGTGTCTCCGGTAGAGTTCACTTCTGGATACTTTTTAGAGATTTTATGGCAACATTACATACCATTTTTTAAACAAATTTATTTATTATTCATTGTTGTATTTAAAGTGAGAACAGTAAAGAACCTTTTTTCTGTCAAACATTTTTAACCTAAAAAGTCTACTGTTCTTTTGCATCACTGAACTGAACTACAAGTTTTTGCATGGTTTTTGCTATTGTTCTTCTATTTTTGCGATACGTCTAAACTCCTGGTGCGTCGAGTCGAGCTTAGGTTTCTCCGTACTTCAGTTAAGGCTTTGTGGACATAAAAATGAGCCATTTTATTATCCCCAAGGTTGATCAGCGCCATCTAGTTCGTTCATAAAAAGCACTGGAAAATTCCCCATGATATGCATGATGCTTTATGGTGACAGTGCACATTGCCACACTGCAAAACGAAGGTTACGTTTAAGGAGGTTTCACATTCTATAGTGCTATATGGTACACTTCAGCCAACATAACTGTGCAGGCGGGTAAGGGTAAACAGAACTAAAATAAATGTACCAAGTTTGACATATCGATACATTTTTGTATGACAAGCAGCGACACATCTTGGACTGTACACTTAAAATGGTCGTACTGGCCCACAGGGTTTCGCCAGTCGCCATCTTTTTTTCCTATACCTAAAGGCTGCTTTACGCCGCCGAGGCAACACTGTGCGGCATTGGTGCATGCTACATATTGTGGCATGCGTTGTCTTGTGGTATGCTACAAATAACCAACATACCAATGTATGTTGGTTATTGATAGGTATGCGGCAATTGCGGTATGCGGCAGCTTATTTTACGCCGAGGCAACATCGTGTAAAATTTAATTTTTTTATTGAATTGTTTTAGTCTACCAACTTGATTGATCGAGGGGACAAGACACCGTAGAATATGGCTGATGAAGTAACTTTAGCAGCATGACGTCAGGTGTTGCCATGCCGCACGATTCTTGCCACAATGTGCAACAATTTAAATTATTGTAGCATGTGGCCTTGTAGCATGCCGCAACACCGCACAGTGTTGCCCCGGTATAAAGCAGCCTCTAAGGAACGAAAGTGCAAAACTTATGGGTGTTGAGATAAAAGTGTAAAGCTGCTACACAGGCGCGTTTCTGCGTCCTAAATACTTATTATTATTATAAGCCTATATTGTCCCACTGCAGGGCAAAGGCCTCCCTTCCCTCGTTCCACATTTCTTAATACTTAATGTACTAAAAACTCATATCGCAGGACACATAAACGCGGAAACGCAGAAACGCAAAAACGCGCCCCTGTGTGGGCAGCCTTAATATCTCTCTCTATAGGCCTTATTACATTACACGATTTATCAGACCCTGCCCGCAGGGACAGGGAAGTGTGATAAGAAACAGGGATTCAGGGTCCCTAAATAATAAGCGGCGCCCTGCCTGAGGCAGGACACACGATCGACAGGGCCCGATAAATCATGTAATGTAATAGGCCCCAGCTGTCATTTGTAGATCTTTGACAGTCGTTACAGGTAGTCAGTGGCCCGAGTCTGACAACCAGTCTTACCAAAGGCTATCGTATTACCCAGTACTAACGGGGTTGTTGAGGTCAGATAGGCAGTCGCTCCATGTAAAATACTGGAATTCAGCTACACCCAGTTAGGCTGTAAGCCGACACTAACATAGTTGGGAAAAGGCTCGGCAGGTAATGATGATGAAGATACGAGAGTGCGCCGTGGTTTCCATAGCGCGTATATAGCCTTATTCAGAACTATTGCTTCCATCTTGTTTTTTTAATACAATAGGCTAGTTTCCACCATCAATAAATTGCAAATCTATTTAGTCAGTATTGGAAAATAATGGACACGTATATTTTGTTTTTGTAAATCAATGAATATTGACAAAGGTAAAACGCATCAAAACTCGGGATTTTGTATTTGTATTTTTTTGTATTTTGTCACAAGCCCCCCCGGCTTGTGACAAAATACAAAAAAATACAAATACAAAATCTTTATTTCTTTACCAAAAACTTTTACATTAGTTGGTGATTGGAGCCTCCTTTTAAGCAAGTAGGTAATGCCTGTGTTAGGAGACTCCGCTCTCCGGGGTTGCGGGACTGTTCGAAAGAGATACCGTGGCCCCGGAACACAAAGGGCCATGAAGGAACACGGATGGGTTTTAGTCAGTAAAAGTCTGATACGCCCTCATGCTCCGCCCAGAGCGGGAGAAGTCATTTGATGATTTCCCATCCGAAAAAAAAAGGAGACTCCGCTCTTCCACAGCAATATACAATGTATTTAGATATAAACATTGTTTGTGTGTGTGTGTGTGTGTGTGTTTGTGTGTGTTGTGTATGTGAGTGTGTGTGGGGGATGGGTGTTTCATTTTGTGTATTGCAATAGTGCCTCAGTATCTGTGTAATTTAATGTCTTTATCCAATTCGTTAGAATTTTTTTGCATTCGTGTAATTGTTTATTGTGAACATTATATCTTTTTATTTATTCTATTATAAAGTTGGCATGATAGTTTGTTGTATTGAATGGCAGCAAATTTTGTTTTAGTTTGAGGAACCTGTGCTATGAGATCTTTCCGTCTTCGTGTTATTGCAGTTTGATCATATGGTTGATTTTTTATGTTTTTTAAGAACGGTATATAAATGATGTATAACTTTCTAACAGAAAGCAGTCCACTATCCTGATAGAGACTTTCAGTAGGATATGTAGTCTTTTTGAAATACATTATTTTTATTACGGCACGCTGTCGTCGTTCAACATGTATAAACTTAGATTTTGCTGCGCCGCCCCATATTATGATACAGTAGGCTATATCAGATTGTGCTAGAGAGATATATATTTCATTTAATAAATTTCTGTGAGAGCCTGATTTCTTTTTAGGGTTCCGTACCCAAAGGGTAAAAATGGAACCCTATTACTAAGACTTCGCTGTCTGTCCGTCTGTCTGTCCGTCTGTCCGTCTGTCTGTCACCAGGCTGTATCTCATGAACCGTGACAGCTAGACAGTTGAAATTTTCACAGATGATGTATTTCTGTTGCCGCTATAACAACAAATACTAAAAACAGAATAAAATTAATATTTAAGGGGGGCTCCCATACAACAAACGTGATTTTTTGCCGTTTTGTCTAATGTATAGATAATGGTACGGAACCCTTCGTGCGCGAGTCCGACTCGCACTTGGCCGGTTTTTATATTTATGGGCGCAATATATCTTAAAGTTTTAAAAATCCATCCTAAATCCGTCCAGTAACGTGTTCTATATACTTATATGAGAGTACCATGACAATCATGACGTGTAAAAGTGTTTGTAAAAACCTACTTGCAAAATAAACATCATTTATCATTATCATTTAATCTGTGGTCAATAATTATACCTAGATATTTTGTTTTGAGAACTTTTTTAATTATGGGACAAGCGCAATTGTTATTCTTAGCTTTATCACAAGAGTGTACTTTAATGTTGAATTCTCCATCTGGTTGTGTATTTTTATATATGGACTTCTCCATATGATATGAAATTGGTTTTCGCAGTATTTAACGTAAGAAGGTTGTTATCGAGCCAAGTCGCAATTTGGAACATTCCTGTCTCTGTCTTATCTTTAACATCAGACCAACTGTGCCCATAGAAGACAATAGCAGTGTCGTCAGCGTATGAGAATTTATTTGCGTTTTCCACTTTTAGGTTACAAAGATCGTTAATGTAGGCTAGGAATAACGTGGGACCCAGAACACTACCCTGCGGTACTCCGAACGACACATCACTATCATCACTAATATATCCTCCAATCTTTACCCTCTGTTTCCTGCCTGTAAGATAGTCTTTAAAAAAATTGAGAGGAGTTTATTCCCAGTTTTTCTAGTTTAGTCACAAGGGTGGGAACGGAAACGGTGTCAAAAGCTTTTTTTAGGTCTAGAAATACCGTCAGGCATTTCTTCCCTCTATCTAAATGATCGGTTACTAGCGAGGTGAGGGCACCAACTAAATCCTCGGTGGACACTCCCTACCTAAAGCCAAATTGTGTTGAAGATATAATTTTAAACTTATTTAAATAATTTACTAATCTAGTGTTGGTTAATTTTTCTATAACTTTAGACAGGGATGGCAACACCGAGATAGGTCTATAATTATTGACATCGCTTCCGTTCCCTCCCTTGTGGACTGGAGTAATAACAGATTGTTTCAGGGGGCCTGGAAATACTCCGTTTCTGAAACAGAGGTTAGCTAGATGGGCAATAACAGGGGCGAGTTCTTTATTACAGTATTTTAGGAATATTGTTGAAATACCATCCCAGCCAGGGGCACTATCCGCCTTCAAGTTCCTTATGATTCCCTCTACTTCCTCTGTGTCAGTATCTAAGAGCACGAATTTATTTGTGTATGTAAATTGTTTAGTTGGAGATCAGGACTGTTATTATTTGTAGGTTGTATTTGTTGAGCTAATTCTTTTCCGATATTCGCGAAATAGTTGTTAACGTAGTTTACTGACTCAGTCGGAGTAGGCTTGATATTTAGTAATTCTGTACTTGGATTTTTTTGTTTTATTGGTATAAGTAATTGATTTTATATTTTTCCATAATAATTTCGTGTTGGCGACTGAGTTAGCCAGCAATTCTCTTTCATACTTTCTTTTAATTTTTTTAATAAGGTTGTTACAGTGGCAGTGGTTTCTGTATCGGCTATACCTATGTGATTTTTAGAATTTCGTTATGTGGGTCAGCCCGTGAGTTTTTTTGGAGTTTATTACGATTCTTTATACAGCGGAGTATTCCCGGGGTTATCCACGGTTTGATGATACGTTTGTTGTTGGGAATATTTCTTATTGTTCGAGGTTCGAGGTTTTGTTATGAGACCGTAAGTACTAGAAATCTGTAATTTTGTAGGGGTGTGTGTATATCAATGAGGGATTTTCTTTTTAGCTCTTCCCTAGTCGCTGGATAGATGGCGCTAGGATTTAGTATGATAATGCAAGGAATGGAACCTAAAAAACTGATTTTAACAAAACGCGAGAAAACTAGGTTTTATTCGGAAGGTTAAGCAAATGAAAGTGGCAGTCAACGAGAGTATCTGACGTGACACAATGTTTTTTTTTTCAAGCGTTTTGGCTTTGGCACCAACTATCATAGTAAATTCAACGCCACCTATAGAGTTCTTGGAAACTAAGTTCTTTTTTAATTCCTCAAAAAGAAAACCTCTCATTACGCCGACAAAGCGGTAAAATATAATTTTGGAAATTTTTTTTAGGGTAGCTCCCCTACATGTGAAGTGGGGATGGTTTGTTCTTTTTTTTTTGTTCTAACTTCTTCCATCGTTTCTTAGGGTCTTTATCAGCCATAATAATAATACAGTTCTTCGTAGACTAGCATTCCAATAGCTTAACAGCAAGCTTTGCTGTGCCCAACTTCATAAATCTTGCCATAATTCTTTCAGTTGTCGAGTTTAAACCCATACTTGCGAAGTCTCTGCGCATGGTTTTCGCTGCTGCACCGGAATCAGTCATAGCGTCCTGATAGTCAGTGATAGCGTCTCTTGGATGTACAAGACTTCTAAATATATGAGTCATAATAAAAACAAAGGCAGCAACATCATTTTTTTTTAATTTTGGCAACTTTTAATGCAGTATTGTAGTATTCCGTCAATTTTACTTGACCGAATATTAATATCGTAACAAAACCAGCATCATTCTAAACAAAATAGATGTTCTAAATTGAGATTGGTAGCAAAACCAGCAACATGCCTTCGTAGTTGCGGCATAGACAGCAACTTCCATCTTTGACAAATCAGTCGTCATTATTTGAACCAATTAAAAGCAACATCCAATTAAAAATGGCGCAAAAGCAGTGATCCACACACTGGATGCAAAAACAGCAACATCCTAAATGTATCACCCTATTTCAGTAAATGTAATCTTTATTAGAGAATTCTGTTTTAAAATATGTGATAAGAATCACATATTTTAAAACAGAATTCTCTCATTAGTTCATCATCATTAGTTATCTATGCTCGCAACTTATTATAACTAAAAACTGCTACATACAACGTAAACAAAAAAAAACGTCTACTGCCTTTTCAGGAAAAGTGTATGTTGCTGCCTTTGCTTATATGTGACACTTTTGGCTCGAAGGCATTTTGCGACATTGCAAGTGTCGCAAAATGCCTTCGAGCCAAAAGTGCCTAAATCGATTAATAATTCTGCTATCATAGAAATATCCCCCACGTTATCGTTCTTCCTGATTGATTTCATTTCTGTTTTATATTTTTTTTTTCTAAATTTTTCTTCTAATTTACGTTCCTTCTCACGCTCTTTCTTTCGTTGCTTTCTGGTACACTTTCTCTTTCAATTTAGCTTGTTTTTTCAAGTCTTTAACATGTTCCTCCTGTCGCGCTTCTCTGAAGAGTACATCGGGCCTGTTTGAGGACTCTTCTGCACATATGGGACTGCCACAAACACATTTTTTTATCTTTGGGGGTATGAAGAACAGGGTGTAAAGCGAGAGGAGGATCCTCCGACCAGACGTGGTTATGTCTGGTGGGCTACTGCCCGACAGTTGTTGTCGGGTTCTCGTATATAGGGAACGTGCAAAACGACGGTGCTGCCGACTGGCGTCGCCAATCCGAATCTTGTACTCTATTAATACTTGACATTGACATGTAAAACAAGTAAACAGAATTAATTTTATTATTGTAAATTATTATTCTAGCTAATCATAATGCATTGTTGCATTTCTGGATGTACCAATACATCCACAAAAATGAAAATTAATCAAATATCGTATAATAATAAAATTCTATTACTTTCCAAAGAATAGTACTCTCATACCATGTCTATGTGAAAAACGCAAAATATGGATAAATGCAGTAAGAAAAATATTTGAAAACAATTTGTTTTTGTTACACTCTGCATTGAAAAAGTTCAATGGCCTTCAAAATCAACCGTCCAAGCAAACATGCCAGTACCATTTAAACTTCAGCGAACACATAATTATATTAGACTGCACTGAAGTTCAAACCGAATATTCCTCAACAGTCTCCACATGAACTCAGATTATAAACATGGTTATACAACAAAGTTTTTAGTTGGCTGCACTCTTTGTGATTTCCTAAGTTTTGTATCTAAATGCTACGGAGGGCGTTCTAGTGATTGCTTATAACAAATGATTGTGGATTGATTTGTTATAGCCTGGAGATACTGTTCTCGCTGATAAAGGATTCCCTTCCATTAAAACATGTGTTGAAAATAAGAAAGTTGTTTATGCCACCATTTCTTCATGCACCACAATTTTCAGCAGAGAAAGTAGACGAAACTTACAAAATGGTCAACATTCATGTTACGCTGACGATAAATATTGATAGACCGGAACCCATGTTTTATACCTTTTAACATAATCAAAAATAATATTTTTGAAGAGATAATTTGCGTGAGAACTGATAAGTTTCCTTTACTGTCCGCATAGTGTCTCTTTTGTCGTTTAGTGCTGCCACCTATAGTTCCTGCACGTTCCCTATAGTCGTCTTAAGTCGCGGATAACTCTGCTTGCGCGATGTAGGAATTGACAGTTTTTAGTTCATCGCTCGTGTCATAGATGGCGCTGTAGTACTTTTTGTTGATGTTGCTTTTTGTAGTGCCGCTACAAATCTGACACCCATTTTCGCCAGGGGCCTTTGTTCTCGTTTTATTTTATCCCAATATTTTTTAGAAACTGTACTTCCACATACGCACGGCTTTTTGATCGCAATGATTTCATTTTCATGGCTAGTGGTGCTGTCGCTACACTTTTTCCTTTCTTTAAGCAGCGGCAAACGCAACACTTACATTTGCTGCCGTGACCCAGCGCATGTTTTACATTATTGTTATTGTTACCCTGCGCATGTTAACCCTAATTACGTTAGCTGCAATCGGGGGATTGAAATGAAACCAAAGATGACTACTTAATCTATATTAGAGTAAAATAATTACATTAACTATAGCCTAAACTAGCCTAGCTCCTATTCGAAGTGTGAATATGGAATGAAGATCTTCCTGGATTCTTGTTATTAGCTGATCTTAGGTACGTGCAATGAAGTGCTTGTCTTAGCTCTTTGCTTCCGTACGGTTCCACCTTGAAATTATCGGGTGCTGAGTAGACGATTTCCGCATTGCGAGGTCGATCGCCCAGCGCCCGCACGTCATAGAGTGCAGCGTCGGCATTCAGCTGTTTCCATTACGCAGAGGCGTGTAAGTCGCGATTCGGGGTCTAGGTCGTAGGTAGCGCTGCGCGTAACACCCTAAATTGAAAATAATACATTAAAAACATTGTTTTTTGTATAATTACAATAATAAGTCAAATGACCTTTATTCACATCTCTACATATAACTAAAATAATAATAAAAAGAAGACAAAGTAAGTACTTACCTACATATACAGGGTGGAAACCTTAAGAGGGCCCTTCTCGGCCCGCCTTTCGTCAACGCGAGCATGGTCGAAAAGCTTGTTTTTTCATCCAGAGCCACAGCGGTGGTATTCTTTAAACTCCCCTGTCTTACCTAACCCCGAACCCGCACCACTTGCCTCCCGCGTACCTCATACCGCCTAACGCGAGGACATTGAACGAAAAATATTGTTCGAAAATTTATAAAACTATATATATATATAATATATTTATTGTTTTTGCCAAGTTTTTCTTACAAAGTAGTGGTTGGAGTTTCCTTTTAGAAAAATACACAATGAAAAATACAAAATTAAGATATAAAAAAACTAAAAGTGAGAAAGTAAATGTGCTTGTCACTGTGGGGAATGGTTCAGTGTGAGTGAGTGTATGGGGAGGGGTGTTTGAGTGAGTGTATGGGGAGGGGTGTGTGAGCGAGTGTATGATGTAATCCTGTATGTATGATGTAATCCTGTATGGGGGAGGGGTTATGTTGTGTAGGGAGAATGGATGAGTGAGTGTTGAGAATATAAGCGTGGGTCTGTGAAAGGGTGTCTTTGGTGTGCTTATGACTGCGTGAGTGCGTGGGATAGAAAATGTTCTCGGTTTGTATTTTATTTTAGCAATGCCTCCGTGTTTTCGTAGGTAAGTGGTTTAATCCAACTAGTTAGTATTTTTTTACATTCATGTTGTTTCTTGTTATGTACATAAATCTCTCTATTAAATCTATTGTACAGCTGAGCTGAGCGTTTTTTATATTGTATGCTGGCGAACTTGGTTTTCGTCTGGGGAACTACTGCTATTATGTCTTTTCTTCTTTTCAAGGTTTGGCCAGGGACATAAGGTAGGGTTTTGTGTAACTTTAGAATAGTTTTGACTATGTATAGTTTTCTCGCCGAGAGTAAGTCGCTAATTTGGAAAAGACTTCGGGTAGGATATCTAATCCTCTTATAATACATTAGTTTAATCAAAGCACGTTGTGCCCGCTCAAGATTAATAAATTTAGTCTTAGCCGCTCCCCACACCCAACCACCCACGCCCCATAGTACACTAAGACAGATTGTACCAAAGCCAAGTATATTTCGTTGAGGAGATGTCTGGGGGTTTTTGTGTTTGTAGGAGCATTTTTTGGTACAATATGCCTCAGAGTTTTGAAGATCCAGCTCAGTTTTCTAATAATATAAACTATGTAACTTGTTCAAGCTGGGGATACCACGATAATCTATGGTCAACAACAATACCCAAATATTTCGTCTGTGATACTCTGTCTAGTGTTGGACATAAACAATTATGTGCATCATCACATGTATGCACTCTTATACGGAAATCTGCACTTGGTTGTGTACGATTTGAAATACTAAAGCTTATGTAATTTGTTTTAGCTGTGTTTAATGTAAGTAGGTTAGTTATGAGCCATCTAGCTATTTGGGTCATACCAGCTTCAGCACTTAAGGCAACTTCACGCCAGGTATTCCCAGTAAAGACAACAGCAGTGTCGTCGGCATAAGAAAATACTTTTGCATTGTTGATTTTCAGATTGCAGAAGTCATTGATATAGAGCAGGAAAAGCGTAGGCCCTAGCACACTTCCCTGGGGGAATCCGAAAGTGACATCCGCGTCGAAACTTACATGTTCTCCCACTTTAACCCTCTGCTTCCTGTTTGAAAGATAGTCTCGAAAAAGTTTGAGCGGGATTCCTCTTACCCCAGCCGTTTCCAATTTGTTTATTAGGATGGGAACAGACACGGTGTCAAACGCCTTTTTTAGGTCCAGAAACAAAGTCAGACATTTACTGCCCCCATCCAGATTATCAGCTACTAGAGAACTGAGGGCAGCAACCGCATCTTCGGTTGACCTACCCTGTCTAAATCCAAACTGTGTGTTACTTAGGATATTCAATTTGTGTAGATATTTTAAGAGTCTATTATTTATTAGTTTTTCTATTATTTTAGATATAGCTGGTAAAATGGATATGGGCCTGTAGTTGTTGACTTCATCTCTGTCCCCACCCTTGTGAACCGGAATGATGATGGATTGCTTAAGAGCGCAGGGAAGACCCCCTTTGTGAAGCAGAGGTTAGCTAAGTGGGCTATGATTGGAACAACTTCATGGACAATGTATTTCAAGAATCTAGTTGTTACATTGTCCCAGCCAGGTGCACTGTCAGATTTTAAGCTCATCAAAATCCTGCCCACTTCGTTGGGATCAGTATCTAAAAGACCAAACGAGTTTACCTGTGATGGTAAATTTTCTGAATGGTAAGTATTAGAGTTATTATGTGCTGAAGGTTTAATTTTTTGGGCTAGCTCTTTACCAATGTTCGCAAAATAATCATTTAGGAAATTTACAGATTCAGCTGGACTTGGTCTAATGTGTAGTAGTTCCATGTTTAAGTTTTTAGAATTATTTGTGTAGGTTAATGTTTTAATATTTTTCCATAATAATTTGCTGTTTGTTACTGATTTTGCAAGTAGTTCTCTTTAAAACTTCCTTTTTAATTTTTTAATTAGTTTATTACAAAAGTTGCGGTACCGTCGATAAGTTACTTTTAGAACTTCATTAAAAGGATCAAGTCAGCTCGGTCTTACCTAGAGGACGGACGTGCCTCTCGCGATCGCGTGTTCTAGATATCAAAGTGCATACGCATCACAACAGTGTGGCTGATCCGTGCGTCATCAGTTCGCTCGGAGTGGTCGCGATGACCCAGATACTGTTTGTGCGAAACATGCCTGATCATCATATCATTTGTTAAGGCGAAGACATCTTTCACCGACATGGCTTCGCAAACGCAGACAATAAAATTAACTACCAATTTGGAACATGAGCTGTTTAAGTACTACAGCGAAGAAAAGGCAAAACGACAAGAATTACAATGTCAAGTAACGGAGCTAAAAACCGAAATGGAAAACCTACGGGAAATTTTGAAACACCAAAGTGATCAAGAGAAAAATAAGGCCACTGAAAAGGCTAACCAAGAAAGTTCACCCAAACCTATCGAATATGAGACGGATGAGGAGGAACTAGCCAGAGAAACGGAGTGGATTAGGATAGAAAATAAAAGAAAAAAACGGAAACTGAACCGTACGCTGACTGGGGCCTCCCAAAACAATGCTAATAAGGAACAAGGGAACATAAATCCCAAAAAAACACCAAAGCCACCCCCAATAAATGTGCAGGGTGTTAAAGATTACCAGTCATTCTATGACTCAATAGCCAGTACTCAGGGCGACACGTTCACCATAAACATGATGAACGGGGATAGCGTCAAAGTAAATGCAACCAATGAAGATGCCTACAGGGAGATTACGAAGCTACTAACTTCAAATAATTTACTCTGGCACACGTATGAGAACAAACAAACCAGACCGATACGAGTGATGGCCAAAAAGCTGCATCATACATGCCAGCCAGAAAGAATTGTAGAGTACCTGAAAAACAAGGGCTACAAAATTGAAAATGCTGTAAGTAAATTGAGTTGGAAGAAAAAAGAACCACTCAACATGTTTATGTTGACATTTGAAAAAGATGAAGATATAAACAAAGTTCATGGAATCACCAATATTCTAGGGTGCAAAGTTGAAATCCACCCACTTAGAGCATCTAAGCTAGTTCCTCAGTGCAAAAGATGCCAGGCCTATGGACACACCCAGAAGTACTGTTCGAAAGAACCAAGGTGCGTCAAGTGCACGGGCAAACACCTCACAAGAGACTGCGTGAAACCAGCACAAGATAAACCAAAATGTGTCCACTGTGGTGAGCCACATCCAGCCAACTATAGAGGGTGTATAGTAGCAAAGGAGATGCAGGTATTAAAAAGTAAATACACTAAAAAGCAAACTGCATCCCAACCAAATAAGCATACCGAACCATCAGCTACCAAAGAAGCTCATGAAAAGAAGGGAATGACCCACCAACCACCCAAGCCGTCCTCGTACTCTCAAGTAGTCAAAAACAATCAGGAGACAAGTTCGGAATCAAAGCTCGACCAAATTTTAAGTCTATTGTCAACATTTGATGAACGGCTTAAAAAACTAGAAATGAGTGCCAAAAAGGCTCCTATTCATCTGCGAAAATGATTAATAACCTCAAGATCATGGCTTGGAATGCTAATGGACTGCTACAACACCAACATGAGTTACAAGTAGTCCTAGATACAGAAAACATAGACATATGTTTAATTTCAGAATCACACTTTACACGACAATCATTTGTAAAATTTCAAGGCTACAAGATATATCATGCCCTGCATCCTGATAACGCCGCGAGGGGAGGCAGCACCGTCATAATTAGAGAAAACATACATCATTATGAACAGACCAAATGTGAAGATCAGGAAATGCAAGTGATCGGTGTAACTATTAAAATGAAAAGATACGACTCGGTTACTATAGCAGCTATATACATCCCCCCAAAATACGCACTAAAAAAAGAGCAATACAAGACAATCTTAGCTCTACTTGGAAATAGATTTATATTAGGTGGAGACTTTAATGCCAAGAATACTTATTGGGGCTCCAGACTAACTACAACAAAAGGCAGAGAGCTATTAAGTGCCATACAAGAAACCAAATCAGAGGTTCTATCAACTGGAAAACCGACATATTGGCCAACAGACTTAAGAAAAATTCCAGACTTAATTGACTTTTTTATATATAAAGGGCTATCCCCTGACTTTATAAGTGCCGAAGAAGGATTTAATATGAACTCTGATCACTCACCCATAATCTTATACACTAGTGAACATGTCAAACAGAGAGAAGGCAATCCGTTTCTCGTGAACAAGTTCACAGACTGGGAATCCTTTAAAATAGACTTAGAAAATAAAATAGACTTAAATGTATTTATAAATGATAATCACCAACTTAATTTAGAATTACGCAAATTTATTGTAGATGTCCAACAAACTGCATGGGCTAATACACCCGAGAAAAAAAGAACTGTTAAGGTTAATACTTATCCAAAAGAAATAACAGATCTGATCAGAGAAAAGAGAACCTTGAGAAAAAAGTGGCAGCGAAACAGGTTTCCCCAAGATAAGACACTGTTACATAGAATGACTAAACAAATTAGGAAGGCAATCAAGAAAGTTCGGGACGAAAATTTAACTATGCATCTTCTTCAACTGACTAATGATCGATCGACTGATTATTCACTATGGAAAGCCACAAGGAACCAAAAACAACCTATTGCTCACATACCGCCAATAAAAGAACTACATGGACAATGGGCAATAAGTAACGAACAAAAAGCATCAAGGTTTGCCCAACACTTAGAGGACACTTTTACACAAACCGAGAGCGCTGACCAAGATCTTCACTGGGAACAACTACAACAAGTAGACCAAGAGATAAAACTGGTAACACCAAAAGAAGTATCTAAAGAAATCAGAGATCACATCAGCCCGAAAAAATCCCCTGGTTATGACCTTATCACAGGGGAAATCCTAAAGAATTTGCCAAGAAAAGCCCTGGTAAAACTTACTAAGATACTCAATGCTTCTTTTAGACTAAAGCATGTTCCAGACCTATGGAAGGTTGCAGAAGTGATCATGATTCCCAAATCGGGGAAACCACCTCAAGATGCATCATCATACAGGCCAATCTCCTTGCTGCCAGTGATGTCAAAGCTTTTTGAAAAACTACTTTTAAAACGACTGAAACCTATTATAGAAAATAGTAACATTATACCAGACTATCAATTTGTATTCAGAGAAAAACATTCAACAATAGATCAGGTGCATAGAATTACAACAGTAATTGAAGAAGCTCTTGAAGATAGAAAAGTATGTACTACTGTATTTTTAGATGTAGCCCAGGCTTTTGACAAAGTTTGGCACAAGGGATTGATTTATAAACTAAGAACTATGTTGCCAAAACAGTTCGCAGATATATTAGAATCATATATAACTGGTAGAGTCTTTAGAGTAAGGCAAGAAAATGCCTATTCTGAACTAAAAGAAATAAAAGCTGGTGTACCACAAGGAAGTGTTCTAGGCCCGGTCCTGTACCTATTGTACACATGTGATATACCAGAACTAGAAAATGCAACTATTGCTACTTTTGCTGATGATACCGCAATAATGTCCACAGCATCTAGTCACAAGGAAGCTGTGGTGAAAGTACAAACAGCGATAAATCAATTCTATGATTGGACCAAAAAGTGGAAGATCAAGTTGAATGAAACAAAATCCATTCACATTGACTTCACTAACAAGAAACCAGAACACAACCCAGTGTACATAAATAACAAAATTGTACCGTACGAAAACACTGCCAAATATCTTGGTATGACCTTAGACGCAAAGCTTCGCTGGAAAGCCCATGTCAAAAAGAAACGAGAAGAATTAGAAATTCGTTACAGAAGCATGAACTGGCTACTAGGAAGGCATTCCACGTTGTCAGTTCCTAACAAAATCCTGCTCTACAAATCAGTCCTTATGCCAGTATGGACCTATGGTATACAACTATGGGGTTGCACCAAAGAAAGCAATATAGAAATTATACAAAAGTTCCAGAACAAAGTACTCAAGAACATCGTGAATGCGCCTTGGTATATAAGAATTGACGACATCCATCGGGACCTGAATATAGAGTTCGTAAACAGTATAATCTAAAAATATGCAGAAGCTCATGAATATCGGCTTCATCATCATGTTAATGTCGAGGCCATCCAGCTCCTCGATAACACGGACATAGTGAGAAGGCACAAAAGGACTAAACCTTTTGAGTTAGTGTAGTGTAATATAAATTGTGACTTTACCGTGAGTGTAATATAGTACCTAGCTATTTAAATGGACACAAGAACAAAGTGACTTCACCTTAATAGACGCTAAGTAAACGCAATGGACGTGCTCTTAGATATAATTATACTTTTAGCAAATTAAGTTAGATTAAAATTGCTTATTAGCCTTATTAGGCTAGATTGTAATAAATAAAAATTAAAAAAAAAAAAAAAAGGATCATTGCGGGTTTGTTTTTGAAGTTTATTCCGATTCCTAATGCATCTTAGTATACCAGTGGTTATCCAGGGTTTAATCGTACGCTTGCTATTAGGTATTAATTTGATAACAGTGCTGTGATGTATGGATTCAGTCAATTTCTTCTATCAGGCAATTGCTTCTATCAGGATGCTTTCTTTACTTTTACAATTTATAAGTACATTATGAACGGCCAAAGTTGAGGTAAACGTTGTGCAAAACAGCAATTTTTGGAGGCTTATACTGAATTTGTTTCTACAATTTTTTATTTTCTGCTTCGATAGAAGTCTAGATATAGTCCACAAGATATCTATTAGTTCAAAAAAATCAAAGATATATGACTAACAACGGCATAATCACGCACGAGCTATTGTCAAAATTCTCGCAAAAAGTATGGCGGGTTGGCCGCTCTTAACCGTTACAGCTACACGAAAATGGTCTTAGGAGACTATCCATAATGTTTCGTGAAATTTTGATCCCCATTTACAGATTTTCAAAAAAATGTACCGTTAGCAAGAAAATAGCTTTTTACACAAAACATTTTTTTGATGCCAATCGATCCTGTTTTTAATATTGATCAAAATGTTCTAGAGAACCAACCCTGGTTGGAGTGTTAGGTCATTAGTGTATTAGTCTGGAACTTCTTACTTTCTTCGTAAACAACATCGTACATTGCCATATATGTTTGTGTTAGGGCGTGTGATAACGCGGGCCGCTGCATGCGCCGCATCTCCGTATTCGAAAAAATGAGCCACCCGACGAACCGCGTCTCCGTAAAGGAAAGGAGGTAAGGTAAGGTCACTTGGAAGTCCGAAATATTTGACGATAGTGCAGGAGTGTTTAGAGCCTGCGCGAATACCTATTTCGACGGGCTGACAATTTTCGTGGATTTTCGTGGATTGCGCCCATAATTCAAACCTTTAGCTGATCAAAAGTGTGTGCTAACTAACAATTGAAATATAATGACTAAAAAGAGAAAAAAGTCTGAGAAATCAAATAGAATATTTCTTCAAGACGATATTTTATTAATGGAAAAGGAAAAAAATACACTATCCCTGGCACAAAATACAGCAAATAAAACCTCTGCAAAGCTCCATACACATTATGCATGGACTCCAAACTGCAATGGCTAATATGAATAGTAGAACATCCTGGAATTGTTTCCAAAGGCCAAGCAAACTCATACAGTGAGGGTAAAACCACGGACACATATAATATATTCGCAGACAAGGCCTTTTCCTAATAGAGGCCATGTAAAGACTACATTCGAAGTCAATTGGCTCTCGTTTTTTTTTAAACTTCTTCATTCGTTGCCTAGGGTCTTTATCAGCCATGTGAATAAGATAGTTCGTCATAGGATAAGATTCCAATTCCTTAACAGCACGCTGTCCTGCCGGCATCTTTAAAAACCTTGCCTTAATTCTTTTGATTGTCGAGGATAAACCCGCTCGTTCGACGTTACTCCGAAAGCGTTTCGCTGCTGCGTGCGGATCACTCACCGCCTCTCGAATGTCAGTGATAGCGTCTCGTGGATGTAAAATACCTCTATATATAGTTGTGGCAACGTCACAAAAAGCTTTCGAGCCAAAATTGCCTAAATCTATCAATGATTCTGCTACCATAGGAATATCTTCCGGATAATCGTTCTTCTTGATTGATTTCATATCTTCTTTATCCTGTTTTTTTCTCAATATATCTTGTTTTTCACGTTCCGCCTCATATATTTTTTTACGACGCAACCTCGCTTTCTGATACGCTTCCTCTTTCTTTTTAGCCAGTTTTTTCAATCGCTTGACCTGTAGCGCCTGCCGCGCTTGTTCTAAGAGTTCATCGGGCCTTTTCGAAGATTCTGCTTCACATATGGGACTGCCACAAACACATGTTCTTAATGAGCTTTTCATAACAGCCAGGGCTGCTTGTTCGCGTTTTATTTTATCCCAATCTTCTTTACATACCACGCTTCCACATACGCACGGCTTCTCTATCGCTTCAGGGTCCAAGGCTAGTGGTTTAATTTTCTTTAAGCCGCGGCAAACGCAACACTTACATTTCCTGCCGTGACCCTTCGCTTGTTTTAGAGCTGGAAACAATGAATAAAAATGACTTTCATTATTAATGTTGGTCCTTACTTCGAACAGTATTATTAATAACATTTTTATAAGAATAATAAGTCAAATAACCTTATTGATAAAGTTCTTCAAGGGGAAAATCTAAATTTGTGCGCAACTTCAATGTTAATTTTGTAAGTAGGAAAATCAGTAGTAGTTGATGCAATAGCACCACCACTATCAAGAATGTGCATACAATACAACGAACTGAATTCAAAATTGCCTGACTTGGATGTGTTCTTTGGTTCCCTACCCAAGTTCAAAACTCTGTTGCGCTCCCATTAGAACCGACATTTCAACAGTCCTAAGTAATATTTCTTTGTTTAGTTTTTATATTGATATTTTATTATGTTATTTTGTCTATTCTACATTATTATTGTAAGTCTGTTATTGTATAAGTCTGTTATCTGATCTCTTTTTAGCAAAGAAGCTTTATAATACTAAAAATGTTGTGTACCTATAAATGGTACGTACATTAGAACCATAGGTTCTAACCTATAAATGGTACGTACATTAGAACCATAGGTTCTAATGTACGTGCCGTAATGGTCTAATTGAAATAAATGCTTTGAGTTTGAGTTTGAGTTTGAGTTCGTACCATTTATAGGTACACAACATTTTTAGTATAATAAAGCTTCTCAAGTGTACTTTTATCAATAATGTTATAATGTATGTACTGTTGGTGCACCTATTTTAAATAATTAAATAAATAGCAAGTTTTTCAAGTTATGATAGTTAACAAATTAATTTCAGTGTTGAAGATAAAATCCGGAGGACACATATTTTATGGAAAACGAGTTTGGCCGATTTAACCTCTTAAGGCTGCTGAGAAGAAATTCAATTGGGCAAAAAATAAGAAAATCTATTTATTATGAGTTATTTTGGTTTTTGTACACGTGGAGCAGGTTTTGTCCATCTCCTTTACGTAGTTGACGTTTTCGTGGTGAGCGTTCTCAAGAGCTTTCGTGGTACAAAACAACATCTCACACAACACTACCTCCACGAAAAAGTCTTTATAAACCAAGAAGCCCTCGAAAAATGTACGTGTCCACATCACACATCCATGGTCCTAATGTCCTTCGATTACTATACACCACTCTAGTCCGAAGCAAACTTGAGTCTAGTGCCTGTGTCTGGCACCCTTACACCGCTGCCCCAACACTGATGCTCGAAAAGGTGCAGAAAACGTTTTTAAGAGGCTTTTTCCAAAGGTTATATTTTTATTTTCCCTTCATGTACCCTACCAACTACCTGTTAGGAGTGTTGGGCTTTAACTCCTTAGAAGTGAGAAGAGGTTCTGAGCAGCTCACGGTAGCCTGTAAGACCCTACGGGGACTAATCGACTGCCCTGAGCTCCACAGCCTTTTCTGCCGGCTATTTGTTCCCGATAAATATATCGGACACCGCCAGTGCCGCCGGCACATTCTGTTCGCCCCACCGTCATCTAAAACTGTCGCCAGAGCTGAATCTCCGGTATGTCGTACTCTTAAGACGCTCAACGCCCTTCTGATTGCCAACCCTGAATGTGATGTGTTTGCGGATGAATGGAGTAAGGTTATGCGAATATGTCTGATGTTTTGTGAGAGAAAGTATGCAAGGGTGTCCACTGTTCCGTGTTAGTAATAAAAATTTAATTCAAACCATTGAATGGTGTCAACTGTATGTTTTTACTTTTGTTTTGTCAATTATTGTAATTGGTGTTTCTATGTTAATTATTGTAATTGGTGTTTACCGTTTTAATTAACTATAAATAAATAAATAAATGGTTTACCCTACTTCTAGTACAATTAATGTCGATCGGCGTTTCAGCATATTTATGGCAGCCTTACTGCACGAGTCTTGGTCCCTACAAATCTAGCAGACACGGACAGCACGTCCCCGCGAAGTTCTGGCATAAAGCATGCATAAAACGTACAAGTGATACGGAAAACTATAATTTGGCTATTTGATCAGTTAATTGATTTTGAAAAAACTGATTTCTATATTTAAGATAGCTGGAATACTGAACATGTATTCTTATTGACTGAAAACATTCGACAACTAATAAAAACTGGTACAGCGATAGATTATAGTGAGAATATTTTTCTTCAAGAGTACAAATGTGAGGCAGGCCTATGAAGCTTGTGCTGCATGGAATATCGTAGTAGGATTAGTGTTTTCCAAACATCGACTATTCAGCCCTTTGGATATATCTATTCTTCTTTCTTTCTTCTTTCATTGCGTTGCCGATACCATATTGACACGAGTAATAAAGAGTACATTTTGATACAAGTGGAGAAAATTTGTTATTGCATCCGAGGCGGAATTAACTCCCGAGCCGCAAGCGAGGGTGTTTTTGAGCCGAGAACTGCAATAACAAATGTCCACGAGTATCAAACGACGTTTTTCAATACACTTTTGAAGAAATAAAATAATAGAACTAAAAATATTTTTGTCATGAATTACTATGAAACTATGATTTTAATTTTCTTTTTTTCCGTGCATTGCTTTTGCCATGTTGAAGGAAAAGCAAAGGTATGAAGCCGATAGACAGCCTAATATAAAATATAGTTAGTTTTATATATTTTTGAATTTAGTACACAAATAAATGTTAATTTGTATAAAAAGTAAATATTACTTTTAAATAATCATGTTTATTTATGATATTCTATTTATAAACACAATTTGAATATTCAAAAAATATTTACGCCGTAAAGACGCATTATTGCTTTGCCGAAATTAAAAAAATAAAACATTCACCTCCGACTATAGGCATTGAACCAATTTAGACTAAGTATAGGTCTAATTATCTGTAACAATTTTCATTCCCACACACGTGTTGGAAAATGAAAAAAATCGCACAAGTGTGAAATAAATTGCATGTTGAACCTAATCGTAGTGCGATAAGAACCAGTTTTCGAGGGAGTGTATTGAAAAATAATTAATTGACGGTCTTAAGGACGAAACAATTTAGTTGTATTTTATTGATAAAAGCTGTTTTAACGTTTTCAGGTTCTAAACAATGTTGTGTACAACTATTTTTTAAAGTAGTTTTTAAAATCAAAGGCTAATCTGCTCTGAAGACACCTAGTGAAGTTTTATTACCGAAATTATCTTTAAGGAATGGTCATATAATATTTCTCATGCCGACTGCCTCCAACATTTATTATAAAAAAAACAACGTGTTCGAAATTATATGATTGATAATTATGGCCTGTTCTTACATTTCGGAATACGTACTCACTATGGTGTAGGAATCCAAAGAAATGGGATAAGGTCAGTTTGAGATGATGATGGGATGATGATGAATTTCAAAGCATATCTTAGACATCACTGACTGGTGAAGTACACTGACGTTTTTTCTTTTGGCGTATAAGCTCGTATCGGCTTATTCACTTAGACGCGCGTCACATTTAGCGCTTCAAAAATTCAAACACGCGTACACGCGTTTGTTCCAGTGTGTTCGCAAGGAGTGAGTGGGCGCCTAAAATACGTCAAACGTAAACCAAAGATATAAAAAATGTGTGCATCTGGATTGAGGGCCCATTTTTTAAATCTTTGAGAAACGAAATAAGACTTATAGGGAATTTACTTAAAAATAGTAAAAACTTTGAGCAATAGGCCATGAATTTCTTAAACGTGAATTAAAATAGTTATGATCAAATAACTAGGGCCCTCAATCCAGACGCTTTTGCGTAAAGTGGCATAGTCTAAACCTCAAAAAGTACTATATCTGGGTTAATCATTTTCATTTAAGAATTTAGTTAAGAATTTCTTAAATATTTTAAGAAATTCCCAAATCTGTAGAATATCAAGTTAAAAATTTATGGCGGTTTATCTAGGGCCCTCAATTCATACATGTCTGGATTGAGGAATCTGCAAAAAAATAATTTAACTGAAGAAATACATTAATATGACTTTCATAAATGTTAGTTATAAACCTCTGTGAATTAGTTAAAAAGAAATAATGATACAAAAGTTAATTGTTAAAAAGTAAATGAGAGTTGAATTTTACTAAAACGTCTGAACTGAGAGCCCAATATTTTCGGCTTTATTGACCAGGCTCAACCTCATAGATTAACGCAAATTAGAACAAGTTTTTTTACTATTTTTTAACTAAAATGCAACATATCGTTCGTTCCTCAAAATGCCATACTTCAAGAGAAAATTGATTTTTATGTTTTTCGTAGGAAAAAATTTTGTAGGGTGGATATGATTTTGTTAATTTTTTGGACTGATCAGTTTGTTTATTTGTTGCTTGAACTGTCGGAAACGATTATTGTGTTTTGTGTGATGCAATCAATCATTTAATACGATTAGGTTCAACATGCAATGAATTTCACACGCGTGCATTTTTAGGGTTCCGTACCTCAAAAGGTAAAAAAAGGAACCCGATCACTCTATTGTCCGTCTGTCCGTCCGTCTGTCACCACGGATTTTGTCAGAAACGGGTGGACCTAGCAAGTTGAAATTTATACGAGATACTCAGATCTATAGTCCGGAGTGAACATGATAAAAAATATATGGGCAAATTTATATTTTCGCGAAAACTTAAGTACCAAAATTTACCTTAATTTTCAATTTTTTTTTAATTTTCGCAATTTTTCCGCTTTTTTGCTGCAAGACCTTGCTTTTAACCAAAATTAACAATTCTAGGTCAACCGCAAGTACCCTATAGGTTTTGGGTCGAAAACCTATATGGTAGTTCCCGTTGACCTAGAATCACCAAATTTTGGCGAGAAGCAATGTAAAGCCGGAAAAAATCTAAAAACCGTAAATATGTAGTTTAATAATAAAAAAAAGCTATTTTACTATTACAAACTTATTACTTGCTGCTGGTGCAATAGCCGTTTCATGGGATCGAACAGCAAAGTTAAGTTTGTCCTTTAAAAACGGAACCCTCGGTTCGCGAGTCGGACTCGCTCTTGGCCGGTTTTTTTTTCATTTACCAACTCGTGTGCGGGAATACAAATTTCCACGGATAAAAAATGCCTATAGTAGGAAGTGAATGTTTTTTTTAATTTTGGCAAAGCACTATGCATCTTTACGGCGTAAATATTTTTTGAACATTAAAATTGTGTTTTTAGAATATCATAGATAAACATGATAACGTAGAACTTATATGTACTTTATTATTTAATTATAGCATTAATAACTAACTCGTTTACTCGCTTCTTTGGACTTAACTATTCCTGATTTAATCCGTTTATTTGAATAAATAGTTGTTATAAAAAGATTTCAGACTATTGTTTTAGGTTACATTCAATGATATTCTAGTAAACAGATATGTTGTGATCGCGCAATCGTGAAGACTCGAAAACGGCCCAATTGGGTCGTATTGCCTTTAGTCTGCAACACGCATGGCGACGAGCGATACGGTGCTACGAATTTAGATAAAAATTGTAAAAATTACATCGTGCGTGTTCAGAAAGTGTACCAATTATTAATATTTTTCATTTATTTCCCTAATATTCTGATAATTGGAGGATAAAAAAAAGAAAGAGATGGGAAATACATTTTTGTCGTGGGTACGACAAAGACGCGTGCACTCCACACATAGAACAACACTATCCGTCTCTTTTTAGGGTTCCGTAGCCAAATGGAAAAAAACGGAACCCTTATGGATTCGTCATGTCTGTCTGTCTGTCCGTCCGTATGTCACCGCCACTTTTTTCCGAAACTATAAGAACTATGCTGTTGAAACTTGGTAAGTAGATGTATTCTATGAACCGCATTAAGATTTTCACACAAAAATAGAAAAAAAAAATTGGGTTTCCCCATACTTAGAACTGAAACTCAACAATTTTTTTTTCATCAAACCCATACGTGTCTATCTATGGATAGGTCTTTAAAAATGATATTGAGGTTTCTTTCTAAACTGAATAGTTTGCGCGAGAGACACTTCCAAAGTGGTAAAATGTGCCCCCCCCCCCCCTGTAACTTTTAAAATAAGAGAATGATAAAACTAAAAAAAATATATGATGTACATTACCATGTAACACTTCCACCGAAAATTGGTTTTAACGAGATCTAGTAAGTAGTTTTTTTTTTAATATGTCACAAATCGTAAACCGCAATTATTATTAAAACATCGATCAAAGTTACAACGAACTACAAGAACTTTTATACATATTATGTTACTTGTTGCTACGGAACCCTTTATGGGCGAGTCCGACTCGCACGCTTTTTTTTTCGTATTGGTTATAACGAGCTATCCCTTTTGTATTATTTTAACTTGTAGTGAAATATAGAATGAATGAAAAGTGTGTAAGTGTGTGTGCTGCCGCTGCTGCGCAGAACACTTCTTTCGGTGGTTTTGTAGGTGAATAACATCTATTTATTAGAATATCATTGGTTACATTTAAGTGATGTAAATAGTTTTAGTTAGTTTACCAATCGTGTTTTATTTGTAGATATGAATGAGATTGATTTGCAGATTGCGATGTCTCTCGCAAAATATGACTTACCGTCCAAAAAGTAACAAAATCATATCCACCCTACAAAATTTTCTCCTACGAAAACCATAAAATCAATTTTCTCTTGAAGTATGGCATTTTGAGGAACGAACGATATGTTGCCATTTAGTTAAAAAATAATTAAAAAAACTTGTTATAATTTGCGTTAATATATGAGGTTAAGCCTAGTCAATGAAGCCGAAAATATTGGGCTCTCAGTTCAGACGTTTTAGTAAAATTCAACTCTCATATACTTTTTAACAATTAACTTTTATATCATTATTTCTTTTTAACTAATTCACAGAGGTATCAAACTAACATTTATTATAGTCATATTTATGTATTTCTTCAGATAAATTCATGTTTTGCAGATTCCTCAATCCAGACATGTATGAATTGAGGGCCCTCGATAAACCGCCATAAATGTGTAATGTGATATTCTACAGATTTGGGAATTTCTTAAAATATTTAAGAAATTCTTAACTAAATTCTTAAATAAAAATGAATAACTCGGAGATAGTACTTTTTGAGATTTAGACTATGCCACTTTACGCAAGCGTCTGGATTGAGGGCCCTAGTTATTTGATCATAACTATTTTAATTCACGTTTAAGAAATTCATGGCCTATTGCTTAAAGTTTTTACTATTTTTAAGTAAATTCCCTGTAAGTCTTATTTCGTTTCTCAAAGATTTGAAGAGAGGAACCTCTTAAAAATACGAGCCCTGTCCGTTTTCCGAAACAAGCCCTTGATCCAGGTGCCTCGCTCGCGTTAGGCACCTGGATCAGGCTGGAGGAGGCTCGCCTCCTCAGGTATTGAAATATTTTTTATTCTATGAATAACTTTAAATTCAATTAATTAATATTGTAGCGTAATAGTGTGACCTGCGTGCATCCATTAAACGCTAATTTGGTCTGTTTCTTTGTTCATTGTTGTCGATGTAATGTGTTTCAAGTATTTTTGAAAATATCCTATTTTCTGCAATTATTTCTAAAATATCGAATTATAAGACTAAGAATTCTTTTGAAATTGGTAAATGATGCTTTTTCACAGATAACTGGACCATAAAGCATTAATGAAGACCACTTCCATGAGTGTAGTGACTTAAAATTCATTTGGAAATGTTAGAAAATCGTCTATATGTTAATGAAAGCATTTTTTTTTCCAAATACTGCTATGAAACTCAATGTATAAATTATCGTCATAATCCTCATTTTATTAGCTATCTAACGAGGTACAATAAGAAGAAAAATATTAAAGGAAACTTGTTAAATATTGTTTTTTGCTGAAAAAGTAAAACATGACAAAAGGCCTCTATCGCTAATAAGTGGGAGTGGTATCGGTATCGGTATTTATATTAAATTGCACGCAGAGACCCAAGCTTGCAACTTATCTTAGATAGAAATCGTGAGAAATGGTTACGTTATAATTACGATAATTATTGTAAATTTACCAGCGGCCGTATTCCACCTTCATCAGCAATAATCAACATTTATCGAGTACCACCAATTTTTTTTTTTAGTTTTTGTTATCTGTGGATAGCAGATATAATAAGGATATTTTCAGGATAATATTTACGTTGAGCGTCGTAGAAATATTTTGAGGAAAATGGACTTCTTTAACTTTTATATAAGTAGACGATTTCCTGATAATTGTGAATACATTTTTAGTCACTTCACTCGTAAACATGGTTTTCAACCGACTTCCAAAAAGAGGAGGTTCTCAATTCGACTGCATTTTTTTTTTTTTTTGTGTTTTTTACCTCAAAACTACCATTACCATTACCATTGTTTAGCTCTAAATATTTTAAAACTGTGTTCAATTTCTTTTAATAATATTTAATGTAGATTCTCCTTCTCATAACTTTTTCCCTAACGCTTGTGAAAACGCCAGACGGATATGAAAACACACTGGTGTGGACATAACTATACAGGGTGTAAAAGGCCTCATCACGAAGCCGTCAACCAAGCGTTCTGTACATCAAACTAAGTAACTTTACGCAAAAATGATTGCTGGGAAACGACTTTTTTTTGAGTGAAAAATCATGTTTTGTGGTAGAAATCATTGTAACGCACTCAAAACATTGTGCTGATGGATGGATTCAATAGTACGGGGGTCCTAGAGGTGTTCAAAGTAAAAATCTTACATTAATAACCTGTCAAAAAGTTGGAACTTTGACCCCCAATATCTCCGTAACTAGAAGGTTCCCAGGTATGGTGTGAACAAAAAAATTATCGCAATCACGAGGAGAACAAGTGCCTTTCGTTTTCGTTAAGAGGTTTTTTACACCCTTTATGGTTGAACACTAATGAAATGCCTATCATTTTTTTTCTTAAGCCTATATTCTTCCACTGCTGGGCAAATGCCTCCCACTCTTCTCTCCGTGCGGTGTTTTCACAAACGCATGTAAGTCGTCACTCCAGCGCAGCGTTTTCTAGGCACCACTGTAATGTTCCCACTGCTGGGACACAGGCCTCCTCTCTATGAGAGGGAATGGGCTATAATCCACCAGGCGGGCCCAGTGCGGTAATCCATTGGTAGATGTCACATGTCTTCGAATTTTTTGGTTCAACGACATGCCGGTTTCCTCACGATTCCTTCACCGTTTTGAGAGCAGTGATGATGAAATAAATTAGACAAAGTAATCTGTAAAAATAGTCTGGGTTCGAACCCACGACTTACTGTTCGTAAGTCGGGGCCGCCACCACTGGGCCACCACTGCTCCAAGGTCATTCAATTTTATTAACAAACCAAAATTAAAATGCAATTTGTAACTGTGCGCTAAGCTATCTTTCCGAAAACTTGAAGTCTGGCCGTTTTTAATACATCACCGTATCATGCAAGGTTAGGGAACATAATAATATTTTATTGAATTGAAAAGCGAAGTACTTAAAACATTTGAACGGTGATAAAAGATCAGAGACCCTGTCAGGTAGTAAAGTTGGTATTTTTAAATACCACCATGTTATAACATTTTTTTTATTAGCCATAGTTATGTAATCCATTACCTGTTATACGGCGTCTTATAGGCTGAATAGTCGATTACTTATATCAAACAATAAATTTTAATAATTGCTTACCTTTTACCTGCCTGTCGGCGGCCTCTTTGCTTGATTTACTTATTTCTTTGAGTACCTCCTCTTTGTTTAGTACTTTCATATTAGTTGTGTTAAGCGTCATTTCGAAGCGCGGTGAATTGTCCACCTCGCAACGACCGTCGCTCTCTCCTACTACTGCCGAGGTTCCAGGATAGTCTTTTATTGAATATGGATGTTTCTTGGGTACTTTCAAAACCGTCTTATTTACGCTCTCTTCTTTGAGAATTGAATATTTGGATAAGTCCATTGGCGTTTCTGGCTGTATTTCTTCATCCATAAACGTAGATTTCAATATTTTTTTGGGAAGTTTTGATTGGCTTTTGAGTTCTTTGAAAGTTTTCTTTGAATAAGGCATAATAATTTCCATTTCCCTTTCAGTTTCTTCCAGTTGCCTGCTTTTACCTTTAGTCTTAGCTACACAAGTGCAAATTGTAGGACCTTTAGCTTTAGCCTTAGCTCCACATGTGCAAATTGCCTTTGCTCCACATGTGCAAATTGTAGGACTTTTAGCTTTAGCCTTAGCTCCACATGTGCAAATTGTAGGACTTTTAGCTTTAGCCTTAGCTCCACATGTGCAAATTGTAGGACTTTTAGCTTCAGTCTTAGTTTCACACATGCATTTATCTATTTTTTTTTTCAATCTACAAAGGCAGTTCATCATGGGTTTTGAACCTATAAAATGAAATACATTAAGTTTACGGTGAATGATGTAGTGCTTCCTACCAATAAAATGGACGAAAAATATAAAAGTAATACCATATTGTTTTACTACATCGCCCTCTCCTTTTCTTCTCCATTCTTTGGCATATTCCAAACAATTTACGTCATCACAAAATGTTACATTATTTCTATATTTCGATTTACGAGCTAGCTTCTGTTGATGTGGTGATTCCTTGCATTCAACAGATTTCGATTTTGAAGTTACTCTTCTAGATGGAAGTCGTGGAGTAGACTTGCGCTCTCTAGAATCTGTACCAAAACCAAGACAGACGTTTATTAGCCTTTGTACCTTTAACCTTCAAAAAACATACATACAAGGGCAGGCACAGGAAACTAAAGCACGCCACATGCCATCCATAAACGCTTCCTTTGATTCGTTTACGTTCATTCATGGCTATTACGTATCTTATTGATCTCCAGTTAGTATAGGATCCCTTTAAGAACGACCTTCACCGAGCTGGTTAATGGATGAAAAGTACTTTATATCAAATTAAATATGTCAAAAAATATATTGCAAATGGGTTGTCTAAAAAATTTCAAACCAGATTTTTTTTTTTAACCTTTCACTGGTTTGGCTAATAGACAAATTCCATACCAATCGAAAGTATGAAACCTGTAAAATATAGGTTAACCTAACGTTTGCACATTCTATAGGCTTCATAACTTTTGCATATTCTATAGCCTATAGAATATGCAAACGTTAGGTTAACCGGTCAACCTAACGTTTGCATATATTCTATAGGCTTCATACTTTCAATTGGTATGGAATTGGTCTATTAAGCAAACCAGAGAAATGTTTAAAAAAAATATAAATAATTTAAATTGCTAATTAATTTCATATTCCGGACTGAAATTTTTAGACAACCCATTTGCAATATATTTTTTGTCATAATTAATTTGATATAAAATACTTTTTATCCATTAACCAGCTCGGTGAAGGTCGTTCTTCAAGGGATCTTAGACTAAGTGACAATCAAGCTTCGCTTGTACACTGAACTTTGATGACAACCGAGAATGTCAAAATATTGGTATTACGTATTACACAGAGTGGATATCACTTTACGGTGACTAACAGTGTCTTTCAGTAAGTGTCACAGTGTGACAGTGGCTTTCGTGAAAGATGTTACACCGTACCCGGGGGAACGGTGTAACGTTCACGTTTCACGAAAGCCACTTCAAACTCGGTTGTCATCAATTTGATGTCCACTATGCTTACATAATCGCAATAATATAAGAATCGATACGAAAGCGTCTGTCAAAATGAGTTACGGTGACTATCAGCCACGATGGGCACCGATGACGTCATATTTGATCGCGGTCATACATAATACGAAACTAACCTTTTGACAGTTATTTGATGGACACTGAGCCCAGTTACTATTATTTCGAGCTGTCAATAGAGATACGTAATAGGCCTGCTGGCCCATGTGCAAAGGGGTTTGAAGGGAAGTATTTGGCCTGCCGTTTTAAATTAATAATGGTATGTTGCTCACAAGGAGCCTAAATAATGTACGTATATAGCAATATAATAATACATGCATGCATATAATGTAATTCATGCAAGGTTACAATAATTCGCATATAGCTAAAAATTGGTCGGAATGTTAAGAACATCATTATAATTGAAATTTAAAAGGTCTCCATTGATCCGACATTTGCAAAAAAAAAAAAAACAAAGTCAAAGGTCACGTAAATGAGATTTTTGCATTTTTCAGCCAAACGGTAGGTAAGTTTTATCATAAAATATTTTCGACAAACTTATAGAATTTTACACTTTTTCTTAAGAATAACCATTTTTAGGATACATATTATATTCAAAAAGTTTTATTCGTCATAATGTTATCATCATCATATACCTACCTTTCCACGCCATCGGTGAAGTAATTGACTTTTGACATTTCTTTTGTAATAGTGTTCCCAAAATTATCATATATCTTATCAATTTTAAACTATGCGAAATATTGTAGTAAACTTACCCTACGAAAAAGAACTTACCCCTATTTTACAAGCTTTTATTTAACTTGCAGTGTATGTATGTATGATTGTTCGCGTGGAATGAAATGAAATTATTTATCTTGCAAGTAGGATATCACTTTTACCTGTCAATATTTTGTTTTAAGAGAACGTTGAACGCATTTCCTAACTGACTACCCCTGAGAAGAAATGCTGAAACAAACTCAGGGATCGTGGTGCTTAACCACATTTAAGGGAGCTCAACGACCTGCCACATACGACACTACCAGACCAGATCTGAAGAACCGTGAAATCTTGCAACTCAATCTTGATGGAGATATCTTCAACTGATTGAGCTGAAATTTTGCACGCATATGTATATTGCGTGACAATGCAATATTATGATGACATGGAGCTGATCTGATGATGGAGCGGGAAGGTGGCCATAGGAACTCCGTTATATAACGACATAACTACATCGATTGTGGGCTTGTGTGATTCATCTTGACGAGTACTTTGTCTTTGGATGGTATCCAAGGTAATGGAGCTGGAAGGTGGTTATAGGAATTCCGTAATAAAACGACATAACCCCATCGAGCTTAGACTCGTTTGATTTGTCTTGACGAGTACCTACTTTGTCTTTGGATGGTATTCAGGGTTTGATGATGGAGCGGGAAGTTGGCCATAGGAACTCCGTTATAAAACGACATAACCACATCGAGTTTGGGCTTGTATGATTGGTCTGGACGAATACTTTGTCTCTAGATGGAATCCAGGGTATGATGATGAAGCTGGAAGGTGGCCAAAGGCAGTTCGTAAAAAAACGACATAATCCCATCGAGTTTGGACTCGTTTGATTTGTCTTGACGAGAATTTAAGTAAATTAAATAACTTTATAGTTGTTTATCTACACTGTTTTAAAGGAAAAGTTTTTTTTTTATTATTTTTAGCGCATTTAAATAAAAGCTTGTTTTTAAAAAAGTTTTTTACCTTTCAATTTATTATTTTCTTTTGAGTATTTATGATTCGGGATTCGCAGCGCGTAGCGGCGTTTTTCCGTAGCCCTTAGCGCATTTAAATATGCTTTTTTTTAAGTTTTTTTACCTTTTATTTTATTTTGAGCTAACTTGACCGGACTAGATATATACAGTAAGTAAGCCTGGCTTAACATTACTGACTTACCTCTATATAAACTCATTTCATCAATTCTCTGGTTTAAATCACTTCTAGCAGACCTTTTCAATTTTGCTGATCTTTTGCTGAGCCGTTTCATCATAAGTTTTATACCGGTACGCTTTTGTCGATGTTCATCATTTGGTGTTGTGTCTTCAACCTGCCTAGGCTTACGCCCAAATTTGTATCTAGATCCCATCATCATTCTGTCTTTAGGTATGAGACCCGCAGGTTTGGGACACCTTAAACCAACATTTTGTCTTCTCGGTTCTCTAAAAAAATCGACGTCAACCCCCACTTCTGATCGTATTTTGTAAACTCTTTGGGGTTTAAACAGGCCTGGTGGTTGTTTTACTTTTTTCCCTTCAAATTTTCTTTTACTCTTTTGATAGTAATTAAAGTTACTCGTGTCTGGCATATATTCATCGCGCGGATCAGGTGCTCGTATTTGCTTCATCCGCTTCAGTCGACCAAATCTCTGTATACTGTCTTCTGCATTGCACTGACCCAATGCGCAAACACCATGTTTTTTACTTGCTTTGGAATCGAAGGAACCGTAGGATTTAACATTTGATTTAGAGACTTTTACATTTAACGCATAAAAGGATTGATAAAATGGCTTAATCTTCTGTATACTCAGTATTTTTTTTATTTTTTCAAAATTAATATCGATTTGAGATCTGATATGGGCTCGTCGTGTAAAGGAACTCTTTGGCAAATGGTGAGAACCATTACAACTTGAGGTTTTAATAACATTTTGGCTCTCAAAAAGGTTTTCTTTAACGACGAAACGACCTTCCGGAAACTTTGATAGTAGACGTTCTTTTGTATTCAATGTCTTGTTGACAACGCTACATCCTGATTTTGTTACATTGTGTATATTATTTTTTTTGTTATTATGTTCGACCTGTACAAATTGAGTATTTATGGGTTGTTGCCAATTAACTTCACGTTCTGGTATGTTTTTCTTTGGAAGACCCAGTCTACAGAAGCACTTCTTGAGAAGAAGTGCTATGTCTGATGCCTTGTTTTCTTTTCTGAAGTTATTTTTTTTTGAAGAACAAAGTTGATCTTTCATTCTATTTACCGCTGAAATGTCACTATATGTGTTATACTTTTCAACTCTATTTTTGATTGTGGTATTCCGAATAGAGGGTATGAACCGATTTATCGATTTCTGTTTATTGAAACTAAAGTTAGATCCTTCACAAACTGCTAGACGTGAAGATGTAAAGGAACGTGCAGCTCTCATGCGTCTTTGTTTATGCCTCACTTTTTGATCTTCTTTTGTTATATGTTTTAATAATCTAGATTGAGTAGCCTTTGTACTACTACTAAAACCGCTCGTTACACCCATGACCGATTTTCTATTAGGTCTGTTCATGTTGGCGTACGGCTTGTCTAATCTAATAATATCTCGCCGCTTATTTTCTTCATGGCGCCCATAAGGAGAACGCGTTCCAGGAATGAAAAAATTTGGAGAACGTTCATGACTGCTCAAATCGTATAAGAGTTTACGTGATCTGGCACGAGTATTTTTATATTCACTGATCTGCAAACTTGGGAAAGGATGCGAAGTTTTTTCACTTTCGCTAATTACGTTATTTTTGTTTTGCTGCTTCATCTTATTTGTTTTTCTTGGAAATTTAAAAATACTGAGACATTTTTTGATCACGGAAACAATAGAATTTCCCTTTCCTAGTTTTGGTTTAGTGTCTATTGATGTATGGTGGGCAGGATGCTCAACCTGTTGAGAATCTTTTGCGTTTGACTTGTATTTGTTTTGGATATGTTTATTTACATAGTCTTCAGTTGTTATAAAATTATCTCTTCTCTTGTAGTGCGCCGATTTTTCCTTGGAAAACTCTATTTTTGAACTCAAGTTTGACCCGCTTCGCATTACACGTTGCCTAAAACGATCACGCGTAATATTTTTTTCATTGTAGTGTTGATTTATTTTGTTTACCTTCCGTCGAGACTCTCGAGTAAAAAACTGGGTGTTCTGAGAGTTGGAAGAAGTTGTGGTCTCTGATGTTTTACTAAATGTTGATCGAGCTCCAAGATCACATTTATTTGAATATTTTTGATTTAATTCAATTTGACGCAATCTTATAAGCTTTTCACAATCATACCGATTAAATTCTTTAGGAATACATGAGCTGGATTCGCAATCATAAGGTGAAAATTTTGACCGTTCAGGGTTATAACGATTCTCTGCTCCATTTCGCATGTGCATAACATATTCATCTCTATTCCGCCAAGGCGAAAGATTTTCTACTTTCTTCTTATTTTTTTTGAGTAATTTTAGAGTACAAAGACATCTTTGCAAAAAGGGTTCGGTATGGGTCTGCTTTGTTTTAACATTAATTCTGGTTGTTTCTGAAATCTCATGACGAACACTAGGTTTATAAATCTTTATTCCTTTTGGTCGCCTTTGCCTCCTTTCCATTTGGATTGGCCTATCATATATAATTGCATTAGCAGTTACTCTGTCATTAATATTTGTTTTGGAAAATTCAACGCTAAAATTGAAATTTGAACCTATCCGCACAGCTTGTCTTTGTCGCGTCCCGTCCCATGAGTCAGATGAAACTTTTGGGGAGTGGTCATCACGCTGAGTATTAGTAGTATTTGTATCTCTTGAAATGTGTTTACCAGCCCGAGGATTGCTTTCACGTTGGGTTGATGTGGACTGTGTTACTACGTAAGTCATTCCTGAATGCTTTGTTTGCGTTCGTATCTCACGAGCGGTCGCCTCGCGGTCTTTGGTATCAAGTGTCGCCATTGTCTTCTTCGACTCGACATAGTTTAATTTTTGTTTTTTCGTTTGAACCAGTTTTTGAGTACAAAAACATCGTTTCAATTTATGCGCAACTTGGGTGCTTTTAAATGATTGTGTTGACCCCGATTGAGATGACATATTATGCCAAGAGCGGATATGTCCAGTTGCTTTATCTTTAAACTTTCTTCGATGCTGTCTTTGTTTCATTCTCCTTCGGGGTCTTGGGGTCTGGGGTGGTTTAAAATCTGGTTGTTCGGAGACTTCCACGCAAGATGAATCTTTATAAAATTCAATGTTAAAATTAAAACTGGATGATATTTTGACGGCTTGTCTGTTTGGATAGCGTTCTATATAATTTTCCTCAATTTCGGGAGGAAGTTCTTTCGAAATATGTTTAGATTTTTTTGAAAAACTTACAGCACTTTTTGATTGTTGTTGTTTAGATTTAATGCGCGACCCAGAGCTTGTTTTCTTTGAAAAGGCGGCAGTTTTTACCGATTTACGTTTGAAACGTTCCATGCCTTCTAAAGCAGATCTACCTTGAGATTTTGACAAAACGTTTCTGCGATGAGGTTTAGATGACTGGCTGGCAGAATCTCGTGAATGTATACTAGCTTTGGGTGAAGCACCGGGAAAATGAGTTTTGCTATGCTTGTATTTTTGCCGTTGTTTCATTCCGTGGGTTGGTTTCATCCGTTTTTCTTTTTTATCTTTTATGTGTTCTATCGGTTCTTGTATGTCTGTTTCCTCCATACCCTGGAGTGGATCACGCCTCGGTTTTTGACTGCCTGTTTTGTATCGTTTAGGTGGTGAAGCGGGTTCTCCTTCATTTCGTTCTAAAGTTTTAATACTTTTAGAACGAGCTTTCGTAGCTTTCTCTTTTGCGACAGATGTTAATGAGGAAGATATAGATTTTGTGGCAGTTTTTGTTTTTGCTTTAGATTTAGATAAAACTTCCACCGGGACAGTTTCTCCTAAATACTTATCTTTTGCCACAGGCCGTCTTTTTGCCTTGGTTTTTAATTTCGGCGCAACTTTCTCTTCTTCTGTCGCTAATTGAGCTTTTGTCTTCAATTTTGGAAGAGATGTCATTGAGGAAGCTAATTTAGACAGAGCTTTTCCATGCTTTCCTTTGACTGATTTTAGGGAAACTGGATTTTTTCCTTTTAATTCCGTTTTCGAAATCGTCAATGAAAAAGAGGATTTAGTTTTAGCTATTTTGACCTGAGACTCTCTTACTTTTACTTTTTTGGGTCGTATTTTCATTGAAATATGAGATTTGTGTCTTCCTGTCTCACTATGTCGGTGATGATGTTTTCTTCTCGTATCTCCAACTAGTTTAGATTTAATCTTCTTCAAACATTCTTCAGGTGAACACGTGCCTTCCTCACATGTTCCTGGTTCACACTCTACGTGTTTATTCTTATGATAAGGTCGTTTTTTCAGCAACTTTTCTTTAAATAATATTAAAGAATCTTTTATTATTTTAGCAGCGAGTGTTCCCAATACTGTCGCACTGTCTTCTGAACTGTGGCTTTGATTTTTTTTTAGTTTTCTTCTTTGACCCTTGGCAGTCCTAGTTTGTTGGTTTTTTGATCGAATTCTTTTCTCAAAAGCTATTGATTTGCTCATTACGGTAGGTTCAGAGAGGTTTCTTTTAATTTTCAAACTCGCTGATCTAACTTTTGAACTTAATTTTGAAATTTTTGTACTTAGTTTTCTTCGTCGCTTTCTACCTTTTTTTGCAGCTTCTTCACAATACTTAGCTATGTCTTCACAAGTAACAATCTGCCTATGTACCTTAGGATGTTTTTTATCTTCCCTTTCCATTTGTTTTCTAATTTTCCTTAAAGTTTCACAAGAACAACAGCTACAACAGCTACCTAACTTTGCTTTGCTTGCATTTGCAGATCCAATGTGTCTATGTTCCTTATGATGCTTTTTATGCCTACCCCTTACTTTCTTTCTTTCATTTGCAAATCCTATTTGCCCTCTATCGATTAAGTCGACCATTTTTAGGATGGCACTACTTTGTTCTGAACTAAGATCTTCGTCTTCAATCTCGTCCCGTCTCTTCTTTTTATGTTTGGGAATTGTCTGATCACTTGCAGATGATAACAATTGGTTCCGAACGTCATCATAGACGTCACGAGTTCTTATCAATCTTTCGAGCAACTTTCTTTCTCGTAACGGTAAAAATTTACCGAAATAAAGTTTGTCAATATCGGACCCCTCTTGTAATAATTGTTGAACACTGGGTTCTTTAGATCTGCTCTGATATACACAACCTGAGCAAGAGCAACCTCCAGGATGTATGCTGAATGGCTCCATTGTGTAATTATATACAGATCAATTTGATTTGTAAACACATTCACAATACAATTTAGCAGTGTTAGAACACACTGCGTTCTAGAAATAGACTTCAACACATTACAATTCAATTTACCACAGACGTCACGAATCGGGTTTCGCACAATACCTGTAAAGTTAGAACATTAATTACGTTAGTAGGACATCATTTTACTAAAATTCAGTGACGTCATTAGAGTGATACACAGGGTGAATTTTTCAAGTGGGGTCCAACGGCCAAATCCGAAACTATGACGAATATTGAGAAATATAAATGAATATCCGGCTCGATTTTGATGTTAATTACAACTGAATCATTGGATTTGAACAGAGATATTTAGACATGAACTATTTTAAGTTGGGGTTGAGAGCTAGACCAGTAACCTTATGTTCATTTTGCCGTAATGCTGGGGGATCGCAACTGTGGTTATCGTTAGTGACGTCACGCCGCGCTCACGTGTCTATTAAAAAACTTTTTTGCAAAAAATAAAACCGACTTAAAAAAAAACACACAAAAAAGTGAAAAATAACTAAGTATAGCTTCAGAAGCCGGTGACAAAAACAACAAATCAATCAAACAAATGTCAAACTTCGAAGTCGGTGACCTTTGTTTGATTGATTTATTGTTTTTGTCACCGACTGTTGAATGCCAAAGTCAAATTTTTCGTAAGTGAACGTATTATATTGAGTTTACTGTCAATTAATAGAATTCTTATAGATGTTCCTGTAATCTACAAGCAATGAACTATATTTTGATTCTTTTATTTTAGGCTCGGTAGTTTTGGAGATCAGGGGCGGGCTGGTCAGTTTTCGTCTTCTTTCAATAAAATCTAAACTATTATATAAAAAGATATACTTGAGATCCTCATAACGAGCCCTTTCATTTGATGATACATAACACAGAAAGGTTCGCAAAACTTTTTTTTTTAATTTCCTAATTTATACCCCACAAAAGACCCTTACTTAAAAAAAAAATACTTTTCACATCTGTGTTTGGGTGATTACACCATCCTACCAAATTTTACCTGATTTGGTCCAGTACCTAGACTAGGAGCAAATTGGCTGTGACAGACGGACGTACAGACAGACAGACGAGTGATCCTAAAAGGTTTCCGGTTTTTTTTTACTGAACCCTAAAAGATAATATAAATAGAATTTATTACCGATAACTAATAATACCCTCACTGATCAGACAGGGATTTTTAACATCATCATATTATAAAGAGGGAAAATTTGTTTGTATGCAGGGGTTAATCTCCGTAACTAATGATCCAATTCTAAAAATATTATTTTACTTTTTCATTTTTTACTTTTTTTAATCCATACATCATCATCATCAGCCTATTAATGTTCTCACTGTGTGGTTCTGTGTGGTGCCGGTTTCCTCACGATGTTTTCCTTCTCCGTTTTGAGAGTAGTGAAATAAATTACACAAAGTAATGCGCCTGGCCTGACTGGGTTCGAACCCACGACTAACTGTTCGTAAGTCGGGGCCGCCACCACTAGGCCACCGCTGCGCTGTTCTCTGTATATACTACTAGCTGACGTCCTGCGGTTTCACCCGCGTAGTTCCCGTTCCCGTGGGTGTACGGGAATAAAATATAGCCTATAGCACTCACGAATAATGTAGCTTTCTACCAGTGAAACAATTTTTAAAATTGGTTCATTACTTCCGGAGATTACCCCCTACATACAAACTTACAAACATACAAACTTACAAAGAAATTTTACCTCTTTATAATATTAGTATAGATACATAGTTTTACTTAAATACAACATCTGCCAAACTGCAGAGCAATTTGTCAGCAGCTTTACTGATAGAACTGCACTGACAGAAAGCTACATTATTCGCTATATTATTCGGTACAATATATAATACAATAATATATAAATACAATAAATAATACACATTACATTTTTATTATATGTATAGAAGATAGACATAGAATAAACTGAACGCGTGATAACCGTTCTAGCGTTGATATCCGTTTCACCCTGTATAAAAAGTTACTTCGTGGAGATAGTATATTTATCACCGTACCCCAGCCAGAGTAGACGAGGAGAAACATCGTGTAATTTTGACAGAACCGTGGAGGGTTCTGTCAAAATCACACCGCTCGTCGCAGAAGGACATCCCTGAGAATTTCCGCACGTAAAAATCTCCTAATTATCTGTCTAGTCTGATCCTTAATTTTTCAAGGAACTGGTTATCACGATACCCCTTGGAAAACTGGTGGGAGATGAACATAAATTTATAAAAAAATCGAATACATACCAAACAAACACTCCAAATATTGGAATGTAGTAGACTTTACAACAATTTATCATTGAAACTAGGTATCAAACTTATTTTTGTAATACCATCCTGAATCCTTCTTAAACAAAGGAATCAGTTACTGCAAAAAATTCACATTACAACACGATTTAGAATTGACTAAAAATAAATTACTAATAAATTGTATTTATTTCTTGTCATCTCATCTTAAAAAATATTTTCAATGGCTTCCTGTCAGCGTGGCAGCGTCTAGTTTAATACTCATTTTGCTTACTTTTTTCTTGTCTTACAACCAGTAATAGAATATTGCAGAAAAGTGAGCCGTCACAGGACGCCTGGCAGATGTGAATCATCGAAATTATTTTGTACAAGTAATATGCTTAAAAAATAAACAATTTAAAACACAAACACATATTATAAAATAAAAGAAAATAAAAACAAAATAACTCGATTCACAAAAACACACAGCGATAGATAGCCATATGCTGGGATCGAACTCAAAGTTACGAGATTGTAACCCAGCGCTGTGCCCCGAGACCAGCTGGCTTGTTGTAAACTATGGCGAATATGTAGATTTTATGTTGCTTCAACAGGCCGGGATTGTTAGGGCCGGGTTAACAACTTGACAGTTAGCGTCGCGTCGCCACGCAATTTTTGGTTTTACCCGCGCGTATATATAGATGTTTCACACAATAAAATACAGAACTCCTTAGTCACACGGTTGCTTCGACCAAGATATCTATGCAATCGGTAAAACAAAGAATTTAAATAAATGTAAGAAGCTAAGATATTTTACGTTACAACCAGCGCCACTTTGAACTGAAAACTTAAATTGGTCGTAGTGGAACTGTTGCGCCGGTGTCATCTAGCGACGTCGCGAGTCAGATAAGAGTACTTGTGAAATTCGTGGCGCGCGGGGATTTTTTAACCTCGTCATCAAGAATTACAAGCTCTAGTTCACATAGACGCGGTCCCGAGGTACAGACCACCTCTCTTGCTAACATTTTATTTATAGCAAAAAGTTATGGTAAGATCAGAAAGTCGGGGTTGCGGGACTGTTCGAAAGAGATACCGTGGCCCCGGAACACAAAGGGCGATGAAGGAACATGGATGGGTTTTAGTCAGTAAAAGTCTGACACTCCCTCCTGCTCCGCCCAGAGCGGGAGAAGTCATTTGATGATTTCCCATTCGAAAAAAAAAGGATCAGAAAGTCACGATCAGACGAAGAAGTGTCGACCGTGAGTCGGCACAGCATGTCTTCTTATTCCATACTTCTCTATTACTCGTGAAGACAAGAAAATTGAAAGTTATAGGTAAACAAGTACTATTAAAATTCATTACTCGGTTATGACATAAAATATGATAAAGACATAAGTCACGCGTACCCGTACTTTATCTACTCATGTGCCCGTAGGTACCCCCCTTACCCCGTATTGTGTTGGTCATATAAACCGACCAATCACATTCATTGAAATCTACATCGCGTCTCTCGTCTCTCCTGTGATTGGTCGAATCTTGCATTTCTCGAAAACGAGCGAAGTGGAGAGGAGATGCGTAAAAGCTAGTGTCGCAGAGCATCTAGCTAGTGTGTATCCACCGAAGCTGTGCTGAGGTGTCAACACACCGCTCACCGCACGCCGCACACAACACACCGCTCACAGCAAACGGCTCACTGCACGCCACTTACGTCTCCTCTCGTCTCCGCTGGCCTAAACAATTAGGAGACATCTCTCCTATCTTCTCAACCGTTCCCACTAAATCTAAGCGGAGACGAGAAGTGTTAATAACGAAATTTTATTTGTGGTTGGTATACAAGACAAGAGCAGAGACGTGTGGTCACACATCTGTTCTCTTGTTTCGACTCCGCTTCAGAGTCCGGCGCTAAGGCTGTATTTCTACCACAGATATGCTTAGTTGTGTAACAAGACGTGTGCGTTAAACTAACCAACCATAACCATAGATTAGCTGTAAAATATTATAGGTATATAACCTGTATTATAGGTTACTATCTGATGCCCGCGGCTTCGCCCGCTTGAAAAATGATATACTAAAACCTTTCTCTTAAATCACTCTATCTATTAAAAACACCCGCATCAAAATGCGTTGAGTAGTTTTAAAGATCTAAGTATACATAGGGACAGACAGACGCGCCGGCGGGGACTTTGTTTTATAATATGTAGTGATGTTACATCCCTCGCTACGCATCCCCATGCATCTGTAGTAGCGGCCTTGGTAGGCAGAACTTTATAATATGTAGTGATGTTACATCCCTCGCTACGCATCCCCATGCATCTGTAGTAGCGGCCTTGGTAGGCAGAACTTTATAATATATAGTGATGTTACATCCCTCGCTACGCATCCCCATGCTTATGTAGTAGCGGCCTTGGTAGGCAGAACTTTATAATATGTAGTGATGTTACATCCCTCGCTACGCATCCCCATGCTTCTGTAGTAGCGGCCTTGGTAGGCAGAACTTTATAATATGTAGTGATGTTACATCCCTCGCTACGCATCCCCATGCATCTGTAGTAGCGGCCTTGGTAGGCAGAACTTTATAATATGTAGTGATGTTACATCCCTCGCTACGCATCCCCATGCATCTGTAGTAGCGGCCTTGGTAGACAGAACTTTATAATATATAGTGCTGTTACATCCCTCGCTACGCATCCCCATGCATCTGTAGTAGCAGCCTTGGCAGGCAGAACTTTATATGTAGTGATGTAACATCCCTCGCTACGCATCCCCATGCATCTGTAGTAGCAGCCTTGGTAGGCAGAACTTTATAATATGTAGTGATTTTACATCCCTCGCTACGCATCCCCATGCATCTGTAGTAGCAGCCTTGGTAGGCAGAACTTGGTGTTAGTGAACTGAACACGAAGCGAATCAAATGGTAAGTTCGTCACCGCAAGTTACTGCTATAGACCAACACTATCGCTTTTGCGCAATTAATGAGGTATTCTCTTCAAAAGCGGTCTGGATTTGAAAAAACTTTTGTTGAAAATAAATGCCACATTAAAAACTCAATATTTAATTGTTAGTTTCCTTAATTAAACATCAACATTACAACTTCTTACAACAAGATTTCTAGATAGTTTCATAATCGGCATTTTTTTTATCACTAAATTACTTTCGCGATGAGTCATCATCATCAGACTTTTCTACAATTGCATCAACTACGACAGTAACATATGTAAAATTAGTTTTATCGGATCTGGATTTATTAACCTTTACTTTAAAGAGATCTGTGTAAGAAAAGTCTAAATTGTTTTTTATTTCCCGTCTAATATCATGGTGAGGTTTTCTCACATATTTCCTAGATTCTGTTGAGTAGCTGTTAGCCTTATATACATCATGTACAGACTCTTGTGAACCTTTAACTCTTCCGTGTGCTGATTTAGCATTCCTCAGAAGAGATTCATTCTCATTTGCTTCTTGTTTGTTATTGTTCTTATTTTTCCCAAAAAGACATGGAATTTCTATGTCAAATGTTGCAAAGAAATCCTCTATATAGTTAGTATAATAGTAGACCAGAAAGAAGACTATGATCATCGTTATAAACAAAACGCAACAGCTGCAGTTAATTCCCATAGGGCACCCATAGCACCTTAGCTGGGATGACGCCGATGAGGAGGTGAAACAATTCTTTGAACATAAGCAGAAGCAGCACATTGGGACCATGGCCAGCGCGTGGAAGACCGAAGAGACCATATTGTGTACTGTTATAATAATCATACGTAATATATCTTCCACCGCAAGCACAGATGTCATGACAACTCGTAGTATAGTCTGCAAAGTGCAGAAAATTGGCACGACCAGCAATGTATAACACATCCTGATTTTAGCTCACTGTGTGTTAATTGAACATACAAGTTATAATGTCGACAATATTTTTACAATTATTTTATTAATACATCACTTGGAACTGTGTCGTACTTTTGATTTTTCGATTTTTATCTTAGATTTTAATTGTTATTTATATTGCATTTATTTTTTTATAAATACTAAGGTTTTTTTCTAAATTGACAACGTGTCAGACAAAAAGTTGAATCATAGAGCATCATAAAAGCATTGTATCTATTGTTTAGGAATTGAATACTTAAGCGTAGGCCAGACTGTTATAAACAAGACCTCCACACACCTCCACATCGATCGGTCTCCACAGGCGGTTTACAACAGAACGCACTGTTGACGCACTGTTTGTAAACCACCGGTGGAGACCGATGTGGAGGGCTTGTTTACAGCAGTCTGGCACCGGCATTATACCAAACGGGTGTCAACCATAAAGGAGGTGTCAGCCAAAGAGTAAAATACTTATACCAAAAAGAATCAGCTTGGTGTCAGCTTTCTTTATAATATAGTAGCTTTTGCTCGCGGCTTAGCTCCCGATAAGTACCCCCAGGAACATTTGAAATGCAGCCTACAATACAACACTCGGGGAAGACGCAGCTTCCCTTTAGTGAAAGTATTTTCGAAATCGGATCAGTAGTTCGAAGATTACAACTGTAAACGGAGTTAACAAATGTATTATCGTTTATGTATTCCCAGGGTTCTTGTCGTAAAATACTCACGAAGACTCAAATCTAATCAATATATTTTTATTTTACATAGCATGCCCAGACATCTAGGAAACGTCGACAATGGTGCACGGTTCGGATTGGTCGTTTCCATGGAAAAGAACCGGCAAGAAACTCCATGGTTACTCTTTTCAAATCACTTGGTATTACACTACTAGACATGAAGTTTATTAATAACAAAATACTAATTGAAAGCACAACTTATCTGACAGCTAGTCGACAACCTCACGGGCCCACGTTCCAATGAGGGATTTTCTTTTTAACTCTTCCCTAGTCGCTGGATAGATGGCGCTAGGTGTTAGTATGATAATGCAAGGAACGGAACCTAAAAATACTGATTTAACAAAGCGCGAGAAAACTAGGTTATATTCGGAAGGTTAAGCAAATGAAAGTGTCAGTCAACGAGAGTATGTGACGTGTGAGTGTATGTGTGTTTTTTTTTCCAAGCGTTTTGGCTTTGGCACCAACTATCATAGTAAGTTCAACGCCATCTATAGAGTTCTTGGAAAGTATTTTTTTTTTAATACCTCAAAAAGAAAACCTCTCATTGCTAATCACCGCCAGCGCTTTACCTCTGACTCTCTGTCAAACCAGCAACCCGTTTCCTCATTAAAAATGTGGGTATCGCTAACACAACCTACAGAAAAACTTACAAGCCCACCTTGTTTTTTGTTTTTTTTCGGTTGGGAAATCATCAAATGACTCCTCCCGCTCTGGGCGGAGCAGGAGGGAGTGTCAGACTAAAACCCATCCATGTTCCTTCATCGCCCTTTGTGTTCCGGGGCCGCGGTATCTCTATCTAACAGTCCCGCAACCCCGGTAGGTTACAAGCCCACCTTACCTCTTAATAATATTTATATAGGTTTACTAGCTGTTGCCCGCGGCTTCGCCCGCGTGCTGTTTGGTAACTGTCCCACTGAATCATACTAAAGAGATAAATAGTGTCCTACATGTTAATCCAGGTTATAAACTATCTATGTGCCAAATTTCATAATCATCACAATTTATTATTATCATCACAACCACCATCACTATCACAACCACCATCACTATCACAACCACCATCACTATCACAACAACCATCATTATCACAATCATTATCACAATAAATAGCCGTGTGGTATCCGGCAGAGTAAAATAGAACCAACCCAATACACTCACGGGTGTCGTATAAGGCGACTAATGTCTGAGGCAGAACACCTTGCGCCTCCGTAGACCAAAGAATGGGCAGCAGCGTTTTCTGTTAGTCTTTCATCACTGCGATCTCCAATCCGACTGCTAAGCGTGGACATTACGGCAAAGTCCTCACATCATGGGAGAGGCATGTCCAGCAGTGGACGTTATGGGCTGTTGTAGTATCACAATCACCATCACTATCACAACCACCATCATTATCACCATCATTATCACAATCACCATCACTATCACAACCACCATCATTATCACAATCATTATTACAATCACCATCACAATCACCATCATAATCACCATCAGAATCACCATCACAATCACCATCACAATCACCATCACAATCACCATCACCATCACAATCACCATCACAATCACCATCACAATCACCATCACAATCACCATCACAATCACCATCACAATCACTATCACCATCACAAACAGCGTCACTATCACAACCACCATCATCATCACAATCACCATCACTATCACAGTCAGCATCATTGTCACCAATCACCATCACTATCACAACCACCGTCATGATCACCATCATTATCACAATCACCATCACTATCACAACAACCATCATTATCACAATCATTATCACAATAAATAGCCGTGTGGTATCCGGCAGAGTAAAATAGAACCAACCCAATACACTCACGGGTGTCGTATAAGGCGACTAATGTCTGAGGCAGAACACCTTGCGCCTCCGTAGACCAAAGAATGGGCAGCAGCGTTTTCTGTTAGTCTTTCATCACTGCGATCTCCAATCCGACTGCTAAGCGTGGACATTACGGCAAAGTCCTCACATCATGGGAGAGGCATGTCCAGCAGTGGACGTTATGGGCTGTTGTAGTATCACAATCACCATCACTATCACAACCACCATCATTATCACCATCATTATCACAATCACCATCACTATCACAACCACCATCATTATCACAATCATTATTACAATCACCATCACAATCACCATCATAATCACCATCACAATCACCATCACAATCACCATCACAACCACCATCACAATCACCATCACCATCACAATCACCATCACAATCACCATCACAATCACCATCACAATCACCATCACAATCACTATCACCATCACAAACAGCGTCACTATCACAACCACCATCATCATCACAATCACCATCACTATCACAGTCAGCATCATTGTCACCAATCACCATCACTATCACAACCACCGTCATGATCACCATCATTATCACAATCACCATCACTATCACAACCACCATCATTATCACAATCACCATTACAATCACCATCACAATCACCATCACAATCACCATCACAATCACCATCACCATCACAATCACCATCACAATCACCATCACCATCACAATCACCATCACAATCACCAACACAATCACCATCACAATCACAACCACAATCACCATCCCAATCACCATCACAATCACCATCACAATCACCATCACAATCACCATCACAATCACCATCACAATCACCATCACAATCACCATCACAATCACCATCACAATCACCATCACAATCACCATCACAATCACCATCACAATCACCATCACAATCACCATCACAATCACCATCACAATCACCATCACAATCACCATCACAATCACCATCACAATCACCATCACAATCACCATCACAAACACCATCACAATCACCATCACAATCACCATCACAATCACCATCACAATCACCATCACAATCACAATCACCATCACAATCACAATCACAATCACCATCACAATCACCATCACAATCACCATCACAATCACCATCACAATTACCATCACAATCACCATCACAATCACCATCACAATCACCATCACAATTACCATCACAATCACCATCAAAATCACTATCACAATCACCATCATCGTTATCACAATCATTATCATCGTAATCACAATCACCATCATCTTAAACACAATCATCATGATCACCATCGCCATCAATATCACAACCACAATCATTATCACAATCACCATCATTATCACAAACACCAACACTATCACTATCACAATCACTATCCCGTTATCACAATCATTATCATAGTAATCACAATCATCTTCATCATTATCACAATTACCATCACAGTCACAATCACAATCACCATCACAATCACCGCCACTTTCACAATCACCATCACCATCACAATCAAAATCACTATCACAATCACCATCATCGTTATAACAATCATTGTCATCGTAATCACAATCACCATCATCGTTATAACAATAATTATCATCGTAATCACAATCATTATCATCATAATCACAATCATCATCATCACAATCTCCATCCTCGTTATCACAACCATCGCTATCACCATCACAATCACCGTCACTATCACAATCACCATCACTGTCACAATCACCATTACAATCACAATCACCATCATCATCATCGTAATCACAATTATTATCATCGTAATCACAATCATTATCATCTGGATCTCAAAATAAATGCCATTTTCGTAATCAGCACCCCTGATAATCTCGGTATCGACACCCATATCGATTTTTAGACATTTCAACCCCATCTCACCCCAACAGGGAATGGTAGTATTTCAGGTCTGCCACATCAAATCTTAAAATCGTTGGTTTTGTAATACACCCGACCCAATTCACCATAAAATCAATACCTATATTGAATTTCAGGCTTTGTTACTTCTTTTTCCCCCTTTAGGGGTTGAATTCTGAAAAAACCTGAACTACAAAAAATGTTAACTCATTTATCGATAGGAGTACTCCCGTTAAGTTTCGAATAAAGTAGTCTAACTAATCCTATTTCCCCATGTAATCTTTGGACTCCCGTTTCAACCCCTTAGGGGGTGAATTTTGAAAAATCCTTTCTTTATGCACCCCTAAACCTCATAAAAAATCTATATGCCAAATTTGGAATCTCTAGACTCAGCGGTTTTGGCTGTGCATTGATTTATAGACTTTGTCACCCCATTTCCCCCTCTTAGGTGTTGAATTCTGAAAAAACCTGAAACCCGTATCTACTCATTTATCAATAGGAGCACTCCTGTGAAGTTTGGAATAAAATAGTTTAACTAATCTTGTTTCCCCATACAAACTTTGGAGCCCCGTTTAACCCCCTTAGGGGGTGAATTTTGAAAAATCCTTTCTTAGTGCACCCCTAGACCACATAAGGAACCTACATGCCAAATTTGGAATCTGTAGACCCAGCGGTTTGGGCTGTGCGTTGATAGATGAGTCAGTCAGTCAGTCAGTCAGTCAGTCAGTCAGTCAGTCAGTTTCTTCTTTTATATATTTAGATAATATTTGTATAGGTAATGTTTATATATTATTATAAAAAGATTAGATGTGCTATGCGTTGCAATGCACGATTTCCTACCTACTACCTACTTATGAACCTTCTCCTAACAATAACTAACACGACAAAAAAATAATTAGCGAAACCGGTCGGGTGAGGCCGCCGTGACAAGAGAAGGAAAGACTGTGATAAAGGGATTCATCTTCTTCTTTTTAAAAATCTTGTGTCACAGTGTTTGGTATCGAACTCTTTCGAAACGGCTTGACCGATTTTTATGAATTTTTTTGTGTATATTTTTGGTAGGTCTGTCGTAGTCGTAGGCTATTTTTTTGTCTCAAACACACACATCAAAATTTCCACGCGAACGAAGTCGCTGGAAACAGCTAGTTTTTATATAATAGATTTCTTCCCCATTTGATTGTTTTTGTTAAACTTTTCAAGGGTCTTTGTTTTTTGCACGGAACCCAAATTTTTTAAAAGTAGCCAAAGTTGCTCCTTACACAACATACGCTTCCCGCCAGAAGTCCCGTCAAAATCAGTAAAGCCGTTTCGGACATTAACGGAACAAACAGACAGATAAACAAAAATATTTTTTAAAAATTGTTATAATAGTTCCGTATTTCTACACATCAAAAATTTGAAGGCACTGCAGGATGTGCGTATGAAACGATGTGTTTAATGCCGTGACCAGTGACGAACTTATTTTAATTTTAATAGTTAGTACATAAGGTTCTGTGTCCTGTGACAGTGTGACTTTGTGGTTTTTTTTTACTTGACTACGGCGAAGAAAAAAGGCGGAGGCGGAGAAAAAATTCTCCTCGTGATTGCGATCATTTTTTTGTTCTACAACCTGGGAACCTTCTAGTTACGGGGGTCAAAGTTCCAACTTTTTGACAAGTTTTTTTTTAAAACAAGTTTTTAATATAAGATTTTTACTTTAAACACCTCCACGAACCGGGTATTATTCAATCCATCCATCAGCACAATTTGTTTTGTTTTTGCGTTACATTGAGTTTACCACAAAACATGATTTTTCACCCCAAAAAAAAAGTCGTTTCCCAGCAATAATTTTTGCGTAAACTTACTTAGTTTGATGTATGTACAGAATGCTTGGTTGACGGCTTCGTGATGAGGTCTTTTACACCCTTTAAATGTTTATATTTACGTATGTTCCTCTGTAGCGCCTAAACTATTCATCCAATTTTGATGAAAAAGGTGTCAATCTATTCGTTATTATAGCCCGGGTAACATAGGTTACATTTTAACTGACTTCAACAATAGAAGGACGTGATTTTACTTTATAAGCCCGAATTTAATTAGAGCGTGATTTTTCCGTAGTCAGGTTTTTTTGTGGTATAGTTGGTGCCAGTTAACATCGGAATAGAGGTCATTGCTCCGACTTTCATCCCGAGATCTAAATATTAGCGATACTGTCGCTCCATCCGTACAAACCTGTCGCAAAACTGATATCGCTTGAGTCTCATAATACATCCACAGTGTCCCACATACATAACACAGTGCACAACCCACAACAAAAAAATAAGAAATCGAGCAAACGTACTCTACGAAATTAATTGATTTAAATACTTTATTTTCGTTTTTAACACTATTTTAACTTACTGAGACAAATTTAATAAAGTAAATATATTATTAGACATCTTAAAATTAGGATCTGAGACTTTTGCGCGAAAGACATTTGCGCAAAGAACACTTGTTGCGCGCACCCACTTGCGCGAAAAGACATATGCGCACATGGACTTTTGCGCGAACGAACTTTTGCGCGAACGAATTTTTGCGCGAATGGACTTATGCGCGAAAGGAATCTTGCGGGAATGGACACTTGCACGATTGGACTCTTGCGCGACTTAATGGCCACTGAGATTTACTCTGTAGAGTAAACATAACATCACGCCTATTATTACTTGAAGGTGTTTTTTTTTTGGTTTTTCCGTCATGAGTGTCGTTTTAATGGTTTTCGGGGTCGCTGATAATGAAAATGAAAATGATTTGTTGAAATCAGATTTAACCAAAGGCAAGGTAAATCATTGAATCCATTTCACTATTCGTCATTCAAAAGTGCCTTTGAATGACCTAATTGAAATAAATAATTATTGACCTCATTTTCTTTATCCTTTAACCATGAAAACGACGGCTATAACGAAAAAACTGAAATTGTTTCTCGGCGCCATCTTGGTTTTTCATTTTAACCTCTTTTCGTTATCAACGACCCCCGAAAATCATGAAAACGACACCCATGATTAAAAAACCAAAAATTTTCCTCGGCGTCATCTAGGATTTTCGTTTGGACCTCATTTTCATAATTCAGAGACCCCTAAAACCACGAAAACGACACTCATGACAGAAATACCAAAAAAATTTGGGACGCCATCTTGGATTTTCATTTTGAGCTCATTTTTGTAATCAACGACCCCGAAAACCATGAAAACGACATCCATGACGGAAAAACCAAAAAAATCTTGGGACGCCATCTTGGATTTTCATTTTGAGCTCATTTTTGTAATCAACGACCCCGAAAACCATGAAAACGACACCCATGACGGAAAAACCATAAGTATCTAAATATAATTATGACATCACAAAAACTATCTCATCACAAAAAATTATAATTCTGATCTTATGCCGTTTTCGTTTTACGAGGTCATCTCGTCAGGTGTGCAGCACATTATGGTCACGGTACGGGGGCGTTTACGTCACACGTAAATTTATAAGCATAAAATTAGTTTTGTAGCAAAAAATAATAATAAATTCGAATTGGAACAACACAAGATTCTCAACCCCTGTATGTCTAGCCGACTGGTATTATGATACTCTAGCGATGTAGCAAAGTATCGCTTATTGGTCGATTTAGGTAACTAGTAAGTGTCGTTATCGCTTTGTGATCAAAAACTTGGTAGGTAGGTGTTAATGACCTCTATTCCGATGTTAACTGGCACCAAATATAGTATACCACACAAATGTTTAAGAATAAACCTAAACCTAATTACCTCTACAAAACACCACCATACATAATAAAAACAACAGGCTTGGAAACGATTTTTTAATTTATACTAAATAATAAAGTACTGTCGTCCAATTTGATGGCGTGGTTGTAGTTTCTTCCGTTGAACTCTCTACCCACAGTTCCCATGGATACGTACTTGGTTCATCTTCCTCTCGCAGTAATTTCTTTGTGAACAGATGACTATACTTCACAATCCAATCGCTCATAGCCATCGTACTAGTGGCATTCGTTGTGGTCTCATTTCCTCTTGAGCACTCAGTCAGTTCACCGGGTGTTGGGATAAACTTCATAAATGGGGGTGGTGGTTCAGCTTTGGCGTAGCCTAGACTGTAGAATATCTTGTCGAGGACTCCAGTGGCTCTGAATATCAGTAAAATGATAAGGACAGCCACAAAAGACATAACACAATCGCAGGTACCGCCTCTTGCACCGATTGGGCATGGCCCTCCACCACCGCACACGAAACATTTAAGCCTTGCCGTCAATAGGAAGACAAAACATATCGGTATGAGAGATACCATTTGCAGTAGGAATGATATGAAGTTGTATAATGTTTGCAGGATCATTCTTATGAGGTTTTCAAGCATGAGGATCACGGTCATGAAGACCCTCACTAACATCTGTATGCCGCATATTACGGTAGAGAGGAGCGCGTGAACTGTGCGACACATGGTTTATGGAGTATCTGGAACAAATACGTTGTCTGATTTAAAAACGATTCCTTTTTCCATTGAACAAGTATAAGTATTGGCAGTGTGTATTCAAATGACCAAAAAGGACAATAAAAGCTACATTGGATGGCATCCTAATTCATTGAATAATATTAATAAAAAAAAAAACAGAAATTACTCATCGAAACTTGACCATATTATGGAATGACCCCTAGAAAAGGTAATAGCTTCCCATCTATACTAATATTATAAAGAGGTAACATTTGTTTGTAAGTTTGTATGTAGGGGGTAATCTTCGGAAGTACTGAGCCAATTTTAAAAATTGTTTCACTGGTAGAAAGCTACATTATTCGTGAGTGCTATAGGCTATATTTTATTCCCGTACTCCCACGGGAACGGGAACTACGCGGGTGAAACCGCGGGACGTCAGCTAGTTAAAAATAAACTATGCCATAATGCCACGAATTTAGGCAGAGGTGTACCTAAAAGTACACCACATTTCGCCAGTTATGGTAGCACTTAGATACCCGCAATTACAGACACAATTAAAATAACAATGCATGGCTGGGGACCTATGGGTTTAATTAAGTCCCATGTATCAATCGGGCGCAGATTCAGACTCCAGGGCTGAAAAATTCCTTATGGAAAAACCCAATAACACTTTACCCAACCCGAGAACGAACCCAGGACCTCATGACCACTATACCTACGAGGCCGCTAAAGGTGTTATATTATTATTTTAATAGTAATTCCTTAACATAGGAGTAGTACATTAAAAACGCAATAAATAGTAATAGTAAGCTACCTCAAATAGAGCATTCAGAATGTTACCAAATTAATATGGGAGAGATATCCCTGGATACCCCTTCCCCTAACTTATTTTTTACTAAATCGGCTAACGTGGTTGAGAATTATCGCTAAGCATTCAAATGAAAGCATTCACACGAATTGAAAAGCTCAAAATTTCAGCCTTAATTGCTGCTGCGTGGTCGTGTCTTGAAGTCAAAATAGCTCTTTTGCAAAGCCAGGAATTTTCGCAAAGTTGATATTTGCGTTGCGTTTCCATACATGGATGATATGAGGTCTCGCATTAATGAAACTTTACAGAATAGGTTTTCGTTTAAAGAACAACTGAAATTATCTTGAATATAACAACGATTCAAGTGACTTTCACGTAATCTCTCACTAATTGGGTTGTCATTAAGTATTTAGTTGTGCGTGCCTGCAAAAGTCCTCAGTTAATTTGTTCTGATACTTATGCCATAAGGAGGAGCTCGTGGCTAAATAATAACAGCCGCTCTGGTCGATCGTTAGGTTAAGCCGTGCTTGCCTAGGTTGGTCTGTGGATGGGTGACCGCCCATTACATACCGAGTTTCCTCCGTGCCTCGGAAAGCACGTTAAGCCGTTGGTCCCGGCTGTCATTTGTAGATCTTTGACAGTCGTTAGGTAGTCAGAGGCCCAAAAAGTCTGACAACCAGTCTTACCAAGGGGTATGTATTACCCGGTAGTCGGTACTAACTGGATTGTGGAGGTCAGATAGGCAGTCGCTCCATGTAAAGTACAGGTATTCAGCTGCATCCGGTAAAACTGGAAGCCAACCCCAACACAGTTGGGAAAAGGCTAGGCAGATGATGATGACTTATGCCATAACTGTGCAGCATCAGAAAGTGCACAGAACTGCAAACAAATGGCGCAACCGCTGAGGACTTTCGCTAATACTTGCTTCGCATACACTGGGATGCGAAGCAAGTATCACATACTGGATGGGGGGGATAAACACTGGTTCATCCCCCCATCCAGTATGTGACGTGCCCGGCAAGCCGCTTGGTATGTAGGGTATACGATATTATCAACCTATAACGTCCCAATAATATTTTTTCTCACATAAGTATTACATCTTCCATGTAGGTACAGACAGCGATCCGAAAATAGATTAGTAAAGTTTCAGTCAATGCTATAGAACAGAGAAAGACTAGTAGATAGAACAATTAATGTTCGATGTGATTCTTTAAATTGGCATAACTTTTTTATTTGTGAACCGATTGACATGAAAAAAACATTAAATGTTAAGTGAAGCTTACCAAAATATATTAGTGAAACCACATCTAAATCGGTTAAGATGTTTGTGAGATTAGCGTACACAGACAAACAGACAAAAATTCTAACAATCATTGTTTTGGGTGCCATTTGCGTTGTTAAAAGTCCCAATAATATTTTTCCTCATATATCTTCCATGTACAGACAGCGATCCGCTACATTTTTATTACATGTATAGATAAAGATAATATCCCACTGCTAAAATCCAGGCATCCTCTCTATGAGCAGGCACAGGCCATAACGCAACGAGGGGGGCCAGTGTGGGTTGGTATTTCAATTCTTTTCTCTGAACATACCTTAGCCGTGTGGTATCCGGCAGAGTAGAATAGAACCAACCCATTACAGTCACGGGTGTCGTATAAGGCGACTAATGTCTGAGGAGAACACCTTGCGCCTCCGTACACCTGAGAATGGGCAGCAGCGTTTTTTGTTAGTCTTTCATCACTGTGATCTCCAATCCGCCTGCCAAGCGTGGAGATTACGGCAAATTCCTCCCATCATGGGAGAGGCTTATGTCCAGCAGTGGACGTTATGGGCTGTTGTAGTAGTAGTAGTAGTAGAACATACCTGGTCGCTTTTTGTTCAAATCGGAAAATAATCATTCCAGTTCGTCTCATCGGTTTACAGCACTTTATTACGTTAGTTAAAAATAATAATATTATAATTAAAAATAAAAATAAATCTAAAAAAATAAAAATATGTCTTATGACATACGTTACAAAAGAAAATATGATTTGATTAATCATTTGTCAAAAGACGTTGGTTAATTTCTTGTAATGTGTCTCTATGGTATCAGTTAAAGAGATTCAATTACAGATGTGAGGTTTTATGTTTACCGGCACACTGCTGCTCCTATCATTATTACAATAAGCACACCCTCAAATAATTCGCTTCATAGCATTCGCTAGAACTTTCCATTGATTGGGACAAAAATCGCCCTAAGTCTAATGCGCTAATCTAATTTAGTCTATTCCTGTGTCTAATTTTATCCAAATCCATCTTCCTGCCCTTTTCTCGCGTGGGCCGGCTCAACACTTTTTTTTCTTCCATTCTTCCATTCATCATCATCGTTTCAGCCGAAAGACGTCCACTGCTGGACATAGACCTCCCCCAAGTGTCGCCACATTGACCGGTCCCGTGCGACTCGCATCCAGCGGATTCCCGCAACCTTCACCAGGTCATCGGTCCACCTAGTGGGAGGCCTTCCAACGCCTCGTCTTTCGGTTCGTCGCGGTCGCCACTCCAGAACTTTTCGGCCCCAGCGGCCATCCGTTCTGCCCACTGCCACTTATGTTTGGCAATTCTCCCATTAATTACATAAATTATATACCTATCCAAATTTACGAACATCCGAACATATCCTAGACTTCCCATTAGAGCGGTTCCCAGAGCAAGATTAGCAACTCTATTTGTGGCGGTTCAAACTTCGTTTGAAATACTGTTGGAATAAAGTTCTAATCAGCTTGCACTACGAAATGGTTGTTACGTCAGTCACTGCAGGCCGAATTGTGAAAAGTGCCTTAAGGCACGAATTAAATTTAAGCGGAGACGAGACGAGTGGAGCAGAGATTTGCTGTAAACCACCAATAGAATTTCGGGGTTATTCACCAACTGGACACGAGAGACTGAACACACGTGTGTCCAGTTGGTGAAACTCACAATTAGTATCACTTATTATTTCGTCATCTGGACACGCCAAAATTTTTACGCGTGTCCACATAGTGAAACTTAAAATAAATCACTTTTACGTTTTCGCCAACTGGACACACGTCCGCATTTTATCTGAATTCATGAGAAAGTACAGTCACGCAGATTGATTTCTGTATCACAATCATGTTCGGCCACGTTCCACTGTTGGGAACCGGTGATTTTGCCAATTTCTGAATAAAAAAATAATAATATCAGAAATGTTGAATATTTTACATTGACATACAAAATCACCTGTTCCCAACAGTGGAATCTGGCCGAACATGATTGTTGTTTGCGACGAACGTCACCTAATCAGCATATTATAGTGTTTTTGTTATAGTAAAACAGTGTAGAGTCAGTGTATGGGCAATATAGTGACAAATAATAAGTGCCTTCAGTGATTAGAATAGTAAAAAACAGTAATTTACATAAGCGCTAGACTCATATAAACTCGCAAGTGGAGTTTATAGTTTAATTTAGTATTCTAATAAGATCCAGGTAGCCTATATAGGTTGCGACCTAGGCATCCTCTGTATCCAATGCATTATGCTGTAGTGGCGTACAGACCTACCTAAGAAATAAAACACGTAAGGTAGACATTCCAAATAATATTTAATTAATAAGTCGATAAATACAATCAAACAAACGAAGTACCTACAATCATATTAAATTGTAAATGATAACTACCTACCTAGCATTAAATGACTAGGTACTAGTTTCGGTATTACTTAAAACAAATTAGGTACAAAAATGAAACTGTAAAACAAAATAGTTGTTTACCTCGTCTTTATAGCCTAGTCAGACTTAGGTAAACATAGGACAACATCGTGTGACTGATAAATTTTTTGTGTTAAAAAATAAATTAAATTTCTAATTTATTTAAAGCAGCGGTGGCCCAGTGGTGGCGGCCCCGACTTACGAACAGTAAGTCGTGGATTCGAACCCAGTCAGGCGCATTACTTTGTGTAATTTATTTCATCACCGCTGCTCTCATATCGGTGAAGGAAAACATCGTGAGGAAACCGGCATGTCCTAGAACCAAAAAAATTCGAAGACATATTGTGACATCTACCAATCCGCACTGGGCCCGCGTGGTGGATTATACTCCCATTCCCTCTCATAGAGAGGAGGCCTGTGTCCCAGCAGTGGGAACATTAATAGGCTGATGATGATGATGATGACACAAAAATTTGTCGCTAATTTGTCGTAATTTGTCGCCAAATATCAGAATTTGTCGGTCACTGGTTCAAAAGATGTAAGGGTTTATAGGTATCCGATCTGGAGAGTCTCCCCAGCTTGGCCACTATAAACAACCCTATATAGGGGTTTAGATCTCAAAAACTAGGGCACCTAGCGAAGAACTGTTTTCTCCCGTATTTTGTCGCCAATTAGTCACAATTTGTCGTAGAAGATATACCTAATGAGTTCAATTAGTAAGGTATAGTCCAAGAGCAATATCGAATAAACTCTCTAAATTAATACGATCTATCTCTTGAAATATACCATACTAATTGAACTCATTATATTGCGACTAATCAAAAAATCTAAATCTTCAACGTACCTATGTGGAGTGTAATTGAAAATACACATCATTACAGTCAATAGGTTATGTAATTAACTCCGTGAAATGACTGTAATATTTCTGAGGCAAGCGGCGACCGGGCCTCCATCTTCTTATTGAGGTCATTAGTGTGCTTACGTCACGCAAAAGTCGAAAACCCAGCATGAACCAAAGTTGTCGTCGAGAAAGGAGCGGAACGGGTGTTGTGGTGTCTTCTGACAAGAATCCATCCTTTTCAAAGGAGGATGAAGAATAAGTTCACCCTGTTCTTCATACTTCTAATTAATACTTTATCAATATTAATAAGTTTCATTAACTACCTCTTTGGGATTTTTTTTATAACCTAATTTTGCAAATAGTTCATCAATCAACCCATTCTGATCTAACACATAATAAATGATTAACAAGCTGACTACGGTCATAAGACACTGGCAGATACCACCTCTTTGACCAGGACTGCAGGAACCATTGCCACAAATCAGACATTTCATATTGGAGGTCAGTAGAAATATTATGCACACCGGTATAATAGATACCAGCTGTACTATTATTAATAAGTAGTTGTATATTGTGTTTATTATCACTTTGATCAGGTTTTCTGCCATCATTAGGATGGTCATGATAACCCTTACCAATATTTGAAACACACATATAACGATTTGTAGCAGGACTCTGCATGCTCGGCACATGGTTGCAGTATCTGAAACGTTATAAATTATTTGTATTATTGTCTCAGCAAATTCACAACTGTCTGGTTTAGTTACGCTAAATCATTTTAATATCATTATTAGTCTATAGTATCCTACTGCTAAAATCCAGGCCTCCTCTCTATGAACAGGCGCAGGCCATAAGGCAACAGGGGAGCCAGTTTGGGTTGGTATTTCAATTAATTTCAGTGAATATAATTACCTGCTCGCTTTTTGTTGAAACAGGGAATGAATAATTCCAGTTCGTCTCATCGGTTTACAGCACTTTATTACGTTATTAAATAATAATAAAAAAATACACAATTAAATAAAAAATATATAAAAATAAAAATATGTCCTAAGACACGTTACAAAAGGCAATATGATTTGATTATTAATGTGTCAAAAGACATTGGTGTACTTCTATAATTGACTATTTCTTTCTATCTCTATGACTTCTATTGATGTTTCTCTATGGTATCAGTGGTTTTATTACAATCTTTAGCCGATGGCTGCACTCAGGTACGCACGACAACCAATCAACCTATACATAAACAAATTAAGCTGATCTCTCATTGTACGGGAACCTTAGACCTTTTATCCCCTCGTGGACGCTGGGGTATTTAGGCCCTCCCTATATACCACACTAAATACCTCCGGCCTCCAGGCAAGGCTACAGCGCACAGCGGAGACGAGAAGAGCCGTGACCGGCGTGCGGCCGTCGTGGTCTCTTCGTATATCTCTTACTCTCATGCAAAGGATGCGAAAAGAAATTGATGAATCCTGGCGAATCTAATCAGGATAATCGGATATTTTAATCGAATTATTGCATTATCATCGGTCTTTGACAGTTGTGAGAAATTTGAATGAAATCTGGCCGTCTAAAGTGGGTCAAAATCGCGTCTTAAGAAGTCGGTTACAAACATACAAGTGAGCTAATCTAAAGCGTGTAAAAAATATATGTAAAACGACGCAGCGTTGACGCAGCGACGATGCAACTCAACGCACTGAGGCCTCGCTCTAAAAGTTTTACTAAAAACAAAAGAATATCAGGTTGGATTTACCTCGGGCTTCCAGAAGTTCCAGAGCTTTGTGAGAAAAACGTGAGAACTGACCACTTTCAATGTGCTGCCGAGAGCACAGCGTCGAAGCTACCGTGTGACTGACACTGGCAGAGCCACCATCAGGGATTTTAATTTTGATAACACAAAAAAAAAAATGAATCGAAATTAGTCGCCAAATATCAGATTTGGTCGGTCACTGGTTCAAAAGATATAAGGGTTTATAGGTGGCCGATCTGGAGAGAGCCTACCCCAGCAGAGCCACATTCATATCTCAAAAACTAGGGTACCTAGCAAAGATCTGTTTTCTCCCATATTTACTCGCTAATTAGTCGAAATTAGTCGCCAAATATCAGAATTGGTCGGTCACTGGTTCAAAAGATATAAGGGTTATAGGTGGCCGATCTGGAGAGAGCCTACCCCAGCAGGGCCACATTTATATCTCAAAAACTAGGGCACCTAGCGAAGGTCTATTTTCTCCCATATTTACTCGCTAATTAGTCGCCAAGTTACAGATTTAGTCGGGTCTTAATTTAGAAGATACCAGCTGACCCGCGCAACTTCGTCTGCGTCACATGAGAGAGAGGGTCAGAGAGAGTGTGAGACCTTAAAAGATAGACATTATTATGCTATTGCGGATTTTATGTTGAACTTTTTAAGAGGAACAATTCCCTAATACATGATTGTTGCGTAACTTTAACCGTTTATGCAGCGCTCGCAACGGAAGTTCTCAAAAGAAATAAATTTTCCCCGTTTTTGCAACATTTATCATTGATGCTTCGCTCCTATTAGTTACTAAATTTACATCATCACGCTACTGCGTGAGTTGTCGCTAAAGCTTGGTAGTAAAACTACCTCGTATATAATGGGTCTTTTTAGGCCCCGACTTACGAACAGTAAGTCGTGGGTTCGAACCCAGGCAGGCTACATGGAGACATGGAGAGAGCAACTGTCGCAACCCCGCGCAGGGCACGCCACAGTAGTGGCGATAAGTCCCCTCTTTGAGGAGTGGCTTGAGAGACGCCACGGCGTCCTCACCTTCCGCTTGACGCAGGTCCTCACCGGACACGGCTGTTTCGGGAGGTTCCTGCACCGAATCGGGCGGGAGGAAACGCCCGGGTGTTTCCACTGCGAGGATCGACCGGAGGACACGATGGAGCACACGGTGGTGTGCCCCGCGTGGGCGGAGCACCGCCGTGTCCTCGAAGCGGCGATTGGCGGCGGCAACCTCTCGCGTCCGGCCCTGGTTCAAGCCATGGTCCGGAGCGAGACGGAATGGGACGCCGTCACCTCCTTCTGCGAAGCAGTAATGCTAGAAAAGGAGGTGGCGGAACGGGAGAGAGCCCGGGCGTCGCAAGGGCCGATGCCTGCCGGGGTTGCGGGACTGTTCGAAAGAGATACCGTGGCCCCGGAACACAAAGGGCGATGAAGGAACATGGATGGGTTTTAGTCAGTAAAAGTCTGACACTCCCTCCTGCTCCGCCCAGAGCGGGAGGAGTCATTTGATGATTTCCCATCCGAAAAAGAAAAAAAAAAAAAAAACTTTGTGTAATTTATTTCATCACCGCTGCTCTCAAAACGGTGAAGGGAAACTCAATCCGCACTGGGCCCGGGTGGTGGATTATAGCCCATTCCCTCTCACAGAGAGTAGGCCTGTGTCCCAGCAGTGGGACAATTAATAGGCTGATGATGATGATGACTATAAAGCTGGTCAGTCTATTTAAAAGTTATCTGGTGAGCACATTTTTAGTCATTAACCATTCTAGCATAATAGATGTCGCTGCATCGTACATTTGATGATTATTTCTTCTTGAACTCTTGAAATTCGTATATCTTCTGATAGAATTAACCGATTTCGATGAAACAAAAACTAAGTTAAACCTCAAGTTGCGTATAATTTTTGTATATAAACATTGTCAGCATTGAATTCGTAGATTTTACGTGATGTGCGCACAAACAAACAGACAAACAGACAAAAATTTCAAAAATGATGGAAATGGGTTCTGTTACTTATCTTTTCACACGCTGGCTATTTTTTGTTTCAATTTCTTCAATGTACAAAAATGACTTTTCTACAGATTTATTATATGTATAGATAGATAAGGAGTTCAATTATTAAGGTATACCTTAATAATAACTAAATCGAAGCTAAATCAGAGCTAAATCGAAGAGTTCACAAAAAATTGCCAAGAAAAAAAATATTTTTATTATTATGTGTAATTTACTTCCCGTTTTATCGATCTAAAGTCCTTAGAAATGTCCGAGAGAGATACATTTTCTATTAAATACATGTTTTTATGTTTTAAATTACTAGGTTAGAGTGGCTTAATTAAACTTCTTTGAAACCAATAAACCTAGTTATGGAAGGACCACCGCCGATACGAATTGTGCGTATGTCAGCATAAGAGCGGGACTGCAGCGCGGTGCTTGCGTAATTCCTGGAGAGATAGTTGTTATGTCTAGATTTAAGTTTAGCTGTAAAGACCACACTCCGTGTGCGCATCCGCCTCTGTAAACACGTTGCCACCTATTAATATAGTAATTAATCGAATTATTAATTTTTATTTCAAAAATCTCGTCCAAGACGCTCCCAATCCTGACTGGCGCAGCCGACAGGATCACTGAGGAAGCTGTCCCGCGATAACTAGTGATTTTTCGCGAATAGACTTTTCCGATCTTCACAACGGTACGCGTGGTGTACGGCGAAGTGATTCAACGAACCAAACAAATATTGTCAGCGACGCGACTTGGAGCCGAGAGCTGATGATGGGCGAGGCAGGCTGGTGAGTACGACTTTTCACCTCCTTTCTTATACCTCATATCCATCATACCCCTCGTTAACTTGGAATTGGACATTTTCCATTTTGACTGTTATATGGTTTTCTTAAATTTATTATAAGTGCCTAGTGTAAAAATACATGAGATAGTAAATAATAAAAATAAATAGAAAGATAGAAATAGAGAGATAGAATAGTAATAGAGTTTTAGAATAGTAATAGAGTTTTACATTGTAACATTAGTTATGACATAATTTTATTGAGTTCTAAGATATAATTTACTAATGAACTAGTTATAATTTTTGTAATAAATAGGTACATAATTTTATTGATTTCTAAGATATAATTTACTAATAATAGGTAACTACTTATAATTATTGTAATAAATAGGTAGAGTTCATAGAGTTAATTTTAACGTTAAAATTTATCACAAATTACCGCCGAAATGACGGAAGTGAAACTCATTCCCAACGAATTATATAAAATTCTCCCAAGTTTCGATGGCAATAAACGCCATCTGAATTTGTTCTTGCGTAAATGTGAATACATAATTGACAAATTTAAATCATCCGAATTACAAGAAGAATATTTAATGCATGTTGTGACTAGCCGCTTAACGGGCGACGCAGCAGCGCTGATAAGCGAGCGCGTAGACATCCGGACGTGGGCGGAATTCAAAGAATTGTTTGAGATGCACTTTGGTGATCCACGAAGCGAAGAATGTTTGGCCATAGAATTAGAGACATTAAAAATTAAAAACAATGAAAGTCATACAGATTTTTGCGCACGGATTCAATCAGTAAAGTCTGTTCTGTTATCAAAAGTTAATCAAACCAATGACCAAAACTCACGACTTAGTAAGACTGCCATATATAATAATACAGCCCTACAGGTATTTTTATACAATTTACCTGAAAATATGGTACGTGTAGTGCGTCTAAAAAAGCCACAGACCTTGGAACAGGCCTTGTCCATAGTTTTAGAAGAAATTAATTTCTATGAGCAGTATCAAATGCGAGGTAAAATGCTAAACTCAAACCATAATTCGAAACCACAGCCTACTGGAACAAAAGCACCTCAGCAATCTTTTAAATTTGGTTTGCCTCAACAGCCTACAGGCTTCAGACTTCCGATAATGCAACAAAATCAACCATTTAAAAATAATTTTGGTGCAACACCCAAATTTAATTTCGGAATTCCGCAGAATAGGCCTTTTAACTTGCCGCAGGGACTCCATCCATCCCAAGGACAATTTGGTATGAATAAACAAAACTATATGCCAATGCAATTCCAGTTTGGATATCGACCTAATTTCGGTTATAGACCCCCTGGCTATCAACAAATGTTACCAATGCTTCCACAACGATTTGGTAGTAATAATCGTTATGGTAATACGATTCCACAACAAAACACACAAAATAAACCTCAACAAAACAACACAGATGCTACTATGAGAACTGCTCCGCAAATATCACCTCAGCAAGGTTTTCCTCTTAATGAATTAGAACTATATCCTTATACTGATGACTATTTTGCAAATTCCGAGGGATATTACGATGATATTGGTGCATATTTCCCTTGCGAAGAAAACACTTCTCCGATAGACTCAGTAACTGAAAACCCAAAGATAGAGTTAGAAAACAATGATAATAGTAACCAGACGGCTGAATCCATCCCACAAGTGGAAAATTTTTATATGCGGGCCTCCATAGAGCAACACCTGAAAGAATAACATTAAATTATAATACTATAAAATTAAAGTTACCTCATATATACATACCGGAAATAGAAGGCAAGTTCATGATCGACACGGGTAGTACTCGTTCTTTTATACATCCTAGAAAAGCAAATAAATATTTCCATAACTATATGTCATACGAACCTTTCGAAGTAGTTAGCACACACGCCTCAAGTAAACATAATCAAGTAATACAAATTCCCTTATTCTCTATATTTCAAAGCACAGATCATCATAAATTTTACGTATATAATGTTGATTCACTGTACGATGGGTTGATAGGAAATGATCTTTTAAAGCAATTAGAAGCCATTATAGATCTAAAAAGACGTGTTCTAGTAACAAAGACAGCGGAAATACCTATCTGTATAGACTCGGATATTAACGTTATACATGTTGTAGAACTTCCTCCGCGAACAGAAATTCGGGCAAAAATACCAACTAATATAATAAATGGTGAAGGAATATTAAATTACATTGAATTTTACACAGGAGTGCGGATGCCTACCGCACTTGTGAAATGTATTAATGGTTATGCAACAACCGTCATACAAAATACATCTGATAAGCATGTAGAACTATGTGTCACAAAGCCTTTTGTAGTTTCCGAATATAATGAAAAAGAATGCCTCGTTAATTCCATAGATAATTTAAATATAGAGACTGACCAATTATTACGCGACAATCTAACTAAATTACGACTAGACCACATGAACGACGAAGAAAAAGCATGTATACAAAATTTATGTGAAGAATTCAGAGATATATTCTATTGCGACCAAATACCTTTAGGTTTTACTAATCAGGTAAAACATTGCATTAGAACAAAAAATGAAGATCCAATTTATAATAAACCATATAGACAAGCCCCTGCCCAAGCAGCAGAAATCAATAGACAAGTCGAAAAACTTTTAAAAGATAACGTAATCCAGGAATCCTTTTCTCCCTGGAGTTCACCAGTTCATCTTGTGCCAAAAAAACCTGATGCTTCTGGTGAGGTAAAATACAGAATGGTAATCGACTACAGAAGACTTAATGATATTACGATAGATGACAAATACCCTCTTCCTAACATAACTGACCTTTTTGATAAACTGGGTAAAAGCACTTACTTTACAACTTTAGACTTGGCCAGTGGCTATCACCAAATAGAATTAAATAAAGACGATATACCGAAAACTGCCTTCAGCACCCAAAACGGGCATTATGAGTTTTTAAGGATGCCGTTTGGGCTTAAAACAGCTCCGGCAACTTTTCAACGAGCAATGAACAATATCATGCGAGGTCTTCAAGGAATACATTGCCTTATATATCTCGATGACGTAATCATTTTTTCCTCCAGCCTTCAGGAGCACCTACAGAAACTTAGAGCCGTTTTTAATAGACTACGACAGACTAACTTAAAAGTACAACTAGACAAATCCGAATTCTTACGCAAAGAAGTTTTGTACCTAGGACATACGATCACAAAAGACGGACTAAAACCAAATAACGATAAAATTGAAGCTATTCTAAAATATCCTCTCCCTAAGACAACGACAGAGATTAAAAGTTTTCTTGGTCTCGTCGGATATTATAGAAAATTTATTAAAGATTTCGCTAGAATTACCCAACCTTTAACGTCTTGTCTAAAGAAACGAAACAAAATTATAATAGATCAAAACTACATAGATGCTTTTAATAAATGTAAAGAAGTACTTACTACTGCCCCCTTATTACAATACCCCGACTCTACTAAACCCTACATTTTAACAAGTGACGCCTCTAATGTAGCCCTCGGTGCTGTCCTATCCCAAGGACCTATTGGAGCAGACAAACCAGTCGCATATGCAAGTCGCACACTTAGCGACACGGAGACACGCTACAGCACAATAGAGCGAGAACTTTTAGCTATTATTTGGGCTGTTAAACATTTCAGGCCCTACTTGTACGGGAACAAGTTCCAAATTTTCACCGACCACAGACATCTTGCTTGGTTATATTCCCTGAAAGAACCAAACAGTAAACTGACCCGCTGGCGCCTCCGCCTTCAGGAGTATGACTTTACAATTATTTATAAAAATGGCAAACAAAATAGTAATGCCGATGCATTGTCACGTATAAAACTTAATGTCATAGATTCTGACGACGACGTATCAATGGAAGTTAATGTAGATGAATTCGACATACAAAAAGTAATACAACCATTAAAACAAAAACAAAATACTACTAAGCCTGAAATTGAAAGCGAAACAGAAATAATAACGATCCCAGACTCTGACTCTGACTCTAATGTGACCACACCAGAAGACCTATTCCAAGAAAATTTCCCTATTCCTTCAATAACCAGTAGTAGTAGAACAGATACAGTAGCCTCTAATATAGAACCAGACTCATCAGGGATACCAATCTTAAGAGAGGCAATTGACACTAAACCAAACCAAATATTAGTGTTTTCCTGGTTTCAAAATAAATTACAAGTTCAAAATTTGTCTAGAAAGAACCAAAAAGTCTTAGAAGTGTTTCTCCCATTAGATAACGAAGAATTAATCAAGCAATTTTTAAAAGAATATATTACACTCAAGCGAAAATATTTTATATACTTTGAGAGCGAAATACATAGAAGGTTATTTACTAAGATTATTATAGAAATATTTAAGAAAGATTCAGTAGAATTCTTTGAGTGCACTGATAGAGTAATATATATAGAGGATGAGAAAGAACAAAAAGCTGTTATATTAAAGTATCACGAAGGAAAGACATGCCATAGAGGAATCAAAGAAACAATAGTTAGGATTCGTCGAAATTATTATTGGGAAAACATGCAGGATACCGTAGCAGCAGTAATAAATATGTGTGAGCCCTGTAAACAAATGAAGTACGAAAGAAAACCAATAAAACCGATTTTGCAATTAACACAAACACAGGATGCTCCTTTTCAGGAAATATTTATTGACTTGTTTAGTATGGAAAAGAAATATTATTTAACATTAGTAGACGCTTTTAGTAAACTAGGACAGGCCATCGAAATCCCAAGTAGGCACTCGACAGAAGTAGCGCGAGCCTTAATAAAGTACTTTTCAATATACGGTGTACCTAGGAAGATATCTTGTGACCCTGGCACCGAATTTAACAATGAACTCATGCGTGAGCTTTTAGCTATGTACAAAATAGAGATCCACATAACAACGCCAAACAATCCCAACTCTACTGGCATTGTAGAGCGATTTCACTCTACAATTATAGAGATTTATAGGCTTGCAAAATATGAACGTAAATGTACAGACGCGGCTTCTATAATGACCTATTCCATAATGGCATACAATCACACTATACACTCCACTACAGGATTAACACCTTTTGAAGTAACATTTGGACATACTGACTCCGGTAAAATATTTGATGTAAATGTAGAAAAAGCGTATACACAACAATTAGTAAAAGATCATGCAAAACGCACAAAATATCTGTACAAGTACATAGCTGAAAAGATTCTTACCACTAAGCAAAAGGCTAGAATTAATAAAGGCGGTGAAACTGAGCTAAGTTTACAAGAAGAAGACAGTATTTTTGTTAAGGACATTAATATACGAAAAAGTAAAGATAAACCTAGGTATCATAAAGCCAAAATAATAGGACAAATAGATAGGAACGTAGCACCAGTACAGATAGGAAAAAGACAAACTAAAGTGCCTCTTAAAAACGTTAAACGTCCTTCACAGGTCGTGGCGGATCATCGTGATCTTGAACATCGTGATCAAGATCCAGGGCCTTCAACTTCAAGAGATTAAAAATAACCCAGGCATACTACCCGTTAAACAAGGGCAGGCGGTAGTAGAGAGAGATAAGTGGACTATAGTTAAGATATTAGATTTTAAGGCGATAAATGATGATTTAGTATTTAATATTAATAGATATAAAGAGTTTAGCAATATAGTTGACATCCATAAGCCATACGCAAATGAGTTCCAAAATATGAAATTACAAGTAGAATACTTACGTAACTCGACAGTCATGAAATTCAGGCAGCTTATTCCATCAAAACGCTTTAAACGCGGCCTCATTGACCCGCTCGGTTCAATTATTAAAACGCTGACCGGTAATTTAGCCCATGAGGATGCTATAAAATATGACTCAAATATCTCAACTGAAAATTGGCCAAACTCACATAGATAAGAAAATAACTATCATTTCAAAAATGCTTGACTCCATTACTAATAAAAGTACATCTCTACAAGAAAATATACAAATCCTGGACGAGCGCATGAAACGCATAGAGAGAATTGTTAAGAATATAGGTACTAAAGAAAATAACTCTATATACTCTACATATGTTTTAAGTATGTTTGATATGTTTGTGAGTAATTTTAGGACAATATATATATAGTTTTAAATGAAATCGAAACTGCGCTGTCATTCACAAAAGTGTCTGTTTTACATCAAGCCATTGTTGACCCATCTGAATTATTGTCACTGTTAAATAACATTTCTAAAACTGAAGGCTTAATTTACCCTGTAACAGAAAAAACTTTAGTAATGTTAGAAAGAACTATGTCTGTCAAAGCATATGTAAAAGAAAACCAAATAACATTCATTATGGAAATCCCATTAACAGATAAAAATACGTACAACTACTTCCAAATTTATTCATTACCAATTCTTAATGAAAATTCTGTTGCTACTGTTATAATTCCTAAACATCCTTACCTTCTGGTGAAAGGTCCCATATACTTACCGCTAGCCAGCCCATGTGAAGAGATTGCAGCCAACCAATTCCTGTGCAAGGAAAACGATGTTGTATTGTATCCTGAAAGTACGTGTATAGAACAATTGATGAATTTTGCTTCAAACCTCAGTCTATGTAAACCGCTCGTGGTTAACTTGGAAAGCTTGAAAGTACAGCCCATTGATTTCCTGAAATGGATAATTTATACAAGAAATGAAATAATACTTACCGAAACATGTGCTGATGATATTATCAGAAAACCGATCAAGGGCACTTATATATTGGAAATTGATGGAAAATGCAATGTTTATTTGAAAAATATAAAACTACACAAACGACAATATAATTCAAGGAAAATACAATATCAAGTAATCCCTGTTGCGGTTCTACCTAAATTAGAGGAAACATCTATCGATTGGAACAGGACAGTGAACTTAAGCCACCTCAATTTCGATGATTTGAAACATCTATCCTACTCGTTAAATGGTGAAATAGTGGAAAGTGAAATAGCGAAAAGTGATAGTGCGGTAAAAACAAATAGTGTTAGCTTAGCGACTATACTACTCTATGTAATTTTAGCTATAACATGTCTTAGTATAGTACTTTGGAAGAAAATGTCTTGTATAAGTCAAGTTCTGCGAAATCATCGGAATCCAACTATTACCGATGATCTCGCACTTGGTGAGGGAGGAGTTATGGAAGGACCACCGCCGATACGAATTGTGCGTATGTCAGCATAAGAGCGGGACTGCAGCGCGGTGCTTGCGTAATTCCTGGAGAGATAGTTGTTATGTCTAGATTTAAGTTTAGCTGTAAAGACCACACTCCGTGTGCGCATCCGCCTCTGTAAACACGTTGCCACCTATTAATATAGTAATTAATCGAATTATTAATTTTTATTTCAAAAATCTCGTCCAAGACGCTCCCAATCCTGACTACCTTGCTCTTGGTCTATTTAGTGTTAAGATGTCACGTCGCATACAACTGTTTTACTAATTTACAATGTTGAACTCTAATTTACGTTAGAATAATAAATAGGTACGTTAAAAATATCGTACCTCTAGTAAAAAGTTTAAAATACTTAACGTTGAACGTATTGGAAGTATGTAAGTAACAACCCATAGCTTGAAATACACTACAAAAAAATACATACTTAATAATCTTAAATCAAAGATGTAAATACTTACATAAATACATAATATGAGCATTAACGGTCTCATTACGGTTTAATAAGTTTATCTAATGCTCCTTAGAAATACAACATGTTGAACAGTATTTAAATGCCAGAAATAATAAATAAATCAAATCAAACCATTTTATAAAAATTAATTTCCAAAAAGTTGGTTTGTGTGTGTTGTGTTTGTATTTTGAGGTGATTGTGAGTGTTGTTATGTGGGTGTGTGTGTATTGTGTCGTGTACCTATGTAGAGTTTGTATGGACAAGTCGAGATTTTACTTACCGTGTAAATGAAACAGAGCGCAGCGATCCATCTATCTGCCAGCGACTAAATGCACACACATTTTGTTCGATACCTAAACCTAAATAATTACAAATTATATTTATTGTAGATGTTGTTTATAGGTAATGAATACCTACAGCTTTCCTTTGGTGGGTTGAAGTTATAGAATTCCTCCAGACGTCGTATGGTCGTAGATACCTGTCTAGAAACTATTTTAAGCATTTTGTACTTGCTTGTACTACTGTATGGGGAAATTGAATTCTTTAATATCTTTTTAATTACACACCGACTGAATCTGTAACTTGGCGACTAATTAGCGAGTTAATATGGGAGAAAACAGATCTTCGCTAGGTGCCTTAGTTTTTGAGATATAAATGTGGCCCTGCTGGGGTAGGCTCTCTCCAGATCGGCCACCTATAAACCCTTATATCTTTTGAACCAGTGGAAGACCAATTCTGATATTTGGCGACTAATTTCGACTAATTAGCGAGTAAATATGGGAGCAAACAGATCTTCGCTAGGTGCCCTAGTTTTTGAGATATGAATGTGGCTCTGCTGGGGTAGGCTCTCTCCAGATCGGTCACCTATAAACCCTTATATCTTTTGAACCAGTGACCGACCAAATCTGATATTTGGCGACTAATTTCGACTAATTAGCGACTAAATTTTTGTTATCAAAATTAAAATCCCTGATGGTGGCTCTGCCAGTGTCAGTCACACGAGGCTACCACGTGCTATAGCGCTCCCGCTGTTTCTCGTTGCAACAGAAAAGGACAGGCTAATAGATGTGGCGCAAACCGAAGTTAAGTACGCACACACACCTGTCACGAGTGTATGACCACCAGTGGTGCTCTGTAGTTACGAGTTTATAAACTTGGAGACGTTTAGTGTAGGTACTATTAAAACTGCGTTATTTATCTTGGTATCTCAGTAGGAAAAGAACTGAAAAACAATTTTAAATCAAAATAATTTAATGAAATCAACATAAATATCATACCACACGATAATAATTTATTACTAAATAAAAATATAATACTGTATTAAATTAACATTAGAAATATATAAGTGCACACAAAGAGGTCAACATTACCGTTTTGACAAGAGGTGCAGTTATGGGCGATACAAGAACTTGCAAAAGTACGAGACACCGAGTTTAATAATATTATATTAAATATTACAATAATCACGTTATTGAAGATAGGAAATTGTGGAATGAAATTGAAACATCAATACATAGAGGAAATTTTAAGTCAAAAATAAATGATAATAATATGCTAGAGCCTCAGATGGTAACTAATTAGACATTGCAGCTCAATATAAATCTTCTGGTATGTAATTGTTTATGTAAGGACGGTCAAACGGACGGATGCACCAGAATAAAAGATGTTAATAATCCAACATAAATCATTACAAGTACAACAAATTAATTCTTAAAATCAGTAGGTATACAGACCCTTAGTAAAATTTCCGTTACAATTCAAAATAGTATCTATATTTTTAGATAATAACAGCTTGAAGTTGATTCCAAAATCAAATTGACTTCTTAGAAAATAAAGCTGAAGAATAATGAACTTAGTAATCATCAGAATTATAAACTGAATGATACATTCCGTGATGTCTTAAGCCTTTGGTGTGGTTTGATAATAACATAAATGTAAGAAGCGATGTGTTGGTACTTTCGTACAGGTATGGTGAGGATTTACAGTTTGTATGCTTGTCGCATCATCAGGTCGAAGTAGCAATCGTTGTCGATGGACACGCTGATGCCACTGTAGTAGTTCATGAATTCCTCCAAAGTCACCTGTGGGAAAAAGAGATTTTTCAAAAAAAGTGAACGGTCGCGGGAAGCCTGGCAGATGTGAAACATCGAAATTATTTTGCACAAGTAATATACTTAAAAAAAAAGCAAATATTAAAAAAACAAACACAAAAAAAAATCCTTATGCTGGAATCGAACTCGAAGTAACGACATTGTAACCCAGCGCTCTGTGCCACGAGACCAGCTGGCTTGTTATTAATCGTGGCGATCATGTAGATCCTAAGCTGCTTCAACAGGTCGGTAATATTCGGGATGGTTCGGGGCGGGTTCGATCGCCACGCTCGCCACGAATTTTTCATTTGTTTTTTTGTTTACCCGCGCCTATATATGTTTCACATCAATAACACAAACGATGGATGGTTTGTGTAAAGGATGATACGGCAAGAAAGGTGTCTGATGAGATGGCGAGTGATAGAGAAAAATGGAAGAAGAAGACATTCTGCGCCGACCACAAATGAATTGGGATGATGAGATGAGAGGATGGTGATGATGATGATGATGATGATGATGAAAATGAATGTAATAAATTGTAATAGATAATTAGAATCAATATTATAATAAATAAATAAATACAGAATGAATACAGCAGTCATTGTGCCGATAGTCGTGTCGGCCAATGGCTTAATAGCCAAGAGCCTCGACCAACATCTTAGGAGGCTCTCGCTTGGCAGCTGGATCAAGAGCGATTCAGAAAACAGTAAGTACTTCTGGACACGGCACGTATCGTTAGGTTCCTCTTTCAAGAGCCCTGACCACCGGCGGCTTGAACCATGTTCCCAGCGCTGGTGGGCTACTGTTTTTTTATATTTTTAAATGTTTTTGTATGTAGTTTTATTAAGAAATATTTAAAAATGTCAAAAAGAATAAACGGAATAAATAAATACCGTTGGGCATTAACACACAGCGCCATCTAGTGCCGCACTAAGCAACGAGGCTTGTGTCGTGGACACCGGATAGTTGATTTACTACATACATACTTTTTGTTTGTAAATACATACTTATTATACACTAGCTGACGTCCCGCGGTTTCACCCGCGTAGTTCCCGTTCCCGTGGGAGTACGGGAACAAAATATAGCCTATAGCACTCACGAATAATGTAGCTTTCTACCAGTGAAGCAATTTTTAAAATCGGTTCATTACTTCCGGAGATTACCCCCTACAAACTTACAAACATAAGTACAAAAAATGTTACCTCTTTATAATATTAGTACAGATATAAACATCCATGACTCGGAAACAAATGTACATGCTCATCATACAAACATTTGCCCCTACCAGGATTCGAACCCGGGACCTTAAGGGTACATAAAGAAGCAGGTTTCCGAAATGGGCGAGTCGGTACCGATCGGTGCAGGTATTCATTTCTATGTTATCTTATGCGCTTGCTTATAAAGAAGCAGGTTTAAACTATATGCAAGTGAATCCTGCACCGATCGGTACCGGCTCGCCCGTACCGGAAACCTGTTTCTTTATGTAAGCACCCTAAGACTGTAAGGCAGCTTCACCACCGCTGCGCCATGGGGGTCTTATATTACAGTGTGTAAAAGAACTCATCACGAAGCCGTCAACCAAGGATTCTGTATATCAAACTAAGTAACTTTACGCAAAATTATTGCTGGGAAACGACTTTTTATTTTTGGGGTGAAAAATCATGTTTTGTGGTAGAATTCAATGTAACGCACTCAAAACATTGTGCTAATGGATGAATTGAATAGTATGGGGGTCGTGAAGGTGTTTATAGTAAAAAACTTACATTAAAAACTGGTATTTAAAAAAAAAACTTGTCAAAAAGTTGGAATTTTGACCCCCAATATCTCCGTAACTAGAAGGTTCCCAGGTATGGTGTAGAACAAAAAAATTATCGCAATGACGAGGAGAACAAGTGCCTTTCAGCTTCGTTAAGAGGTGTTTTACACCCTGTATGTTGTTAGGGATTACAAAAAAAACCGGCGAAGTGCGAGTCGGACTCGCACACGAAGGGTTCCGTACCATTGACTATATTTAGTATTTGTTGTTATAGCGGCAACAGAAATACATCATCTGTGAAAATTTCAACTGTCTAGCTGTCACGGTTCATGAGATACAACCTGGTGACAGACAGACGGACAGACGGACAGACAGCGAAGTCTTAGTAATAGGGTTCCGTTTTTACCCTTTGGGTACGGAACCCTAAAAACCGGCCAAGTGCGAGTCGGACTCGCACACGAAGGGTTCCGTTTGACTATATTTAGTATTTGTTGTTATAGCGGCAACAGAAATACATCATCTTTGAAAATTTCAACTGTCTAGCTGTCACGGTTCATGAGATACAGCCTGGTGACAGACAGACGGACAGACAACGAAGTCTTAGTAATAGGGTTCCGTTTTTAAGCTTTGGGTACGGAACCCTAAAAATGGGTACATTTTGAAGTATTCTCTTACTTTTCCATCCACCTGTCCTTCAGATTCGAAGTTGGCGAGGAATTTGTTCAGGATAAGATCTGCTGTCTCTTCGCCGCTCATGTATCTGGAAACAAAGAAAAATTGGTCAATTAATATTATGTATTTTAAATTGTAGCGTCTTCATTAATTATCTACACTAATATTATAAAGAGGAAAGATTTGTATTTTTGTGTTTGTTTGTAATTAATAAACTCAAAAACTACTGCGCCGATTTCAAAAATTCTTTCACCATTAAAAAGCTACATTCACCCTGAGTAACATAGGCTATATTTTATCCCCGTAATCCCACGGGAACGGGAACTACGCGGGTGAAACCGGGTGACGTCCGCTAGTAGTATATAATTTGCGGGCGGGCGAAGCCGCGGGGATCAGGTAGTTTATTAATATTATAGGTATTACTTTAGCAAACTTAGTATGTAAATAGTATTTTAAGTTAACTGTAAAGTACAACTATATTTAGGATTCTCACGGCAAACCCGCAGACGTTTTATTGCAGGTTGGAAAATGTTCCTTGCCCAATTTGTTTATTAGCTTTTAGTCATTTATGCAACTGTTGTATAATGAGGGGTATTAAAACACGAATGTGGGTTTATCACACGAGGCGAAGCCGAGTGTGATAATAGTATCACATGAGTGTTTTAATACCTAATTATGTACAGTTGCATACAAGACTTTATCTACATCCATGATATGAAGCCTCCATAAAAGGTTCTGAAACCATAGGGTGTTGTAGTGTTGTAAGAAGTCTATGTAAATTCATGGAAAGTTTATACATGTCGACTAAAAACACGGTGAAGCGCAAGGCATAAACTAGTTTGACAGGTCTAACTTAGTTCATAGCTATAGCCGTCCTTTTCTCACACTGCCTTTTAGTAAAAGATAGCAATAGCCTAAATTAACTTTAGTTTGCGAGCAACAGAATCGACACCATTGTCTAGCACGTGCGATTCACTACCACAGCGCCGTAATTTAAAAAAAAAACTTATAGGTTAATTCGAATTCATGTCGTATCCCGCCATTTTTGTTTCATATTAGTCATTGCATTATGTACTTTGTTGTTTACAAAAATGAATGATACAAGCTTTGTGCATTTTAATAATTGTACAATCCAAAATGTAAATAATGATATTACATATTACATACTCAGCAATTAAACTTTCCATGAATTTACATAGACTTCTTACAACACTACAACACCCCATGGTTTCAGAAACTTTTAAGTATATGGAGGATTCATATCATGGATGTAGATAAAGTCTTGTATGCAACTGAACATAATTAGGCATTAGGCGAAGCCGAGTGTGATAAACCCACATTCGTGTTTTAATACCCCTCATTATACAAAAGTTGCATAAATAACTATTAGAGTATTACCCGTTAGATTTTTGTTGAGATGCCGACGGTTCTTTTGTATATGTTTAATTGTGCTATTTTATTGTGTGACCTAGCTATAAAAAAACCGACCAAGAGCGTGTCGGGCCACGCTCAGTGTAGGGTTCCGTAGTTTCCCGTCCGTCACAATAAGTGTTCCCACTGAGTTTAAAGGTGGGTATCCATTATGTAAAAATGCTTGCATATACGAATATACTACAAACTTAGTCCAGAAATTATTTTGTACAACTTTTTGTCTTTTTTGTACAAAAACTGTTGTTTCCATCAAGTTCAAAATGATTTTCCTAGAAAGTCCTTATAAAATTCTACTTTTCAGATTTTTTTCATATTTTCTAAACTTATGGTTCAAAAGTTAGAGGTCTAAAAGTAAAAAACAATGTGTCCCCCACACATTGTTTTTTACTTTTGGAGCGATTATTTCCGAAATTATTGACATTATCAAAAAATGATTTTAGGAAACCCCTATTCATTTTTAAATACCTTTCCAACAATATATCACACGTTAGGGTTGAAATAAAAAAAAATCACTTCCCACTTTACATATAGGGGGCTACCCTAATAAAACATTTTTTTTTCCAATTTTTATTTTACCACTTTGTCGGCGTGATTGATATATACATATTGGTACCAAATTTCAGCTTTCTAGTGCTAACGGTCACAGAGATTAAGCGAGGACGGACAGACGGACGGACGGACAGACATGGCGAAACTATAAGGGTTCCTAGTTGACTACGGAACCCTAAAAACCTTTGTACAGTTTTAGTTAGTAGCGTGTCGCTCCGACCGTATCCCAAGTTTTCGATAATTGCTCAAATGTAAAATAGTCAGTAACCCATCTTCGGGTTCGGTCAGTCGCTTCTTGTATTTTAATAAACATACTCCATCACTAAGTAAATCAAGTACTTATTTTGCGATTCCCATAATGCCGACACTAGTTAACCGACCTATGTGCGCGAAAAAAACTTTAATTCGAGATGCTCAGCAACTACTCATTCACAATCAGACCGTTTTTCATTACATAGGTATATTCCAAGAACTGCGAAAAAAAAACTGCCAATCTGTTTACTAAAGGGTAATTTTCATTACATAAAGGGTGTAAAACACCTCTTAACGAAGCCGAAAGGCACTTGTTCTCCTCGTCATTGCGATCATTTTTTGTTCTACACCATACCTGGGAACCTTCTAGTTACGGAGATATTGGGGGTCAAAGTTACAACTTTTTGACAAGTTTTTTTTTTAAATACAAGTTTTCAATGTAAGATTTTTAAACCTTTTTAACACCTCCTTGACCCTCGTACTATTCAATCCATCCATCAGCACAATGTTTTGAGTGCGTTACATTGAGTTCTACCAGAAAACATGATTTTTCACCCCAAAAAAAGTCATTTCCCAGCAATAATTTTACGTAAAGGTTTGGTGTACAGAATGCTTGGTTGACGCCTTCGTGATGAGGTCTTTTACACCCTGTAGGTATATTCTACGAACTGCGAAAAAAAAAACTGCCAATCTGTTTGACCAAAGGGTCTGGTCCATACCCATCATTATCTGCCTAGCCTTTTCCCAAATTTATTGGGATCGGCTTCCAGTGTTACCGGATGCAGCTCAATACCAATATTTTACATAGAGCGGCAGCCGATCTGACCTGCACAACCCAGTTGGTACTGGGTAATACGGTACCCCTTGGTAAGACAAGTTGTCAGACTTTTGGGCCACTGACTACCCTACCTGTAACAACTGCCAAAGATCTACAAATGTCAGCCGGGACCATCGGCTTAAAGTGCCTCCGAGGCGTCTCCATGTAAAATAAAGATGCAGCTGAATACCAGTATTTAGAGTCCAACATAAGTTGGGAAAAGGTTTGACAGATGATGAATGAATTGCTTGCAGTCAAATAATGAGAGCCAGATCAACAACGCAATAATGTTAATTACCTGGGATGTGCAGTAACAGAGTAAACTCCTCGTATATCCTCGACGGTGATGACGCCGTCTCCAGTCTTGTCCAGCTTCTTGAACGCTTGCTCCACAATGGCCCGGCGCGAATCTGACATGGGAGGCTGTAAACATTTGTTTATCAGTAATTATAAAGTTAGGGTAAAAAATAATGAATTATGTTAAAAAAAAGCCTGTCCGAAAGAGGCATTAGGTATCCCAAAGTATGATATTACCAAATAAAATAAACAAAAAAAATCATAAAATAATTATCGAAATTTAAAATAGTACATGATTTTTGTGCCCAAATTACCACCATTTTCCTAAAATTTAATATTTTTTTTGAATGTGACAACACCATCTTCGGCCTTAGGCCTGAATTCTTGTCGCGCTGACGATCGGTCGCGTACGGTCGGTCGTCACGTCAGCGAGAACAAAATACGGCTGACGTCAGTTTTTTTTTTTTTTCGAAATGGCATCTCGCAGTTTAACCTAGAGAGGTTGTCGTCTGACTAACTGGACAATCCAGGCCTCCAGCCAGGGCATAAAACTTACTAACTAAACGACTACACGCTAAGGGCACCCCCTGCGGGGTACGAGCCTCGGCTTAGGGCGTCGCTTAGGAAAAGCAAGGGGACAGGCTGGATCTGAGTGGTGGCTGACGTCAGCGTTTTTTCTTCGAAATGGCATCTCGCAGTTCAACCTAGAGAGGTTGTCGTCTGCTTAACCGGACGCTGACGTCAGCGTCGCAGTATGATGCTATATATACTCGTACGCGATCGACAGTCAGCGCGACAAGAATTCAGGCCTTAGTTAGCAGCATTATTTTCGATCGATCGCCAATTGTTTGTTCATCATGACGTGACGCTGCCCGCGTCCTGTGTTGCAAATGTTGCAATATTAATAATTAATATTAAAGTTTCCTCATTATAGTACATTTTTATCGGGTTTTTTTACTTGTATAAATAAAAGGATAACATAAATAGAATCATAAATAATAGGTTCACGAATCGGACAGGGTTTTTTTAACATATTGTGTGTATTGTATTGTATTGTATTTGTATTAAGCAAATATCAAAATATCAAAATTGAAATAGGTACTTACACGAACGTGCGCTAGGAACTCGTCAAGGCTGATGGAGCCACTCTTGTCAGTGTCGAATCTATCAAACAGCTCTACAGCGTCCTGAAAGCAAAAAAAAACTATTATTAGTAAATATAAATAATATCTTGGAACTTTACTATGACTAAGCGTTAAGCGTAGGCCGGCCATACCGCCAGCTAGCTAGCGAGCGAGCGAACGAGCCGGGCGAGGCTGTGTTTTTTGTTTTTGCGGAATGGCATCTCGCAGTTCAACCTAGAGAGGTTGTCGTCTGCATAACCGGACTATCCTGTGGGTGCCTTAAGTGTAAGGCCTCCAGCCAGGGCATACAACTTACAAACTAAACGACTACACGCTAAGGCCACCCCCTGCGGGGTACGGGCCTCGGCTTAGGGCGTCGCTGGGAGAGGACAGCAAGGGGACAGGCTGGATCTGAGTGTCACAACTCTAAATATAGCCATCCATTCATCTATCTTTATTCCTCCAAGCCTCAGACCAAAAAAAAAATCCAAGGCATAGCGCTGCGAACAATAAAGTGATGCCGATTCGTGAACATCTGTGCATTTTTTGAGCGTTGTTTAATTTGCAGTTTGACGTAAATCTGTGCGTGTGAGCGTGTAATCACAGAGTGGAGCTTAGTTTTGCGCTGGCTTTACATTATTGTTTGCAGCGCTAAGGGGCCACCTCCACGAGCGAGAGAATCGCGGCGATATTATCGTCAGTGCCACGTTTTTCTATACACTCTCTTTTGGGCCGTCTCCACGAGCGAGATAATCACGGCGATATTATAGTTCTAGCCACGTTTTTCTATACACTCTCGCAAGGGCCGTCTCCACGAGCGAGAGAATCGCGGCGATATTATCATCCTAGCCACGTTTTTCTATACACTCTCTTTTGGGCCGTCTCCACGAGCGAGAGAATCGCGGCGATATTATCTTCCTAGCCACGTTTTTCTATACACTCTCTTTTGGGCCGCCTCCACAAGCGAGAGAATCGCGGCGATATTATCGTCCTTGCCACGTTTTTCTATACACTCTCTTTTGGGCCGCTTCCACGAGCGAGAGAATCGTGGCGATATTATCGTCAGTGCCACGTTTTTCTATACACTCTCTTTTGGGCCGTCTCCACGAGCGAGATAATCGCGGCGATATTTTCATATAGAAATACGTTGAACGCCGCGATTCTCCCGTGGAGGCGGCCCGTGCCTATGTCTTGGTTTTTGTGTTTGGTCTGAGCTCCAAGCATCTTTTTAATAATGCATAAAAAACTATGCTTAACAAACGATCCTTCGCAAACCGGTTTTTTTGTTCCGACGCGAATGCTGCGTCCCACATTCCATTGTGTTAGTCACGTTCCCCGGGTGTTTTGCAAGGCCGGTCGGGGGTCTTTTGTTTGCCGGAGTTTGTCTCGGCGACATTTCAAAGGGATGTTAAGAAACTATTGTTTTATTTTCTTGTTGCTGTGGTGCAAGAATCAGGGGAATTTGTCTTCATTGCTAACTAAAAATGTGGCAAAGATATTAATTTCTTAAAGATCTGTTTTAGACTGTCCTACTTAATATTATAAATGCGAATGTTTGAGAGGATGAATGTATGTTTGTTCCACTTTCACGCAAAAACTACTGAACGGATTGGGATGAAATCTGGCACAAAGATAGTTTATAATCTGGATTAACACATACAGAGTGTAAACAACCTCATCACGAAGCCGTCAACCAAGCATTCTGTACATCAAACTAAGTAACTTTACGCAAAAATTAATGCTGGGAATCGACTTTTTTTTTGGGTGAAAAATCATGTTTTGTGGTAGAACTCAATGTAACCCACTCAAAACATTGTGCTGATGGATGGATTGAATAGTACGGGGGTCGTGAAGGTGTTTAAAGTGAAAATCTTACATTAAAAACTTGTAAGTATTTAAAAAAAAACTTGTCAAAAAGTTGGAACTTTGATCCCCAATATCTCCGTAAGTAGAAGGTTCCCAGGTATGGTGTAGAACAAAAAAAATATCGCAATGACGGGGATACAATACAAGTGCTATTCGGCTTCGTTAATGAGATTTTTACACCCTTCATAGAATAGGATAGGTTTCAGATTACTTTTATGCCGGTAGTTCGGTAATGGTCCCAACCATTACCGAACTCAATTCGGACGAAGCCGCGGGCATAAGCTACTAGAAAATATTTTTCTTACATCTTGGCTGAGTTCTAGTCCAGTTTCCCTGATCCCGTTAAAGAACTCGTCCTGATTCAACTGCTTGCTGCCATCGTCATCCATCGTGCGAAAGATCCTGAAAAATAGAAAAAAAAAACGGTTCCTTAATTATACCAACTACAGATACGTAAACAAGCTTTATCTAATCTTAGCCGTGTGGTATCCAGCAGAGTAGAACAGAACCAACCCATTACACTCACGGGTGTCGTATAAGGCGACTAATGTCTGAGGCAGAACACCTTGCGCCTCCGTAGACCAGAGAATGGGCAGCAGCGTTTTCTGTTAGTCTTTCATCACTGCGATCTCCAATCCGCCTGCCAAGCGTAGAGATTACGGCAAATTCCTCCCATCATGGGAGAGGATTATGTCCAGCAGTGGACGTTATGGGCTGTTGTAGTAGTAAACAAGATCTTTCCTACAATTTTCGAATCAAAAAGATCTATCTATAGCCGAACTAAAATAAGCGATACAGCGCGAAGAACTGCTGAATGGTAGTAGCAGTGGGTGGAGTATATCTTTACTGAATGGATGGCCAATAGAAAAATTCAAGACCAACCTATGTGACCGCGTACCGAAAGGTGTAGCGTGGGTAAACCCCCCTTACTATGTAGTAGACCTGTTGAAGGTGGCCGGATTCAGAAACCACGGTACTAGTAGTTGCATTGCATCGAAGTAATGAGAGATTTATACCCACAAGTAAACGACTATAAGCAGTGTAATGACTTAATCAACTCAGCCTTTAGTAGCCCACTGCTGGACATAGGCCTCCCCCAAGCTGCTGTAAGTGTCACAACACGTTACTCTCCGTCTTCCGCTTGCAGCCTGTCCCAGCCCCACGCTTGCGGATACGTGGTCTCCACTCCAGCCCGCGTAGCATGACCACCGTGGAAACGGGTTTTGTCGACGAAGAATCGACAAAATGACAGAGAAACCCGTTTCTCCATCGGCCATTGATTCTTAGACAGACGTGTCAGTGTCAGAGCACCGTCAGACACAGCAGAATAATGAAAAGCTATAGGTACCTGCCAAGTCCCAGGATGCCAGAGGCACCTCGCGACAAGCAGAGCAGACGCAGCTTCTCCAGAGGATCCGTGGCATTAGAAAGCGCGCGCGCAGACTTCTGCATCAACTCCTCTTCCACCCGCGACGTTCCTGATAGCGGTCTGTGCCATGCTACTGTAAGTTTGCAAAAAAGGAAATATGTTAGTAGGTAGGTATAACTTAATCATTTCTGGGGACGGAACTCCATGTTAAACAGGGGCCTGAGGGCCAAGGGGCCTTTCTAAGTCCGTCAACGAAAATACGGGGCCCGTCCGAAAGTAGCTTTATTTTGGAATGAACCTTACTCTCTAATATTTTCGGATTCATGAGTTTTGAAAACACATCGAGAGTAAGGAGAGATGACCAATCGTGTTGTCATTCATTTTTAGTTCGGGCCCCGAACGAACCTTATGTCCGTAAGTGATACGGAGTAGGAGACGACCGTAACTACGGCCGAAACTACGGATTTCGTGCTTAGAGAGTAAGGTAGCTTAGAGAGTAAGGTACTCCAGAGGTAGTATTGTTCGGGGTATTTCTCAGCTGTGTCTGAGTCCTGGAGTTTGGATTTGTGTTTGAAGCAACACAAGTAGGTACCTACCTATATGCTCGCTGCCTATTGCTATTAGATACTACCGAGTTCACTGACGGTCGATCACTTTTCACAGTTTTCACCGTTATGCCCTGAAAAATAAGGTTGAAAAGTGGTCGACTGTCAATGAGCGCGGAAGTACCTACCTGTAGTGAAGTGGTTCCATATAGAAACGTTCTATTAGCTAAACGACACGGGTTGGCGGATGTCACATCTTCGAATAATTGGTTGTTGGTTCTGGGAAAAGTTAAAATCAAACTTGGAGCGTACGGCAACGAACGCACTGGCGGTCGGTGGAGAAAATCTAGGACCTGGTAGGTTGGCACTGTTTTTGCATAAATTAATTGCATCAGCACTTTACTCACAAAATAGAGAACCGAAAGCTTTAACTTTCCCCAGAACCAAATATTCGACAACATCCGTCAAGCCATACCTACTGGATCCACTCGAAATCCACTCCCATAATTTCATTTGATTTACTTAGTTTATTGTCTCGAACAGATCAATAATTATATTTATTTCTTTAAAACAACTTACTTACGACCGACAGCCGTTTACGCTGACGTCAGCGACGCGTCGACCGACAGACATTCTCGCTGACGTCACGACCGACCGTACGCGACCGACCGACAGCGCGACAAGAATTCAGGCCTTAGGAAGGGCCCTTTGCTCATAGGCCGATTTGCTAATACTTTGCTAGTGTCGTTTTGCTAATTGGATGTTTCGATAGTTTCGATAGCGGAGCCCCTTTTTTATTTTTTTTTCGGCTGGGAAATCATCAAATGACTCCTCCCGCTCTGGGCAGAGCAGGAGGGAGTGTCAGACTTTTACTGACTAAAACCCATCCATGTTCCTTCATCGCCCTTTGTGTTCCGGGGCCACGGTATCTCTTTCGAACAGTCCCTCAACCCCGGATAGCGGAGCCCCTGTAGTGTTATTTTGATTTAAAAGAGGACGAAGACGCCACCTGCTACGATGCTTGCTACCTATTATGCATGCTACCTCCTCCGTATCATGTAAGAATCGTAGCAAGAGGCGTTCGGTGGTTTCTATCGGCCCCCATGGGAAAACGACGTGTTTATGTACAACTTGTACAAGTATAGGTATTATACACACCTCTGGATAATCTTCCGGGAAATACCTATGTTAAAGCGAGACGTTATGTTACAATAATCAATACAATGAGCTTGAACAATTTTCGAATCCAAGTTGAAAGTTGTTCACTCGGATTTAATTTTAGCTCTAATCTAGATCAGACGGCTAATTAATGGGAGAAAATATACTGAACACCAAAAATAACTTTGTGACCACTAACATCTATCACCTAAAATATCAATTGATCACCAAATTTAGTAAATTGAGCACCAAATTTTAATGAGGTGGTTGATGATGATGACAAACTAGTTTTGCCTAGGCCGGACTCGGGGCACCCCGACATGGATAGATTAGGTTAGAAGGGTATGGCGGGGTCGATTGAGCGAGCGAATAGACCTCGCCATACCCTTCGTGGTTATTTTTTTTATTAACCATTCAGAAGCAGGAGCCCCGCTGAGCGGGGCACCGTCGTCGGCGTCGACCGGGTCTCCCTCGACTCGGATGCAATGAGCATAACAGTTCAATTTCTGGTGGTCAATAAATTTTTGGTTCTAATTTCATGATAAGGGGATTAATTTTGGTGATCATGTAGGTATTATAATTTTGGCAAACAAAAGGGATTTTTTTGCCGTTACATCGTTACATTTTGCTAAATCTGGTGGTTCGTTAATTTGATGCCCTAATTAATCCGAAACGTGCACGTGAATAAACTCGTGATCAATTAATGAATATATTGTTACGAACGCATCAATAATAGTTATTTATGCAACTGTTGTATAATGAGGGGTATTAAAACACGAATGTGGGTTTATCACACGAGGTGAAGCCGAGTGTGATAATAGTATCACATGAGTGTTTTAATACCTAATTATGTACAGTTGCATACAAGACTTTATCTACATCCATGAAATGAATCCTCCATAAAAGGTTCTGAAACCTTTTGTAGTGTTGTAAGAAGTCTATGTAAATTCATGGAAAGTTTAATTGCTGAGTATTTATTACAAAGAAACCATGTAGGTAATAATAAAATTATTTAAATGTTGGATTGTACTATGTATTATTAAAATGCACAAAGCTTGTATAACTCATTTTTGTAAACAACAAAGTACCTACCTACATAGGAATGCAATACTAATATCCAAATATCGAACAAAAATGGCGGGATACGACGTGAATTCGAATTAAGTTTTTTTTTAATTACGGCGCTGTGGTAGTGAATCGCACGTGCTAGACAATGTTCTTTTTTTAAAACGAGTTGCATAATGAAATTCAGTACAACATTATAACACCCGTTTGGGTGTTATAATGGTTATTATGACACTGGCTGTTTTAATGTTGGCCATAAGCTAACTGTTTCAGATACTTTTATAGAGGATTAATAGCATGGGTGTAGATAAAATTATGTAACTGAAGGTACCTACTTTAAATCTATTATTAGTTAGTATTCGTTCCCATTCTGTATATGGCATTTCTGAAGCCCACACCTACATACAGGCCGGAAGGCCGAGCCGAGACCAAGAAATCCAACCAAGATCGTCACCCGATGCACATTCAAGAAACGCCTAGATTGCCTGAATGATGACGAAACGTTAGAGTCAGACAAACAATAGTTTTGTCTCAGTCCCACCACGTGCTACGCGCATGAACGCAGGGTCTATAACCCCGGCCAACAACAGACTAAAATATAGTACAGCAGGCTTATCACCTACATGTTATCTCAACTTAGTTCATTGAGAAAGCAATAATTATGTGGGTGTTGTTTAATCTTGAACAGCATTATGTAACTCCAAACCCTACGTAGACCAACTCAAAAGCTAAAATGGTATTTAGATCAACGGTATAGCCCGCTTTTTTCATTGTCAAGGACGCGCTACATTACAAAACACAGCGTCTTGTATTATTGAACTAATCGATAGTGTTGCTGATACCTACTACAGAATATTGTCTGTGAAATTAAAGGAAGTAAGTAGTAGTTTTTTTATTTATTTACTTAATACTTTTTTTCCAACCATTTACTAACTACCTAGTAGTTGAAGAAAGTTGCACTACATTTTGGCTGCTTACGACGGAGATAGACACCTAGTGACCTAGACAACATTTTCTAGGTAGTCTGGTAAATGAATGATTGTGGTTGGAAAAGTTGAAAGCAGAAAATGTGACTTATGAAATTTGTTTGGACTAGTTAGAAGATAAACATATTAAAAGTCCTGACCCCTCCGAGGTGAGCCCGAGGGGGGGGGGGGCAAAGAAGGTCCCGTTTTTTGGTTTTTTGCTTATATCTCGAAAACGATGCGTCGTACAAAATTTTGTTGTACTACATAATAAAACCTCATAAAATTTTCTTCAACTTTGCTTTTCAAATTTTTTATCTATCTCTTATCGTTGAATTGGTACGAGCTCCGAAAAACGATCAATTTTTAAAAAAAAATTCTTCAATCTGTCCCGTTCGTTGTTTTTGGTTTATATCTCGAAAACGGTGTGTCGCACGAATATTTGTTGTACTACACAATGAAATCTGATAAAATTCTCTACAACTTGGCAATTTTTTTTTTTTACTTTTTTTTTTTTTTTTTTAATATTGGAGATAGATAAAAAGTGTGACAAACAAAGTTGTAGAGAATTTTATGAGGTTTTATTATGTAGTACAACAAAATTTTATACGACGCATCGTTTTCGAGATATAAGCAAAAAACCAAAAAACGGGACCTTCTTTGCCCCCCCCCCCCTCGGGCTCACCTCGGAGGGGTCAGGACTTTTAATATTGTTACGTCGTACCCATACCTACAATACAAGTAGCTTCTAATAGTAGGTACCTACAACTAAGTAGGTAGGTAGTAGTAGGTATGTATCGAATGATGTAGGTACAAATTCGCAAACTACCTATAAAATACATCAGGAAGTTGTCATTGTAATTTCGACCGTACGCCCAGGGCATAAAGTACCTATTTCTTTCCTTTGTACAAAAGTTGTGGAAGTTTCTCGTAGGACAATGACCTAGTATGAATTGTCTAGAAGATTCTGGATCTTTCTCAAACGTTCGGTCGTCATATAAATAGTCGACGTGTTTGCGGGAGCGGGCAGTATTATTTTGGCTACAGTACGAAGCGAATCAAAGTGAACTAGCAAGTGCGATATCTAAGTGAATAGTGATCAGTACTGTATAAGTGATTGTGTTTTAAGTGTACTTGTGATTATTAAAGTTATTCAGTTGTTTCATCGGTAGTAATTAATTTATCCCATACCCAGCTCGTAACAATTTGGTGCCAGAAGTGAGGGATAAATTATGCCAGTTCTACCAAAGGACAACACGGACGGTATCCGTACCAGGAGTCAGCGACAGCAGGACATGGACCAAAGGCGGTTTGGAGACTCTCCGACACAGACACCGGGTGGAGTCCAGCCTACGTCAGTGCCAGTCGCTGGTTCATCCGGAGTTTCTCCAGCATCAGTTGCGCCAGACTTGTCAGCTTTAATGGCGCTGCTGCAGGAGCAGGCTCGCCGTCAAGAGGAGCAGGCCCGCCAGTTACAGGAGCAGTTGCAACGCGATAAGGAGGAGCAGGCTCGCCGTCAAGAGGAGCAGGCTTGCCGTCAAGAGGAGCAGGCTCGCCGTCAAGAGGAGCAGGCTCGCCGGCTGGAAGAGCAGTTGCAACGAGATAAGGAGGAGCAGGCTCGTCGTCAAGAAGAACAGATGATCCTCATAAAGGATCTTCATTCAACTTTCGGCAAAGAGCTGAAGGTAATGAAGGATCAGGTTCACCAGCACGAGAATCGCATCTCAGCGGCCGAAGTGCAGATCACTGGGATGAAGAAGGCTTTGGGAGAACTGAAGACTGGAGGTGTGACTGTGGCTTCAGTAGTTCCTGCACCTTCAGCGCGGGGCTTTAAGGTGCCTCCATTCGACGGAACATCTTCGTGGTCGGCGTATAAAATTCAATTTGAGGCCGTTATGAAGGCGAATGGATGGACAAAATCTCAAGCCATGACCGCGCTCACTTTGGGCCTCCGAGACCAGGCCCTCAACATTCTTGAAGCGCTTGGCAAGGATGTGACCTATGAACAGCTGCTGGAGGCGTTAGAATCCAGATACGGCGACGCGCACCTGGAGCACGTATTTCGTGCTAAGTTGAAGGATCGTGTCCAGCGTAGTGCCGAGAACCTACAGCAGTGGGTTCTGGAAGTTGAAAAGCTGGTTCGGAAAGCATACCAGTCTGCCCCTGCACTGATCGATGGGATTCTGGTACAAGCGTTCGTTGATGGAATACGTGACTTAGAAGTTAGAGCCGCTGTGAGACTTGGGCATCATGAAACATTGAAGGACGCCTTAGCCCATGCTTTAGAAGTAGAGGCAGTGAGGCAAGACCACCGAACGCACCGCGTTAGGGAGGTTGTAGCATCACCTGTACGCGAGCGCCCGCAAGGGTACAGTCCTAGGTGCTACACTTGTGGAGAAAGGGGTCACCTTCGGTCAAGCTGTCCAAAGCGCAACACCCCGCGAGAAGATCAGCAAGGAAGGGTGGCTCAAGTGACTGCCCAGCCACAGCAGGGAAACGAGTAAATGCCAGGACTGGGGGGCGGGTGCTGGCTGGTATTGAAAGAGCCCCGAGAATCTTGATCTCGCAAGCACATGACGGGAACAGCCTGACCATCAGAGGCGAAGTCAACGGAACACCATGCAAACTGACGTTGGATACTGGAGCTTCTTACACGGTCGTTAACTCTCACCTAGCAAGTCGGTTTCTTGGGGACTACTTTGATAACCACGACCGTATACGATTACTAACAGCTACCGGTCAGCACTAGGGCGTGCAAAACCGGAAGGTCTTCAAAACCGGTTTTGAATTCCGGGTTTGAGGGCCCAAAACCGGAAACCGGTGTTAGCCCCGGTTTCGACAATTTTTTTTTTTTATACATATGTAGTTGAATTTTAACAACAAAATATTTTCAGATACACAAATAAAACAAATTGTATCAAACCTCTTTTTAATCAACCATTTATGCCAATACCAAGAAGACCACATTAATAGTTTGGAATATGGATAACATGAACTAAAATAATATAAAGATTAACTATCTGAGATCAAATCAACAACAAGTAAGTTTGTGGTATCTCTAATCGCATTGTCAGTTTTGGCAGAAACTACAAATCCAAGTGTTACGAGAAATGCGTATTTTGGTAATGTGTACCCACTGTTAACTTACGGTGTTATATTGGGGGAACTCGACAAACGTACAATCCACATTAATTCTCCAAAAGAAATGTTTAAGACAATTTATATAACATGCATAGTACCGAATCATTAAGAAATCGAAAAGATTAAAAAAAAACGTCTCGATTTTTTTAATCTTGAGCTCATTAATTACGAACTACTAACAACATTAAAGGATTCATATTTGACGATGATATTTGACTATAAAACGAGATCAAATCAACTGTGTACCGTACACTAATTTAAATAAACAATAATATTTTTTTCCATGAGACCGGTGTTCTTGATAATTTGTTCATAAGAATAGAAGTGCATCTAACATTTTATCAGATCATAGCGTACTTCTTATTCTGTTGCAAAAGTACCCAGCACTCGAAAAGGCTTTCCCACTCTCAACACTTGTACACATCAAATAGTTACGTCATGCTTTCATACACGGCTTGTTCTTCCTTGACAAACCATGCAAGGTCGAAATAAGACCGATTCTTGGGGGTTTTCCTGCATTTATCCAATTCCTTATCAAGCTGCTCTTGAAGAGTTAGCTCATCAGCTACAACTTCAGCGTGAGATGATAACGATAACGATGGCACGAACTACTCGGAGACAACTACGGCGATGGTATCAGAGTCCTTGAGCTTATATTTTAGCTGCTGCAATAAGTTTGTAATAGTCGCAGATATGTCAGCACAGACAGCACCATTGGGTTTGGGAAAAGTTTAAGGTAAGGTTTGAGTTTGGGCATGCGGGATCGGGTCGCAGGAGTCGCTTCGTGGGTGCGGGGGTCGCGGAGGGAGAAGTGTAAGAGGGTGTGGGTTGCGTTCCGTTTTATTTGATGACGACCGTTCGAAAAAAGTTGATAAATCAAAATGTAATTCAATAACGGCAAAACCGGTGTTAACTCCGGTTTTGACTCTCAAACCCGGTTTTCAAAAATCCGTAAATTGTGTCCGGTTTCCGGTTTTTGCCAAAACCGCAAAAACCGGTTTTGCACGCACTAGTCAGCACATAACCGTCCGAGGCAAGAAGGAGGTGGAGTTAAAATTGGGTGACAGATTTTACAAGCACAATGTCATCGTGGCCGACATAGTGGACGATTGCATCTTGGGCTTGGATTTTATGCGGAAATATCGTTGTGAGATCGACGTTGATCAAGGAGTATTGAAATGTGGTTCAGAGGAAGTCTTCATGGAAGGTGCACCATCAGGGAAAGTGTACTGCTTGAAGGAGATTGTTCTTCCTCGCAGATCGGAAACGATTGTGCCAATTAGTTTACCACGGAATTCTGGACAAAAAGATCGAAGTGTTCTGATAGAAAGGGTGAACAATGACTTTCCATGGAAGATGGCACGTACTCTGGTCAAGGCCAAAAACGTCTCGGCAGTACGCATACTGAATCCAAGTGACAAGGAGCAAGTGATTAAGAAGGGCACCTTAATCGGCACTTGCGAGGAAGTAGCTTGGATGCGTCAATTGCAAAATCTGCCTACCGGAAATAAAATTCGTAGTACAAAGTTTGACGTGTCAACACTTTTGGAAAACTGCGATTTATCTAAAGAAGAAATGGACAAGGCTAAGAAGATGTTACTTCAGTATGCCGACATTTTCTCTTCAAATGATGCTGACATAGGGAGAACTGGACTAGTTCAGCATAAGATTAATACGGGTAACGAGTTACCAATCCGTCAGCGACCAAGAAGACTGCCAGTTGCACGTGAAAAAGAGGTGGAAACCATGATGGAGGGAATGATGAAGGACGGTGTTATAGAGCCTTCATCGAGTCCATGGTGTTCTCCTGTGGTCCTGGTAAAGAAAAAGGACGGCAGTATGCGCTTCTGTGTGGACTATCGACGACTGAACGATGTCACGAAAAAGGACAGCTATCCGCTGCCTAGGATCGATGACACACTGGATACGCTGACTGGTATGAAGTGGTTTACCACACTTGACCTGAAAAGTGGCTACTGGCAAGTAGAAATAGACCCCAAGGATAAGGAAAAAACTGCATTCTCAACAGGGAAGGGATTGTGGCAGTTTAAAGTTATGCCATTCGGATTGTGCAATGCTCCTGCAACGTTTGAAAGGCTGATGGAGCAAGTACTCGCCGGATTGATTGGAGACGCATGTCTTGTCTATCTAGACGACATAATCATCGTGGGCCGTACATTTGAAGATCACCTTAAAAACCTCAACCAAGTGCTGTCGAAAATCCAAACAGCAAATCTTAAGTTAAGTCCGAAAAAGTGCTCGTTTTTCAGAAAACAAGTGAACTTCTTAGGACACATAGTTTCGGGGGAAGGTGTTCAAACAGACCCAGAAAAAGTAATCGCCGTCAAGGATTGGCCAGTTCCGAAAGACAAGACACAGGTCAGAGCATTTCTGGGTTTGTGCTCCTACTATCGAAGGTTTGTCAAGAATTTTGCCGACATTGCAAAACCTCTGCACAAACTCACTGAGGAAAAGCGGCAATTCTGTTGGGACGAGAACTGCGACGTTGCATTTCAGGAATTAAAGAAACGTCTGTGCAATACGCCTATCTTGGGATATCCTGACACAGAAAATGACTTCATAGTTGACACAGATGCAAGTAATACTGGAATTGGGGGCGTGCTGTCTCAACGGAAAGGAAACCAAGAGGTTGTGATAGCTTACTTCAGCAAGTCTTTATCCAAACCAGAAAGAAATTACTGCGTTACAAGACGGGAACTACTCGCCGTAGTAAAGACATTGCAGCACTTCAGTAAATATTTGTTGGGACGTAAATTCCAATTAAGAACTGACCATGCTGCATTGAAGTGGCTATTACAGTTCAAGAATCCAGAAGGGCAAGTGGCGAGATGGATTGAGCTATTGCAAGAGTTTGACTTCGTAACTGAACATCGCAGTGGAAGAACTCACGGTAACGCAGACGCCCTGTCGAGAAGACCTTGTCCTGAAGACTGTAAGCACTGTGCCCGGCAAGAGACTAAGGAAGTAGTGCCCGTGAGGATGCTTAGAATGGATCTCAGCGATGAATGGAAAGAAACCCTACAGCAGGCTCAGCAAAATGACTCGGACATCAAACCGATCTTCGAGTGGATCAAAGCTGGTGCTCCTAAACCCAAGTGGAGTGATGTGGCTGCGATGAGTTCCATCACGAAGAGTTATTGGGCGCAATGGAACAGCTTGGTGATCCAGGATGGAGTCTTGTGCCGTAAATGGGAAAACGCTCGAGGGGACAGCTGTCATCTACAAATGGTTGTCCCTAAAGCTAAGGTACCGGATGTTTTACGGCTGTACCATGATGGATGTTCGGGAGGACATATGGGGGTAAAAAGGACTTTACTAAAAATTCGAGAACGCTTTTACTGGATCCACTGTCGAGATGATGTGGAGGACTGGTGTCGCAAATGTACCAGTTGTGCGGCCGTGAAAGGACCCCAAACACGCAGCAGAGGAGCATTAAAAGTGTACAACGTTGGAGCCCCTTGGGAACGGATAGCACTAGACGTTGCGGGACCATTTCCAGAAAGTGAGAGCGGAAACAAGTACTTCTTGGTGGTCATGGATTACTTCACAAAGTGGCCAGAAGTCTTCGCCATTCCTAATCAAGAAGCTACAACTGTCGCAGATAAATTGGTTCAGGAAGTCTTCTGTCGTTTTGGAGTACCCTTAGAAATACACAGCGATCAAGGAAGGAATTTCGAATCGCAAGTATTTCAGGAGACTTGTCGATTAATGGGTACCCACAAAACCAGAACCACCTCTTACCACCCACAATCTGATGGAATGGTGGAACGATTCAACCAAACGTTGGAAAGATATCTGGCAAAAGTCGTGGAAAGCAGACAAAGGGATTGGGACAAGCACATACAGCCGTTTCTTCTGTCCTACCGCAGCGCAGTCCACGAAAGTACGACTGTGACGCCCGCCTTCGCGAACTTTGGAAGGGAATTACGGTTGCCTGCAGATTTAATCACTGGAACTACCCCTGATGCTCCACGCAGTGTAACAGATTACGCAAATGACTTGCGTAACAAGTTGAATGATGTTTATGAGCATATTAGACAATCCGGCCAACAGATGTCTGAGAAGATGAAGACCCGTTATGACCGGAAGGCAAATAGTAGGGGTTTCGACGAGAGTTCACTGGTGTGGTTGCATAACCCAGTACGGAGCAAAGGGAAGTCTCCGAAATTACAAGCAAACTGGGATGGACCATACCGAGTCGTGACTAGGATCAACGATGTCACCTACCGAATACAGAAGGGTCCACGAGGTGCGCCTAAGATTGTCCATGTAGACCGATTGGCGCGATACTACGGGCATAATGATGCTCGGGACGAGCATGTCTAAGGAGGGGGCAGTGTTACGTCGTACCCATACCTACAATACAAGTAGCTTCTAATAGTAGGTACCTACAACTAAGTAGGTAGGTAGTAGTAGGTATGTATCGAATGATGTAGGTACAAATTCGCAAACTACCTATAAAATACATCAGGAAGTTGTCATTGTAATTTCGACCGTACGCCCAGGGCATAAAGTACCTATTTCTTTCCTTTGTACAAAAGTTGTGGAAGTTTCTCGTAGGACAATGACCTAGTATGAATTGTCTAGAAGATTCTGGATCTTTCTCAAACGTTCGGTCGTCATATAAATAGTCGACGTGTTTGCGGGAGCGGGCAGTATTATTTTGGCTACAGTACGAAGCGAATCAAAGTGAACTAGCAAGTGCGATATCTAAGTGAATAGTGATCAGTACTGTATAAGTGATTGTGTTTTAAGTGTACTTGTGATTATTAAAGTTATTCAGTTGTTTCATCGGTAGTAATTAATTTATCCCATACCCAGCTCGTAACAATATGTTTATCTTCTAACTAGTCCAAACGAAATTCATAAGTCACATTTTCTGCTTTCGACTTTTCCAACCACACCCCCCTTTTGAGCACTCATTTACCAGACTAAGGTAGTACCTACATAAATGATGTATGTATGAAACATCTGCACATCAGGATGCGACATGGAAAGCGTCAGTAAAAAATATTACAGTGGTAAAACTGATACGTAAAATCGCCTGCATTGCAGCTACAGAACATAATTTACCTATTTTTCGCATTGCTGTATTTACTGATACAGCATTCAAATTGCAATTTCGCAAGTCGACTTTTTGTTTACGTGCAGTTCATTTGTCTTCACTCGTAAACTTTTGATGGAACTCAGCCAAACGAACGGTGAGGGATAAAATATGGCATACAATTAACGAACCACCAGATTTAGCAAAATGTAACGGCAAAAAAAACACTTTTGATCACCAAAATTAATCCCCATTTTATCGTGAAATTACAACCGAAAAATTATTTTTGTCCACCAGAAATTGAACTGTTACCTATGCTCTTGCATCCGAGTCGAGGAAGACCTGGTCGACCTATCTACATACTTCTGAATGGTTTATACAAAAATAACCACGAAGGGTATGGCGGGGTCTATTCGCTCGCTCATTCAACCCCGCCATACGCTTCTAACCTAATCTATCCGTGTCGGGGTGCCCTAAGTCGGCCTAGGCAAAACTAGTTTGTCATCAACCACCTCATTATTAAATTTGGTGCTCAATTTACTAAATTTGGTGATCAATTGATATGTTAGGTGATAGAAGTTAGTGGTCACAAAGTTAATTTTGGTGGTCATTATATTTTCCCCCATAAAATATTGCCTTATCTACCTATATAGATAGGTACCTACACTGCTTGATTTTAACGAAAACGAAGAACCCCTAATCGGGATGCCTTTGGAATAAATAAACATCAATACCTACTCCTTTCTTGAAATCTAAAGTAAAACGTGAATGTGCTAAAAATACCTATTAGCCGGAAACATTCAAGTAACGACAAAATCAGCTTCATTTAAATAGGTAATAAAGATCGCCGTAATAGTCCATGCTCAGACCAAATAGGTACCTACCTAACCAAATAAAAAAAGAGTCCACTGTATAAAATCCACTACATACATATAACTACTATGCTATAGATAGCCAATGGCATAAACAAAACAAAAGGAAATCTCCATCAATCTGCACCACTTTACTGTTACTTTATTGGTTTAGTAGGTACCTACCTACCTATTTACAAAACAAGGAGGTTAATAAAAACACGCAATCGCTAACTTTGTGATAAAAATCAAAAACAGTTCCTTGACCTACATTTAACCAGATTGGTAAAACTATCGCTGCTATGGATAACATCTGTTGTTATTATTCGCCATAAACAATGAATGAAAATAATAATAAAAATAGCAGCGTTTATAAATGAAACTATACGTATTCATGAGAAGTAATGGCAACGTGTCTGAGAATCAATATCATTTACAAAAAATTCGTACATAATGCGGCAAAAAATGTTGCCTGGTAACAGTTCCCTGTTATCACCATGTTAAAATGCGGAAAAAATTTACTAAACTGAATCAACTGAAACTGAATTATTAATCAAAATTTATTTATAGTAGGTAACCATATTATGTACCTACCTGCTTTATCTAACAACCAATAGGTACCTACTAAAACCAAAAACCTTTAACCTTTCCTAATAGGTACCTAGGTGAATTTCTCCCACGTGAGTAGGTTGTAGGTAGGTACCTACAACCTACTCGCGTAAGAAATTCAATAGGTTCTCGACCTCGAGACCCTTATTGAAAGAAGGTTGACTAAACTTCTTTGAAATCAGAAGTTTTCGATTTCGATTACTTAGAACAAAACGATCCATCGCTATATCTTCGAAAAACAGAGATATCAAACAAAGTAATTTCGTTAATTAAAAGCCTAGAACTTTCTATTCACACCGGACAAGTAATTATTTATTGTATGTCCCGCATGACACATTTTTTTTATCGTAACATAGGGGTTGGCCACCGAGCCAGCCCTACCTAGTTGGTCAAATCGATATTACTTACAGTTCACAACACTGTTCTTTAAATATTAAACTGTTTTCATTAATTAGTATGTACACCGGTAGGAAATTTAACAGCTGTCGTTACCGAATTAATTATTAATCCTCAAGTTTAGGTCACAATCACAAGTTCAATAACCTTTAAACCTATTTCAGTTCCACGAGTAACATAACCTAAAAATGTTTTATGGTATTTTTAAGGGATAAAGACCGGAACCCGGTTTTATTTTGATAAGATAGGTCCAAAAAGTTGGTCCAACCGCCATTTTTGTCAATGCTTACGTAGGTAAGTGCTACAGTTTGCCTTTTATCCGATAATTCGTAACACAGTGAAAGGCAAAGTACTGAAATAATAAATAATGCTTGATTGTTAATTGGAGCAATTATCAATTAAAATACCACCATAATACTTAGAAGTCACCTAAAACAAAACCGAACAGAAGTCGAACAAATCGACGGTCCCTACGTACATAAAGACATGTCAAAAATGGCATTTTTTTATTATTGCACAATTGGATTTAGATTTTCCAAATGCACATGCCTGTATTTTCTTTATATTTTTATATTTCGTATTTAACGTCATTTACAAATCGTATATGAGAACAAGTATTATATACTTACAACGAATAAGTGTCGTAGATGCGGATATCTATACGTATCGTTTCGGACGGTTTCTTAAAGCAGTAGAATATTAGTGTAAATGCGGTCATATCAGACATATCTGCTTATACTATGATAAACTCATTAAAATACCATTATTTCACAAATAATTATAATGTTAGGGTAAATACGCCATACATCGGCCTCCCCCCAATCTTCGGCCGTCTGCACATTTTCAGCTTGCGTTCGTTCAAAAGGTGATTATTTGAAAATTTTGCCACTCCAATTGCAACTTTGGTTCATAATCTATACGTACAAACCGTTACTATCCGATTGGTCACTCGCTCTTCGCACACTGAGCATCAGCAGCGATGGCGCCGTTGAAGAGTCAAGTTCGTGGCTAAAGTAGCTTACTTGCTGCGCATACCCATGCTCCGGGGATTGATATGACTACGATAAGACGTTTATTTTTTTTATTTTAAGCTTTGATAACAATAAAAAGTTATTTTTACTATATTTTGAGATAGTTTTTTCAGTGTTTTGCGTATTGCTTTATGGGAAAAATAGGGGGCCGCCATTAGGATACCAGTTTCGACTTAAAACCGGATTCTCGGCCGGGGCCGACTTTAAAGTAAATGCAGTCTGTTTTATAAATTCCAATTCTACCCATGCCATTGGCTTAATAGGAGAATTTGCAAAGCATATAGGTAAATAAATATATTTTACTTTTAATCGCCAAATACCGGCCGGGGTGATATTAGTTGAATCTTGAGAAATAAGGTATACGAAACAGGGGCCGACTTTAGAAATATTAAAGATCGTAATGTCGGCCAGTCTCGAATTCGAGCATCACTATACAGGCTGATGACTTTTGTATTTTTTCATTGGCTTATGTGGGTAGTTGGGTACCTACTATTTTTTTATTTATTAAACTTATTTTCTTTAACCCTTTTTTTTTGTTACGAAGACGTTAAAAGTTTAGCAAACAATTACTTTTGCCATCTTGTATTATTTTAGTCCTCTAACTTATTCAAAATTCTATTTTGTTTAAAATTCCAATTTTAATTTAATTTTATTGTGATGTTTAACTTTGTTATAATTATATTAACATTGATATTAAAAATTTAAATTACAATTAAACAAATACAAATTTAAACTAAGTGTGATATTATACTGCTGCTAAAATAAATCATATTAATAATATTTTTAAATGTCTTAATTTAAAACACCCTATATCCTCTAGGCACCTGGCCGACATTTGGGAAAAATGCGACCGACCATGGGCCGTGAACGACCGACTTTAGGGTTTTTTCGATCTCGACGCATTTAAACCTTCATACTTTTTTCTTTTAGTAGAAAAGTCAACCTTTTGCCTATAAACATAAAATTGAATTATCAACCTGTCTAAAACCGCATCACAAGCTATCCTTTTGTTGCAAACTGATGGAGCCAGAGCAAAGCAATTAGAAAATCTGTAAGGGGGGCCGACGTATAGCGTATTTACCCTACATGCTTCTTTAAAATATGATTTCCTAAATAATTATTACGAAGACAACAAACTTTTCATTTTTCTTGAAGTATATGAAGTCATGTCCTACATGTTTGTATATACGTGTAACTTTTAAATTTATATATGGATTTATTTTCATTTACGTTTACGACAATGTTTTTTTTGTTTTGTTTTTCTTTTTCGGGACATGAGTACTTATGTAGGTACCGAAAAAGATTTTTCAATGGATCTTGAGGATCGGCCTTTGGAAGTTTCTAACGACGAAAGACAAGTTGCCGAAGCACATGTGATGGAGAATACCATCGCACAGTATTTTAAATTATATAAATGATACGGTAGGGGACATTTCGAGTGATGAAAGTGACCTTAGCATAACGTTGTGGTGTTTCATTTGTGAAAATGAAACATCACAAGTCCAATACCTGAAAATGACATTAATGAGGAATCTTTGGTTTCAACACCAATGCCAAGTCCTTGTGCATGACCTTTGGGGATACTGTAAATGAATGTAACTATTTTAGTGAAAGTTTTGTTTTCCTCTCTGATGAAAACATAAGATCAAGCCCATTAGGATCCAGCGAAATGCCTGGTTCATCAACACCGCACCAACGAAAAAAAAAGTGCTACAGATTTAAAACTGGATAAAAGGTACAAATTCAAAGAAAATTCCTTGGAATACGATAAGAGAAGTAAAAGTGCAAAGGAATAATCCGGATATTATTGAATTAAAGTACGATTTTTTTTTTAAACAAAATTATAGAAAACTAAACTGTGGCAGTAATTTGAAACTGGCTAGAGGGAGAAAAAATAACGAATACTAGAGAAGGTGTACAATAATTCTATTCCTATCACTGAAGTGAAATATAGAAACTTGATTAGTTTAAACGATACGATGATTATCCCAAAAAAGTATCATACATTCTATAATAACCTTAAGCATAGTAAGGAAGAACAAAGTAATGGCAAAGAAGTTTGTTAAATTTATTTATACTTTGTTAATAATAATTTTATTTTGTTATTTAATTAGTGAGAAAACTTTAATAGTAATAAGATGATAATTCATCATATTACTATAAAAGTTTTTTTTATTTAATAATGAACACAACTTTATTCAGACTGATGTCTGAATAAAGCTGTGATCATTATTAAATATTACCAATTAGGTAGATAGATGAGACACATACTTTAAATAATGCTGTGAACATTATTAAATATTACCAATTAGGTAGATAGATGACTCACTTACGTCAATAATGCTGTGGTGATTATTAAATATTACTAATTAGTTAGTTAAATAATTAAGCCGAGGCTCATGCTTAAATAAAAAAAATAAAAATATTAGCAAACTCTGATTTTTAATGTTTCGTCCCTGCTTCAATGAGGCTACAAGTACCTATTGTTTAGATGCTAAGAAGATTGTTAATTAACAATAAATAATTTTCAATTATAAACCCTTTTTTAATTAATAAAACACAGTCCCGATAATTTTATATAAGGACATGTCTTTATTTACATTGCAAGAAATATAGTCCTACCCTGAATAAATGAAACCGCGTATAAAGCGATATGTCTTCATTGATGTATTTTTTATATCCATGGGTGGCGATTTTAGGATGTCTAACATACCCGTTTGAAAACAATAACATAATTCTACGTTTTCATAAAACATTTTATTTAAATTATATTTTATAAACTGTTTTCTTCTTTCCTGCGTATAAAAAGGTATCTTAGACATGTCTTACATGCTTTTATTTTAATATCAGCGTAAAAACAGTTATCCATCAGTTTTTCTAAGAAAATCTAAAAAAAGAAAATATGTTTATATACCATTTTATAGTTCCTAAAGCTAATAAAACATTATAGAAAAAAAATATTTATAATTGTACATAGAATTATTTCTAGAGCGGTTTGAACATAAAAAACGCTCTCCTGTAAACCTCGGTTTTTGACATGTCGTTATGTACGTAGGGACCGTCGAAATATTCAATTAAAACACCGGTAAACAAACACATTTACTTACTGTTTGATGCGGTTTTAATTTTGCCAAGATACATTTTGTCCAACACTAACTATAATAATATAAAACGTCACAAAGTCACAAACACAACACACTGATTAGATCCTGGCACATAACATGTTGATTTAGGCAGGGGAATTTTTAAATACACGTCTTAGAGCCTTCGACGATCACTACTGACTGGTGAGGTGAAGTGGTGTGGGCAGGGTTGCCAGACGTTGATTTTTTTTCCTCGTACCAGGGTTGCCAAATATCTCGTAATTTCAGAACATAATCTCGTAAAAGTAAAAAAAATAAAAATGTCGTAAAATCCATAATTTACACTGTAACCATTCATCCCGAAAAGTTTGAGTTGTTGACCTGTTTTTTTTTTATGTCCATCCTCCCTTTTTAGTTTTTTTTTCGAGGTGGAGTGGGTGGAGATTCACTGTCACCACTCATTATTTTAAATTAATCACTAAATAATTCGGAAGACACATCAAAATGCACTGGAACTCAATAAACTTCAACTACTACTGAGTTACATTATATTTCCCTACGTGTTTCGGTTAGAGCAAGGGAGATAAGAATCCGATGTTTACATGAGTGCAACAAGGACAACAACAAAGAAATACATTGAGCGGGAATTCTCCGGCCAAAGACTACAGAGATGAGGTAATGAATCTAGTGATGTGCTGAGTGAGTCGATCGTTTATTACAATGTTTATTGTAAACTTTTTTATAATATTTTTTATTTGGATACATGGTGCAGTCAGGGGAGAGTTAGACAATCCTGCCTTGTTTATAGGGATATGTTTAGGTGTAACAGGCATCGCCGGTAGTCGAAATTTTGAAACAAAAAGAAACTTGGCTAAAATCTCGTAAAAAAATATACGAGATATTTTTTTTCTCGTATCTCGTACACAGACCGCTAAATCTCGTAAAGTTACGAGATTTCTCGTACATCTGGCAACACTGGGTGTGGGTGACTGTGTGTGACTGACGCTGGAAGAGCAAGAGCGTCTACAAATAGGGTGGCGTCAAAGTGAGACGGAATACTTACGCGAGTCCAACAGGGTTGCCAGACGTTGAATTTTTTTCCTCGTACCAGGGTTGCCGAATATCTCGTAATTTCAGAACATAATCTCGTAAAAGTAAAAAAATAAAAATGTCGTAAAATCCATAATTTACACTGTAACCATTCATCCCGAAAAGTTTGAGAATGATGTTTAAAAACCGTGTCACCTGTTTTTTTTGCTGTCCACCCTCCCGTTTTAGTTTTTTTTCTAGGTGGAGTGGGTGGAGATTCACTGTCACCACTCATTATTTTAAATTAATCACTAAATAATTCGGAAGACACATCAAAATGTACTGGAACTCAATAAACTTCAACTACTACTGAGTTAAATTATATTTCCTTATGTGTTTCGGTTAGAGCAAGGGAGATAAGAATCCGATGTTTACATGAGTGCAATAAAGACAACAACAAAGAAATACATTGAGCGGGAATTCCCGGCCAAAGACTACAGAGATGAGGTAATGAATCTAGTGATATGCTGAGTGAGTCGATCGTTTATTACAATGTTTATTGTAAACTTTTTTATAATATTTTTATTTGGATACATGGTGCAGTCAGGGGAAAGTTAGACAATCCTGCCTTGTTTATAGGGATATGTTTAGGTGTACCAGGACTCGCCGGTAGTGGTAATTTTTATATTTTTTTTTATTATGGAAAAAAAAGAAACGTGGTTAAAATCTCGTAATAAAATATACGAGATTTTTTTTTCTCCTATCTCGTACAGAGACCGCTAAATCTCGTAAAGTTACGAGATTTCTCGTACATCTGGCAACACTGGAGTCCAAAAGCAAAAAGTTACAAGTTTTACAGTGATGCCAGATCTATTGATTTAGCAGTAGATCTACCTGATTTTAAAAAAATCTACTGATCTACTGCCTTGAGTGGAAATCTACCTGCTTTTTTTCATATCAGCAGGCCTATTATGTAACTTTCTGATATCCAGTGACTAACAAGCTTCGGTTGTACACCGAACTTTGTTGACAACCGTGAATGTCATATTATTGGTATTATGTATCACACTGAATGGATATCACTTTACGGTGACTAACAGCGCGCTTCGCCTAAGCAGTTGACCACTCTATTTTGTATCGACTATTAAGCGGCTAAGTTAAGTAGCGCCCGTTGAGCGTTACAATACTTGGTTATACGGAACATTTTATAATAAGCGGTTTATATAACATGTGACATTACTGACTTGTTATTGTAAATAAATATGTTTACTTACAAATAACTTCTTTATTTGATAAAGGGACCGATAATGTATGACTTGGAATGTGTTAAGCTGTTGTGCAAGCCTGGATAAATTGTGATAATTCCATTCGATAACCGGCTGTCAACTTTTGGACTGTGAATTTGAATTCTTCGAACCTGGGGAGTATTCTGTTTTAATTTATGTATTAATGTTGTATAATTTACATACTATACAGTACACAGACACCGAGCGACGTCCCAGTAAACACCAGCTACGTTTACGTCTCATTTTGCTTGAAAAATTCTGAACGCAAATTCGAGGACGAAAACTCTTGCCCAGACTTATAACATTCACTACAAACCCTACTTCACACTTAATATGGTGTCTCTAATACCTATGCTCTAAATATTATAACTAAACCACTTAGTTCATAATTAAAGAACATGTTTAAACTTTGTTCCCACGTAAAACTCATGTTCATATCAATCCTTGAATCTTATCAAAGTAAATGTAAAAATAGCCTTTCCCTAAAGTGTTGACTGTAGCAAGTTTGAGCATATTAAATCAAATTTAAAATTAATAGAAAATTAATTTTAAGTTATTTTTCCATACTTACCTTTATTTTTTCATTTAATATTTTACTCCATTCTAACTTCAAAACTCCTACTTTCTCAAGGTTTTATGAAACATAATATTCTCTTAACATACTCAGCTGTTTCTTGTCACATTTCAGGTGTTGGTTAATGTAATCAGGCAGTAAGATGACCTGCGAAGCTACGTTCATGACATGAGTGACAAACTTAAGAGCAGAGCCGACGGAGCTAGATTCATCTAGAAATGAGTGAGCAAGCTACTGCGGGACAGGAAGGAAGTGAAGTTGAAATTTAGTCAATAGTAAACAAAAACACTCAACTGAAGAGCCAGCTTGCAGAACTTCACACCCAACACATAGGACGAGATACTGGACTAGATCACCATCTCCGTCAACTAGTGTCTGGTTTTCAGCAATACCATGACACTCATGACTGAAACGAATATTTGAACTAGAAGCAGAGTAATTGTGCAAGGCACATAACACCATTAAAGCCAGCAAAGAGATCACTAACACCAATAACCTGTACAATGAGCTGATTGATGGTGTATCCGGACTGGAGTGCGAGCAGCCCACAATTTGAACCCCACCCAAAGTAGTAATATCATAGTGTATTCTGATGGACTAGGAACCGGTTTTGGATCATCAACCGTTCTAAACATACAGTGTTGGTAGTACGTAATAATTAGTAGTATTAGGTAGAATAATTCAAATAAATAAAGTTAGTACAGGATTATTATTTGTCTTTTTTTTTCCAATATGTTTCACAAAACAAATATACAACATGTATATAGAAAAGTGAAGTTAAGGCTGATGCTCTAGAGTAGCCCGCGAAATTCGAATTTTCTTACGTTTTTGCAATTTGCAGGCCAGTGCTAGGTTGTATGTTGATTAAAATATTATTCGCGGGTGTAAGACGTATGTAGTTACAGAATTATAATCATCAATACAACCCTCCACGTTCTCAAGGTGTAGAAATAACTTTGTCTGCTTTTTTTTTGTTTCCTACACCTTTATGAACTTGGAGGGTTGTATTGATAATTTTGATGATTATAATTCTGTAACTACATACGTCTTACAGCTGCGAATAATATTTTAATCAACATACGACCTAACACGGGCCTGCTAATTGCAAAAAACGTAAGAAAATTTGAATTTCGCGGGCTACCCTGGAGCATTCACCTTAAAGTAAGGCCCAGCGCAAAAGTATTACGAGCTACTAATAAAACTATTTATCTCTAATTAATTAAGCCTTTTCATTTATAACTACAAGGATCTTTTGGCGCGTGGCTGAAATCAGAACTAACGATACCATTCCGATTAGTTTATTAGCAACTAATATTAATACAAGAAAATAAATATTTTAGAATATCACAAGCTATCTAAACAATAAAACAACAAAAGACATAATGTTTGCACAGAAATCGGCATAGGTGTATATCACAAAACCTTATAAAACACTACCTATGAGTAACGTCTATCACGATAGCAACTTCACACTCAGTTGTTATCAATTTGATGTCCATTATGCTTACATAATCGCAATATTAGAAGTATCGATACGAAAGCATCTGTCAAAATGATTTACGGTGACTAACAGCCACGATGTTCACCAATGACGTCATATTTGATCGCGTTTGGTCATACATAATACGAAACTAACCTTTTGACAGTTAATTGATATACACTGAGCCCAGTTGCTATCAATTCGAGCTGTCAACAGAGATACATAATAGCCCTGCAGAACGTATCATCTAGTTATTGTCGTCGTGTCGTGTCATCTAGCCTATAGGCCTAAATAACATGACATTTTGTTCAACAAGTTTTGTGAATTCGCGGTATTTTTTATCTGTAGTGTGTGCAAGACAGTGACTGTGACGTCACATTAGAGTAAAAAATGTACTCAAATGTGACGTCACACGAGTTTTCGACACACTGTATCATCCTAATTCTTGTTTACGTGAAAAAAGAAAAAATATGTGTCTAATTTTTTTTTTTAAATCTATCTGACCGACTAATTAGATTTTTTTGTCATCTACCCTATTCAAGCTCAAGTCCTTTTTACCTCATGTGGGTATGACTTTTTTAATCTACTGATTTTTCTTTCGATCTACAGCTAAAACTTTAATTTTTCTACTGATTTCTTCAGATTCCATCTGGCAACACAGCAAGTTTAGTTGAAAAATACGCGATGGTTGTTAAATGTACAGTTACATTATTATTGTTAAGATCTGTACAATGCAACGGATTTGAACGTGGGTTACAGGTAAAAGCAGTTATGATTTAATTTGTTGAACGGTTACTTGCACGTTATTCCTAGAATGTAGTCTGGTCTGACTGGGCTTCGTGCAGGCGCAATTTTTATTAAAATTTTACAAACGAGAATTTAAAAAAAATCAATGGTGCCGATTCCCTTGTTTACAAACTAAACCAAATTTAAGTTTAGTGCATCTTTTTCTTTCTATTTCATTAAGAAAAGGACAGAAGATGAATTTTAGTTACTTACGTTCTGTCAAGTTAATCAGCGCCATACAAGTTTAGGACGCGATTAAAAAGTTGACTACTAAAATTACATCAAATTACGTCAGGTGCTGACTAATTTGACAGGATTATTAAACTAATATTTATCTTCTGTCCTTTTCATAATGAAATAGAAAGAAAAAGATGCATTCAACTTAAATTTATTTTAGTTTGTGAACAAGGGAATCGGCACCAATGTTTGAATGTTTTTTTTTTTGACTCTCACTAGGTATTTCAGCGCAGTTGCGTTTACAAACATGTTTTTATTAACAACAATTCCTCTTAAACTTACCATAAATGATTTCACCCTAACATTTTTTAACCGACTTCAAAAAGGAGGAGTTCTCAATTCGATTTACCTATATTTTTTTTTTATGTAGGTATGTACACCGATTATGCCGAGATTTATGATCCGATTTACGTGATTCTTTTTTAGTTTGATGCTGAATAGTTGCCACTTGGTCCCATAAAAATTTAATTTAATTAATAGTTTGGCCCAGCAGTTTTCATTTTATGAACATTTTTACTTCAGTCGTGTGGTATAATTTCATGCATGTTCACCGATTTCTCCTCCATTTGTGGAGCGATTCTCAAAATTATTTTTTTATTTGAAAGAGTATACTTTTGAGATGGTCGAATTTAAATTTGGTGAAGATCTGATGCTGATCTTTGGAGATATACAATGGAACTCTTCAAAACTAGACGGTAAATCGGTCGTGATTGCTGCAATCGCTTGGATGTTTATTGTTTATACAACATCATGACGTAACATCACGCCTGTATGCTCTGAGGGGTAGATGAATACACCCAAATTTCGACAGTTTAGGTATGTTTAGTTCCATTTATTGGGGATAAGCCTATTACCATGACATGTATTGTTAGCAATTTAAAATAAATGCATAGCATATGTTTGTAGGTATAGGATATTACAACTAAAAATGGAAAAATAAAAAAAAAATTAAACCGACTTCAAAAAACACAAAAAAGTGAAAAATAACTTTAGCTTCAGAAGTCGGTGACAAAAAAAAAACTAAATGTATCAAACAAAGGTCACCGACTTCTGAAGCTAAAGTTATTTTTCACTTTTTTGTGTTTTGTGTTTTTTGAAGTCGGTTTAATTTTTTTTTTTTTAAGTTTTCTGATCCTTAACAAATACAGCACTACTTAAAACTAACTACTTACCTAATAAAATACATGAGTAAGTAGGTACCTAGTTCATGTCAAGGAAATAGTCTCATTAAAGAAGACATCAAAATGGCTTCGACATGAATCAAAACAATAGGATGGAATCATACCGGAACATCGATCTCGGTTAATGGACCGTAAGAAGGAAATCTACCTAGGTAGGTAATCTATGTATCAAACTATAATTTCGTTAGGTACTTACATAAACTGTCAACAACAGATGGACATTATGTAATTGAATGCAATAGGCATGTTATTTAGGTACTAGAGACGAGGCTACCGCCCACGCCCACCCACTAAATAAAAGCATTTTAGGTGAAACGAGAATTAGTCCAATTATAGGTACTTACATTTAGCTGGCAAACTAGTTTCCGTTTTTGTTAGCGTGGTATTTTATTCTGCATCTTATGAGTGCGTTGCCCTTGTATAACGTAGCTTAGCTCTTTATAAAGAACTAAGAAGTTCAGCTTAGGCTTGTCGTACTTCTCAAAAATCTAATAAATCCGTCAGTGAGTTACCTATATTATCAAAAAATATTTGCCCCGTATTTTTTCTCTTATTACGTTAACCAAAATTGACGAAGATAAAACGCTTTTAAAATTCTCAATAGGTACCGTCACGCCTTGGTATAATTTTTAGTGCGTTCTGACGTCACGTCACGAGCCCCCTCCAGATTTTTTATGCGTTTTTTAACTTTGTAAATATTCATTGATTTACAAAAACAAAAAAATACGTACCTAGAGGGAATCCAATCCCGCATCAAAATCTCGATCCCGCAAGCATGCGGGATCAAGGTCATCAATCCCGCGGATCCCGCGGGATTTGCGGCATTGCTTTTATTTACTATTATTTTTGTTTTGTGTAGTGAAATGAAAGACATCCATTTTCTGCTCTTAAAAAATGTTTCCACACTTCACTCGAGCTTTTATACTCTTTATAAACTAAATTGACACTCATTTTTAATATTAAACTGTATTTTTCACTCGAAACGTGTTCATAACAATTTGATAAAAAAAAAAGATTTGTCTCGTGTACGCTAAGTAACCTTTTCACATCACAAGTAAGACGCTATGACGCAATAACTTTCTTTGACACTTGACCGCGCGCGAAGGTGAATCCCCGTGTACCGTAGGGAAATCCCTAGTCATAGAGTATTTGAACTGAACTGACATTGATTACGTTCCGTTCCGACTTCCGATCATGCGACACAAAATAGAAATTCAAAACTTATTTAGCTGTAAGTTAAGAACTGAATCAAAATTATTTTCCATACAAATTCTACTTATAAGTCACGAGTTCTATGGGAAAGTTGTTAAATCACTTATTAATAAGCTGTGTGTCTTATAAATAATAAGATAGTCGCCTGAGCCCATTTTTCTTAAATATATATTTTTTTCAATCCCGCAAATCTGCGGGATCCCGCGGGTGTAATCCCGCATTTCTGAACCCGCAAAAAAGGTGTGGGATCCCGCATTCGCGGGATCCCGCGTTTGCGGGATTGGATTCCCTACGTACCTACTTATGCATTATTTCCCAATGCTCTAACTGACGGACTAAATAGATTTGCAATTTATTGTTGGTGGAAACTAGCCTCTGCAAAGGTATTCCAACAGCAGTGAGTCCTACGTAAATAATGCTATGCTTCTAGTCTGTGCGAGTCTCACCCCGGTCTTTATCTCTTCAACAACACTAGTTCGATCTAATGAGTGTCCACCAGAATGAGGTCCATTCCTTCCATTGCGTAATTTCATCTAGTTTAGTAAGTCGTTCAATAAAGCCATAAAACGACTTTAAATTGTGCGGTACTGTAGTGGAGTTCATCCGCAATTCCGCATGATCTCTGCAACCTAAATGGTGCTACATTTGAAATCTGCGGTGTTACATATACTACTGTGCATATAGCTCTCCAGGTGGCCTACAGGATTGTTTTAATGTCACTCCAGTGTGGGAAAGTGACAGAGCTATACAGGACGTCTAGCGTCATCTCTTTCTCATTCTGGAATAACATTAAAACAGTTGGTAGGCCACCAGGGCCAGGACTATCGATTTTAGGTCTCATCTGTAGTCTTGAACGTTATAGGTACGTATTATTCCGTTCTGTGAGCTTTCGCCAATACCTTTTGGGTCATGCGCAACAGCAACAGATTTTAGGAGTTATGAGGAACCTTTTTTCACTGACGTGTAGGTTAAGTTACCTACATTTAGTCGACGAAAGTCAAGTTCATAGACCTTAGTGAATTACTAAAATCACTTGCCCTTTATATTTTTATCATAAAGAAAAGCTATTAGGGTCAGAATACCGTAAAATTAGTGGAAACACCAAAAACATGGCGCTTAAAGTTAAATGAATTTATTGTTATAATATATGTACTTAGCTAAAACAGTTCAAGGCTGTGGATTTAAGGGTTGTCAATAGGCATACCTAAGTCTGGAAACTTCATTTTCTGTTTGCTTGAATAATTTTCTGTTAATAGCCTATTTTAGTCAACCACCAGTCACATGAAAGTTTGACATCTTGGAAATAAAAGGAAAGATTGATATATTATGTTAATTATGTAATAAGTGTCTAAATAACTAAGAAGACGAAGGAATGCTTGGTCGGTCTCCATAAAAAAATGTATTTGGGGACTGGGGTCGGCCAAGCATGTCATGCCATGCCCATGGGGATAGGGCGTGGATCACACAATGATAATGTAAGAAATAATTGAAAAAAGAAATGTTTTTTACAAAACATGTGACCGGTGGTCCAGATTAGTCCTGGCTCGAAAGACCTGGATGCTATAGTCTTATGCCCAAGAACGGGATGATGTGATGCAGACTGAGAAACCATACCTACCTACTTATTATAATAACGGAAGCACCGACATAGGTTATCCTATCTATCTTGATATCTTAGAAGATTGTGATGTCTGCTGTATCTATGCACCTACAGAGCGAGAGGTAACTATTTCGTGCCAGTTAAGATGAGAATAGCGGTCATTGACCCACCTACATTACCTAATTAGACTTCTTAACTTTGAAAACCAAAAATAAGCCTGTTCAAGTCTAGAATCATCCCTTCAACATTTTTTGTAATGAAAAACGATATGGTTTAGGTATTTGTTTTGGTTCGTACGAAGAGATATTAGGGAAAGGGCAATGACCGTTATTCTCATCTTAATTGGTACCAATTATAGTGTAATCTGCTATCTTCAAGTCTCAGATAAATGAAGAAAGGGTTTTCTATTTGCCCTCGCAAAAGCAACAACCCTACTTCACCGCTATTTTGATTCATCAACTTACAATTCTTATAAAAACTTGATGGATGATATCAACACTGCCGTCATGAAAACTGTAAAACGTTTAAAAAATACTGTTAAACATTTCAACACAAAGCTTTTTCTTTTGCTATGAATAAATTACTTAGAACTTGAAGAAAATGTCAACAATTTTTTTGTTATTTTCGTTTCGCTTGATATATAAAGCTGATTTAAATTGAAATGGTAGGCCATAGACCATGCTACTAGCTGACTAACCCGTAGATATAAGAAAGAAGTTAGTTTTTTATATATATTTATATGAACTCTTGATTTTTAGGGTTCCGTAGTCAACTAGGAACCCTTATAGTTTCGCCATGTCTGTCCGTCTGTCCGTCCTGGCTTAATCTCTGTGACCGTTAGCACTAGAAAGTTGAAATTTAGTACCAATATGTATATCAATCACGCCGACAAAGTGGTAAAATAAAAATTGGAAAAAAATGTTTTATTAGGGTAGCCCATGTCTGTCCGTCTGTCCGTCCTCGCTTAATCTCTGTGACCGTTAGCACTAGAAAGTTGAAATTTAGTACCAATATGTATATCAATCACGCCGACAAAGTGGTAAAATAAAAATTGGAAAAAAATGTTTTATTAGGGTAGCCCCCCCCCCCCTATATGTAAAGTGAGAAGTGTTTTTTTTTTTAATTTCAACCCTTACGTGGGATATATTGTTGGAAAGGTATATAAAAATGAATAGGGGTTTCCTAAAATCATTTTTTGATAATGTCAATAATTTCGGAAATAATCGCTCCAAAAGTAAAAAACAATGTGTCCCCCCCCCCCCTCTAACTTTTGAACCATAACTTTAGAAAATATGAAAAAAATCTGAAAAGTAGAACTTTATAAGGACTTTCTAGGAAAATCATTTTGAACAGTTTTTGTACAAAAAAGACAAAAAGTTGTACAAAATAATTTCTGGACTAAGTTTGTAGTATATTCGTATATTTTTACATAATGGATACCCACCTTTAAACTCATAAGTGGGAACACTTATTGTGACGGACGGGAAACTACGGAACCCTACACTGAGCGTGGCCCGACACGCTCTTGGCCGGTTTTTAACTTTAATACTGATAATGATCCTCCTGCAATAAAATTGCATGTTGACTGTTATGGTTATGCGATTTTGCTAACAGGTTTTTAATAGGCTTTTCGAAAGTAAGTTTTGGCCATTGAATAGCATTAACATTGGTGTCGATTCTGTTGGGTTCCTTCTATCTGGCAGAATCTTGATACTCCGAAATTTATTTGGCATAACACACTTGGCATAATCTTCTTTAAACGAATATTTTTAAGGCATAAAAATTATTTAATATAGTTATTGTTTGGCCGAATGTTTGTATTTCCGAATTTACAATGGCATACTTTTAAGATGGCAGAATTTTATTTGGCATAATTACCTTTAGCAATGTTCAAATTTCGCACAATTTCACTTGGCATATTACGAAGATGGCACAATTTCATTTGGAATAATTGTATTTGGCATTATTGCCATTTCTATAAAATAGCATTTTTAACCAAACATTTAAATATTGTCTTAAAAAGTACCTAATATGATGGGCTACAAAAGTTAGTGACAGAAACGAATCGCTCCAAAACCGACTTTACGTAGTCTTGTCTGCCCTACCCCTAGAGTGTAATTTAAAATCGCGTAGGCGCGGAGGGGCGAGGCGGCCCGCGAGTTGAGGAGCAGGTTGTTGTAACACTCGCCGCCGCTGCTGAGGCTGGCCGGCGAAGCCGGCCAGCAAGCCGAAGCTGCGGTGGTGAGCGTTAAACACATCTGCGACGATAAGCTCGCGTGGCACCGCCGGAGCCCCGCAGCGCCGGAGCCGTGACAGAAACCATGCCTGCTGCATGTTGCATGCTTGCTTGCATGCTGCATGCTTGCTTGCCTGCTACATGCTTGCTGCATGAATGGTGTGTGCTGGTGTGCATGTTTGCATATTGTATGCTGGTTTGCATACTGCATGCTTGTTTGCATACTGCATGCTTGTTTGCATACTGCATGCTTGTTTGCATACTGCATGCTTGCTGCATGCAAGATGTATGCTTGTTTGCATGTTTGCCTAGTGCTTACAGGAAAATAAAAACCACATGTTCACAATCAACTGTTTTAGAGACTCATCTATCACATCCACATCACAGAAAAATGAATTTTCTGTGATGTGGATGTGATAGATGAGTCTTTTCATTGTTGTGCATAAGAAATGTATGCTAAAAGATGATTCTAACTGTAAACTTTCTGAGATATGATAGTTCTGCTTTTAGTGACTATCGATATAAAATTTATGCCAAAAGATGATTCTGGCTGTGAACTTTCTGCGCTAAGATGGTTCTACTTTTAATTCTTATGCATATGAAATTTATGCCTAAAGATGATTCTGCCTTACAAAATTATGAGTTTTGAATGTATGATAAATGAGTGTCTGCCAAACGATTTTCTGCGAAATGAAGTTTATGCTATCCGCTGTTATGCAAAGTAATATTATGACATAAAAAGTTCTGCTATAAAGGGTGGACCCATTCTGTTGTGCACAAACTCAACTTAATTTAGGCTATTGCTATATTTTACTAAAAGGCAGTGCGAGAAAAGGTCGGCTATAGCTATGAACTAAGTTAGAGATGTCAAACTAGTTTACGCCTTGCGCTTCACCGTGTTTTTAGTCATGTTTTACGTGCACCCTTCATTTGTATGGAAATATTAGTTCAAACTAAATTTGACAGCTCTAAATTACGTCCATCTCTTTCTCGTTTTATTAAAGAGAAAAAGATAGCAATAGCCTAAATTAAGTTTAGCTTGTGCACAACACAATCGACACCATTGTTTCTAATGTGGCAGTGTTGTTGGGAAAGCCTCTTCTATAACTCTATGAGAGAGAGTGGGCCCGCGTGCCCAAAACGGGTAAGTAAACGTCAATGGTGCCGATTCCCTTGTTCACAAACTAAACCAAATTTAAGTTCAGTGCATCTTTTTCTTTCTATTTAATTAAGAAAAGGACAGAAGATAAATTTTAGTTATGTTCTGTCAAATTAATCAGCGCCATACAAGTTTTAGACGCGATTAAAAAGATGACTACTAAAATTACATCAAATTACGTCAGGTGCTGACTAATTTGACAGGATTAAACTAATATTTATCCTGTCCTTTTCATAATGAAATAGAAAGAAATAGATGCATTCAACTTAAATTTAGTTTAGTTTGTGAACAAGGGAATCGGCACCTAGTCATCGAAATTTAAAATAGGTTCCTTCTAGAACGGACGAACGGTTTCGTCAAGATGTTCTCCTTCACCGTTTTGAAATTCATTAATTATTATCCAAATATCATTGTTTCCTTGTCCTTATAGATGAATATACTATTGATGAATCAAATAATTATGATACAATATGGATACAATTGATTAAAACTTATAATTACCTAGAACCTTTTGTGATATACAGGGTGTATTGAACTTAAACCAAAAGGCCCTCATTAATAAAACAACGTATTCTGTCCACAATTTTCTTTTATAAACTGTCAATTACCGAGGCCTATGGCTGTAGGGCCTGTAGGTAATCTGAATTTATTAGTATTTATTCATAGGTCATTGCCTCAACGTTTATATAATGAAAACCTCGTACGCACGACGACCAATCAAACTATACTATACCAGTATAAGCAGATCTCTCATTGTATGAGAAATCTATACATAGCGAGGCCATGTTATGGCCATGGAAATGTACAGCTTGATGTGTCGTTACGTGTACCTACGCCATGTCGTGAACTTTGCGTGATCCCTTAACACGTAATCAAACTAACAATTACTACAACGTACTTCCATTAATTCTGTGTTAGTTAGTTACTTCAGTTTACCCGTAGCTAGTTAAGTTTGAAGGGAAATTGTTACTTCTGCGGCTAAAACTTAGATTAGTTTACATTGTTCTTTGTGATCGTTTCACTTTCCTACTTCAGCGTCTTTTTGTAGGCATAAATCGATACAGGGAACAGCTTCCATTTTGAAACCAGGTAGGTACCTAGTACTCTGCATTGCGGAAAATCTTTTCGCAGTAAAAGTTTTTCTCGAGAAAAGAGATACGACTTGTGGGTAGGTAGGTATTATAATTATTGTAGGTAAGTATTATACTTATATTGGACTGGTATCCGCAAGCGCAACTCCCACGACCAAAGCGCATTTATTTTGTAATAGACGTAGGTACTTATCTAGGATAAAAAAAAATGTATCTTGTTGTCTTGTCTCCTAAGACGATGTGGGCAAGATACATTTTTCAATTAGGTATTTCTGGATTTAAGTACGTAGAAATATTTTCGTGGAGTTTTAACAAATGTCAATTTTGCTAGTAGAGACAAAACCAGGGTTTGCGTTTCGTTTGGGGGATCAACAGTGCCAGCACAGCCAGCCTATGGCTAGATGGCTAGCATGCAGGTGTTTGCGACATTTCGACATACACCTACGGAAGCAGTAGGTAACATGGTTCTAAGCTAAGACTACGGCCGCGTTTCCACTTTGTCGTGACGACATAATTATAATCGTGTAGTTTTAAGGCCCTTCTAACCCTGAAATTAGCAACTCTTATTTGTTGTGGTTCAAACTTCGTTTGAAATACTGTTAGCTTTTAGAATAAAGTTCTAATCAGCTTGCATTACGAAGCGGTTGTTACGTCAGTCACTGCGGCCGAATAGTGCGAAATGAGTGGTTTTTTGCGATTTACAAAAAAATCTATTGATTGGATTAAAAAAATAAAACACACAAGACCTGCTTTATAGTTAGTTCAGTTAGTATGCAAAGTTTCATGATCTAATTTGAAGTACTTTTTGAATACCAGCGGTTTATTGTTCGATTTGGAGGTAACTTTGGATTTTTTTTCTATCAAGAAAAGTTTATGAAATCGTGTTTTCGTCACACATAGGACTTAGCATTAGTCCTCAACTTTACTATATATTTATTTCAAAATTAATGCTGCAGTATTTTAGGCGTAACGGAGGATCATGATAAGCCATTTGAGGCATATAAGGCCCTTAAGTGTCGTGGCTTGGAGGTGTTCATGTATAGGACGACGCGATTACTGTCGTCCACGACTTTTGCCAAGTAAAAACCAACGATAAATTAATCGTCACGACATCGTGGGATTTGTGGGAATGCGGCCTAACGCGAGCGAAGTGAGTGCGACTGCGAACTTCATTAGGTACTTATTCTGTTATGAACTTCTTTATGGAACAACCAACTGAACAGGGACAAATGACGGGACACAATATTCCAAATCGGGACATGTCCCGGCTTACCTACCGGGACGTATTGCAGCAGCCCTAAATAAGGAACACGAATTCATAATTATGTCCTTTTACTAAACATAAAGGACACTTAATTTACTCAAGTGCTAATTGTTAAGCTAATGAATGGAAGCACTTAGGGCGTATAGACGAAGAACGCTGGCTACCAGGCGGCCGGCGCCGATCTGCCAGCGCTTATCGGAACCGGTCGGCGCAGACAATCTCTATACTTTGTGCCTAACCAGCGCCGCTAAGCAGGTCGGAACTTATAGGCGACGTTTGGCGCTTATCGGCCTCTCTTACTATTTGTGCTAAGTTAGTAAAAACAGATCATAGGTACTTTGTTATAACAATCTTATTACCTATACTACATAGGTAGTTCAACAAAACTTACTAGTTTACTAATTTAGTTGTGATATTTATCATCATGTAACCTAGGAACCAAAGTGTTGCTGAATCGATTAGCCCGCATTCCGAAACCCCCTGTACCGTTAACTATTACATATAGCCTGCAATGCAATACATGGTACTAATCTTCATTATAACTGTTCACAACCCGTAGAATATTCATTTTCATTACCTATACAGGGAGGTAAGTTAGGTAGGTATGTATCGGTGAATAAACACTAAGTACTTACAATTTGGTGTAGCTTAAAAAGACAATGAAAATATTTTCGCGTTTTTAGAAGTGGTCATGCCGTCATGAAGTTATGTTCACGTTAAGGCCTAACTACTTCTAGAAAATGGCGGATCTTTTTATATAGTAGTTCAGTTCAAACTTAATGGCGGCTCGGAAGTTAGCTGCGAGTGACGGTCTGCGCAGGAATAACGCTTTAAACTTTATGGCAATTCAGAACATATGTAAAGCTGCGCAGACAACAATTTTAGGTATCAACGGGGCGCAGATGACGCATCGTTTTGACTGTATATTGCGCAGACCGTCACTTGCAGCTAACTTCCGAGCCACCATTAAGTTAGAACCGAACTATAAATAAAATGGTGTCAATGCTAGACTCTCAAGGTACCTAAGCAGCTCAAGTTATCAAGTATACTGTCGAGGAATGCTTCAGCAGAGAAATCAGAATTCAGTTATGATATTCTGATTTCTCTAACGCCTGCAATTCCCGAAGCCAGAGATGTGAGTTTGAAAAAAACGGCCAAGAGCGTGTCGGGCCACGCTCAGTGTAAGGTTCCGTAGTTTCCCGTCCGTCACAATAAGTGTTCCCACTTATGAGTTTAAAGATGGGTATCCATTATGAATCCCATTTACGAATACCTGTACTACAAACTTAATCCAGAAATTATTTTGTACAACTCTTTGTCTTTTTTGTACAAAAACTGTTGTTTCCATCAAGTTCAAAATGATTTTCCTAGAAAGTCCTTATAAAGTTCTACTTTTCAGATTTTTTTCATATTTTCTAAACTTATGGTTCAAAAGTTAGAGGGGGGGGGGACACATTGTTTTTTATTTTTGGAGCGATTATTTCCGAAATTATTGACATTATCAAAAAATGGTTTTCGAAAACCCCTATTCATTTTTAAATACCTTTCCAACAATATATCACACGTTAGGGTTGAAATAAAAAAAAAAATCACTTCCCACTTTACATATCTAGGGGGATACCCTAATAAAACATTTTTTTTCCAATTTTTATTTTACCACTTTGTCGGCGTGATTGATATACATATTGGTACCAAATTTCAGCTTTCTAGTGCTAACGGTCACAGAGATTAAGCGAGGACGGACAGACGGACGGACGGACAGACATGGCGAAACGATAAGTTCGTGACTTTTTTATCGAGTAAAATTAGTTGTAGGTATTATGTTTTCAAAACACATCATACTAGCATTATATATCCTGAAGAATATCATATATTTTTGTGGTTTTGTTTATTGCAGTGAATCATGTGCTTTTTTGCATTATAAAACTCGCGTTTAGCTCCTGTAGTCCCATAAATAATAATTAAATTAATGAAAGACTCACCACTATCCATGACGTCGTTTTTATCTCCTTTCCCTTTGTGTCCTGTCCCTGCGTTGGGATTGGAGTTGGACGGCACGTTATCGTAGTTGAAGCAGGCTGCGAACAAAACCACTTAAATTAATGACCAATCTTCACATTAATGACCAATCTTCACATATAACAGAAAGACTTATACAGGGTGTAAAAGCCCTCATCACGAAGCCGTCAACCAAGCATTCTGTAAGTATCTACTTACTTACATCAAAATAAGTAACTTTACGCAAAAATTATTGCTGGGAAACAACTTTTTTTTTTGGGGTTAAAAATCATGTTTTGTGGTAGAACTCAATGTAACGCACTGAAGACATTGTGCTGATGGATGGATTGAATAGTGTGGGGGTCGTGGAGGTGTTTAAAGTAAAAAAATTACATTAAAAACTTGTATTTAAAAAAAAAACTTGTCAAAAAGTTGGAACTTTGACCCCCGATATCTCCGTATCTAGAAGGTTCCCAGGTATGGTGACGTAGAACAAAAATGATCGCAATGACGAGGAGAACAAGTGCCTTTCGGCTTCGCTAAGAGGTGTTTTACACCCTTTATATCGGCATTTGAAATTTCAAACGTTGCTTCAGAAAAACTAACCACGATGTGGATATTTTGGGATAAGTCCGCCCACATTATTCCCAATTCATGAAAGCCAGAATCAATAGCACCGACAATTAGAGCGCCGAGGCAAAAAAGTCCCGACGAGTCCCGATTGAAACCGAGATCCTACGACTGCTACCGGATCTTTCATGTATAACTTTTTATTTAGGTTCAAGCTCAGTTGTCTATTTATTAATGCCCAAGGTCTCGGATATTTAAATTAGGGTGAGAATCAATACTTTTTGAACTTCATCATTTCATAAACACCTACCTACTGTTTACCCCCAAAACGCCAGTCGCCACCACTTCCTAGTAAGTATTTTAGCTTGGAAGAAATAGCGATGCGTGCAACAAACTCCCAGCAACGTAACAACGAACATCTTCTAATGCTCTATTATGTTCAAATTAAAATGATATCGGACTTAAAGTAAATATAGGTAGGTACCTATACCTACCAAACCAACCCCGAGTGAGTTGGAGATATGCCCAAAACATTCCAATAAGTAAGGGTCGACGTCGTACGACATTGACCTACATTTACTATCTGCGCTTCAAAGTACTTTCGGGGAACACGAGGGGTGACGAGACGATTCCTTTGTGAAAAGCGTGCTTTAATTTCTCTACCCGTTTGTAACCTTGCGTCCTTGTCTAGCCTTGAAGACAATTAATTTTATAGACAATACGTGGAACACAATTATTTTCACACTACACACTACACTACAACAGCCCATAACGTCCACTGCTGGACATAAGCCTCTCCCATGATGGGAGGAATTTGCCGTCACGCTTGGCAGGCGGATTGGAGATCGCAGTGATGAAAGACTACCAGAAAACGCTGCTGCCCATTCTCTGGTCTACGGAGGCGTAAGGTGTTCTGCCTTAGACATTAGTCGCCTTATACGACACCCGTGAGTGTAATAGGTTGGTTCTATTTACTCTGCCGGATACCACACGGCTATTTTCACACAGTATCGACCTATGTAACCTTTTTGACCTATCTATTCAGAGAAGACGTTTTGCTGACTGGCATTCCCCAATTTGCGATTGGATTCTGGTCGATCCGAATACATCTGAATTTTAGATGGAGCGACCGACTGCCTCTATCTCTCTGACCTCCATTAGTAGTCTTACCAAGGGGTAGGGTAGGGTAGGAGTAAGACTAGGTACTTTTCAAACTTTAGAGCCCACTGATTATTCGTAACGACTGTAAAACATCTACGTTTGACAGCAGGGACTGAGGGACCAAAGCTTAACGTGCTCTCCGAAGCGCGGGGAGATGAATTAGGTAGATAACTACCTATTTTTAAAATATTCATGTAATTAAACTAAAAATCTGTTAATTACAGATCTTTTCAATTGTTTAATGTTATGTCTCTTAAAACTTTAAAACTATAGGTCGCGGCACGAAACTCTAGCGCTGACCGTTATTGCGCAGAAGTAAAAAATAAGAATGTCTTGGGGCGTGCGTTGCGCCGATTGGCTCTCCAGTCGTATAACATGCGCAGATATCCCCTCCACGTTTCGTTCAGCGCTAGAGTTACGTGCCGCGACCTGTACGTGCCACGACCTGTACCTAACACTTTCATAATGCAAAACCACACAATCATGCTATTAACATACATACCTACATCACCTTCGCATGACAGGTCACCTAGGATAATTAGCAGATAATCATTTCACATAATTATCATAATAACTACCCAAGTGTAACCTTCTGATAAGCATCTAAATAATAATACACCTACCAATATAACGAAATCGAATCGAACATTATGAACTTTATGGTTAGTTATTACCAAGTAGGTATATCCCCATTAAAACACGTTATGGTCAGTAATCCCCATAGATTAGGCACGGTGGACAATAGGACTGAAATTACCTTCACAAATTATACTGTCCTATAAAAATAGACACACCCACTGCGGGACATTTAAATGAAGTAAGTACTGAAGGTGTGTTTTCAGCTGATTACATTATAACTTTTGGCCTACATAGCTTATTGTCGGTGTCACCTAGTAAGCTGCCATGCATAAATGAGGGTAGACCGGACACATTTGTCGTACGTCAGACTTGCTGTGGACAATCCGGTTGCCTGTCGTAGCGAGGACGACTGGTAGAAATTACGACTTGAGGATAATAGGAATGGAGTTACTTGCATAGCGCCAACGTAGCGTGTCGTATAGTTCGGTTCAAACTTATTGGCGGCTCGGAAGTTAGCTGCGAGTGACGGTCTGCGCAGGAATAATGCTTTAAGCTTTCGGCGATTCGGAACATCTATTGTAAAGCTGCGCAGACAACAATTTTATTTTAGGTATCATCGGGGCGCAGATGACGCATCGTTTTGTCTGTATAATATGCAGACCGTCACTTGCAGCTAACTTCCGAGCCGCCATTAAGTTTGAAGCGAACTATAGCTAGGGTTGACATCTCTAAAATTTGGCAACCAGGACAAGACGCGAAAACCCCGGATTTTAGAGTCCAGAACCCGGACATGTCAACAGGTTTTTTTAAACATAATAATAGTCGGGCAGTCTCGACAGAGATAACGACAAAATCGCCAACATTTGATTGTTAATTACTCACGAAAGAATTCGGTTGCAATAACGATGCTTGCGGGAAATGCAAGTATCTACATTCAAGATGCGATTCTCGCAAGCATCATCATTGCAACCAAATTTATTCGTTAGTAATTAGCAATTGAAAGTTAGAGATTTTGTCGTTAACTTAGCGAGTCCAGGAAAAAAAAAGCGAGACTCGATGTGGTCTCGAAAAACCCGGAGAAAACGAGACTATTTCGAGACTATTTCAAAACTATAGGTTTCTAGGGTAGCCCGGGAAATTCAAATTTTCTTAGTCATTTCTACACCTTCATGAACTTGGAGGTTTGTATTGATGATTTTGATGATTATAATTCTGTACCTGTACATACGTCTTACAGCCGCGAATAATATTTTAATCAACATAATACACCTTAGCACTGGCCTGTAAACTGCAAAAACGTAATGAAATTTGAATTTCGCGGGCTGGTTGGAGCATTCACGTAGGAAGCAAAATAAACATACATTAAGGTACATACCTAAAACATCACTCATCAGTTAAGACGTTGATTATTTACCTATTTACCTGAGCATATGTTTTTACGTCAATCACCATAAAATACAAGTCATCGTCATATAAAGTTGTACCTACCTAGGTATAAAAATATTCACAGGTAAGCCTACGCTAACAAATTAGTCTGACTAAGACTAGGTTTGTTGTCATCGTTCGCAAACAATTAGTCTAGGCGATTAGGCTTTAGGTAATAAAAAATGCTCTAGAAGTCTAGACTGATGACTGCAGGCAGCTATACAATTAAATTAATCAATTGATCCCGACCAGAGTATCACCAATTCACCATCTGCATGATCACACAGGCACAGTCGGACGGTAAAATCTAATAAATGTAGATATACTTTGATATGTATTTATTACCTATATAATCAATACCCGAAATTTATGGTTTTTTGTGGCAATGTTATAGACACCCTTCTAAATTACTTTACAAGGACAAAGTTTTGGAATCTGCAGTTGGTTGCCAACAAGGTGACCCTCTCGGGCCTGTCATTTTCAGTTTGGCTATTCATCCCATAATTCAACAACTAAATTCAAAATTGAATGTGTGGTATTTAGATGATGGAACGCTAGGTGATGTTGACACGGTTTTGGCTGACCTACAACTCCTCAAAAATCAATTTAAATCTATTGGCCTGGACCTTAATCCCTCAAAGTGCGAAATTTACCTCTCTGACATTACCGACAGACAATCGACTATAGATAAATTTAATGCAATAGCCCCAAACATCAAAATTTTAGAAAAACGTTCCCTGCACCTCCTAGGTTCCCCTATTTTTGAAGAAAGTTTTTAATCTTTCATCGACGACAAAATTAAACATTTTAATGATATTTTGGATAGACTCTCCAAAATTAATTTGCATTCGGCATTCACCATTATCAGATAGATATTGCTGTTTTGGTCCAAATTTTATGTATTTTCTCCGTTGTTCTCCTCTTTGGAAGAAACCACAACTTTTGGACAAAATTGACCAAATTATTCGCAACACATTAACATCCATTCTTAATGTGGCCCTGGACGACCAAGCGCGGCTGCAAGCCACCCTGCCAATTCGTTTTGGTGGCCTTGGCGTCCGCAAAATTTCTAGTGTTAGCTTATTTCTCCTGTCTTCTGTCCACAGCACTGAAAAGCTAACCGGGAAAATTTTAACTCTTTCCCTGGTTAGCTCGGAAGTGCCGTGCTTGACCGACGCAGAGGACGTCTGGAAAGTGGCTTGCCCGGACACGGATCGGCCCGAGAACCCGTTTTCCCAGAGACAGTGGGATGAGCCGCTCTGCAGGTTGGTACGGAATAAACTTATTAATACGTCTACCAATACTGCTGAGCGGGCCCGCCTGCTGGCTGTGGGTGAATGGGAGTCGGGCCTCTGGCTTCAGGCACTACCGTCACCTAATATAGGCACTATGTTAGGTGACACAACCTTCCGGCTCGCTACATGTTTGCGTTTGGGCGCTCCTTGTGGGGCTCCACATCGCTGTCAATGTGGTGAAGCAGTCGACTGCCTCGGACACCATGGCCTTTCTTGCATAAGAGTGCAGGTTGGATAGCGCGGCACGCTAGCATTAATGATCTCATCCGTCGTGCTCTTGCCACCACCTCTTGGAACCCACTGGCTTGGCACGCGTCGATGGCAAGAGACCAGATGGTATGACCATAATACCATGGAAGTTGGGTAGGCCTTTGGTGTGGGACGCAACTTGCGTCGACACACTATTTTTTTTTTTCTTTTTTTTCGGGTGGGAAATCATCAAATAACTCCTCCCGCTCTGGGCGGAGCAGGAAGGAGTGTCAGACTTTTACTGACTAAAACCCATCCATGTTCCTTCATCGCCCTTTGTGTTCCGGGGCCACGGTATCTCTTTCGAACAGTCCCGCAACCCCGGAAGGCATCGGTCCTTACGGACCCCTTCCTTTTTGCTGACTCTCTTTGAGGCGCGCGTGGAACACGAACGCGCCGTCGACACGGCCTGTCGTCATGAGACGGACGGACGGCGAGCTAGCCCATAGCCCACCGTCCACAGGCCACGTGGTGGTGGCCCCCGACGCCCGGGGCGTCTCCCGCGGCGGCCGGAACGTTGAGAGGTTCTCTCCCTCTCACGTTCCGCCACCTCCTTCTCTAGCATTACTGCTTCGCAGAAGGAGGTGACGGCGTCCCATTCCGTCTCGCTCCGGACGATGGCTTGCACCAGGGCCGGACGCGAGAGGTCGCCGCCGCCGATCGCCACTTCGAGGACACGGCGGTGCTCCGCCCACGCGGGGCACACCTCCACCGTGTCCTCCGGTCGATCCTCACAATGGAAGCAGGCGGGCGGGAGGAAACGCCCGGGGCGTTTCCTCCCGCCCGATTCGGTGCAGGAACCTCCCGAACACTCCGTGTCCGGTGAGGACCTGCGTCAGGCGGAAGGTGAGGACGCCGTGGCGTCTCTCAAGCCACTCCTCAAAGAGGGGACTTATCGCCTCTATCGTGGCGTGCCCTGCACGGGGTTGCGACAGTCGCTCTCTCCATGTCGCCATGAGATCCCGCCGGAAGTCTGTCCGCTGAGCGACAATTTGTCGCTGCAGCGGAGTTTCCCCCCGGCGTAGCGCCTCCGCGCACCATTCATGCAGGCGCGCGAGGACTATCGCCTCCAGAACCCACGGCGGCAATCTGGCAAGGAGGCTCGCCGCCTCGCGGGAGATCGTGCGGTACGCCCGGGCCAGCCTTACGGCTACCACCTTTTGGGGCGCGTTCAGATAGTGGGCGGCTCACCGAGTCAAAGAACGCGCTCACACCGGGGCCCCGTAAAGGGCCATGGACCGCACGACTCCCGCGTAGAGCCTCCGGCAGGAGGCGTTCGGCCCCCCCAGGTTGGGCAGGAGCCGCCTGAAGGCAGCCCCAGTCCGTTCCAGTTTGGGGGCCAAACGTCGGAAGTGCTCCACGAAGTTCCACCGGCTGTCGAGGACGAGTCCTAGGTACTTCAAAGTCGACTCGACACCGATGGATACCCCTCCTACCGTGAGTAAGGATCCCGGAGGTGGCGCATTCCGAGGCCCATGAAAGCACATGGCCTCGGACTTGTGCAATGCCACCTCGAGACCCAGTTGCCGGATCCTCTCAACGACTATCGCAACCCCGCGTGTCATAGCTTCGGCCGCCGCCTCGTGCGACCTCCTCTGGGCCAGCACCAGCGTGTCAGCAGCGTAGCAAACTACGCTGACACCACCCACCCCAGTCGTAACCGATGTTGCGTCGACACCCTTGCGCCATCCCATCTTCCTAGCACAGTGTGCTGCGCTGGGGCGGCTGCTGCAGGTGCTGAAAACCTCAAACGGCGCAAATACAATTATTTAATTGGTAATTATGTGTTTGAGCCAAACGGTTGAAACACTAGGGCCATGGGGTCCGAGTGCCCACCTAGTTTTTCGAGAAATCGCCAAACGGTTGGTCGACTCTTCACGTAACCAGAGGGCGGGCCTATTTTTTGCCCAAAGAATCAGCATTGCCATCCAACGTGGCAATGCTGCCAGCCTTCTGGGCACTTTTCCTGTTGACAGCGATGTGGATGAATTTTTCAACGCCCTGTAACCCGTTTTGATACTTGTAAATATTTTTATTTATACATATTAATTTTAAAACAAAATTTTCCGCCGCGTCTGTCTGTCTGTTCGCGATAAACTCAAAAACTACTGCACCGATTTTCATGCTGTTTTCACCAATGGATAGACTGGTTCTCGAGGAAGGTTGTAGTATATAATTTGTCATGTTTTTGTTTACATTGGGTAAAATATGTATACCGAATGATATTTATTAGAGGGGTCGGAAAAAAATAAGCCATCTTGGTCGCGATAACCGACATCCACGCAGTTATAATATTATGTAGGTATAATATAATATCGCTTGTTGTAAAAATGACATTTTTGACTCGAAAAGTAACAAATACAAGGCCGCGTTTTTAGGGTTGCGTACCTCAAAAGGTAAAAAAGGAACCCTTATAAGATCACTCTCTTGTCCGTCTGTCTGTCCGTGTGTCACCGCCGATTTCGACCGGACCTAGCAAGTTGAAATTTATACCCGATACTGAGGTCTATAGTCCCCATTAGGTATATAAAAATCAAGGTCCTGAGGCAACACGGTAAAAAGATATGGGCCAATTTAGATTTTCGCGAAGTAGGGTGTACCAAAATTTAAGTTTCAACTTTTTTTATTTTTCGGAGTTTTCCCTTTCCTTATGCTTACCTTTGAAAATTCTAGGTCAACCGGAATTAACCTATAGGTTTTGGGTTGAAAACCTTATAATGGTAGTTCCCGCTGACCTAGAATCATGAAATTTGGCGAAAAGCAATGTCTTACAGCAGATGTAAAGGGAAAAATCTGAAAATCGTAAATAATTATGTAGTTTAACTAAACACCTACAATATTTTGCGGAACCCTCTGTGCGTGAGTCCAACTCACTATTGGCCGGTTTTTTTTTTTAATTAGACTAAAAATATTTTCATTAACATCATCATCATTCTCTTGCCCATATGGTTTCTTCTAAAAATATTTTTATTATGTATACTTTTATTGACAATTTTTTTTTGTTAAGTTTTTATCAAAATCTTATTTTGTTACTTAATTAATACTTTCGTTAATGTTATATTCAACTTCAAACAACATCGTAAAATCTAATTTTTTGTATGTCATCCTTGTCACAAAATAGGTACCTACGTTCAGAAAAAAATCCGAACGGCTAAAAATGTGGGGACCCGAACATAAAGACTCTACCACACAGGCGCGTCATTATCGATCGGTAATAACGCGCCTGTGTGGTAGAGCCTTTATTATAACCATTGAAATCGTCAACACAATCCTAACTTCATTAAGTAATCCTGAAAATTGGAAAAAAAACGCAAGAAAATTTGAACTTCGCGGGCTACCTTAACGAGATCACGAGATGTTTGTAGTTGATACCCAATACTTTATTTACTAACAATTTGGCTTTATGGTTCACAAATTATGAACTGGTACCAACTACCAACACACAAACAACTAATTTCATTTATCACCTTCGATCAATAATAGTTGATCGAAGTTTATCACATCTAAATATTCCATTAAAAAAAATCGTCTTACAAAATGTTTCTTACCCGTTCGCGACCATATTAAGCTATTTGAACAGGTAACTAAAAAGCCGCTACTCAATTCAAATGTATGAATATCAAATAATAGGTTTAATATCCAACCACGGCACAAGTTTACAAACAAACCATAATATTTCGACGCCTAAGCATTGATCAAAGCTGTCTAAACTTCAAATCAAACAGAAAATCAACAAATATTTACTATAGACTTACCTAACAACTTCTACTGGGTTGGTTCAAACGTGAGGCAAAGACACAAGAGAATACAGCCAGCACCGTCCACCCGTGACTCTATAATGCTTATGGCCGTTATACTTGTCACACGGCACAAAATCGATCACCAATCAAATTGACTTTAATTATTTATGTTGAACGGACACGGTATGCTTTACTAATGTATTTTATTTTATTTTAATTAAAATAGGTAAAGGAAACATGTGAAACAGCCGAGATGAGAAGATGGAATGACGCACAGGCATTAAACCGTTCAATGCCTTTGCGTCATTTCATCTTCTCTAGAGGAACAAGGACATCTCACATTCAATTTGAACTTGAGATGTCCTTGTTTTGTACCTACCTTACTTGGAGACTACAGAATGCATGGTCGTTGCAGTATTTTATGTAATGTTGTGTTGTTATTTTAATAAAGGTTGAATGTTGTCACATCGCACATAGTAACATGATCTACCGCAAAAATATTTGAGCACAAAAATAAGTCTAAATCATCGTACCTATATGAAGCTTTAAACATAAGTATCGATTTCATTCATCGTCATAATAAAATACTTTTATCAATAAATAGAAAACAACTAAACACCCTCTGTATAATGTTAGGTACCTGAGTTGTCTATAATAACACAATTTCCATAACGATATTATTATTTTCAAATCGATGGAACTTCAACATCAAAAAGAAAACACATACCAATTATTGTAATAACTAGGTACTTAGGTAATTGTGTACATAAAGAGTTTCATAATATCAAGCAAACAAAAGTTAACAAAACCATCCATCAACTTTACCTAGAAAAAAAAAAGACAATTTGTGATTATGAGCCTCCATGGTCATTATGAGACACGCAGTAGGTAATTGGTAAGTACCACGGCATGATACTTTATGGTGTATTCTATCGATCGGTGTTCGTCTGTAGACAAATACACATGTTTCCAAGGACAGAGCCACTTCATGCATAATTTACCTGACAGACATAACTAGGGTGTGACCTCCAAGACATCTGCAACGGCGCAGTAGGGTTCCTTGAAGGGGAAATTTATGCCATCTGTTTAATATTATCTCTACTTCCTTCTTTCCTTTATAAATTTACTTTGCTTTTGATACGTAGAACTAGTTACAGATAGTAACAAAGGCCTTATTACATTACACGATTTATCGGGCCCTGTCGATCGTGTGCCCTGCGCCCCTGCCTCATCAGGCAGGGCGCCGCTTACAATTTAGGGACCCTGACTCTCCTTTTCTTATTACACTGCCCTGTCCCTGCGTGCAGGGCCCAATAAATCGTGTAATGTAATAAGGACTTTAGTCTACCTATCACCCATCTACTCTTTTCTTTTGTATCGTGTGACGTCCACGTGACTAAACTTCGAACTTTAAATTGAAATCTAAAACAAAAATTGTACAAAGTCGAACACTAAGTTGATAAAAAGTAATCTTTTCTTTGACACAAATTAAAAAGTCGATAGCTAACCACAAACCATTCAAATCAAAGATCAATCAAGAGCAATCGAAAGATACATTCCATCATACATATAAAAAAAAAATCGGTGCAGTCTTTGGGGACTGCCGATAGAAGTGAAAACAAAAAGTACACAGGCCCCACCCCAGTCGTAGCACTGGTTATGCCCCGCACATGCCTATGTGGTGCTACGCCGTAGTGGATGCTACGAGTGCTACGAACGGCTACGAAGCATGAGCGCACGTTACGTTACGTGACGATGAATTCAATGTTTTTCCTTCACCCAAAAAGTGCTCAACGCGCCTAAAGAAGTTTTCACTTCAAAAATATAATATTATTTTTGAAGGCTGGTAAAGTGTTCTGTCATTAAATGACAAGACCAAGTCACAGCCAGTAGGTACTCACTTGGTTGTGGAGGTCAGTTAGGCAGTCGCTCCATGTAAAATACTGGTACCTAGATAACATTTGATTCAGCTGCATCCGGTTGGACTAGCCAAGCCCAACTTAATAGGGAAAAAAAATCTAAGCAGATGATGATGATGATGGATACAGGCATTAGTAAATAGATAGCTAGGGTTACAAGCAAACTAATTCAGTCTAAAATAAAAATATTTTGATGTCATGTATCCGACCAAAATTTATTGTGAATAAAACAACGACAAATATTTTTTCAAACTTACCCGCCATGGAGGCACTGCTCATTCTGCCGCGTGTAAAATCAATCTTGAATTAATTATTAAACTAAATCTCAATTAAATCTAGGTCTTCTAACCTAATATTTTGATAGGTAAATGATTGACAGCAGAGCTCTTTTTTATAATTTTAATGACGGGCTTCATAATTCAATTACGCGGCCAATAGTTTTACGAGCAATTTGATAATTTGTTGTTTTACAAAAAAGGGTTTGTATTATCATTTTTATAAAACAAAGGTTTGTACAAAAAAAACTTAAAGTTTAACATCATTCGATTGATAATAAAAAAACAAAAATTGCTGCAAAATTCCAGCGCTGTTAATAAAAAAAACCATGAAGTGAATAAACCTTACGAATATACTTTGAGTATGTCGCGCCCATAACGTGCGTCGTAATCATAAAAGTGTGGAAAATGTTGTCTGTGATGTGCGAAAAAATTAGGTTCTGTTATTATTACCACCACTGGTACTATTCTTTTCATTTTATGGCTTCCTAGTGATAGCAAACAAGCAAAATCTGTTACCTGAAATTCGCTAGTGATGACAATTAGTGAAGATATCGCTTGATGCTACCAATAAAACGGCGCTCAAGCTTTTCTAATGAGGGATTTTCTTTTTAGCTCTTCCCTAGTCGCTGGATAGATGGCGCTAGGAGTATGTATGATAATGCAAGGAACGGAACCTAAAAAAACTGTTTATAGCAAAGCGCGAGAAATGTAGGTTATATTCGGAAGGTTAAGCAAATGAAAGTGTCATTCAACGAGAGTATGTGACGTGACACAATGTTTTTTTTTCAAGCGTTTTGGCTTTGGCACCAACTATCATAGTAAGTTCAACGCCATCTATAGAGTTCTTGGAAACTAAGTTTTTTTTTAAAACCTCAAAAGGAAAACCTCTCATTAGCAATGTTGTAAAAGAACTGTGTGACTATGTCAGTTCGGTGTACAATGAAGTACATTCTATCATTCCATCTATTGTGTCGCGGCGGGCCGCGTCGTCGCTGTCACGTCGGGTGTCGTTATGTATATGTCGTCACGAGAAATGGCGTAATGTACCCTAAATATCTGTTCTGTCAGTCAAATCTCAAATGTGTTTGACACTTGACATTGACACTACTCAAGTACTCAAGACTGTCACTGTCCAATGTTGCCAACTGTACGATTTAAATCATATTTATACGACCTTTTTGGCTCTTGTACGATGTGCGATCGAGTAATCGAAATCGTACGCAAAATATACGATCTTTTCAAATCTTATACCCATCATCATAGCGAAGTAAAAATAGATGACAAATTAAATTTTTGATATTTAATAAAAAACAAGTAGTGTAACAATCTAAGTTCCTAGATTCACTGATTTGATTTGATTTTGATCCTTTAAAAAAAAATACTAATCTCTAAAAACAACCTCCTCATCGGCCTCCTGATTGTAACTCTGTTGCTAAAATTCTCGATTTGAATCGATTGAAATTATCACTTTTGCAATTATATAGGTACGATTTGACAGTTTCAATTACTAGCAATGTGTTATTATTATTGCTGTGAAACTGTCAAATTGTACATACATAATCGCAAACGTTACGATTTCAATCAACTGAAATCGAGAATTGTAAGCATCAAAGCTTACATAATCAAGGTAGAGGACAACTTTTATCCGAATAAAAATTTGAAGTTTTAAATCTGTATCTATGGAAATGACACCTAATCACGATTACGGTTTCATCTGAGTTTTAGAATATACAGTAACTTTTCTCGTAACTAAAAATAAAATAAAATAGTTATAAATCCTAGGCTAAATGTTGATTCATGTTCTATAAATGATAAATATTGATTCAAAATTATAATTACATTCCGTTTTAATTTTTTTACGTTGTGTTATTGAAATTTCATTACGTACTATTTTTTTCCTTGAAATTTTGGCAAAATACGATCTTTTTTAGTCCATGGTACGATCTTCTAAAAAATAAAGTTGGCAACACTGACTGTCAGACAGATTCATTAAATAGGTTATGTTTGTGTCAACTCAAAACCGTGGGTTAATTTATATTTTCTGGGAATATAACAAATATCTTGAGTAAAACACTGAATTAGTTTACTATTGCTAATAATGGCACCAGGTAAAAAAGGCCATGTGCACGGCAAACGTTCAAATCATCATGTAAAGCGAGAGTATGCTGAAAGACTGGACGAGTTGCGTTTAGAATCTTCCGACGAAAGTAATTCTGATGGCAGTGAATCTGAAGGAGAAGGTGTTGAACCTGCGTTTCCTGTTAGCATGTGGGACTTGAACCACTGCGATCCAAAAAAATGTTCCGGCAGAAAACTTTCACGACATAACCTCATCAAGAATTTAAAACTTGGTCAGCAATTCCGGGGTCTTGTGTTGTCACCTGTTGGGAAACAGTGTGTCAGCCCAAATGACAAGGACATCATTGAAAAATTCGGACTGGCTGTAATAGATTGTTCATGGGCTAAAATAGAGGAGACTCCTTTTGATAAAATGAAGTCACCAAATCCAAGGTTATTACCCTTTTTAGTTGCTGCAAACCCAATAAATTATGGGAAACCGTATCAGTTGAGTTGTGTAGAAGCCTTAGCTGCTGCCATGGTTATCACAGGACACAAAAAAGAAGCTAAATATTATTTATCAAAGTTTTCATGGGGCCATTCATTCTTAGAACTCAACTCGGAAGCTCTTGAGTTATATGCTGCATGCAGCGATAGTAAAAGTGTGATAGAAGCTCAAGAGAAATATTTGGAATCAGCTAGAAATGAGAAGGATGACCGGGACATGTGGCCCCCAACTGAATCTGATACTGAAACTGAAGAAGAAGTAAAATCATAATTAGAACACTGAATTTTATATTATGATTTTACTTTTTTATTTATAATTATCACTTCCTTTGGTGAAGGAAAACATTGTGAGGAAACCAGCATGTCTGAGAGATATTTCTCGACGGTATGTCAAGCCAAGTCAGTGGCTCACGGGCGGCATAAACAGTTTGACACCTGGTTACGCATTAACCACACAATAAAAGAAAGAATAGATTATGATATTTTAGAGCAGACCAAGCTGGGCAGTGAGCGCAAGTCCTTTTTGTTTGTACTTGTGGTTGATTTAGTTTGATGCATAGCATCAGTTTAGATAAGATATTACTGACACTGTTAGCCTGCAACTATTTGGCTCACCTGGTTAATATTTATGTAAAGTGGATTTTGAGGCGGAGCCATTTTATTTTTAGTTTTTTAATCTCACCACCAAAACGACTCTTTTTGCTTGCAGCATTCGGCCGCTATTGAAGCTCTTATCTAAACTCATCAACCAATAGCATCGCAGCATTTAATCCCTTGTTTTTGTTAATGAAAAAAAGAGTCCAAAGAAAAAATAATAATAAAGGGAGGTAAACAGATGTGGAGATTGTGTGGGATTTTGTTTTAAAAATGAGCAGATTTCGTCCGAGCTCATGGTACATACCAATTATAGGAGTACATTTTTAGTACAATAAAGCCAATAAGTAAATCGATTTAGTACATATAAAAATTTAGCTATTTGTTTTCTGTTTTCTATGTAGTAATCTTAACTAAATTGGTCCAGAAGAGTCTCTTAATCCATATACCTATGTGTCATGTACATGATTGTAGTTTGTTAGTATGGATATGTATGTATAGACTATTGAGGGTACTTGTTTCTCTTGTTGATATAATAAGATGAACTAAGTTGGGTAGGTTTCAATCTACACGTTGTGTCAGGCTACCTAGCTTAATAAACATGCAGTTACATAATTTCGTGTTTTAATGATATTTCTGGACATAATACTATGGAACTGCAACAATGAAATCATAAACATTTACACTGCCCAGCCAACTAGACCATTTTGTGTCAATAAAAAAACTATAAAAGTTAAGGACAGTCTCATAAAAAAGTTTTTTTTAGCTACAATGGTTATGTTGCTTGTCCATACTGCCTCATCTCAAAAATCCACCTGTGTAGTAGGTAAATCTTTCTTTATCGTGTGGTTCTCTTTCTTTCTTTTCTTAGTGCCAATCCTGGTGTCAGAATTTTTAGGCCGTCCATGGGTGTCTAACTTGGCTTTACATGCCGTCGAGAAATAAATCTCAGGCTCTCATGCTGGTTTCCTCACGATCTTTTCCTTCACCGAAGCAAGTGATAATAATACGCACATGAATCCGAAAAATCAGAGGTGTGTGTTTTGGGTTTGAACTCGAGTCCTGTGACTTTGCAGTCCGTCGGTCACATCATAGATAATACACTATATAATACAAGGGTCACATCACTAGGCTATCATTGCTTGTGAATAATCTATACTAATATTATAAAGAGGTAATATTTGTTTGTAAGTTTGTATGTAGGGGGTAATCTCCGGAAGTAATGAACCGATTTCAAAATTTTTTTCTTTTTTTTTTTTTTTATTCTTTCACCATTAGAAAGCTACATTCACCCTGAGTAACATAGGCTATATTTTATCTCCGTACTCCCACGGGAACGGGAACTACGCGGGTGAAACCGCGGGACGTCCGCTAGTATATAATAATATGATATATTATACCTACTTGACGAAATGTGAATACCTACTATGTTAAGTGTACCTATTTATTATATAGTACATAAATTATATTAAAAGTAGGTATATGTCAAAACAATAAAATTATTACGTAAGTCTGATATTTTTACCAAATTATTTATTTATTACCTGTACCTACCTACTTATAAATTATGTATTTTTCCTTTTCCCTTATTACCTAGGTATAAGTTTTTCTCAAAAAATAACTTATTTAAGTAGGTAGGTACCTCTACCTACACTCACTCCCACACATTACACTACAAAAATCGTCCTTACTGCTATGAGAAGAAGGACTTAAACTGGACCCTATGGCTATGGCTATCGTGGATTCTGAAAGACAAAATTCCTGTTTCCAACTTACTATAATAATTATGTATGTTCAAATTTAATTTATTAATTACTAGCTGACCTCACAAACGTCGTTTTGCCATAAGGGTATAAAAATAGCCTAAGACCGGTGACCTACGACCTATTCTCAGAGCTACCAAATATGTAAATACCTACACAAAAAATTTCATTAAAATCGGTCAAGCCGTATCAGAGGAATTCGTTAACAAACACTGTGTTAGGAGATTTTAGAGTTCCGTAGTCCTGTCAAGGAACCCTTATAAGTAGTTTCGTCATGTCCGTCTGTCTGTCTGTTTTAGGGTAGCTCCCCTACATATGAAGTGGGGATGAATATTTTTTTCGTCGTCTACTCCATCGTGTGGGGATCGTTCAATACCTAGGTCTTTTAAAATGACTAAGGGGGTGCTGATACAATTTTTTTTTATTTAATCCTCCATTTACGAATTATTAAACAATAAAGTGCAAATATTGTTACAGTAGGGCGTGTCCCCCCCTCTAAAACCTAAACTGTTGGCTTGAAAAATTGGAAAAATTCATGATGGTAGCTAGTGCATTTCATGAACTTTATAGGAAAATTATAGCGGTTAAGATAATAATATTATAATATTAGTTTAGCAGTAAGACGTTGAACTTGGGTGTTAGCTCATGGTGTTGGATAACTTTGTACCAAATACCTACAACAGAATCGTTCTCTATTGTGGTAACGGGCTACTACGGAACCCTACACTGCATGACTGCACGCACTTGGCCGGTTAATCTAGGAAGTTTGAACAAAAATTGCAATGTGTTATGTGAATTGTGATAAGCGACCTCTACTGTGCCATTTCAGAAGCATGCATGAAAACTGGCTACCATATTGGCGCCATCTGTTGTTCATAGCACGAACTGATAAAAAGTTTCGAACTAGGTTCGCTAGAGAGAGCTACTTGCCCCCATTCAGAAGTTCGTTTTTTTTTCCATGGGGTTCCAACTTCCAAGTTTGTGCGGTGCCGTGCCGCTCTTCGCTTAGTTTGCTTTTACTTTCCGAGTGTGTGAGTTGGTTATTGTTCGGTGCAGTGGCTGTATGAAACTCGCGGATAACTTATTTCTCACTTACTTTAATTAAGCGTGCTATGTTTGTGAATATAATTGTGCTGTGTTTGGTGTGTGTGTAAATATATTTGGAAGTTGGAACTTTTGGAGGCTGTTACTTCTGGAACTTCGGTAAGTTTGTCCGTTGACTTCATGCAACCTGTCACGCAGGTGTCTCGCAAGTCGCAAGTCACTAACCTCTGATGAATACCTAAATGCTGTCTTTGGATGCGTTGATTTGAACTTTATTGTTGTGATTTGTAGATAACTAGATAAAAAAAATAGATCTCTCAAATTCTCAGGTTTGTTTAAAGTAAGTAGTGTAGCAAGTCCTCAGATAAAATAAAGAAGTTTTATAAATTTCTATGAGCATGTTGATAAATGTGTTTGATAGAGTACTGTAGGAACTTTACATAGATCTCCTAAGCAAATTATTAAAAACAGAAACGAGGAGTGAAGATTTTAATCCAGACAAAGTTTAAGAAAGTTATGGTGGCGACACAGAGGGGGCCCAACAGGTGACAAAGGCTCGAAGAACCACATTGCGAGATGCATAGAGCAAGTTATCCACTTGCCAAACTTACAGTTTCTTTCGAGAGACGCCTAAAGATCTCCTCTACTGGAGTCCAGAAGCTTTCGAAGTTAGGACTATGGGTGCCGGCAGGATTATTTCTAGGGGGGTGCATCTTCAATTCCATAAAAACACCTCGATTTTTTTTGCACTCCACCTCGGATAGTTAGATTTTCTTTCGTCAATTCGTACAAGGACTAACTATCGATATATACAGAAAAAAAAAATTGTATTCAAGACAGCTTGAAAATTTTAGCACCAACCTCGTGTTAGGTTTTCTTTTATATTTTATTGTAGAAAGAAAGAGGAAATAGCTTATTATATATTCTGCCTACCTATTTATAAAGAAAAGCTTATGCACGCAAAGGACATATACGTACTTATACCTAGAATATTTTATTCATTCTAGATTTTTTGACGGCAAAATTTATATTTTTTTTAAACAAGTGATATGTGAGTAGGTACATTAAAATTCAAGATTCCCCCCCCCCCCCCGCAACCTGCGTCACCCCTCCCCCCCTTGAAAAGTGACCTGTTTTACAGATTTTCTAAATTTTCAAAAAAACTATACAAGATAAGACAAAATGGTCATAGACTAAATTGTTTATTAATAAATTACCTACAAATAAGTTTTGACATTATTTTGATTGGTACGAGCTATAGTTTTCAAGTTATGGTACATCAAAGATTACGAAAAATGTGCCCTTATACCTAAATTCTCCCTAAGACTTTTTGTTGTATTTTTACAAATTTCGACAAATTCCAATCTGTGTTTTACAAAAAACTTCAGACCTCCGAGATATCGGCGATAACGTGTTTTTCACCGTTCCAATGGCGCGGCCATGAGGTTTCAGTTTTACAGCTCCTAAAATATAAACGTTTAGAATTTATTGTGTATTTTCCATTGACATATAGGTATATTACTGTCAATGGTATTTTCACAATTTTTTACAAATTCAATCTACCTAAATTTCAGGTCTCTGCAACGCTTAGTTCTAAAGATCTGTGGCCGTGCGGTTCTCCGCTATCTAACAATTAGGACCTGGGTACTTCTTAGTTCCGTGGTAAAAAGTAAATGCAAGACTGGCCATCTACTATCGTAAGATTTTCTTTAAATTACTGTCTTTGTGTCATTTTGGCATCTGCGTCAATTTTTTTCCCCAAGATGCGGCGTTACAGTTGATTTTTTTATATTTTGTCCAAAACTCACTATTAGATGTAAATCGATTGCTAAATTATATTTTTGTCCTAGGAGGCGATATGCAATAACATGTTTGGGAGTAAATCATACGAAAATGCTTTGAAATAGATTATTTATTTGAACTCCCGGTGTGGTCCGGTGGTGGTTCATTGTTCGACTAAAACACTAAGTTTTAGTCTTGGTAAGTAAATAGGGTACTTGTTTCCATAACTTATGAGTATTGTAGGTAGCGTGTGTAGTAGTAAACGAAGAAAAGACATCCAATCAAACAACGCTTGTTAAACTAACACAGTAGGTAGGTACCTTATTTATACTTATATTATTGAGATACCTTATATATATAGTTATAAGTCCTTGAGTTATAAGTCGAGCTACACGTTAACTGACAAATGCTTGCACTGACTGGACAGGTCCACTCAAATCTGTATGGTTCTTTCTTCAAAAGACCATCTCAGACACTAATCTGCATAGTCCTCATGTGAATTGAGCAAGATTGTCTGGACTTTAAAAGAGACTATAACCTCTGAGTTTGTTTCGGCTGTTTCTTCTCAGAGTAGTCAGTTACGAAACACCGGCCCCATCTAGTTTAAAAAAATGACGTGTAAAAGTGTTTGTAAAAACCTACTTTCAAAATAAACATCATTTATCATTTATATATTATGTTACCGGAAATGTATGAAATCTAGGAATTGTACACAATTCCTAGGTAATGTATACAATTCCTAGGAAATGTATACAATTCCGAGCCTACTTAGGAAATGTGTAAAATAATATATAAAAGATTCTCGGTACACACATTATGTAATTCCGAAATTTTTTATTTCACTTTCCAGCTTATGCCCGCGGCTTTGCTCAGGTTAATTTAGAATTTGACAATTCGGGTTGTAGGTGTTCTGCTTGTAATTCAAGCATGATACGAAAGACTGAGAAAGAGGATTTCCTCGGGAACAGTACTTTTTTCGGGTTGAACGGTACTCCGTCCGTTTCTGTAATAACACCTGACAACGTATATATATGCAAAATTTCAGGATGATCGGTAACAAACATACAAACAAACCTACTATTGCATTAAAAATATGTATTAGTATAGAGTATGGATTAGGTACCACGGATCAATTGAAAGTATAGTAAGCACTAGTATGTTAAGTTACAGCTTATACACTAATATAAGCTGTAACTTATACACTAGTATAAGTTGTAACTTCTACACTAGTATAAGCTATAACTTATACACTAGTATAAGCTGTAACTTATATACTAGTATAAGCTGTAACTTATATACTAGTATAAGCTGTAACTTATACACTAGTATAAGCTGTAACTTAACATAAGCTAGTGCTTATGCCCGCGGCTTTGCCCGCGTGGAGTTCGGTAATGTCCCACGAGATCGTAGTACCGGGATAAAAAGTATCCTATGTGTCAATCCAGGTTATAACCTATCTGTGTGTCAAATTTCATCAAAATCCGGTCAGTAGTTTTTGTGTGAGAGAGTAACAAACATCCATCCTCACAAACTTTCGCATTTATAATATAGGTAAGTAGGATTCAGGTAGGAGACTTGACCATCACTTAAGGCGATTACATGAGCTAAATTAGCAACTCTATTTGTGCCTGTTCAAACTTCGTTTGAAATACTGTTAGAACAAAGTTCTAATCAGCTTGCACTACAAAATGGTTCTTACGTCAGTCACTGCGGCCGAATAGTGCAAAATCAGTGGTTTTTTGCGATTTACAGAAAATCTATTGATTGGACTAAAAAAGTAAAACACTATGATACTAGTATGTTGCTTGTAGAATTATTTGCCAACAAATCAGAATGATCACATGTATTTTAGTATGGTTTTTACTCGTTAAAAGTTTAAGTTCGTGATTTTTTTCTATCGAATATAATTTGTTGTATTATGTTTTCAAAACACTATCGTACTAGCATATATCCTGAAGAATATCATATATTTTTCTGGTTTTGTTTATTGCAGTGAATCATATGCTTTTTTGCATTATAAAACTCGCGTTTAGCTCCTATATTCGCCTTAAAGAGGCTTTACCGATAGCGATGGATAGAGGCCCACCCCTTGAGGCGAGGCGTCTTGCTGTAGATGGACCCAGAGGGCCTAGTAGTAATAGTAGATTTTACAACAAGTGCACAAAATTAACCATTTTTATCCGAGACTTTTAGCAGCCCGAGCCGAAGGCGAGGGCTGATAGTAATGTCGATGATAAAATGGGTTTGTGGACGAGTTTTAAACTCTGCTATTCACTTCGATTGCGAGGAAATAAAACAGTAAACTTTTATTTAATTAAAATTCAAAGTAAAATTAGTACCTACAGTTTTGAATACTGAAGGAAATGGTTTTTCCTGACATATCGCCGCTTTATTCTTTTTAAATCTTACGACATTGATATTAGGCTTGGGCTGCAGACCTATACAGCCTATTATTCAATTAATTTTGTAATAATAATTTCTTAAATTAATTAAATAATCTACCATACTGGAATCAATATTTTAATATATTTTATGTCATAAAAACACATAAGTAAGGCAAATAAATTAAAGTAAATAAATATTATAAAATAACAAATTCCATCTATGAACTTCTTATTGTGATTGCTTTAATATAGATACATTTATGAGTAGATACGTTAGTGCACTTGTGCACAAAATTCGCCTATATCCTGCACAAATAAGCACTTTCAAGGCATGAGAACTGAAAAAAATATTACAATTCTGGTTTCATTTAAATCCCATTCTATTCATGTAATCCGAGCGTGAGTTAATACACTCAGAGAGTCTAATGAAATAAAACAGAAATCATCATAATCACATTATCTTCCTGCTGTTGTCCCATGTTGTTAGGGATCGGCGCAACACGTTTTTTCTTACAATAATAAATAGGCTTTAATAAATACTGATATTACTTACTTCATTGCAATTTTCAGATAAATTATGTTGTGACGCAGTATAAGAAGTTTTATTAATTTAACTGTTAATGTACAGTTGTATTTGTCAAAAATTTCGAGCGTACTCGCCTCTATAATTTAAATGGCTCCGGCAAGAACTGCAACGCAACAATGAAGCCATTACAAGGAGACTCTGTGCACAACAATAGTTGTTCCTGCACTTCATGCAATTCCAAAAGTGAATCAGATCGCCAAACATTCAAGCGATTGCTAGTACAAGGATCTAGAATAAATAGATTATTGACTAGTAAATATCATATGCATTTAAAACAAAGCCATTTATTGGACAAGTTAATCAAAACGAGAGCATTGTATGACGCCCTCAGAAGTCAGTTGCTCTCTACCAGTGAAAGTAGCGCATCTGATTTAAGACCTAGACAATCTTCTAGAGAGATGAGAAATGCTTCTTTGGAAGCTAAAAAAAGTAGTGATATTTCTACTTTGGTAGATTTAGTGGACATAGGTGTCGTTACTGGAATGAGAAAATTAAGTGAGTGTTGCAGTTGTTGTAGATGTAGTTCAAAATTAAAACTTAATGAAAATGTTCAGAAAAGCCGAAGGAACAGACCAGTCCACGCTGGCGGTAACATCCCTTTAAGATCTAGTATTGGTTCTAAGCAAGAAACTAGTGAAGCAAAAAATATAAAATCTGACCCATGCACGTGTGCTTGTTATGAACATGAAAAAAATAAGAAATCTAGGGAAATGATTGACAAAACTCGCCCCAGACAGCAAATCACTGAACGAGATAGTCTTTCTACTGCTTCCAATGACCATAAATTTCAGTCTCTTAATCGTGGCATGTTGAGAAAGTCACATCATAAACTTAAACGGCGTAAAGCCTATCCGTCTCCATATACGGAATATATTGGTGAAGGTAGTAATAAAACAAAAAGAAAATCAAAACTTACTCATGAAAATGTCATTAAGAAAACGGAATCCAAAGAATTGTTAAAGGTTGCCCAGGAATATATAAAAGATAGTTTAAAAGCTGGTTCCATAATTTCACAGAAAAAAGTACCCGGTATGAGTTCTATGGTTGATACGGAAAATGTTGGCGTTGGTTTTCAATTAAAACCAAAACTAATTCATGAAAATGCCGTTAAGAAAACTGAATCCAAAGAACTTTTAAAGCTTGCCCAGAAACATATAAAAGATAGTTTAAAGGCTGGACGCATTATTTTACAGAAAAACGAACCCGAGACGAGTCCTATCGTTGATAGTTTGAAATCTGATCGCAAATATTCAGAAAAAAAAGAACCCGAGTCGAGATCTATAGTTGGAAAGACAGCAGAAGAAAGTATGATTCATGATAATAAGACTGCAACAAAGTTTATCGAACATGTTGGTGGAAAACGCAAAGTGCCGATTTCTGAATTGAAACAAAAACTCGCACATAGAACAAGAAAAATCAATCAAGGTCGAAAAGATAATACTAATAAAAGTGACGCTTCAACCTCATCTCGTACAAGTATTCCGAAAGAAACTTCTTTTATACCTGGCGACGAACGACAAAAAAGAATTAGAATACAAAATCCTAAGAAATACACTTTAGAAGAACCAAATCAACAAAAAAAAACAAAAGAAAGCAAGATTTTGCCTCAAAAGGATCCTGCAGATGAAGTTAATCAACTGCCTTTCAACATAACTCCGAGGAAAAAGTGCACTCTTAAGAGATGCCTCTGCAGTTTAAAACTTAAAATGAATGATACCAAATCGAGGATTAGTAAAAATGTCACGACCGAGAATCTTATTATCGAAGATAAGCAAACTGTCCTCCTAAAGAATTTGCTGCCTTCTTTAAAAACTTACGACTGTGACTATAACTTAATTAAAATAACCCAAAGCAAAGTAAACGTTTTATGCAATTTTGGTAGTGAAACCAAACGCCCACCAGACAAGAAATCACATACAAGGAACTCTACTACATCTACAAGACCAAAACACGATTTACGTAGATGCTTTTGTACATTACAATTAGGTAAGCAAGAAAAGAAAAAATATAATAAAAGAAATAAAATGAAGGTAACAATAATCCAACCGAACATTAAAGTTCAGTCTTCTCAAAATAAATTTAAACTAACGAAGCACGATGTACCCTACGAATACGACAGCTATTCACAGCAAGAAGAAGGTAGAATGTGGAAAAAAAAATTCAAACGTAATTTACGTAAATCAAGATCTAATATATCTATTCTAACTTCCCGATCAATGCTGTTAAGTGGAATAAAAGATATAAATTCAATATTGATTTCTCATAGAAGTGGAACTCTTCTTATACCTATGTTGGACAAAATTCAATCATCAGATATTTCGCCGTACCGAGTAAGCAAGCGTTCTCCTTGTCTCTGCTTTCCGATGGACAAAGACAATAACATGAAAAGGGACACTAGAATTCATTCTTCGGAAGGTTTGAATTTAGAAAACTATATATTATTAAACGGTTTATTATTTGGTCACGTAAACAAGCGGCGCACCCCGAAAATGGCGCAGCGGTAGTGAGGCTGCCTTACGTTCTTAAGGTCCCGGGTTCGAATCCCGGTAGGAGCAAATGTTTGTGTGATGAGCATGGACATTTGTTTCCGAGTCATGGATGTTTATATGTATAAATCGAGCTTTATTTAGTATAATAAGTATGTATTTACAAACAAAAAGTATCTGTGTATACAAGGTTAGTTTTCAATGACCAGCCAAAATTTTAAATTAAGATTTAGTTATCAAACCAAAAGTATAGGTATTTCAAATACTATTGTCGAAAAATTTAAAATAAAATAATAGCATTCAATTGAAAATGTCCTATAAATGTCCTAAATCATAAACCTATTGGGAATCAATGCACTTGTGTGCGTGCATGCACCGCCAAATTTATGTATATGCTAACTGCTACCTATCTAGATTGTTGAACTGCATTGTGCTGTTGAAATATACACACGTTCTCTGTTTAGTGGTAGACAAGAGTAAAATTTTATTTAAAAAACATTTTTCATTCTATCGAAAATAATATCGATTCTAAACCATCTCTGAAAATGTGGCCGGTCTTTGAAAGCCCACCCTGTACAAATAAAAAGTGTGTAGTACACACTTTTTATTTGTAATCAATCAACTATCTGGTGATCACGACACAAGCCTCGTTGCTGTGTGGCACTAGATGGCGCTGTGTGCGTAATGTCCAGATATTTATTATTTATGGTAAGAAACGCAGTGTTGTTGTAAATACTGATACAAAGTCTAACACAATTACAGATAAAATGAACCCGGATCTTCGAAGAAGCTCAAAAAGTATTGAATCAAAACATACAAACCAGCTGAGGTCCTCCAAACTAACACATTTAAAGCCGTTTAAATTAGAAAAGAATAACACGTTGGCAATAGTAACTAAAAAAGCTAAAATGAAATCAAAGTCAAGTGATACACGCACATTAAGAAGCACATCGAATATTTTAAATGTAAAATCTGATTTCCAACAACGAAATACTCGTAGTTCATTACTCACGTTTAAGAACTTGAGAAAATACCCAGAATTATCTCACCTGCCAAAACGTGGCAGGAAAATGGATACATTATTGAAGCGACGTGTTCGTGTGGGTTCTAATTTTAGCTTTAATATAGAGTTTTACAAAAACATTTCACACGAAAATATTTTATACCAAAATAGGCCAAACATAAATGATCATTTTTCAATCAGTAAACAAGAAGGTAATTTTCATACCAAAAGGTATAGTTCCAATGAAACAACCCAGCTATGTTCCAACAGAGTTAGTCCGGTAACAAACAAGTGTTTCTGTACATTACAAATGTCAAAAATGGATAAACACCGCAGAAGTAATAAATCTTTAGCACCATTTAGAACAAAGGAACTCACACAAGTTTATGCCGTAAACACAGTTGCTATTGCCGAAAATAAAATGAAAGCACCAGAGATATTAGAAGTCGATCATGACTTCCACTGTATCGATTCTTTGTGTCCTATAAACTGCTCAAGGAACACTTCAAGTCACACGAAGCAGTGGCAGTATTTCAAGGAAAATCCAACATGTGGGATCTCCATATCCATGATTGCATTCGAAGCCAAACATAAATTGCAAATCAGATCCAAAGATCAAAGTTTACTTAATTTTGCTTCAAATGAATTGGTGCGATTTGAATCTGCGTTCATTTGCGACATTGATAACATCGACAATCAAACAGAAAAACAGGTCCTCAAAATCGCACAGTCAAATGATACGCTTGCTCTTAGACAGTGCACAGTGGAAAATTCTGAAACGGAAAATGAACAAAATATAAGGAATCCTGATCAACTGACCGGTGTTCAACCTTTACTTAGACGGTGTTATTGTACCATGAACATACAAGTAAGTCGTCAAAAGAGGAAGCTACTCGATTATGAGTGTGAACCAGGAATTTGTATACCAGGCGAATGTGACCCGTACGAATGCCAAAAATTGATAATGAAGCGATTAATGAGAAAAGTTTCAAGAATGTCTAGCGCTAAAAGCAGATCAAGAAGCAGTTCAAGTGTAAAAAAACTTCAAGCAGATAGAAACCTAGGTCCTAGAAGAATGCCCAGATCAAGACCTCCCCGACCACAAGGGTTAAAATACCAGACGTTACCTCGAGCACAAGGTACAAAATATCGTAGGCATAACACATCAACCCAATCGATAAAAAGACAAATGCGTCATAGAGCTTCTAGTGTGACACCAATGTTGAAAAGATGTTTTTGTACATTAAAATTACAAAAAAAGGGAAGGCAGGAAAAAGAATTAGAGTCTCAAGGTATTGAACAAGGTTCACTAGGTACATCAACACCTCCTGAATTTCGAGACGAAATTCCTGTTCTTAGAACTACTGAACGAAGTCAAAATACAAGTAGAAAACGCAGGTTATTGCCATATGAATGTGAACCTGGTATTTGCATGCCTGGCGAATGTGACCCTTATGAGTGTTTAGAATTGATAAAAAGAAGAAATAAACATAGAAAAGACTTTGGAACAGACTCAATGGCCTCGAGTATATCTAAATCATGCATTACAACTAGTCAAAAACGAAAAAGAAAACGAATACAGGCAAGACGTTTTCGAGCAAAACATGTTAAATCTAGAACCACTTCTGTAAGATCTAAGCCTTCTGTAATGACTATAGACACAAAGAAGCAAGGACAAGCAGTCAAGATCAGTTCCAACTTCAGCTTCAACATTGAATTTTATAAAGATCAGACTTTTCCCTGTCATGATACTGATACCCGGCCATCGGAAGTTTATGAACAAAGGGCATCGAAACCAGTTAGAAAAGTTCAAAGAGGTGTATACGCTAATAGAAAGATGAGACGAGATACGTATTCACAAGATGGAACATCTACTCGTGATGAAGACTCGCAAATAGGTATATACCACCGTGGTCAATCTACAATGACAACTGGTTATCCCCAACGCCAACTTAATGTTGACGCATCAACTCAAGGAAAGCCGTATCGGTTTGCAAAACTGAAACGATGTTTCTGTACTCTTAAATTGATGTCCCCGTATCAAAGACGACTTATCAAAGATGGCAACGTAGGACACGAAATATCTAGTGTATTGTATAGACGTATTGGTGGGACGCAAACACGAAGAGACGAACCTGACTATGAAGTCTCTGACCAGACGCAAACACGTGAGCTAAGAAAAAGGTTATTAAGGGATCAAAAGACTGGTATGAGAAGACCGCGAACCAGATCTACATCATCTTGTTTTTCGTCATCTAACCCATCAAGATCAACAATGACACAATCGAGGTATGCTCGCCCACGGAGAAGGAACAGACAACTAGACTATGCTCCTAGAGAAAGCGTTATTGAAGAAAAAGTAGGGTCATATGAGTCACCACAAAGACAAGCCGTTAGAATTTGTTCGAACTTCAGTTTCAACATAGAATTTTCTAAAGACTGTTCTCCTAATCTCAATGTCCAAGCGGCTGCTCCTATTGTTAAAAAGTATCGTCCGTCGTATCGAAGAACCCGAGATAGGGGGTTGAGAGGAAGACGATTTCCAACATTTAGTCGTGACTCTCAGATGGAGCCGGCACCAAGGAGAGATATAGGTTTGGGCCCAATATTAAGACGGTGTTTCTGTACATTACAACTTAAAAAAAAATATAAGCGCAAAGGCGATATGAAAGAAGAGTCCGAAGCCGAGACAAGAGGCAAATCCAAAACCAAAGCCGATAGCAAGGCCGATAACAAGGCCAATAACAAGGCCGATAACAAGGCCGATAACAAGGCCGATAATAAGGCCGATAACAAGGCCGATAACAAAGCCGAAGAAACCGAACCCCAACACCAAAAAACAACCAATAAAAGACATAAATGTTTATGCGACAAACAAAAACATAAATGCTTATGCGACAAACAAAAACATAAATGCTTATGCGACAAACACAAATCCAATAAATGTACTTGTCCTCCTCCTGTAGAAGAGGTTACACATCCTCCTCCTGTAGAAGAGGTTACACCTCCTAAGACGGCATCTAAAAAGTCAATGGGAAGTAAAGTAGCAGGTTTCAGGCCAGTGAGACGGCATAGGGCATTTACCCATAAATTAGAGCCTTACGAATGTGAACCTGGAATTTGTGTGCCTGGTGAGTGCGATCCTCATGAGTGCTTAAAACGTATGAAGAGACAACTTATGAACTCATCAGGAACAACGACCGGTCGACGTGAAACAAAAGCCAAGAAAAAAGGTGTGTCTAATGCTGTATCCAAAGTCATGTCTAAAGTCGGGTCCCAAGTGGGTTCCAAAACCGGGTCCAAAGCTGGGTCCAAGGTCGACAACAAGGCCGAAGTAACCGAAACCCAATACCAAAAAACAACTAATAAAAGACATAAATGTTTATGCGACAAACAAAAACATAAATGCTTATGCGACAAACACAAATCCAATAAATGTACTTGTCCTCCTCCTGTAGAAGAGGTTACACGTCCTCCTCCTGTAGAAGAGGTTACACGTCCTCCTCCTGTAGAAGAGGTTACACCTCCTAAGACGTCATCGAAAAAGTCAATGGGAAGTAAAGTAGTAGGTTTCAGGCCAGCGAGACGGCAAAGAGCATTTACCCATAAATTAGAGCCTTACGAATGTGAACCTGGAATATGTGTGCCTGGTGAGTGTGATCCTTATGTGTGCTTAAAACGTATGAAGAGACGACTTAAGAACTCATCAGGAAAATCGACCGATCGACGTGAAACAAGATCTACGGCGAACATGGCAAGGTATGGTCGGTACAGTGATTCGCAATCTGATATGCAACGTAAAAAACCAATGAGGACGGTAGATACTTATACTGGATATAAAGAAAGAAAACCGTATAGTGAAAAAAGACAGAATAGAGAAAGAAGAACGTATAGAGAAGTGAGACCACAGACTAGAAGCGTAGAATATAGAAGTACCGATAAATCTAACAAAAAAGCTGCGAAGATAGGATCTAATGTTAATATTAGCATAGAATTTGCTATAGATAAATCAGACGGTGGGTCTGGTGCAACTTCGAAACCATTGAAGCAACACGCAGTACGTCACGTCCACAAACCCAAGATAACGAGAATCAGAGCTACAGAAGGGCAATCGACATATTACAGAAATAACAGAGCGCAGAATTCAAGGGACAATCGAGATAAGGATTCTCAAGGTTCGGGGCTATCAATGAGCTGTATAAAGACTGGGTCTGTGGCACGGTTTTTGAAGCGATGTGTTCGCACTTTACAGTTACACTGTAACACGGAAAACCAGGGAAGTCCCTTTGAATGTTTTAGTGATTTTTTAAAAAGAAAAATACAAAAGCTACCACGAGAAAAGGTTCCAACGGTAGAAAAAAGTAGGCATACTAGAAAGCAAAGTCCATTTGTACACTTACGTTGTAATACGGAAAACCAAAGAAGCCCTTTTAAATGCATCAGTCATATTTCAAAAACAGAAATACCTAAAATCCTTACTAGAGAAAAGGTTTTAAACGCAGAAAAAAATAGGTATACTAGAAAACAAACTCAATTTATACAGTTACGTTGTAATACGGAAAACCAAAGAAGCCCATTTAAATATACCGGTGATGTTTCAAAAACAAAAATACCAAAAACCCTTTCAAGAGAAAATATTTCTAACGCAGAAAATATTAGAAAAATGACTCAATTTGTACAGTTACGTTGTAATACGGAAAACCAAAGAAACCCGTTTGAATGTATCAGTGATATTTCAAAAACAGAAATACCAAACACCCTTTCAAGAGAAAATATTTGTAACGCAGAAAAAAATACTTATAATAGAAAACTAACTCAATTTGTACAGTTACGTTGTAATAAGGTAAACCACGGAAGCCCCTTTGAATGTTTCAGTGATATTTCAAAAACAGCAATACCAAAAAGCCTTTCAAAAGAAAGAGTTTCTAACGCAGAAAAAAATAGATATACTAGAAAACAAACTCAATTTGTACAGTTATGTTGTAATACGGAAAAGGTAGCAAACCCCTTTGAATGTTCGTATAATCTGCCAAAATCAGAAAAAAGTAAGAACTGCGAACCTGGCGTGTGTGTGCCCGGCGAATGTGATCCATACGAATGTTTAAAGTTATTTAAAAAAAGGAAGCAGATAAAACAGGCTTGTACCGTACTATCTAAAAGCCGATCGATTTCTAGTTCTACACCTGAAAGAAAAAAGAGTAGACCCAAGAAAATACAAGCCAGGCCTTATTCTCCACCTGGGAAAAATGTTAAGATTCCTCGAAGTGTGTGTGAATTTGATGTAAGTCTAAAAACAAAAACGCGGTCTTATTCTCCATCTCGGAGAAATCGACACGATGATCAAAATCAATGTACTATTCCTACCCAAGACGTTCGTGATACTAAGCTTAATCGAGAAGCAGTACGTTTGGGATCTAATTTCAATATTAAACTTGAATTTTTCAAAGATGTGTCCCCGCAAATTCCATCTGTAGGTGAAGTTAGTAACGTTGTAAAAGAAGATAAAAGGAGTAAAGTGAAGAAAAGTAGTTCGAAAAAATTAATATATATTAAGCCAAAACCAATAACGAAAGAAACAGTGACCAGATCAAATAGTACCAAAAAAACTGATACCAAGTGTTTATGTCCAGATACACCTTTACTTAAACCTTGTTTTTGTACGTTAAAATTTGAAAAGAAAGGAAAGCAGCGGTTAATTAGAACCGAAAAAACTGATACCAAGTGTTTATGTCCAGATATACCTTTACTTAAACCTTGTTTTTGTACGTTAAAATTTGAAAAGAAAGGAAAGCAGCGGTTAATAAAAACAACGTTACAATCTTTGTCCAGTAAAATATCGTCTATAAAAGAAAATCTTAGTAAAGTTACATCTAAAAAATCATCCTTCCAATGTTTAAGTACAAAATCAGCAGATTCTGCCTTTAAAAGTGTCTCTACTCACACTATAGGCACTAAAACTAAAAACTGTCGATGTGATGGTCTTTTAGCGAAAATATTATGTAAATGTGATAAGAGTCCCAAGGCAAAAAACCAGAAAAAAAGTGTTTCTAAAACAAAAACCTCTAATAAAACAGTTTCTGAAAGAATAAATCAAGACATTATTTCTGTGCAACAAGAGAAGTATCCATGTAAAAGAGGTAAGAAATGCAAATGTGTCACATGCAAATGCAATACTCTTGCTCTGGAAATATCCCAGCTTCCATGTAGAAAATGCCATAAATGCATGCAAAAATCCCAACAGCCATGTAATAAAGGAAAGAATTCACGGCTCACGGCTCCTAAGAATCAAAAACCGAACAAGTGTCCATGTGAAGGTCCTAAAGTAAATTGCAAATGCTATCCTAAAGCAAATTGCAAATGCTATCCTAAAGCAAATTGCAAATGCTATCCTAAAGCAAATTGCAAATGCTATCCTAAAGAAAATTGCAAATGCTATCCTAAAGCACCCTCCGTTAAAGCATCAGTTAAAATGTCAGATAAGAAAACATCGACCAAAAGAAAGTTCGACCCATTGCAACAATCAAACCATCCATGTGAAAATTGTTGCAAACCTGGAACTGGAATACGTATAAAACGTGCACCACGTAGGTCTCTTTGCGGCATAGCTGCTCAATTCTTGCCGGGTTACACACATAAAAGAATAAAATATAAAGGAAAACATTATTCACCGGAAAAAGTAGAAAACATAGTAGAAGAACCACGATATTCGTTTTTGCTTGGAAGAGATACAAGACAGGGCGTAAAAATTACTTCAAACTTTAGTTTTAATATTGAATTTTTCAAAGAAATGTTACCTCCAGTTATGGATTCCGCTCGTAAATGCTGTTGCACGCCGAAATTACAAAAAGCAACTCATCCTCAAGTCATAACTGTTGGCAGAGTAGAAGAAATTAGGCCACTGTCATTTTATAAACCAAAAGAGTGCTTGGTCCAATACCAAATAAAGCAGTCTACAAAACAGTATTACAAAACAAATCCTCAAGAAATAGAGACAATAATGTCTTACGCACCCAGTAAATATTATAAACATAACCGTCATAAAGAATGTTGTAGTTGCCGCAAATGTAATTTTTGTAGTGTGGACCCGATAAAACAAGGAGCACAGGATATGCATAAACATTCAGAGGCCAATCAATCTACTCTCAAAAAAATGTATTGTCATTGTAAGAATTTAGTTAAAAATCGATTTAATAAGCAAAATACTAAGGATTCGGAGAGCAGGACGGAAATTAATAAAACGACCAACAAACGCCCATTGATAGACAATTTAAAATGTTCTAATAGTGAACGCCATCCAATTAAAGCAGATATAAAAAAATCTAAAAGCCGCAAAGTTGCAAGAGTTACTGATTTTAAAAAGAAATATTCTCGATTTCAATCGGGAGACCACAAAAGTACAAAATTACCAAATACGGGTATAAAATTCAAACAGAATTGTCAAATCAAGCTCAAACAGAGTATACAAGAAAATATTCGTTTTACTACGTTACGTACTGATAAAATATTAAAATTTAAGTCTGCCATAGTAACAGACCAAAAAAAAGATTCCAAACCTGTTTCGTTTTTATTTAAAAGTCCAAAATTAAAAAAATCTGATGATGTTGATTACTTTAAATTATGTTCTTGTTGTGGAGGCATTCAAAGAACAAGAAGTCTTCCGTCGGCTAGCATCTCTTTAGATAAGGAAAACAATAAGGATGCAATACCAACTGGTATACTGAAGGACGTTGTGATACCAACTAAAATTGAAGAGGAAACTACGTTACACCGAAAAAATGAACAGGCGTGTCCATGTTGTGCCTGTAAGTCTGTCTCGAACCCAAAGGCCAAGCAGAGAGAAAAACGTGACATCGGCGAATGTGGAGGTATAACATGCAAAAAAGTAGCTGATAGATGTGCAGAATATATAACCATTTGCCCTGTTGAATCCGAGAAAGAAGCCCTTGCGTCAGAATATGGATACTGTAAAAATTCAAATAGAAAAAAAAATGAGAATAAACAGCAAGGAGCTGTTATCCGTCACACAGAGATCATAGATAAGAAACAAGATAAATTGAAAAATCTCCCGAAACACAATAGTACATCTGACTCTCTGCTTGTAGCTGAATCCGTCTATGACATTAGTAAGTTAGAATTAACGAGTGTAGAAGACAGTTTAGGTAATTTGCATAGGGTAGTCTCTGGCCCAAAAGGTATATGCCAAAGATGTAAGTCGTACCAGTGCGATCCTAAGTGCGCATGGAAAAAGTGCCTAAAGGAGGTTAGTAGCGGCCCCGGCCGCTTAAAATTAAAATGTCTAGCAAGGAAATGTGTGAAAGAGGTTAATGAAAATCTCAAGGACCATCCTGTAAGTAATTTAACACTGCACTCTGAAAAGCAAGCCCTTTGGCGACGACCATACTCTGGCGTCGGCTGGAGTCAATTCATGCTTGCGCTGAGAGAGAAACCTTGGCTGAACGCATACTGTAAGCTCGCTGAGCTTCACCCGCGTTGTCTCACTGTTCTTCAAGTATGGAAACAATTTGCGGATGCTATTTTATTTTTTTTGGCAATCGCTGTGTGGTGTCCTTGTCTATTAGGCGTAGAGTTATGTAGAGCATTGAAGTGTTGCTTTTCATGTACTTAGTCATGTGTTTGGAATAAATTATTTTCAGTTATGTTTAGTTTGTTCTTTTTATTTTATTTATGTGCATGACATTACCTACTGTCATACTGCCCTTTCAGAACAACTTTATCACTGACAGTAGCAACTCTACACGACATCAGCAACCTCAGTGTAGCAAAAACAAAGATCATTGAAACTTCCGCCATTTTGATTTTTTTTTCAAAGAAGTAGTGCCCACGCATAACACCTATATTATTCTATAACTGGTATCAATACAAACGAGTTTTGTTTAGGGCAAAATGTACTATAGTGACACGTTTCAAAGTTGTTGTTGTTGTTAGTTTGTCATGTCCATTCACTGATTGCATCCACAACTTTGATAGCTTATATCTCGGAAACGTGACACTTTCGAACATTTTGTCTTATACAGAACTTTTTTGTATTGATACCAATCCATTAATATATGTTTATAGTGGCCGCAAGTTTAAAAAACAAATGGCGGAAGTTATAAGACCGGCCAGGATTCACACTAAAATCTTCCAAGCCCTTTTGTCAGACTTATCAGACGCAGTAACACAACAGCAACCTTTTAAAATAGTAAGAATAAACGGCTTGTTCGCTTAAGGACAGATTCGCCTTAGGACAGATTCGCTTAACGACAGATTTGCTTTACGGCAGATTCGCATTACGGCAGAAGTACAGTGAAGTCCATTATCTAGTTCACTGTAGGTACTTATGAATAAATAACAAACAAAATTACTATTTATTATTTATCTTACGATACATACTTATTTATTTTCTGTTCAAAAAAAAAAATCAGCAACAAATCAATCGTACGTAGTACCTACTTAGGACAATGTCATATAATAAAAATATACCATGACATATTTATGAGTGGCCGTTAACATGATATTGAGAGTTTGTTTTACAAAAAGAGTTTTATATGCTTGACTATTTCAACACGACTGTACAATTTATGCCGTAATGCGAATCTGCCGTAAAGCAAATCTGTCGTTAAACGAATCTGTCCTAAGGCGAATCTGTCCTAAAGCGAACAAGCGGAATAAACGTGACTGATTCTGAAAGTGATGTGAAGTCAGAGGTAAGAAAGAAAAACTATGAAAGAATCGAAGAACTGAACAGCAGTCCAGCCACGCAAAGTGTTTGGTTACGTGCGCTGGACCCATGCCGCTCGCCCACGCGCGCTTGCAATCTAGAACCACTTCTTTTATCCGACGTTCATAATATTAGATTCTCAAAATATTAGATTCGCTAAATATTATATTCTCAAAATAGCCGAAGTACAATCAAGCACTCAAAACAATTGTTAGTCCGGTTGACCGGGACTACATATGTAGTAGTTTCGTCAAAGATAAGGGTTCGTAAACCCACGCTCGCTTCGCTCGCATATTAACACTCTGACTTCTGTCTCCGAAGTGCCGGGCCTCCGCCGGCCTTCGTCGTCGGCCTACGGCCCTGTGCCCATGCTGTCCATAAAGGATTATTTGTAATTGTTTTCTTAACTACTACCACAATATTACCGTGCTACTACTGAAAAGTTGCACTAGTTAGGTCAATCGGACTAACAATTGTTTTGAGTGCTTGATTGTACTTTTGAGAATATAATATTTAGCGAATCTAACAAATGATGTTTATTTTGCAAGTAGGTTTTTACAAACACTTTTACACGTTATTTTTTTCAAACTAGATGGGGCAACAGCCGAAACAAACTCAGAGGTCATAGTTTCTTTTGAAATCCAGACATAATCTTGCTCAATTCACATGAGTACTATGCAGATTAGTGTCTGATATGGTATTTTGCAGAAAGAACCACACAGATTTGAGTGGACCTGTCCAGTCAGTGCAAGCATTTGTCAATATTTTGAGATTCTGCTATTTTGGGAATCTAATTTTATGCGAATAAATTTCTTACATAAACGTATTACACTGCGGTTGTTCTATAAAGTGCAATATCCTGTACCCTGTCCATCTACATATTGATGATTGCACCCTCAGTTCAATGACCACGAAGCCCCTAAATGGGGTGGACTACAAGACTATTAAAAAAAAATTCAACGCTGTCGGGGATCTTTCATGCCAAATAAATTGGTTCCTATTTATTCAAATCTGCATTAAGGTGAATGCTCCAGATAGCCCGCGAAAAACAAATTTTCTCAAGTTTTTTGCAATTCACAGGCCAGTGCTAGGTTGTATGTTGAATAAAATATTATTCGCGGTTGTAAGACGCATGTAGTCTCAGATTTATATTCATCAAAATCATCAATACAACCCTCAAAGTTCATAAAGGTGTAAAAATGACTTTATCAAGGTCAAAATCATTCCTGCACCTTTATGAACTTGGAGGGTTGTATTGATGATTTTGATCATTATAATTATGTAACTACATACGTCTTACAGTCGCGAACAATATTTTAATCAACATACAACCTAGCACTGGCCTGCAAATGGCAAAAAACGTAAGAAAATTTGAATTTCGCGGACTACCCTTTACATACAAACAATTATATTTGTATCTATCTAATACCTAAATTGTAGTCTTAGCACGCTACCATTCATTCGTGGCCTTGCACCTGGTGCATCAAATATTTTTTTTAACTTTTTCATGCATAACACCTTTATAAATTCATCCAACGTGATTTTACAAGTCAAAAAGATTTATAGATAAGTACAATGTTTTACTTTGGGGGGTGGGTGGGGGCTACTTTTTGCAAGCTTTTATTTAATTTAACTTACAATAATTGTATGTTTGTTTAGGTCAAATCTTGCAACTGAATTTTAAAACTGATTTATCCTCAACAGATTGCATTGAAATGCATAGGTACACGTTTAGTTCGGATGACAATACACGGTTAGCTAAGTGACGTCGTTAATAAATAAAATAAACGGTGGATGGATTCCCAAAGATGGAGAACTAGTTATTTTTTTGCACCCCCATGATATGGTACCAATTAAAAGGAGGTCTAAAAAATGGCGGTGAAAAAAAAAAACAAGAAAAGGGTATGCAGAGAAGAATACGAAAACATGAAGTCACCTATTTAAAAGCTTTTTTTCCATAAATGTTTTTTTACAATAAGCTTGTTTATCTTTTATACGTCAGTCGCGTAAAATACTCCATAAAACATCAGCTATCCAATGCCAATAAAAGTCTCTTCAAACTCGGTCCAGCCGTTTCGGTGTTTAGCCGAAACAAACAGACAGAAGGACAAAAAAAAATGTTTTATGTTTTATTTTAAGAATACATTGAATTGAAATTGAATTGTTTTTTTTTAAGTACCGTATACAGGGTGTAAACAACCTCATCATGAAGCCGTCAGCCAAGCATTCTGTACATCAAACTAAGAAACTATGCAAAAATAATTGCTGGGAATCGATTTCTTTTTAGGGTGAAAAGCATATTTTGTGGTATACTTAAAATGTCACTTGCGGGATATCTTCCGTGATTATTGATCACGGAAATCAACAATCAAGTGACATTTTAAGTAAATGAAGGGTGCACGTAAAAACATGTCGACTAAAAACACAGTGAAGCGCAAGGCATAAACTAGTTGGAGGAAGAAGCCGCGATAAGGGGCGTGGCCTTGAAGATGAAGACTTCATCGAAATTCAGGGCCATACCCGCGGCTTCCGACTCCATCATGGCGGCAGCAGAGGCCAACTTTGCAGGGCCTCCTCCTCCTTCACCAGAGGGAGATGGAGTGGCCAAACTGCGGGAAGAGGTTGCCCGCCTGACGGCCACCATGGAGTTTCTCCAACAGGAGAACGTGAAGCTCCTAGCAGACCTGGCCTGTCTGCGTGGGCCTGTCTATCAAAATGGGGCCAGACCCAGCGTCCTAGTCAGCCCGTGCCGGTGGAGAACCAGGTCCTGAACATGGTACGAAAGGAGCTGGCTGCCTTCCAGCAGCAGTTTTACGTCCTGGAGGGAATTGTCCTGCGCCCCCCACTGCGTGCAAACAAGGTAGCCGCGGGCCCAAGCACGGTGTCGTACGCGGCGCCTGCTTCGGCTGTGGCACCCGGACCGGGGCCGTCGTGTCAGCCCTCCGGCAGGGCTGTGGCGCCCCCCCGAAAAGCCGGCTCCGGTGAAACCGGTGCCGGCTAAGAAGGCGCCCAAGAGGAGCAAGGGCAAGGCGGCTGCACAGGCGGTAACTGTGCCGGCGCCAGTGCCACTAGCGAGTGGGCCAGTGTCTGCGGCATGTCAGCTGCTGCCGCGGCCACCGCCCAGCCCCCTACACCTCCCGCGGCCACCGCCCAGCCCCCTACACCTCCCGCGGCTGAAGCCGGATGGCAGGTGGTTGGGGAGAAGAGGAAGGGGCGAAAGGCGGCCAAAAAGGCCCAAAATGAGGAGCGGCAGCGGCAGCACAGGGACAGAAAGATCGCGGCTAGGCTCCGCGCCCCGAAGATCGCAGCTGTAGTGATTACACTACAGCCGGAAGCGGAACAGAGGGGCGTGTCCTACCGCGACCTGCTGGCGAAAGCTAAGGAGACGGTGGATTTTGGGGAGCTCGGGATCACCGGGGGCCTCCGGCTTAAAGTCACCGCTCGGTTGCTGGAGATCCCCGGTGAAACCAGTGGCTCGTCCGCTGACGCTCTGGCTGAAAAGCTCAGTGCGTCCCTAAACGCGGACGAGGCCCGAGTGTCCAGGCCCGTCAGATGCGCAGACCTGCGCATCCTGGGTCTGGATGACTCGGTGACCGAGGTGGAGGTGGTGGCCGCCGTCGCCAAGTCTGGAGGGTGCCCGATCCGAGTTTAGGGCAGGCGCCCTTCGCCCGGACTCCTCGGGCTGCGAACCGTCACGGTAAGCTGCCCTGTGACGGCGCCCGGCGGCCAAGGCAATTGTGGAGGGCCGCAAGCTACTGGTGGGCTGGGTCTCAGCGCAGGTGAAGCTGCTGGAGCCCAGGCCTCTGATGTGCTACCGCTGCCATGTGGGACACCATGTGTCGGTGCAATGCGCCTCGGAGTCGACCGCAGCGGCCTCTGCTTCCGTTGTAGTTAGCTCAGTCATACATCTGCGACTTGCTGCGCAACGCCGCACTGTGCCGCATGTGCGGCGGCTGGCAAGCCAGCTGATTACCGGGCTGGCAGCAAGGCCTGCGCCGCACCCACCAAGGCCAAGGCCAGAGGCAGGGGCCCTCCACCGCCACCACCACCGTCGTCACTGCCACAGCCACAACCGCCGCTGTCGCCACTCGCCGCCACCGCCACCGCGACAGTTGCACCTGCAGAGGGGCCCTCACAGGGGGGCCGAGTGGAAGAAGCGGTAATGGAATGCTAATAACGGCCCAATTACGCTTCCTCCAAGCGAATATCAACCACTGCGCCTGCGCTCAGGATCTGTTGCTCCAGAGCATGGCGTAGTGGTCGATTAACATCGCTGTGGTCGCTGAGCTGTATTTTGTCCTGCCCAGGGAAGACTGGATGTCGGACCTTAGCGGCTCAGTGACCATAGGGTCGTCGGTCACCCTCGGCACCCCGACCCTTCAAAGTCTCAGGAGGGGTCTGGAGTGCGTAGCAGCACGGTTCAGGGAGATCGTCGTGGTGGGAGTCTGCTTCTCCCAGAGCCGAACTCTCGCCGAGTTCCAACTTCAATGCCAAGAACTTAGCTTGGGGTTCTTGTTGCACAGACGTGCGGGGATGGATGCTCTGGAGAAGGTCCTGGTCGTCCTAAATCAGGGTCCCATCCCCACGTGTGTTGGGATGCGGGGCGAGTCGGTGGTGGACATTTCGTTTGCCAGCCCCGCTCTGTCGCCGCGTGTCGTTGATTAGCGTGTAATTGTGGAGATCTATTCCGACCACCGGTACATCCGGCTCGACGTCTCTACTCAGACCTCAAGGCGCCGGTCTAACAGGCCCCGAGTGGTCCGCGTTGCGCGCTAAAGCAGCTGGACCGAGAGCTCCTCCTGAAAGCCTTGATCGTGCAGGCCTGGGTGACATCACCGGGCAGGCCTGCCGACGTTGACAATGCTGCCTTCGTAAATGAAAACACAGTAACTCTGAAAATGCCATTTTGTAAAAAACGCGGTTTTTCTTGCACTACCTTTTAGTAAAAGACAGCAATAGCCTAAATTAAGTTTAGTTTGCGCACAACATAACCGACACCTTTATCGAGCTTACCTAACCGACCTTTTAAATAGTTAACTTACTATCACGAAATCGAGTTTCAACGGTACACATTGCGTTCAAAGTGCGAAAACAAAAGAGAGCAATATCGACCAAACCCTCAAAAGTTGGAGGGAACCACCCTCTTTATGAGTCAGAGGGGAGGACCCTTGCACGTAGATATTGCGGGGTACCTACCCTTAGTACAGTACGAGCCATGCACTCCACACTCATCTATCGATCTGGGACTTTGGATGATCTACCTACTATTAAGTTTGTATTTTTGTAATGAAATATTTAGAAGAAAAATGATAATGTAATTCTGCTTCTATTTAATATTTTTAATGTATTCTATAGGATTTTAATAGGCAAATTTATTTTACTTTATTATGAAATTATGTATCTGTTGGATTTTGTTAACTATGTGTGAAATTAACATGGGCCCTAAAAGCGTGCCCTGCGTAATTCGTTGGATTTAGTTGGCGCGTACCGCGGCAATGTATTTGTCGATTTGTTCATTTGCATAAACTAAGTATTTCTACGTTGTTATGTCGCAGCTGTCACTGTACCAGCGTAAACCAGCTCCGGAATTGTTTACTAACACATTATACCTACACAAACAACGCTTTCAAATGCAAGATCTGAAAGTTTGAGCATTAAATTCAGCTGAAGTATTATAAGTAAAACGAGTTAACATGTTCTAAAGGCAATAATTAAACCTACAATATTCGCCGTTTTAAATCAAATGGAGGTAGGTACTTAGAATAAGCACACTTTTCGTGTGAATTCATCAGAAACAAATTGGTATTAATCGTATGAAGTTGAAACTTTATCTAAAGTGTAGCAGTAATCCTTTAATAAATCTACGTATATATCATTTTTAACCAAGCTTAATGCCTTTGACGATGAGTACAGAACCGGTCCTCTCGACCACTCGTTAGATCAGACTGATAAAATATTATAAATCCAACGGATTTTAAGGACTTCATTAAAACTCACTGGTTTTCATTGATACAGATTGTGTCGCAATCGTTTTCCTTTCAAGTTATACCCGTATGCTCCCGGCCGTGCCTCCAGAGGCACAGTGCATTGTTATTTTAATTGTGTCTGTAATTTCGGGTATTGAAGTGCTACAAAACGGTCTGTATGTTTGGAGAAAGAAGTTATAGAGATAATTTCGTTGTTAGGAACATCATAAGATAAGGTATTGTGATAATAATTCCATACAAATGAAGGGTGCACGTAAAAAAACATGTCGACTAAAAACACGGTGAAGTGCAAGGCATAAACTAGTTTGACATCTTTAGCTTAGTTCATAGCTATAGCCGTCCTTGCCTCGCCCTGCCTTTTAGTAAAAGATAGCAATAGCCTAAATTAAGCTTAGTAGTGTGTTATTAGTCTAAATGTATACTAGAAACGCTAAGAATACTAATTTGTGGTACCACTGTACAGTGTACAGTGTTGACCTTGTAACTTCTTTACCACAACAAGTTTTACTTGTCAGTTAACTTTCAACCATAATGAAGTTTCAACCCACAAAAAATTGTTGTCAAAAGTGGTCGTATATGAACACGGGCGTCAAAGTTTAAAAAACCGCCAAATCAAGTTGTTTCCCTCCATAATGTCAGCATAAAGACCGCCTTCTAACGATGTTCGCAAAAAACTTTTTTGCGTGACTCAACAAAATGCCTTGTCCTAACTTTTGGGGGAGCCGAATCGCATTGCACTTTACAATATTTCACTCGCGAGACCGAGGATATCGTATTTTTTTATTGCGCCATGTTATATTTTAATGTTATTGCGAACATTGAATTCTATTATGACTTCGACAGTTTTGAGGTTAGTTATACTTGTTGCTTATTAGTCTTCAGTCTGCAGTCTCAGATGGAGATTCATAGATGACTCTTCTCTAGAGTGTAAATGTGGTGTTGCCCCACAAATGATGGGACACTTGAAATCGTGTCCTGCCTGGCCTGTTATTTGCACGTCACAGGAGCTGCTGGAAGCTACTGAGCGTGCCAAATTTTGGACTGATTCCATTTGAATTGTCATCGGCAAAGCAGACTAAGAAGAAGAAGACGTAGTCTTCTATTTAAAATTGAATTTATAACAAAGAAATGCTACAAAAATATTTAAACATTTTACATTCTAAATAATTCGTGTGGTTTTAACAACCACACAGTATCGAATCACGAATTATTTCAAACTAGCATCACATTAATGTGATGCTAGTTTCTTGCCAGTGAAGCGATGATGCATCGTCTGAAGTCTCTGTACTAATGGTATGAATAAAGGTGCATCCACACCGCACTCACTTTCATGCTTGTAGAACAACATTTCCAGGTGTTACTGTGCAACATCCGATAGTAAAACGTTAATTGATAACATTGTTAGAGAATGTTACCTCAACATTTAACAAATAGTAACAAGTAGCCACAAAAGTTACAGATTGTTACTTAATGTTACTGTGTTCCACAGTGTTGCTACACAAAAGTTAACAGCGGTGCCACATGTTTAAAGCAAATCCCATAAACGACGCGAACTAATTGCCTCACTCAGATGAAACTTTAGTCTGACTGTCCAAATTATTCTGTACCACGAATCACACAGACATACACATTTTCATTTCCTATCGACGCAGCCTTCTGCATCCACATTATAAATAACAATGCGTACTAGTAAAGTCGACCGTCCACTGCAAGACAGTGCATGGGAGGTAGGGTTGCCAACTTTTTTTGACAAAAAAAACGTATAAAATGGTTTGAACAGGAAAAAAATAAAGTATTTGGAAGAAAAAAATGTATTTTTCAAATGTTATATTTTTATTGCCATAAAAACGTATTTTTGTGGTTTTTATTTTGTAGGTATCTATTTTTCCACTCAGGTTTTACTTTTGTATGACTGGTCATTTTATCTTTTTTAGGGGACACTGGTGTTGGTGTATCACTATTAATATTTACTTTAAAATGGATTTTTTAATGAGGGATTTTCTTTTTAGCTCTTCCCTAGTCGCTGGATAGATCGCGCTAGGAGTTAGTATGATAATGCAAGGAATGGAACCTAAAAAAACTGATTTTAACAAAGCGCGAGAAAACTAGGTTATATTCGGAAGGTTAAGCAAATGAAAGTGTCAGTCAACGAGAGTATGTGACATGACAGAATGTTTTTTTTTCCAAGCGTTTTGGCTTTGGCACCAACTATCATAGTAAGTTCAACACCATCTATAGAGTTCTTGGAAACTAAGTTTTTTTTTAATACCTCAAAAAGAAAACCTCTCATTATAAACAAAAACAACTTACAATTTTGATAGTGACAGACATCTGTGACAAATGTCAGAATGTCGACCATGATCCAACATTTCATTGTAATTATGTATAAATCGTTTCCATCGTCCGTTTTAACGTATGTGTAGATGTGTACCGTTAAATAGGTAAGCAGTAAGTACCCATAATGAGTGTTTTGTTTTACGCATCACAGTAAAGGTTGGAAATAAAGTATTTTCATATACTTTATTTGTATGCAAAAGTATAAAGTATAATTACCAAAAATAAAGTAGGATACGTTATTATAATGTATGGTTGGCAACCCTAATGGGAGGTATGATTCGCTAGCGGCGTGATCCATTTATTTGCTAGCCACGCATCCAGAGGTTCCCAGCCTATGGTCCGCTCACCACCGATGGTCCGCAAGAGCTTCGAATATGGTCTCCGAAAGGGTTATTCGAACTTTTTAACTTGCACAGAAGATGCAGCTCTCAACCCCAGCTAATTGAAAACCTATTAGAGGCGAGGTGCTAAATATTTTTGAGCTTGCTGCGTTCGCTCTTGCTAGATTAAAATCTACCTACTTATTCCTATTTTTAACCGACTTCAAAAAAGGCGGAGGTTATATGTTTTTTTTTTATGTATGTTACCTGATTTCTCTCCCATTTGTGGACCGATTTTCAAAATTCTTTTTTCATTTGATAGAGTACACTCCTGAGGTGGTCCCATTTTAATTTGGTGAAGATCTGATGCTGACCTTCGGAGATATACAATGGAACTCTTCAAAAAGAGACGGCAAATCTGTTGTGATAGCTCCAATCGGTTGGATGTTCATTGTTTATACAATATCATGACGGAACATCACGCCTGTATGCTCTGAGGGGGTACGCAGAAGTGTGCAATTTACCTGATTTCTCTCCCATTTGTGGACCGATTCTCAAAATTCTTTTTTTATTTGAAAAAGTATACTCATGAGGTGGTCCCATTTTAATTTGGTGAAGATCTGATGCTGATCTTCGGAGATATACAATAGAACTCTTCAAAAAGGGACGGCAAATCTGTTGTGATAGCTCCAATCGGTTGGATGTTCATTGTTTATACAATATCATGACGTAACATCACGCCTGTATGCTCTGAGGGGGTACGCAGATGTGTACAATTTACCTGATTTCTCTCCCATTTGTGGACCGATTTCCAAAATTCTTTTTTTACTTGAAAGAATATACTCCTGAGGTGGTCCCATTTTAATTTGGTGAAGATCTGATGCTGATCTTCGGAGATATACAATGGAACTCTTCAAAAATAGACGGCAAATCTGTTGTGATAGCTCCAATCGGTTGGATGTTCATTGTTTAAACAACACCATGACGTAACATTACACCTGTTTGCTCTGAGATTTCGACAGTTATGGCATGTTATGTTCCATTTATTGGGGATAAGCCTATTACCATGACATGTATTGTTAACCATGTACAATGAATGCATAGCAAATATTTGTAAGTATAGGATATTACAACTAAAAATGGAAAAATAAAATATAACTTTTTTGCCAAAAATAAAACCCGACTTCAAAAAAAAACAACAAACAAAAAAAACACAAAAAGAAAAATACAAAAAAATACACTAAAAGAAAAACAAAAAAAAACACTAAAACAAAACCACAAAAAAGTGAAAAATAACTTTAGCTTCAGAAGCCGGTGAGAAAAACACCAAATCAATCAAAGGTCAAGTTTCAGAAGTCGGTGACAAAAACACTAAATCAATTAAACAAGGTCACCGACTAATTGTATGAATGATTGCTAAATTTTTTGAGCCCACTTCGATTGCTCTTGTATTTTTTACTTTATAAAAGTTCTCATTACATTTTCCAATTTTTGCATTCCCCCCTAGATATAATTCTGTCGGTGTCCTAGCCCGTGCTAACATTAAATAAAGAGACCAAATTGGTCCATGATGGTCCAAGAAAGGAACCACTGTATAGTCCTTTCACTGTTATTTTTCAGCTGCAAAAAAATGATCGCAATGACGAGGAGAACAAGTGCCTTTGGGCTTCGTTAAGAGGTGTTTGACACCCTTTATATACTTGCAACATCGTCACATTTTGTGTGCAATCGTAAGTTTAAGTGCTATAGTTATTTTCTAGTTCTTGAGGTGCAGGGTTCCTACTGTCTAACGCTTCGTCTGTATATTCGAATCTATCCGTCTTTCTCGCGCACGTCTCACGATGAGTACGAGTAAGAGAGACGGATAGATACAAATATAGAGACGAAGCTTTAGGGAGTTAGAGCCTCTGACCACTTCCTTGCGTACCGATGATGGTAAGTATCATCATTGTTTTAAAGTTTTCTTATCTCAACACTTAAGTAACCAAAACAATAGCATTTAAAAGATTACATACATGGCAGTTACAAAATAATGATAACGGTAGTCGGCGAGAATAATATTATCAACGCACTTGAAGTTATAATTGCGTTTTCGGGTCGTTTACTTGTAACATGAAACGCGAAATTGGTAGTGATAACGAAACTTTGTGTTACAGAAAAGTTTTAACACTTAACTTGTTGTGTGGTTCAATTTTATGTCAATCCTCTTCTTCTCTTTTTTATTTTGTACTAGCTTCTACCAGCGTCTTCGCCCGCGTGAAGTTTGATAATTGTCCCATGGGATCTTACTTCTGGAATAAAAATTATCCTATGTGTTAATCCAGGTTATAAACTATCTGTGTGCAAAATTTCATTCAAATCCGTTCAGGAGTTTTTGCGTGAAAGAGTAACAAACATCTATCATCCATACTCACAAACTTTTGCATTTATTATATTAGTAGGATTATTAAAGCTCTTGTTAAAAATGTAATTCTCAATCTTATCTAACTATGGAAATCTGCATGATTCCAGTAATTTCAGTATCTAGCTTTCAGTGCGCTTAACACGATAGCGTTACTCAATGTTATAAAGAAAACGCAACATTGTTAAGCTGTCAGATTTTCCCGCCAAAACACACGCCATGTTTCCAATATGGCGGCGCGCCGAGCGGGGTCTCTTTACGACTTCCGTGGAAATTATAGCCGTATACGTACGTTAAACTTTTATACCCAGCGTGTTAGCTCACATAGGATATAATAATATTATTACCGCTAAAAAGCACGAATATCTCACATGTTTTGTTTTACTTGGAGTGTTTTGAGTCATATTACGTGACATTTGCTACGAATAATGGATATACTCCTTTGTGTTAAACTGAAAATACTAGTAGACAATGTAGGTTTACACTATTTCGTATTCAGTTAGGCGACGAACCATGAAACTAGACGATTTCTATTAACGGTAGTCTTACGCCCGAAAGAGCTTGGTTCTGGAGATCAAAAAGGCAGTTGCCTTGACCCCAATATAATTGGGAAAAAGCTAGGCAGATGATGATGTGAGAGGTTTTCCACAGTTATTTCGGTCATTGAGAAATAGTCTTCTATTTGTTTCTGGGCCAGAGTCTCGACAGAGATACCGACAAAATCGCTAACTTTTGATTGCTAATTACTAACGAATGAATTCGGTTGCAATGACGATGCTTGCGAAAAACGCATCTTGGATGTAGAGACTTGCGTTACTGGAAAGCATCATTATTGCAACCGAATTTATTCGTAAGTAATTAGCGATCATAAGTTAGTGATTTAGTCGTTATCTCTGTCGAGAACTCGAGACTGCCAGCCCTGGACCTGTAAATTGCCCGTACTTGCTTTACCTTAAATAATATAAACGAAATTATAATAAAGTTATATTATAAAGTCAGGTTCAGACCAACAACCTGTCACTGCGACTACTGCCTTCATCAATATGCGCGACGCGTTGTCTATACGTGCCTTAACGCATCTCGTCAAGTCTACTCTTTGTACGTGTGTTTATCTTTGACCAAGCATTAGTTTAGCTTATTGTAATTTACTGATATTTTAATAAATGAAATAAGTTTACTTAGCATCTGCCTAGCTTTTTTCTCGATAGGCTAGTTTCCACCATCAATAAATTGCAAATCTATTTAGTCCGTCAGTTAGAGTATTGGAAAATTATGGACACCTATTTTTAGTTTTCGTAAATCAATGAATATTGACAAAGATAAATCGCATTAAAATTCGGGAGTGGGGGCTCGTGACGTCACAACACACTAAAAATTATAGCACGGCGTGACGTATTGAGAATTTTAAAACGTCGTATCTACGTCTAATTTGGTTTACGTAACAAAAGAAAAAATACGTGTCAAATATTTTTTGATAATCTAACTGACTGACTAATTCGATTTTTTCAGGACACAAGCCTATTAAGTCGTGTAAGTACGACTTCCAGTCTATCCGGATGCGGGGCTGCATGCTAGTTTGAAAGTTGCATCAGTTACAGAGAAGTTGAAAGGGAATCGGCTGTCTTGTTAAGTCATGTTGATGGATGAAGAAGGAGAGGAAGACCGAGGAAGCGATGGATGGATTGTATGAGGAATGATATGAAAGAAAAGGTGTAAATGATGGCGTGACGGTTGACAGGGGAGAATGGAAGAAAAAAATGTGTTGCGCTGACCACAAGTAACATGTGACAAGACGAGGAAGATGATGACGTTACCCCCTTGGTAAGACTGGTTGTCACACTTGCGTGCTTCCGACTATTCGTATCTCGTAATGTTAAAGAAGCTAAAGTTTGTAAATGTTTTTTTATTTTTATTTGTAGACATAGGTTGTACACGTACAGGGGTGTTCCAAATAAATATTAAATAGCGAGTCCATCTATGTCTTGCGTTGAAGCATACAAATTAAATCCATACTTTCTAATCAACTATCAATTTCAATGAAAATTCAATATAATAACAAATGAGTATACAATGTCAGAATAATATGAACATAAAATGGATTAAAATAAAATAAGAAGATTACATGTCACATAAATAAACGGGTATTCAAATAGAAATTGCTCCAGCTTTAGTTTAGTTTCAGGTTCGCTGATCCACCTTGTTATCCTCCTTATCAGATAACGGAGAGATTGTAAGATAACAACACCTCCCATCGCCTTTAATAACGTTATACTATCCTATAATGATGGTATTCTACACTAATCTATACTAATATTATAAAGAGGAAAGATTTGTATTTTTGTGTGTGTGTATGTTTGGAATAAACTCAAAAGCTCCTGCAACGATTTCAAAAATTCTTTCACCATTAGAAAGCTACAATCACCCTGAGTTATTTTATCTCCGTACTCCCACGGGAACGGGAACTACGCGGGTGAAACCGCGTGACGTCCGCTAGTAAATTATAAAAAAGTGATTTTCTTTGCCTTTGACTTCACCCGCGTGGGGGTCAGAAATTAAGCAAGAACGTACTGCCTTTGTAAAAGTATTCTATGCTTTAACCTACCTAGGTTATAGTCTGTATACATAGATACATGTGAGCTTTAGTGGAAAATCGTTCAGAATTCGTTTTAGACGTGTTAGGGTAAGACAGACTTGCTTTCGGATTTTAAATAGCAAGGATGTCTTTTATAGTCTGCGCCAGATTAGTAAGAAATAAAGGTCATTAACCCGCATACATTTATTCAAATACATAATTCCGAAAACAGAAATAATGACATAAACTTGTTCCGGAACTACCTTTATCGTGATCCTTCACTTTTCTAGTAATAAAAAACGATTTATAATGTAAGTATTGTCGGGGTACCTATGCAGATAAATTAAGGAAAGAGCAATGACCTTTAATTCCTACTTATCTGGCGTAGACTAGTAATCTTACTACTACTACATCAGCCCATAACGTCCACTGCTGGACATAAGCCTCTCCCATGATGGGAGGAATTTGCCGTAATCTCCACGCTCGGCAGGCGGATTGGAGATCGCAGTGATGAAAGACTAACAGAAAACGCTGCTGCCCATTCTCAGGTCTACGGAGGCGCAAGGTGTTCTGCCTCAGACATTAGTCGCCTTATACGACACCCGTGAGTGTAATGGGTTGGTTCTATTCTACTCTGCCGGATACCACACGGCCTCGGGTAATCTTACTGTACATCATCAATTTATTTGGGATCGGCGCACCATGTCTACTTCTTCCATACTTCTCCGTCACCTCCTTTCGATCCATATCATCTTTCACACGGTCAATTCGTCGTTTCTTTGGTCTTCCTCTACTCTTATAGCTATCTAAATTCATAGTCAACATTTTCCTCACTAAATTTTCCTCAATTCTCCGCATCACATGCCCTTACTACGACAACCGATTAACTACACAACTTTTCAGTCACCGGCGCAACTTTCAGACTTCCTCTTATAATATGCGAGACGACAAAAAAAAATTAGTCCGTCAGATAGATTTCCAAAAAATATTGGTCACGTATTTTTTCTTTTGTTACGTAAATCAAAATTGTCGAAGATATCATCATCATTATTATCATCATTTCAGCCGAAAGACGTCCACTGCTGGACATAGGCCTCCCCCAAGTGTCGCCACATTGACCGGTCCCGTGCGACTCGCATCCAGCGGATTCCTGCAACCTTCACCAGGTCATCGGTCCACCTAGTGGGAGGCCTTCCAACGCAACGTCTTCCGGTTCGCGGAATCAAGAAGGCGCGGGTCGAAGATACGACGCTTTTAAAATTCTCAATACGTCACGCCTTGGTATAATTTTTAGCTTGTTCTGACGTCACGAGCCCCCACTCCCGAGTTTTGATGCGTTTTATCTTTGTCAATATTCATTGATTTACAAAAACAAAAAATATGTGTCCATTATTTTCCAATACTCTAACTGACGGACTAAATAGATTTGCAATTTTTTGATTCTGTCGTCATGCCTATTTCACTGTACAATAAAACCGTAAAAGAAAACCTGACAAAGTTTCCTCAAGAAATACCACACAACGAATAGTTCAATAACTCCCCAAATATGACGTATGTTCTTCTAATCGTCTGCCGACAAACAAAAAGATTAGGTTGACTCACCGAGTTGTGTTAACAACAAGTTGGCGAAACAGATCGATTGTATGATTCATTCAGGGCTCCCTCTTGCCAACTTTCGTTCTATGGTGCAAGTCATAAGCGTTTAAGCCCTTATTTAATGTGGAGTATAGTTACACAAAACTTAGTTCAGGAAAATGTACGGTGGAACTGATTTTGGTATTGGTTTCGATTTATTTCACGTTTATTAGTAGGAGTTACTACGGTTAGTGCTCATTTACGGACGCAGCGGGTCGCGCGGATTGAGAGGTTTTTTTCGAGGTATTAAAAAAAAACATAGTTTCCAAGAACTCTGTAGATGGCGTTGAACTGACTACGTTACTTGGTGCAAAGCCAAAACGCTTGGAAAAAAAAATCGGAGCAGTCTTTGGGGACTGCCGATAGAAGTGAAAACAAAAACTACACAGGCCCCGGTCCCAGTCGTAGAACTGGTTATGCCCCGCGCATGCCTATGTGGTGCTACGCCGTAGCGGATGCTACGAATGCTACGAACGGCTACGAAGCGTGACCGCACGTTACGTTACGGGACGATGAGTTCTATGTTTCCTTCACCCAAAAAGTGCTCAAAGCGCTAAAGAAGTTTTCACTTCAAAAAACATTGCGTCACGTCTCACGTCACATACGCTCGTTGACTGACACTTTCGTTTGCTTAAAGCTTCCGAATATCTAGTTTTCTCGCACTTTGTTATTTTTTTACGTTCCGTTCCTTGCAGTAACTTACCAAGTTCAGCGCCATCTATCCAGCGACTAGGGGAGAGTTTAAAAAGAAAATGCCTCAATGACAATGTATTCTTCTTTTTCGTGTGGGTAGTGCCCAGCGTTGCCAGACGTCCCGCTTTTGGCGGGACGGTCCCGCTTTTTTAATCAAAATTAAATGTCCCGCGCGGGACAGGCTCAGTCCCGCTTTTCGGGGATAAATCATCGTTCGACATATTAGTGGGAAATTGCAAAGACACCACTGCCACCACCGCACAGAAATGGCACCAGCTCTTTCAACAGTTTCCAAAAAAAGATAAACTAAACTAGTGTCTTTCATATTAAGTATCCCAAGAAATAAATGCTCCGTAAATTTAACAAAATCAGAATTACTCATCCAGTTTAATCTACAGCTATCCTGTGAAGAGTTCTTCATCTTTATTAAAAAGAAAAAGGAATGTTTAAAAGAAGTTAAATCTTCACAGAAATATCATGAATACAAAATTTTTTGATTTTGATTTCTGTTTTTTTTTTTTTTTTATATAGGTTTTTTTACTATGTTCCGCTTTTGACGAAAGAATCCCGCTTTTTTCACTCAAAAAGTTCTAAAGTCCCGACTTGACAAATAAAAAAACTGGCAACGCTGGTATTGCCTAACCTGGTGACTGGTGTCAGAGTTTTCATGCCGCCCATGGTTCTCTGACTTTACATGCCGTCAAGAAATGTCTCTCTGGCATGTTGGTTTCCTCACGATGTTTTCCTTCACCGAAGCAAGTGATACGGTTCGTTTAGTGTTATGAACTTTACCAAGCGTTAAAGAAGGACTAATAACTCTCTGTTGTCATCTGTTTTGTTTTTCAATGGCCTGTAGATTGTAGATCAAAGATGAGGACTAACTTAATATAAACCCATCCAACCATTTCCGTATCATTTTACATCATCTGCCTAGCCTTTTCCCAACTATGTTGGGTTCAGCTTCCAGTCTATTGTCAGTCCTTTATTTTACACTAGCTGACGTCCCGCGGTTTCACCCGCGTAGTTCCCGTTCCCTTGGGAGTACGGGAATAAAATATAGCCTATAGCACTCACAAATAATGTAGCTTTATACCAGTATAACAATTTTTAAAATTGGTTCATTACTTCCGGAGATTACCCCCTACCTACATACAAACTTACAAACATACAAACTTACAAACAAATGTTATCTCTTTCTAATATAAGTATAGATGGAGCGACTGCCTATCTAACCTCCACAACCCAGTTTGTACTGGGTAATACGATACCCCTTGGTAAGACTGGTTTTTAGACTTTTTGGGCCACTACATGTAACGACTGTCAAAGATCTGCAAATGACAGCCGGGACCAACGGCTTAACGTGCTTTCCGAGGCACGAAGGAAACCCGGTATGTAATGGGTGGTCACCCATCCACAGACCAACCTCGGCAAGCACAGCTTAACCTAAAGATACACCCGAGCGGCTGTTATTATTTAGTCACGGGCTCCTCAAAAGCTTTTAAAGCGTTTTTAATGTTATATAGGATTCAGAAATAAATATAAGGAAAATGATAGAGAACGAATTCTATTATATCTAGTTTCGTGATGACGAAAAGTGAAAAATGAAAAACTTACTTAAGATATGAAATTAAAAAAACAGCACTCCGTGTAATTAAAAATGCATTATTTACATCTCATAAATTCCACCACACCCCAAACATTAATTGCAAGCATAGCAGATAAACACATTTGTCAGTGGCTGTCCGATTTTATTACTTTCCAAGTACGGTTGTGGTATTACCGGGAACTTGCAGGTGGTATTACATGTAAAGCTTGTCAAATAATTAGCCGGGAAAGAAACTTCTGGCAATGAAAAGATCCTAAGTATGTGTTTTTTGGGGTCCGTGGTCAAATAGCAAAAACGGAACTCTTATACAGGATGTAAAAGACCTCATCACGAAACCGTCAACCAAGCATTCTGTACATCAAACTAAGTAACTTTACGCAAAAATTATTGCTGTGAAACGACTATTTTTTTGGGGTGAAAAATCATGTTTTGTGGTAGAACTTAATGTAACGCACTCAAAACATGGTGCTGATGGATGGATTGAATAGTACGGGGGTCGTGGAGGTGTTTAAAATAAAAATCTTACAATAAAAATTTGTATTTAAAAAAAAACTTGTCAAAAAGTTGGAACTTTGACCCCAATTATCTCCGTAATTAGAAGGTTCCCAGGTATGGTGTAGAACAAAAAAATGATCGCAATGACGGGGACAAAAAAATGCCTGTCAGCTTCGTTATGAGGTTTTTTACACTCTTTAGATAGGTACGTCCAATGACGTATTATATATGGACACGTCATGAACCAACATCGCGGCGCTTAAAAACGGCGAAAATACTAGAACTACTTATAAGCGTGAAGAAAGAGAAAGAAAATATGACACCGAACGGCGGGATGCCTGTTGCGAGAGGGAGAAAAATATACATCTTCAGTCACATCACAGGATTTATTAAATTATAAACAAACGTAGCGTCGCGCGACAGGTTGGTGCGTAACTAAGCGCGATGTGGCCAATTGGCTTCGTTTCATGTTGTCATTTTAGAGTGCGGACAACGTATCTATAGTTTATATATCATTGGGTACGTCATTTCGTGTATCTGTTCGGATGTCACACATCTATTCTGTTCGGAATACGCTACTTCTTCTCCCTAGCTAAAACACTAGTAAGGTATGAAGGGTGAGCGTTTTACGGGATTATTTTTAGATTAGGCTAGTGTCCACTATCAATAAATTGCAAATCTACTTATTTAGTCCGGCAGTTAGAGTATTGGAAAATAATGGACACGTACTTTTTGTTTTTGTAAATCAAAAATATATTTGACACAGATAAAACGCGTCAAAACTCGGGAGTGGGGGCTCGTGACGTCAGAACGCACTAAAAATTATACCACGGCGTGACGTATTGAGAATTTTAAAAGCGTCGTATCTTCGTCAATTTTGGTTTACGTAACAAAAGAAAAAATACGGGTTGAATCTTTTTTGATACTTAATCTAACTGACGGACTATTTCGATTTTTTCAGTTGACAAGCCTATTAATTTTTTCAAACAGTGCTGATCCTTGATCCATCATAATAACATAACAAGCAGGCGTACCTATAAATAGTACACCATTTCACCAGTTACGTTAATAATAGGGAGCGAGCCTATTGCCATCAACCGGGCACAAATCTGGACTCCATGGCTGCTACTGGGAAATTCCTGACAGAAAATCCCAATAACACTGGCCGGCGCGGCAGCCCCAAGATCTCATGTTCGTTAGTTGCGTTTTTTTGCAGTAAGCTTTTCATTTTGATTTAAATTTCAAAACAGTACCTATAGTTGGTGCCAGCTAAGATGAGAATAGCGATCATTGACCCACCTACATTTATTAAACTTCTTAACTTTGAAAACCAAAAATAAGCCTGTTCAAGTCTGGAATCGTCATCTATCGTGATCTTCAACATTTTTTGTAATGAAAAACGATACATGGTTTATTTGTTTTGGTTCGTACGAAGATCTTTATTTTTTATATATGATATTGCTCGTGTCCCCCTGACGTAGTCATAGACCTGTTTTGGACTTATTTTGGACTTATTTTGTTTATTTCTGCTATTTCTATTTTTGCCATTCTCATCTTAACTTAACTGGCACCAACTAAGTATACCTTGCTTCACCTATCCTTCTGCATAACCCCATGTAATTTCCAACCATGGAAACCTCATGCAACCTATAAACGGTCCAGCATAAAGACGACTTAAGTCCACATATCTCCTACCCTACAGGTTGCCAGTCCATTACTTAGTTTTCTTCGCTGACTTAGTTTTACAGCCACGATAAGCCTACTACATTCTGTTTATACCCTGGTAGCGGCAATATAATTACAAATTGGATTGATGAAGAAACTTGGTAAAATTGTTTGGGTGTAAAGGAAGACCGTTTGTATATGTATAGGTAGTATGTGATATAAGTACAGGGTGGAAACAACCTCATCACGAAGCCGTCAACCAAGCACTCTGTACATCAAAAAAATCATGTTTTGTGGTAGAACTCAATGTAACGCACTCGAAACGTGCTGAAAGATGGATTGAATAGTATGAGGGTCGTGGAGGAGTTTATAGTAAAAAAATCTTACATTAATAACTTATATTTAAAAAAAAAAACTTGTCAAAAAGTTGGAACTTTGACCCCCAATATCTCCGTTACTAGAAGGTTCCCAGGTATGGTGTAGAACAAAAAACCGGCCAGGTGCGAGTCAGACTCGCGCACGAAGGGTTCCGTACCATTATTATCAAAAAAAGGGCAAAAAAATCACGTTTGTTGTATGTGAGCCCCCCTTAAATATTACTTTTATTCTGTTTTTAGTATTTGTTGTTATAGCGGCAACAGAAATACATCATCTGTGAAAATTTCAACTGTCTAGCTGTCACGGTTCATGAGATACAGCCTGGTGACAGACAGACGGACAGACGGACAGACAGCGAAGTCTTAGTAATAGGGTTCCGTTTTTACCCTTTGGGTACGGAACCCTAAAAAATGATTGCAATGACGGTGAAAACAAGTGCCTTTCGGCTTCGTTAAGAGGTCTTTTACATGCTTTATGGGTCTTTATTAGATTAACTAGCAATACTCCAGGATGAGTTTAATAATATGACTTTTTATGTTTAAATACCCACCGTGTCTGCGGTTTTAGGCTAGCTTAATTTTATCTTAAAACTTAAACTGTCACATACGGGATATCTTCCGTGATTGGTTTTTGTTTCGAGGTCCTGATATTTCGACACTGTTGCAAGCGCCATGATCGCGGGTTGACTGGATCGAGAATGCGGGGTGAAATATCGGGAGCTTAAAATAAAGAACAATCACGGAAGATATCCCATAAGTGAAAGTTTAAGCTAGCAGGTAGCTGTGTTAGTTAGCTTATTTCTTAAGAAATCAGCAGTACCTATGTACTCATATTTCATATGTATTTTCCAGTATTTTATACTGTGTGTACATAAATAGTAAAATAAATAAATAAAGTTTAAGTTTAGTTAAAAAACCGTAAAAGCTTGTAACCTGGTACTTACCTAATACTAGCTTGAAGATAAAGTATATTGTCTAATATGCCTTATCTCACTGGCATCAATGCTTCAGCCATCAGCAATTGCTAGGTGGCAGAAGAACTTGCCTGGATAGTCCTTTCAAATAAACCTCTAGGTACCACCAACGAGCCTGAAATCGAAAACTCAAAAAAGGTACATGCCACTTCCCTACGCCTCTATTCTATCATCCTTGGGAAATTCAGTTTGATATAGGTACCAGGTACAATAGACCACACTAGGCGGTAACGTTTTGACCTTGAGCTGGTGTGACGTTGTACGACTTTTTAAGGAATAAGGTGGTAAGCAGACGATGGATGAATTTTCCACTCGACAGAAATGACAGTTCCTGTCCTGCCTATCCATTGGGCTCCTGAAAATTGTTCGCGGACAATTCCATCGTGTCCTCAACGCCCATGGGCTTATACTGAATTTGTTGGCACTGAATTATAGGACTACCGTACCAAGACTGCGATCCTTAAAAGTGCTCCGTCTCCGAAACGGTAATGTCTAAAATCCAAGATTCGAGTTTGACCATTAAGTTAGAAATAAAAATATAAATTACGAAGGTGTCCAACTTTATAACAACCTACGGCAGATGTTAGGAGCACATCTTCTTTCAACTTATTTAAAGCTAAGCTGAAGCAGTACGTTACAAAAAACGCAAAACTATTGAAGTAACGATATAAACACGTCTGTCCCACAATAATAAATGTCGACCTACCTACATTAAGAGAACAAAACTGTTAACTACTGGACTACACTTTACTCTAGCTATGTATTTATTCAATAAGTGAACAATGTATGTTCTTTTAGAATAAATAAAGAATCTTTAAACCTAAATAAGCCACTCCCGAGACAATCTACATTCAGTTTTGTATAGAAATAATGGATTTTATAGGTGCGCACTATAATGCTCAGTTTTTTCACTCACTGATGTAATTCTCGAATCTGGAACTGTTATATTTCAGACGAATGCTTCCACTGAGGGACTGCCTTAATAGGTATCCAATCACACTAATCTTATAAAAGCGAAAGTTTGTATGTGTGTCTGTTTGTTTGTTTGTATGTGTGTTTGTTTGTTACTCTTTGACGCAAAAACTACCGAACGCATTTGGGTGGAATTTAGCACACAACAACAACAACAACAGCCCATAACGTCCACTGCTGGACATAAGCCTCTCCCATGATGGGAGGAATTTGCCGTAATCTCCACGCTTGGCAGGTGGATTGGAGATCGCAGTGATGAAAGACTAACAGAAAACGCTGCTGCCCATTCTCTGGCCTACGGAGGCGCAAGGTGTTCCGCCTCAGACATTAGTCGCCTTTACGACACCCGTGAGTGTAATGGGTTGGTTCTATTCTACTCTGCCGGATACCACACGACACACAGATAGTGTATGACCTGTTTTAATACATAGGATACATTTTACACCGGTAGTATATTATGATCCCGTGGGACAATTATCGAACACCACGCGGGAGAAACCGCGGGCACAAGCTATAATAATCCAATAAGGAAATTATCCACTTCAGTATAAAGTGTCAAGAAAGCTAAAGAGTGATTATCGTTAAGTTTATGGCAGCAATATGTATTTATGTCGCCGTAAATGAAGGTAGTAGTCAGAGATAAATAAGGTTTTGTTTGCGTAATGACCAGAGTGCAGATGAAAGTATAAACTAGATTACCTAAGTAATGTATCCGCTGATTTGTATCTTTAAAATTTACAAATCATTAGATTACTAGAAGATAATAAAATACGGGTAACTAACCAAAGTTACCTGTAGTTCACATTAAAGTTGCAGCAGTTGAACAGTCGACAGCGCATCAAGTTATTACAAACTGTCAAATTTTCTTATCTGATTTTGAACTTAAACTTTCAACATTATGTGGTTTAAAATCATTTGGAGAAGTTTGACAGATTGTAGTAAGTAATTTATACGCTGGTGACTGTAGATACATGCCGTTTAAGTTTAAATTATCATCGTCGAACAAGCATACTCTAAAATTATTTTGAGAAAAAATCGAGAGAAAAAAACAAAAACTCAATAACTAAAGGGTGTAAAACACCTCTTAACGAAGCCGAAAGGCACTTGTTCTCCCCGTCATTGCGATCATGTTTTTGTTCTACACCATACCTGGGAACCTTCTAGTTACGGAGATATTGGGGGTCAAAGTTCCAATTTTTTGACAGGTTTTTTTTTTTAAATACAAGTTTTTAATGTAAGATTTTTACTTTAAACATCTCCACGACCCCCGTACTATTCAATCCATCTATCAGCACAATGTTGCTTTACATTGAGTTCTACCAAAAAACATGATTTTCCACCCCAAAAAAGAAGTCGTTTCCCAACAATAATTTTTGCGTAAAGTTACTTAGTTTGATGTACAGAATGCTTGGTTGACGGCTTCGTGATGAGGTCTTTTACACCCTGTATATACTTACCACGATATATTTTTTCCAAAGTCAATGAACACGTTTTATTTAACGACATAGGTACTTTAAAAAAACAAGAATTTCCGTACTCAATTTCATCCACTTTTAGGGGATGATTTCTAGAACTGTGATAAAAAACCCCTAAATGAGTAATGTAATTTATTTATTTGACACTTCAAGCACAAAGTACAGAGGCGGACTTAATGCCATAGGCATTTTCTTTGTAATTCCTGGTAGTTAACAGAACCTTTTGAAATGGATAGCTGGATACAACTACCAGTTCTATTCTTCAATTACAAAAACCCGACATGTACCCTAACAGGCCCTTAGGGGTGCAATTTATCAAAATTCAAAAATCAACAATATCGTCCGGGGCTGTCGCACACACGTGGTCCCTTCTCCCTGCTACTTCCATATTTCATGGTGTTCATCACACTCGGTGACTTCATATTCGACGAGCGATGGATTATGGTGCCGAATTACTTATAGAAATGTGAGTTGTCATTTATTTTGTCGAAAAGTTTCAGAATGATTTTCCGCGAGAAAAGAATTGCTTTCTATGACCAAACTGCGGACTACAGTTTATTTTAGTAATTAATTATTTTTTACAACAGAAGAATTATAAAAAAGAAAATAATAATAAGCAAAGTTCCACTCAGACACTAGTGTCAGAGTTGTTTAGCTAATTTTCCCGCAGTGATTTACAAAATGCTAAATGTTTCTTGTTATTGTTTTCTGAAAAGTCTCGGTATGACTCACACCAACTTAAGGCTGCCTGTCCAATGAAGCGGAGCGAGGCTACGGAGCGGAGAAACGGAGAAATATTAACCAATAGGATTGCATACTGGAGCGGAGCTGAGATTTTATGCAATCCTATTGGTTAATATTTCTCCGTATCTCCACTCCGCAGCCACGCTCCGCTTCAATGGACAGGCAGCCTCATACGTAACTTAACGTGCTTTGACTCAAACACGTTCCCATCTCTCTCCAGCACTTCTAGTTTAACAGTTGTGCGACATTGACAGGAATAACGCGTCGCTTAGCCAAAGTTCGAACTAAGTAATGTTTTAAATAAAATAATAAAATAAAATAAAATATAAATCATATCTATATATATTACTAGCTGTTACCCGCGACTTCGTCTGCGTAGAACTACTACTTCGTGTAAATTTGTTTGGACTGAATAGGCTCTGAAACTATAATGAAACGATTCTAATGAAGCCGGCACATTGAATTATTGAGATTAACATAGGTAGACTTTTCCTGACCCTGATCCCTGACTTAACTTAGTTTAATACGTTTTTGTATACGACATTTTTTGTTTTTCCTTCTTTGGTCAAAACATGTAGGTTTTGTGGACTCGATACTCGTGAGCACGCCACATACAGTTGCCCATGGGAGAAACAGTTTTTTTCTAAATGAACACCAGCTACTTTGAGTGTCTGTCCTTGAGCTTTGTTTATCGTCATAGCGAATGCTGCTTTCAGGGGAAATTGTACTCTTTTGAATTGGAATGGCAAATCGGTAGGGATTATTGGAATACGGGGAATTAACACTTCTTCTCCCTTTGCTGTTCCTGTCATAATTATTGCTCTCACAATATTGCGTCCCAGGTGTGTAATTTGTAGACGTGTGCCATTACACATTCTTGGTGCGTCAAGATTTCGCATCAACAGGACCGGGACACCTACTTTTAGCCTCAACTTATGGGAAGGCACCCCCGATAATTCTAAGGAGTTAAGAAATTCTACAGGGAACGATGTCACTTGCTCAGTGTCCATGACATTGTCTACGGACAGATACTCAACAAAATCACCTTCCACATCTGACATGATTTGTTCGTTGATCTGCCCCACTACTTCGTTTGTCGGTGCTAAAATTGCCCTTTCGCACAGCCATTGTCTGTTCTTCATATTGGTTGCAAGATCGGGATAGACGTTGTTCTTTAAGTCATCCATGTTACAGACAACATTACAAAATTCACGATTCAATGTAATCATTCCGTCACTATTTGTTTCCATACGGTCTTCTCCGATTTTCAGAAGAGCATCCGCATATTGCACCAATTGTGTATCACTGTGCAGTTGTACTCGCATATTTGTAGTCAGACAAAAATTTTTTACATGCACCCATAATGGAGACGCTTTTAAACATGCATTTATTTCATCTGCCGGCGTGCCTCTAGTAATTACCGGCAGAGTCTGTCTAAAATCGCCAGCTAAAAGTACCACCATACCACCCATGATACTTTGGTTACTCTTAATATCTTTTATGGTCCGATCTAGTGCTTCTATCGCTCTTTTGTGGGACATGGTACATTCATCCCAAACCAACAGCTTACATTGCTGTAACATTCGTCCACGGTCACTATTTTTAGTAATGTTACAAACTGGCATTTCCTCATGAGCTAAGTTCAATGGCAGTTTAAGTACTGAATGTGCCGTTCGGCCACCATTAAGTAACGTAGCTGCTATTCCAGAAGAAGCTACAGCAACAGCAACTCCTTTATCTTTACGAATTTGGGCTAAAAGTAAATTTAAAAGAAATGTTTTACCCGTGCCTCCTGGCGCATCCAAAAAGAATAAACCACCTTCGCCACTTTCGATTTTTTGCACAACATTCTCAAAAACTAATCTTTGTTCTGGGTTTAGACGCGGAACAGACTCAGTTATTTGTTGTTGTAAAGAAGCAGCATCGTAACTCAATTCTCTTATTATATCACTGCAAACTTCCCCAGTTCTTTGCGGCCTGCTCAACCCAAAATCTGACAAATCTTTCCCAGTTATAGTTATGACTTGGTCTTCTATCTTTGTTAGGGCTTCATTAAAAATGAAATCATTGTATGTAACGTTTGGATTATGATGTTGTACTCTGTGTAAAATATCGTCGGCCATTTGAATTTTGTACCTTTCCCACAGTTGTTAAGGGTTTGAAAGCCCACATGTCGCTATTAGTATAGCAAAAAGCATTCTCACCTTGGCCGCTGATCTACATTGTGCAGCCTCTTCCAGTGTTATATTCCAATGATTGTCATCCTCCAATAATCCTCTTGCCTCACATGCCTCTCGAAATGTTGAAAATTCTTGATTGTTGTATTTTTTGAGATCATTGAAAGAGGTTGGCCCACGCACATGGTGTAGAAGCATCCTTAAACAAAAACATTCCATGTTAGTAACATGGACTGTGTAAACCCGTCCTAAGGCATCTCCAGATTTGACACCAGGCCAGTTCTGAACCGAAGTTCCTTGAATTCGGCGTTTCCAAGTTTTTCTGGTTGCGTCCCATGTGTAATATCTCGGTACCTCAGCATACATAAGAGTTCTTGCAAACTCATCTCTTATGCAAAGTTCAAAAAAAGCTGTAAGGGTGGTTTTTGGTCGAGTAGATAGTCGCTCGTGGAAATTATCTTCTGTAAAATAAACTCGTTCACCGTTCTCTAAGTGTACACTTAGATGTGTAACGGTGGGGTGCCTTTCGTGCAACGGGAACCCTAATAACCGCCACACGGCTTCGTTGCTGCTAACATAACGACCAGATTGATATGTATGTACTTCATTTACGCGATTTGCAAGCTCTGTGCTCCTAAAATTGAAAATAGCTTGGTCACTGCCTTTGTTAATATATTTGCAGATATATTTGATAGCGCGCACTGAACTGCAAGCCTCAACATTTATATGGGCGTTAAATATTTTTAAGGCCGTCTACGCCAAGCAAAGTAGGTATTTAACGCTACCACCCTTTACGCGAAACGAGTCGTGCACACGCGTCGCCGACTTGAACCCAAAGCTGAGCGAAGTGTCACAGTATAGGTAAGCGTGTCGTGTAGGCAGTAGGTCAACTTATTTTATTAAATTGTCAGCTTGATTTATTATAATAGGTAGTAATTGCGAAAACCTAACATTTAAATGTAATAAATTAATTTGAATAGATATTGTAAATGCAAATTGCTGCAAGTCGTAATTTATTCAATTATTTGTGTACGAGACGGGTGGACTCGTGTTTGGAAATTCAAAAACTACAACGGAACCAAATCTGAGCCACTAACCGCCCTGTACCGAAAGTTCCGGGTGTAAACGTTAGCTTCGTAGAACGGAGAGGTGGGTTTGGAAAATACTGCACTATTATTGTAGATGGAGAAGAAATGAAACACTATTTGACTATGGTAAGACACTACAAGCAGACAATACTGGAAAAACTGAGCTGAAACTATAATCGGAAAGAACTGTTGACTATTCGGATATCGAAACGAAACTGACTGCTTGAATATCGTAAACAAAACTGACTGTTCCAATGTCGAAAACAAAACTAACTATGCGGTGCCTGCGCTGTGCTTTCATACTATTAGCAGACACGCAAAAAATATTAGCGAATCCTCTAGCATTTGTTCGCTAGACAATCTTTTAATTCATACAAAAAGCATGAACAAAAAACATTAACAAAAAAATACAAAGGAAACTATAAGCAAAAGGATGATAAATAACTCGAACGGAAGAAGGAAGTAGGTACTTTACGCCCTCGGCGTACGGTCGAAATTAAATTAACATTTCTCGATGTTTTTTATAAGTAGTTTGCGTACGCGCACCTGTGACGAGACTATTCTTGAGGGAATTTGTACCTACTTACTTTTAAAACTAATAATAACAGAAAGTACTCGACAAAGAATCACAAACACGGCAATAGCGTACTTTCTCGAACGTTCTTTCTATAGACTATATAAAAACACTGTTTTAGACACTTGTCGCGAACAATTTGACTAGGTTTCTTACATTGTTTTTATCTCACGAAGCGACACATGCTTTATTTGATGTATGTGTCACCGTAAAATTGTTAATACCGTTAGATTATAATCTATCTCGTGAGATTGTAAACTCGTTCGTTGAGGAATTCCCTCGACTGTCTATGGTCTCCATCATCAGACCAATGGCACTTACAACCCATATGGGTGCAAAGTTCTCATCAATAGAAATGAATTAAATCCAAACACAAGGTAGCTACTGTAAAACGTTGAGGAGTTCCTTTGACTGTCCTTCGTCTTTATCATCAGAACCCTAAAGATGACCACAACTCATTTAGGTGTAAAGTTCTCATCAATACAAATTAATCAAGCCCAAACACCAGGTAATTATTGTGAATCGTTGAGGAGTGCCCTCGACTGTCTTCGGGTTCCATCATCAGATCGAGTCCAGACTTTCTTTAAATAGTAGTACTCTAAAATACTCAATGAACAAAAAAACAAACGCACTAGTCGCACTACGATGTTCAAAGGTTCCCCTCGATTTCTCTGAGATGCCATCATCAGATCCTAGTTTCATGGTCATGGTACTACTCTTGTAATATCTTCTTTCCAACAAAAAAAGAATCATCTAAATCGGTTCATAAACGACGAAGTTATCCTACGGTCAAATTGTGAAACCTCATCCTTTTTTTAAGTCGGTTAAAAAATACTTTACTGTTATAATTACACTACGTTCTTTAAATAAATCGTTCGATAAATCGACGGGACAGCCGTGCGCCAGCAAAAGGGACATAGGTCCTACCTCGTCAAGGCCTGGCGGGCGACTGAATCCACGTGCGCAAGCCGTTTTCTTATATAATAATTTATTATTAAAAGGATTAAATTGTTTTGAAAAATTTAACCACAAATAATTGTTCTATATGTTATTAACTTTGCTTAGATATTTTTTTTGGAAGTAAAACTTTCATATTCTCCAAGTAAAATAAGAAAAACATAAAAAAATATTCGAATTAGGCTTCTGTTCGGATTTTTTTTTCATCGAGTGAAGTTTTTGATATCATGTTTTGAACCACAAATTATCTTAGTAAATATAGTCAACTATAATATCTATTTTTTTTGGCTTTAAAAAATCACTATTTCTTTGTTTACTATTGAATCAAAGTTATGTAAAATTGGGAAAATTGGGTCTACCTGCCCTTAATAGAATAGCGGAATAAGGGACCACCCAACTATTATCAATAGTGACGTAACTCCCATTTCGTAGTTTCACAGATGCCGTTCGACCTCCGTCTGCTGGTGCTCTTCTACGATAGAGTGGGTATCCGTTTTCACTGTGGACAGTGTCTTTGTGTAATTTGCGAGGAAATTTCTTTGTGCATTTTCCATCTTTCATGCAAGGGCACTGAGGATTTTCAGGTCCACATGGACCATGAATCATGTTTTTAACTATAATATCATGAAGTGTCTTGTCAGTGCTTGGATCGGGTATTTCTGCGCTGATAATATTATCAATTTGATCGGGTCTCAACTTGTCTTTTAACCACAATAATATGTGGACATGTGGTAGGCCACGCTTCTGCCACTCTATGGAATACATAAAGCAGATCACTTCTCCAAATATTCTGCCTTTGGAAATAACAGACATAAGTTTTTTAACTTTCAACCTAAAAACTCTTGCGACTACATCATGCCTATCAATCGCGCTTTGACCCGGCATTAATTCATTTACTATTTCCGGCCATGCTGGGTTGCAAGTAAACGTAACGAATAAGTCAGGGCGACCATATGTACGTACATAAGCAAACGCATCCTGAGTATATTCGTGTAAATACCTCGGACTATTTACAAATGAAGACGGTAAAATTATCATTCTACCAATATCATTTGGATTTAGATTAGCGTCATTCGCTACTGCGTCTTGAAGGTGGATATAATTTTCTGCTCTTAATTTAGTTTGATTTAATGTTATGTATCGTAATCGTTCACTTTCTACCTTAAGGCGCTACCGAGCAAACGATCCGTAATTCCAAAATAATTGCATTCGCTTGATCCCTTACTGCATCGTTATTACTTATCCTTCAGTTATGCAATTAATATGTAAGATATTTAAGGATTCACTCAATACATCGTACGCTTTAGAAACACGATTACTTTTAGTTTCCTCGATAGAAAAAAAATCCAAAGTAATCTCTAAAAAACAAAATAAACCCTAAGTACGGCGTAAATACTTCACGGAAGATCATCAGATTTTGAATAATAACAAAACTACATGTTTCCTATAACGTATACGTTTTACATTTTCGAAATGCGTCTTTGTTTGAATATTATGAAGGAAATACCTAAATTAGCGTGCGTGCCGCCCGTTCTAACCAGAGCCGCCACTCTTCCCCCCTATCCGCTTTAGTCCTGCTTCGGCTGTTGGACGGGGAGCTTGTGTCGCTTGTTGATTTTTGCGGCGCGCCATAGAAATATAATTTATTAAATTTCGACTTTCGGACCGCGATCGTAACAACAACAACGTGACGACTGTACTATTTTTGCAATAAATACATTGCTCTTTGACCACTACGTAAGTTTGTCGCTAAGTCACTGGACAAGCAATGTAAAAATCACACAACGATACTTCATTAGGCGGATACTTCGCGTAGTACAGCCGCTTCTTCTTGCGACTAGTTAGGGATGTGCGTGTGGAGATCCACTGACGTAGGCTGTCGACAATATCGACTGACGAATGAAATATTGCTATTTTAGTCAATTTTTTTTTAATTTGTCAAACGTTTTAACCCGGTTGGAATATCGATTTGTAATAATGTTTTTACGTATTTTGATTATTTTACAGCATAGAGAAACGCGTAACCTACTTTCGTAAAGTAAGTTAATTAAATTTGAGGTTAAATCGGTGGAGTGTTTTTGGCTTTGAATTATCGTATATTATGCCTAATCCTCGTGCTACTAACTACTGTTTCAATAGGCCATGACAGCCTAAATCAGTGGTCGGCAACCTTTTGGCAGGCAAGGGCCACAAGGTGGCAAAATAAACTAAAGGCGGGCCGCACTTGTGATATTAACTTTATAAGGCCAATATACCTACGTATCATACCCATAGAAAAAATGAAAAGCGCTTGTTGAGGTTGCACTTGTCGCGGGCTCAAAACTCACTGTTGCGCGTGCCCAAAAAGCACGCTGTCTCACCTGGCATCGTGCCCGACAGAATGAGCTCAGTGAGATGCAAGATAATTCATAGTAAAAGGTGCCTAAAAAAATACGAAAAGAACTTTGGAAAATCGAGTTTTATGAAAAAAACCAGCGCATAAATTAAGTACAAATCAAAGTTGCGTTAAAATTGGCAATAAAAAGCAAAACGAATCTTTGGTAGCTCGTAACTCTTTAAGGCGAATGCTTCAGGGTAGCCCGCAAAATTCAAATTTTCTTACGTTTTTTGCAATTTGCAGGCCAGTGCTAGGTTGTATGTTGATTAAAATATTATTCGCGGTTGTAAGACGTATGTAGTTACAGAATTATATTCATCAAAATCATCAATACAACCTTCAAAGTTCTTATAGGTGGAAAAATTACTTTTCCAAGGTCAAAATCATTCTTGCACCTTTATGAACTTGGAGGGTTGTATTGATGATTATAATTCTGTAACTACATACGTCTTACAGTCGCAAACAAACAATTTTAATCAACATACAACCTAGCACTGGCCTGCGAATTGCAAAAAACGTAAGAAAATTTAAAATTTCGCGGGTTACCCTGGAGCATCAGCCTTAATGGCTTTTTATTTTACTATTCTGTTTCCTGTTGTGCTGTTCTGTGTTGTGTGTGTGTAAAATTATTATTGAGACAAAACGATATCATGTATAACTTTGGAGTTTTTATTGTACAGTATCCAACAGTGGAGTAATTCCCTCCCGAAATTTCTATGGAAAAAATATCGGCTACCTTAAGGCTGGATTCCCACTATACGGTCGATTGTGGTTTGTTCATGCATTTATTTTATTTTGATAATTATAACTTATTTACAAAACTTTTACGGGCCGCAAGTGAGACGGCCGCGGGTTGCCGACCGCTGGCTTAAACCAACGTAACCGGATATTTTATTGTTTTAATTTACTTATTAATATATTTTTTAGCTACATATTGTTTATTTTTATTATAATATTATTTTCCGGACATTATTTTTTATCTAATTATTTTCAGGATCCCAAAAAAATAATTGTACAATTATAAATGGAAGATTCGATATCTTTCCGATTTAGTCAATCACTAGCGTACAGTGCTTTTGCGGGTGTGCCTTACGCACACATACGTGGAGCACATAGAATACCTAAAATCTATTAGCGCCAGAAGCTCGGCCCGCTCTTAACGTACATATCAACATAAAACTGATTGGCCAGTTGCCTGCATCGTGATATAATATTAAAATCATTTTCTCTAATCATGATATGAAAGGCATAAAAGTCCATACATGATACCTTTTTGTTAGGCAAGGGCAGGCCAGTTACAGGATCGACTTGTGGAATTTGAAAGTGATACCCTTCTTGCCCTTTGCTAAATATTAGCGGATATTGTAACGCATCGTAAAATTTATGTGTATCCGGCACCCTAGTTAGTGTGTTATCACGGGCATGTAAAACTATATCACGGGAAGCAAACTGTTCACCACAAACCATGGCTGCGACTTCATTTATTAAAGGTGCATTATATCGTCTTTCGTGTTCCCCACTTGGTGTACGATCTGGGTGAATCACCAACTTATAATCATCTCCCGGCATTCTTTCTAAGGCTGTTGTGAAAGTGTTTATTAGGCGGTTATGTTCATGCAACATTCTCTGAATCTTTAAGACAATATCCTTTTCTACTAATTGAATGTTTTGACACCTGCGGTCAACCTCGTCGTTTTCATTTCCCATAAAATAAATCTGTAAAAATTTTGGTTGCTCATTATTTGTAGGAAGCAAAGAACCAATCCTATGATAGATTTGACCTTGGATTGTAAAAGTAGATGAAAACCCAGGCATAACCACCTCATTTTCTACACCAAATGACGTCATTTGAAAGCATGAATTATATTTCCTTATTTTGATTAAAAAACGCCGCGATTCGTTGTTATCACCTAAAAGTAAAGACTTCAATGGTTCCTCTGGTTCTCCAAGTATTGGAATTGAAACCTTGCCACCAGAACAACACATACCCGGAGTTTCTTCTTTCCACTTGAGTGCTTCACAATGTATACATTTTTTATCCATTCCACCTATGAGAAGTAATCGATGGTTATTATACTCAATCGATGGGTCATAATCAAAAGCAGCATTGTGGAATGCTCCCCATGTATACATTGTAAACGCATTTCTCCTTTCTGACTGCCGTTCAGCATTTAACACACGTCGTCTTTGGGATTCTTCTGGCATCTCTGCAGCTATCAATGATGCGTGTCGCTCAGCATCTAAAATCTGCCGGGCCTGAGTCTGTTCATAGGTCTCGGCAGCTCTTTGCGTTGCGTGTCGCTCAGCATCTATAATCTGCCGGGCCTGAGTCTGTTCATAGGTTTCGGCAGCTCTTTGCGTTGCGTGTCGCTCAGCATCTAAAATCTGCCGGGCCTGAGTCTGTTCATAGGTCTCGGCAGCTCTTTGCGTTGCGTGTCGCTCAGCATCTAAAATCTGCCGGGCCTGAGTTTGTTCATAGGTCTCGGCAGCTCTTTGCGTTGCGTGTCGCTCAGCATCTAAAATCTGCCGGGCCTGAGTCTGCTCCTCAGATTCTTGGGATCTAGCTACTTGCGCAGTTCGAGCTCTTTTAGAGCTACGCGCTAAATTAGATTTACGCTTGCGAGGCATATTACTTAACCAGTTACCTACCTAAAGTAATAAAAACAGGTAAGTACTTATGCAAAAAAAAATTCTTTAGCTGACAAAAAAATTTAGTTAAAGGTACTGAGTACGAAACTATACTTAAGGTAGGTACTTATACACATGAAATAAAACAAAAACAAAACGAATTGCTAAACTAAAACTAAATGTTAAAAAAATATACTATCCACATGGAATAAAAACAAAATGAATCGATAAAATTATATGCGAAACTACTGGAACTATTTTATTCACAAAACAACATTACTTACCTATTAATACTCAATAAAAACTATGCTGACCTTCTTAGGTACCGTAACTACTTACTAAATGTGAAAAAACTTAAAAAAACCTGCCTACTAATCTACTACAATTTTATACCTATCCTAAAAAATGAATTAAAGTATTTATTTTACCTATTAACTATAATTCTACCTACACTACTAACTTATGCTAAACTAATAATAACAACCAAAACAACTAAGTAAATAACACAAAATGCTTATCCAAGAAACCCTAAACACCAATGAAAACGTAAAGAAAGCGAATACGTTGCAGCTCAAAATTGTAGATATCGCATGCGTCCGCCAACGACGTCTGCCCTCACGTGTCTGCCCGTTCGGGTAAGCATACTTTGTGATCTACACTCCTCCCACCGAGCCATCCGCGTCCCCCGCACGTCTTTGCCGCCGCGCCGCGCAGCGCGCCCGCGCCCGCCAGCCCCGCCACACCACACCATGCATCGTCACACTCACACATTCATAGTGTATAGGCCGATGGGCCTGATGGACATGTCAGGCAGAAAGTATTCTAAAAGCTGGCTAGGAGTATTTGAATTATGCGATACATAACTGCACCCCGCGTTTTCACCCGCATAATTCCGGGATCGGGATCGGGATAAAAAGTAAAGATGTCCTTTCCCAAGGTTCCATCTATCTCTATACCAAAATTCATTTAGTAGGGATATACGATACACAACTGCACTCTGCGTTTCCACCCGTATAATTCCGGGATCGGGATCGGGATCTGGATAAAAAGTACCCTATGTCCTTTCCCAAGGTTCCATCTATCTCTATACCAAAATTCATCAAAATCGGTTCAGCGGTTTAGGCGTGAAAAGGTAACAGACAGACAGACAGAGTTACTTTCGCATTTATAATATTTTAGTAGGGATATACGATACACAACTGCACTCTGCGTTTCCACCCGTATAATTCCGGGATCGGGATCGGGATCTGGATAAAAAGTACCCTATGTCCTTTCCCAAGGTTCCATCTATCTCTATACCAAAATTCATCAAAATCGGTTCAGCGGTTTAGGCGTGAAAAGGTAACAGACAGACAGACAGACAGACAGAGTTACTTTCGCATTTATAATATTATATATAATATATATATATATAGTAGGGAAGTAGGGATAGTAGGGATCATAAACTCACAACTCTTTCCCATGGGGCTAGGAGTAGGCAGAATCTATTAGAACGCTATCTGCTATGATCCTTACATAGATACTCTTAGATGTTGATTCTGTTGTGCACTAACTAAACTTAATTTAGGCTAAGTATTGCTATCTTTTACTCAAAGGCAGTGCGAGAAAAGGACGGATATGGCTGCGGTTCCACTGAAGCGGAGCGGAGCGCGATTCACCAATCACATGGCAGGAGTGGAGAAAAGATGTAGATTTCAAGCCATGTGATTGGTGATTCGCGCTCCGCTCCGCTTCAGTGGAACCGCAGCCTATAACTATGAACTAAGTTAGATATGTCAAACTAGTTTATGCCTTACGCTTCACAGTGTTTTTAGTCTACGTATTTTTACGTGCACTCTTCATTTGTATGGAAATATTAATTCAAATTAAATTTGCCAGCTCTACATTACGTCCGTCTTCGTCGTTCTCGTTTTATTAGAGAGAAAAAGATAGCATCATCATCATCATCTGCCTAGCCTTTTCCCAACTATGTTGGGGTTGGCTTCCAGTCTAACCGGATGCAGCTGAATACCAGTATTTTACATGGAGCGACTGCCTATCTGACCTCCACAACCCAGTTAGTACCGGGTAGTACGATACCCCTTGGTAAGACTGGTTGTCAGACTTTTTGGGCCTCTGAATACGATTGTCGAAGATCTACAAATGACAGCCGGGACCAACGGCTTAACGTGCTTTCCGAGGCACGGAGGAAACTCGGTATGTAATGGGTGGTCACCTAGGCAAGCACGGCTTAACCTAATGATCGACCCGAACGGCTGTTATTATTTAGCCACGAGTTACGAGAGAGAAAAAGATAGCAATCGCCTAAATTAAGTTTAGCTTGTGCACAACAGTATCAGCACCTTAATCATTGTAACATTAATTAATTTTAATAAGGGTTTTTTTAAACAAAATCTTAAAAAAAACGCGTATCCCATCCTCCATCCCCATCACATGCATCATACAGGTCACAATTTATAAACCAGAGCCCGATAGCAAAAAAGAGAAAAATCCGAAAGAATAATTTATCAGTAACGCGGCCGTTAATCAAAGGAATATTATCTTTTTCATACGTGCCGCTGTGGAAGTACTGAAAATGTAATTAATGCTTATTGGAGTCACGTACTGGGCAAAGTTCGATTAAATTCCACCCGAAGTTACTTGCTGTGTCACCAGTAGATAATACTTTTGAATCTGTAGCCATATTACACTTTATTTAAAGCTATCTGTTGCCCGCGACAAATGTGAAATTAGTACAAAAAAATATTACTTCTCTTTTTTAATCGCATTTTGTTCCCAATTTCAAGAGTTTTTTTTTGTACGGAACTTTAATGATTGTTCTAAAATAAAAGTACCTATCATCAGTTATCGGTCCAGCCGTTTTGGAGATCAGCTGGAATAAACAGGCTGACAAACATTAAAAAATATATTTTTGTTATATAAGTATCGTATAAGTTGTTATACTTAGCTGTTATTTAATTATAAACGGACACTATCAATTTTTGTTTATTTGCAAAGATGTGTCTTATATCTAGGCATAAAAGTAATTTTGCAGACACTAATAAAATTGACCTCCAAGGAGGTTTATTATAATACCTACGAAATTAGTTCCCAACTTAGATATTCTTAGAAGCCCAAAATTCGCTAGGTTCATTGATTAAATTACGAAATATTGTTTGATCAGGCTTATAGAGCCCCCCCCAAAGGTAAATTGAGTTTAGACTATCAAAACAAACAAACATCAAATAGCTATTTATTAATAATCAACTTGAGTTACTGAATTAATACTAACTTAACAATAAAAAAAACAGCCCTCTAGGATACAAATAGCGTAAGTTTCAGAATAAAATATTCATCTGTATATATTTTATAGTTCAGAAGAGGGTGTGAAGTCCCTCTCCGAAGCATGGGTTTTCCATTTGTAAATGGATTTCAGTATTAAAACAATCACTTAAGGGACTGTCTGAACATTTTGATTAATTTAAACGTTTTTCTGTAGTTGTTGTATTGGTAGACGAAAAAAATGTACATTCAGTCATTTGCAAAAAGCAAACGTATTCTAGGAAAAATATATTTGGTTACTGTTCTGTTGAATATTTGGGGCGAATTCGACCAATTTTTTTTTTACCTAGTTTAAGTCAGTACACCAAACTAGTAGGAGATACCTGTCTGCGTTCCTTCGAGTTGAGCACCAAGTATCTGGGGTCGAAGAAGATCTTGTGCAACTCCTTACATATCTTTAATTTGATTATGTTATTTGTCTATATAATATCGAACTGTGCCATTTTCATAGGGAATCCGGTAGGAATCTGGTTGTATAGATCCTTCGCCACTGAAAGTAAGTACACCAAACTAGTAGGACATACCTGTCTGCGTTCCTTCGAGTTGAGCATCAAATGTCTGGAGTTGAAGACGATCTTATGCAATTCCTTACATATATTTAATGTGATTATATTATTTATTAATTTATCACAAAATCCACAGCTCTTTACAATATCTAACTGTGCCATTTTCATAGGGAATCCGGTAGGAATCGGGTTGTATGGATCATTCGCCACTGCCTAGTAGATATAAGTTTTACCCTGTGATTGAAAATCGTCTGACAGTTTTTCGATGGAAAACTGTAAAAAAATGTCGCAGGATAAGACATTATGCTGAGCTGAGGGGCTGAGGCCTTTTTGGCATTATTAGTTTTATTTATTTTGTATAATTTTTAAGGTCTGTTTAAGACTTTCACGGTTTCTCACTACACTCAATGTACTTACGGGATAATATTCGTGATTTTCTTTATTTATGAGCTCCCGATATTTCGACGCTGTTGCAAGCATCATGATCGCGGGAAACTACACTACTACGGAGCTCATCAACATGGAAAACCACGGATATTATCCCGTAAGTACTTTGAGTGTAATTTTTAAGGTGTTTTTGTTCTTAATGCCAAATAAAAACAATTTTCTTTCTTTACATACTACGTATAAAAGTTTGATCGAATTCGACCCAATTGTTTTGTCAGCATATTATGAAAGTATTCGCATTTATATCTACCTCGCCTTGTTCAGCACGCTTCAGAAATATTTCAGGTACGAATAACTTTATGTCCCCAAATGTATTACATGGCAGTTATATCCAAGGCATAAAGGTCATAAGTGTAGCAATAATCGTAAAATATCAATGTTTATAGGCACCCCTGTGTGCGTGACGATTTAAATAAACCACGTTGGCTACAATTTTATTGCTGTTTTTGATGATATAATTACACATTACAATTTAATGTCACATACTTACGTTACGCTATTGTTATTAGTTACGGTTCAACGGGTGTTACTGGTATGTATGTGAAACTTATAGGTAGGTAAATAAGGCCTTAAATAAAGGATGTAAAACAACGTCAACGTCAACGTCATTGCGATCATTTTTTTTGTTCTACACCATACCTGGGAACCTTCTAGTTACGGAGATATTATGGGTCAAAGTTCCAACTTAATGACAAGTTTTTTTTTTTTAATTCAAGTTTTTAATGTAAGGTCTTTGCTTTAAACACCTCCACGACCCCCGTACTATTCAATCCATTCATCAGCACAATGTTTTGAGTGCGTTACATTGAGTTCTACCACAAAACATGATTTTTCACCCAAAAAAAAAGTCGTTTCCCAGCAATCATATTTGCGTATAGTACTTAGTTTGATGTACAGAATGCTTGGTTGACGGCTTCGTGATGAGGTGGTTTACACCCTGTATATCAACACACATAAAATACTAACAGTTTGTCGAAATATTTTAAGGGCTCTTTACCCGAAGGGGCAACGGGGCCCTATTACTAAGCCTCCCTGTCCGTCTGTCTGTCTGTCTGTATGTCAGCGGGCAGTATCTCATGATCCGTAATGGGTAGACAGTTGAAATTCTCACAGATGTATTTTTGTTGCCGCTATAACAACAAATAATAAAAATAATTTAAAAATTAAAGGGGCCCTGTACTACGATGTACGAAAACCTGCATGCCACTAACACTTGCTCGGTTTTATTTATGTTGGCATAGCCGAATTCTAAATCTATACTAATATTATAAAGAGGTAACATTTGTTTGTAAGTTTGTATGTTTGTAAGTTTGTATGTAGGGGGTAATCTCCGGAAGTAATGAACCAATTTTAAAAATTGTTTCACTGGTAGAAAGCTACATTATTCGTGAGTGCTATAGGCTATATTTTATTTCCGTACTCCCACGGGAACGGGAACTACGCGGGAGAACCGCGGGACGTCAGCTAGTCTACTCTAATTGCAATCCCTCAGTCATCATTCTTCCTCATTTTTTAATACTTTTCTTAAAGAGAGCTACACCCACATAGACAAAACCAAAAGTTTAGACTTCAAACAAATTCAATGATTCGTCACAATATTGGGATTATTTCGATCCAGTTTGACCCCGAGCAGCGAGACGGTTAAATCCCTGAAACATTAGGCTCGCTCTAATCCTACCTACTCCCTTTTGTACCCGATTGTGTAACAAAGAGTTGTGTGGGTCTGCACGATAAAGGGATTAAAATTTATAAAATTTATGGGGAGGGATTACGCGCGTCGGCGTGTGAGGGGTTGATCGTGTTCACATTAGAAATAGATTAGAGACTGAAACTAGAATAGTAATGGAATTAAATATTAAGGCCTTATATTTGACCTGAGGCACTGGGGTCAAATTAATTAATAATATCATCCCCAGAGCTCGTCTCTTGAGGGCCTATACTACCTCAAATGGCTTAGCATGATCCTCCGTTACGCCTAAAATACTGCAGCATTAATTTTGAAATAAATATAATATGGTAAAGTTGAGGATTAATGTTAGGTCTTATGTTTGGCGAAAACACGATTTCATAAAATTTTCTCGATAGAAAAAAAAAACCCAAAGTTACCTCCAAATCGAACAATAAACCGCTGGTATTCAAAAAGTACTTCAAATTAGATCATGAAAATTTTGCATACTAACTGAACTAACTATAAAGCAGTCTTATGTTTTTTGTTTTTTCCAAAAACGAAAATTTGATTTTATAAAGAATAAAAACCACTCATTTCGCACTATTCGGCCGCAGTGACTGACCTAACAACCGCTTTGTAGTGCAAGCTGATTAGAACTTTATTCTAACAGTATTACAAACGAAGTATGAACCACCACAAATAGAGTTGCTAATCTGAGGTAATATAGGCTCTTAAGTTTTGTTTGTTTGTAGCGTTAGTACATAAATAGACAGTAAATAGAATAGATAGTGGAGAGATTTCAGTGATCATTTTTCAGTAGGAAGTAAGCATTATAGATCGCCAGGAGCAAAAATAAAGCGTTTTGAATTTCAATATACTTACTAATTTAAATTCCATACTTCCCGTGCGTGACCCTAGGTCTGGCTTTTACCTTAGCCAAAGGCTTAGCGTTGCCATACGTGGTAACGCCGCCAGCCTCTTGGGGACATTATCAGTTGACAGCGTTGAGGAAGAATTTTTTTACGGCATTTTTTGTTAGGTTGTCTGTTTGTTTACCTTCAGCGTATTTTGACCTATTTCGGCCACATAATGCGAAGAGGAAATAGCAGCCTTCAAAAGCTGGTCATTGTTGGTAATACAGAAAACAAGCGCGAGGCCGGTCGCCAACACGATCGTCCGGCCAAGTAAAAAAGGCTATGTCCTCGAGCAAATTTCAGCAGGTGGTGATGGCAACTTTGGACCGGAGTAGATGGAGGCAGATTGTCCGTTTAAAGGGTTCCAGTGACCACGATCCTCAGTAATGAGCGGCCGATTGAAGAAGAAGTTAGGTTATTTTAATTTATAAATGAATAAAAAACTGTTACGATTTGGCTTAGTAATCATACCCATTTTATATTTATCACGATCTCACAAAGTGGAATTGTAAACAAGACTAACTAAATTTATTTACAAAATCAAATTATTCACCAAAATTGCTGTGATTTAGTATTCTCATACAAATTCCAACTGTAGAATAGAATAAAGTAATTCCATAAAGTTTAATGATTACATACATAACCCTGCCGCCGCAGTACTCGTAATAATAGTTAATTTCCTAACCCTAACCCTAGAAATCTAGGCGTTTCTATAATGTGGGCAGTTTGTAACAATCTCCGAAGTCTGGAATTAGGGTCACGTTTGTAAAACTAAGTTAGACTAGGCGTGGAATAATTTAGATTTCATGTTGTGTGTTTAGGTGGCCTCGAGAGATTTTAGTTTCTTTGGCTTAATCTGTGGAATGGACGTGAATTAAAATTTTAGTAGCGTTAGGTTGGGTACTTACAATTTAAGATTCCTACAAATTAAGATAGATTCAGAAATATTCTTTTAAATCATTTAAAACTAACCATGTGATAATGGTGTCGATTCTGTTGTGCACAAACTAAACTTAATTTAGGCTATTACTATCTTTTTCTATCTAATAAAACGAGAATGAGACGAACGTAATTTAGAGCTGTCAAATTTAGTTGGAACTAATATTTCTATACAAATGAAGGATGCACGTAAAAACATGTCGACTAAAAACACGGTAAAGCGCAAGGCATAAATTAGTTTGACATCTCTAACTTAGTTCATAGCTATAGCCGTCCTTTTCTCGCTCTGCCTTTTAGTAAAAGATAGCAATAGCCAAAATTAAGTTTAGTTTGTGCACAACAGAATCAACACCAATATCTAGCTATATTGTAGCTATAGGTATTCCTCTTTTCTGATTAATTTCGTTGCGGGATCCAAGACATTTAAATTGTTTCTCTGGGACTTCGTCGAGCTTCATTGTGGCGTCGTTTTTCTGGTGGTCGCCACTGTTGATTCTGGCTTTCAGGAGTTACAGTGGTTTGAGAATAGTGTAGCGGGCTTGTCTAGCAATAGGTCAAGCGTTATAAACCCCATTGTTACTACATGGGGTTTTATTACGCGTTGTGTTACACTACACACGTACTTCGTTAAGGCGGTACCCAGAGCAAAATTAGCAACTCTATTTGTGGTGGTTCAAACTTCGCTTGAAATACTGTTAGAATAAAGTTCTAATCAGCTTGCACTACGAATTGGTCGTTACGTCAGTCACTGCAGGCCGAATTGTGCGAAATTAATGGTTTTTATTCTTTATAAAATCAAACTTACGTCTTTTGGAAAAAATAAAACGACAATTATGTTCATTATTAAATTCCCTATCCATTAGTATAAGTAGCAAATCAAAATAATGGTTACTTTACGAGGAGTAGCATTTTATAAATCATTATTTCTCATTTCTATGGTTTCGTTGTGAGGGGATTTATTAAACATTAAACAACTTAAAAAAAAATATGAAACGACAATTTTGGAGTCAAGGATATGTAGTAATTTAATGTATTTTTTATTAGTTGGTATTTCTTTTGGATAAAGAGGAGTAGGCTCCGAAAAACTGCTCGCTCAAGGTCATTTGCTCGGGGAGCCACCTTAAATGAAAAGATTCCTCAATCCTGGAATATTGTTAAAAATAAATTATGCTGAAAAAAAAAATACGATTCGCTCGTTCATTAACAAAGCATTTTGATTATCTTTTTCAATGAGCTCCCGATATTTTGACGCTGTTAGAAGCATCATGTATCAGTATTCCCGCGATGATGATGCCTCCAACAGCGTCGAAATATCGGGAGCTCATAGAAAAAGGAAATCACGGATATTATCCCGTAAGTACTTTAAGTGTAGGTAAATAACCGTGAAAGTGTGACAGTGCATTTTGATTATGTATTCAAAATGGTTTGACTCGCTTAATTTCACAGAATACGTGTGTGGAAAGCAAAAAGATATCTAAGTAATAAGCTAGCTGTCACCTTTTCTGAAACTCGTATATGCCTTATTAATAGCTTGGTTCCTATCTTCTGTACCTGCCCACCTGCCTACCTTCAGAATATGTACGAATTAGCCTTCAGTACTGAAATGTCTAGTTAATTTGTGGGTTCAAACGTCGACCTCACGAAGTCTTTGATGCGGTTGCGTGCCTAAAAGGTGTCTCGAATTCCTAATTAGTTTAGTGCTGGGCTAATTTGCTTATGAATTCTGGATAGCTTGCACACTGACTTGTTTTACTTTGTTACTATAGCCCGCTTTATAGTTAGTTTAGTTAGTATACAAAGTTTCATGATCTAATTTGAAGTACGTTTTGAATACCAGCAGTTTATTGTTCGATTTGGAGGTAACTTTGGATTTTTTTTCTATCGAGAAAAGTTTATGGAATCGTATTTTCACCAAACATAGGACTTAACATCAATTCTCAACTTTGCCATATATTTATTTCTAAATTAATGCTGCAGTATTTTAGGCGTAACGTAGGATCATGCTAAGCCATTTGAGGTAGTATAGGCCCTTAAGGTAAAATAGAAATAAAAATTAAAAAAACCGGCCAAGTACGAGTCGGACTCGCGCACGAAGGGTTCCGTACCAATTATTATAAAAAAATCACGTTTGTTGTATGGGAGCCCCCCTTAAATATTAATTTTATTCTGTTTTTAGTATTTGTTGTTATAGCGGCAACAGAAATACATCATCTGTGAAAATTTCAACTGTCTAACTGTCACGGTTCATGAGATACAGCCTGGTGACGGACAGACGGACAGACAGCGAAGTCTTAGTAATAGGGTTCCGTTTTTACCCTTTGGGTACGGAACCCTAAAAACCGTCTCAATTTCATTTTAAACGGATTTTTTCAAAGATGCCCAATATCCATAGCTCATTTAACAATCTAAACGATCTACTATCACAAGCAATCAGTTCTGGTTTGTAATTAACTTTGATTTGGGTGCGAATACGAACAAAAAATATTTACCTGGTACCTTGGCGAAGAAAGAGAGACCCCCCCCAAAAATAAAATGGCATATGTTAGAGAAGGATGATTGTGCGAAAGAATTTAAAGAGCGAGTGGTGGATAAAATGATAGAGATGGGAGACATGAACAAGCGAAGTGTAAATGAATGTTGGAATGAGATGGCTGGTTATATTAGGAGTGTAGCAAAGCATGTTTTAGGAGAGACGACAGGAAGGGGTACGATAGATAGGGATACATGGTGGTGGTCAACAGAAATTCAGAATGTGTTGAAGGAAAAGAAGAGGAAATTCAAGGAATGGCAGAGTGTTCAAGTTGCAAGTGTTAGTCTGAAAGCTGAAAGGAAGAGTGAGTATGATGCTATTAAGAAAAAAGCGAAGAAAACTGTGGCCATAGCGAGAGCAAAAGCCCAGGATAAGCTTTATGACGCACTTGATAGTCCAGCAGGCCAAAAAGACCTATATCGGCTTGCGAGAGCTAGAGAAAGAAAGTCGAGGGATGTATGTCAGATAAAATGCGTAAAAGATGAAGGTGGAATGGTTCTGTCGGATGATGAGAAAATAAAGGATAGGTGGAAGGGGTACTTCGAAAGACTGATGAATGAAGAAAATGACTGGAATGGTGTGCTGGACAATAAACCAGTGAATGAGGGGCTAGTGAGAATGGTTAGTATGGATGAAGTGAGAGTAGCAGTAAATGGAATGAAGAATAGTAAAGCATTAGGACCTGACGGTATACCAGTTGAAGTTTGGAAGTTATTACGGGTGGATGGATGGACGTGGTTAGCTTTATTTTTCAATAAGTTGTTGCTGGAAGAAGCCATACCTGACGAATGGTGCAACAGTTTGCTGGTGCCCATCTTTAAAAACAAAGGTGATGTGCTGGAGTGCAATAACTATAGAGGAATAAAGCTAATGGCGCATAGTATGAAAGTTTGGGAGAAAGTTATTGAAAGACGACTGAGAGAAGAGAGCGAAATTTCACAAAATCAATTCGGTTTTATGCCTGGTCGAGGAACGACGGATGCTATTTTTGCCATCCGCCAGCTGTGCGAGAAATACAGAAGTGCGCACAAAAACTTGCACATGGTGTTCATCGACCTCGAAAAGGCATACGACCGGGTACCTCGTGAGGTTTTGTGGTGGGCCCTGAAAGAGAAAGGTATGCCTGGGAAGTATGTGCAGTTGATCCGAGCGATGTACAGTCGATGTAGTACCCAAGTCCGGTCTACAGCGGGCACTACCGGCAGCTTCAATGTGGCTGTCGGCTTGCACCAAGGGTCGGCTCTAAGCCCCTACCTCTTCCTGCTGATAATGGACGCACTTACGTCGGACATTCAGGAAGAGGCTCCCTGGTGTATGCTGTTTGCCGACGACATTGTGTTGGTTGCCGAGAGTGGCCTAGAGGTCCAGAACAGATTGGAGGTGTGGTGGCAAAGATTGGAGAATGTTGGCCTGAAATTAAGTAGGTCCAAAACAGAATACCTATTCTGTGATTTCGGCGGTCTCTCCAGTCCTACGCCCATAACTCTTGCCGGAACACCCATACCGATCTGTTCCGATTTCCGGTACCTCGGGTCGCTTGTCCAAGGCGATGGTGAAGTAGACCGTGACGTAACGCACCGGATCAACTCAGGATGGATGAAATGGCGACAGGTCACTGGAACAACTTGCGACCCACGGATGCCTCTCAAGTTAAAGGGGAAAATATACAAGTCCGTGATTAGACCTGTCGTACTGTATGGATCGGAATGTTGGGCTGTGAAGAAGATGGATGAAAAAAGATTGCATGTAGCGGAGATGAGAATGTTGAGGTGGATGTGTGGTGTGACAAGAATGGATAAAATAAGGAATGAGTACATTAGAGGAAGTTTGAAAGTTGCGCCAGTTACAGAAAAGTTAAAAGGGAATCGACTGTCTTGGTATGGGCATGTGATGAGGAGGGAAGAATCGCATGTGACTAAAAGAGTGATGAATATAAATGTGGATGGATGGAGAGCGAGAGGAAGGCCAAGGAAAAGATGGATGGATTGTGTGAGGAATGATATGAGGGAAAAAGGTGTAAATGATTGCGTGACGGTTGACAGAGGAGAATGGAAGAAGAAAACGTGTTGCGCCGACCCCAAGTAACATGGGATAAGGGCAGGAAGATGATGACCTTGGCAGATTAATAGGAACCATTTTTTGTAAGAAATAATGGACGTAGGCGAGAAACAAAATGAGAATATTATTATTTTTATACTGATCACGTAGAATAATACTTTATAGGATTTAATCAGTGATAACTTGTTGAGAAGTTTTACTGGAGTTGGTAGCTAAGTAAAAGCATATTAGAAAAATGAATAAGTATACAAAAATATGCTATTTATTCGAATTAAAGTCTCGGAATGTTTTTCATATAGAAGTAGACGTATTTCTTTATTATTTTAATGTTTTCATGGTTGTGGTTAAGACATTTCGACACTCTAAATAAAAAAAAAACTAAACTTTATTAAAACACAAAAACTTCTTCACACAGACACACTCACTCACTTCGCAATACTCACTCACTTCGCAATACTCACTCACTTCGCAACACTCACTCACTTCACATCAATGCACCCACCGCTAACTTTGAAAGTAGTAAAATAATTACAAGAGATAGTCCCGCAGGATATTCTGAAATCAGACTAGCACAATGTCTACCTACCATAATACTCACCTACGAATAACATGACAAGTTCCCATAAACAAGACGTCACAAAAATAAATTCGAAGACAATTAACGTCTCAGAACTCATAACTTTCGTATAATTTTAACATTAGGTTTGATTTTAAGAAACCTTTGACAGACAAGAATAAAGATGGGTATCGGTTTTTTCTACACTGAACGCAACCTATCACATTAATGATTTCATAAAGTTTATCTACTATCACTAAAACGTATCTAAATTATCTTTATTACATCTACCTATTCAATAGTCCTGGAGTCCACCTGCATCACATCAAAGTCAATATGTTATTACATGTGCCTCTAAATTATCTTTTATTTTGTACCCAATAATTACAAAAGAATGTACGGCCGGACGCACCTCATGCTTTATGAAAAAGAAACATAAAATGAAGGTGCTAAGGTAAAAAATGAATTGTATTATTTGAATCAATTATAAGGCCATCTTCGTGCAGGGCAAACTGGTTCTGGAGCAGCCTCGCGATGGATTGAACTAGCTACTGCTTCTGGACTACTTTTTTGGATGAAATATTTTCATTAATTATTCGGTTACTACGTCTCTGTGACTGTTTGATTAAAAAGTTTTCTTTTAGATCTTTATCTTTTGGATTAGTTATTTTTTAACTTTCTAGCCGTTTAGGTTAAGATGATAGATAAGTTTCATTAAAAGTAATCAGAGTTTTGTTTAATTTATATTTTAGTCTGAAACAAACTTAAAACTCAAATTTAAATAGAAACACGAATTTTAAAAGTGAAGATACTTTCCACAGTAGATAAGAAAATGTAAGAACATACACTTTATTTTTAAGTAATTCTTAAAACTTAAAATTAAAACCTTTTTTCCTTATCTACATTTACCTACATTGCTTTTATTAACAGCCTTTAGCACCCTCTAATATACTAGACCTTAAAAATACTTCGCATTGATAATTCAATCTAAGTTTGTGTTTAACGCAAATGAATTTCAAAGCGCAACCATACTACACTTTTTGGCGTCGGCCAAAGTTTCGCATTACCACGAGTCTTGTGCTCGTAAAGCTGTGGGTCTGCCGTCGAACAATTTATTTGGCGTTAGACCTCCAGACTTTTTATGGGGATCGGCCCCGGGGCGAGAACAACCCTTTTCGCAATAACGAACTTGTGCATTGAGGAATCGGAGGGCGAGCGAAATATTTCTCCATCAAAGGCTCATGGTGTTTGCAAATAAAGAAGTGAATAGTTGAGGTTATCTCCCTCTTTCACTAAAGTTTTCATCAACTTTTTCTTTACACCCTTCGGTTTATGGTTCGTTGAATTTATCCTTATAAACATATGCGGTGAATTCACTACCGCTTATTTGCATCGCGTTGCACAGCGACGGCGCTCAATCATTTTATTTTGATATCAAATACTTCGATCTCGATTTTAAAGCGGATATTATTAGTACTACCATATTACGTCCAATACAATTTTCCGGCACGCGAGTTCACATAATTTGCCACGGTCACCTTTCAATTATTGACTCTACTGTGCCTTTGTATTTTGCTACTAAATTGAGGTACCTTGATATTCGACCACTTTGCGGTCCACATTGGCTTTGATTCACCAATATTGTGACAATGTCCACCAAATCAGTTTCATTTCGTAATATAATATCATTGATCATTTAATCATCATTTTCTAGTGAAGTGTATAGCTGGATCTCGGATTCAGCGACCACATATTGGATTTAACTGAGCAATTCTAAAGTCATTACCTCGTCATTACCAATTGCTACTATCGCCCACGAACACCGTTAAGCAATTCAGATTACTATTTATAAATTGAAGAGTACATTCGCGTGTGAAGATAAAATCACGGTTTTTACCTCTGTGATTGTTTGGAATTAAATTGGTGTGATTTTGTTGTTTTTCACTTCTTGCTTGTCGTCGCGAATTATGTTTTTTATCCCTTCAACTTTATCTTCTTATTCTTTCGTAAAATTATCTTCATCTGCTAAATAGTTTTCAAGATTGCTTTTATGATGATTCGCACAGATTTATTTTAAATTAAATTCAATTTAATTAATTTCTAAGGAACTTTCTAGCTTGTAATTCTTAAGTGTCCTATAATAGACATTTGAGTACCCACTCAAACCCTTCTGTAATTGTTACCAACGCTAACACTACTCAATATCAATTTGTCAGCACAAATAAATAACAAAACTCTTTTATTTTCTTCAAAGAAAGTCCAGGTAAGTCCCCTGGAAAACGATACAGTTTCGCGTAAAATTTTCCCGTAGTTTATTTATAGACTATACGCGTTTTTAGCATCGATCCCTTTACTCCTTGGTGAGTCCTTGCACGGTTCCTTTCCTTTCGAGGGTAAACTTTAGATGTAGATTCTATTCCTGTTTATTTACTTGTGCTTATACTAAATTTATCACTATTCAGTCATTGAATTTCAAGGCCTACAAACGATTCTGGTTTCATCTGTTAATAATTAACAAAGTTCGCGAAAACGCTATCCGAGTTTAGGTCTCTAAAATGGATTCAGTAACTTCGCAAAGGTCAGTGGTTAATATTGTAGTAGATAGAACTTCTCTAGTTCAAATTTATGTGGAAATGGTCACGTCAGCCCCATGTCGGTAGGCTCCATCCAATCACAACCGAGGCATACCTCAAAAGAGACGAACCTTCACAGAAAGTTTGTTGAAGCGTGCTGAATAATAATATTCTACGTATTTGGTGATACCAATAGTTCGAATATTATTTTAGTACTTAGTTTTAGTTTGATTTATTCATAGTTAGTTGTCTAATATGGGCCCCGCTGTAACGTGAAACGTTATATCATCACTTTTATTGTTAACATCGGCCTCGCTAGAGTCTAAAACAAATTGATTTGCATCGTCACGTCTATTTCTTTTTATACTTTACTATTCAACCGAATCTTTGTTTTTTCATCCCTTTTCCCATTTCACCGTTTCGCTGTTCTCTTGACAGCAAAAGTACTTGATCCTTTTGTCCTATTTCCGTTAACATTGTATGTATTGAAACACTCACGGTCGCTGGGCGCCGCGACGCTCCATCCCATCAGAGCTCCAACTAACAACACAGTAACCGAGAGTAAAGCCATTTCTGCACTACTTACAGTAATTTAGTCAAACAGGTTTATATAGGGGTGACCGTGGACGCCCACGGTCCATCATTAGCTTCATCACGACCTTGGCAATTGAATAATCGTATCAATGGTCCATTGAAATCTGTCACATTGTTGTACCGGTGCATGTTGGTCTAGCGAGTCTTTTGTTTCAGCAATTGTTGTGGTCTGATCATCATTACCATCAGTATTATCTGCGTTCCTGGAAAACACTGTTTTTGATTTTCTGTCAAGTATTTTATGCACCAGTTGACCTTGATAAGATTCAAGGTCAGTTGCTGATGTGGTTTTATTTTTATCGTTGTCTTTTGCATTATTTGAATGCTTTTCAGTTGCTTTCTTGTTTAAAATTGTCTTCTTTGAATTGGTGTTTGTGTTAAGATAGTATTTTTATATACATTTTATTTTATTATATACATGGGAAAGTTTGTAAGGATGGATGGATGGATGTTTGTTACTCTTTCAAGCAAAAACTACTGAACGTATTTGGATGTAATTTGGCACACAGATATTTTGTAAACTGGATTAACATACAGTATACTCTTTATACCGGTATGGTAGTAAGATCCCGTGGGACAATTACCGAGATCGACGTGGGCGAAGCCGCGGGTAGAAGCTAGTCTTTTATAACTATGTCGTTGTAGACTCAATCTGTGTATATTTCTGGACAACCCTCTATAACGTAGAAATAGTAAAAAGATACTAATAAATCACGTCTTATGTGCGTCCAGAAAAGGATGTAGCACTCTAAAACGTAATCATTGAAATTGGTATCTTCTCGTAGTGTCAACGTCCTCGTTAAAATATTCAATTCATTGAATAATCTGCTTTATTGCGTCACATTCAAATGTTTAATTTTAGAAGTTCAAGGCAATCTTTACTATTCTTTATTTAACGTTTTCAGTGATGTTTTTGTTATTTTTCGTACTTACCTGAATGTTCGCCTTGTTATTCGAAACTAAGTAACGGATTTTGATCCAGTTTCGACTTTCAGTTAGATCATTTATTTCGAAAAGTTTTAGTGGATTAAACTTACAAGAAATGTTGCCGTGTCAAGTTGTAAATACCGTATAAAGTCGAGAGTCGCTGGTTTACATCAGATTATGGCTTAGTTTTTCATCTACCTGCCTAAGTTTTGTATCCTACAAAAACATACCTTTTTTTTCGGATGGGAAATCATCAAATGACTCCTCCCGCTCCCGCTCTGGGCGGAGCAGGAGGGAGTGTCAGACTTTTACTGACTAAAACCCATCCATGTTCCTTCATCGCCCTTTGTGTTCCGGGGCCACGGTATCTCTTTCGAACAGTCCCGCAACCCCGGCAGGCATCGGTCCTTGCGGACCCCTTTCTTTTTGCTGACTGTCTTTGAGGCGCGCGTGGAACACGAACGCCCGTCGAGACGGCCTGTCGTCATGAGACGGACGGACGGCGAGCTAGCCCATAGCCCACCGTCCACAGGCCCACAAAAACATACCTGCCATATTATTGTTGATCAGAATATGTAATTAATTAAATTACCGCATTGTTAGTCCTAACTTCATTCATTTGTTTTGTTATTCATAATGATCAAAGTTTTGCTTAGCGTTCAACAGTTTGTTACCGTGTTTAGTGACGGCCGGTTTGCGTAAATCGATACAAATGCGTTGCCAACCGTCTTTCGTAGGGGATGTTACCCCTAAGTGCATGCCACCCTAACTACACACTGGTTACAAGCGCTTTTTGTGATGCAAAGCGCTTTACAGCCGCTTTTTTATTCAATAAATTATTCTTGTATTCATGTCATGTGTTGTGTTGTTAACTTTTTGCTTGAATGGTATAAAGATCTTTTGATATTCTATTGAATAAAGACTTATAGAAATAATAAGAGGATACACGCGTTGATGAAATCTGAAACCATGGAAACTAATCGATACTTATAGACAATGGGTTCTCTTTAAACAAGGAAGAATACCTACTCGATATATATAAAGACCTCTTTATTCGTGAATAACAACCTTTCATAGAGATGAAATAATGGAAATTAAGCAACAAAATAAATTCTGAGTTTCTTTGTTAACACTTCAAGCACAAACAGTTTAGTAGTACGTGATTAAGCTTAGATATATACAGGGTTAGTTTACAATTACCGCCCTAATTTGCAGACATGGTTTAGAATCGATAATATTTTCTAAGTATATAATTAAAAAAAAAAAAAAAAAACATTTTTTTTTAAATAAAATTTAATTCCTGTCGACCACTAAAAAGCAAAAGTGTGGATATTACAACAGCACAATTCAGTTCAACAGCCTAGATAGGTAGCAGTTAGCACACACATACATTTGGCGGTGCATGCACGCACACAAGTGCATTGATTCCCACTAGGTTTATGATTTAGGAAATTTTTAGGACACTTTCAAATGAATGCTATTATTTTATTTTATATTTTTCGACAATAATATTTCAAAATGTACTTTTGGTTTGATATCTAGATCTTAATTTTAAATGTTGGCTGGTCATTAATAACTAACCCTGTATATCTCTCTCTATCTTGAACTTGTGATTAGACAGTGACAAAAAACACGTGCTAAATGCTAATAGTGTTAAGTTATGTTAGCAAAGGACACAACTCTAACGATAATGTATTCATAATCCTAATGTACTTAAAATAACTTAGCGCCATATTAAAATATTCCCGCGAAAACGCTTCAAGCTTATCTTTAGCGACATAACCACTTACAAAGTGCTAAGGTGGATATAAAATAGTGTGAAATACAACACTTGTGCAGAGCCTCCACTTGCATTGTAAAGCCATTTACTTATTGCCTTTCCGTTAAAGTAAACTTACATCTAAGTATTTAGCTTGCAGTGTTTCTGTTAAGCGATGCTATAAATTGTATTAAAGCACTTGTGTTTAATGATTTTTTTCCTTAGTAGAAGACTAGCTCTTGCCCGTGACCTTCGTCCGCGTGGAGTTATTATTAAAATATTATATTCCCTATTTGAATCGAACTTTGTTAATAATTTCAAGGGTTTTAAATTTTTGCACGGAACCCTAATCCTTTTTTAGGGTTCCGTACCCAAAGGGTAAAAACGGAACCCTATTACTAAGACTTCGCTGTCTGTCCGTCTGTCCGTCTGTCTTTCACCAGGCTGTATCTCATGAACCGTGACAGCTAGACAGTTGAAATTTTCACAGATGATGTATTTCTGTTGCCGCTATAACAACAATATAAATATATAATAAAAATAAAGATTAATTAAAAATGAAAGGGGGCTCCCCTACTACGATGGTACAGACCCCTTCTATCGCAAGTCCGACTTGCAGTTAGCCGGTTTTTTCAAAAATAAAAGTAGCTTATAACATTAGCTAAAAGTCCCGTCGAAATCGGTCCAGCCGTTTCGTAGATTAGCCGGAACAAACACTAGACACACACACACACACTAGACACACACACACACACACACTAGACACACACACACACACACACACACTAGACACACACACACACACACACTAGACGCGTGACACTAGATTTACTTATATATTTTTTAAATGTTTCGTTTTTTATTAAAAGTACAGTATAAGTATATTAATATCATATGCAATTATGCAATCAGTGAAAAGCTGTTATTTTAACATTAAAAACGGACACTTCAATTTGATTTATTTGTATAGATGGAAAATAACTTAGAGTTACTAGTCAAAATAGGAGATTATAAATCAGAGAGGTCTTTATCGAAAGTTTCGTTCAATGACTTGCGAATTTTAAGATGTCCGCCATCAAAGTTGTTCTTCCAATTTACTTAAGGTAATATATTTTTGTTTTCTCCCCAGAATACTTTCTGCAGTTAGGCGTAAACTTGCCTCATAATTCTGTCGTACTCCGGAAACTCTTTACAAGTTAAACTGGATGTTTTCACTGGAGTTCCCGAAGAGTTTTTGTACGTTTTACGACTGAGCATCCGGGCGATAGCCATGACTCACTGAATGATGTAGGATCTTGTCATAGCGGCAAACATGCCCTACCAATGGAGTCAGGAAGTATTTGGGATAAAACCTTTTCGAATGCAGAGGTTTAGCTCAGTTTTTCTTTAGAACCGAGTAATCTAATATGGCCGTGTGGTATCCGGCAGAGTAGAATAGAACCAACCCATTACACTCACGGGTGTCGTATAAGGCGACTAATGTCTGAGGCAGAACACCTTGCGCCTCCGTAGACCTGAGAATGGGCAGCAGCGTTTTTATGTTAGTTTTTCATCACTGCGATGTCCAATCCGCCTGCCAAGCGAGGAGATTACGGCAAATTCCTCCCATCATGGGAGAGGCTTATGTCCAGCTGTGGACGTTATGGGCTGTTGTAGTAGTAATCTAATAGGATTTTTCGAACTTACTCGCATTATTCGGATTTAAATAAAACGATGATGAAGATGATGATGCCATCTAGCCGATTTCGGCCACAGAGACTGCTTTCGATGACTTTTTAGGGTAGTTGTCGAGAGCATTGGTGCGCTGCTCTTTCATGTGCTCTCAAGTGGCTAGCATATCCAAATGCTAAAAAACTGCGAGCACAAACCGGACATGTCTTTCGGATTTACTTAGTAGCGCATGAGTTTAAACATAAGACACGGCTTTAAAACCAGACATCTTAACAAAAATGAGAAGTCTCTTATAAGTCACCGGGTTCACGGTAATTAAAACACCAAAAACATAAATCTCAACGCCTACCAACTTTTCAAAGGCCAAGAAAAAAAAAATACTCCACACAAACGGGGTACAAAAGTGCCCCGGGGCGTTAATTTGCCCCAATGCACCCCAGCTGAGCATAGCGCTAATCTCATTAGCAGTCCCGCGAGTGCATTCGCTCAAATGGACCCCCTACGTCTGACGATTTGACAAAAGACATCCGGAACATCTAGTTTGACGGCTCTGCCGACTGAGCTGGTATGAACCTGTCTAAATACGATTATAGGGTGAAAGTCGGTGGGCAAATGAGTCTTAATTTAACTGAAGTGAACCCGTGATCATGTTGGCGGAAATGCGTTTGACAAAAATCATTAGGATGTCTGGGTTGACGGCTTTACCTCCCTTTGTAAATTATGACGCTATAGTAACGCCCTATAAATTGACTCCGGACCCAGGTTGGTCGCAGAAAGGAAAACCTGCTCTTGTGGAGATTCAAAAATTACTCTGCCCTGGAGTATAAATGTGGTGCTGTTCCACAAACGATGCCTTTGTAAATTATGACGCAATAGTAACACCTTATAAATAGACTCCGGACACAGGTTGGTCGCAGCAAGGAAAACCTGCTCTTGTGAAGATTCATTAATTACTCTGCCCTGGAATATAAATGTGGTGCTGTTCCACAAACGATGCCTTTGTAAATTATGACGCAATAGTAACACCTTATAAATAGACTCCGGACCCAGGTTGGTCGCAGCAAGGAAAACCTGCTCAAGTGGAGATTCATAAATTACTCTGCCCTGGAGTATAAATGTGGTGCTGTTCCACAAACGATGGGGCAATTAAGATCGTGTCCTGCGTGTCCTGTTATTTGTTCACTACATGATCTGGTGGATGCTACCGAAAGCGCCAAACTAGTAGCTCAGTTATGGACCGACACAATTTACTACTACAACAGCCCATTACGTCCACTGCTGGACATAAGCCACTCCCATGATGGGAGGAATTTGCCGTAATCTCCACGCTTGGCAGGCGGATTGGAGATCGCAGTGATGAAAGACTAACAGAAAACGCTGCTGCCCATTCTCTGGTCTACGGAGGCGCAAGGTGTTCTGCCTCAGACATTAGTCGCACGGCCAATACACAATTTTGATTGCCAGAATAACACCTTTGCAGCCTGAAACTGCACTGCCAGCATATTGTTTTTGATCCTTGAAAAGAAATCTCGTACTTCCAAACACAATTTAGTCGAGGGGTCGTGCTAACGTTAGAATAAGTTGTTGTTTAAACTGAAGTTGCGAACTCAATTCCAAGTTCGCAGTCGCAAGTCGCAACTACGACTCATAAGATGTATGTTATGCTCTTATTCATTACATGGTGATGTAGAACAACTTTCTGCCACCATCAGACAGTTTGTCAGACTCTCTGTAAAACTTGTAAATTCGATTATTGAACGGCGGGTCTAAAATGGCCGCTATAGCAGATCCTACGCAGAAGCTTAGCATGAATCACGTTAAAAATTTTAAATTCTTAAAATGGACTTTATGTCAATAACAATAAAGTCCATTTTAACAATTTTAGACCCCCAGGAAGGGACTGCACTACTTCAGAATTTAAATGAGTTTGTCAACGGTTTTTTTTTTAACAAATCTGTAGATTGATATTCGGAAGTTGAGATTATCATTGCTTTCTTGATTTGATGGGACTATATTTGAATTTTACTCAAGATAATGGTTTTTGAGCGCGTTTTTTTAGCTTTAAAAGTAAATTATGTTTATTCGTGTTCTATTTTTCTCATTGAATTTTTGTTGCTTTGTTTCAGGTCTCCAACAAAATAATTCAAGAGTCAACACCAAATGTAAGTCCTTAACGTATTTCACATACAAATAAACGTAAATAAATCACAGTAAAGGATCAATGAATCAAATTGGAGTCCCACGCTGGGCGCCAATTGCTTCGCAATCAAATGTTACCCCGAATCTAAAATTAATGTGAGTACGATGCTGAATCATTTGTATTCAGAAAGCAATTAATCGTTAGTTTAGCATGTTTACGATACCAGCATAAAATAATGATCAAATAAAGGGGTACGTTTTCACGCCAATAAAGAATAAAGTTGAGTCAAAAGATTCTATCAGCAATAATATTAAATACTGGTCGTGGACGTCACGCGGTTTCACCCTCATAGTTCCCGTTCCCTTGGGAGTACGGGGATAAAATATAGCCTATGTTACTCAGAATAAATGTAGCTTTCTAATGCTGAAAGAATTTTTTAAATCGGCGCAGTAGTTTTTGAGTTTATTCATTACAAACATACAAAAATACAAATCTTTCTTTATAATATTAGTGTAGATGTATATTTTCTGAAAGTTAATTCAATTACCTAACATAATATCACGCTTGTAATCCCTGAAGGGTAAAGCAGAGGTGTACCTAATAGCACCCTCACATTTCGCTAGTTATGTTGAAGTCCCATGGAATGGGGGTGAGCCTATTGCCATCAAACGGCCACAAATCCAGACTCCGTGGTCGCTACTGAGAAATTCCTGATGGAAGAACCCAATAACAATTTGCCAGACCCGGGAATGGAACCTAGGATCTTATGCATGTCCTTATAACTATTAATTTTGTAATATTAAAAACAGCGAGATTTTTGGCAGTTCATCATCTGCCTAGCCTTTAGCCTTTTGCAGTTATCTAAATAAAATAAATAATTATCAATTCAACTTAAGTGGCAGTAGGCAGGGCATATTGCTCGCAGAACGGATGGCCGATGGGGTCGAAAAGTTCTGGAGTAGCGACCGCGAACTGGAAGACGTTGCGTTGGAAGACCTCCCACTAGGTGGACCGATGACCTGGTGAAGGTTGCGGGAATCCGCTGGATGCGAGTCGCACGGGACCGGTCAATGTGGCGACACTTGGGGGAGGCCTATGTCCAGCAGTGGACGTCTTTCGGCTGAAATGATGATAATGATGAAATAATTAACCTTTTGTTAAATTCTAAGAAAGTTCCTACCAAACGGACCCTTTTCTGTGCACACACGAGATACAGCATAGCAACATAGATACAAATCTAATACTTCCACCATACAGATAAAACCATACATATTAAAACATATTACCATGTATATTACTTTATTCGTTAGCCTTAGTCACTGCCCGGTGAGTCATTTACAATTATCGGGCAGCAGGGTCAACCCAGGGGTGATCCCACCCCCAATTCCAAATTAAAATTCCTATCGTGACGTTCAGACAATAGATGATCTACAATTTGAATTCATAATGAATATAATATGTAGATTTTATTAGTGTGTAAAAAATGTAATAAGATTCGATGTAACGATTTTGTTGGCATTTTGTGTTTTTATTAATGTGATCGTGCGTACGAGACGCGTGTTTGACAGTTTAATGTTTTGTTCTGTACTTCTATATCGTCTACGGTTGTAATTTAAATTTGCTTATGAAGGAAACTCTAGGCTATAATCGTCTCGACTATTCGTATTTACGTATGACTAAGAATATTTTACTTTTACAATAAAAAAGTTACAACCACGTTATTTTCTCCATTAACTTCAAGTTCCAGACATCACGTCATCTACATTACCAAGAAACACAAAATTCGTGGCCTCTAATCATTAAAAAAGTTACATTCTCGTAACTCCTTCCACATAAATATTTAATACTAATCTAGATCGAACTTCGTCTGGTTTAAACAAACGCATAAGTCACACGACATAGCGTGCGGGGGTGTCGTTGGGGGGTGCGGGGGGCAATATGGCGACTAATTGCAGCGATTCACAACTACCGCCCAACCGTAGAGACGCCGCTTGATTGATTATTATTGTCCGTAAGCGATATGGAAATCGCTTAAGCTTTTAGACTACGGAACCGCCATGATTGTTCCCCAAAATTATAATAATTTAGGGAGCTTGCTGCTAAATAACTATGAAGACAGCTATTATGTTTGGTAGAAAATGTTCGGCTTTTCAATTATGGTCGGTAATAGTTCGATCTATTAGGTCATGTATTCTGGGAAACCTGTCTCATAAACCAGAGTATCAATTATATTACCTGCCTACGTGTAAAGTCAGGGAATGTAATTGTTTATCAAAACTATACCCACTTAAATTATTGTCCGTATATTTAAATAATAACTGTCCGTCTCGACAGGTTGTGCGATGTGGCTGAAACTCCGCAAATAGGGTAGATGACAAAAAAAATCTAATTAGTCCGTTACATAGATTTCCAAAAAAGATTGGAAACATATTTTTTCTTTTTTCACGTAAACAAAAAATTAAAACGATACAGTGTGCCGAAAACTCGTGTGACGTAACATTTGAGTACTTTTTTACTTAAATGTGAGTCTCAAGCTCCCAGTCATGGTCTTTGACACGTTTTATCTTCGTCAACTTTTATTAATTTGATAAAACAAAAAGCACTTACTTATCCAATATTTTTCGATAATCTAACTGACGGACTAAACAGCATCATATATTTCTAGGCAGTCATCATCTGTAAATTTGACAGAATGAGAAACTTCGATATAACCTAACGAACTCCTTTTTGTGGATAACATTTAATAACCACCATTATTTCCAATTACGTTTTCATTCTAAACAATAACAATTTTCAATATCGGTGGTCCCAATCATACTTAAAATTAAGAACATAGGGCAATAATCGTCACGATTTTTCTAAGCTTCCAAGCGAATAAATCGAAGCAATTCTAAATCAGTGACGAAGCAACATCGGCCGGAGTGCAATGCTTTATCGTTTCAGACAGTCGGCGCCTTTGCTTAATGTGTTTCCGATTAAATCGTTTAGGCGTATGCTCCGTCACTTCCCATCAAGACTGCGGTGAAGGAACGAGGCTTCTTATAGAGTTGCGAATGTAGACGGAGACTTTTATTAAAGGGTGTCTCTGTATTCCGAAAATGTGTAGAGATCTAGAGCCTAGACAGTGACAATTCAACAGTATGATTATAGAAAGGTTCTAAACGTATGTAGGAACGGAATGTTATGATAGACGAGTGGAATGAAACGTAAAGATGAATGATAGATGTGATCATGTGAAGCATGTTGAATGAAAGAGATGAAAGTATGAAATAGTCTAGGAGTGAAGGAGAAAGCAAGTGAATGTTAAACAAGGTGAAAGGAGAGAGAAAGACGAAGGACGTTACCTACGAAGACGTGTTAAAATAAAATTCAAGTTAAATAAAGTAATCAGTGCTTTTATTTGGCTTACATCGAACAAATCCCACATGTATTGACATAAGCTACCCAAAAACCTATGTTATGGTGCATCCACGCCGCACGGTGAGGTCACATTCTCTAACAATGTTATCAATTATTGTTACCACGTGTTGACTGTTTTCAATAGCAACATTACTTAACAAATACTAACACAGCAACACACAAAAAGTAATTGCGATGTGGATGCACATTAATCCTATTGAAAATAACTTCAAAAGAGATTGGCAGTGTTCTAGGCCCTTTGGAATTTGTGACACAAAAAAAAATACCATAAAACATATTGAACTTTTTTTAATATTCAATAAATCATCATCATCCGCCTAGCCTTTTCATTGGGGTCGTCTTCCAGTCTTCTTAAATTTATATCAGGCAATAAAACAATGCCACGAATATAAAACCCTTACAGAATACTATAGAAAAAACGCGTGCTTGCAAAAAAAAGCCCAACTTTCCATTTCGCAAAAATCTTCCCTCAATGTTACCAACTCCCGAACTACTTATAAAGTAGCGAATAGATCAGCGGAGTATGTGGAGTCGCCGAGTGTATATCGCATGCCCGCATACCCGAGCAACGTGTCTCGCATGCTAACCGCCCATTGTCCTTGCCTCGGGAATCTGTTCGTTACTTACGTTCGAGCCGTATCGATATAACATGCCGTGAATTATGATTCACGTGTCAAGATCGATGCCTGGTGGAGGCTATAAAAATGTTGATTCTAATAAGGTAGAGAGCAGTCTTTTGAGCTATACTATTGTTATTTCGATGTTGGAACTGGCTAGCAGGATTGTACCTACATCATCAAAACTATTTTGCTGCCTTTTTCCTTTGGTTAGTCTTTTAGGTCCTGCTTCTGAGTAAAGGTCTCCGCTACTCCGGTCTTCTCTAAGTTTCGTCTTCTGCGGCCAATCCAGCGAAAATAGCGACTTGAAGTCGACACACCATTTCGTTTTCTTCCATACATCTCTACAAGCCGTCTTCATAGTAGTCAAGCTATAGTTGGTACCAGTTAAGATGAGAATAGCGGTCATTGACCCACCTACATTTGTTACACTTCTTAACTTTGAAAACCAAAAATAAGCCTGTTCAAGTCTGGAATCCGTGATCTTCAAAATTTTTTGTAATGAAAAACGATACATGGTTTATTTGTTTTGGTTCGTACGAAGAAATATTAGGGAAAGGGCAATGACCACTATTCTCATCTTAACTGGCACCAACTATAGCAATAATATGTATGTATATTTTCAAAAATATAGGAGAATATCAATTCAACTTACCGGTTTCCGGTAATTGCACTTAAAACACAATATTATGAATCCGTCGTCAGAATACCAGCGCTGTGACGTTTTTTTTTTAAATGTTACAGCATCATGCTGAGATAGAGGCCTTTTGGCCTCGTACAGGACCAATTTCATTTCATGTTTTTTTTTATTTTTCTCTTTGTTTATTTTTTTATTTTTACTATTTGTAAGTACTGTTAATTTAACCATTTTTATTTGTGTTTTGTCCTGTGCGGGCTAATAAATGCTTTTTCTTTCTTTTTCTTTCTTTCTATATGCAAGTAAACATGGTTCTTGAAAATGCTTTAATAGCGAGCTATCTTTACAACATACTAAACATCTTTACACCCAGTTGATTTAACAACACTCGTGAGAAAAAGCTAATAACCTGCTCTCTTAATCTTAAAATCCACACGAAATGAATCCGTTCTAACACTCCTATAAGCCTCAACTAATTACCCCAAACACTTTTGGCGAAAAGCCTTAAAGGTTGAAAGGCAAGAGAGTTTTAATAGGAGAGCAAATCCGCTTTAATCCGGATTATGCTCGGGAAAGGAAAAATCTCGGCAAGGAAGTGTGAGGTGGCCGAGACTTGGCGAGACTTCCCGAGACTCTTTAGAACTTATCGCGTGTGTGTTCCCAGCTTTAATTAGACGTCGGGCTAAGGCGTAGCTTCAATTTTGTCTTCGAAACTGTTTTTTTTTTCCGAAATACTAGAGCGGTCGACGAAGTTCGTTGTCGCGTGTTCATGTTTTGTTAAAGCATTGTTGACAGGTGACGAAATTGGTTGTGACATGATGTGTACTCGGTTTAAATAAACGAAAGGTGATAGTGTCATGTTTGTGACGATTCTTAGAATCGAGATGTGATAATTTGTGCTTTCGTACATCTGACACGTAAGAGCTTTCGTCATGACTGTTGAAGAATCATCTTAACCAGAACCATAGTAAATCAAATACGATTTGCCTGAACAGATATATAGGAACTGAGTAATGATATTATTGCTTAAGTAGGTAATTAATAAGGTGATTTTTGATAAATTAAACAATATCGAGCTTCTTCCGCGGCTTTGCCCCCGTGAATTTCGTACACTATTGAGATAAAAGTATCCTTTGAATATTCCTTTCAATATTATTTCGTTTCTTCAATATTATTTCGTTTCTTCAATATTATTTCGTTTCTTCAATATTATTTCGTTTCTTTTTTCTGTTTAGTTTTAAGTTTTTTTTTATTGTGTAGTTTTAAGTATTTTTTTTTATTCTTATTTTGATTTTGTTGTGTACACTTGCGGCTTAAGCCAAATAAATATGTTTTCTTTCTTTCTTTGACCTAACCTAGGTTATTGTCCGCTAAAAATGGAGATATTTGGAAGAGACTTACACCACAGCCTACCCTCAGCATTGGGTGACCAAGGGTTGAAGAAGATAGAGAGAGAGAGACACTATTGTCTATTAGTGTTCCACATGACCACATCCGAAGTAATATTTTTACAATCATTTCATGCGGAGGAGCAGCGATGGCCCAGTGATGGCGGCCCCGACTTACAAACAGTAAGCCGTGGGTTCGAACCCAGACAGGCGCATTACTTTGTGTAATTTATTTCATCACCACTGCTCTCAAAACGGTGAAGGAAAACATGCTGAGGAAACCGGCATGTCCTGGAACCAAAAAATTTGAAGACATGTGACATCTACCAATCCGCACTGGGCTTGCGTGGTGGATTATAGGCCATTCCCTCTCATTGAGAGGAGGCCTGTGTCCTAGCAGTGGTAGCATTAATAGGCTGATGATGATGGTGATGAATTTCATGCAGACGAAGGTTGCGGGGTATAGGTACTTTATAATATAGGAGTATTTGTATGCCTAACGGCTGAAGTAGGACCTACAACTCCATTAAGGGCCCATACTACCTCAAATGGCTTAGCATGATCCTCCGTTACGCCTAAAATACTTCAGCATTAATTTTGAAATAAATATATGGTAAAGTTGAGGATTAATTTTAGGTCTTATGTTTGGCGAAAACACGATTCCGTAAAATTTTCTCGATAGAAAAAAAATCCAAAGTTACCTCCAAATCGAACAATAAACCGCTGGTATTTAAAAAGCGCTTCTAATTAGATCATGAAACTTTGCATACTAACTGAACTAACTATAAAGCAGGTCTTATGTTTATTATTTTTTCCAAAAGACGAAAATTTGATTTTATAAAGAATAAAAACCACTCATTTCGCATTATTTGGCCTGCAGTGACTGACGTAACAAACACTTTGCAGTGCAAGCTGATTAGAACGTTATTCTAACAGTGTTTTAAACGAAGTTTGAACCACCACGAATAGAGTTCCTAGTTTCAGGTAGTATAGGCTCTTAATAAAAAACCAGACAGTCCAGCTTTACTGGCACATCTATACTAAACCATATAAACCACAACAGACGAATCATTACCTATGTGTGTTGAAGCGCGAGGTTTTCGCCAGCCAAAGTTGTGCCGAACTAGGTTTTAATGAATGGTCTGTTAAACGAATGCTCTACTCGAGCTGAGCATTTTATTTACGGCTAGTTGATCAGTTTTAATTTGATTTTTGGTAAAGCTAGTGGCTGAATTTGGCGAATGAAAAAGTTTATTGTTGGGTAGTACGTCTGGGCTTGGTGCAATGACTTTTATTATACTCAAACTCAAAATCAAAGCATTCATTTCAAATGTGAATGTCAAAACAAAACACAAAGCTACAGTCCCAGTCACAAGACATAATAACTTGAGAAAGTACTGTAGTTGCCCATTCCCTAGCGTAGATCTCTATGGATCTGGTCCCGGCTGTTATTTGTAGATTCTTTGACAATCGTTACAGGTAGTCAGTGGCCTAAAAACGTCTGACAAGCAGTCTTACCAAGGGGTATTATCGTAATATTATCAAGTACTAAGTGGGTTGTGGAGGTCAGATAGGCAGTCGCTCCATGTAAAGTGCTGGTATTCAGCCGCATCCGGTTAGACTGGAAGCCGACCCCAACATGGGAAAGGCAAGGCAAATGATGTTTCCCGTACAATGAGAGATCTACATAATCTACTTTTGTGCGGCTTTAATGGTTGTCGAGCATACGAATGAAGATGGACTGTATTCAGCAAAAACTCGAAACAAACATTAAGGACATAAAGTATCATAAAACCATCGCATTAAAACATTAAAATGACACTTTGAAACGTTCCGTTAGAAAAAAAGAAATTTCCGAAAGAATTTGACGAAAATCGAGTACAGTTACGCGCATAAACATTTTGTACAATTAGCCAACTACAAAAGTTAATTCTCATCGTCTACCGGTCTAACCGCTGAATACTAGTATTTTAATTACAACGATTGTCTATCTGAACTGCACAATCCAGTTACTGGGCAATAGGAAACCCCTTGTTATAGTTCGGTTTAAACGTAATGGCGGCTCGGAGGTTAGCTGCGAGTGACGGTCTGCGCAGGAATAACGCTTTAAACTTTATGGCGATTCGGAACATCTAATGTAAAGATGCGCAGACAACAATTTTAGGTATCAACGGGGCGCAGATGACGGATCGTTTTGTCTGCATTTTGCGCAAACTGTCACTTGCAGCTAACTTCCGAGCCGCCATTAAGTTTGAATCGAACTATATGACTGGTTGGGGCATCAATAACTATTTCCTCCTTAGTTTTTATTGATATTATAACGTAGGTATTACAAGGATATGATTTTGAAACCCATGCTTGTTTAAAACTGCCTCTGAATGCCTCGTTGGTCTAGTGGTTTGCGCGATTGCTGAGCATTAGGTCCTGGGTTCGATTCCCAGGTCTGGAAAAGTTTTATGGGGGTTTTGCATCAAGAATTTCTCAGTAGCAACCACGGAGTTTGGATTTGTGCCCGGTTGATGGCAATAGGCTCGTCCCCTATTACATGGGAGTTAAAAACATAACTGGTGAAATGTGGGTGTAGAGTGTACTATTAGGTACACCTCTGTCTAACCCTTCGGGAATTACAGGCGTGATGTTTTTACTATGTGTGCTATTATAAAACAGATCATAATTATCCCAAAGTTTCAATTGTTACTTCACTTGCTTAATGCAGCTCCAGTAGTCGCCTTAAGTATAAGGCGACTACTGGAGCTAAATTAGCAACTCTATTATACTACAAATTTTACTTACGGGATATCTTCCGTGATTATTTATCCCGTAAGTGACATTTGTAGTATAGTTATGAACCGTGAAAGCTTAAAACAGTGTTAGCAACTCTATTTGTGGTGGTTCAAACTTCGTTTGAAATACTGTTAGGATAAAGTTCTAATCAGCTTACACTACAAAGTGGTTGTTACGGTATATTTATCTCAATAGTTACGTCAGTCACTGCGGCCCGAATAGTGCGAAATTCGTGTTTTTTTGCGATTTACAAAAAACCTATTGATTGGACTAAAAAAATAAAACACTATTAAGCTAATATGTTGCTTGTAGAATTATTTGCCAAAATATCAGACTGATCGCATGTATTTCAGTATGGTTTTTACTCGTTAAAAGAAATTTTCAGAGATAAGTTCGTGATTCTTTTTATCGAATAAAATTAGTTGTATTTCAAAAGAGTATCGTACTAGCATATATTCTGAAGAATATCATATGTTTATTACAGTGAATCATATGCTTTTTTGCATTATAAAACTCGCGTTTAGCTCCTGTAGACCCCTTAATACATATTTATGACCGTGGCTGTACCTAAGTAAATGAACCGTTGACGTATTATGTCAACAAAGCCTCACGAGTTTATGAAGAGGGTCCTCAACTGATTCCTGTCATCATGAATACAGCCTACAGTCTACACAAAGACGTGGAAATGATCTCCAGTACACCCTATTGCGTCTTGGTAAAAGGATTTTTTATGAGCAATTTGTTTTGGTTGGCTTATAAGAATATTAGTTAAAGGCTCAAATGGCTTAGCATGATCCTCCGTTACGCCTAAAATACTGCAGCATTAATTTTGAATTAAATATATGGTAAAGTTGAGTATTAATGCTAAGTACTATGTGTGACGAAAACACGATTCCATAAACTTTTCTCCATAGAAAAAAAAACCAAAGTGACCTCCAAATCGAACAATAAACCGCTGGTAAGTATTCAAAAAGCACTTCAAATTAGATCATGAAACTTTGCGTACCTACTAACTGAACTATCTATAAAGCAGGTCTTATGTGTTTTATTTTTTTAGTCCAATCAATAGATTTTTTGTAAATCGCAAAAAACCACTAATTTCGCACTATTCGGCCGCAGTGACTGACGTAACAACCGCTTTGTAGTGCAAGCTGATTAGAACTTTATTCTAACAGTATTTCAAACGAAGTTTGAACCCACCACAAATAGAGTTGCTAATTTTGGGCCTTAAGTAAGAATGTTCTATCGTCTGGTTTATCATGCTCTTACACAAGTTTCTGGTTGATTTATTCTGTACATACGTTTACGAACTGAAAATGACGTAGCTTAATACTTTTCTCTTTGTAACACTTCGTAATAAATTAATCATTGTTAAAATGTTCGTAAACAGTTTATTGTTCCCAAATTATCTTGAGGTCCGGTTTCAGAGTAATCATTTGTGGTTATAATATTATTTTACTACGGGCGATTAATTATTTTATTACAGTTGTTACAGGTAGACCCGTACAGTCAGTGACCCGAAAGTCTGACAACCAGTCTTACCAAGGGGTATCGTATTACCCGGCCCAGTACTTGAGTAATGGGGTAGCGGATGTCAGATAGGAAGTCGCTCTATCTATATTATCTATATTATTTCTATATTAATATTATAAAGAGGTAACATTTGTTTGTAAGTTTGTATGTTTGTAAGTGTGTATGTAATCTCCGGAAGTAATGAACAAATTTTAAAAATTGTTTCACTGGTAGAAAGCTATACATTATTCGTGAGTGCTATAGGCTATATTTCATTCCCGTACTCCCACGGGAACGGGAACTACGCGGGTGAAACCGCGGGACGTCAGCTAGTGTATACTATACTGGAATTCAGCTGCATTTATTTAGACTGGAAGCCGATCCCAGCATAGTTGGGAAAAGGCTAGGCAAGTAGGCAGATGGTGATAAAGATGGTCGGTTATGATGGAATGGTTAATTAGGATATAAGTATATTATGGTATTATGGTGTGGTATTGTGGTGGTGGTGGCTGTAATGTTATCTTGAGTTTAGCACACTATTTTAAACTCCTCACGTAGAAATTGTCTTCGGTATACACGGTTAATTTTCGGTCGTTCTGGAACTGAGAGCCATAAAATTCGATCATCGAACTCAAAACGATTGGGACTATTAAAAAAAAACAATAATAAAATAAAATTTATTATAAATTATATTATTCGTGATTTAATAAAAAATATAATACCTTGACTTATTGGTGTATATTTAGACAAAATCAAATGTTTTATGCTAACGTGAAAGACAGAAAACGTCAAAGGAACAGCTGATTTTTAGGGTTCCGTACCCAAAGGGTAAACACGGAACCCTATTACTAAGACTTCGCTGTCTGACCGTCTGTCCGTCTGTCTGTCACCAGGCTGTATCTCATGAACCGTGACAGCTAGACAGTTGAAATTTTCACAGATGTATTTCTGTTGCCGCTATAACAACAAATACTAAAAACAGAATAAAATTAATATTTAAGGGGGCTCCCATACAACAAACGTGATTTTTTATAATAATTGGTACGGAACCCTTCGTGCGCGAGTCCGACTCGCACTTGGCCGGTTTTTTAATAATTATCCTCATTGATTTGGCACCTATACTTATGTACTACTTAGCCCTTATTAGACCCACTGCAGGTACAAGAACTAACGGAACAGTCCTTCTACTAAAGCTAGACTTCTGCATAGCGTGCAAAACGACTCAGATTACATCGTATCATGTTTAACTGGAAATGAATTGCCATCCCACGGACATCAAACCTAGGAAAGCCCCTGGCTCTGACAGAATCACCAACAAGGTGTTCAAACTTTTCTCCCCCGCCCTCATAGTATTACTAACCGCTATCTTCAATAGCGCCATATCCAATAATATTTTCCCTCAGTCGTGGAAACAGGCTACCGTTATTGGTATTCCCAAACCGGGCAAGCCTAAATCTTCCCCGAGCAGCTACCGCCCCATTAGTCTTCTCAATGTCATAGGCAAAATCTACGAGAGGCTTATTTATAAGCGTCTCAAGGACTACGCCGAGGCAAAGAGCTTAATTCCGAAAGAGCAGTTTGGATTTAGATCCCAACACTCTTGTGTCCAACAAGTGCACCGCATTGTAGAACACATCAGCGACCGCTTCCAGCGAAGCATGATGACCGGTGCCTTGTTCTTCGATATTGCTAAAGCATTCGACAAAGTTTGGCACAACGGGCTGATATACAAGCTGTATCGGCTCGGTGTGCCAGATCGTCTAGTTCTCATCCTCCGAGACTTTTTGTCGAATCGCACCTTCCAGTACCGCATCGAGGGTGCGCTTTCCGCCCCTCATCCGATTCGCGCCGGTGTCCCTCAGGGCTCGGTGCTATCCCCGTTAATCTTCACGCTGTTCACTAGCGACATCCTAAAGAGCAATACAGCCCAGTTAGCCCTTTTTGCTGACGACACGGCCATTTATTGCTCTGGAAGGAATCCCTCAAAAATCGCCAGCACCCTCCAAACCTCCGCAAACGCCTTAGGCGATTGGTTCCGGAGATGGAGAATAGAAGTCAATCCCGACAAGAGCCAGGCGGTACTTTTCACCAGGCCCCACCGCACTGTTCCCCCGAACCCTAGTCCGATCACCATGTTTGACAAGCCGATCCCTTGGGAGACGCAAGCCAAATACTTGGGGGTCATCTTAGACCAACGCCTAAACTTTCGAGAGCACATAAGGACGGTACGCTCGCGTGCTGCCTTCGCTCTTGGTAGGCTCCACTATGTGCTGAATGCACGCAGCAAATTGTCACTTAAGTGCAAATTGCGTATCTACACCGCGTGCATTCGGCCTATCATGACATACGCGTGCCCCGTGTTCGCGCACTCAAAACCCTACCTAATCCACAGGATGCAGACCCTACAAAACCGTTTTCTCCGAAGGGCTACGGGCTCACCGTGGTACCTTAGGAACGAGCAACTTCACGTAGATCTTAAAATCCCAACCATTCAACAGTTCATGAAACGTCTTTCTAAGAGTTTCTTTGATAAGGCCGAGAAGCATACCAACCCCTTGATCTATTCAGCCGCCCATTATGCCCCATCTAAAATCTCCAAGATTCGCCGCCCCAGGCATACATTACTCATTCCCGATGACCCCACCACCCTCATTCAAGAAAGCTGTAGGGAAAGTAGCACTCTACGTAAAAACAAACACAGATACAAACCGCGAACTCGAAACCGACCCCGCCACCGTGACGTACCGCGAGCGCGACCCCCCTGTAACATCACCGACCGACCCTTGCTCGACGAGCCAGCCCGCGCCGCTGAGCATGTAGCTTCAAATTCCCAAAATAATAATCCGACCCAGCCACCCTTGCTGCCCTCCCTCAATGACTCACTAAGCCGAGGCCCGAACTCCACAGGGAGTGCCCTTAGTGTTGTTCATTTAATTAAAAATCCTAGCTTGTAAGCCCTGGCTGGGGGCCTTAAAGTAATTTTTGGCCACCACAGGATAGTCCGGTTAAGCAGTTTGACAACCTTAACGTGTTGTGTCTGCGAGTGGTCCCATCTAAAAATTAAAAAATCCCACGGACATTAGAATCAGCGGCAAGTAATCAATGATGTTCCATTATGATTGTGTCTAATTATGTGGGTAGGCAGCACAGTAAGTTCATGGCTGTTTGTGTTCAATGAATAAATTAAGACGTTCGGAACTTTTATCATGTTTCACCCACTTACCTTTTTGCTGCTTTTCCGGGAATAAGTCTATTGTTGGGTTTGTTTCAAAAATCACTTACTCGCTTGTCATAGGTATGTTTTTTTCTTTTACGTATAAATACACGTTTTTAATGTAATATTTTTAACCACCTTTAAACACTTCCACGACCCCCGTACTAATCAAATCATCCATCAGCACAATGTTTTGAGAGCGTTACATTGAGTTCAAACAGAAAACATGATTTTTCACCAAAAAACAAGTCGTTTCCCAGCAATACTTTTTTGCGTAAAGTCACTTAGTTTGATGTACAGAATGCTGTTGATGGCTGCGTGATGAGTCTGTTTACACCCTGTATATGTCAAACCATCGATTTGGAAGCAGAAGAATTCATATTTTTGCCTAAATTCTACTATTCTAGTACCAAAAAAAACTGCAAAAAAACATCTAAAAAGGAATGCCTCACTCCAGTTAGGATAAATAACACATGGGACGCTACCCAGCCGCCAAGTTGCTGAGACAAATACCTCCCCGGTGGCGTATTGTGTTTTCACTACCCACCTTCTACCCAGGCTGGCCACGATTTACGCGGCCATTCACCGGGGAAAGTGTGGAAACTTAAACTATAGGGTACCCACATTAAAAATTTTGAAGGAAAGTTAGACAGGACTTTTGGTTGTGTTATATACGGTTTATTTGAGAGTTCAGTAACAGTATTTTTCTTTGTTTTTAAAGAAAAACAAGAGGATTATTCCTAGAGTTTTTCTTTTGGTTCTAGATAGAAGTTCTCGATGACCATCTGCCTAGCCATTTCCTTAAATGTTGGGGTCGGCTTCCCAGTCTAACCGGATGCAGCTGAATACCAGTATTTTACATAGAGCAACTGCCTATCTGACCTCCACAACCCAGTAACAGGTTAATACGATACCCCTTGGTAGGACTGGATGTCAGACTTCTCGATTATAGAACAAGTGAATTTTCGATTTCTAGAAGCTAAGAGAGTTCTTCTTTGATGACGCCTTTCTGACCCATGGAACACCAAAGTGGTTCACCTAGGTGTAGCACGGTTAACTTTCTGTACCCCTGGTTTATTATAAGTATTGTCTTGTGGAAAGATTTTTCTTGGCTTAGTAGCTAACAAAGCTTTTCTATTGAAACTGCGTACTACGCTAGACCAACTCAAGATCCAAGTGTCACCGCTGATGTGCAGCAGTATCTTAAGGAAACAGTATTTGTCTCAGAGACTTTCACTCCCGCCCCTAAATAATTAATTATCTTACTCAGATCCAGCCTGTCCAATTGCTGCCTTTCCCAGCAACGCTCTAAGCGGAGGCTCGTATCTTACGGGGGGTGCCCTTAGAGCCCTGTCGCTTAGCTTATAAGTTGTTAGCCCCTGGCTGGAGCCCTAACGCTTAAGGCTGATGCTCCAGGGTAGCCCGCGAAATTCAAATTTTCTTACGTTTTTTGCAAATTGCAAGCCAGTGCTAGGTTGTATGTTGATTAAAATATTGGACGCGATTGTAAGACGTATGTAGTTACATAATTATAATCATCAAAACCATCAATACAACCCTCCAAGTTCATAAAGGTCGAGAAACGATTTTTTCAAGGTCAAAGTCATTGCTAGACCTTTATGAACTTGGAGGGTTGTATTGATGGGCTGGTCGAAGCATTCACCTTAAGGCACCCACAGGATAGTCTGGTTAAGCAGCAACCAGCCTCATAGGTTGACCTGCGAGATGCAATTTATATTTAAAAAAAAAACAGAGCAGTCTTTGGGGACTGCCGATAAAAGTGAAAACAAAAAGTACACAGGCCCCGCCCCAGTCGTAGTCCCCGCGCATGCCTATGTGGTGCTACGCCGTAGCGGATGCTACGAGTGCTACGAACGGCTACGAAGCGTCACCGCACGTTACGTGACGATGAGTTCAATGTTTTTCCTTCACCCAAAAAGTGCTCAACGCGCCTAAAGAAGTTTTCACTTAAAAAAAAACAAAAAGTACACAGGCCCCTCCCCAGTCGTAGCACTGATTGTGCCCCGCGCATGCCTATGTGGTGCCACGCCGTAGCGGATCGCCTGCGAGTGCTATGAAGCGTGACCGCACGTTACGTCAAATGACGATGAGTTCAATGTTTTCAGCCAAAAAATGCTCAACGCGCCTAAAGAAGTTTTCACTTCATAAAATCCTACATTTGAACTACTGATCGTGATGCCTCGTCTCATTACAAAGAAAACCAACTGTATTAAGAAATAGCCAACCCACAAATGAGCACAAAACTTTAATATCATAATAAAATAACTGTCCCTACTCACCTTTCTTACGAGCAAGTTATAAATAGAGTATAAGAGGTAATTAACGCCATGTTCCCGTGAACTCACGGGGTCGGGTGGTTCCCATGCGTCGGACCGTGACGACTGCTCGCCCCATTGTATCGATACGCGGCGATGGGATTATCTCCTGTTACCTTGTACAAGCTTCTTTTTAATAGTGAATGAAGATGTTTGTGATACTTTGAAGGTGCGGAGTCAGGGAAGTTAGTTCTTGTTGATAGTGCCCTTCAAAACTTTCCATTTCATAATCATAATCATTATTTATTGCATTCATGTAGTTTACAAGTTGTAACAAAGTTCCCTCTCATAGAGAGGAGGCCTGTGTCCCAGCAGTGGGAACATTAATAGGCTGATGATGATGAACAAAAATACTAATTTTAACATGTCTAACAGGAGTCCAACATTTGTAATTTAAATAAGTAGCTGTCATAGTATAATAAATAATTAAACAGGTTATGAACAATTTAATGGTCATCATTTAAATTCACAAATAAAAAATAAAATACAATTCAAAACAAAGCAAATAGCAATAATCATAATAAAATAATAACAATAGGTAGGTCAAAATTGTACCTAGGTGTTGTGAGTATTTTGTATAGGTAATGAATGTCAAAGTTTACTTATTGTCAAAGAATTCCATTATAGTGTAATACGATTTTAATATAAGGCATTGTTGGAGTCTGTCATTTTTCTTGATAGATTAGACTGTCCCGTGTTGTCCCACTGCAGGTCAATGGCCTGCCTCTTCCTTTTCTGCACTTATTTTCACTGCTATTGCAGTCAGATTCTTTAGTAAAGGTCTAGCTCAGCTCGTTCTTCAATATTCACCTTGATTTACCGTTGTGTTGCTAAGCGATCATTTGGGCTGAACTTAGGCACAAAAACAACATAACGAGATCGAGATTTATGATAACTTAACAAGCATTAATGATCAAGTTTTGCTTATCTAAAGCATGTGAAACCACTTAATTAACGCAGGATTATAAAGAGCTTCTGATTCTTTTTTTTTTTTGCAATAAATATGGCGACAGGAAATACCAATGCTCGCCTACGCATTGCAGTTTATAAATACGAACTGTAGTAGGCTATAACACTTAAATGAAACCTGTTAATCTTCAGTTTATCTTGTAATAAGTTATTATAAAGCATGTAGATGATTACATAATTGTTACTGTTTTGTCTAAGTCTGGTCTCACGAGCGTGGGATGTAGCGAACATTGCTATAAGTTTGTAAGCAATGCCATTTTAATACTATGTTTCTGTTTATAATAGACTATGGCGTCTAAGGACATCTACTCTTTGATGAAAAGATATAGAGAGTAGATACAGTTTACGGTGTCATTCACAGCAATTATAAAGGGAGTTGCGGTTACCCGTATCGTGTAATTGTGGCATTATTGGCTTACATTACTACTCAGAGAAGCCTGTTGTGTGGTCTCTTATCTACCAAATATGTTTAAATAATTGCCACATGCATGACGGCGGAGCATCACTTGAGGATGGCTCAACCGATTTGACAGTTTTTTTTTGTTGTATTCGTTGTTGTGAGGAATAATTCGTATATAAGAAAGAAAATTTTGATGTGTATTTCATTAGAAAATTGCACCCGTGCGAAGCCGGAGTAGGTCGCTAGTTTGTTCATAAAAGAAAGGTTTCACAAATATTAACGATATTAATGAAAAAATAAATAAATTACTTAAGTAAGCAGCATGATTCAATCTAGAGCCGAAAACAAAAGGAAGTAACACCATGGCAACCCTCAAAATAATCATCCCACCCCATACAGATCATCGTATACCGGGAAACAACAAGAAAACCCGCTCGTTATCACAGGATTATCCGGAAAAATAAGTTAAAGTACCTTACAAGGTCAAACTCAAAGAAGAACTTAATAATAAAATTCAGAAAGCAATACCCAATAATCTGCGCAGTTTAGGCCTCTTAAAATTCGCACCATTTTAATTAGAAAATTTAAATTTATTTTCAAGTTGAGACACCGAGTGTTTCAATCCAGTCAATTACTCGAGTCGAGTCGGGGGCTCGATTGGTACCATTGACTGTCACAATGAGATTTCGAGAGCTCTGGAACGGATAATATTTTAGGAGATTCATCTTTGAGATGTTGACTGAGTTATTAAGTAGGTTATGTTTAGTTACCTTCGCGCTTCGTTACGGTAATATTTAGGGGTACACATAATAAAGGAGATTATTGGTTAGTATGGGGTACTTACCCACATTTTGAAGTCACACTCTTGGTCACACTATACCATAAACTCGTAATGTATAGCAAATGGAATAATTCCAATAGTTGTGTATTTGTCAATAACTTTTTACAGGTTTTTTCTGTTAGTAAAGAAGCAATAAACCACCAAAACTTTTGGGCAAAGTTATCTTAATAGGGTACTAGATAGAGTACTGGTTTTTAACCGACTTCTTGTAGATTGTAGAGTATAGTGGGATAGTTAAACAATATTAACAATATTAGGTAGATACATTTAATTATCACACAAACTAACTAAATACCTATTCAATTCTAGCGATTTATAAGCTAATCCAGACCACATATCACGTCAAATAGTAAATAGAATCGTATTAGACAGGACTATAATATACGCAAATAATAGTGCCAGCCCGAAAGCCTATTATCACGGAATAGAAAAGCACAAAAGACCAACTCAGGTCAATTTAATCAGGTGCACGCACACGTCGCACACACACGTATACGTAGGTATTGCAAACATAAACGAATATGTAGGCAGAGAATGCTATGGGATCGCTGGTAGCGTATAGCCCTACGAGATAGCAATAGTTTTGGACATGTAATATTTAACAAAGAAATCGTACCGTGACGGTAAGCTAACAATTTCGGATATTAGTTTTTCTAACTTATCAAACACATGAGTTGTTGAGGAGTTCGTTCCGCCACTTATTCCCATTTAAAAAACTAGGAAGTGACGAAGGGTGAGCGTTTTAGGGGACTGTTTTAAAAACTAGAACCTAATAAAAAGTTTTCATATTCCTATTTCAAGCAGCTGCAGACAATACATTCTCCGTCTCGTTACTCATACTCCTGGTCTCACTGATACTGTTATTTTACTTGTCTATTGCTTTGTCTACGCACGAATGTCAGTCGCGACTGCACTTATGAGCAAAACCTACGTGGACGCGCGTCTATGTGTGCGCACCTCTTCACTCGTTGTACGGGCTTCAGTTAGAGCAAGCCTTCTGTACGTATTTATCTATTCTGTGGTATTACGCTCATTGGTTCGATTATCCGATCAGACTGGACGTGAGAGTATTATCGTATTACCTGTGCAGTGTCAGTATTTCACAATCAGTGTGCACTAATCTGCACAGTTTCTAGAATTTATGTCTCGAATGACCATTGGTATAGCTATCTGTAGGTATTCAGGCTAATATTCTAAGTTTCGATAGTGAGTTTATCGGTGGATAGCTAGTTATCTGTGAGTTTGTGTGTCCGAGTATTTTTGTCTAAAAACTAAACTACTTATTAAAAAAAACAGACTCTTTGTTATAGGTACATGGTTTTTATTACCTTACTCCAGCCTTTATCCCAATTTATTTGAAGTCGTCGCAGCATGCCTTCATACTGCTCTTTGTAATGAAAATCTTTATCATCATTCACAAAATCCATCCTGTATAGTTTCTTTGGTATTCCCTTAATCTTGAAGTCATTCATACTCAAAACTTTGCTCACGACATTTTCCTCATTGTGTAAAAGTTTTGAGTTGGTAAACATATTTTAAAGATCTCATTAAAAACGTACCTAAATGATTACTTACGGCACTCATTATTTTGGAAAAATATAGCCCCTAAATCAAGTAGAGTCGCGAGGCATCACTATTCAATAATAAGTAGAACTTACCTCAGTTCATAGGAGCTACATGGTAAGTGCATATTTTGAACTCAAAACACGCAGGAATAATGTGTGGAGTATTATAATATCCTTCTGTTCTATCTAACAGTAGCTCATGATCCACACGCATTGGAATAACCAGTAAATCCAGTTTGTGTACAAATTGCACCGGATTATAGGCGGTCAGGAAGCTGATGAGTTTCATTTTCATTCCCAGAAATGGTGTCCATTACACATATAATTATGACATCCTAATTAGTATTATTATTACACTACCGTCAGGTGTGTAACTTGTGAAAGTAGTATTGAATAATCTTTTCTTTATGGTGTGGTTAGTGCCTAACCTGCAGTTCAAGTACGTAGGAATCGATTCGATAAATCTGACAGTTATTCTCGACATCTCGACAAAATGAGTTTTTATCTTTGTTATAAACTCAGCTTGTCGAGAATTACTGTCAGATTTATCGAATCGATTCCTACTTACTTGCATGGCTGGTGTCAGAGTTTTTATCCCGCCCATGGGTCTCTGACTTGGCATTACATGCCGTCGAGAATCTTTTTTTTTTTTTTTTTTTTATTTTTTTTTTTTTCAACAAAAAGTTACATAGAAGTTATAACACCAATCTTCTGCCAAACTGCAGGACAGTTTGTCGGCAGTGTTCTCGTGGACACAGCTCTTCGTTTCCTAACAATAGTACATTATTATAAAAGATAAACGGTAAGGGAACACTTACTTAGTCTTATTACACAGACGCACCACGCCTACTGCACACATACTCGAGCTGCCCAGTGTTTAATTCAAAAGAAACTTAGATACATAGATACATAATTATACTGATCTACAGCTCGAGTATCCGTACATGTACACTGGCGTCTATACATCAGCTCATATCGACCATCCCACCACGCGCGACGAAAGCACATGCCCCCGGAGTCAGACAAAGAATCTCAGACATGCTGGTTTGGTTTCCTCACGTTGTTTTTTTCTTATGCAACACCCATTCTCTCTTGTCAATCGTCACGCTATCATTTACTCCTCTTTCCTTCATACCATTCCTTACACAACACCAGCACAACCCATCTATCCTTTTTTTTGGTCTTCTTCTCCCTCTCTATCCATCACCATTTATATTCATCACTTTTTAGTCACAAGCGATTCGTTCCTCTTCATCACATACTGGTCATACACGTATGTACGGGTTATTCCCAAAGTACTCCAAAAAGAGTTCCAAACTGCTCCGTGAAAAATATAATATTTTTAATAAGGTTTCATTCTACGCCATACCATAGTGCAAAAATAGAACATTATAGTCTCACACACACACAAACTCTAGCAAATGTAAATACGGTGGTCAAATACCTTGAAATCGTCCGTAATTAAGTAATTATCCTGTACTCTAGATAGGACAAAAAGTTTAATGGAACGCCCAGGCCCAAACCGTTTTGTGGTCGGTGGGTGCTCGACCGAATTCTAGACGATTTTGCACAAAAGACAATTTAATCTCGAATTATTTCGAAGTCTTTTGGGAAATAAAATTACTTACCAAACTGAAGATTTTATTGAAAATAATATTGTTTATTCGTCTGTGGCGGAATTTATTGAAAGGAAAGTAGGTTTAGAATTGCCTGGTTAGGCTGGTGGTCGAAAGTGCGACAGTTAAGCATGATGGTCCTGGGTTCAGTTCCCTTGTCCAGCAAAGTGTTCATCATCATTTCAGCCGAAAGACGTCCACTGCTGGACATAGGCCTCCCCCAAGTGTCGCCACATTGACCGTTCCCGTACGACTCGCATCCAGCGGATCCCCGCAACCTTTACCAGGTCATCGGTCCACCTAGTGGGAGGCTTTCCAACGCAGTGTTATTGGGTTTCTATTAGGAATTTCTCATTAGCAGCCGCGTAGTCTGGACCGGGGACCCACCCAACTGGCGACAACATGCTCTACAGGCGAAGCTCGTGTCTATGTTTCACGCTGAACCTCATTTCCCGATATTGTTCTTATAGAAAATCCACCTATAACATTACTGACTTCAATAAAAAGTCGATAACACACTTACGGAAACTATCAAAACCGATTTCCCTAATACACACAACGTAATACGATTGTCTTCCGTATAGCCTATAGGCCAAAATTGCTACCTCCCAAATAACATAACACAGCACTCGTAATCCAATAATCGTTTACAATCTTTCGGAATAGCATTCGGATAACAGAATCGGTATTCCTATTGTTAAATTGCGGTATACTCGGGCACAGAATTGTTACGACCGGGGCCTACCATCACCTCATTTAGTTACTAGCGGACGTCACGTGGTTTCACCCGCGTAGTTCCCGTTCCCGTGGGAGTATGGGGATAAAATATAGCCTATGTTACTCAGTGATAATGTAGCTATCCATTGCTGAAAAAAAAATGTCAAATAGGTTCAGTAGTTTTTAAGTTAATTCGTTACATACAAAAAAACAAATCTGTCTTCTTTATAATATTAGTATAGATTAGTATAGATATAGATTGGTCTTGTGGTAGCAAGCGCGAATGCTGAGCATGATGAGGTCTTGGGTTTGATTCCCAAGTCGGGCAAAGAGTTATTGAGTTTTTCCATCAGGGTTTTTTCCAGTCAGGTGTCTGAATTTGCGCCCGATTGACGGCGAAAGACTGGCCCCGCATTACATCGGATTTAAACCTAACTGGTAAAATGTGGGTGTATTATTAGGCCTCTGAGTGTCCTTGGGGAGTGTACAGGCGCCATGTCGGGTAAGTGATAGACCTATTCCCCATCCCCATTCTATCATCGGACGAGCAGACATACGGCGAAGCGTCACCGTTATATGGTTTAAGTTCCACGGACTCGAACAAAGCGCTATCATCATCATCATGATCATTTCAGCCGAAAGACGTCCACTTCTGGACATAGGCCTCCCCCAAGTGTCGCCACATTGACCGGTCCCGTGCGACTCGCATCAAGCGGATTCCCGCAACCTTCACCAGGTCTTTGGTCCACCTAGTGGGAGGCCTTCCAACGCAACGTCTTCCGGTTCGCGGTCGCCACTCCAGAACTTTTCGGCCAGTCTGCGGAATTCCGCCGGCTTCTTTATTTCCTGATCGTTATAATCTGAATCTATTCTAAGTTCGAGTGAATCGGTTACTTTTCCACCCTAGGCAGTATCATATCGTTTCATATCAGAGGAGTTGCAGCCAAATGTAAGCCTCTGTATAGAAAAAAGAAAAAAGACGTCCTGGCTAGCTCCGTCCCTTTCCCTCACTGACGCTGAATTGACATTAAATACTGCTAAAATAGGTGGTACAGGCCCTAATCAAATATGCAACACATTCTATTAGTGAGCATGGTGAGCCAGTGAGGATGTTCGCTCGACGTGCATATTTCATGAGTATTACTACCACTAGCAAATGTCCGATTGATTAATACACGTGGACATTGCATATTAACGTATGACTTGTGTTTCTGTATCCTGTGGAATTTAGACGCTGGATTTCGGTTATGATAACTGTGATTTCTGATTTGAATTTACTGTCTTCGGGGATGATTTTATGAATGAATTAGCTCGCGTGAAATTATTATAAAAATACTACTTCCTTAGTTGAATTTATTTAATAATTTCAAGGGTTTGAATTCTTTTGCATGGAACCCTAATTATTTTTCTAAAGTAAGCCTTATAGCATCAGCTATCTACTAGTAAAGTCCCGTCGAAAACGGTTCAGCTGCTTCGGAGATTAGCCGGAACAAAGGGACAGATAGACAAAAGTATGTTTTTTTTTTTGTTATATGTACCGTTTTCAATTCTTTTTTTTTTACGTCGCTAGTCTTTCAATGCCTGTGATCGTATTTTTAGCTGCTCTACATAATAATTTGAATAAACAAGCCAAAACAGAATACTTACAATTTATTGAAAGTAAGTATTTTTCAATACAGAAAGAGATTTTATTAAATTCTCTACGCACACTTTAATCTCCCTGTAATACTTAAATAATTTCACATACGAACACACCTAGAAACAAACCCAGTTCCAGTTAACTATCAAAGTATTATACAAAAGTTGAAATTCAAAATTGTCACAGTCCCGATAGAAGCGTTGTCTGCGCGAGTGTACGTGTGGCATACAAATGTTCTGATTCCGTATAATGGGAAGCGGGCGGCCGTCATAACACTATAATGTGCTCGACTGTACTCGGCTACGGACTCTTCAATAATTTATCGGATGGTCACCTTCTGGACGTAGCTTTGTTACTTACAATAATAACTTAGTACGTCTTGCAACGTAGAGGAGCTAGTATAGAGAGATATTTTTAGGATGATCACAGACAATGTCTATCTGTCGCAGCCAATTCGTATAATACGCCGTTTTACATAATGGCTAGCCGGATTGAAAAACGCCGCCGTTATGTAATACGGCGTCCTCACGTTCAGCCGGATTACAATTCGGCTCCCCCGCCCCCCTTTAAACATTACACACCCGCTTTCTGGCACAAATGTCGTCGTCGCTCCGCCGGCTTTCGGCCTCCTCATGCCAGCTAGCAAGACTTTTAGGACAATTTTAGTAGGTTATTTGATGTATCGGAATTGCTGACAATACGGCTAAACGTTGGACGCCGCTTTGTCTAACGTATCGCCACCACAATCCGGCTGAACGTGAGGACGTCGTTTTACATAACGGCGGCGTTTTTCAATCCGGCTAGCCAGCTTTTCTGTTTAAATTTTTATCTTTAAAAAATTGCTTCGAGGATTCAGAATTTTTAAGGGGTGCCTATCATATTACCCCGTTTCAGGATTTAGGAGATCAGCTAGACAGTCACTTTAAGCTAGATACTGGTATTCAGCTGCATCTGTTCAGACTGGGAGCCGACCTCAACACAGTAAGGAAAAGCCGAGGCAAATGATGAGAAAATGGCTTCGTAGAAAGTTCAAAGTCTATTTATATAACATACCATAACATCACTCCTCTAATCCCCGAAGAGTTAGGCAGAGGTGTACCTAATAGAATACCAACATTTCGCCAGTTATGTTTAAGTCCCATACGTAATAGGGAGCGAGCCTATTACCATCAACCGGGCACAAATTCAGACTCCGTGGCTTGTACTGAGAAATTCCTGATAGAAAAACCCAATAACACTTTGCCCGAACTGGGACTCGAACCTGGGACCTCATGCTCAGCAGTCACGCTTGCAACCACTAGACCAACGAGGCAGTTTATAAATTCAAAATTAACACTTCAATACCCGCAATTACAGACACAATTAAAATAACAATGCACCGTGCCTCTGGAGGCACGGCCGGGAGCATACGGGTTAATAAGTTACCATATTTATGCTGCATAAACAAATGACAGTTGCATTACTCATCCGACGCTAAGGGCCTAACTAAGCACGCGGCGTATTTCAAACGCGCAGACGACGCGCTGATGTCGCGCGTATACGCGCTTCAAACGAGATTTAAGCGCAACCTTGTAACCTAAGCACACGGGGCGATCGGGAAATGCGCATCAACTATAATAATAATAATAAATCTTTATTGGAACAAAAACACATTTTACAAATTGATTGCGTACGTAAATAGCCACATTAGTTACAAAACTGTGTCGCAGCTATTAACGCCCACCTCCAAGAGGGAGACACAGCGTTCCAGTACAGAGAAAACAAATAAAACAGTAAAATTTATAAGTAATAAACAATTAAAGTAGTAAATAATAAAAAAAATAAATAGGTAAGTGTTTAAGTTGTGCATGCGAGAGTGTTGTATGTGAGTGTAGTGCGTGTCTGTGGGGTGTAAGTGTAGAGTGTGTTTGTGGAACCTCCCCACGAGCACACTCCTCGCTACGTGTATATGGTGTGCATGTCTGAGGAAGAAAGAAATTTAGGGTTTAACTAGATTCTCCAACTCTTCGTATGTGAGATTATGTAGCCATTGATCAATTTTCCTTTTGCAATCCCGGAGATTACATGGATAAATTGTTAGAACTTTATTTATTCTATTATAAAGCACGGGACTGAAGAAAATGAACTGGCGGCGGACAATTTCTAATTTAATGGCTGGTGTCGGGCAAACTCTGTCCGTTCGGCGTTTATGTTTTCTAAACTCTGGGTCAAAAGACAAGTTGGAATGTTTACGCAACATTGTACTTAGCGCAAAAGAGTGCCTTACCGTAGGTAGCCTCCATAGCGTGTACAATTCGCAGGTAGGGAAGCGATAGGGTTTGAAGGCCATAACCTTAAGAACAGCCCTCTGCGCCCTCTCCAAACGCAGCAGAAGACATTTACCAGCACCACCCCAAGCCGAAATACAGTACCTTAAAATGGAATGAGCAAGAGCAAAGTACACAGTTCTCAGGGTAGAAAAATTGGCGGAGGTCCTTAGATTTTTAAAAACAAAAATTAATTTTCTAACCCTAGATACCAGTGATTTGATCTGCTCACTCCACGTCAACGCGCTGTCAACCCAGACTCCAAGATATTTTATTGAGTCCGTGCGCTTAACTTCAGGACAGCCACAGATGTCAGTCCTCGTTGTATGGCACGCATGAGCAGTCAGACGGAAGGGTGGGGCTGGCTGTGACGCTTTCCTTGGACTAAAAGTGATAAATCTGGTTTTATCCAAGTTGAGGGTGAGCAAATTCTGTGTCAGCCATCTCATAGTCACTCACAAGGCTGACTCTGCCTGAAGCCGAGCTTCGTTCCAGTCACTGCCTCGAACCAGGATAACAGTGTCATCAGCGTAAGCAATTACTTTGGAGTTTCTTAGATCAAGTTTACAGAGCTCGTTTATATAAACCAAGAAAAGGGTAGGTCCTAAGACACTACCTTGCGGTACTCCATAGGAGAGGAATGCTTCCTTGCTGGTGTGGTTGTTTATCCTGACGATTTGCGAGCGACCACTGAGGTAACTCTTAAATAGATTAAGCGGTAGGCCTCGTATACCAATCTTTTCCAGTTTTTTGAGTAGAAGGGGGACAGAGACAGTGTCAAAGGCTTTAGAAAGATTAAGGAAGATAGCGATAGATTTATCCTTGCTGTTAAGGTTTTGAGCTACTGAACCTATTAATTCTAATATGGCATCCTCTGTGCTTTTGCCTGACCTGAATCCATATTGGTTATTTGCGAGTATATTTTGTGAGCTAAGGTAATCCAGCAGACGTTTATTAATTACTTTTTCGAGGAGCTTAGATAGAATTGATAATACAGATATGGGTCTGCCAGTCGCACGTGACCGTTCAATGTGGCGACACTTGGGGGAGGCCTATGTCCAGCAGTGGACGTCTTTCGGCTGAAATGATGATGATGATGATGATATGGGTCTGTAGTTATTGACACTGTCTCTGTCTCCACTCTTGTGAATAGGGTGCACAACAGCCTTTTTGAACACCGTTGGGAATATTCCAGATGTAAGGGCAAGGTTGAACACGTGGCAGATAACTGGGACAAGTGTGTTTCTAGCACTATAGATTACATTTGCGGGGATGCCATCCCAACCCAACCCGCAGCACTAGTTAGTCGTAGGCCACGAATAAGATAATCTATCTCTTCGTTGTCCGTGCCAAAAATAGCCATCGAGTTAGGGTGGACATCAAAACTGCCAGAGTCAGAAGTGTTGCTAGAGGTATAGTTCGAGGAGTTAAAAATTTTATCGGCCAATTTTGGTCCCACATTTGCGAAGAAGTCGTTGACAGAGTCAAGTGATTTAGTTGGATCTGGAGTAAGCGATAATAACTCACTGGCAGAGGACTCACTTTTTTGAAGGTTGGAGATAGTTTTGATGAGATTCCAGGTAGCTTTCTGGTTCTTGCGATGTTTTTCAAATTCATGTCGTTCATATTCTCGTTTTAATTTCTTTAACAGATTGTTGCAAAAAATTTTATATCGATTGTAGGTTACTTTTAAAGTAGTATTTTCAGCATCCCTCCTCATTTTGCGGTACATGTTGTCCCGGTTTCGAATACACCTAAGAAGCCCAGGTGTGATCCATGGCTTAATAATGCGTTTTCGGTTCGGGACAACAGAATCACGACTATTTTCATCTACAATTGAGGAAACAATTTTGACCATGGTGGATGCAGCAGTTTCAGCATCCTGACAACTCATAACGCGAGTAAAGTCAACATTCTCAAGAGCAACTACGCAAGCATTAATGTCTACACGATGCTGCCGGGGAGGTGATTTAGGGATATCTAATTTCAAATTACAGAAAACTACAACAGGAGCATGATCAGTAATTAGAGAGTCAAGAACTAAGGTAATAGCTGGTTTATTTGATTTTAACATAACGTGGTCAATGCAACTATCGTTGCGTGTCGGGAAAACATGAGCCGGCAACATGGCATGTGACGCAACAGCATTTAGGTACATGTCTGAGTTCGAATCAACCCAATTTGGTGCTATATTTATGTTGATATCTCCAACCAAAATAACGGTTCTAAAAGTATTTAATGAATTGAGGATAACATCGAGACTGGTAATAAAGTGGTGAATATTCCTATTTGAAGGTGACCTATATACAGCGATAAGCGCCACCTCATTTTTAAATTTGATTATAAGACAATTTGCATCAGCGAGTATAGGCTTTTCTAAAAGGAACTGTAACTCTACCTTAGTATACACCACAACACCATCATTTTGGTTTGAGTGATCAGAATAATTAGATACAAAACCCGGTATCGAGGGAAGATGAGGGCATTTACGTAACCAGCATTCCGATAAGACCACGACGTCAAATTGTGTCTTTATTCGATGCAGCAATATCAGGAGATTGTTAAAATTTGCAGTGCTGCCGATGCTTCTGATGTTAACGTGAAAAATTTTTAAGCCGTGATTAACATTATGCAGGTATGAGTCAACTTGTTCCGGGGAACATTGATGTGATGCTGAAGCTGAGAGGTGTTCTATATCATCTATTATTTTAACATTATCATTCATAATCGAAGCAGAGAACAAACAGGTGATTTGAGTTATTGAACGTAACATAGCATAATCCGAAATGACTGGAGATTGTACAGGAGAAACCAAGATGAACAGAATAAATCTTCCGTAGTGAGTATAGCGAATGTAAGTAGTAATGTGTGTATATAGTGATGATACAATGATGATATAACATTGGTGACGTATTAACTAATTTTAGAACATGCATGATAATTACTAATAGGATATTTATATTTTTAAATCTTCGAATAAATATTTCTACGCGTATACGCGCAGATACAGCGATACAGACGCTCTCTAGTCGCTCGTAGCTTCCGCGTTTTGGTCAGAGACTCCTCGCCAATTATACATTGGAGTTGGTTGAGACAACACTGCTTACGCTGGCTTTGACCCTTTGTACGCGCTTCAAACGAATTTCGAACGCGTTATCGCGCGTATCGCGTTTTACGCGCGTTTGAATCTATAAAAATCAACATCTACGGCGCAGAAAACGCGCGTTCCTGAAACACGCGTCGTCTGCACGTTTAAAATACGCCGTGTGCTAGGGCTCTAAGTTCTAATCAGACCTGAATGCAGTCTCCAGGACTAACAAAACACGTAGCTTGCAAATCATTCATCCCAAGTTATCGAGTTTCATAACAACAAGCCCACAATCACCAACAGTTGCAGAACCAACTCCAAACTTATCATTCACTGACTAGTCTACACAGAACAATGCGATTAGACCATGAACTCGAGCCTCGGCTCAAGTCGTCGCAGCCCTAACAATGCAAGTCTCAAGATGCAAAATTTAATAACGGAGGAACTTGGCGAACTAGGCTAAACATTGGCTAACTCACTTAGGCCGGTCTAGTGCATAGTGCACTAGTTTAGTTTGTGATCTCTGATGGAGAAGTTGCTTGTCTATACTAATATTATAAAGAGGAAACCTTTGTATTTTTGTATTTTTGTATGTTTGTATTGAATAGGCTCAAAAACTACTGGACCGATTTCAAAATTTCTTTTACGATTACTTAGAAGGATTCTTCCGAATCCGTATAGGCTATATTTTATCCCCGTACCCACGGGAACGGGAACTACGCGGGTGAAACCGCGGGACGTCCGCTAGTAGTCTATAATGACGATACCATCAATATTGGTTAAGTTTATGCAGCGTATAGCGAATAAAATAGGGAATATGCATGAAATATAAAACTCTTTTTATTTATTAAAAATGCCTTGTATTGGTGCATAAGAACATTGTGGATCACTTGTTAAAGTTTTTAAAATATCACTTATTTTATAATTCATTGTTTTAAGTAGGTAGCATGTTTTTAGTGAAACGGAACGCACTCTCAAAACACATAGTCACTCCATCATAATACCGGTAGTGACGTCAAAGGCTATATATCAAAAAAACACTTTTATTTGAAAAGTACTTAAAGTTAGACGAATATTTTAATAAATTATTGTTATTGCAATTTATTCTTGAATAAAGCACACACAATTAGTAAAATTATTTAATTAAGGCCGAAAATTTTGATGTAAACAACGCAGATTGAGTTAAATGACGTCACATCATGGCCGCGACAATCACGGACGTTTGAACTGTCATAGAAAATTGCAGAAGTTTTTGTCGCTCAATAATAATATTATATTTTCGAGCGACAAGCAGTCGTTGAACTTAACTTTTATTACTTTTCAGTGTATTTTATTGATTTAAGTGAAGAAAAAAATACATCCATATTCCCTATTGATAAGATGACCGGCTGGATGAGAAATTGGCCGAAGAAGAGAGCACAGAGAAGAGTGAAAAATTTTGTCCAGCAGTGGGACAATATGAAGGGTGTAAATAGATGCTAAGGCACTTGTTCTCCCCGTCATTGCGATATTTTTCTTGTTCTGGATCATATCTCATAATATTACTTTAAATACCCTTTTACAATTCAATGCGTCTATCAGGACAATGTTTAGAGTGCGTTACACTGAGTTTTACCGTAAAATGTGATTTTTTATCCAAAAAAAAAAGTCGTTTCCAAGCAATAACTTTTGCGTAAAGTTACTCAGTTTGATGTACAGAATGCTTGGTTGACGACTTCGTGATGAGGTGAACGGACCCTTCCGTTTACACCATGTAGGAAAATAAAAAGATGACCTGTCTATTCCACTACTACAGTGTATTGGTAGGACCACTTTTTGATGTGCCTTGTACCGAAACATCTTGCTTGAATGAAGTAATTTTATTGTTTGGCTTATGTTTTTGAGACCCCACATCATTATCATCATCATTTCAGCCAGAAGAGGTCTACTGCTGGACATCGGCCTCTCCCAAAGGGGGTTTTTGCCATCATCGCCACGCTTGGCAGGCGGGTTGGCGATCGCAGTACGATTGTTACAAAAGCACAGAGAACGCTGCTTCCCATTCTCCGGTAAATCCCTTAGTCGCCTCTTACGACACCCACGGGAAGATATGGGACCACTTAATATTACTTAACACCTCCTTGAAGTACTGTCGCCAAGGAACACAAAGGGCGATGAAGGAACATGGATGGGTTTTAGTCAGTAAAACTCTGACACTCCCCCCTCCTGCTCCGCCCAGAGCGAAAGGAGACATTTGATGATTTCCCATCCGAAAAAAAAGAAGGCCTGTAATCCTCCAAGTTTTAGGCAAATACCTGTAGTACTAGTACACCAGAGTCCTAAATTGCGTCCGTTGTGTTAAGTCCCAAGTAAAAGGGAGCGAGCTAATTGCCATCGACTGTACTCGAATCTAGACTCTGAGCTGCTATTAAGAAAATTTAAAATCCTTTATGTTAAAACTCACTTTTTTAGTCCTGGGTATCGAACCCGGGACGTCGTGCTCAACAGTAGCGTTACCCACTACTACACCAATAGTAGCAATAGTTTTCTCAATATGGCAAGCTTAGACTTAAGCTTATCGGGAGCTCAAAACTATTAACAATCACGGAAGATATCCCGTAAGTGACAATATAAGTTAAGCTTAGACTTATCAAATATGTAGTTCCGTTGAACGGCTAGTGCATGCTTGCAACTTGCAGTGTCATCTCAAGTTTTCGACAGTGAGAGGAGAAACTTTTAATTGGTTGACCTCAACAACTTTTGAGTAGATGCACCTCGTCAGGTGATTTAGTAACATGTGAGCCTCAGAAGTTTACAGTTCTAGACTTTGTTTTATGATAGTCTAGCACTGGCAACTAATGGGCATTTTTTGTAAACTTATACCTAACTAACATTCAGCGTAAGTTACGATTTTCCGAACTCCCGACGAAATAATCAAGGAGTTAACATTTGACTTCGGTTTATTGTTTTTCCGGCTACGTCATTGCCTGTATTCTGATTGAAAATTACATTTCGATAAGTTTTTGTGTGAAATTATCACTATCACTATCACTACTTATTATAAAACAAAGTCCCCCGCCGCGTCTGTCTGTCCCTATCTATGTTTAGATCTTTAAAACTACGCAACGGATTTTGATGCGGGTTTTCTTAATAGATAGAGTGATTCAAGAGGAAGGATTACTATATAATTTGCGGGCGGGCGATGCGGCGGGCTCCAGCTAGTAATATATAAAACCATAAAAGTAACACTTCGCCCGCGAGTTCTTCCGCAAAAGTTGTGATAGCTCGACTAATATGCATGATATTAATATAATTTATAGCCTATAGCATCCACGAATAATGTAGCTTTCTGCCAATGACAGATTTTTGAGAATTGAATCATTAGTTCCGGAGATTACCTCCTACATACATTACTCACAAACTTACCTCGTTATAATATTAAGTATTGATTTGTTTAAACTGTTTGCTTCTCCAACGTACCGATTACGTAGATTAATCTATCCATCCTTAATAAATACTTGTTAGTGCTTGGTTTACTTACAGATTCAAGATAAATATGTTCCTAGGAAACTCTCCCAAACATTGTTTACACTTCACAACACAATAGAGACGCTATTGTGTTGAGAGTTGTAAAAGTTAACAGAATTCACACAAAACATATTTTCATTGTTATAGCCCAAAAATGTCTCAATATAAGTCGTAAAACTGTTGATAGACATCTCTTAACTTGTTTGTAGTCGTCTTGAAATAGCAGACAGACTTGTTCTCGGTGTTCTCGAACAAGACAAGACGACATTGTTGACATCTGGACAAGTTTGTCTCTGTCGGTTACAGTTGCCACTGAGTTTGTGATACAAATAAGTGTGATGTTAAAATAAATGTATTGACAATCGTAAAAATGACGGCCCTATTAGTGACGTTGGATTCCGGGATAACCAGACTTCCAGGCCAGCTTTCTCTCACATAGAGGAGGCATTGTGTAGCCGTCAGACCAAATAAAAAGGTAAAGACGGAACTCTGCGAACAGCAAAGTGAGGCCGTCAAGTTACTTCTCGCCGTGTACTTACACTCAGACCAAAAAAAAAGTTAAGACGGAACTCTGCGAACAGCAAAGTGAGGCCGTCAAGTTACTTCTCGCCGAGTACTTACACTCAGACCGAAAAAAAAAGTTAAGACGGAACTCTGCGAACAGCAAAGTGAGGCCGTCAAGTTACTTCTCGCCGTGTACTTACACTCAGACCAAAAAAAAAGTTAAGACGGAACTCTGCGAACAGCAAAGTGAGGCCGTCAAGTTACTTCTCGCCGTGTACTTACACTCAGACCGAAAAAAAAGTTAAGATGGAACTCTACGAATGAGGCCGTCAAGTTACTTCTCGCCGTGTACTTACACCCAGACCAAAAAAAAAAGTTAAGACGAAACTGCGAATAGAGAAGTGAGGCCAGTTTCGTAAACATGTTGTGCATTTATTGAGGCGTAGTTTAATTGTAGTTTGATGTAAATGTGTGCGTGTGAGCGTGTATGAAAAGAGCGAGACGTAATTTGTGCTGGCCTCACTTTATTGTTCGCAGTACTATGTCATGGTTTTTTACTTGGCCTGAGGTGTAGCCTATGAAGTTCCCACTGCGGGTACAGTCCCAGCGAACTTCATAGGCTGATTAATGCTATTCAGGAATTTTCAACTATCAAATAAGATAAAATGGGGATAGAAAGAAAGAAAGACAAATAGGATTGTCGCAGCGATATGACGCAAAAAAATTACAAAAAAATAAATAAAAATAAACATACAACGCATTACAAAAAATATGTTGACAGCTTGCACGTCGTTACTGCGACAAGCATTTAAACATGATGATGCTGTGATCTATCGGGGGCCCACAGCATAGCGTTGGTGCTGATGGTGCTGCGCTGGTGGTGGATACTTACTGGTACAGATTTACAGCCTTATTCATAAAAAGTTAGAGCCTCCTTGAAGGCTCCTTGATGGCCCGATGCTAAAAAACATGATTCATAAACGTCTGCTAACGCTAATCAGTCCATCAAGGCTCTGCTAAAGTTAGAAGACTGTTGACCCTCCTTTATCTCTCTGCTAAGTCACAAAATGGCGGCCGCAGATTTGAACAGCTGACTTTGACAAGAGCAAAAAACCATACTACCGATGATAATTTTAGTGAAGGGTTACGCAGATTAAAAAAAAACCAGGAAAATTTATTTTTTGGAATTTGTATTTAAAAATCCTCTTAATTAGGTATTTAAGATGATACGTGTACTAACAATAAATATGAAAAAAAAAAATTAGGATGATTAACATAGTTACGTCTTTTTGCACTTAGGTACAACATAAACATGCGGTTCGGAAATGGCGGGAAAACAAACATCTTGCTTTTTTTACCCGACTGCGGCGAAGCCCAAAAGGAGGGTTATGTGTTTGCCCTGTATGTATGTTTGTATGTATGTCCGTTTCTTTGTTCCCTCGTAACTCCTCAACGGATGGAGGGATTTGAATAGTTTATATGTCTTTAGATTCGTCTTGATGGCGCGAGTGTCACTGGCTACATTAATATAAAAAAACAAAGAAAATCGCGGATTTGGGGAGCCAGATTGTGGAGGTCGAATTTTTTTCTTCTTCTAATACTATCGAGTGGGGTATCAAAATGAAGGGTTTTTAAAGGTGATTACAAAAATATATGCAACTTATATGTTTGAATGTAATTCGAAATGACAAATAGTATAAAAGTAAATAAAATTCTAATTTTTGGCACGTTCTGCAGCCTGAACGGCTTGATGGATTTAGGCTTGAGAGGTGTCATTAGATTCATATTTTCTGTGAGAGTGACTCTGAGTAAAGAAAAATAATAAAAAACAAAATAGCGGATTTTTAGCGCCATATTCAAATGTTTGGCACGCTGTGCAGCCTGAACGGCTCAATAAAGGGGTTGCGTACCATTTGATATAATAACAAAAGTTCTAACGACCACATGACCTAATATTTAGTTGGTATAATATAAAAAATCTATAGTAACCTTTAATATAATTTTGAAATGTCTACTTTGTTTTCTATGTGTCGCAGCCAACTAGTTTAATTAGCCAACAGCTTAAACAGCTTTAAGTTCGGGACTTAGGGCACCCCGATGTTAGGTTAGTTAGGTTCCTTCAAACCCTGCAAGACAGAAATAGAAGCTCCGCACAGCGGGGCTTCTGCTTCCCCCCGATCCCCTCTATTCTTGGTGAATCATTTGGGTTAGATGAAGTTATAACCGTATGAAGTTTCCTGATATTTACTTATTAATTACAGAATTTAGGCGGAAAATGAGTAAATTTGAAAACTATATCAAATGAAAATAGGTCAACTAAATGTTATATAATAAAAAGAGCGTTATATAAATTGAAAATTATATGAAATGTAACCCATTAAATAATCTAGACCAAAATCATTACATTCAATATGGGTCCCGACTGTTGCAATCAATATGTCCTGTCTCCTGAGCTTGTTTTATTCTTTTCAGTTTTTGTTTTTTTTTTATTTAAAGTAATTCGTTTTTTTTACGCAGTCGGGTTTTTTAATTTTTTTTTTATTTTACACTTTTTAGTTACTTAGATATACCTTTTAAAATCCTCATGATGAGCCCTTTGTTGGAGTGTGTAATATTATGGTATAATAACAAATAGTACATTATCACTTGAAATAACGTTCTTATGATATAATTTTCATATGCTATAAAAACAAATAACCAAATTTTATGACATCTAATGTTACATTTCATATAATTTTCAATTTATATAACGCTCTTTTTATTATATAACATTTAGTTGACCTATTTTCATTTGATATAGTTTTCAAATTTACTCATTTTATTCTTTTCAGTTTTTGTTTTTTTTTTATTTAAAGTAATTCGTTTTTTTTACGCAGTCGGGTTTTTTAATTTTTTTAATTATTTTTTTTAAAAGTTGATCTTGGGGTTGTATCGTCAATTTTTTATCTTTTCTTATTGGTTTATCATTTCTTTTCTTTTTTGTCGTGTGTATTTGTAAAAAATTGTGTTTTCCCGCTAATTTGCTGTCATTGCTGTCAATTTTTTTTAATTGTCGATGAGGCCATTTTTAGGGTTCCGTAGCCAAATGGCAAAAACGGAACCCTTATGGATTCGTCATGTATGTCTGTCTGTCCGTCCGTCCGTATGTCACAGCCACTTTTTTCGAAACTATTTGGTAAGTAGATGTATTCTGTGAATCGCATTAAGATTTTCACACAAATATAAAAAAAACAATACATTTTGGGGGTTTCCATACTTAAAACTGAAACTCAAAAATTGTTTTCATCAAACCCATAAGTGTGGGGTATCTATGGATAGGTCTTCAAAAATGATATTAAGGTTTCTGATATATTTTTTTTCTAAACTGAATAGTTTGCGCGAGAGACACTTCCAAAGTGGTAAAATGTGTCCCCTGTAACTTCTAAAATAATAGAATGATAGAACTAAAAAAAATATAATCTAAACTTCCACCGTAAACTGGTTTTAACTTAATTAAAAAAATACACTATTATTAAAACATCGATCAAAGTTACAACGAACTACAAGAACTTTTATATTATGTTACTTGCTGCTACGGAACTTTTTTGTCTGTTGATTTGTCAAGATGGCCAACACAACGCGTCTAATCCGTCTATCAGCAGCTCATTAACTAGCAGACTGCTAGCAAGCGTTTATGAATCATACTTTTTGACAACCGCCTAACAAGCCTAATGAGTCTGCTAGCTAACAGACCAATCAAACCTCAATTAAGGATTTTTTATGAATAAGGCTGTTATACTTTTACACATCTGCGAAGGGAGGTTCTGATAAGTTTCTAACCCAAATAGAGCTGGTAAGTTCCCTGAGCGTTTAATGAGGTAATTATAAAACAATTTCATTTTTTTTTAAATTCTAACAGCCTTATTCATAAAAAATCCTTAATTGAGGTTTGATTGGTCTGTTAGCTAGCAGACTCATTAGGCTTGTTAGACGGTTGTCAAGAAGTATGATTCATAAACGCTTGCTAGCAGTTTCCTAGTTAATGAGCTGCTGATAGACGGATTAGACGCGTTATGTTGGCCATCTTGACAAATCAACAGACAAAAAAGTTCCGTAGCAGCAAGTAACATAATATAAAAGTTCTTGTAGTTCGTTGTAACTTTGATCGATGTTTTAATAATAGTGTATTTTTTTAATTAAGTTAAAACCAGTTTACGGTGGAAGTTTACATGGTAATGTACATCATATATTTTTTTTAGTTTTATCATTCTACTATTTTAGAAGTTACAGGGGACACATTTTACCACTTTGGAAGTGTCTCTCGCGCAAACTATTCAGTTTAGAAAAAAAAATATCAGAAAATCAATATCATTTTTGAAGACCTATCCATAGATACCCCACACGTATGGATGAAAACAATTTTTGAGTTTCAGTTTTAAGTATGGAAACCCCCAAAATGTTTTTTTTTTTTTTTTTATAATTGTGTGAAAATCTTAATGCGATTCACAGAATACCTACATCTACTCCAAATAGTTTCGAAAAAAGTGGCTGTGACATACGGACGGACAGCCAGACATACATGACGAATCCATAAGGGTTCCGTTTTTTGCCATTTGGCTACGGAACCCTAAAAATGGCCTCATCGACAATTAAAAACAAATTGACAGCAATGACAGCTAATTAGCGGGAAAACACATTTTTTTACAAATACACACGAGAAAAAAGAAAAGAAATAAAACAGAAATGATAAACCAATAAGAAAAGATAAAAATTTGACGATACAACCCCAAGATCAACTTTTAAAAAAAGCGAGATGTTTGTTTTCCCGCCATTTCCGATCCGCATGTTTATATTGTACCTAAGTGCAAAAAGCCGTAACTATGTTAATCATCCTATTTTTTTTTTTTCATATTTATTGTTAGTACACGTATCATCTTAAATACCTAATTAAGAGGATTTTTAAATACCAATTCCAAACAATAAATTTTCCTGGTTTTTTTTAATCTGCGTAAGAGGGTTACGCAGATTAAAAAAAAAAATCACTAAAATTATCATCGGTATGGTTTTTTGCTCTTGTCAAAGTCAGCTGTTCAAATTTGCGGCCGCCATTTTGTGACTTAGCAAAGAAATAAAGGAGGGTCAACAGTCTTCTAACTTTAGCAGAGCCTTGATGGACTGATTAGCGTTAGCAGACGTTTATGAATCATGTTTTTTAGCATCGGGCCATCAAGGAGCCTTCAAGGAGGCTCTAACTTTTTATGAATAAGGCTGTAAGTTGTTGGTATCAATCGTTTTTATGTTGAACAGACTGTACAGTATAACCGCCGATTGCCAAGACAAAATCAAACTTAAAAACAAAGAAACAACAACACAAATACCTACCACAACAAACAACAACAACTTACAACAAACAACTTAGTGCAAATTTTCCCGCCTGCACACATTTCACGCTACTACAATTCTGCTAAACCTAAAAGATCACTGACCAAATACACACGTCAAAAGTGTCTAGGGATCAAGCATTTTTATGCGGATTTCTTGAGATTGAGATGTGGCTTTGTAATAAATTTATGATTTTATAAATTTATATGGATCCTTTTTGGTGCATTTCATAATTTGAATCAGGAACTCTCAATCAAATTCGAGTAAAAGATGAAAATAAGCTGTCAATATTTTCCCTATAAAAACATACAACGCATTGAAGACATTATTAGTGCTACTGTTTCCCTACTACTGATTAAAACCAACGTTATTATGGAGCGGCGACGTCATTTAAGCAGGGAAGAAATGCTCAGAGCCGTGGGAATGATAGAAGCTGGTTCCCGGCAACGTACTGTAGCTTTAGCTCTGAATACAAGTCAGAGTGTTATCAGTCGACTTTGGACACGTTACCGAAGCACTGGTACCGTGGCTGAGCGCCATGGAGGACGGTATCGCTGCACCACACGGAGACAAGACCGATACATTCAAATCTTAACTCGAAGAGCTCCAACAATAACCGCCATGATGTTAGCCGTGAGGCTTCATCACTCTTCAGGGAACTTAATTAGCGACCAAACAGTCAGAAACCGCTTGCATGAAGTGAACCTTCATTCCCGAAGACCGCTACGGGTACCACCTATAGCAATGCACAATCGTAGGATTCGATATCAATGGGCTCTTGAACACAGAAATTGGGCAGAAGAACAATGGCGTTTCGTGTGCTTTTCTGATGAGTCTCGTTTTGGTATGAGACCGGATACAAGACGTATACGACACTGGAGAACCCCTGGACGCCAACAGCGATTAAAATCCTGCCAGGAAGTCCATCCTTATAGTGGTGGAACCATCATGGTATGGGCGGGTATTTGGATCGGCGGAAGAACTGAGTTGATTTGGATCAGAGGCAACCTCAACGCTCAAATTTATGCTGAGACGATTGTATCAGACGTCATCGTTCCTCTACAAGTGCAAATCGGTCCCTTATTTCAGTTAATGCATGATAATGCACGACCGCACACCGCAAGAGTTGTAAGACAGACTCTCGCCGCAGCTAACATCAATGTCCTGCCCTGGCCTGCTCAGTCGCCAGACTTGAACCCGATTGAGCATGCATGGGATATGCTACAGAGAAGAGCTCTGCCGAATATGGGGGGTATCCAGTCGCAAGAAGACCTTTTTTTGTTGTTGCAACGAACATGGGCGGCCATTCCACAGCGTGATTTGGATGAACTCATTTTGAGTATGCCAAACCGATGTTCTTGTGTTGTTAGTGTTCGCGGTAGAAACACGGATTATTAATTGTTTAAGTTACCCAATAAAATTTTAAAGAAAACTGTGTTTTCAGTCATTTTTTCGAACTTTAATGTTAGTGGTTCAAATGTCAAAAATCCCTTTATTAGGAAAATGGCAAATTTCTTTATTAATGCAAAGGTGACTTGGTTTATCGTTACTGTGACAAACGAAAACACTTTATTTGATGAATCCTTAAAGAAAATTTTAATTAATATCAATCAGGAGAAAAGTTATTGCAAAAATATATGTTGATCCCTAGATGCTTTTGATGTGTGTATTATGACATAATTCAAGCAACCAAAAAAAGAAACAATAATCTCTTCAGCCAGAGTCAACAACAGAGAGAAAAGGCAACAAGGCCTTTTTTACCATGTGACGCTTCAATAATCGTCGCACAAAAAACTACCCTCGTCTCAACTAACACCTGTCAAACTATAATAGGATGTTTCATGCGCCATTGATTTTTGCCGCGAAAAGTAATCCTTTAAACATTTATACAGCCATCTTGTTCTGATTGAACCGGTTTAAACCGCTTCATTTAATTCGTTTGCGCTTGTATCGTGTATTTGTTAAGTGTTACGGCGAATTAATTGGCGCATCTGGATGCAAATGAAGTTTTTTTTTCGTTTATTTTTGTTAACAAGTTGTTGGTAATCTCTTTTGAGGTTCCGAGAATTGTATAAAGTTTGAAGAGGTTATTTTGAATTAATATTTTGTTTATTTACTGAATGATTTCTGTTCTGCCTGGTGTGCGTTTAATATCTTAAACGTTATCAATTATCATACTCTTTAGTTTCTTTAGTTTTTCCGACAAAAAAACTACTTCCTACTTTTACCAGTCAAACTTTCAGTGAAGCAGACTCACTGAAAGGTTGACTGGTAAAAAATACTTATGTAATTAAAGTCCACCTCTTTATTTGGGATTAGCTCTCCTAATCATTCTTCTCTAAAGATGTATTTTCTGGGTCGTTGTTGGTCGCTATTAACTAAGTATTTCTTAACTGTAGACATCCATGTAAGTCGGCCATATTAACAATTAATAAAAAAAAACAACTATACCCAAAATTGTATATGGCCCATTTTTATTTTTTTATTAAATTGTGAAAAATTACTGACGCACCGTCCGGGGAGACGTATGTGGGCTCCACCGTGGGCCTGCCTAACTGTAATAGGCCCAAAACCATCTTCATCCAACCATCTAGTTCTTTCCTTAGTCTACCAACAAAGACAGATAGACCTCTATAACCAAGCCAGACACGGGAAGCCGCTTATGTCCTCCTACGGAATTTGCACAAACTTGAAAATTTAATGAATAAGTCTCCGTGTTCTGGTCTCGGGACCCGTTCTCTTCATTTTAAGCCTTTGATATCTTTAAGATGTGTCTGTATGTTTTGGGACGTCGCAATTTGACTAATGTGTGGTTATAACACGGCGGGAGTAAGTGGATTAATCATGTTTTACTTGGTTGTTGGTTTATTTGCCGTTTTTGGTTAGTGGGAAGTGTAAGCGAGATATATCTTGGATCTGTGTTCTGGTAGGGTAAAAAGTTACGTTTTTTGTTGTTTTTTAAAAACTGATGATTATGGTGGACGTTTTGGGAGCTGTATTCGTATATTTCGATGCGCTTATGAGATTATTATTAATATTATAAGCCTATATTGTCCCACTGCAGCGCAAAGGCCTCCCTTCCGTCCTTCCACATTTCGCGATCTAGTGCGATTGTAGGCCAATCCTTTGCGAAAGAGTTTAGCTCAACCCGACATCTCGTTTTGGGTCTGCTGCGTTGTCGTTTCCTGCTACTTGGTATCCACTGAGTGGTAATTTTTGCCCATTGTTCCTCCGAGCTTTTTGCAATTGCTTATGAGATGATTTAAATAATTAATTTTACAAATATTTCAGGCCACATAGGGTCTGCTGTAAAGGAGACAGTTTTTTTTAGGCCCTCTTCGATGTTGCATAAATATTATTCATATTACACCAAAAAAAAGTAACCATTTTACTATAGTAATAAACGAAAGATTACACAGAAACGAAACTGGAATCTTAAAATCCTAATAAATAAGTTATATTATGATATTTTTTTGCGAGTCAAATCATTCCTGTTGTGATCAATTTTATTTGACAGAAAATACTTACGTAAATAGGGGCGTTTTTTTTGTTTACAAAAAAAAAGTACGGTATCCATTGGTAATAATATCTGCTTTAATTATAATAGAAATAGAATATAACATAAAAATAAATAATATTAAACTGTGAGCTTTTTAATGCTATTTTTAAAGGTTTCCGCTAAAATCTTTTATATGGTATAGAAAATCATCATGGCACGGAACGTTGTATATCCGTCTTTTTGGTGGTTGACAGACAACTTCATTTGACATTTACTCTTTTTGTCATTTACAACTTCATTTGACATTGGTTGCATTCCGTATTACAAAATAATCGCTCACAGCGCTCACATCAATATTTTGCGATCCGATTTAGATATCACTATTATGACAGTTAAGAACTGTCATGAATTCGGAACGCTCATGAACGCGTTGCCAGTGATCATAACCCCAATCACAAGACCTATTTTTGAAAATGGAAGATAAGTTGGTTGACTCTATCGACTCTGATAACTCAGATTTTGAGATAGAGAACGACGATTCGTCCAGTGATGAAAAGGATGACGGAAGTGTTTATATTAGCGTATTTTGCACCCGGCAAAGATTTACCCCTTAAAAAATACCACGAATTACAAATAACATAGATGCAACGATAATTAAATATAATTTATAGTTAGATGCGAGTCATAAGTTCATAACAAAACAACACAACCTATCAACACAACTGTCATTTTTGACAGCGCTCACGGTGATATTTATTTGGAGCATGGTCGGTGTAATCGCAAGATGACGCATGTCATGATGTCATCTATGACGATTCAAGGGACATCGTTATTGCGCTCACGGTAATTCGGAACGGGTTTATGGGCGCTCAAATCGATTGCAGCCTAATTCGGAACGCAGCTATTTTTACTCAGTTTATTTCGATTTTTTTGAAAGTGTTTCTGCGATTTATTCGCATATAATGAAAATCTATTTTATGAAAATGGCATCTGCTGGTCGTTGTGTCAATTGTGCAGTGTGAAATCTTTCAAGGCAATGTGCGAATACAATTACATTCTGAATTTCTGACTGCTACAGACGTGCAGCAACTTGTATGGTTATTGTTAGATACACGTTTTCATTTTCGAATTTCTCATCATTCCGGTTAGACATGGCTTAGCTAATATAACCACTGTAATCTAGAAATTATAAGGAAGAAATCTATATACGTTTCATTAATATCTGCTACAATTTATGGGGTGGCCTGTTCTCCAAACAAAAAAAATTGTCTCCTTTAGAGAGAAGGAGAGGAAGGGCAAAGAAAAGATGGATGGATTGTGTGAGGAATGATATGACAGAGAAAGGAGTAAATGATGACGTGACGTCTGACAGGAGAGAGTTGAAGAAGAAAACGTGTTGCGACGACCCCAAGTAGAGTGGAACAAGGACAGCAAGATGATGAAGGTCTTCTGTAAATATGTTTACAGTATCTGTTCTCTCACGACTTTCACAGGTCATCATCTGCCTAGCCTTTTCCCAAGTTTTATTGGGGTCGGCTTCCAGTCTAACCGGATGCAGCTGAATACCAGTAACTTACATGGAGTGACTGCCTATTCTGTATGGTGTCAGACGTAAAGAATAGCACCATCCCATATCTTCCCGTGGGTGTCGTAAGAGGCGACTAAGGGACTTACCAGAGAATGGGCAGCAGCGTTCTCTGTGCTTTTGTAACAACTGTACTGCGATCGCCAACCCGCCTGCCAAGCGTGGCGATTATAGCAAAAACCCCCTTTGGGGGAGGCCCATGTCCAGCGGTGGACGTCTTTCGGCTGAAATGACGACTGCCTATTTGACCTCCACAGCCCAGTTAGTACCGGGTAATACGATACCCCTTGGTAAGACTGGTTGTCAGACTTTTTAGGCCACTGACTACCTAGGTAACGACTGTCAAAGATCACAAATGACTGCCGGGACCAACAGCTTACCGTGCTTTCCGAGGCACGGAGGAAACTCGGTATGTAATGGGTAGTCACCCATCCACAGACCAACCTAGGGAAGCACGGCTTAACCTAAAAATCGACCCGAGCGGCTGTTATTATTTAGCCTCGAGCTCCTCCTCCTCAAGACTTTCGCAGGTAATTAATTATTGTAAATATTTTATGTCCCTTTCTCACCAAAAATCATTTCACAAAAGTACGGTCGCTACCACATAATATTGTAAACTATTACGCGAAAGCGCTTCCATTTACTTACACATTTACACGTTACAAAGAACAGTCGTGACTCGTGACTGCCCCATTTGTATACACGGTGACCAAACAAGCTATACAGAACTAGTTTATGCGAATCTCTTATTGTACGGGAAATAAATACAAAGCAAGGCCAAGTGATACGGGAAAAGTATAGCTTGATGAATTGCTGTGTGTACCTAACATTAATAATTCAAATTCTTTTAGACATAAAGGGTGTAAAAGACCCTGAATGAAGCCGAAAGGCACTTGTTCTCCCCGTCATTGCGATATTTTGTTGTTCTAGCTAGACCATATCTGAGAAACTTCTTGTTACGGAGATACTGGGGGTCAAAGTTCCAACTATTTTGCAAGTTTTTTATTTTTTTAAATACCGGTATAATACCTCTTTAATATAATACTAGCTGACGTCCCGCGGTTTCACCCGCGTAGTTTCCGTTCCCGTGGGAGTACGGGAATAAAATATAGCCTATAGCACTCACGAATAATGTAGCTTTCTACCAGTGAAACAATTTTTAAAATTGGTTCATAACTTCCGGAGATTACCCCCTACATACAAACTTACAAACATACAAACTTACAAATATTCAAACTTACAAACAAATGTTACCTCTTTATAATATTAGTATAGATTACCGAATAATGTACTTAATATTTTTTTTTAATGTAAGATTTTTAACGACCCCCGTACTATTCATTAGCACAATGTTTTAAGTGCGTTACATTGAGTTCTACCGTAAAACGTGATTTTTCACCCCAAAAAAAAAAGACGTTTCCCAGCAATATTTTTTGCGTAAAGTTACTTAGTTTGATGTACAGAATGCTTGGTTGACGGCTTCGTATAGAGTCCGCTTACACCCTGTATTTGTTCTAAGATAATTACATTACATTCATGTAAACTTGTAGCGGGAAAAAGAGAAAGCCATGTCTTTTGACGAGCCGCGATGATTTAATCATTAAGTTGAATGTAATGTGAAGTGCTTGAGTGAGATAATTTTAATTACGAAATTAATAGAGCACACTTCTAATCCTAAATTAGTCTAAATTGATGAATATGTATCTGCTCTACGGCTACGGAATGTACAGATGAATTTCCATCCATGTGAATATAGCCTAATGAGTAATAATACTAATAACGAATCTATTGAAATACAGCCTGTTTCGAAATTAGCTCCATTTGTTAACAGAGAGGTGAAATAATACCTTTATTAGTAGTTTTGATACCGGGGTCCAAAGTGCCAGGGGTAAGTTGGTCCAAAGTGCCAGGGATAAGTTGTTCCAACACGAAACACTTCATCACTACATATCATAAAAGATCTTTAGATCTTTAAAACTACGCAACGGATATTGATGCGGGTTTTTTTAATAGATAGAGTTATTCAAGAGGATTAACTCTTATCTATTAAAAATCTAACATTTTTAATAGATAAGAGTTAATCCTCTTGAATAACTCTTATAACTTTCTATACTAGTTGTTAATAAAATAGGTATTAAATGTGAAATGCATCGCTAAACGAATATATTGCTGTTTCGGCAGCCATTTCAGTAAGGCTGTGAAGACGTGTTTATTTGGTAGTATATAATTATTTTGTTACCTACGCAAGCAAAATTTTCAATACCTACGTAATACATCAATCTGAACAACCTGTGTGTTCTGAAAGTTCAACTCCATAATTGTAACATCTTTGTTTCCCAAATCATTAGCGAATAATAAACAATAGCGTTTCATTATACCTATGTAGAGCAACATCAGAAAGGTCAAAATCCTTTCTTTTGTCTTTTATTTAAGCTTTTCCAAGTAAGCAACAAAGATCTTTTGTAGATCTTCATCATGGTTCAGAGGTTCATTAATTTCAATTATCTGTATTTAGTCGTTGATTCTGCTTGAATGGGAAGTCGAGATGAATGGTTGCTATTTATATTTATGTAGGTTCGAAACATGCTGGCTCAGCCACAAAGGAACTGGTCTTGGGTATGCTAATGAACGATTTGTCCTTCTACGAATTCACCATGTATATATGTGTATATTGCTATTTGTGCTTCTATAATTGCTTAGCTTTTAATGAGAATAGAACATTACCTAAGCTTGAATGTTAATAAGTGACTGTATTTGATAAATGATGTTTATTTTGCAAGTAGGTTTTTACAAACACTTTTACACGTCATTTTTTTAAACTAGATGGGGCCGGTGTTTCGTACCTGACTACTCTGAGAAGAAACAGCCGAAACAAACTCAGAGGTCATAGTCTCTTTTAAAGTCCAGACAATATTGCTCAATTCACATGAGGACTATGCAGATTAGTGTCGGAGATGGTGGATTTGAATTCCCCAAAGGAGTTTGGTTGTGGCACAGATATACTTAGATAGTGTGGTGTTTTACAACCTCATTTCGCCAGATCGGTTACGTATAATTTAGGTTTATTAGACTGATATTTCCACATAAGATATAGTTTATGGGAAAATATCGTGAGGAAAGTTCTGAGTATGAATGTGGATGAGTGTAAGAGTAGAGGAAGACGAAAGAAACGATGGATGGAAATGTGTATGAAGGATGATATGGCAGGAAAGGTGTCTGAGTAATAGAGAAGTACCTAAGTATGGAAGAAGACGAAATGCTGCGCCGCTACCCCAAATAAATATGGATAAGGGTAAGAGAATAACGATATAGATTCCGGGAAGTTACATGACTGAGTTTCCTCATGGACTTCAATGCCCAAGTAAAGAGAGCAATCCCTGACCCGGAAATCGAACCTAGGAAACGCTTCGCAACGTGTGCTTCCACTAGAGCCAGTCTTACTCAAAGTGTGCTCCGCGGAACCCTAGGGCTCCTTGGAGCCTCTGTAGGGTCATAATTAAAAAAATATACCAAAGAAAAAAACATTGTAATGTATCACATAACTACATCACTACATATTTATAAAACAAAGTCGCCCGCCGCGTCTGTCTGTCCCTATGTATGCTTAGATCTTGAAAACTACGCAACGGATTTTGATGCGGGTTTTTTTATTAGATAGAGTGATTCAAGAGAAAGGTTTTAGTGTATAAGCTGCGGGCGGGCGAAGCCGCGGGCATCAGCTAGTGAATAATAAAAAAACACATACCTCTCCATTTTATTCAACAAACGTATTTTAGGGGTCCGTCAAATATTTAGGTTTTAAAAGAGGTCCGTTGCTTGCTAAAAACGTTTGAGAACCGCTGCACTGGACCATGTAGACATCAAGTCTATCCTCATATAAAAATGCGGTTATCATCATGTATAAAAGTACAAGTATTTTAAATAACCGTAAAAGTGGGTAAGTAGGTTAAATATGTTTAACCGCAATGATGAGACTATCCAACGGATATTGTGACATTGATTTAGTAAGTCTATAAACAGCTTTTTATTTATGGCTTACGATTATTTACATGTTACTCGACAAGTGATCAAATGATGAGTTTTCACATGGAATTTGAGAATCAAAGATGTTCTCAAACAATTATTAGGTTTTTATTACTTCCTGAAGTAACGGTCAAAGTTTTATTGAAGAAAACTTAGGAAAGGCAAGAAATAAAACCTGGATACGGAAGTGTTAATACCGGTTACCAAATGGCGTACGTTCCCAAGGAAAAGCTTTGGAACAAGCTGTATTAATTTTAAGTTTGTATTATGTTAAAAACCCGTTACCTGCTTCGCGAAATTTTACAACTTGACAAAACATCGAGATTTCTTTATTGTGTTAGCTTAATATTAGTGTCACCTACACAAAAAACCTTCTTACATAGATTCTCTAAATTAATCAAAATATTCAAACTCAAAACTCAACTTACATTCCGAATAATGTTCGGTTTACCGACTATACCGTGCAACATGATTCTTCATTGTTGGTAGTTAAAATCACACACAACACTTGACGCATTCTCCAAAAGTTTATTTCTAATAAACTATTTATAGACCTATGATTTGAATACGATAAATAATATCTCAAACAAGCATTATAAAAATATACTTTAACCGTAACATATTGAACATATTCTAACGTATTGTGTTGATAGTTCAAGGGCGGTTCATGGCCAAGGTCGCAGTATAAAGCGGGAGCGGACTGTTGGTAGTGATGATGTGCCGTGGTTTATTAACGCTTCGGTTAACATTAACTGACGTCACTTATTTTTCTGATTTACGTTGCATTTACATTAACGATGATAGCAATGTGGAGGAGTACTTTGACGCCTATAATGTCCTTGCTGTATACGGGTGTAAACAACCTCATCACGAAGCCGTCAACCAAGCATTCTGTACATCAAACTAAGTAACTTTACGCAAAAATGATTACTGGGAAACGACTTTTTTTTTGGGTGAAAAATTATGTTTTGTGGTTGAACTCAATGTAACGCACTCAAAACATTGTGCTGATGGATGGATTGAATAGTACGGGGATCGTGGAGGTGTTTAAAGTAAAAATCTTACAATAAAAACTTTTATTTAAAACAAACTTGTTTTAAAAAAAAGTTTGTCAAAAAGTTGGAACTTTGACCCCCAATATCTCCGTAACTAGAAGGTTCCCAGGTATGGTGTAGAACAAAAAAAATATGGCAATGACGGGGAGAACGTGTGCCTTTCGGCTTCGTTAAGAGGTGTTTTACACCCTTTATAATGAGTGTAAAAGAAGCCATAACGCACTTGTTCTCCCCGTCACTGCGACCACTTTTTTGTTCTGGACCATGTCTCTGGGAACCTTCTAGTTATGGAGATTTACTAATCGAAGCCGGCCAAGGAAGTGGTGTCGAGAATTCGAGATGACCACGGCACGCACTATGGCTGGTTCAACGTGGCGCAAGAAAAAACCTAGAAAAAAAAAGCAGAAAAATTATAGAAATCCTCATTACCATACAGATGTCTACTGCTGTAAGACCCTAAGGGCCAAGTTCACCGAAAAGATAACAGTCTGATTATCTAAAAACAGTTGTTTAAAACACATTTTCATGTTCAAAAATTTGTTTTAAACAGCTGCTTTTAGATAATCAGACTGTTATCTTTTCGGTGAACTATGGCCCTAAGTGTCTAATGCCTTCATTATTACGAATAGTCTTCAAATACTCCGGGCACAGCAATCAAAGTCTGTTCAGGTGGAGATTCATTGACAACTCTACCCTAGAGTGTAAATGTGGTGTTGTTCCACAAAGATAGGACTATGCGCTTGATAATGTGTTTGTAGATCACGGGACCTGAAGCCACGGAAAGTGCCAAACTATAGCCATCGACACGCTGTCGCTTATTACATTATACACGATTTATCGGGCCCTGTCTATCGTGTGCCCTGCATAACAGGCAGGGCGCCGCTTATTATTTAGGGACCCTGACTCCCTGTTTCTTATTACACTTCCCTGTCCCTACGGGCAGGGCCCGATAAATCGTGTGATGTAAAAGGCCTTTAGCTTTAGCCTTTAGCCTTAGCCTTAATTTTTCTTACGTTTTTTGCAATTTGCAGGCCAGTGCTAGGTTGTAAGCAAGTTCATAAAGGTGCAAGAATGATTTTGACCTTGGAAAAGTAATTTTTCCACCTTTATGAACTTTGAGGGTTGTATTGATGATTTTGATAGTTATAATTCTGTAACTACATACGTCTTACAGTCGCGAACAATATTTTAATCAACATACAACCTAGCACTGGCCTGCAAATTGCAAAAAACGTCAGAAAATTTGAAATTCGCGGGCTACCCTGGAGCATCAGCTTTAAGATAAAGAATTTTTATTCTCAGTTCCTCATTCACCTGGCGTGCCAGGCTATTGAAAACTTCCGCTCTATTTAAAGGAACATGCGCGATTGCGCGCTCATTAGAAAGTTTTGCGCCTCGTATCTTAAATCATGGTCTACTTTACTTAAAACAATTGCTGCCTGACCTTTTCAACCTAGAATCTAGATATTCGTAGAATAATTCCGTTGGCTTGTTGGACTTCCTTACTTCTTTCAGTCACTTCATCTAAAATACTGGTATTATTCTGCATCCGGTTAGATTGAAAGCCGATCATCATCATCTGCTTAGCCCTTTCCCAGCAATGTTGGGGGTCGGCTTCCAGTCTAACCGGTTGCAGGTGAATACCAGTATTTTACAGGAACAATACCTATCTTACCTCCACAACCCAGTTAGTACTGGGAATTACGATACCCCATGGTAAGACTGGTTGTCAGACTTTTTGGAGACTGACTACCTGTAACATATTTGGGAAAGGTGAGGCACCTGATGATGAGTAGGACACAAGCTTCGAAATGCTCTTAGAATATTACTTTGGAATGTCGAAATATCCCACGCATCGCCTCATTAGAATTTAATTAAATATACGTTAGTCAAGCCTTGAAGTAGCATTCGGATATACTCACAAATAGAATTGGAGTTAAAATAAAATTTATTTAGAACAACATTCTTGAATTTACAACGTAAATTGAATTAAGATGTTGGGGCAAATAAGATTTTTCATCTAAAATATTCCATAAAAATAAAGCAGTCTCCAGCCCACCAAGTTGTCAAAAAAGTGTCTAATTTCTCCAAATGATTTTAAACTATAAAATGTTGACGGTTAAGTTCCAAATCGAATGAGAAAATTTGACAGTTTGTGGTGGCTTGATATGCTGGCGTCTGTACCTTCCTACTAAGCTCCAAAAAATACTACATTAATTTACTTCCTACCGCCGATTCGCAGAGAACGTGACCGTGTTAATGTAACGTCTTTTAACAAACCCTGAAGTTAAAAGGCAGAAAAAATGCTGTTAACTATTAAGAATTTCATGCATTTTATAACACCAGCACGAAGTTACAAGAAACTTTTTAATGGTTCGTTCAGTATGAACAAAAATGGCGTGTATCTAGCTATTTCATTAACACCTTTGGGTTATTCCCAGTTGTCCCCACTGTCAACGCCACCACTGGTGACAAATGGGATTTCTTTCGAGAAAATGTCCCATTTGCCGCCAGTGGTGGCGTCACCAGTGGTGGCAATTGGGAATGGCCACTTTATTTGTTCCCAGTTGCCAGCAGTGGTGACAAATGGGAAAAATAAAATGATACGCCTCCATATTAGTACGGTACACAAAACGAGAGAAATAAAACATAGCACAGACTAATCAAGGTTTTATTCACAATAATTTACATATTCTCTACTAAGGATGTCACAGATTTACACTTATGTATACAATTACACAATCATTAACTTCGAATTTTCTAATTTACATCAAATAAATCAGACAAATCCAATTTTTTAGGGTTCCGTACCCAAAGGGTAAAAACGGAACCCTATTACTAAGACTTCGCTGTCTGTCCGTCTGTCTGTCACCAGGCTGTATCTCATGAACCGTGACAGCTAGACAGTTGAAATTTTTACATATGATGTATTTCTGTTGCCGCTATAACAACAAATACTAAAAACAGAATAAAATTAATAATTAAGGGGGGCTCCCATACAAAAAACGTGATTTTTTTGCCGTTTTGTTTAATGTATAGATAATGGTACAGAACCCTTCGTGGGCGAGTCCGACTCGCACTTGGCCGGTTTTTTTTAATACGTAATCCTGTTGTTTCATCCACCAAGTTTCTGAACGCACCTTTTTGACGTTTGACAGATGACGTTTCAGTTGTCAGTGCGATGACGTTTGCTTGTCAGTGCAACTTTGATTGGGAAGGATCACGCTTCCGTTGTTCGTTTTTGATGCACGCTTTTTTTCGTGTAATTATTGTTTGAAACTTTGAGTTAATGTTAATCCGATACAATCTTGATCGGTGTTTGATATTTTGTTGATAATTGAGTGAAAATTGAGAGATCTCGCCACCTTGGGTCGTGACCGCGAGTAATTTGTTGGTTATGTAGCCGGCCTTAGTGTCATTTTGGACGCCGGTAACTTCCTAAATTCAGTGCTGGACTATTGTACATCCCCGATTGGGTTAGCAAACCGGGATAAAATTCAGTTGGACATTGATGAAAAGTGCCACGTGTGTGATCTGAAGGTTTGACAAGGGAGTCGACGGTACGCGCTGTGGGGCGTCCTTTGGTTACCGTCGAATCTACATGACTTCACATACACAACACAAAACACATTTACACTTACACCCCACCCAGATACGACGTGACCAGGGACTACGCCACATCTCCGGTTCCAACGTGATGGGTAAGTTATATCTAATAGTTGAATAGTTGTTTTCACTTGTCGATTGGACAAGTATTATTTTGATTAGGGCTCCGCGTAATCGCGGACATCGTGAGTCTGTTTGTGCAGTCTCACACACCTGTAATTCCTAGGGTTTTATCACAGAGTTACAAGCTTCAATGATCAACTTTCTTATTATTATTTATCACAGATCAGTATATTATGCACAATAATTGACGTTTTATAATATTCTAACTTACCAGCTATTATTTTACTCAGTTGTTTTCCAAGATGGACGATTACGATAAGTTACAAAAAAATATAGGTACTACTTACTTCCTTTTTATAATATCACACAATAATTGACTTCACATATTTGTCTGATTTTGGTATAATACTTTAAAAAATTAGCGTAACTTTCGCGCTCCTATCTTGTCAAACAACCCCCTCCACTTGCTGTTCTCAGTTCATAGACCAGTGACGTAACATTCATTAGTATATTTCTAACAATGTCAGGGTCAAGTGCGTCGTGCAGTTCTGGTGCAGTTTCGTTAGTTTACATAAAAATACGTCACGGAACTATACTGCTACGCGCAGGATTCCAATATCATACCAAAAGGAAACACAAAAGTGGGTTAACAGTATGGGAATGCACCAAACGAAAAACCAACTGTAAAGGAATTATTAAGATCAAAGTAAGTTTTCAGCTTTTGTTTGAAAATTATATTATTTGTTACATAGTTTTCAAGAGTATATTTATGTTGTCAAACGATGTATAAATTATGGCAAAACAACTAATACTTTTGAAGGCGCTCAGATTTATAACAAAATACCCTCAACTATTAAAAATATAAACTCATTGAACGTATTCAAAAAGAATCTTGTTCAACACGTGATATCTAATAAATTCGTGACTAAAATGAAATGAGTGTTCCTTTTGCTATACTAACTAGACATAGGTACGAAATCTCTAATCGATATTGGAATCCTGCGCGAAGCAGTATAGTTCCGTGACGTCTTTTTATGTTAACTAACGAAACTGCACCAGAACTGCACGACGCACTTGACCCTGACATTGTTAGAAATATACTGATGAATGTTACGTCACTGGTCTATGAACTGAGAACAGCAAGTGGAGGGGGTTGTTCGACAGGATAGGAGCGCGAAAGTTACGCTAATTTTTTAAAGTATTATACCAAAATCAGACAAATATGTGAAGTCAATTATTGTGTGATATTATAAAAAGGAAGTAAGTACCTATATTTTTTTGTAACTTATCGTAATCGTCCATCTTGGAAAACAACTGAGTAAAATAATAGCTGGTAAGTTAGAATATTATAAAACGTCAATTATTGTGAATAATATACTGATCTGTGATAAATAATAATAAGAAAGTTGATCATTGAAGCTTGTAACTCTGTGATAAAAACCTAGGAATTACAGGATTACGTATTAAAAAAATTTGGACTTGTCTGATTTATTTGATGTAAATAAGAAAATTCGAAGTAAATAATTGTGTAATTGTATACATAAGTGTAAATCTGTGACATCCTTAGTAGAGAATATGTAAATTATTGTGAACTAGCGGACGTCCCGCGGTTTCACCCGCGTAGTTCCCGTTCCCGTGAGAGTACGGGGATAAAATATAGCCTATGTTACTCGTGGATAATGTAGCTTTCGAATGGTGAAAGAATTTTTTAAATCGGTCCAGTAGTTTTTGAGCCTATTCATTACAAACAAACAAACAAACAAACAAAGTTTTCTCTCTATATAATATTAGTATAGATAAAACCTTGATTAGTCTGTGCTATGTTTTATTTCTCTCGTTTTGTGTACCGTACTAATATGGAGGAGTATCATTTTGTTTTTCCCATTTGTCACCACTGGTGGCAACTGGGAACAAAAAAAGTGGCCATTCCCAATTGCCACCACTGGTGACGCCACCACTGGTGGCAAATGGGACATTTTATCGAAAGAAATCCCATTTGTCACCAGTGGTGGCGTTGACAGTGGGGACAACTGGGAATAACCCACACCTTTAGTGCTTTTAACAATGTATTATTACTTAACGAAATTTTTTTTAAGTATTTTCTGTAATTTTCCAAGTAATTTGATACTTGTTCTAAGGTTATAATTTTTCGAATAAGACATTTTTTTTTAACTTTGCATCACGCTGATTTTCTTTTGTATTTATTTGACTCTTCAAGCACAAAGTACAGAGGCGGACTTAATGCCATAGGCATTTTCTACCAGTCAATCAGTAAGTATGGATCACCACTTAAAGGGAAATATTAACAGCCGCTCGGGTCGATCTTTAGGTTAAGCCGTGCTTGCCTAGATTGGTCTGTAGATGGGTGACCACCCATTACATACCGAGTTTCCTCCGTGCTTCGGAAACCACGTTAGGCCGTTGGTCCGGGCTTTTATTTGTAGATCTTTGACAGTCGTTACAGGAGTCAGTGGCCTGAAAGTCTGACAACCAGTCTTACCAAGGGGTATCATATTACCCGGTACTAACTGGGTTGTGGTGGTCAGATAGGCAGTCACTCCATGTAAAATACTGGTAATCAGCTGCATCCGGTTACGGCCGACCCCAACATAGTTGGGAAAAGGCTAGGCAGATAATGAAACTCATTACTTAGATGGTTTCCGTCTTCAGAAGTTTTTTTTTATAAACTTTTACACACATATTACACAGCCAAAAAATCCAATTCTCCGTCGTGATAAGTCAATCCATCATGGAAATCCTCCGGCTTCCCTTATCCATCACTCAGTCAAAGGCTTAGTGGGCCTGACTCCGAAATTGGATCAACATCACAATGAATAGTTCAACGCCTCTTTAAGTTAGACTATTTCTAACGAAATCTTGTAAACTTGAACTTAAATCTTTTGTAAGTTTTAGGTAGGTATGTAGTACTTACTTTGTGAACTTAATGCCTGTTTTTCTCGAAGAAACACCCACGATTTTTTTTTTACTGGCAACTTTTTTGAAAGAAGCATTTACACACATTTTAAATCACATACACAAACAGCCAGACCCGGATTAACAACCTGTAGGCCAAACAAAACTATTTGTTTTGTGCGGGAATCGATCCTGAGACACGCAGCGCAGCAGCTAATCACTCAGCAACTGCGCCAACCGTGCCACTATAAGTCTTAGTACTCGTAACAGGGGGACAAGTCTATGGTCATTAACTTGACTAAGCAGCTAAGTTAGCGACCACTATCCGAGAGGTAGTCAAAATGATCATAAGTTTGACACTAAATCTTGCGTAAGTTTTGCTATGGGTTTCTACATAAATAAAACATGGTGAACTCATGGAATAGCTCACAGTCTCACACCAGGACCGTAAAGTATTACAATACAGCGAGCTGCCTCAAAACCGGTCTCTAACTGTAGTCTGCGATAAATCTGAATTAGTGATGCGACATTGGAACACTCGAATAGCTTTACGTGATCGAGTGGAATAGTCGAATACACGATGCTTATTCGAGTGACGTTAGAAACCTAAGCTGTTTGAAATCCTAGACAGAGATACGATTTGTAATTCATTGTGTTTCGCGAGCTTGATTTAGAACACAATATTCTATATTTAGTGAAAGGTTTCTCTAACAAAAGGTAGTCAGCTCATGTAGTATTCAACATTTAAGCGATTTGGTGAAAGAAAGGTTCCTGTAAGCCTTTACTAGACTTAAGTCGCTTGAGTGAGTGAGACTCAGACTTAATCCGATTCTGTCTGCTAAGTTTATGTGAATAAATACGTTCGAATGATCTTTCTATTCGAGTACACTTCAATGAGATTGCAAAAATTGCTCAATGACTCACGGCCACAGAACAAATTATCGATTTAATTCGCATAGCAACTTGCACGTCACTATCAAAATGAATGTTCTAGGCAAATACTATAGACAAAGTTGTTTTAGTAGGACGTATAAATATTTCTGTTTGGTGTTTTTCGTGGAATTAGTGAATGAAAATTACTACGCCATTTTTTGTGTGTAATGTACACACGAGTTTTATGTAGTCTTTGCGTGTGGATATGCGGGCATTAAAAACTTTGTTGTCAAACAAGTCAATTAACTAGACGTTTACATATTACATGGATGATTTAAAATTACGTGCATTTTGGTCGTATGAAGTTTTGACCTACAGCCACAGTGAGCACTACAAATTTTAATTATCTGTATTTGTGTTGTTCACAAAATATGGAGGATATCTCTTCCTTTTTTGTCATTGGGAGTTCTTTCAGTTCACACAAAACACAGCACAGTTGATGACACATTTTGTAAGCTACATGATTAATTTGTAACCTTTTTTATTCACGCCAAAAACAAAAAAGAACGCCAGTAATTTAAAACACATCGCGTAGATTTATGACTCCAACACGGACCTGCAACATAAAATAATCGTTAACCTTCCAAAATTAAAATCCAATTCCAAAATGGAAACCAGCAAGTAATTTTCCATTTCTAAAATGAATTCGCGTATTCTAACTGCAAGAGAATGAGTATAGCTAAGCTTGTATAATTTATTTTATTCACTTTGCAAAGTAGACTATGTACTTAGCAAGGTAAATCTTGCTAACTGGAATACTTGTCGGGTAATATATTACCCGTTCGCAGCCACATCGATGTACAAAGTTGGGTAAAGGTAAGTTCAGACGGACGGGACGGTTTTAGAATGTTGGGTGGAAATTCTGCCGGTATATCAATCACCTGGGATTCCAGGTTTTAATTGTATTGTTGGATTGGGGTAGAATGTTTGGCCGTTTTAAAATAGCACATATGTATTAGTGATTTAAGGTCTATTTATTACGATTCGTATCAGGTTTTCGAACCTTTTAATTAATTATACGTGAATTATTTGTGGAAGGATTATATGGATTGGGTTTCCTATTGAATTATGCCCCTACGCCAATGACGTACGGATTCCTTTATTTATATAAGCTCCAATTTATGGTTGGGATATTTATTACAAATCAGTACTAATAAATACACTTATAGTCGACTAGCTGACGTCCCGCGGTTTCACCCGCGTAGTTCCCGTTCCCGTGGGAGTACGGGAATAAAATATAGCCTATATCACTCACGAATAATGTAGCTTTCTAATGGTAAAAGAATTTTTGAAATCGGTTCATTACTTCCGGAGATTACCCCTACATACAAACTTACAAACATACAAACTTACAAACAAATGTTACCTCTTTATAATATTAGTATAGATGAGAATTTGGCAGTTGATACCGCCAATTAACATAACATTCTTTTGATGAGCGGTTAAAATGCGATTCACTCATAAATTTTGTGTGGCCATAACAACCTGTGACGTAAATATTTTGCCAACTTATTGACGACTATTTATTGATATCGAAGCAATTAAAAATCTAATTTTACAGTTAACCTTCACATAAAGTCATGTTTTGGAACTATTGGTTAACTAGCTGATGCCCGCGGCTTCGCCCGCGTGGAGTGCGGTAATTGGCCCACGGGATGGTACTACCGCGGTAAAAAGTATACTATGTGCTAATCCAGGTTACAAACTTACTGTGTGCCAAAGGCGAACGGCAGGCTTGTATGGGAATATCGTACCGCTACTAAAATGTCATGTTTTGAGTTTTTTTTTTTAATTGGTAGTTAATATGATAGAAGAGCCCTTTTTAAATTCTTAGATTTTTTGAACTTGGGACGTAAAAGTTATAACCAGTCTTATTTTCTAAGGTTATGCACTAGTGACCAATGTACTTAGGTACGTAGAGCTGCCTATAAACATTGTTTTGGTAATAAAGTAAATGTTATAGTATAGTTTTCGCTATCTTTATAGCAGGAGCTCGACTCAACGTAAATAGGGCCAGACAATTCGCTAAATTGCTCAGATGCAGTCACAAACTACAATCCAACAACATACAACAGCAAAGATCCGAAGTGAAGTGAAAGACAGATTTTGTTTGTCAATAAATAATTGCCATGAGCAAAAAAAATATTGATGACGAAAATCATTCCTATCATTAATCGTTTTCTATTATGATTGTATGCAACAATTATGCTTTCTTATGTATAATATGTAAGTGTATAATTATATTTAATGTTATTTCTACGTTTAAATAATTAATTAACATTTCAATTTTTGTGTTATTTTACTTATGGCAACATCGAAAATCACAGCTGCATTTAGTTTATGATTTCATTACGTTTAATTATTAAAATCTTTTTATTGATATTATTAATTAATCCGAAGTTCTAAAAATAGTACACTTGCATAAAAATAAAAGGCTTGTTTGCCTTATTAAGTGGTACAAATTCCATAACAAAACAACAAACAAAGTTTGCGGTTCCTATTAAGCCTGCCGTTCGCCTTTCATCCGAATCCGGTCAATATTTTTTGCATGAAAGAGTAACAAACATCCAGACATCCATTCATCCTTTCAAACTTTTGCATTAATAATAGGGGGAAATATAATGACCACCAAAAATAACTTTGTGACCACTAACATCTATCACCTAAAATATCAATTGATCACCAAATTTAGTAAATTGAGCACAAATTTTAATGAGGTGGTTGATGGCAAACTGTTTTTGCCTAGACCGACTTGGGGCACCTATTTTATAAACCATTCAGAAGTAGGAGCCCCGCAGAGCGGAGCTCCGTCGACTGGGTCTCCCTCGACTCGGAAGCAAGAGCATAACAGTTCAATTTCTGGTGGTCAGTAACTAAAAAAATAAATTTTTGGTTCTAATTTCACGCTAAAATGGGATTAATTTTAGTGATCATTTATTAATTTTGGCAATCAAAAGTGATTTTTTTGCCGTTACATTTTGCTAAATCTGGTGGTTTGTTAATTGTATGCCTTTATAATATTATAGTAGGAAGTAGGAAGGATGGTGTCAGTGTGTACACAGCCTTATACTTATCGTGTAGCGCAAATAATAAGAACACTTCGATGTGTTCAGTGGTCAAACTAGTAACTAGTTGTAGTTAGTCAAGACAATTGTCGCGACACAGTATTGTTTCTACCTTTATTACTTCGTTAGTTCGGCTCTTATTGTGACAAATGTGACTTGTGTCGTGTCGTGACCGACTTAGCTGTGAGCACTCCGCTTTATTTGTAGTATCTTTGGAGTTTATTTTAAAGGGGTGTGGTTAGAACTGTGTAGGGTTACCTCGTGCGATTTGCTGCAAAAAAAACACATAAAAAGTTGTATAAATAAAATCATTTATTTCAGGTCCGAGACCTCTATAAAACAAAAATAGCAAACAAATACAAACACATAAATTATTGAAATATCAGAAATATTAAAATTACATTAAAAACATTATTGAAATTAAACTAGATCTACTCTTTGTTATTGTTCCGTTTAGCAATACTATGAATGTTTGTTATGTTTTTAAATTTTTTATGCATGTCATGGCCGTGCGATAAATAAAGATTTTTTCTTTCTTTCTTTTCTAGATTAAATTAGCAAGTCAAAAGTATAAATACACAAACGATCCAGAATAAATAAATAAATGTAAATGTGTGTAAAGTGTGTGTGTAATGTGTATGTGTATGTATGAATGTTGTTGTGTGTGTGTTGTGTAATGCCACTTACACAACTTGCAGAACGACGAGAGACGCGCGTGCATGTATCTTGCTTGATGCTAGTTGCATAGCTTGAGGGCGTGAGCGGGGTCTTAGCTTAGTTTAAAGCTACATGGTCATGCTCATTAGGAAGTACAAGACACACTCAACCTCAGAAAACCAGGTTGGTATACACCTAGAAGTATAGTCTTGAAAAGAAAGCACTAGAAATTGTTGCGAAGTACTTATTTGGTGAAAATCTTTAGAAGGGGTTTGGTTTAATTAAGCATATGGAAGTATACCTTCTTTCTTTGAAATTTTCAAAGAACACAACACTATAGATAGCAGTAAGATATGAATAAAAAAAAATGACTGAAGGGGTTTCTCATAAAAAGTAGTGTACCTTATCCATATTTATGGTTCCATCAAAGGTATCTATTGCATACCAACTCAAATACAGGGGTTATTATACATTCGCCACAAAGTTAATTCGCCACGAAAAAGAGTATGTGTATACTCGCCACAACTCTAAAGTTGTGGTGCAGTTGTTAACCATTCTCTGCTTCGATGTAGCCCCGATTTTGGACACTCAATACAAAATCTTCGGATTTATGATGATGGGATCTATGACTCTATCATCATAATCATCTACCTAGCCTTTTCCCAAACTATATTGGGGTCAGCTTCGAGTCTTACCAGAAGCGGCTGAATACCAGTATTATACATAGAGCTGAATATCTGACCTCCACAACCCAGTTAATACTGGATAATTCGACATTCGGGCCACTGACTACCTGTAACGACTGTCAAAGATATACAAAGGACAGCCGGGATATAATGACGTCTATATATCTATATATCTATCTTTTACTCTAGATGCTCTTAGTGTGCACGTCTTTCTACATCGTTCTACATATATGTATAATTTCAAAATTAATGATGTAACCAAGATTTTGTAACAATATTTTGATTTTAAAAGAGTGTCCATGGAGTTTCTTGCCCGTTCTTCTCCATAGAGATCTACGCTAGGGAATGGGCAACTACAGTACTTTCTCAAGTTATTATGCCTTGTGACTGGGACTGTAGCTTTGATTTTCTTTTTTTGTATTTTTGACTTTCAAAAGTGCCGTAATGGTCTAATTGAAATAAATGCTTTGAGTTTGAGTCTATGTGGGCCGTAAATACGACATATGTATCCATATGTACAGTCCCGTCGCGCCAGCACTGCAAGTACGTAGCAATCGATAACGATCGAATCGATACGATTCGATAAATCCGACTTTTCGATTGGTTAAAAACTCATTTTATCGAGAATAACTGTCAGATTTATCGAATCGTATCGAATCGAGTGCTACGTACTTGCACTGCAGATCTGACGTCATCGTCTATAAAAGGGCTAATGACAACAACCGTATCACTTCACCCTCACAATTCGAATTAAAGTCATTACATCCGCCATACTAAGGTTTCATCAACGGCTTCCCTTTAATCAACCGATACTACCCTACACTTTTTAAACGTACAGAAGCAGTCTGCGAACCTAATTACAGTTAATTTTAAACTCTAATTTAATATGCTAGGGTATAAAATACCTTGGGGGTTGAATTAGGGAGGCCGGAGTCAATTTGCATACGAGTAAACCGGTTTCGCACGTGTTCATTGTAAAACGAGATTTTGGTGAATATTAGTGTGAAATATTTGCATAAATACTAAATAATACCGAATTAATTTGCATACTTAATAAAGTAATTCGATTCTATAAAACCAATAGTGTTTAGTACCAAATAAAAATCTTATTATGGTCTAGTTCATTTTATACAAATGATATTGAAGCTAACGATAATTTTATTCATTGCGACATGGAAATGTTTATTTTACATTATTTTTTTGCTAATAAGAATGAGTTTTGCTCGTGTAAACACTTATTTAGACACACTTTATGGCGTCGTAGCAGGTTTCAAGTGGCTATATTAGACAATGATTGCATCCATCCATCGCTAGCGAGCATGTCATATTTATAAACTCATGGGGTTAGTTGCGTTTTTTAAATGAGTTTCACTCACACAGGAATTTTCTCTAAAACTATGGGTTTAACAATTTTAAGGCCAACGCCAAGCTCAGCGTTCAGTCGGACATCGAAGTTTTTGTTTAAATCTATGCTATCCTCTTAAGTGCCCAAAAATTGATAATGTTCTCTGTTTTTGAATGGAACACCATCATCTGCCTAGGCCATCCTGGTAGAACGATGCCAATCTGATCTTCACAATTCAGTTAAAGGGTATTACGATTCCCCTTGATTATTTCAATTTTATTTAAAAATCTGAGCAGTCTTTGGGGACCGCCGATAGAAGTGAAAACAAAAAGTACACAGGCCCCGCCTCAGTCGTAGCACTGGTTACGCCCCGCGCATGCCTATGTGGTGCTAGCGCCGTAGCGGATGCTACGAGTGCTACGAACGGCTACGAAGCGTAACCGCACGTTACGTTACGTGACGATGAGTTCAATGTTTTTCCTTCACCCAAAAAGTGCTCAACGCGCCTAAAGAAGTTTTCACTTCAAAAACATGCATATACCCTATTAAATACCGTGACACACTAGACACACACTCAGCTCGCGGGCAGCCGCTAGCCGGTTCGCTCCCTTTGCTTTTGTGCCACCGCTCCTCTTTTGTTACCAGTGTACTCTTTGCCGGACATTCTACTCGTTAGAGCATATTCTACGGAGATTCAGCTGTTAGGTTATTTGGGAATGTGTTCTTTTTTGAGGGTGAATATAATTAAATGGAAGGGGATGATTTTGTACCCGATTTTGGAGTGAATTTGCTAAGAGCTCGTGGCTAAATAATAACAGCCGCTCGGGTCGATCTTTAGGTTAAACCGTGCTTGCCTAGGTTGGTCTGTGGATGGCTGACCACCCATTACATACCGAGTTTCCTCCGTGCCTCGGAAAGCACATTAAGCAGTTGGTCCCGGCTGTCATTTGTAGATCATTGACAGTCGTTACAGGTAGTCAGTGGCCCAAAAAGTCTGACAACCAGTCTTACCTAGGGGTATCGTATTACCCAGTACTAACTGGGTTGTGGAGGTCAGACAGGCAGTCGCTCCATGTAAAATAGTGGTATTCAGCTGCATCCGGTTAGACTGGAAGCCGACCCCAATATAGTTGGGAAAAGGCTAGGCAAATGATGATTTGGAGTGAATTTGCTATCGATTTTTTTTAAATTTACTTGGTACTGTAGCTGTCTCTACTACTCCTACCTCTGACTATCTCAGACTGAATTTCGGCATAGCGGCCGATCTCAGCGCAGTAGCTATCGACAAGGGAGATATACAGGGTGGAAGTGTGGCGGTATTTAAAAATAATCAGCTGTTCTATACATTTTCACTGAAAAATTATAACCGACGAAAAAATTCTGTTTCAGGGGATCAGAATGATGTACTAGATATACGTGATAACCGTTTTAGCGACGGTGTCTCTTCCAGCTTGTATAGTGCACAAGTACCTGCGCAGGCGCAGGTGCATTCACTTCCCTGACTCTCACAGTGCGATGAGACTACAATCCGACACGACCGAAAAGAGATCTGCACGGAACCTACGACTTAACGTGATTTTTGAGGCACGGAACCGGCAACACCTCTGCCTAGGGCCTACAGGGACAGTTTGGATAAATAATAACAACAACAACAGCCCTTAACGTCCACTGCTGGACATAAGCCTCTCCCTTGATGAGAGGAATTTGCCATAATCTCCACGCTTGGCAGGCGGATTGGAGATCGCAGTGATGAAAGACTAACAGAAAACGCTGCTGCCCATTCTCTGGTCTACGGAGGCGCAAGGTGTTCTGCCTCAGACATTAGTCGCCTTATACGACACCCGTGAGTGTAATGGGTTGGTTCTATTCTACTCTGCCGGATACCACACGGCTAAATAATAGGTCTGTTAGAACCGAAATACAGGTGACTTTTTTTATCACTTTCCTAAAAAATGGGTATAATAGGTGAACGGAGTAGAAGCTTATGGCATAAGTACCTAGTTTCTTTTTTCTTTTTTCCACAGCTTAGAAAAAAATTGATCGATCATCAAAACGCGCTACAAATTTCAAGTAAACTTTTCATATTAGAATAAAGAAAGAGAAATTTTGAAAAAAAAACATGAAAAATATTGATTTTCAAATCATACGCATTAAGCATGATTTGAATTTCGAATTTTTTAGATTTTTTTTTCGCAAAAAAAAAAACTAAGTGTGCCATTTGCTTCTACTCCGTTCACCTATTAAACCCATTTTTTTGGAAAGTAATAAAAAAGTCACCTTCCTTATGTTACAGTTGGGAAATAGCACCAATAATGCCTCGTATACTCCCAGCGAACCTTTACTTCCATACTAAACTAAACGAAGCAACGACAGCGCTTCGAAGTATTTCTTCCCGTGCAAATTAACCTCAACGCACTGGAACAAATCGTCACCATTACTAAGGCAGCTAAAACATTAGCGCAACCAAGCTTGGCAACCAATCCGACGGCTAGCAACCGTCTGCGTTAGTTAGCCTAACATGCGTGTGGTGAATCACGGTACTTACGTACTCGTGGCTAGAACATGGCTGCCTAAGGCGCTGTCTGTTATTGATACGTCGGTATACAGATATGTTAACTAGGCTTTACTGGGATTACTTGATCTGTACTGGCTGGACCTATCTGTAGTTATATTTGCAAAAGGTACTGCGAAGCGTAAAAAATATGTACTTCAGGAAAAGCTTGTTAAAATATCCTGTAAAGGAAGTTTGAATTTAGAAGACGGCATTGGCAAAATAACACCGTTGAACTTACCCTCATATTCTACACCTGCAATGCACCTCTCAATTTTAAGGCAAAAAAACTTTAAAATGTTCTTAAAAACAAGCACAGCATTCATTTGAATAGAAACGGTTCTATAGACTAAAAACCGAACTATTCAGAAATACTAAGAATTATTTCAGCAATTTTAATTCTCAATTACCGTGCCTAACTCTGTAAATACTATATTCCATGCAAAAAAAAGAACATTGTTGAAACCACGACTATGTATTTTCCATCTGCGTTTATTCCCGCTACCTGGCTCCCATTTAATGCATAAAATAAAAGGTGCCAGTTTAATTCAGTGGTTATTTTGGTCCGGAGTTAGAAGCCGCGTAATAGGAACCAAGGCCTATCTCCAGATACAAATTACAAGGCACGCTGTTAGGCTGTCTACTTGAGGTTGAAGCTAAATAACGTAATTTTCCACAAACTTGATTAAACTTCGGATAGATGTCCTATTGTTGCAAACTGGATTGCCTTTTGTGGCACTAATTGCTAAGCAATGAAACTTTAGTGGGTAGTTTAACGTAATGATTACGAGTTTTGTGTAATTGAACCTGTTTTAGAGTCGCGCGAGTCGCGGTTTCCCGTGTGGTTTTTTAGTGACGTGACTTTTAAAGTAAGGAAACTATGATGAATGGATTGTGTGAAGAATAATTTGAAATAAAAACCGGCCAAGTGCGAGTCTGATTCGCGCATGAAGGGTTCCGTACCAATCGTACCATAGTACAACCCGGTCACATTATCTCGAGACCTGGCGTCGATGACGTCACGTCGCGTCGGCGCTCTGATATGGTGCGCAAAACAAGTATCCTCTAGTAGGATATTATTATAAACAACAATATTTCCAACAAAACAAATATTGTGTTAATTAATTTAATGCAGGTAATATTATTATAATGATATGATTAAAATTGCGGGAGGTGCGCATTTCAGCGAGGTCTCGAGATAATGTGACCGGGTTGTAGTAGGGCATGTAGCTTAGACAATATCTACTTTTTATATCTGGTCACACATATAACAAGAACGGTGCTATCTATCAACATTCTCAGAATACCAAATGCCTACTTACTCTTGAACGCCTGTCATCGATCTTCCATTATGTCGCCTCATCTAGCAATGACTGTCACAATAAAGAGGGTAGAAATAGATCTTCAATCGAGCTCACGGCTCGATGAATGGCCAAGTTTAAGGCCATTCGTCTAGGGCTAAGCTTTAGGTACTTCAATAAGATTACAATAGCTTTTTCAGTTCAGCCTGAAATATTCAAGAATCGTTTTTATCTTTTTTTTTAAGTTCTTCTAATTTTATTCTTTAGGCCTACTACATTTTACTGCAATAACAAATATAAGCTAAATAGTAGTACTTATCAGTAGCGAAGGGTTAATTTTTGTAAGAGGTAAGCCGGAGTACAAATCTTTAGTGTGATTATATTATTTGTCTACAGAATACTGACTGTGCCATTTTTCAAAGGGAATCTGGTAGGAATCGAGTTATATGGATCCTTCGCCACTGGTACTTATTAAAATTTGGTAATTATTCGGTCTGTATCGGTATGTACTTAATAATCTAAATGTCAAGAAATAAAAGGCTTTTTTTAATTTTTTTAATTTATTAATTATTCGGTCCATGGCGACAACAGACAATAATTCTGGGGGTTTAAAATGTTCATAGACGCATTTAATAATATGAATTGTCACTTAGCGTCCATTTTATGATTTGTAACGTACTTAATTCAAATTTTTATTCTATTATGAAGCGGCCATTTTAGACCCCTGTGTTGTAGTTACACTGAAATGTCGAAAAAACAGGTCACAGCATAATCGACAATCTTGTTTACCTATTACAATGTTTACATGCTCTTATCTCATGAAAATTCAATACATCTTCAATACTTCATAAATCACTGTTTTAACTACATATTATTACTATACTATTAAACAAATTACCATACAGTTCTCCGGATTACGGGTCCGTGTTTACGGCTCGTCTTGTAATTTGAGTCCGTTACTTGCGGTTGGCTAGTCTTGCGTGTAATCTTCACTTTCCTATTCCTGATTACATTGTTTTGTTTAATTTGTTAACTGGAAATGGTAAGCTCGTGTCAGAATCAGGATTCGCGCGGTGGAAATTGGGTGGAAGTGTGCTTTGTGCTTCCACTCGTATTGGATGAAAATAATAATTAAATAATTTTTGTTTTGTTTCAGGTAAGACCTATATTACAATCTGAGAAACTGAGGATAACAGTAGCTGTACCTATTAAAAGTAAGTTTTAGTAGTTAAGGGGAAATGCCAGGGTGGTCAGCAAAATTCAAAATACGATATTTATAAAAAAATATTTATATAAGTAATATAATATATAATTTTAATAACGTGCGTCTGCAAGGATCTTTTGGCACGTCAGTCAGTCGCCAAAATCGAAGCGATCGCCGCCATTTTTTTTTTTTTTTTAATAAGTATTTCACAAAACATTTGAAAAATGTTTAGCACTCTAACTTGTCAACGTCACTCGACCGCCAAAGGATCCATGCAAGTCTGTGTTACGAAGAAGTTTTTATTCAGTGAATGCTATTTGCGTACTTAACAAGAAATCTATTTGTATATTCCAAAACTAACAATAGGTACAAAAATGGAAATACAAAAGGATTTTATGTTAGTCCAGGTTTAGTGAGGGCCATAAAAACTAGACCTCGAGTAACATGAAATGGCACAAAACCTTTCCTAAATTGCTTTTTCAAGCAACGTTATTATGTAAACGAAATGTCTGATAGAATCATCTCTATTCGTACAGCGTAAGAAACAATAACATTTTAACGTTTTTTTTTACAAAAAAACTGACGTGTTTTTTTTAACCGACTTCGGTGATGCTGAAATGAGGAAGGGAATATTTTTTCAAGTAAAATAACGTTATTCTACGCAATACGTTTACTTTACCTTCCATGATGGTGCACCGGGTACCCCTGTTCTAATGACGTCATCAGGATAAGGATATTTCCCACTTGGATGTCAAATTAAGTTATCATGGACAATGTTTTTCGGGCCGTGTATTACTTTTCCTAAACACTGCAAAAATTAAAGCGAGCTAGCTACTATAGTTTGAATCTGTCTACGTATTCTATAATTCTATTGTCATTAAGAACCCGGAAACAGCCTTACGTCGATCATAATTAGAGTTGCCGCGAATACTCGCTATTATTCGGTATTCGGCATTACTCGTCATTTTTTTGATATTCGTCGAATACCGAATAATAGCTAGTATTATTCGGCATTCGGCGAATAGTCGTCGAAAATAAACTTTTAACGAACAAAAGAACTAATGAGTTAAAAATAATCATTTTTTAAATTATTTTCCCTAATAAAACAATACACAATATCAATTATTATCTGTAATATGTGCCTGTGCCTATCATATTCATGAAATTAAATTAGTAAGGCTTTTTAATTAACATTTAAAATCCAACAGAGGCAGATTGTGGTGCAAAAAACAATTTTTTCTGCACGTTCTGGAGCAAGTCGGTTTCGTCTTTCCTCGTAAATTAAACCTGCCTAGGAAAATAGTCTTTCTGAATAAACAGAGAGATTTTTTTATGTCGAATAGTAATGTCGAGTTATTCGACTATTCGCCAAAGTGAATAGCGATTAATCGGTATTCGATTATTCGCTATAAACACTATTCGCGGCAACTCTAATCATAATGGCCTCCAAACGTTAGTTGAAATGTTTCCACAATGTACCTATGTATACGACATATTAGGATTAGAAAAAGATCTCTGAGAAAGGAGTTTGTAAGAATTGTGGCAGGTCGCGTTCTTTAGTGTCTGGCTACTCCCATGGGAAATATATGAATGTACTTCCACCCTATAATCTTCTCGCTTTAGAGAGACTCGTTATTAAATTAGTAATGCAGTACAGTGCAACGTATCCTATTAATATAACCCCAAATACAATTGCACCAAATGTGGGTAATTGACAGGTCACTAACAGTCCACAGCTAATACCGTTATCGGCTCAACCAGGCTCAACCTCCCCCCCACTTTCCCCTAACCCTTCAAAGATCAGGCTTTCCTACCTCACCAATAAACGTCACTCGTAATGGCAGAATCCATTCTCCTAATGACGTCATCAGGCGTCCTTCGCACGTTACGTTACGGAGTCGATCTCGAGAGCGAAGTGACACGGTCCACCGGCCAACCATACGCCACTATGGGCCACTATGGCCCATAGTTGGGAACATACGTGTCTATTACGTAATTAGTTAATGTCGTCACAGTTCACGCGTATTGTGAGAGTGATCAGTTTATTGAGTGTGATATTTTGTTACGGATGTTGGAAAAAGTGTTGGAAGTTTATCATACTTACATTATTATTTTATTACTTCTTCGATAGACTAGATTAAGCATTGAATTGAGATTGAGACACTTTACTAAGAGAGATATGAGTTGTCAATCTGCTCTTAGTATGAGAAACAGCAATTTAGATGGACAAAACACTGTCCTAGGTCGGGCAAAGGGTTTTTTTCTGGAATTTCTCCGTAGCAACCCGAAGACTAGTTATTATATGCCCGTAGATGGCAATAAGCTCCTCCCCCTTTTCTGCTCCACGCGACTGTCGGTGTTTTAACCGACTTCCAAAAGGAGAAGGTTCTTTCGCGAATCCCTTTTACACTACAAACTAACGGTACACAAGTCAATCTCCACCTTTAGAGGTCATCTACTTACTGGTTTTGGCCTTTGGCTGGGCCTTTTGGCCTAGTACAAGACCAATTTCATTTCATGTTTTTTTTATTTTTTTTTTATTAGTTGTACTGTTAGTTTAACCATTTTAATTTGTGTGTTTTGCCTTGTGCGGGCTAATAAATGCTTTTTCTTTCTTTATTTCTCCCTTATTTTAGGGAACTTTAACATAACAGCGAAACGTGCGGTGCCGTGGGCTTCTTCTTAGTGTGTTGATGGCAATCTAAATTGTGTCAGCCCAGAACTGAGCCACTAGTTTGACGCCTTCAATAGCGTCCATCAGTTCCTGTAATGAACAAACAACAGGACACGCCGTACACAATATTAAGTGCCCCATCGTTCGTGGAACAGCACCACATTTACAAACCAAAGCAGTCCCCACATCGTTCATCGTTTGTGGGTGCACTCTGCCTACCCCTTCGGAAATACAACAACGATGTTATATTGTGAGAAGCTACCACTACTTTCAGACAGAAAGACATCTCCGTAATCGTGACGTCAGTATGTTAAAACCTCCTCCTTTTGGAAGTCGGTTAATAAACGTATTCCGTCGTTTGAGTAACAGAAACCAAAGACTGACTTGTAACGTTAGTTTGTATCATTCGCGGCGAGCGCCGCGTGCTCCACGCGACTGACGGTTTTTTCGCGAATCCCTTTGAGTGTTACAAACACACGTTACAAGTCAGTCTGTGTCGCCGTATTGTAACAAGATCGCCTCGAATGATACATTACAAACTAACGGTACAAGTCAATCTCCACCTTTAGAGTTCATCTACTTACTGATAATTTGGTGGTTTTATTCTAAACCCTAACTAGTGTTTCTAGTGAACACCACATACTGTCATTTATAATTATATAGATTGTTGTTTATTTTGAGCTCCCGATATTTCGACGCTGTTGTAAGAGTAAGCGCCATGATCGCGGGTTGACTAGACAATGCGGGTGGATGGAAATAAAATTGTTAGTAGCAGACCGAAGGAGAAGACAAGTCTGTCTACCCTCTTCCCGTTCTTTGTCTTTTGCATAAAATAAAGAAACAATCACGGAAGAGATCTCGTAAGTGACAGTACAAGTTTATTAAAATAGAATTCTAAGTTGACCTACCTGACCCTCTGCATAACAGAAACTCACTGACCTACCTGTGCTACTAAGGATGTTCTTGAGACAGTCCATTGGGAATACCTGGCGGGCAGTACTGCAGTTCCGCTTCAATTAGTAAGGTTATGCAGGTGTTGTGTAAACCCGCTTCTAATCTAGCTATGTTGGAGTGGTAACAGTGTTTGTCTTATTCTGTGAAATGTAAGATGTCATTTGAAACTTACATACGTTCAAGTTAGGATTCACTTTCCTGTCTTTTAACGTTTGCACCCGAATGTACTTGTTTATGAATTTGTTGCTTTTTATCACCAGTCCTTTGAGACGTAGACGATTTTTGTCGACTTGCCCAAAGTCGCGCCCGCGGTCCATTAATTTCGGGCCGCTCCGGACTTAAGAGCCTGTATTTGCTGTTTTGGTGATATTGGGCGATCTAGATCTCGGAATCTATAAGACCTAAGAGTTCGCTATTTGGACACCATTAAACTTGGACTTATAATCATTAAATCTGTTGAAGCGAAAACACGATTGGATAAAAAAATCACGATAGAAAAAAAATACAAAAAAAACTCGTTTTGCACTTATTTTGTGTTGGATCTCTGAAACCCTAAGGAATTTAATGATGATTTTTAGCCTAATAGATAGGTAACAATATTATCTAACATCGTGTTGACTTAATTTTTTATTTTTCTACTTGGTTTTCTCGTAATTAGCTACATGTGATTTGGCGCTTACGTTATTTTATTCTAAGCGAGCACGCACTCTTTCTGTCCCTTGTTTTGCACGCGGTAGTAATAGCGCTATCCTTTTCAACCGTTCCCTTCAGTAACGAACGGGCCATCCCAGAGTGAGGACGTATGACTTTGCTGCGCGCGGTCACGTGTTCTACGTAAATTATATTCCGGAGATTGTACGCCGACTACCATATTTTGATCTGAAAAGTTTTTTTTTATATTTTCATTTTATAAACAAAGAACTTTGCTTGTTTACTGAGATTGTTCAAATTTTGTTCAGATTCAATACTAATGTTATGATGACGGCGTAAAGTTTGTATTCTATGTTTGGTTTGCGTGTTTGCAAGTTTAGATGTAGAGGGTAATTCGGAACTACTGATCCGATTACAAAAACTCTTTATATATTTTTTTAAATTATATTATCGCCGAGTGTCAAAGGCTATTTGCAGGACGTTCCCGTGGGATAGATAGAAGCGTCACGTTTCCGAGATTTAAGCTATCAAAGTTGTACTGGTAGCGATCACAACGCGATATTCGAAAACGTAGCTAACGTTGCTGTCTCAGACATAATGAATGTGTTAATGGACCACCATGAATGGACTTTAGCTTTCATAGCTCATATTTCTGAAACGTGACGCTTTAGAAGATTATGTACCCAACAAAATTTGCTTGTATAAATGTCGCAGCCAATTCGTATAATACGCTGTTTCACATAATGGCGCGCCGGATTGTAAAACGCCGTCGTTATGTGGCGCCCTCACGTTCAGCCGGATTGTGGTGGCGATACGTTTGATAAGCGGCGTCCAACGTTTAGCCGTATTGTCAGCAATTCCGATACCTCAAGTAACCTACTAAAATTGTCCTAAAAGTCTTGCTAGCTGGCATGAGGAGTGTAGGCCGAAGGCCGGTGGAGCGACGACGACATTTGTGACAAAAAGTTGATGTGTAATGTAAAATCTACGACGAGCGTCATGGAGTCGTAGCAGGTTCTAAATTTGCTTATATCTCGAAAACGGTGCGTCCTATCGCAAAAATAATGAAAAATTCACCCCCCTTTTAGAAACCCCGTGCCACGTAATTCAACGTGCTCAACATGTAGGTAAAAAAAAAAAAGAAAAAAAATCGAAATAAAAAATGAAAAAAAAAACTGAAAAGCGGGAAAAGCGGCCATTTCATTGTGACATCGTTGTCGATTGTGACGCCATGTTTCTTGTTATGATCATGCAGCGCCACGTGCGGTGATAAATGGAACTAAAACTTTCAAAGCGGTATCGACGATGCGTCCGTTTGTATAACGGCGGCACGTTATTACGCCGCTTTGACGAACGCGAAGAGCTCATTCAATGCGGCGTTCTTTATTTCAGCCGAATTGTAATCCAGCTGAACGTGAGGACGTCGTATTACATAATGGCGGCGTTTTTCAACCATACATAATAACGGCGCGCCATACATAATAATGGCGCGGCATACATACAAATTGTCTACGACATTAATATGACCATTTTCTTTCTTTCTTTTCACTTAGTTTTTAACTAATGTCTGACAGTTTCGATACTTTATGCGGGTTACAAGTTGAACACAACAATGTTTTTTTTAGGGATGATCCTGACTAATAAAATATGATTCTGTTTAGTCCGTCCATTAGATTATCGAAAAATATTGGATACATGTTTTTTGTTTTATCAAATTAATAAAATTGACGAAGATAAAACGCGTCAAAGATAGAGAGAGGCTTGTGACGTCACTTTCCGGTAAAAACTGTACTCAAATGTGACGTCACACGAGTTTTCGACGCACTGTATCGTCTTCATTTTTAGATTACGTGAAAAAATAAAAAAAATCTGTGTCCAATATTTTTTGCAAATCTTTCTGACGTTAATTTTTTGTTTGTCATCTACCCTATTGTATTGTTGATGAGTCGACGTACACGATAACTGTCAAATGTTTGCAATCTAAAATGGCCGCTTTAGCAGAATCCACGCAGAATCTTAGCATGAATCACGTTAAAAAAATAAATTTCTTAAAATGGACTTTATAGTTATGGTCATAAAGTCCATTTTAAGAATTTTAAATTTTTAACGTGATTCATATTACGATTCTGCTAAAGCGGCCATTTTAGACCCCCAGGGTCAAATGTGTGTGGTTCTTTCCTCAAAACCATCTTAGATATTAATCTGCGTGGATCTAATTTATTATGACTTAACCATCATAACATCACGCCTTTAATCCCCGAAGGTATAGGCAGCAATGCACCTAACAGTACAGTACACCCACATTTCGCCAGTTCTGTGGAAATCCCATGTAACAGGGGCCGAGCCTATTGCCATCAACCGGGCACAAATCCTGACTCCATGGCTGCTACTGAGAAATTCCTGATGGAAAATCCAATAAGACGACATATTGATTGTGATAAGCACACATTCATGACTTTTATTTCTAAACTGTACTTACTACTTAATATGTTAGGTACTTAAAAATAACTAAAAGATCAAAATGGTTTAAGCGATCACTACACTCGATCTTAACCCGTGTGTGCGTGTATCTGCATGAACAATGCACACAAACATAGGATCGCAACGAATTTGCCTAAACTCTAGCGAGTGGATTTTATACGGCGGACTCTTAATACCCGTCAGTTCAGACGTCTTCAGTTCATTACCTACAATACAAAAAGAAGGACTGCCTCGTTGGTCTAGGATCTCAGGCGCAGGGGAGGAGCCATTTGATGATTTCCCATTCTAAAAAAACCGGCCAAGTGCGAGACGGACTCGCGCACGAAGGGTTCCGTACCATTATTATCAAAAAAAGGGTAAAAAATCACGTTTGTTGTATGGGAGCCCCCCTTAAATATTAATTTTATTTTGTTGTTATACCGGCAACAGAAATACATCATCTGTGAAAATTTCAACTGTCTAGCTGTCACGGTTCATGAGATACAGCCTGGTGACAGACAGACGGACAGACAGCGAAGTCTTAGTAATAGGGAACGTGCACAACGACGGTGCTGCCAACTGGCGTCGCCAATCCGAATCTTGTGCTCTGTACATTGACTTTTCTAACAAGTAAACAGAATTAATTTTATAGTGAAAATTAATTAACTAATCATAATGCATTGTTGCATTTCTGGATGTAGGTAGGTACCAATACATCCACAAAAATGAAAATAAATCAATTAGCGTAAAATTCTATTACTTTCCAAAGAATACTACTATCATACCATGTTTTGGTGAAAAACGCAAAAAATGGATAAACGCAGTAAAGAAAAATATTTGAAAACAACTTGTTTTTGTTACACTCTGCATTGAGAAGGCCCTCAAAATCAACCGTCCATGCAAACATACCAGAACCATACAATACAAAAAGAAGGACTGCCTCGTTGGTCTAGGATCTCAGGCGCAGGGGAGGAGCCATTTGATGATTTCCCATTCTAAAAAAACCGGCCAAGTGCGAGACGGACTCGCGCACGAAGGGTTCCGTACCATTATTATCAAAAAAAGGGTAAAAAATCACGTTTGTTGTATGGGAGCCCCCCTTAAATATTAATTTTATTTTGTTGTTATACCGGCAACAGAAATACATCATCTGTGAAAATTTCAACTGTCTAGCTGTCACGGTTCATGAGATACAGCCTGGTGACAGACGGACAGACAGCGAAGTCTTAGTAATAGGGAACGTGCACAACGACGGTGCTGCCAACTGGCGTCGCCAATCCGAATCTTGTGCTCTGTACATTGACTTTTCTAACAAGTAAACAGAATTAATTTTATAATGAAAATTAATTAACTAATCATAATGCATTGTTGCATTTCTGGATGTAGGTAGGTACCAATACATCCACAAAAATGAAAATAAATCAATTAGCGTAAAATTCTATTACTTTCCAAAGAATACTACTATCATACCATGTTTTGGTGAAAAACGCAAAAAATGGATAAACGCAGTAAAGAAAAATATTTGAAAACAACTTGTTTTTGTTACACTCTGCATTGAGAAGGCCCTCAAAATCAACCGTCCATGCAAACATACCAGAACCATTTATACCTACTTCACAATACACGTGTTCTACTAGACCGCACTAAATAAAGTTCACACCGAATACCTATCCCTCAACAGTTAATCAAAGACTCCACATGTACTCAGAATATGAACATGGTTATATCCACAATACCTAATGTTTTTAGTTGGCTGCACTCCTTTGGTTTTTTAAGTTTTCTATCTAAATGCTACGGACTGCATTTTATTGATTGCTTCATCAAATGATTGTGAACTAATTGATTTATTAGAGCCTGGAGATCAATGATATTATAAAGTAAAAAGAGGTAGATATCGCAGTATCACGCACAAATTGTTGAGGACAAAGTGATACAATTGTTGCACTTTGATAGCTAGCTATCTCTTTCTATCTTATACGTTCCGTATTATCTATCGCTGTCGTAGTTTTAAATTACTCGCAACGATATCTGAACGCCATTCAGTATGAATATGGCGTATCTTCTGTATAATATCATTGCTGGAGATACTGTTCTCGCTGCTAAAGGATTCCCTTCCATTATAACATGTGTTGAAAATAAGAAAGCTATCTTAGTTATGCCAGCCACCATGTCTTCATACACCACAATTTTCATCAGAAAGTACCTAAACGAAAGATACAAAATTCATATTATTAAACATTATATTACGCTGACGATCGTTATTGATAGACCGGAACTCATATTTTATACCTTTTAGCATATTCAAAAATAATATAATTGAAGAGACAATTTTGTCTAAGTAAATTGAAAGCACGATGAGGAGTGATAAGTTTCCTTTTCTGTCCGCATAGTGTCTCTTTTGTCGATTAGTGCTGCCACCTATAGTTCCTGCACGTTCCCTATAGGGTTCCGTTTTTACCCTTTGGGTACGGAACCCTAAAAATAAAATAAGGATAAAAGAGGTATTCATTCTCGATTAACTGAACTGGATTATCTTGCTCCGGGTAACTGGAATTGTCAAGTCTACACCAGCTTTACAAAGCCATCCATTCTTTTTCAAACGCGGCTTGGTCTGTAGATGCTTCATACCATTGTAATGATATAGATTAAAATAGTACCAGCATAAGATTTATAATTTAATCAAGACTAACCATTAAACTATCAGTACGATGTTAATTATACACTTGATCATAAATAAAATATTTACAAACACAGTATAATTACAGCACTTATTATACGTACTGGGCCCGCGTGGTAGAAAATAGCCCATTCTCTCTCATAGAGAGGAGGGCTGTGTCCCAGCAGTGGGAACATTAATAGGCTGATGATGATGATGATGATGAAGTCAGTATCTATACAAAACACATAACAAAACACCACGCCTCTAATCCCGAAGCAGTACAACATTTGAACATTTGTTATATTAATTAATAATTATAAAATAACAAACCATAACTTTAACTCAATAATTCTATTAAATGATCAAAAACAAAGAATAAAGAAGCCACTGAACACCATCAAAAGGAAACTCGAAGAAGTGGCTTTGCATCCTGACCTGAGGCACTTCACAAATTGCTTTTTGTGTGGATTTGTTCACAAAAATCATTTAACTTCGCCCCGAGTTATAATGTAGGCAGGAACTGAAAGACAGCTAGAAATATATCAATAAGCAGGTATAGATAAATAAAGGGATATAATAGAATTGAGGTGAGTTCAAAGACGGTGGAAGGGGGGTAATAAATGTTAAAATGTTGGAATTGAATACGTTTTATTCGTACGCACGCATAGCATCCGATTTTTTGAAAGCAGAGTCATCTAACTTTTTGGAACAACTTGAGTGAGCTAACATAGCCATATCAATGACGAGTATCGTGTCCTATGTCCTGGTGTTTGTTCACTACAGGAACTGGAGGTGACTGAAGACGCAATTCTGTAACCCGGTTCCATCCCGACTGAATTTACATTGTCATCGACTCGACTAGAAGAAGGACAAACACTGATTTAATAAAATATCAGTAAAAGTTTCCAAAACAACGGACAATTTACAACGACACCGGGCAATACGCGAGTCCGTGCGAAAGAATTTTAAATAAAGGTCATATCTGATTCGCAAGGGGATGCAAACACAATAAATATTTAAAGAATTGTTTCGAAGCCGACGTGGGAATGGAAGAAAAACAGTTTACCAGATTATATCAGTGTTCGCAGCTTGTTTGCGAAGTGAAACATGTTATTAAGTTGTTCGTAGATGATAAACTACACGAAGTAGAACATGTCTAGTTTTGCAGTCCACAGGCGGCAAACACTTCCTCCAATACAAAGTCGCCGCAGGAATTTTGAATAATCTTGTCATAGTGTTTGCTATTCACGTTTCTAGCTCCTTACTTAGGGTTAGGCATTCAAAGTTAGTCATCTTTTGCTATATTTAGAATCTCACTTCGAATAAATAGACATTCAATAAATAGCTTACAGTATTTGCTATATTTTATAACCGTTTGAAGTTATTTGCGTTATTTTGTAACCAATTAAATTGCAGATAATATCTTCTTTTGCTACCTAACTTCTTCGAACTTGGAGTCGCCCAGGGCTATAAGTTAAATGTTTAACCAAAAGGTTTATAGAAGGATAACTTTGATTGATTTCGTTTCATTTATTTGAAAATAGTCATTAACATGACTTTGCCTTGAAATGTGTTTATTGAGTTTAAATAAGGGTTTAGAGCTTGAGTTTATCTTTTCTTAGATTATTGCGGTGTTGGTTGTAGCTTTAATTTTCTTATAACTGCTTTGAATTTATGACTATTATTTTGCTCTAGATTCAGCCTTAAGCCACAAGGTTTCATTTCAGTTCTGAGAATATTTCTTAGTTAAGGAACTTTCTAGGCTGTGTTGGGAGTTTTGCTAAACTTGCAGACAGTCTGATCAAGTAATCTGTTGTTAACATTATAGTACGATGTCTTTCAAAGTAAATCGATAAAAGTAGTTAGTGGATGCTCTATGTCAGCCATGTATGTGTGTCTATGTTTTATGCCCTAGTCCATAAAGACAATATTTGTTTTTCTGCCCATCAACGGTGTGACAGCGTGACGATACCGTGACGTAATGATTTATAGTGTATACTAACATTATTTGCCTCGTGAATCCTGTTGTACAGCCGAGATTGAACGATTTTTTATCGTTTGTTACCAGCCCTAGGGGTTGTAAAAATGTGAATCCCCTTAACATCCGGCCATTGCTTTTAAGTGACGCCTGTTCAAACACGCGAAGACTGTAAAACGATGTTGTTTTAATATTTAATGATGCCACGTAATTTAATTTTGTTTGCGAAACGTTAAGAATTCACTAAGGCAGAAGGTACTGAACATAAATCCAGTCATTTTCATGATAAACAAAAAAGGTTGATGACATAAAGATTGAGAGAATTGACTTGAGAATGTTTGTGGAAAAGTTTCACCAAATTGTTTCCGAAACAAAATCTCGGAATGATACGGGTACGTTAAATTTCCGAACAGATGTAAGAAACGTTGGTAACGATGTTGAAGGCGTACAAACTTAAAGTAGAGCTCTGGGTACGCTTGTTGCCACAACTTTTGAAATTTCAGTTAACAATTTATTACAGGCGAAGCAATTTAACAAACTTAGCAAAGACAGTTTTGTCAGATCTTAACGTTGTACAATTGCACGGGGGATTACATGTTCCTCTGGAAAGTGGAACACGGATACTGAACTATATTTAAGCTGTAAGTCTCGTCTTCCTTACCTGAAGTTTTAATGATCAGTTGTACTGGTGCATATTTTATTGCATGTGAACTTCTTTATCAAGCGATATAAAGAATGGACTGTGTTATTCTGTTTCATTTTAGCTTTATTTTCTACATTGTCTGCGGAATTGTTTGAATTCATTACGGAATTGCAAATCTTCGCTTCTATTATAAAAATCTGGAGCTTACATTGTGCAGCTGCATTATCTGTTTTATTTGTCAAGCGTGTGCCATTAGGTTTTGTTTCTTTACTTAATTCTTTCTTCCGTTCATTTCCTCTATACACGTACATTTAATTCGAATTCGACTTCCCTAATTGTGTCATTCCGCCATTTTTGCTCCCATTCTCTATTTAGTGTAGGAAATCGTCTCTTTATCTGATAATGTTTGTGGAATCCAATTCCCGTTAACTGATATGTGACTAATGAACCGGCGCGACTGTTATCCGGGCATAAGGCCGGATAGACAGGGATATCCTGCGAAAGGAGATTATCCTCACCCTCCCAAGGATAAGTGTGTGGATACGTATCAAGTTTCTTTTGTTAGCTGCCTTCTTGATTTTGTCTAATGCGATTTCGTGCATTTGTATAGAGATAGAATTCTGTATTTATATGGTTTCGGCATGTAGTAAAATTGTAGACCTCTCTTTGTCTTTAGTGTTTATACGCATGTGATCAATAAAGTTAGATCAATGGACCTTCGTATGGAATTTACAGTAGTTTCTGCTTCATCCTACATAGTTCTAAACCAAAACCCGACCCTTCCCTCATGATTTCCACCAAAAATATCGATCCCTAACATTCTATATTCCGTTTCAGCTGATCGACTTAGCCGTAACTTGGCCCACGTTACGTCAAAGGGTATAATTTTGAACTTGATATTGAGTTGTCGTCTGCCGTCGCTGGCTTACGGCACGGCACGGTATTCGATGCAACCGTGCCGTTATACGTTCCCGGACCGGTTTCTGCTAAATTTAATAAAGACTTCGTAGTTTACGATTGCAATCGTAAAAGTTTTGTGATCGTACCCTACGGGTAAAATGTTTTGGACTTAACGATACCAGTTTTCTTTCTCGTATTTAGTTATGAGTGTATGTATTTTGAATTATGCCATTTAAGTTAATTTATTGGTCTGTTATCACCCGACGACAGTGTAATTTCTGTGAAAAGATTATCTCAGATTTTATACGGTATCCATGGCATTTAAGATTTAAAAAATAAGTGAGTTGTCAAACGAAATTGGTTGCAGAGTTTTACGTGTTTTTAGAATTGATTTAGTTTCTACTACTAACACTTTTTTCTTTCGAATTGAGTAGCTAGTGTAACAAGAAATTAATATATTAAATTATTAAAAATATCCTCGTCACTGTCATTTATAAAACAGTAGCGGCAAGCCTCAATAAAATAAATTACACGCGTATTTTCAATACAATAAACATCGATCAGAAAAATCAATAAAAAATTCATTTGCCCACTGAAAGTCATCGAGAAGAGTAGCGTATTTCCCAATGTCGTGTCCCGGGGGTGATATAAACGTGAATTTTATACCTACGTATCGTGGGTCGTCTGCCCCGACATAATTCAAATTAAGCTCATGACAGAAGGGTCGACCAAAACGGGGTAGCACTTGGAGGGTCGAAAATGTTTGGAGAAGGCTCCTGTAGGCTCCCGTTGTATAATTTATCTTACAGATCTGTTGGTCCGTCTTCTTGCCTTCGGATTGTGAAGTGGTAAATGTTTTGATGTCTTGCATAATGAGATCTGGATGTTACTTGATGTTGTTGAGAGGGTTCTTGTGATTTTAGATCGAGGAGTCAGGGTAGTCAGTATTCTGTGTTATATTAACTTCTGCTGTTTCTTTTCTAAACGGGCCTGCATAAAAGATTAAACAGTTTAGTTAGTACCTACAGTCTAGTTACTTTGTCGACGCGGTTTCTGATTCAGTCACCTCCTTACAAATACTTACTGAAGTGTCCGTCAGTATCCTGTGATCGTTGAACCTTTGACCGAACCTTTAAGGTGAAAGTGCCAGTACCTACTGCCAGCGAAATTAAAATTTTCTTGCGTTTTTTTGCAATTTGCAGGTCCTATTACGCTGTATGTTGGACAAAATATGTTTCGCGAACGTAACACATATTTATTTACAGAATTATAATCATTAAAGTCATCAATGCAACCTTACCAGTTCATTTTAATCTTATTGAATGAGTTTTTCATGACATAAGAACAAAAAGCTTTACCAGGCGGTTCCCCCAAAGGACATTAACAAATTACTCCTTAATGCACTGTTTTAGACTTTCACGGTTTTTCACTACGCTTATGATGCTTGCAACAGCGTCGAAATATCGGGAGCTCATAAATAAAGAAAATCACGAATATTATCCCGTAAGTACTTTAAGTGTTACTCCTTAATATTTTCAAGCGCTTACTTACATACGTTTTGTATCCATTTCCATAGATACAAGTCAATAGACACAGTGCTGAGCGCAGGTGGATGTGATATACCATCCATCATCTACCGGAGTACGGTCCCCTATGCAAGTTTGACTTGTATGTACTCCACTCACTTGAATTAATAACAGACCAATATAAATAAGTGGTGAGGGGGGATCTCGATAAACTGCAAGATTTTTTTAGCCTTTTGATGTTATGATTTATGTGGTTATACATTTCTAATAGTTTCGTTTCATAAAATACAATTTAAACTAGCTAGCCAAACTACACAAGTGCACATGATAAAATTAAAACAAACAAAAATGAATTGGTGTTTTTTTTGGGGATCAAAAACCGCGAGATGTGTAGTTAATTTTATTTTAGGAAACTCGATAAAAACAATATTTTCATCGTGTTAAAATAAATAATTATAAAATAGATTTAGATTTAAAAAATATAGATATTTCAATTACTACACTACCTGCGAATATAATCCACTAATTTTAACATTAGATTGTACATTTTCAAAACTTTTATAATTTCATGTCATAATTCCCCATAGTGATCGGGAATGCGAATCCCGTGTCGAGCAAATGGAATAATCCGAGTCTAATGAGTATGCAGTACTCAGCTGATCATGCTCCTAATTAATACAGTTCATCAGAAATGCTTAGGTATGTGATTTAAATACTGCACTGTTCACTAGTAATGGTTAATAAAGTATTAGCTTTAATTTGCCAGGTTAGAAAAGATCCCACGGTAACGTAGTTACTGAAAACTGAAATGAAAAGTATTTAGTTAGTTATTTTCGTATTTATAATATTGATATTGGTATCGATAAGTATATAGGTTGTGGGGATCCGCTGGATGTGAGTCGCACGGGACTGGTCATATGCTTTACCAGCATGAGTACCATTAACAACATCTGGAGAACCCATTTCTACACACAATTCCCCAATACGGGCTTTAGAATTTAAAACAGAAGTTTCAATTCGCTTTTTACATCTAAGATAATACACCCACTTAATTTTTGCACCTCTCTTCATCAATGTTCTTTTCAAATTAGTATAATTATGAACCTGTAACTTCAGGCGCCCCAAATGAACCATGATTACCAGTAATATAAGTACAAATAGCAAAACTATCTTGATAAAATAAAGGATCCACCCTCAAATCAGTAAAATTCTTATTAATTACTTCAACTTTCCCCATATCAAAATACCTATTCAACTCCATATTACTAATAACAAATTCAACTTTATTAATTATAAACATTCCATACTGATTTTGTAAATATACGCCAGCATTATTATTGCCTCTAGCAAACAAAGTAAACAAAGGTATCTCCGCATATTTTATATCGCTATGATTAACACCAAACTCCCATGTCAACTGTTGGATAGACGATCCAACATAAATGTACTTCATAACACGCCCAGGCTGTGACATAACACTACTAAGAGGTGGACCCATATGAACCCGACGACTGTAACGTCGCCGAGGGCGCCTCATCTTCCGACGAGATATAAATGCTTTCTTGCGACCACGCAGGCGAGCTTTGTTCCATCTTTGGTACAGATACCGGCACGGTTCTTGAGCGCTCGGCGGAAGAGTGGGGATCGCTTTGCGCATCGTGCACTTATACGCGCCTCACTTCATACCACCAAAGGGACCCAATAACTCACTTTTGCGCTGGTGAAGGTCAGCGCTCAAGAATCGTGCCGATGATTGTACGCAAGTCCGTATCGCCTCCCAATACGGTTCCTGGCCACTGACAAACAATAAACGATTTCTCAATGCATCATCCATACAATCATCCAACTCATTAGATACAAATATAATTGGACCATGAAAAGCTAACACCATATCACTTTCACACCTAACAGGATAAGCATACTTACGACCTTCTAATAACCTCTTTAACATACTTGGAACACAAAATTTGAAAGAAAACTCTTCAAATAAAATAACCTTATGATACCCTTCCCTAAACCCCTGCATAAAAAATTTACCCACCCCCGGATAAAATACATACTTCATATTAACACGACCAATTACTGACTCCACATACGTTGATTTACCAACATTAGAAGGACCGTACAATTACAACTGCTTTCTTTTCAAACCCACAGACTTCAAATAATCATTCCACCACATACACACCTCCATGGTCCAATTACCATAACATTCATATATTGGTCGCAAGCGCACACTAACAACAGGTTCTTTAATATCAGCAAAAACCTTTTGTAAAAAGCGATAACAAAACCGATGCTCTATAACAAAAGGATCATCAAATCTAAACCTCGGAGTTTAAGCAAATACATGCTTTTAGGCATTATTTCACAAGTCTTCAGTCGGCACTTTACACCTTGTTCTTCATACCCTACTTATAGTATAAAAAACAAGGTGTAAAGTTTTTCCTCCGCCATAGGAAAAGGAAGGATCCTCCTACCAGACGGGTATTATGCCTGGTGGGCTACTGCCTCACAGTCTGTTTGTGTCGGATTTTTCTATGTAGTCTTAAGTTATGGATAACTTTAATAAACGAGATTCAGGTTTTTGATGTTACTTTTTCATTTGTGTCATAGATGGCACTGCAGTACTTTTTAACCGACTTCCAAAAAGAGGAGGTTCTCAATTCGACTGTATTTTTTTTTTTTTTTTTGTGTTTTTTACCTCAGAACTTTCGACTGGGTGAACCGATTTTGATGATTCTTTTTTCATTTGAAAGCTAGTGCTTCCCGTGTGGTCCCATTTAAATGTTGTGAACATCTGATGCTGATCTTCGGAGATATACAATGGAACTCTTCAAAAATAGACGGCAAATCTGCCGTGATTGCTGAAATCGCTTGGATGTTTATTGTTTATACAATATCATGACATAACATCACGCCTGTATACTCTGAAGGGGTACACAGATGTGTACAATACACCCAGAGTTCGACGGTTAAGTACCTATGTTAAGTTGGCGCGATCGTGTTACGCGCGCGCCTCAAATGACGTAACATCACGCCTGTACCCTCTGAGAGGGTACGCAGATGTGTACAATACACCCAGATTTCGACAGTTAGGTATGTTTTAAGTTACCGCGCGCGCCTCAAAGCGAATGTCAGCAAAAGGGACTGTTCTAAAGAGATACTGCGGCCCTGGAACGCAAAGGGCTAAGAAGGAACATGGATGGGTTTTAGTCAGTAAAATTCTGACACTACCTTCCGCTCCGCTGAGAGCGGGAGGGGTAAATTGATGATTTCCCATCCGAAACAAAAGGTATGTGAAGTTCCATATATTGGGGATACGCCTATTACCATGACATGTGTTGTTAACAATTTGACAATAAATTCATGGCAAATATTTGTTTGGGGACAACTAAAAATAGAAAAAATAAAAAACTTTTTAACAAAAAATAAAACCTTTTTGTCACCAAAAAAAGTAAATCAATCAAACAAAGGTCGCCGACTTCTGAAGCTAAAGTTATTTTTCACTTTTTTGTGTTTTTGAAGTCGGTTTTATTTTTTGTTATAAAGTTTTTTTGTAGTACTTAATAAAATAATCAACTATCCTATTTCCTAACTACAGAAATAACAAAAAATAAAGAATAAAATAAACAGTAGACATCAAAATAAATAGTGTTTACGTCAACTCAATAATAGAAAACTCATCAATATTTGGTTACTTCAAACACACATAAGATGTTGGTATTCGATGAGTGAAACTTAATTACCGATTGGTAGTGCCAGCTGCCGCCTAGTGCTGTTCAGACGTGGTGGCTGACGGGACAAACTAATTATTATGACCCTAAAATAATTAATATTGTGTGTATGTTTATAGTAAATAAAAAACAAAGGGAAACGAACTACTAGAAGTAAAATACGATGAGCTTAGGGAGAATACGAGTAAATAGCGACATAGCAGAAATTAATTTCAAATAAAAAAAATTATATAAATAAAATAAATTTAATAACAGCCGCTCGGGTTGATCTCCAGGTTAAGCTGGGTTGGTCCGTGGACGGGTGACTATCACCCATTACATGCAATTACAAACCTTTTCGTTTCTTCTGTGCATGTCAAAGTCGTTACAGGTATGTAGTTAGTGACCCGAAAGTCCGAATGTCGTATTACCCAGTGGCAACTGGGTTGTTAAAGTCAGATAGATCGCCCCATGTAAAATACTAGTATTTAGCTGCATCCGGTATTCTGGTTAGACTGGAAGCCGCCCCCAACACTTTGGAAAAAGGCTAGGCAGATGATGAGAAGTAAAAAATCATCTGACACATTAATAGACCCAGTTAGCCAGGTCAAGCACCTGTATAACATTTTAATCCCAGCATAAATTACAAGGGCGCCTCGCAATCCCCAGACCTGCCAAAACTCATAAATACTGGATACGAATCTGGACATTGTCCTGGATATAACGCGAAATATAACATAAATATTAGGGTACCACAATACAGCTTTAATCTGGCATTGTTTCGCTTTACCGAGGGTTATATCGGACCTTTCATCGTAAAAAGCTGGACAATGTGGAGACGTAACAGATTTTATTAAAACTGGATTTTGCTTGCAGCTTCACTTGCATGAAGATCGGAAAATATCCCAGGAGAATTTACTACCGGGATACTGAAAAAAAAGTTTTGCGTACCCAGGTCATGCATGCCTTTTTTTTTTTTTTTTTTCGGATGGGAAATCATCAAATAACTCCTCCCGCTCTGGGCGGAGCAGGAGGGAGTGTCAGACTTTTACTGACTAAAACCCATCCATGTTCCTTCATCGCCCTTTGTGTTCCGGGGTCACGGTATCTCTTTCGAACAGTCCCGCAACCCCGGCAAGGTCATGCATGCCTGAGAGCCAAACTTCATCAAAACCCGTCCACCCAATAAAGCGTGAAAAGGTAACATACAGACAGTTACATTCGTATTTATATTATTGGTATCAAACACAGTCTGTCGAGTGTAACTCTTATTTGATTACAAGTCACAAATATTCCGTTCGTTACCGAATCACTCGTGCAAGCATGAAAAAATCATCACTCACGAACGCCCGATTCCGATCAAAATCACGGGCGAATTCCGAATATGCAAGTGATGAGTTTTACTCGAACGCGATTCGATGCCTCGACGTCGACGCGCGACGGTCGACCCGTCCAGTATCGTCTAAATTGCAGAAAGCTTCGCTGAATAAAACCCTCTTAGTGAATTCGAATTCGAATAGCGAAGGCAATAGACAAGCCATTTATCCACCAGACCTGCCACAGTTTCAGCTTAATGCAATGCTAAAGAGCAGTAACTCCTTGCACACGTTTAATCTGTTCTCTAAGCTGCTTTGCATCAATTGTTCTGGCTTCAAACCGTTTAGCTTAAACTTTGTAGTTCCCTTGATTCATGTAGTAAATTCTCCTTTATTTTCCGTCCTCACATTGTCAGCCCTGCTCAATTAATCTCCACTCAAGCTTTATCTCGAGTCACATCCAATCATGTGCCACGGCAGATCTGACATCCAATTAACAACGTTCTGATGACAAATCATTAATACGCTGGTTGTATAAAACAGTATAAGTACTGGCAGCGAGAATTACGCCTATGAATTATTCATCGGTGGTTCCCGTTAACGTACACCAACAGATTTCGCCATCAGGGGCGCAACCCTTACTGCTGAATTTTTTCATTCGTCACATTCACGAGTGGTTCGTTGATGGCAAGGTTTTAATTAATGAAATGCAAACTGATGTCCAAACTCAAGTGTGTCGCCGGTTGCGACTGTATTTTGTTTTTGAAAAATTAAAATGTCTGGTCAAGTGGCTTTTACCAGATTACGCGAGGGAGTTGAATGATATTTAATTTTGAATGAAACTTTTCCAGATAAATTGAAAAGTTGCTAGCATTTGCTAATTTCCTAATGATTTATTTGTAGAGAGAACACTATTGACGAAGCCAAAATCTAAACAAAGTTCCACTTCTCAATAATTTAAATAATTAATCTTCCGCTAATTTCAAGGAATTCTACATTTCTGTAGGACCTGACAGGAAATCGATGGATGACGTAACACCGTGAGTACTTAGGCTTGCCTGTAAGCCCTGGTTTCAAGGCTAGGAAGGAACCCGCCAATATTAATGGTCGTAGGGAACTCTGGCGTCATTTCATCGGGCAGCTAATTAATCAGGACCCTCTTCATGTGCGCGATTAGTCTTTCGTTCTGTCACTGTAATGATATGGACAGGACGGGTTATCAATCGCCTTCAATTTGTTACGCTCACCTTCGCAGGGCCTTTTTGGGGGATTTCGTTTTACGCCTTTACGGGTATCGCTTTGGGTATTTTTGGTTTAAGCTGTATGCGGTGTGTTGGAATTTTGTTTGGTATTATGATTTACTCTTTTCTCCGATCTAGTGCTTCATGTAAAATGGTATTCAACTGCATCCGGTTAGAGTGGAAGCCGACACCAAAATATTTGAGAAAAGGCTATGTAGATGATTATGAAGTGCTTTTTGTCGAAGTATGAATTTGAGATTTTAGCCTGCTGTTTTCCGCATCTGGGCAAAGGTTTCCCCACAAAATAAGGTGATAAATGACCTTGTAACAAAATTTTTAAAGTAGGTACCTATCTGCTGCTTTTTTTGCTTTCCTGGTAACATTTCTCCAGTCTTGTATGCATAACTGGTAGAAAACATACCACACATGCATAATGAATGAAGGAACGTGTAAGTTTGCTTTACAGCTTCTCGCGCAGAGATTTTCATTCTGTCAATATGTAACAGGAAAATCTCCCGGATGCGTCACCGGATGGGTACTCTCTCACATTCCCCCGTTGTATTTTCAGAGACAAAAAGGGGAGTAAAAAATTCACAAGTTTTTATAAGGAAGCCAAGGGTAATGTCGTTTTATTTAAAAGTAACTTTCGCCCGCGGCTTTGCTGGGATAAAAAGTATCCTTTGTCCAGGTCATGGCCCCACGAGCCTCTGCCAAACATCGAAATAATAAGGCGTGAAAAAGTTTGCGAACCGACAGAGTTACTTTGTATTTTATGTTTCGCAATATAACTTGTATTGATCATTTCTAGTTAAAGCAAAGCTGAGATACTAATGAGCAGTGGAATAAAATTCTAGTTCCAGTCAGATGTCTAATCAGCGCGCTGGTAGAAACCAGTCTAATAACACTTTAACAGCTGGCTACTAAATCTATATCTGATTTATAATTATTATTATATCGTTATTTACGCTTTAGTTTGAATAGTTCTATAATAAGACCTGTTTCGAATGAGTAAATCATTCTTAGTTTACCCTTTGGGCAATCTAAAATAGATCCGTCTTTGACATTGAAATCCTTACTCCGTCAAGTACACATTATCAGAACTATAGGCCATTACGGAGTAAGATAACTTTGTCAAGACAAAAATCTGGCCTTTTAGAAACTACAATATTCGATAAATGAGATAGGTTATAAATATCAGGTAACCCTCCAGCGTGACAAATATTAAAATACACTTTGGAAACAACTTATTCTTTTAAAACTCCAAATGCTCGTAAGTCCACGTCAATGCCAACCCAACGCTCGTCCTCAACCAATAAACTTACGACCACAAATTATTTATAACTTATCATATCATACATGATGAAGTAACCAGCCAGCAGCTAGCTAACAAAGTGGAGCGTGGCAATTTTCTAGACCCCGACCAAACGAGTTTAGAAGACTCCAGGCGTCTCTATTTTGTTCATATAAATAAGCGGCTTTTAGTTGTTTCCCCGCAAATGTCAACTGGAAACAGTGCTTAGTCCATCCATCTGCACCGTCGCTAAATGATACCCTGCGAGAACTATAATTTGTCATTTCTATATTTAATTCCTTTAGATTTCCTATCATTATCTAGAGGTATAAGAATCAAGTTGGTACGGTAAGGTTGGGAGGTATAAAAAGAATATTCGTGTACGCAACTAATCCAATTTTCCCCGCTCCCTTTTGTAATTTTCTCTGAAAATCACAATCAATGTTTTGTACTGCAGCAACGTTCCTCTGAAAACATAGGAATGAAAAAACTAGGACACTGTGAACAACAATTTTAGCCTTTGACTTTGTAGCTAACCCAATTCCAGCGGCGAATATTAAATCCCCTGTTTTTCTTGTTTGCCAGCCACTAGAACATAAAGCTGACAATCTGGCAAAGATTTAAAGAGTACAGTTTTAATGGCTGAATATTATTAATCATGAACATGGGCCGAAATTGATGCTTATCTATCCAACTAAGCCCATCATTGATTTTGCCTTTACCATTATTATACCAACTACATTATTATCCGAAGATTACATAATAGCTTCGGAATCTTCAAGTTTTATAGTGATAGGAAGCATTTGCGACGGTCCACGGGAAAGTACAGCAATATCTTTTACGTTGGGTTTTCTTTTTGGACCGTTTCTGATCGTTTCTGTCCAATGTTTTCCGTACTTGTGAAATATAGCGATTGTTTCGTTTTCTACCTCAGTTGTTGTCCTTTTTATTTAGGGAGTCTTTTCCGAGATTACATTTTCCATTTGATCCTTATCGAAGTGATTGGAGTTTATTTTACCGATTTTACGTGTTTCTATTTGTCTCTTAATATCATGGTCTGTTTTGATTTCGTTTTTTATTTATGTATTCTTCGATATTCTTGAAGATATCAGATTTTTAATACGGTTTTTGGAAATATTATCTCTTAATTTCAAAACTTAATTTAACTCGTAACATGAATACACGATATAATCTTTCAATTTTAGGAATATTATCTTAACGGGTCCTTCAAATGTATCCCGCTCTTAATCACCTTGGCTCCCATTCCCATGGCTTCCTTATCCAGCAGATGAAGACATTCAAAATGTATTCTTATCTTTATTATAATCTACTGTACAGTTAATAGAGTCGAATATCAAACTGACACGGTATAATATTACGTCGAGAATTCCTTGCGTTGTTCCATAGACATTGAAATGTGTAGAATAGAGACATCAGCTACCTGTTTTTAAAAGTTTTACTGCTGCCAAACGGTTATTTATGAATTTTAAAGAAAGATAGTAATGTTATATTCTGGTATTTCTTGTTCATTTCCATATTCGAAGATATTTTATGGCAAATATATTTGAATACTAATTATAGTTTGACATTTATGTGAAAGCGATAAATTGTTATTATAGGCAAGATTTGCCGACGCCGCCGACGGTAAGGTGAACTAACGAGTATTGTTATTTTACGCCGAAGCTGGATATTTAAGTACTTCCTCACCATGTATGGAGCTTAGTTTGTTTAATTTTTAGTAAATCATTCTTAGATTTTATGGAAATCCACAACATAGCATCCTCAATTTCAATATCAACATGAATTTACGTACAATCATACACATTTATTAAGCCTAAGAATCTAAGAGTATTATTTTAACATCATAAGTTAAACTTTAACACCCTTTCAGCCTAGCTTGCTTACTTACGAAAATCTAAACTCTTAGTTACCTAATTAAGAGCACATTCGTCCGAGTATTTATGTGTACCAGGATTATTTATATTATAAGTGCCACACTTAGGTACTATTTCAATCAAAACTTTGACTATTCAACTTGAGTCATGTTAATTAGTTTAGTAACATGTGTCTACCTCAAATATTATAACCGAGATATCATAGGTAACTTTTGATGTCAAAAGTTTTGTTATTTAAACTTTTAACGAAAAAAAAATCAGGTTGAACAGGCGTACATTTTAACAGGACATTTAATTAGTTACGGGAAATCGCCAAGTGATTGGTCGAGTCGACCGACCGCCGGGCCTATTTTTCGGCCAAACAATTAGTATTAGAAATCCAACGTGGCAATGCTGCCAGCCTGGGCACTTTTCCTGTTGACAGCGAAGTGGATGAATTTTTTCATGCCCTGTAATAATTTTGATAAATTGTACATATTTTAAATACTATCTATTATAGATGTGTAGTTTGTAAATAATGTACATAAATCTTTAAATAAATATTGGAAGTTAGGAGAATTAAAAAATTAGTTTCTCATTTTGCCGTACCTATAAAAATCCCAACCTTCTATTATTTCTTTCTCCTTCTGTTTATCTAATTGTCCATTCTATAAATTATTTAACGATCATCTGGCTTTTAAATAATAATTATTTACTTTACCTGCTTCAAATATATCAACAACATTATTTATTCACTACGTACATTTTTAATTATTCTATAAACGTTAGTTCTTCCAACTTTTTTACATACTTAGGGCCAAGTTCACCGAAAAGATAACAGTCTGATTATCTAAAAACAGCTGTTTGAAACACATTTTAGAACATGAAAATGTGTGTTAAACAGCTGTTTTTAGATAATCAGACTGTTATCTTTTCGGTGAACTTGGCCCTTAGACTGTAATATTTTCTTCCGTATTGCGGGGCGTACAGCCGGACAGGTGTTTATTATGCATAACCTTCACTATGTGGACCAAAAGTTAACAAAATACAGCTATAAATACTGCAGCTGTTAAAAACGTTTTGTAACACATCTTTTTTCGCATTATTTAGAGGACTGCTAAATTTTTCTTTCGTACTCTGTGGCCAGACTAAAATGCCCATATTGCGGGGCGTACGGCCGGGCAGGCGTTTATATGCAAAACCCTGTCTACATGGAGCAACAGCTAACAGAATGCAGCGAAACAATTCACGTCGCTTGCCATTAGGCGGGTGGCCAAAATATCTTCGTTTGTTGTACTTTTGTCTGTATTTTCATGGTATTAAAGTTCGAAAGTCATTCAAAGTTGGGATTGCTTTTGGATGTGCACTGCGAGATGGGTGTTTCTGATTGGTGGATTTAATTGAAGTTTTTGAGTAGTTTTTCAACTTCATTTTAAGACGCTGGGTTTTATAATGTCCTGACAAGATTGTTGTCAAATCATAATTAAGCTTGCAAGCTTACAAGAAAATTGAAAAGGATTGAATTGGTATTAATAAAAAGTCAAAGAACATGCATGGTCTTTGGCTTTTTAGCTACCGAAGGCGCCAAACTGCTGGCTCAGTTCTGAACCAGCACAATTTAGATTGCCATCGACACTTAGAAGAAGAATACTAATTCGATCATTTTCTGTCCTTTCCATCATGGTAAAAACCAAACGACGAACTGTTGGTAGAATGCCTTTGGTCAGGTTTTCGTTAATGAGGGATTTTCTTTTTAGCTCTTCCCTAGTCGCTGCATAGATGGCGCTAGGAGTTAGTATGATAATGCAAGGAACGGAACCTAAAAAAACTGATTTGAACAAAGCGCGAGAAAACTAGGTTATATTCGGAAGGACTTTGAAAATGTCAGTCAACGAGAGTATGTGACGTGACACAATGTTTTGTTTTCCAAGCGTTTTGGCTTTGGCACCAACTATCATAGTAAGTGCAACGCCATCTATAGAGTTCTTGGAAACTAAGTTATTTTTTAATACCTCAAAAAGAAAACCTCTCATTGACCTACTACTAAGAATCATTCTTTACGCCAAGCTGACTCAGCTGAAGAAGAAGGCACTATGTCTCTTTCTCCCTCTCTTATTAAAGGCGAAACCCAAGCGACGCGACGTGCTATTTAAACTGCCATAAGCTGCAATTACACATAATATTACAACCACTATAAACCTTATATCCTGTCCAACTACATAATTATACTTTCTTGCTGAAATTTAATGATTCTGGTTTGAATTATGGCCCATCAAAATTCTACGTATTTTTTTGTATATTCTCACATTTAATGATCAAATATACTGATAATATGAAGATGTTTTCAGTGTTAAGGACCTATACATTATTAAAAAGCAATAACTTTTGAATTATCTCGAATTATTTGGTGATTTTGAAAACACATAGATGTGTTCTCTCGTTAGGATATTTTGTCCTATTACAAATCTAGGGTTATTGGAGCTAGTGGGTTATTGTATTGTAGTAGTAGTGGTTATTGTACTTGGGATCGGCTTCCAGTTTTACCGGATGCAGCTGAATACCAGTATTTTACATGGAGCGACTGCCTATCTGACCTCCACAACCCAGTTAGTACCGAGTAGTACGATACCCCTTGGTAAGACTGGTTGTCAGACTTTTTTTGGGCCTCTGACTACCTAGCGACTGTCAAAGATCTACAAATGACAGCCGGGACCAACGGCTTAACGTGCTTTCCGAGGCACGGAGGAAACTCGGTATGTAATGGGTGGTCACCCATCCACAGACCAACCTAGGCAAGCACGGCTTAACCTAACGATTGACCCGAGCGGCTTTTATTATTTAGCCACGAGCTCCTCTCTGAACAAATAATCTATTATGTGTGTAATAAAAACCCAATTCCACACCCTATTGTGTGTCTCTAATCCACACCAAGTTGCCTAAATATTCATATCTTAGTGCACAGCTAAAGTATATTAAAATAAACTCCCGCGCATGACCACCGCATGCGCAGAATGTGCGGTGCATACCACAACTATGCTAAAAGCACGTCTTCCGCTGAACGGAACAAGGTGACAAATGTGACAAGTATTGTTATTCAAAACTCGTTTATATACAAGCAGCGTTGGAATTATAGACTCTAAATTTACTTGAGAGTCCACCATTATAACGAAGTTGGAGCAAAATATCGTTTTATCACCGACGCGGAAAAGTTTTTAATTGAAAAGTACCATGAGTGCTTTTCCCGGTCCGGAAAAATATGATCAAACAATATGGGCAGTTTGCAATTATGATAAAAATCAGTGGCCAAAAGTCTGGCAACAGTTTCGTATTACCCAGCACTAACTGGGTTGTGAAGGTGCGATAGGCAGTCGCTCCATGTAAAATACTGGGATTCAGTTACTTCCGGTTACACTGGAAGCCGACCCCAACATAGTTGAGAAAAGGCTAGGCAGATGATGTAAATCATAGATCTATTCCCTTTTTTTTTTTGGATGGAAAATCATCGAATGACCCCTCCGACTCTTGGCGGAGCGGAAAGGAGTGTCAGACTAATACTGACTAAAACCCATCCATGTTCCTTCTTTGCCCTTTGTGTTCCGGAGCCACGGTATCTCTTTCGAACAGTCCCGCAGCTCCGGCAGGCGTCGGCTCTTGCGGACCCCTTCCTTTTGCTGACTCTCTTTGAGGCGCGCGTAGAACACTCGCGCGCCGTCGACACGGCCTGTTGTCATGAGACGGACGGATGGCGAGCTAGCCCATAGCTCTCCGTCCACAGGCCCGCGCCTACGTTGGCCGGGGCGTTTCCCGCGGCGGCCGGGATGTGAGGTTCTCTCCCTTTCAAGTTCTACCACCTCCTTCTTTAGCATAACTACTTCGCAGAAGGAGGTGATGGCGTCCCATTCCGTCTCGCTCCGGACTATGGATTGAACCAGGGCCGGACGCGAGAGGTCGCCACCGCCGATCGCCGCTTCGAGGACACGGCGGTGCTCCGCCCAAGCGGGGCACACCTCCACAGTGTGCTCCACCGTGTCCTCCGATCGATCCTCACAATGGTGATATATTGCCCTCATCCTAATTTATTAGGAATCGGCTTGTTGTCTTGTTCCACAATTCTCTATGAATCGTCATCTCAGCAGTCTTCTCCTTTTTAACCACATTATCACACAAACCATCAATCGTTCTTTGATCTTCTTCTACTCCTAAAGTACTCACGACATTTCCCCCCACTAAAATTTGCATAACCAAGCCTTCAAAATCAATTGCTTCAAGTAAACACAAACGGCCTGCTATTAAAGCTTTGAAATCTATCTGTTCTGGAAGCTATCATTAAGTGGTATAACATTCTCTCGAATAAAACGAGCCACAGTAACCTGTTGACTTCAAACATTAAGTAACATTGCCCTTAATTACCTCTTACGACTGCCTCGAGAAGATAAGTGACTAGTTCTTATACTTACTACTTATATTTAAGTTTATCTCTACAACCAACTTAACGAACCAGAGAGATATTTTACACAGAAAACTTAGAATTGCTTGTTTTTTTTATGAGTAAATGTTTTTGAAGCACGGTGTTTTGCCTTTGCTATCTTTAAATTGTAGTTTCGTAATCGAAACTACTATTTAAAGTCTGCACTTGTATTTAGGGATTAATAGCTGATTATTTAGTTTGTTTATTTACAGTATATTTCTTGCGATAGCAGAACACTGTAAACTATTAACCTTATGTAATGTATTGTGTTTGGGTCACCAAGATACAGGCTGTGCCTAGTTTAGTAGATGTTAAACCTATCTCAAAATACTTAGACATGTAACTAAATAAAAAAAAAATAAAAAAAATCAGCGGTCTAAGTTAAAGCCTCGATTAAATTCATATGTATAGTTAAACAGACGCTAATCGTAACGTAATTTTCTGCAGTGTTTATATGTATAAACCCTCCTCCTAATTACAAGTTTAAATCCAATTAACCACTCCATTTTTTTTTCAAGTTGTTCCGTAGTTAACAAACTGACGGCCGGGTGGCAACGAGCTCTGATTTTCTCATGAAAATTGGGTTAACTTTGGCATCGTGTTAAATACAGCGGCACAGTATTTTTTGCCGCCCTAAAGGACGTCTAAATGAAAATGCTCCATTTTCATTTAGACGTCCTTTAGGGCGACTACAGGAACTAAATTAGCAAATCTATTTGTGGTGGTTTAAACTTCGTTTAAAATACTGTTAGAATAAAGTTCTAATCAGCTTGCACTACAAAGTGGTTGTTACGTCAGTCACTGCTGCAGGCCGAATAGTGCGAAATGAGTGGTTTTTTGCGATTTACAAAAAAGTCTATTGATTGGACTAAAAAAATAAAACACTATCACGTTAATGTTGCTTGTAGAATTATTTGCCAATAAATCAGAATGATCCGCATGTATTTTAGTATAGTTTTTACTCGTTAAAAGAATTTTTTAGAGATAAGTCCGTGATTTTTTTTATCGAGTAAAATTAGTTGTATTGTGTTTTCAAAACACTATCATACTAGCATATATCCTAAAGAATATCATATATTTTTCTGGTTTTGTTTATTGCAGTGAATCATATATCATAAAACTCGCGTTTAGATCCTGTAGTCCCCTTAAAAATAAACTTTGAAACACATATCGTAGAGAGGTTCCGAGAAATCTTTTGTCAGCATCAGGAAATAAAGAAAGACACACTGCTGAAAGTAATGATATGGCAGTTCAGTCATATTTCCAAGAAGAGATTTTAATTTTTCTTTTACTAATTTCTGTGAACCAGCGATGCTCTGAAGTTTCTTCTTCTTGTTGTTTACTAGTTAGGGATTGTCAGTTCGGGGATATAAGTACCTGTTCCGGGATTATAACTGGCATAACACCGTTTGCCAGTTGAGCCAGTATTGCTGCCAAACTAGTAGAAAACTAGTCTGTTATTTGTCTGTGTTTGTAGGAGACAATTTAATGACATGACATGTTAATGTTGAGTATTATGATTAGCTTGTATTATTTATTTCCTTTATTTTTCAAACACAAACATTACCTACATATTTAAATATTCCTTAAAAAAAAACTTTTCTTATAAAAGAATACTGGTCCGCCGGTGTGGGGAGCAGGGTCCGAGCTACCAGTGTTTAGGGCTCCAGAGACAGGAACCTCCTCACAATGCGGGCCGTATCGAGGAGTACTGCCTTCTGAATTAGACCCTTGCTCCAGCTGCCTAACGAGAGCCTTTTCAGATATTGATCGAGGGTCTTGGCAATTAAGCCATTGGCTTTCACGACTACCGTCACAATGATCACTGAGTCCACATCTCACATATCGACAACCACGCGAGCTAAGTCAAGATACTTGATTTGCTTATCTTTCTCGGCTTTCTTTGCTTTATTCTTAGTAAGTTAAGGTACACTCGAAAACAACTCGACAAAACATCACAAGTCACAACTCTACGCAAAACCAAACAGGCGGCACTGCATGTCGCAATTTACGGAAGCATTTTCGTATGGTTGGTTATGTAGAAACCTGGTTGTGTTACTAAGCTTAGCCGTTGCGGTTTGCGGTGACCTCTGGAAATATTCTTAACCATGCTGGAGACCAATGCAACGTGCATAACCCTTTAGAAGAATTAGCTCATTCAATCTATACTAATATTATAATTTCGAAAGTTTAGACGGATGTACGGATGTTTGTTACTCAATCACGCCAGAACGGCTGAACGGATCTGTATGAAATTTGGCATAAAGATAGATTATAGTCTGGAACAGCACAGAGGATACTTTTTTCTCACACGTACTCAGTAAAATTTCCACGCAAACGAAGTCGCGAGCATTACCTAGTAAAATATTAACTTTATTCCTAAGCTATCGTATTACCATAATCACAAACCAGTCTTAACACTTTTAACCCACACACACAATAAAGTCACGCAGTACATTTTATCGTGAAAGGGAGCAAAGCCGGACTTTAGATGTTAACCCCTCGCGAACCGCGTCCGACACCAAGTTATCTCTAAGTTGCTGCTAAGTTACCTCGACTTATCTAAGTGAACACCGAGACTTGATAACGCCCAACTTGCTACAACTTTGATTGTGGAATTGCGGGGAAAATAAAAGGGAGAAAGTGATAATTTACGACTAAGGGAGTTATTTAATTTGGAACTGATGAAAGAGTTTTTAAATTATAAGTTAGGGCGGCCTCTCGCCATTTTGTTTTCATAAAAGAATCGTCTGTTAATCAGTCTTGTTTGTTTCATAGGCCAGTGTGTTTACGCTATCTCGATTTTATTAATCTAGTTCGATTTTTGTCTCATCAAAATTATTGTAATTTGTCATCATTGGCAAAGTCTTATTATTTTCAGAAATAATTGCTTATCATTTATATTCAGCCCTGAAATTGAGATATTTAGGTACAATAATTGAAAAACTTTTTTTTTCTAATATCCAGTAGTGTAATGTAGATCTATAATTTAGGTTACGTCACATTATTATTTAGATGTTTCTGACGTATCAAACGTCAGATACGGCAATAAAACGGGATACCAAGAAAAAGTAAACATGTATTACGATAGTAAAATTTCTCACGCCAAGCGCAAACGAAATTCCATCGCGTATTATTATTTATCTAATTAAAGTGTTTCCAATATTATCGTAGAAAGAGATGCTGTGTATGTAATTTCTTTTATTGAAATCGGTCGTGCGATATCCAATATTTTCCGAACGAACAAACATTTTCAATACTGCTGTGGGAATAGTAAAACTTTATGTTCATAGTTTTTTTGTTATATAGATTTTATTGCATTTACTTCTGCCAATACCAGATACGTAAATACTGGGATTTTGTTTTTAATCTAGCCCGCACACACTGTTTTAAATATTTACTAGATGTACCTATGTGTGTGTGTGTGTTTGTGTAGGTATGTTTTAATTATTACAAGTAGTATAAAATACCGTTTAAAAAACAGTTTTTTTTTAATCACTGCTTTGAAGATGTGTGTACGTACAGTGGTAATGGACTTTATTTGCTGATTGTACCTACCAGTTATTACCAAAAGGCGCTAATGAGTATGAACTACTTCTCCATTTTCCTGAATTTATAACTTTAAAATAAAAGGGTTTATAACCCTTTCATACTTTGTGTGTTGAAATAAAAACTCACTGAGTAACACTGAAATGTACTCAAACAACATAATTCAAAGGATCTCATAAAAGTGTATTCCCATTAATGCCGGTGCGATGCACGCTATAACAATGCTTCAAAGTGGGTCGTGTACAGACAACCCAAGAGTTAGGTTTACAGGAAAAATATTCACACAACGCGACCGATATTACTAACTTTTTTTATCAAACCCTTTTTACGCAACCAACATAATAAAACAACACAATTTTAACATACCTACACATACAAAAAGGGACAAACTTATTTAACACTAGAGTACAACGGGTGGTCTTTTCGTACAAGATGATCTTATACACATACAGAGCTTTGTAAGATGCATTGAAGGAAAAGCAGGACATTTTGGGCGAATATACAAACCAGGTGGCCTACCATGACGTCATAAAGCAGGATAGTTTTAATTTTATTCCTGTGAGGGAAAGGGATGGCGCTACACGTCCTCTATAGCTCTGTCTCTTACCCACACAGGAACAAGAATAAAACGATCCTGCTTTAAGACGTCATGGTAGGCCACCTGGCCTTAATAGTAAGTACTACTTTCTCATGATAATAGGGTACATGACAAAAAAAAAATCTAAGGCCTTCAGATAGATTTCTAAAATAATGGTTACCATATTTTTTCTTTTTTTGCGTAAGCAAAAATGAAGATAATACAGTGCGTCGAAAACTCATGTGACGTCACATTTGAGTACATTTTTTACTCAAATGTGACGTCACAAGCCCCCACTCCTGATCTTTGACACGTTTTATCTTTGTAATTTTTTATTAATTTGATAAAACAACAAACACGTATCCAAAATTTGCGATAATCTAATTGACGGACTAAAGAGAATTAATTTTTTTTTAGTCAGTCATCATCCCTATTATCTCTGCAACTACTTTTAAGTTTAAGCACACAACACTTAATGATAAAAAAGACTAGGGCAATACAGAAAATTAGTGGCAACTTCGCTGGCTACCTACCTATCTCTTTGTTTGACTGTACTATACTAGTCATGTAGTCGCGCCATATCAAACTACACGCGATTATAAAGATGGTAATAGTCTAGACCACTGATTTCATAAATAAGGAGATATGCCCCGCAAGACGAAAATGTATCGGAACCCTGTGTCTTCACTTTGCCCCTACCACACGGCAACTACTACACATGCAGTTCACTAAAAGTAATAGAAACGCAGTCGCGCACACACTCATATTTCTTAAAACTGAATGTACTACACAATCAATTATAAACCTTATGACATCAAACACAGCGTGTATTTACCATGCACCGTACAACTTACCCACACAAAAACATCACTCGCTATCGTTGTGTTGTGCAAAAGCATAAGTACGCTAGAGATTGACTAAATCGGAAAGTTATCGAATCTTTAATTTATTATCGTATTTTTTTTTTTTGGGGTCCTGAAAATACTGAATTAAAAATAAAGTCCAGAATATATAATTATAATAAAAAGAAACTATATGTAGCTAAAAAATATATTATTAAGTAAATTAAAACAATAAAATATCCGGTTACGTTGGTTTAAGCTGTCATGGCCTATTGAAACAGTAGTTAGTAGCACGAGGATAAGGCATAATATACGATAATTCAAAGCCAAAAACACCACCGATTAAACCTGAAATTTAATTAACTTACTTTACGAAAGTTGGTTACGCATTTCTCTACTATGCTGTAAAATAATCAAAATACATAAAAAAACATTATTTGACATCGATCTTCCAACCGGGTTAAAACGGTTGACAAATTGAAAAATAGTAATATTTAATTCGTCAATCGACATCTCCTTCGTGGCCTGCCGCGACCACACCTCACTGTACCAGGGCACCAGTTTCCTGTTATTTTAGCCCACAGTCCGGGGTGGTCTAGGTCCTAGGCAGTCTAGGTCCGGCATGCGGCAGACATGTCCTGCCCAGTCCCATTTGAGTCGGGCAGCCTTCTGAGCCTCCTCGTCAGCTGTATTTGTTTTGGAGCGCAGTATTGTGTTTCGAACACGATCCATTAATTTAACACCTAGTAAACTGCGCTCCATTGCTCGTTGGCAAACCTTGAGTTTGGACTTCTGAATGTTAGTCAAAGACCAAGTCTGTGCACCATAGGTTAAGACGGGGAGAATACACATGTCCATAAGTTTTTCAATGCCATAGGTAACTCACCCTTAAATAGTTCCTTCATGGACCAGTAGCTCTTACTAGTAGTCTAGAATGCTTTGTGTCATCATCATCATCATCAGCCTATTAATGTTCCCACTGCTGGGACACAGGCCTCCTTATAAGAGGGAATGGGCTATGATCCACCACGCGGGCCCAGTGCGGTAGATGTCGCAATTGTCTTCGATTTTTTTGGTTCTAGGACATGTCGGTTTCCTCACGAAGTTTTCCTTCACCGTTTTGAATTATATATGTATAATCACACCGTTTTGAGAGCAGTGGTGATGAAATAAATTACACAAAGTAATGCGATTGTCTGGGTTCGAAGCCACGACATACTGTTCGTAAGTCGGGGCCGCCATCACTGGGCCACCGCTGCTCTCGTTTATATAATAATACAGTAATTACACTAACTGACAATGTACCTGAATTTTGACGCAAGCACTACTTGTCCGTGGCCCTGGGGTTGATCCCCAGGTCGAGCAAAGTTACCTAATGGGTTTTCACATCAGTTTCTCAGTAGATGCCACCGAGTCTGGATTTGTGTCCACTTGATGGCAATAGGCACGCCCCCTATTACCTGGCAAAATGTAGGAACAATAAATGTACACCTCTGCTATCCCTTCGGGGATTAAATGGACTTGAATTTGTTGCGCAACGCATTTGTGAGTACCTACTTTCAGCAGCTTTGAATCACAAGCGTTTGCTCCTCTCTTAGAACAACAAAACAATTAAAAAACAACTCTAATTAATTTAAAATATATGGCTGTAAATATATTATCTCTCCTCCGTGTGGATTAGAACCGTAAACAAGAACAACAATAAATTTTAATCACTTTAGAGCGGTTAACTTTGAAGCAATTACTTACACAACTTTTAAAGCGAACAATATTAAAATGAACAACACTCTCTACAGACGTCACTGTTTACACCATAAGTTGCTAAACATATTGTACCATTTTAATATAATATGTTCAACAACATCACGCCTATAAATCCCTAAGGCTTAAGCAGAGGTATACCTAATTGTACACTCACATTTCGCCAGAAGTCCCATCTAATAGGGAGCGATCCTATTGCCATCAACGAACACACATCCAGATTACTTGGTTGCTACCTGAAATGCCTGATGGATAAAACCAATTGCACTTTGACCGACCTAGGAATCGAAACCAAGACCTAATATGCTCAGCAGTCTTAGGATATGTATACACCAGTGTGTATCACAAAGCACTCATCTATATCTATACTAATATTATAAAGAGGTAACATTTGTTTGTAAGTTTGTATGTTTGTAAGTTTGTATGTAGGGGGTAATCTCCGGAAGTAATGAACCAATTTTAAAAATTGTTTCACTGGTAGAAAGCTACATTATTCGTGAGTGCTATAGGCTATATTTTATTCCCGTACGGGAACGGGAACTACGCGGGTGAAACCACGTGACGTCCGCTAGTGTATCAATAAAACTGCGGGCTACTGCTGGAGGCTGCGGGACTGTTCGAAAAAGATACCGTGGCCCCGGAACACAAAGGGCGATGAAGGAACATGGATGGGTTTTAGTCAGTAAAAGTCTGACACTCCCTCCTGCTCCGCTCAGAGCGGGAGGAGTCATTTGATGATTTCCCATCCGAAAAAAAAAAAGACTACTGCTGGATATAGGCCCCTCCCAATTTGACACACGATTGCCGTATCGAGCCAACCTTTCTGCCAAATTCGTCGATCCTCTTAGGCCTCTTGTATGGTATTCTCTCGAGGACTCGTCTGCTCCAATGGTCAATGTTCCTTTGACAGTCAGGATAATCCCACTGACCCTAAAAGTTGAAGCTCATGTACTTACAGTCACGAGCAATGAAATGTATACAGGTCGCGGCACGAAACTCTAGCGCTGACCGTTATTGCGCAGAAGTAAAAAATAAGAATGTCTTGGGGCGTGCGTTGCGCCGATTGGCTCTCCAGTCGTATAAAATGCGCAGCTATCCCCTCCACGTTTCGTTCAGAGCTACAGTTACGTGCCGCGACCTGTACAATTAGTAAAATTTAAAAGCGAAATCGCGTGAAATAGTCGTCTTTTCTTTTAGATAGGTAAGACTCGTAATTTGACTAGGATCTTGGATTAAATACATGTATAGAGTGGAAGTGTCATCGACGGACAAACGATTACCACGTATTTAGTGAATCATTCTGAACCCCCCCACACAGCAGCAGATTTTTTATTTAGGTATTACAGAGAAAATAGCTTTTGAATTTTGCTAAGTGTTTACATTATTTATTTACTAGCTGATGCCCGCGGCTTCGCCCGCCCGCAAATTATATACTAAAACCTTTCTCTTGAATCACTCTATCTATTAAAAAAAACCCGCATCAAAATCCGTTGCTAAATCCGTATTAAAGATCTAAGCATACATAGGGACAGACAGACGCGGTGGGCTACTTTTTTATAATATGTAGTGACCCTATCACTTTTTATATATCCCCTATATATACCCTATCACATTATATATTATAACTTTATGCACTTAATGTACAAAGGCGGACATTTTCTACCAGTGTACTTTAGGGTGATGCAGAGACAAAAACAGTAGGTAGTGCAATAGTACAGAAAATTTAGTTGCTCTAATAAAATTAAAGTTTAATTTAATCATTGCTCATGACTATGCAATGCACACGTACACCTTTCAACATGTTAATTGCGAGATAAACATCAGATGACCAACCCACAGTAAAAAATGCAATACTTTCCATCATTGAATCATAAAACAGTAATTGCCGTGCGTCTCAATAAAGCGAGATACCAATTTAATTCGGGTCTCTATTACCTCGAGTTTTACGGTCGGTAAACTTGAGATTACAATCGTAAAGAGAGGAAAAAGACAAAGTGCACTTTGTGAAGATATATTAGTATTCAGGACACGTGGGGGTCCGCTTGCATGGGGTCAATTGTGACTGCTGTAAGTCGAGTGACACTTAGATTAAAGGATTCGACGGACTTTTCGGGACTTTTCTGCTATGTTGACTTTTTCGGTGGTTTCCTGTTCCAAGGGCTTTTGTTTAAATTGTATTGATGGTGGGACACGTATTTGTTATAATTATATTTCTTCTATTATTCACTTCTTCAATGTTGTCCGACCTGCTGTAGTCAAACTCAAACACAAAGCATTTATTTCAATTAGACCATTACGGCACTTTTGAATGTCAAAAATACAAAAAAGAAAATCAAAGCTACAGTCCCAGTCACAAGACAAGATAACTTGAGAAAGTACTGTAGTTACTAGTATTCGTAAACACTCGGTCCGATTTGAAGATGGACATAGATTTTCCAAATCGAAAATTTGGGGGCTGGACAAATCAAATCGTTTATTTGTGAAACATACTAATAATGTCCATTCTATGATCAGCCACTTGGGCATACAAATTATTAAATAACATAATGAAAATATGAGTCTAAAAGTCTAATTCCGGACGAAAGGACAGTTCTGTCATTCGCCTAGAAAAAGTAGGTGGTAGTGATGGATAGGAAAGAAGATGAGAAAAAAGTTACCAATCGACGGTTATTGAAGTGAAAACTTCTTTAGGCGCGTTGAGCACTTTCTGGGTGAAGGAAAAACATTGAACTCAACGTCACTTAACGTAACGTGCGGTCACGCTTCGAAGCCGTTCGTAGCACTCGTAGCATCCGCTACGGCGTAGCACCACATATGCATGCGCGGGGCATAACCAGTGCTACGACTGGGGCGGGGCCTGTGTACTTTTTGTTTTCACTTCTATCGGCAGTCCCCAAAGACTGCTCTGATTTTTTTTAAATAGTTTTAACCCGTGGCAGACCGAGGAGAAGATGGCGGGACGTCTTGGATGCCTTTTTGGTAAATTGGCGAGAAGAAGCACACCATCGCGAGAAGTGGAAGGAATGGGGGGAGGCCTTTGCTCAGGAGTGGGACAATACGGGCTAACTAAAAAAAAAAAAAAAAAAAGTTTTAACCCGATTACTTAGTTTCGGTTTGCGCCTATTTGTGAGCTCAATACGTGGTAAGGTCGTAGGCCATACAAACGCTACACCTTTTTACCCGATTGCCCTAGAAAGAGGGTAATGTTTTGAACTCGTTTTATTACTCTTTGTAGATGTCGTAAAAAGTTTGTACTTTAATGTAATTAGGAACCGCCTATAAAGAACCTTTATAGTAATTATTCATTCAAAATCCGCCTGCCAAGCTAATATAAGTTTAAATTCTTTCAAGCTCAAATAAAGCCGAAACATTGGATCATTAATTTCTAATGTCAACCTTTATAAAAGTCAGTCACAATTTAAAAATGGAACCTTGAGAATCAAATCTGGCTTGTTTAAAAGGATTCCCGTAATAAAGATGTTTTACGATGGAAATATCGCCATTTTGTCGCTGAAGTTCTAACATCAGAAAAGTCAAAAATAGCAACTTTACAGGAGAGCAAAAAAAACTGCATTAATATACCTAGGTAATGGTACAATACCATCATCTGCCTAACATTTCCCAATTATGTTGAGATTAGCTTCTATAGTCTAACCGGATGTAGCTGGATACCAGTATTTTAGATAGAGCGACTGCCTATCTGACCTCCACAACCCAGTTAGTACTGGGTAATACGAAACCCCTTGGTAAGACTGGTTGTCAGACTTTCGGGCCACTGAATACATGTAACGACTGTCAAAGATCTACAAATACCAGCCGGGACCACCGGCTAAACGTGCTATTTTATAATTGGTGTTCACTTCAAACTAGATAGAGACGGTTGCTTTGTTTTGATTGGCTGAGACACAGCGTCTTCTGATTCTCTAGCAAACGTCATCAAATTGTCAAAACTGACAAAAAATTACTTAGGTGGTGTTACTCGTAGAACTTCAACGACGATTTTCATTAAGGTGACTACAGGAGCTAAACACGAATTTTATAATGCAAAAAAACATTGATTCACTGCAATAAACAAAAATAGAAGAATATGATAGGTATTCTTCAGGATATATGCTAGTATGCTAGTGTTTTGAAAACATAATACAACAAATTTTACTCTAAAAAAATATCACGAACTTATCTCTAAAAAATTCTTTTAACGAGTAAAAACCATACTAAAATACATGTGATCATTCTTATTTTTTTGGCAAATAATTCTACAAGCAACATATTAGCATGACAGTGTTTTATTTTTTTAGTCTAATAATATTTTGTAAATCGCAAAAAACCACTCATTTCGCACTATTCGGCCCGCAGTGACTGACGTAACAACCACTTTGTAGTGCAAGCTGATTAGAACTTTATTCTAACAGTTTTACAAACGAAGTTTGAACCACCACAAATAGAGTAGCTAATTTAGCTCCTGTAGTCGCCTTAAGCAATTTTATTCTATAAATTCTCTTAAAGTCTCATAAAGTGTCAAAACAAAACTTAACTTTTACAAACACGGAAAAGCTCTTCACAATATTAGTTATGCGTTTTCAAAATAGTTGAAGTCAGTTTTCATTTGCGAGTTGAGACTGCTAGTGCGACAATAGTTTATTTATTTAAATTGTTTACGTCCGAGTTTGTATCTTGAGGGCATCGGGGTAAAATAAAGTTCTTGGAATATAATAGAAATAAAGTTATGAAATATGTATGCATCTTACCGTCTGAAGCTTTTTATACAAAAAACAACATAGCAATAACAGACCACTGCGCTGACATACTTATCATTGATTTTATTTATTGTAAGCACATTAGTCGCTAGGTGCAAATATCGGATATAGCAAGAATGCCTCGAATGTTTTTTGCAACCTATAAGAAATTCTGCTGACGCAAATTTTCGTGTTACAATTACGTGTTTAGTTCTAAGTTATTAGAGTTTAAGTTAATCAAAATAATTTTGTCACCATGTTAAATATGAAGTATCCAAAAAAAAATATTGCCCTACAAGCATTTTGTTAGAGCTCCTGCAGCCTGTGATACAGGATTATCCTAGTACAGGCATCATACATTATTATACCTACATAATTAGTTTTTAGATTCATATTGTATTTTACCTTCTGAGTTTCTGAATAAAGATTTATTATTATTATTATTATTATTTATTATTATACAACGTTGTTCTGTATTGAAATAAACGGTCTACAAATCTACACTAATTAATATTATAAAGAGGAAATATGTGTGTGTGTATGTTTGTAATAAATAAACTCAAAAACGACTGCGCCTATTTCAAAAATTATTTCTTCCTTATAAAGCTACATTCACCCTGAGTAACATAGGCTATATTTTATCCCCGTACTCCCACGGGAACGGGAACTACGGTAAAACCGCATGACGTCCGCTAGTGTTGAATATCTTGATGATTACACATCATCTACCTAGTATTTTCCCAACTGGGTTCGGCTTCCAGTCTTACCGGATACATGCCTTCATGCCTTGCTTTCGTAAGCGTCCGGATCCGGTAAGCGTCTGGATCCGGTAATCCGTCCGATCCGGTAATCCTTAAATTTAAACATACTTACAAAAATATACATTACATAAATGTGGGTATCTACTTTCACAAGAAAACTTTTGTACAACAAACAACAGTACCTCATAAATCACAAAGCAAATCATTATAATGAATGAAGACGTCCCCAAAAGTTGAGAAAGAAAAAAAAACACTTCAGTATTTGTTTGATACTTCTTAATTTTCTTTAGTAGTCCAACCACGCCTGAAAAAGATTCTTCAGGCATCAAAAATGTTTTTTCTTGTATGAAAAGTTCTACCAAAATTGCCCTCGTTGGTAATTTTGTCGTAAGCTTTACTGATGAGCATGATGTCCCGGGTACGATTCGATCCCCAGGTAGGCAACATTGTTGGATTTTTATCAAGAATTTCTCAGGAGAAGCCCGAAGTCTAGATTCGGGCCCGGTAGACGGCAGCTCGCCCGCTTTTACATGGCATGTGGATGTATAGTTGTTGCCAGTTAAGATGAGAATAGCGGTCATTGCCCTTTCCCTAATATCTCTTCGTACGAACCAAAACAAATAAACCATGTATCGTTTCTCATTAGAAAAAAAAAATTTTGAAGATCACGACAGATGACGATTCAAGACTTGCTTATTTTTGGTTTTCAAAGTTAAGAAGTTTAATAAATGTAGGTGGGTCAATTACCGCTATTCTCATCTTAACGGGCACCACTATACTCATATAGGTTTTATAGGTCTGCCTAACCCGGAAGCGTTAAAATCGTTATGTTATGAAATTTTCGTGAAAATACATGCATAGAGGAAGACCAAAAATACGATGGATGGATTGTCTGAAGGATGATATGGCAAGATAAGGAGGTGTCTGATAAGATGACGAGTAAATCACGGTTAATTTTACGTCGTTCTGGAACCGAAAGCCATAAACTCGATCATCGGACACAAAACGATTGAGACTTATTATATTTTCAAAAAATAACAAATAAAAGAAATATATATGTATATATTTTTTAATATTCTTAAATTGTTATTTTTTGAAAAAGAATAAAAAAAACTAAATATTTTATTTTTAGTGATGTTTTTATATTTTTTGAAAATAAATCACTAAATATTAAAAAAAAAAAAAATGTTATAAAAAAATAGTCCCAATCGTTTTGATTTCGATGATCGAGTCTATGGCTTTCGGTTTCAGAATAACCTAAAAATAATGGTGAGGAGATTAGTATGAAAGAAGATACAGCCGACCCCAAATAAATAAATTGAAATACGGGCAGGAGAATCATGAGAATCATGTTAAGAAATGTTCTGTGCTTAACACGTATTTGTTATAACCGCCTGGCGCCTACGACTATACTGAAAACACAAGCTTATTATTTAAAACAACCCGACACCATGATATATTAGGGTAGTTTGCATGTCCCGTAACATAACCCTTAAGGGGCTGACATCACCTAATTTGTTGAAATTGATGTTATTTAAGCAGTTTAAAAAAAAACTATTTGTTCTAGCACATCAAAAAAAAATAAGTATGTTATTTTATTTATAGCCCTTTTTCAGACAAAAGAATACTTTTTTTTTTAAACAATTGTTTTTATATATAACTTTGCTTTTGTTCTGTGTGCCCTTTGGCAAAGGCCTCCTCCAACACTTTCCAATCCTCTCTCTCTCCCACGCGATTCTAGTCCACGTTTTTCCAGCTGTTTTAACCACATCATCTTCCCATCTTCTGAATGGTTTCCCCTTTTTTCTCTTTCCCTCTCTTGGGTACCACAATGTTACTACTTTGTTCCATTTCTCTTCTCCTCTAATTACATGGCCAGCCCATTTTCTTTTCTAGAGTATTCCTCAAATCTTCAAAATTCCGTCGTTTTCATTCACCTCACAAAACTGAAACGAAATCACTAAAGACTTCAAACTTAAGCGCTTACAGTCGCAAGAGTGTAATGAAATTTAACTGTAAGAAGCCGGCAGCCAAATCGTCTCGGCACACGTGTTCCAAGTTCGCTAAGTATCGTCTCCAATACCTTCATTATGCCTCAGCAGCGGGAAACTGTATGAAATATAGCTTCGAAGGGGAAACTGTATCTGTGGGCTGCGATAACAGGTGGACCATACGGTGGGGAAGTTTGTAGAGCAAGTTCGCGTACTTGGTAGAGATGTTTTGGGTGTTACAGCCCGCTTAGCATGACCACCGAAGAAACGAAAGAGAATCGACAAATCTTTTGTCCATCTGTCATTTTGCTGTCATTGAATCGACAAAATGACAGATGGACAAAAGATTTGTCGATTCTCTATCTTTTCTTCGGTGGTCATGCTAAGCGGGCAGGTAACCAGGGAAGTATGGTACAAAGTAGAGGTGACTTGTAAAATAACCATGACGTTTTAATGTCACTCCAATGTGGGAAAGAGATTGAGCTATGGAGTACGTCTAGCACCATCTCTTTCCCACTCTGATATGAGATTAAAACAGTACTGCTTTAAGACGACATGGTAAGATCTGTACTCAGCAGTGGGTAGAACAAGGCTGCCAATGTCAATAGTCTTACCAATGGGTATACAGCGTCTGTCGATGTCAGAAGTCCTCCACGTGTGTCTGGCGGCTGCTGGTCCCTCTCGATACGTCTGGAGGGAAGAGCAGCTGCTGGGCCGGTGCACCCTGGACGCGGCGGTATCCTTCTCCGGGGAATGAGAGGAAATGAGAGTTTTCTTTTATCCCCCGGGGAATGTGACCGCCGCGGCTAATGAATCTGACAAGGGTAGGGTCCTTTCAGGACCAACGGTGCGTTCCTCTGCGTGACCCTCTGTTAAGCAGAGGGCACAGCTGAGGAATGAGGGCGGGCTTGGTGTGCACTCACCCTGCCTCCGAGCAGACAGAGAAGGATCCGTCCTCCTCTGTCACCGCCAATCTCGTAATCTGGCTATCGAAGCGCTGTGGATCACGTCTCGCGGTTTCGATAGGGGACCGAGGGTCTTGGCTTAACCGCCCGGACCGCGAGGTAGAAAACCTCTATAAAAAGTTACCCCGAATCCCAAGTGGCGACGCACCGCGAGGGGATGTATGGCTGACGGGTGTTCCATGGAACAAATCAGTCGCTAGTGCACTCCTCGCCAGGGTACCTGCAGGCCCCCATGGCGAGTAATAAATACTTAAATCTGCCCTTCTAGGTACAGGGGTCTCTGCCTAGATTGAGAATATTTCCCCCATACTCGTGGGATTAAGTATGGATATCGAAAACAAAAAAAAAACCAACACCGCCGGCAACGGCAAAGAAGAGGAGAGGAGGGATGCGGCGTCGGAGTCCGACGTAGCATCAAGTGAGGTGAGCGCGGGAGGCTCAGAGAGCTCCCGTCGCGTGAGGGCCGGGTCGCCTGCGGAGAACAGCAAGTTCTTCCGCAAGCGCCCCAGGCGGGATGGCGACCGGGGGTCGTCATCCGGAGATGAGGAGGCCTCGGCCCGAAAAATCCCCACCAACAAGCGTGGGGGGATCCGGGGCAAGGGGAGGGGGCTCCCTGCCTCCGTGAGGTCGGCAAGAGTTGCCGAGGAGGTGCGCCCCCCGGGCACTACTGTTCCCGGGCCTGGCGATGAGGCGGGTGAAACTGGCGGCTCCGAGGCGGAGCGTAAGGCCAGGTTCACAAAGGCGGTGGAAGCCGCGATAAGGGGCGTGGCCAACAAGGTGAAGACAGGCACGAAACTTAAGGCCATACCCGCGGCTTCCGCCTCCATCTTGGCGGCAGCAGAGGCCAATTTTGCGGGGCCTTCCCCTCCTCCGCCTCTGGTAGGTGGAGAGGAGTTGGCCAAGCTGCGGGAGGAAGTGGCCCGCCTGACGGCCACCACGGAGCTTCTCCAAAAGGAGAATGCGAAGCTCCGGGCAGATCTGGCCAGCCTGGGGGGGCCGGGCACTCAAAAGGGGGGCCAGACCCAGCGGCCTACTCAGCCCGAACCGGCGGAGAACCAGATCCTAAATCTGGTTCGGAAGGAGCTGGCTGCTTTCGAGCAGCGGTTCTCCGTCCTGGAGGGAAGGGTCCTGCGCCCCCCCCTGGGTGCAAACAGGGCAGCCGCGGGCCCGAGCACGGTGTCGTACGCGGCTGCCGCTGCGGCTGTGGCACCCGCACCCGGACCGGGGCCGGCGAGTCAGCCCTCCGGCAGGGCTGTGGCGACCACCCCCGAAAAGCCGTCTTCGGCGAATCCGGCGCCGGCCAAGAAGTCGCCCAAGAAGAGAAGGAAGGGCAAGGCAGCGGCACAGGCGGTGACGGTGCTGGCGCCAGTGCCAGCGGCGATTGGGCCAGTGCCGGCGGCAGGCCAGCTGCCGCCACCACCACCGCCCCCCCAGCCCCCGACACCTGCGGCTGAAGCCGGATGGCAGGTGGTCGGGGAGAAGAAGAAGGGGAGGAAGGCGGCCAAAAAGGCCCGAAATGCGGAGCGGCAGCGCCAGCACAGGGCGCGAAAGATCGCGGCTAGGCTCCGCGCCCCGAAGACCGCGGCTGTAGTGATCACACTACAGCCGGACGCGGAAAAGAGGGGCGTGTCTTACCGCGATCTCCTAGCGAAGGCAAAGGAGACGGTGGACCTGGGGGAGCTCGGGATCACCGGGGGCCTCCGGCTTAAAGTCACCGCGACGGGAGCTCGGTTGCTGGAGATCCCCGGGGAAACTAGTGGCTCGTCCGCTGACGCTCTGGCTGAAAAGCTCAGAGCGTCCCTAAACGCGGACGAGGCCCAAGTGTCCAGGCCCGTCAGATGCGCAGACTTGCGCATCCTGGGTCTGGACGACTCGGTGACCGAGGAGGAGGTGGTGGCCGCCGTCGCCAGGTCCGGAGGGTGCCCTGCCGATCAGGTCAGGGCAGGCACCCTTCGCCCGGACTCCACGGGCATGCGAACCGTCACGGTGAGCTGCCCTGTGACGGCGGCCAAGACTATTGTGGAGGGCCGTAGGCTATTGGTGGGCTGGGTTTCAGCGCAGGTGAAGCTGCTGGAACCCAGACCTCTGAGGTGCTACCGATGCCATGTGGGACACCATGTGTCAGTGCAATGCGCCTCGGAGGTCGACCGCAGTGGCCTCTGCTTCCGATGCAGTAAGCCCGGTCACACATCCGCGACTTGCTGCGACACGCCGCACTGTGCCGCATGTGCGGCGGCCGGCAAGTCAGCTGATCACCGGGCTGGGAGCAAGACCTGCGCTGCACCCACCAAGACCAAGGCCAGAGGCAGGGGAGGGCCCTCCACCGCCACCACCACCACCGTCGCCACAGCCGCAGCCGCAACCGCAGCCGCTGTCACTGTCGCCGCCACCGCCGCCGCGACAATTGTGCCCGTAGAGGGGCCCTCACAGGGGGCCCGAGTGGAGGAAGCGGTAATGGAATGCCAATAACGGTGCCATTACGCTTCCTCCAAGCGAATATCAACCACTGCGCCTGCGCTCAGGATCTGTTGCTCCAGAGCATGGCGCAGTGGTCGATTAACATCGCTGTGGTCGCTGAGCCGTATTTTGTCCTGCCCAGGGAAGACTGGGTGGCGGACCTAAGCGGCTCAGTGACCATAGTGTCGTCGGCCGCCGCCGGTACCCCGACCCTTGAAGGTGTCAGGAGGGGTCGGGGGTGCGTAGCAGCCCGGTTCGGGGAGATTGTAGTGGTGGGAGTCTACTTCTCCCCGAGCCGAACTCTCGCCGAGTTCCACAACTCTCTCGCAGAGTTGAGTGTCGTCGTTGGGAACCATTCCCTCCCCGTGGTTGTCCTCGGGGACTTCAATGCCAAGAACTTGGCTTGGGGTTCTCGTTGCACAGACGTGCGGGGAAGGATGGTGGAAGACTGGGCCCTGGAGAAGGGCCTGGTTGTCCTAAATCGGGGTTCTGTCCCCACGTGTGTGCGGATGCGGGGCGAGTCGGTGGTGGACATTTCGTTCGCTAGCCCCGCTCTGTCGCCGCGTGTCGTTGACTGGCGTGTCATGGAGGGGGTGGAGACCTATTCCGACCACCGGTACATCCGGTTCGACGTCTCCACCCAGAACTCAAGCGCGCCGGTCCAACAGGCCCCGAGTGGTCCGCGCTGGGCGCTGAAGCAGCTGGACCGGGAGCTCCTCCTGGAAGCCTTGATCGTGCAGGCCTGGGTGACATCACCGGACAGGCCTGCCGACGTTAACAATGAGGCAGGGTGGTTCCAGGAGGCCATGTCTGATATCTGTGACGTGGCAATGCCCCGTGTTCGGCCAAGAAGCGCCCGGCGTCAGGTGTACTGGTGGTCGCGTGAGCTGACATCTCTGCGCAAGGCGTGCGTGGCTGCACGACACCTGTACGCCAGGCATCGCAGGCTCCGCATCCGCCCACCGGATGCGGCAGCCATTGAGGCGGAGCTCTATGAGGGGTACAGAGCGGCGAAGAGCGCCCTCCGCGAAGCGGTCCTGCGGGCCAGGGATCAGGCCCGCGAGGAGTTGCTGGGGACTCTCGACAGAGATCCGTGGGGGCGCCCTTATAAGTTGGTGCGGGACAAACTCCGCCCCTGGGCGCCCCCACTGACGCAGAGTCTCCGGCCTGAGCTCGTGGAGGACGTGGTGAGCGCTATGTTCTCTTCGCGACGGGAACACCCACCCCCGCCTATGGCTCCGCCGCCTGCGGTGCTGGAAGCGGATCATCAGGACGACGACGACGACACTCCGGAGATGACTGGGGTAGACCTGAGAGTGGCGGTACGCAGGCTCAGTGCCAAAAATACCGCCCCGGGACCCGACGGCTTGCCTGGCAAAGCCTGGGTCCTGGCCTTGAAGGCTCTCGGGCCCCGACTGGAGGGGCTCCTAAGCGCATGCCTGGAGAGAGGCCAGTTCCCGCTTCGTTGGAAGACGGGGAAGCTGGTCCTCATCCGGAAGCCGGGGCGCCCTGCGGACTCTCCGTCCGCATACCGGCCCGTGGTGCTGCTCGACGAGGTGGGCAAGCTCTTTGAAAGAGTCATTGCAAACCGCCTCGCCGAGCACCTTGCGGGGACTGGGCCGGACCTTGCGGAACACCAGTATGGTTTCCGCAAGGGGCGCTCTACGGTGGATGCCATCATGCGCGTGAGAGCCCTCACGACGGGGGAAGCGGTGTCTAGGGGGGGGGTTGTCTTGGCGGTGTCTCTCGACATCGCCAACGCCTTCAACTCCATGCCCTGGAGCTGCATTAGGGAGGCACTCCGGTATCACCGGGTGCCGATCTACCTCCGTCGAGTGGTCGGGGACTATCTGACGGACAGAGCCGTCATCTACCCCGGTCGCAGAGGAGAATGGAACCGGCGAGAGATGTCGTGCGGTGTTCCGCAGGGATCAGTCCTAGGGCCGTCCTTGTGGAACATCGGTTACGACTGGGTGCTGCGCGCCGACCTCCCTAGTGGTGTCAGCGTAGTTTGCTACGCTGACGACACGCTGGTGCTGGCCCAGGGGAGGTCGCACGAGGCGGCGGCCGAAGTGATGACACGCGGGGTTGTGACAGTCGTTGAGAGGATCCGGCAACTGGGTCTCGAGGTGGCATTGCACAAGTCCGAGGCCATGTGCTTTCATGGGCCTCGGAATGCGCCACCTCCGGGATCCTTACTCACGGTAGGAGGGGTATCCATCGGTGTCGAGTCGACTTTGAAGTACCTAGGACTCGTCCTCGACAGCCGGTGGAACTTCGTGGAGCACTTCCGACGTTTGGCCCCCAAACTGGAACGGACTGGGGCTGCCTTCAGGCGGCTCCTGCCCAACCTGGGGGGACCGAACGCCTCCTGCCGGAGGCTCTACGCGGGAGTCGTGCGGTCCATGGCCCTTTACGGGGCCCCGGTGTGGGCGCGTTCTTTGAGGCGGCGTGCCGCCCACTACCTGAACGCGCCCCAAAAGGTAGTAGCCGTAAGGCTGGCCCGGGGCTACCGCACGATTGCCCGTGAGGCGGCGAGCCTCCTTGCCGGATTGCCGCCGTGGGATCTGGAGGCGATAGTCCTCGCGCGCCTGCATGAATGGCGCGCGGAGGCGCTACGCCGGGGGGAAACTCCGCTGCAGCGACAAATTGTCGCTCAGCGGACAGACTTCCGGCGGGATCTCATGGCGACATGGAGGGAGCGACTGTCGCAACCCCGTGCAGGGCACGCCACAATAGTGGCGATAAGTCCCCTCTTTGAGGAGTGGCTTGAGAGACGCCACGGCGTCCTCACCTTCCGCCTGACGCAGGTCCTCACCGGACACGAAGTGTTCGGGAGGTTCCTGCACCGAATCGGGCGGGAGGAAACGCCCGGGTGCTTCCATTGTGAGGATCGACCGGAGGACACGGTGGAACACACGGTGGAGGTGTGCCCCGCGTGGGCGGAGCACCGCCGTGTCCTCGAAGCGGCGATCGGCGGCGGCGACCTCTCGCGTCCGGCCCTGGTGCAAGCCATGGTCCGGAGCGAGACGGAATGGGACGCCGTCACCTCCTTCTGCGAAGCAGTAATGCTAGAGAAGGAGGTGGCGGAACGTGAGAGGGAGAGAACCTCTCAACGTCCCGGCCGCCGCGGGAGACGCCCCGGGCGTCGGGGGCCACCACCACGTAGCCCCCGGCCACCGTAGGCGCGGGCCTGTGGACGGTGAGCTATGGGCTAGCTCGCCGTCCGTCCGTCTCATGACATGACGACAGGCCGTGTCGACGGCGCGTTCGTGTTCCACGCGCGCCTCAAAGAGAGTCAGCAAAAGGAAGGGGTCCGTAAGGACCGATGCCTGCCGGGGTTGCGGGACTATTCGAAAGAGATACCGTGGCCCCGGAACACAAAGGGCGATGAAGGAACATGGATGGGTTTTAGTCAGTAAAAGTCTGACACTCCCTCCTGCTCCGCCCAGAGCGGGAGGGGTTATTTGATGATTTCCCATCCGAAAAAAAAAAAAAAAAAAAAAGGAGTTCGAAATTCGACATCGGTCCTAACGGACCCCTCCCTTTTTGCTGACTCTGTTTGAGGCGCGCGTGGAACACGAACGCGCCGTCGACACGGCCTGTCGTCATGAGATGGACGGACGGCGAGCTAGCCCATAGCCCACCGTCCACAGGCCCGCGCCTACGGTGGCCGGGGGCCACGTGGTGGTGGCCCCCGACGCCCGGGGCGTCTCCCGCGGCGGCCGGGACGTTGAGAGGTTCTCTCCCTCTCACGTTCCGCCACCTCCTTCTCTAGCATTACTGCTTCGCAGAAGGAGGTGACGGCGTCCCATTCCGTCTCGCTCCGGACCATGGCTTGCACCAGGGCCGGACGCGAGAGGTCGCCGCTGGAATTTCGAACTCCTGTAATTAGGTTTAAAACTATAAAAAAAGTAAAGAAAGACTGGATCTGACGCAGAATGTACCATTTGCAAAAAGTCCCATTGACGCAGAATGTCACATTCGCACAAAGTCCCATTCGCCCAATGTCCCATTCGCACAATGTCCCATTCGCACACTGTCCCATTCGCACAATGTCCCATTCGCAAAAAGTCCCATTCGCACAATGTCCCATTCGCACAATGTCTAAAGACACTTTCCTTCTAAACAACACTTTTAAAACCAATGTAGGTATACAAACAAAATCACTGTCCACACGCCCCAGCAGTGTGTCCCCAAGACGATGTCCCGTTGCGATTACAGCACGAACAACTTGATAAAGGCATTAAAATATGCAAGTAACCGTCTAGGAAGCTCTTTATAACCAGAGCTTCTAATTAGTGGGAGGCTACACAAAGCAACCCTTAGACTATTATATCGTAAATAACGGATTTTACCTAAGAACGAGGGTGAGGGTGGGTGTAAAGGTGCAAGTTGGCAGCGGGCGACACGAAGCCGCCGCAGACGACGTATCGCAGCGACACTACTGGTTTCTATGTATTTCTATGAAATTCCCTCCGAAGCAAGGGATATGAAGCTAGCGACGCGTCGTCGAGTGACAGACGCAAGTTTCGCCCGACCGCAGATCAGTAGTGTCGCTGACGCCGAAAAGCCGGGTTCAAAAACATGACTGCAGCGACATGAGGCGGCGACGTGTCGCGGCGACATGAAGCGACGTCACGTCGTCTGCGGCGGCTTCGTGTCGCCCGCTGCAAACTTGCACCTTAAAGGTATGATGGCTACGGTGTCGGTTCATTTGCTAATTCAGCTTTTGTAAATGGACCGGTTTTATTTTGGGCCTTCAAAGTTTTAGATTGTGGCTTGTGGCTGAAAAGAATCGATATTTTTTGTAAAGTTGTTTCTGATACATCAATGACTGATGTATAGGTGCCAGTTAAGATCGCAATAGCGGTCATTGCCCTTTCCCTAATATTTCTTCCTACGCTTTCGTAGGAAGAGATATTAAAACAAATAAAACAAATGAACCATGTAGGTATCGTTTTTCATTAGAAACAATGTTGAAGATCACGATAGATGACGATTCAAGACTTGAACAGGCTTATTTTAGGATTTCAAAGCTAAGAACTTTAATAAATGTAGGTGGGTCAATGACCGCTATTGCTATCTTAACTGGCAGCATGGAAGAAGAATACGCCCTCTACGGTAGTACGCCCTGCGCCTAACGAAAATAAGTTGCTATTATGTCTCTAGCTTATCCTCTTATATAACATAATGATGATGATTCTAATGTATCAAATAATTTCCCTTGTTCTCTGAGTCTGAAAAATATACACGTTAAAAAGACAAATCATAATGCAGGCTTTCATTTCTGTATCAGATACACCCAAAGTATGTAACTTACACGAATGAGTTTATGTAATGTTATAGACATTATTAAGGGCTTTATATCCCTCAAATGACTTAGCATGAACCTCCGTTACGCCTAAAATTCTGCAGCATTAATTTTGAAATAAATATATGGTAAAATTGAGGATTAATGCTAAGTCCTATGTGTGACTAAAACACGATTCCATAAACTTTTCTCGATAGAAAAAAAATCCAAAGTTACCTCCAATTCGAGCAATAAACCGCTGGTATTCAAAAAGTACTTCAAGTTTTGTTTTTTTATTCCAATCAATAGATTTTTTGTAAATTGCAAAAAACCACTCATTTCGCACTATTCGGCCGCAGTGACTGACGTAACAACCGCTTTGTAGTCCAAGCTGATTAGAACTTTATTCTAACAGTGTTTCAAATAAATAAATAAAAAATAAAAAAAAAGTTTGAACCACCACAAATAGAGTTGCTAATTTTAGGGTTAGAAGGGCCTTAAACAGCACAAAATCCTCACAAAACCTCAGTCTCACCTACCAGGTTTTTCCTAATAAGGCACATTACTATTCCTTAGCTACAAAATAAATTCAGTACACCTTGGGAGTACTATCGTTAACTGTTAGTACTATCTCCTGATTCGTAAAGGTGAACCGAGCATCAAAGCCTGGAAAACAAGTAGAATATACAATGAGGTGAGGTCTGAGATACCTAGATGAGTTAGTAGTACACACGACGACCAATCAAGCTATACAAAACCAGCTTATGCGGATCTCTCATTGTACGTGAAATCTATACAAAACGAGGTCATGTTTTACTGGAAATGTATAAGCTTGATGTGTCGCCGAGTGTACCTACCTTAGTTTAGGCTACAAATCTCTTGCGATTCAGGTTGTAATGACTGTAACTGTGTGTGGTGTTTGCTAATAATAGTGTTGTACCGCGGGGAATCAAGTTCAGAACGTGTTTTTGTTCAACTTTATTAAAGACTAGCTGACGTCCCGCGGTTTCACCCGCGTAGTTCCCGTTCCCGTGGGAGTACGGGAATAAAATATAGCCTATAGCACTCACGAATAATGTAGCTTTCTACCAGGGAAACAATTTTTAAAATTGGTTCTTTACTTCCGGAGATTACCCCCTACATACAAACTTACAAACAAATGTTACCTCTTTATAATATTAGTATAGACTTCGACGAATCTTTAGGTACAAAGTTCGATAACGGAAAGCAGTTTTTAGGGTTCCGTACCCAAAGGGTAAAAACGGGAACCTATTACTAAGACTCCAATGTCCGTCTGTCTGTCACCAGGCTGTATCTCTTGAACCGTGGTAACTAGACAGTTAAAATTTTCACAGATGTCGTATTTCTCTTGCAGTTGTACGGAAACCTAAAAACAAAATAAAATCAATATTTAAGTGGGGCTCCCATACCACAAACGATGATATGATTTTTTGATAATGGTACGAAACCCTTTTTGCGCGAGTCAGACTCGCACTTGGCCGGTTTTTTCATTTGTCTACCAACTGTGATATCTTACTAATATTATAAAGAGGTAACATTTGTTTGTAAGTTTGTATGTTTGTAAGTTTGTATGTAGGGGGTTATCTCCGGAAGTAAAGAACCAATTTTAAAAATTGTTTCACTGGTAGAAAGCTACATTATTCGTGAGTGCTATAATAGGCTATATTTTATTCCCGTACTCCCACGGGAACGGGAACTACGCGGGTGAAACCGCGGGTCGTCAGCTAGTGAGAGATAAAAGAGTAAATGAAAGGGTGCCTGCTGATAGGGTAGAATGGAAGAAGAAAACGTGTTGCGCCGACCCCAAGTTGTATGAAACAAAGGGCAGGAAGATTACGGATGAGCACCTCACGTCCAGGCGGCCCCGGACGCCCGGCAGTCCGGCACCGTAGGCGCGGGCCTGTGGACGGTGGGCTATGGGCTAGCTCGCCGTCCGTCCGTCTCATGACGACAGGCCGTGACGACGGCGCAGGAGTGTTCCACGCGCGCCTCAAAGAGAGTCAGCAAAAGCAAGGGGTCTGCAAGGGCCGATGCCTGTCGGGACTGCGGGACTGTTCGAAAGAGATACCGTGGCCTCTAAATACAAAGGGCGATGAAGGAACATGGATGGGTTTTAGTCAGTAAAAGTCTGACACTCCCTCCTGCTCCGCCCAGAGCGGGAGGAGTCATTTGATGATTTCCCATCGGAAAAAAAAGGAAGATCACGGATATCAACCACGATAAAAAAAAAGACTTGCAAGTAAATATGTATTTAAACCCTTTATACTTATGAAATGGTTCATTATAAAATTAATATGATAATACAATTCATACCCGACCCGAACAAATAATGTACATTGTAGAAACTTACTAAATTATTCACAAAAGTAATTTCACGACTACCCACAATACAGCATTTTATTCTTATACCTAATTTTATTACTACCCACAGGTTGCTAACTTTAATTTTAGCAAATATTATAATTTCGAAGTTAATTAAGAAAGAGAATGTAGAGTGTGTTTAGTAATTTATGTAAACATAAATTAGTCTTTATTAAAGTGATACGTTATAAAATGTATGTAAATTCGGTATGTAGAGTTTTTTTTTTCGTTTTTTTTTTTGTAGAGATTGAAATTTAAAAAAAGCGCTGTTGTCATGTTGGCAAAATAGTAGTGGCCACATAAGACATTATGTAAATTACAAAGGAGCTCAATAAATATTACGTTTTTAATTGAAAAAAACCGGCCTAGAGCGTGTCGGGCCACGCTCAGTGTAGGGTTCCGTAGTTTCCCGTCCGTCACAATAAGTGTTCCCACTTATGAGTTTAAAGGCGGGTATCAATTATGTAAAAATGCTTGCATATACGAATATACTACAAACTTAGTCCAGAAATTATTTTGTACAACTTTTTGTCTTTTTTGTACAAAAACTGTTGTTTCCATCAAGTTCAAAATGATTTTCCTAGAAAGTCCTTATAAAGTTCTACTTTTCAGATTTTTTTCATATTTTCTAAACTTATGGTTCAAAAGTTAGAGGGGGGGGGACACATTGTTTTTTACTTTTGTAGCGATTATTTCCGAAATTATTGACATTATCAAAAAATGATTGTAGAAAACCCCTATTCATTTTTAAATACCTTTCCAACAATATATCACACGTTAGGGTTGAAATTAAAAAAAAATCTCTCCCCACTTTACATATAGGGGGGCTACCCTAATAAAACATTTTTTTCCAATTTTTATTTTACCACTTTGTCGGCGTGATTGATATACATATTGGTACCAAATTTCAGCTTTCTAGTGCTAACGGTCACAGAGATTAAGCGAGGACGGACAGACGGACGGACAGACATGGCGAAACTATAAGGGTTCCTAGTTGACTACGGAACCCTAAAAACCGGGCAAGTGCGTGTCGGGCCACGCGCAGTGTAGAGTTCCGTAGTAGCCCGTTAATAATAAAAATATGAAAAATAATAGATACAATAGTTCAAATTTGACATCTGTCAGTTTAGCAACTACAGCAAATACTTCATCATAATCACTATAAAGGATTTTTTCCATGGATTTTGTATTTGGTACAAAATTATCTAACACCCAAGTTCAACTTACTTATTATTGCTAAACTAATAAAGTTACCTTAACCGCTATAATATTCCTTGAAAGTTCATGAAATGTACTACCATCATGATTTTTTTCAGATTTTTCAAGGCAGCCGTTTAACTTTTACGGGGGGACAAAATATATTAAAAGTCCCGTACATACATTCATAGATATGTTACGTACGTTGTCTACACTAATCTACACTAATATTATAAAGAGGAAAGATTTGTATTTTTGTGTGTATGTTTGTAATAAATTAACTCAAAAACTGCTGCGCCGATTTCAAAGCTACATTCACCCTGAGTAACATAAGCTATATTTTATCCCCGTACTCCCACGGGAACGGGAACTACGCGGGTGAAACCGCGTGACATCCGCTATATACATGTAATTATGTCGAAGGGCGGGCATTTTGGAGGACTGTCTTTCGAAAATTTTGACGTTCAATAAGTGCTACCATGTCAACTAATGGAAATAGCAATATATCTAGTATCCCTCAAAGAAAATAAACTGTACAATTATCATAGTGATCCATCACTATCTTCAAAGTTCCTTCATTAATCCCCAAGAAAAAAAATCAATGAACAAGAATTAAAATTGTCAAATCATGTCTAATGATTACAAATTGAGCGTAGCACCAATGGACATTGACAAACGACATGTTTTCCATCTGGTATTCAAAGCGAGGGTCCGGGTTCGACTCCCATCTGGGGCCGCAGATGTTCCCTTCTAATTGCGCGATCACTGTAATAAATTACAATTTGTTATGTAAACTAATTAGCTTACTGACCGAGCTTTTTCAATCTGATAAAAGCTTTTTGTTTGATTGAAATAATTACGTTGGGTAGAATTAGGTATTAAATCCTAAAATATTGGCTTTAGACGGCAGAAAATGAATGGAAATAAGTATTAAAACCTTTTCCCTGTAGTAGGATCATTAATGGCTGGTAAAAAACCTACATTTTCGCAAAGAAATATATCGTTAGATGTGCTCTTAGCGTACTTAGGTCGCGCATAAAAGTATTCACACTGATAAAATTGACTTCGCATATCCCGTATGGAACGTCAGATACGATTTAAAGTATTAGTAAGCGAGACAATACTATATCAATTTGAGACCAGATTATATACAAATGCATACTTGCATAATATGCATTTACATATAATGGTGTTTTTTGAATATAATGCATATGTTAGCTATAATCTGGATATCTTGCATATTTGGGCATGTTTTCTTTAATTTTATCTGCTGCTATTTTCCAGTTAGGAACTGGAAAAATGCAAAAAAAGCACCTAATTTCAAAAAGTGACAATTGAAGTAGATCGATTGGTTTCAAGTTTTAAACATATTTTATTTTAATAGAACGCTCAATCATACTACAAGTTTAATACTACAAATATGTAGTTAGGAACAGAATTCGGTTTTTAAAAAAAAATGTAGGTAGTCGAAAATGCAGTACGAGTAAATAAAACTAAAAAAATTAAATTGTAAAAGGTATTTCAATTTAATGTTGCAGATTTTTGCACTTTTGTTGCATATTTTGAGCATTTATGGTGCATATTTGCATGCATATTTCGACGGTTTTATGTTGCTTAAAATCCGTTCTATAGTCATTATTAACGAAACACTATCATTTTTGACGCGGTAGGGCCAAACTAATGGTTTAAATCTTTGTCTTTAAATACATAAATAAAATTAACCTTAGCAGCAACAGCAATCCACTTAGTATTTATCAAACTTTAGTGCTAAACCTTTTATTTTTATATTTTCTGGTTTATAGTCTTACATTTCGGGCTGGAAGCACTAAACTACGTTAGTTATTCAGGGAATTGTTTTAGTGATAGCGAATACCGGGATTGCGGTATGAATATTTCCTTTAGAGAGTTCTTAGTTCTATCTCTAGGCGAGATATTGTCCGTCTTATTATAAAACTTCCAATAAGTACCAGGTTTAAACCAGGACTAAAAAGTCTAGGATTGTTACGGTACTAACGTTTCGTATTACAAATCGTAGACCAACAAAGGACTACATAGTACCAAAGATAGTCCCTGGTCTAAACATAATCCACAGATTATACGCAACAAAATATTTAAAACTGTTCAATCATTCGTTCAGCGTTCTCTGCACCGTTCCTTTTTACAGAATGTTGTTACGTAATTTAAAGAAAAAATATTTTATAAATTGTTATGTGTAGTGGTAAAATATAAAGTTTTGTTATTTAAAGGTATTTAAATATTCCGACTTGTATTTTTTTGAATGCATCAATCCAATTTTCTGTTTTGGAACAACTATCGAGCTAGCGCGTATAATGGAGTGAACTGGGTGGCGCGCGTAATTCGAGTAATGTTATCGAAATGTTTATGTTACATCTTATATTAAACTAAATGTCCGGTTTCACTTCAAGAGTAATAATACAAGTAAAGGCACAGTTCTTTGGGCACAGTATTCTTTGTGGTGAGATCGTGTGTGCATTCAATTAAAAAAAATGGATCAACCCATTGATGTATTAAAAGGAGGAAGATGGGTTACACGTTAACATCACAATCAGTAAACCTGGGCTCAGCGCACGACTACATGCACCGAAAATCACACATCTGCAATCAGTGTCATTACATTTGCAAAACTACAGACAAGGATAGAGATAGGAGACGACGCTGTCGTGCGAGCGAAATCGCGTCAGCAGTCTGTCTCTCCCGCTTGCTTGTATTATCTATCTCGCTCTCACAAACATGGCGAAGCAAACATTAAAATATTATTGTATTTGCTAGCTAAATAACATTTTTGACTGTACATACGAGTGGTAAGTGATCCCATGTGTCTTATTGTTCTTCCTTGTATTATTAAAACACTGTTTAGCTACACAAGAAGTCATTTTGATGCGGATTTGTTACAAAGATCTGAAATTATTGAGTTGTGTGATCGTCGGCCGTTCCGGACTACTTGACGTGTGCGACTGAGTGCCAACTACGGGCAATCACTTAGTTGGTCAGGACCACGCGCTTTGACAAGTCCCGTATCTTCCTCCTTTTAATACATCAATGGATCAACCAAAGAAAAAAAGAGGTGAAAATTGGAGTTCAGAAGAAAAGGTTAGTAATAACTGACATGTTAGATTACGGACACAACTACACACAGTATTTGATGCAATAAGCTAAACCATGTACCTATGCCACATTACTTACATTAATGCAAATTTCATTCTAGGATTTATACTTCGTCAACTTATTGCCGAGTCGGCTAAAATACTTGAAGATAAGTCGACGAAAACCAATATAAATATGTTAAAAAACGAGTTGACAATTTAGTACCATAGTTAAACTAGGGGTCACGATGGTCTAACTTTGGTACCATAGATAGTTCTAGGACTAGCGATAAACTTCGTTTTGTAATAACGTTTATTCAAGGTCATGGTTTAAACCTAGTACTAAAGCCGGTACTTTTTTAAGACCACGTTTTATAATAAGAGGGTGTATGTTTAAAACCTGCAGAAATGGTTTAATCATTGTTTTTATTCATTTTGTACCAGCCTAGCTTTTAATTAATGAAGAATTTCGTACCTACTGCTTTGGTGTAATCTCTGTTTTCGTGCATGTTGCACCTAGCAAGCACTAGTGAGAATTCCTAGGTACCGCAAATTGCATGCATCTTCATGTTTTCATTGTGCTAAATAACGTTCTTGCTGTAAAACGGCTTTAAAAATCCAAAAGTACTGTAAAGAACTCGTCGCAACATATACAAAAAATCACTTCAACATTAACTGGCACCGAAAAACAGCCACAGCAAAATGAGCTTTACTCTAAAAAGCTAAAAAACAACCAAAAAAAATTCGCTCGACGCTTTTCGTTAAAAAAATCTGCGGGTAACTTTGATTGCGGAGGCGGTACAGCGTAGCCCCGTAGTGAGGTAATTCTGTCCCGTTCCCTAAGAATATAATAAAGTTGTCAATTTGCGCTTCGCCCCTCGCACTTGTGAGCCCCTGAATTAACGCGGAACCCGGTGTTGCAGCCTCCAGAGTTTCACTTACATCTCGTATGTTTTGGCACAAGTTTAACTTGGTGGAAATGTTTGAGAAAGCTTCGTTGTATTGCAACAGGTTATTACGTTAGGATATTGTTGATATTTTTCAACATAATTTTGGATATTATTTTGTTGTTATTTATCTTAACAAGTCTTACCAAGGAGTATCGTAATTCGTATTTCCCAGCACCAACTGTAAAATATCTACTGATATTTGGCTGAATCTGGTAAGACTCGAAGCCAACAAAAGCCAGGCAGATGATGATTTTGTTGTTATTTGGAGATTCCTTAGTCCATTAAGTACTCTCTTCAAAAAAACGATTGTATCGTTATCCACAGTGAGACTGCCGCTTACAGCCTCTTAAGACGTCAATTTTCTTTACCCTCCTACCGCCCAACCATCATCATTTATAATACTTAAACAAAATCATTCAAATAAATACCACAACAGCTGCCTATTAAAATAAATCTACCCAAAATCCAGCAATTTCCTTTTGTATGAAAACCTATTCAAGGAAATTTCCTTGTTCTAGATAATTTCCAAGATGTGTGGCCCCATAAATTGTGAAGGGAGGCAGCAGAGTTTCGTCCTAATTAAGAATAGGCCACAGCAAGCACTTACAACGTAAGGTCCTGGCAGAATGGGAATCTTCATATTATGTAAATTCCTTGGATTATGTTGTACCTAATTTAGTGAGGTACTAATTTCGGGCGATGAAACGTCTCGGTGTAAAATTAATCACCCTCAGAGCAGGTTTGTGAGTTCAAAGACGGTACTGCTATTAAACTAGTTGGTTACGGCAGTTTCTAAGTGTTAGTATGAAGTCTTGATTGCGGATCGACCTCTTAATTTCCTGTAACCGTAAGTGATGTGTCAGATTATCTTGATACGGTTATCGTACAGCCATCATATTGTAATTATGACAGCTTATTATTTCATAAAACTTTAATGTTAATCATCTCTATTTGATTACGCATTATACGTCGTTCTATCATCACTAATGATCACTATCACTACGTGCATATTGTAAAACAAAGTCGCCGCGTCTGTCTGTCCCTATGTATGCTTAGATCTTTAAAACTACGCAACGGATTTAGATGCGGGTTTTTTTAATAGATAGAGTGATTCAAGAGGAAGGTTTTAGTATATAATTTGCGGGCGGGCGAAGCCGCGGGCATCAGCTAGTTATTTTATAAAAGTTTAATGTTAATCATCTCTGTTTGATTACGCATTCCTAAACACGTCGTTCAATTAAAATGTAGGTATTATTCGTAATAAAAATATTAAATGACACCTCATCATTTGACTGCCTCGATGGTTTAGTGGTCGCAAGCACGACTGCTGAGCGGTCCTGGGTTCGATTCCCGGGTTGGGCAAAGTGTTATTGGGTTTTTTCACCTGGAATTTCTCAGTAGCAGTCAGGGAGTCTGGATATGTGCCCGGTTGATGGTAATAGGCTCGGCCCTGGACTTAAATATAACTGGTGAAATGTGGGTGTACTATTAGGTAGCTACACCTCTGCCTAACCCTTCGGGATTTACAGTCGTGATGTTATTTTACCTCATAATTTATTAGGAAATAAAACATAAAATTCATTTTGCTAAAATAAAATTGCAACAGTCAAACACAGAATACTAATCAAATATAAAACGGCGAAATACCGCTTTTCCCATAAATCATTTAAAAGTTATTCATTACTTAAAAGCACTCGATCTATTAAATCCAACGTCGATTTAATCAAGATAACTTATCATAGAATCGAATTATTCGATTATTTTCCAGCAGGAAATGGAATAGTTCCCTAGGTGCGAACTAGAGGTAATAGATAAACTGCGATATTAATGGCTGGCTGTGAAACGAATCTAATTTAGAACTATCGCAAACAAAGCCGCGCCAACGCGACTGCGATTGTGTATTCTATTTGTTACCCGACTACGACGAAGCCAAAAGAAAAGGTTATGATTTTATGTGTGTATTTACGTAAAGGTATTCTCCATAGAGCCTAGACTATTCATCCGATTTTGATGAATAAGGTATCAATGGATTCTTTATTATGGCCCGGATAACATACACCACACACATACACACACACACACACATTTACACACACACACACGCACACACACACACACACACACATCACATCACATACACACACACACATCACATACACACACACATTTAACACACATTAACACACACTACATTTAACCGACTTCAGAAATAGGAGGAAGCGATTTCACCTTGTAAGCGTGATTTTTCAGTAGTTGGGTTTTTTATTTGTATACCACACACCGCCGTTGGTCCCGGCTGTCATTTGTAGATCTTTGACAGTTGTTACAGGTAGTTAATGGCCCAAAAAGTCCGACAACCAGTCTTACCAAGGGGTATCGTATTACCCAGTAGGTACTAACTGGGTTGTGGAGGTCAGATAGGCAGTCGCTTTATATAAAATACTGGTATTGAGCTGCATCCGGTTAGACTGGAAGGCAACCCCAACACAGTTGGAAAAAGGCAGATGATGACCACACAAATTCTTGTTTATCAAACAAGTCCATTACCTACATACATTACAGTGGCTGTCATAAATTCAGGCATTAAGTGTCATTTTAGAAGTCATCATCAAACACATTTAAAATAATTATCATATTCGTATTTTCTTTATTTGCATTCCATAATGTTAGCAAGATCATAATTATCAATGTTGTGATGATTAAATATTTTATAAGCAACTAGCTGTTGCCCGCGGCTTCGCCCGCGTGAAGTTCGGTAACTGTCCCACTGGATCATACTAAAGGGATAATAGTGTCCTCCATGTTAATCCAGGTTATAAACTATCTATATGCCACATTTCATAATCATCACAATTATTATTATCACAATCACCATCACTATCACAACCGCCATCATTATCACAATCACCATCACTATCACTATCACAATCACAATCACCATCACAATCACCATCACAATCACCATAACAATCACAATCACCATCACTATCACAATCACCATCACAATCCCCATCACTATCGCTATCACAATCACTATCACAATCACCATCACCATCACAATCACCATCAAAATAACTATCACAATCACCATCATCGTTATCACAATAATTATCATCGTAATCACAGTCATTATCACACTCACCATCACCATCATTATCTCAATCACCATCACAAACACCATCACAATCACCATAACAATCACAATCACCGTCACGATCACCATCACAATCACCATCACAATCACCATCACAATCACCATCACAATCATCATTACAATCACCATTACAATCACCATCACAATCACCATCACAATCACCATCACAATCACCATCACAATCACCAACATAATCACCATCACAATCACCATCACAATCACCATCACAATCACCATCACAATCACCACCACTCTCAGAATAACTATCACAATCATCATCACCATCACAATCACCATCAAAATCAGTATCACAATCACCATCATCGTTATCACAATCACTATCATTGTAATCACAACCATTATCATCGTATTCACAATCATTATCATCACAATCTTCATCCTCGTCATCACAATCATTATAATCGTAATCACAATCATTATCATCGTAATCACAATCACTATCATCTTAATCTCAATCATCATGATCACAATCACTATCATCTTAATCACAATCATCATGATCACAATCGCCATCACTATCTCAACCACAATCAAAATCACAATCACCATCACCATCACAATCACCATCACCATCACAATCACCATCACCATCACAATCACCATCACCATCACAATCACCATCACCATCACAATCACTATCACCATCACAATCACCATCACCATCACAATCACCATCTCCATCACAATCACCATCACCATCACAATCACTACCCTCGTTATCACAATCATTATCATAGTTATCACAATAATCTACATCATTACTACAATCACCATCACTGTCACAATCACCATCACAATCACCATCACCATCACAATCACCATTACAATCACCATCACTCTCAGAATAACTATCACAATCACCATCACAATTACCATCACAATCACCATCACAATCACCATCGCTATCACCATCACAATCACCACCACTCTCACAATAACTATCATAATCATCATCACCATCACAATCACCATCAAAATCAGTATCACAATCACCATCATCGTTATCACAATCACTATCATCGTAATCACAACCATTATCATCGTATTCACAATCATTATCATCACAATCTCCATCCTCGTCATCACAATCATTATAAACGTAATCACAATCATTATCATCGTAATCACAATCACTATCATCTTAATCACAATCATCATGATCACAATCGCCATCACTATCTCAAGCACAATCAAAATCACAATCACCATCACCATCACCATCACAATCACCATCACCATCACCATCACAATCACCATCACCATCACCATCACAATCACCATCACCATCACAATCACCATCACCATCACAATCACCATCACCATCACAATCACTACCCTCGTTATCACAATCATTAGCCTAGTAATCACAATAATCTACATCATTATTACAATCACCATCACTGTCACAATCACAATCACCATCACCATCACCATCGCTATCACCATCACAATCACTGCCACTTTCACAATCACCATCACAATCACCATCAAAATCACTATCACAATCACCATCATCGTTATCACAATCATTATCATCTTAATCACAATCATCATCATCATCACAATCTCCGTCCTCGTTATCACAACCATCGCTATCACCATCACAATCACCGACACCATCACAATCAAAATCACCATCACAATTACCATCACAATCACCATCACAATCACCATAGCTATCACCATCACAATCACCACCACTCTCAGAATAACTATCACAATCATCATCACCATCACAATCACCATCATCGTAATCACAATCATTATCATCGTAATCAAAATCATCATCATCACAATCATCGTCATCATTATCACAATCATCATCATCGTAATCACAATCATTATCATCTGGATCTCAAAATAAATGCCATTTTCGTAATCAGCACCCCTGATAATCTCGGTATCGACACCCATATTGATTTTTAGACATTTCAACCCCATCGCACCCTAACAGGGAATGGTAGTATTTCAGGTCTGCCACATTAAATCTTAAAATCGTTGTTTTTGTAATACACCCGACCCAATTCACCATAAAAACAATACTTATGCTGAATTTCAGGCTTTGTTACCCCATTTCCCCCTTTAGGGGTTGAATTCTGAAAAAAAACTGAAACACAAACGTTAACTCATTTATCGATAGGAGTACTCCTGTTAAGTTTCGAAGAAAGTAGTCTAACTAATCTTATTTCCCCACGTAATCTTTGGACTCCCGTTCCAACCCCTAAGGGGGTGAATTTTGAAAATTCACTCCTCATGAAGAACCTTTGTGCCAAATTTGGAATCTCTAGACTCAGTGGTTTGGGCTGTGCATTGATTTTTATACTTTGCCACCCCATTTGCCCCTCTTAGGGGTTGAATTCTGAAAAAACCTGAAACCTGTTTCTACTCATTTATCAATAGGAGCACTCCTGTGAAGTTTCGAATAAAATAGTCTAACTAATCTTGTTTTACCCATACAAACTTTGGATTCCCTTTTAACCCCTTAGGGGTTGAATTTTGAAAAATCCTTTCTTAGTGCACCCCTAGACTACATAAGGAACCTACTTGCCAAATTTGGAATCTCTAGGCTCAGCGGTTTGGGCTGTGCATTGATTTTTATACTTTGCCACCCCATTTCCCCCTCTTAGGGGTTGAATTCTGAAAAAACCTGAAACCCGTTTCTACTCATTTGTCAATAGGAACACTCCTGTGAAGTTTCGAATAAAATAGTCTAACTAATTTTGTTTCCCCATACAAACTTTGGCGCCCCGTTTAACCCCTTTAGGGGATGAATTTTGAAAAATCCTTTCTTAGTGCACCCCTAGACCACATAAGGAACCTATTTGCCAAATTTGGAATCTGTAGACCCAGTGGTTTGGGCTGCGCGTTGATAGATGAGTCAGTCAGTCAGTCAGTCAGTCAGTCAGTCAGTCAGTCAATCAGTCAGTCAGTCAGTCAGTTTCTTCTTTTATATATTTAGATTATTTTTCCACACTAACATTTTTACTACTGATTATACCTATTTCATTTTGATAATAACGTGGGACGAGTTGCAGAATGAAAATATTATTTATTTTGATTTTCATCAACACGTCCCAAATGGGCCGTAGGCATGTGGGACCAGTTGACGAACGACTCGGCTGAACACATTTCATTTTATTGCGATGGTATGAAAATAGGTACCTGCCTATCTCTAAGATGTACAGTAAATATTTTCATGGAGCTACTTCAAATATATGAGGAGCTCGTGGCTAAATAATAACAGCCGCTCGGGTCGATCGTTAGGTTAAGCCGTGCTTGCCTAGGTTGGTCTGTGGATGGGTGACCGCCCATTACATACCGAGTTTCCTCCGTGCCTCGGAAAGCACGTTAAGCCGTTGGTCCCGGCTGTCATTTGTAGATCTTTGACAGTCGTTAGGTAGTCAGAGGCCCAAAAAGTCTGACAACCAGTCTTACCAAGGGTATCGTATAACCCGGTACTAACTGGGTTGTGGAGGTCAGATAGGCAGTCGCTCCATGTAAAATACTGGTATTCAGCTGCATCCGGTAAAACTGGAAGCCGACCCCAACAAAGTTGGGAAAAGGCTAGGCAGATGATGACTTCAAATATATGAGAACAATCGCTTTTGCGTCGAAAGCAAAATGTAGATAGAAGTAAAATACGTAGATGTCTACCAACTTACATAGCTTACAAAAACAAAATTAAATTCAAGATAAAAACTTAACTTGATTTATAACAAAATTACGTGCCCAAAACTAAAATCGTAACAAAAAAATGTAATCATAAAGTTCTGACCATCTGTCGTCGACTGTACCGTGTAGGGCCGCCAGGCTGGCGTGTTTGTATTGTATTTCATGGCCCGACAATTAGCTAACATCATGGCATTGTTTGTTTGGGATGCTCTCCCTACAAAATTTTAATTTCAAGCGTTCTCTTGGTACAAATAGAAACTGTTACCTTTATTTATTTATTTAAAGTATTAATGACGAAATAATAATATTATGTATTCTGACCTTTTAGCAACTTTGAGTAATGTTATTTTTCTTTATTTTCAGATTTCCAAAGACGAAGATTGGCGATCCTAAAGGTAACTAAAATAAAAACCGGCCAAGAGCGTGTCGGGCCACGCTCAGTGTAAGGTTCCGTAGATACGTTCAGGATAATAAAATAAATAAACGAAGTTAAAAAAAATGCTTGCGTATATACTACAAACTTAGTCCAGAAATTATTTTGTACAACTTTTTGTCTTTTTTGTACAAAAACTGTTGTTTCCATCAAGTTCAAAATGATTTTCCTAGAAAGTCCTTATAAAGTTCTACTTTTCAGATTTTTTTCATATTTTCTAAACTTATGGTTCAAAAGTTAGAGGGGGGGGGGACACACATTGTTTTTTACTTTTGGAGCGATTATTTCCGAAATTATTGACATTATCAAAAAATGATTTTAGGAAACCCCTATTCATTTTTAAATACCTTTCCAACAAAATATCACACGTTAGGGTTGAAATTAAAAAAAAAATCACTTCCCACTTTACATATAGGGGGGCTACCCTAATATTATTTACCACTTTGTCGGCGTGATTAATATACATACTGGTACCAAATTTCAGCTTTCTAGTGCTAACGGTCACAGAGATTAAGCGAGGACGGACGGACAGACATGGCGAAACTATAAGGGTTCCTAGTTGACTACGGAACCCTAAAAAGATTTAAAAAAATCTAATATAGCACTTTTGTAAATTATATGTTTAAATTTTACTGCTAGACATGAAAGTCATTACGTATTTAAGTACCTTAGTTAATTTTGACGAGATTTTATTTTGTTTTCAAGTTAAAGGTACAACCGCCAAGCCCATCAAGTTCCTTCAATCCGTCTTTCTTTAATAGATTTTCAACTCTATCGCTAAAGCATTTAAGTTCAAGGTAATGGTGTCTGTACTCTGGACCCAGTAAAAACCTCATCACATTTACCAAATATAGGTACACTTTATTCCTCGAAACAGTAATATAATTAGTTACCGTGCAATATACAATTTTAGCATCTAGCAAGAGTTGTTACCGTGCAATATACAATTTTACCATCTAGCAAGAGTTGGTACCGTGCAATATACAATTTTACCATCTAGCAAGAGTTGATTGAGTAGCCATAACCTCAGGTAATAAATATGGGCAAAGTGCATTACGTTCCTCTAAGGAGCAACATGAGGTTAATATCTTTAAAAGGTTTTTCATTAAAACAGGAAGCTTCGTTTATCACAATTTGTGGAAAACGCAGCAAACTCGAAGTTATACGATGTTGAACGATACCTTATGTACAAAGGTTCAAGCAACATAAAGGATGTAAAAAACCTCTTAACGAAGCCGAAAGGCACTTGTTTTCCCCATCATTGCGATCATTTTTTTGTTCTACATCATACCTGGGAAGTCTGGGAACCTTCTAGTTACGGAGATATTGGAGGTCAAAGCTACAACTTTTTTACAAGTTTTTATTGTAAGATTTTTACTTTAAACACACACATTCACAATGTTTTGAGTGCGTTGACATTTCGTTCTACCTCAAACCATGATGTTTCACCCCAAAAAAAAAACCGGCCAAGTGCGAGTCGGACTCGCGCACGAAGGGTTCCGTACCATTATTATCAAAAAATCACGTTTGTTGTATGGGAGCCCCCCTTAAATATTAATTTCTGTTTTTAGTATTTGTTGTTATAGCGGCAACAGAAATACATCATCTGTGAAAATTTCAACTGTCTAGCTGTCACGGTTCATGAGATACAGCCTGGTGACAGACAGACGGACAGACGGACAGACGGACAGACAGCGAAGTCTTAGTAATAGGGTTCCGTTTTTACCCTTTAGGTACGGAACCCTAAAAAGTCGTTTCCCAGCAATAATTTTCGCGTAAAGTTACTTAGTTAGATATACAGAATGCTTGGTTGACGGCTTCGTGATGAGGTCTTTTACACCGTGTATCCATGTACCATCTACCTTATAAGAAGAATATCTTGCAAGAATTTTATGAAAAGATGAGTTTTTTTAACTCTTTTTACATGAAAAGACAAGATTTTTATGCTGCAAAGTTTACTCTATCATTAAATAACTGTATGTACCAGTCGCCACTGTATCAAGCTACCTTGAACCTAATGTTATAGCGATAAGGTGAAAATCTATTAAATAAATTTGACAGATTGTAGTAGCTTGCTGTGCTTGCTGTACGTATTTCACATTGGCACTGTCATTTAAAGATATAGATGTGGGTACTTCACGTAAATCGTAATCGCGTTTAATTTATTTATTTTATAGGTTTACATAAAAGGTATACGTCCAAATAATTACCTAAATTAATGTCCAACTAGTAGAACAGAAACCTATGTCTCCCCCATTGCTTTTTAAACCAAAAACACGCAAACACATCAGTCTAATGCACTGCCTTCTTTAAAACAACTACCTTCCACAAAGGTAAGCTAAAAAAACAACAAAAATGTAGTTGAAACAGTACAACAAGCTTAGTTACGTGGTATCGCTATCAAAAACATACGGTCGGACCTACATTATTCATAGGAGCTTCCTCAGGGCTCGCCTCCTTACTACTTTTGCACTCCTGGTACTTTCAGCTAAAGAAAAACATCGTGTAAGTGAAATTTTAACACATTTAGTGCCTGGTTTTAAGTTTATTTTTTTTGTTTTAGTTTTGTCTATGGGTTTCGGAGCAGGTATGATGTTTAGGTTATAAATATATCAATATTGTCTTTAGTTACTAGACCCTGTAATGGTCTTATTGAAATAATTGCTTTCAAGAGTTTGAGTACACAAAACTTTATTCTAGTCACTATTGAAGACAAAATTAAAAGATATACCTTCACACAAAATTACAATATACCTATAAGTATATTTAAAACGGCGAGCTTACACCTTACTAAAACTAGAAAATTATCTGAAATTCCTTCAAACTAAGATTAAAAGCTATTATATATTTAAAGCCTAGCTGTACATGATCATGATGAGCAACCACACTTCCGGGTGGTTGCCTTTTACGGATGATATATGCTTGGATAAACTTTGTAACGCCTTACGGGATTTATCAGGGATTACTTGATCCCTTTTCTGTAACACAACTCTAAGCGTGATGGATCTTTTAAATCATTACTAACCAGCGTATAATAAAGGTCGCTAGCCGTGTGGTATCCGGCAGAGTAGAATAGAACCAGCCCATTACACTCACGGGTGTCGTATAAGGCGACTAATGTCTGAGGCAGACCACCTTGCGCCTCCGAAGACCAGAGAATGGGCAGCAGCGTTTTCTGTTAGTCTTTCATCACTGCGATGTCCAATCCGCCTGCCAAGCGTGTAGATTACGGCAAATTCCTCCCATCATGGGAGAGGCTTATGTCCAGCCGTGGACGTTATGGGCTGATGTAGTGTAGTGTAGTAAAGGTCGGAAATTATCCCTTGCAAACGTATTTAACTGGATAAAAAGTATAATTTATGTCCTAACCTAGGTCATGACTTACTAAGACTGACTTGATTTCGTCGAATTCAAGGCAGACAGACAGATAGTAGACACATTTTTGAATGATTTTAGTATTCATGAATACAGCTGAAATTGTATGCTACTGAAAATACTGAAATACTAGAAATTAGGCTGGATTTAATTATCCTAAGTTACAGTTAACGATTCCAGTTCCCAGATCCACAAGCGTAACTAATGATAATCTCCCGTTCACTCAGTGTTTTTCTCTCGCTCTTAAACAAAACAAACAAACATTGGACCCGCCTCATTAACTTTTAGCACAATGAGAACCAACTCTTTTAAATTAAACACTTCGCCTTGGCAATAGGAAACAAAGTGTAATTCTTAAATTAAAACTTCCAAAGACACAAAGTCGACGAATGGAAACGAATTAAAGGATCTTTATGAAAGCTGGACAGCAATAAAACAAAAGCAAAAGCAACAAAAGCTGTTTTCAGGTTCCGGTTTCTAAAGGGTGTAAAAAGACTCTTCACGAAGCCGAAGCCGAAGCCGAAAGGCACTAGTTCTCCCCGTCTTTGAAATATTTTTTTTTGTTCTAGCTAGACCATACTTGGGAACCTTCTAGTTACTACGAGATATTTGGGGTCAAAGTTCCAACTTTACCACAAGTTTTTTTTTAATACATGTTTTTCATTAATGTAAGTTTTTTACTTTTAACACCTCCACGACCCCCTTACTATTAAATCCATCCACCAGTACAAAGTTTTGAGTGCGGTGCATTGAGTTTACAAAAGTCGTTTCCCAGAAATATTTTTTGCGTAAAGTTACATAGTATGATGTACAGAATGTTTGGTTGACGGCTTCGTGATGAGTCAGCTTACAGCCTGTATATAAGATAACTAAAACTCTATAAGCTTAACGATTTACCTTCTAACAACTAACATTTTAATTGCTTTGGATCATTGACTTACAAGATCAGGTAAAGTGGCGTGCAATTAACTCCTTTTAATGGGTTGAAGAACAAGGAATGAGTCAAATGCAGTCTTCACAACAGAATGTTTCTTGGAAAAATACGGTAACATCAGTAATCCTACGAGTGCTGATACAAGTTTCTATTAAAGTTGTAATAAAATATTAGGTTTGTCTATGATTATCTATGTATTTTTCTCTATGGTCGTTACCTCTGTAATGGCGTCGTGTGTGAGAGCTGTACTGTTTTGTGTTAGTTGAAATAAAACTTCAGTTTACTAGTAAAATCCTCTTTATTTCCTCATAAGTCCTAACAGGTTATGGGCCCAGCTGCTCCATAACCCTGTTTCAAGTGTTGAGAGGAAATTAAAGCGGTGACGCAATCGACGAGCACGAGTGTTCGAGAGGTTAAGCGTCGGCCTGGCTGGTCTAGCTAGTCGGCGAGAAGTGCAGGAGGGCTGAGGGATTGAGCTGTCAGGTGGAGGCAGAGCAATAGAATTATTCAGCGTGCACATAACCTTTTGAAGAAATTTGCAACCATGGAGGCAACGGCTGCAGTTGGGATCGGAGGGGCCATCAAACTAGAGGGCCAGCGAAATTGGAATTTGTGGAAATTCCAAGTCTCAGTTTTATTAAGAGGAATGGGTGTATACTCAATGGTCGATGGTTCAGAAGTTAAACTAGAAAAAGAGGCTGCCGAGTGGAACAAAAGAGATGCTTCTGCACAAACACAAATAGTAATGAGGTTATGCGAGAATACTATGGTTCACATCATCTCATGCAAAACAGCAGCAGAAATGTGGAACAAGCTGCACAGCGTGTATGAACAAAGGTCAAGTACCAGTCTGCATATATTGCAATCGCGCTTCTTTCAATATAAATATGAAGAGGGCTCGGACATGGCTACATTTTTGGCAAAACTGCAGGAGTTGACTGCTCAGTTGAAGGATGCCGGTGAAAAGGTATCAGAGAAGTTTATAATAACCAAGGTTCTTATGTCCCTGCCATCAAGTTTGAGTCATTTTGTCTCGGCTTGGGAGTCAGTCGAGCCAGCGAGACAAACCTATGATGAGTTAGTCGCTAGACTTCTTGTAGAACAAGAAAGATTGAAATCAAAGGTCAATGAGAGTGAGAGTGTTGCATTGTATTCAGGACAAAGTACAGTGAAAAATAATAGTAACAACAAAGAGTTAAAATGTTTCAAGTGTGGACGTATCGGGCATTTCATGTCACAGTGTAAAAGTGAGAAAGACACTCGAAAATGTTTTAAGTGCAACAAAATCGGACATTTAAAATCTCAGTGCACAACTAAAAAGAGTGCAAAGAACAATAAAAGTGAGAAAAATAATGCTTTTGTTGCAAGTGCCTTATCAACAGATTTTTCGGACTTGGATACAAGTCATGGACAAATCGGCAAGTGGTTAGTTGACAGCGGCGCGAGTGAGCATATGGTTTCCGAACGTACCCTGTTGACAAACTATAGAGAACTGTCAGTGTCAAACAGATTTGTTGTTGTCGGAGATGGACGACGATTGCCGGTTATAGGCATTGGTGATGTAATTCTAAAGGCTTTTGATGGACATTCTTACATAAATACGACGTTATACGGTGTGTTGTGTGTGCCGGACTTAAAGGTGAATCTATTTTCGGTCCCTAGCATAACAAAAAAGGGTTTCAAAGTGACATTGTCAGACGGAAAGTGTTTTGTCTACAAAGACAATGAGTTACGTGCAGTAGGGTCACGTGAAGGTAATTTCTATGTTATGAACTTCATATTTGAAGACAATTTGGCAGTGGCTAGTATGCAAGTGTGGCATGAGAGACTTTGCCATCAGAATTACAAACATGTGAAAGAGGTGCTAAACACGAACAATATAATGTTTAAAGACGATAGTGTGACAGCATGTGAAGCATGTTTAGAAGGTAAAATTCATAGATTACCCTTCAAGAACAGTGAGAGTGTCGCGAACAGCTCACTAGAGTTGATACATGCGGATGTCTGTGGGCCGATGGAGGTTGATTCCATAGGGGGGTCACGCTATTTCCTACTTGTCAAGGATGATTACACTAACTATAGACAAGCATACTTTATGGCTCAAAAGTGCTGCAGCGGAAACAAGTACAGGATGTGTTGTAAAGAAAATTCGTACAGACAATGGAGGCGAGTTTGTGAATAAAGGTATGAAAGAATTCCTTGAAAGTAAGGGCATTGTACATGAAACTACTATACCATATACCCCCGAGCAGAATGGGAGGGCTGAGCGTGATATGCGGACACTAGTTGAGGCAGCTCGCTCAATGTTAAGTGCAAAGAAACTTCCAAAGGAGCTATGGGCAGAGGCCATTAATATGGTGGTGTACGTGCTGAATAGAACATCTAAAGCCAGAGGAAAATGTGAAACCCCATACCAACTTTGGGAAGGTAAGGATTTTGATATAAATAAATTGACAGCTGTGTTTGGATCTGAAGTCTATATACATATTCCAAAACAGAAGAGGTTAAAGTGGGATGCCAAGGGTGAAAAGGGGCTATTTGTTGGATATGAGGACTCTAAGGGATACAGGATTTTCATTAAAAATCGAAAAGAAATACTGGTAAGAAGGGATGTAATTTTCTTCCAGTCAGAAAGCTGTAACAAAGAAAACTCAGAGGAAAATAACATAGAAACTGTTATAAGGTTGGATAATTTGTACAATGAAGGGTGGGGACCAGATACTCATATAGACGAACCAGGTAATCAAGAAGAGGAACCAAGTGACCAAGGAGAGGGTTGCCAAGGTGATCAACCAGGTGACCAAGGGGAGAAGTCAGTTGACCAAGATGGGATTTCGGAAGTTTGTAGTGACAATCCAGATGACCAGAGACAGGAGTCAATGGAACAGAATGAGGATGGAGAATCTAGTGATTTCGAAGAGCAAGTTACTACTAGGAGTGGCAGAGTAGTAAAGAAACCGAAATGGATGATAGATTATCTTTTTTTAACACTGGAAGGAGAACCCAAAAATTACAAAGAGGCTATGGAAAGAGAAGACTCGGAAAGGTGGAAAGAAGCTATAGACAAGGAAATCCAACAGTTGAAGAATAATGACACATGGTCACTAGTTTCTACCGTTCCAAAAGATAAAGAAATTATAAGCTCGAAGTGGGTTTTTAAAAGGAAGAGAAATGAAGAAAATGAAGAGATCTATAAAGCAAGGTTAGTTGCTCGAGGTTTTGAACAGACAGAAAGTTTAGGTTCAGGTTATGATTTATATGCCCCAGTTGCACAAATGAATACATTTAGGATTTTTATGAGTGTAGCTACAAAGTTGAACTTAAAAGTCAAACAGATGGATGTTTGTGGGGCTTTCTTGAACAGTAAAATTGATGATGAGATATATTTAGAGTTACCAGAGGGAGCAGGTTTGGAATCTAAATATTGTAAACTACAAAAATCTATATATGGCCTTAAAAAATCTCCCAAGTATTGGAATGCGACAATAAATGATGTTTTGCTGTCGATAGGATTTAAGAGTTCTGATAAAGATTGTTGTTTATATAGTAAATGTAAAGGTGGTGTTAAAACCTTTTTATTATTGTATGTTGATGACATTTTATACTTTGGGAATGATGAGGGTGAGTGCAAAAGCTTGTGTAATACTCTTTGCAGTACATTCAATATGAAGAAAATGGGGAATATTTCAAAATATCTGGGGATGAATGTGAGACAAGAGGAAGGCATTACTTTTATCTCACAGGAAGAATATTTGATTAACGTGTTGGCCTCATATGGTATGTCAAATTGCAAGCCCTTGTCATTGCCAATAGACAAAAATTTTAAATTTGATCTGTTAAAAAGGGAAGGGTCTGAGAGTAAAGATATTGAAAATAAATGTCGTAAACTAATTGGCAAATTGATGTATGTTGTAATTGTGACCAGGCCAGATTTGTGCGCTGTAGTCTGTATTTTAAGCAGATATCAAGCTTGCGCCAGCAAACTTTTGTATTTAAAATTGTTATTGAATGTTTCAAGATACATTAAGGGGACTTTACATTTGTGTCTTAAGTTTATTAATAATTGTAATGATGATGTCATTGGGTTTGTGGACAGTGATTGGGGTGGTTGCACTGACAAAAAATATTAGGTTTGTCTATGATTATCTATGTATTTTTCTCTATGGTCGTTACCTCTGTAATGGCGTCGTGTGTGAGAGCTGTACTGTTTTGTGTTAGTTGAAATAAAACTTCAGTTTACTAGTAAAATCCTCTTTATTTCCTCATAAGTCCTAACAGTTTCTAGGTACTTACATCAAACATACCGTGGCAGTAAATCATGTGCCAAAACAAGTGAGCAATTTCCTATAAAAATAGATAAAATATTTACCAGAGAAGTCGTTCGATATTAGGTATATTTTCCGTGTAAAATATTCAAATCAAATCAAATCATCAAATCAAATCAAAGCATTTATTTCAAGTAGGCCAGTTACAGGCACTTTTGAATTGTCGAAACAAATATGAAAATTAAATGTAGCTACAGTCCCAGACACAAGACATAAAAACTGTGAAAGTACTGTAGTTGCCCATTCCCTAGCGTAGATCTCTATGGAGAAGAATGGGCAAGAAACTCCATGGACACTCTTTTAAATCAGAATATTTTTACAAAATCTTGGTTACATCATTCATGTTGAGATGGTACATTATGTGAGAACAATGTAGCAAGATGTGCACGTTAAAGGTGTCCATAGTAAAAAAAAAAAAAAAACAATTAAAAAATAAAATTATTAAATTCAAAAGCCGTGGCAACCAAGAGCTGACCAGTCCCAACTGACAGCGCTCGTTCACGAACATGACGCATGTATCAGCACCATTCAACTCAACCATTTTGAAGGGAACTAAATGATCCGACACACGCGTCACCATCAGCGAGACATTTGAGTGAGCATGACATATCTCCTAATCGCCACGGCACATTCAAGTCAAGGAAAAACGTAGGTTTCTAGCGACTGATAGCATTCTAGTACATAGCACTCACACAATATGCGATATGCGGCTATATAATAATAAAGAGATTGATTCTATACAATGCAAAGATAGTTGTACAATCTTCAGCAGCTCCAACAGTACAATTTAATGCTATCAATTTATGCGCCCCTGTCCTTGTGGAGCAGGACCGGCATTGAGCCAAGCAGTTTTATCAGCGATATAGTCGTCCAATTTGTAATATGCTTGCTTACAAAGTGTGCGTTTAATACATGTTTTAAATTTTGTTTCATTCAGCTCAAGAATGCTTTGTGGAATTTTATTATAGCATCTCAAACAGTACCCCATGAAAGATGAGTCTACTTTAGCGAGTCTGAAGCCTGGCTGAACTAATTGGTCCCTATTTCTAGTACTGTAATTGTGTCTGTCACCTCTTTTACCAAAAATATGTAGATTTTTTCTTACGTACATTATGTTTTCGTAGATGTATTGACAATGTACAGTCATGATGTTTCTTTCCTTAAACAGTTCCCTCAAAGAATCGCGCCTACGAAGATTGTATATGGCTCTGATGGCTCTTTTTTGCAGAATAAATATAGACTCAATGTCAGCAGCCCGTCCCCATAACAAAATGCCATAAGACATTATACTATGAAAGTAACTAAAATAGACCAATCTAGCAGTATCTACATCAGTAAATTGACGGATTTTTCTAATAGCATATGCTGCCGAACTTAGCCGCCCCGCCAGAGATGTTAAATGAGAACCCCATTGTAGCCTTGAATCAAGCGTAATCCCCAGGAAAACCGTTTTATCTACGAATTCAAGTTTCTCTTTATTCAGTACTATATCACAATCGCTACTTTTAACATTCGGTAAAGCAAATCTTATGCATTTCGTTTTTTTTTCATTTAGTACTAAATTATTTGCTGTGAACCAATTATGGACTTGAAGTAGGGCATTATTCACGTCATCTAAATTTTGGGCCCGTCTATTGATCTTAAAAATTAGGGAAGTGTCATCGGCAAATAACACCATATTTTGAGGTTGGTTTTTCAGTAAATAGGGTAGATCATTTATATATACTAAAAAGAGGAAAGGACCCAATATTGAGCCTCGCGGAACCCCCATTTTTACTTTTAAACCCTGTGAATTAACACCATTTATTTGAACATATTGTTGTCTATCACTCAAATAAGATTTTAACAAACTAAGTGCAAGTTTACCTAGTCCGTAATGCTCAAGTTTCAAAAGCAATGTGTCGTGATTTACACAATCAAATGCTTTGGAGAGATCACAAAATATTCCTACAGCGTCTTGGGACTCTTCCCACGCCGTAAATATGTGCTTTATTAAGGTTACACCGGCGTCGGTTGTACAACGTCCCTTGGTGAAACCATACTGTTGATCGTGTAAGATTCTATTGGTGTTAAAATGATTGACCATTTGATTAAGCATTATCTTTTCGAACACCTTACTAAAAACTGGCAACACGGATACAGGCCTATAATTATTTGTATCTTTACTATCACCGGATTTGAAAAGAGGTATGACTTTACTGTATTTCATTAAATCAGGGAAAACTCCTTGGTCTACGCACAAATTAAAAATTAAAGCTAAGTATGGAGCTATAGTCTCAAGTATGGATGTACAAACTTTGATAGACATTCCCCATAGCTCTTCGGTCAGTTTGATTTTTATTTGCCGAAAAGCTTTAATAACTATCATCGGGTTTATGTGTTTAAATTTAAATTCAGCCTGGCATCCAGACACATTCGCCTTTAGTAAACCAATTGAGACTTCAGGAGAGGAATTTAGAGCCTCCGTAGTTTTTAACGGTATATCGGTAAAGAAATTTACAAATTCTTGAGCTACTTCCTGATTAGAGCTTTTAGGACCACATGCTGTATCTAATGTGTAGCTAGTATTACGTGTTTTCTTCCTGTTAGTCTCGCTATTTATGACTTTCCAAACTGTCTTTATTTTATTTTCTGCTGTTTTGATCTTGTTGCTAATGTGCAAGGCTTTGGCAACCTTGCATGTATCTCTAAAAATTTTTGAATACTTAGCAACATATTTGTTAAAAGTTTCAGTGTTCATATAAGGCTTAAGGCCATAAAGCTCAAATAGTGTTTCCCTACTTTTTCTGATACCTCTAGTTGCCCAATCACTAAATATAAATTTAGGGCAAATACTTTTTGACTTCTTTTCAAAAGTTTTGTTGAATTCAGTGTGAACTATTGAAAAGAAATTATCATAAAATTGATTTAGAATAGACAAATAAAGTGAAGTTAGCGATGAAAGGGAAAGAAAAAAAGTTAAAGTAATGAAATGGAATGAGGTAGGCTGCTATAGCTTTAAAATATTATCCAATTCAATGTAAATAATTGAATAAATATTCAGTTTCATTGGTTCTATTGTCCTAATGATTTACTTTTTCCTATGTGGGTATGTTGCTAAAAAAAGAAAAAAAAAAATACTATTACATTAATGCAAGACAATAAATTATCTTAAACGATATATCTAATCATTTCCATTGAAAAGATTGATTTGAATAAAATAAAAAAAATAAACAGAGATGAGATAAGGAATTACTCAGTTTTGATGTTATAAGACCGGTTGTCAACAAAGAGATTTAGAACCAGTACAGGGAACTAAATACGCGAAAAATTATACTAGAAATGGGCATGGATTTGTAATAGAAATAAAGAGAGGTTTGTGCGCTGTTATTAAATAAAAACTAAACAATACTTCCCCTGAATTATCCGTTTATGTCCGTAGTTAGAACGTCAGCTGTTTTTTTTTAGGTTACCGGTACCGTTGTAGTGCCGAAAAACTTCATTAATTATCAGGATAACAATTATCCTGAGTATTTACGCATTTATGATACGTTTACACAAACAATTACACCATAATATAACTTATTTACTAATTAAATTTAAATTTTAAATACGGAACAAAAAAATTACATGTCACTCGGGCAGTGTTGCCAAAAATATTCGTCAGGTTTCTCACATTATGATAAAGTAACAGTTAATTATTTGTCTCTGATTACTTGGCTGAGGGTCTCCCCAAATGCGTGTCATATTCTTTATACCATCAAGATTCAAGAATCATAGTATTTTTTTATAATGTACTAGCGGGCGTCACGCGGTTTCACCCGCGTAGTTCCCGTTCCCGTGGGAGTACGGGGATAAAATATGTTACTCAGGGTGAATGTAGCTTTAATAATGGTGAAAGAATTTTTGAAATCGGTTCATTACTTCCGGAGATTACCCCCTACATACAAACTTACAAACAAATGTTACCTCTTTATAATATTAGTATAGATTAGTATTTTGTAAATGTCAAACATTCAGTCCACCAAGTACTTATAACGTTCTTTGAGAAACGAAATATCCACTTTTTTCCCCTCCATTGATCTAGTAATTCACCACCTATCAAAGATCTTTCTTTGGCGCTACATTATGGCTTGTGTCAATCACTTCGTTAAGCCTGACATTAATTCGTTCAACTTGTCCATCATTCGTCACTTTCTCTTCATATCTAGAGCTCTCTGTGTGCCTATGTATGTGTGTAGTTAATTAACCTAAGTGAACCAGTAATTCCAGTATATTCTATGGATCGTTAGTCGATATCGAAACAAATGAGTTGCTGACTCATCGGGTTTTACCTGGGACCACGCATGCGGCTTATCGGGGTTTAGATATTATTATATTCGTAGGTGGCTAAATAATAAAAGCCGCTCGGTTTTTCTTCTTCTGTCTTTAGGTTAAGTTTTGCTTACCTAGGTCAGTCCGTGGATGGGTGACCAGTACATACCGAGTCAGACAGGCAGACGCTCCATGTAAAATGCTGGTACTCAGCGCTCTGACTGGAAGCCGACGCGACGCGACGCCAACATCATAGGTGGGAAAAGGCTAAGCAGAGTTTGATAGGGTTAACACCTGATGAATACGGTTAAAAAATAATAGAAATTAATTAATGTTCAGTTTCGGTAATAAAAGCATGCAGCATATTCAGGGATATACTATAGGGACTGGTTGTCAGACTTTTTGGGCCACTGACTACCTGTAACGACTGTCAAAGATCACAAATGACAGCCGGGACCAACGGCTTAACGTGTTTTCCGAGGCACGGAGGAAACTCGGTATGTAATGGGTGGTCACCCATCCACAGACCAACCTAGGCAAGCAAGGCTTAACCTAAAGATCGACCCGAGTGGCTGTTATTATTTAGCAACAATCTCCTCCACGAACTATACTGTATCTAGGTATTCAGTATTAATCAAAATCTTTTGAATTAGTAGATACAATACCTTTTTCTTGACATTACATTATATTACCTTCTTTTCTTAAAACAGATGTATTATTTCATCCGTTTACCATTTGCTAGACTTGCCATGACATCTGCAAATGGATTACTTCCCGTCGTGGGAATAAAAGAAAGTGCTATCGCTACTTTTTGTCGCAAACAAACATGCATTGTAGAGTTGTCATGATCTATTAGCTTGGAACTGTGACTCTCTAAAAGTTAGAGCGATTACCAATTTACGTCATTATCTTTAACCAAACTTAAAATATGTACTGTACTCTAACTTTTTTTTTGTGGTCCCAAAATACCACTCAAAAATATTTAGGGGGAATGGGGGGAATTGTGAGTGGTATTTTGGGACCACAAGATCAAGACCACAATTTCCTGGTCCCGAAAGCCCCCCGACCCATAAAAATATGTATCTACATTAAGAAAAGAAAAAAGAGTATTCAAGTGTGTCGAAAAAATCGTCCACATTGTTGTCAACAGGAATAGTGCCCAGAAGAATCAGTATTGCCATCCAACGTGGCAATGCCAGCCGCATTGCCACGTTGGATGGCAATACTGATTCTTCGGCCAAAAAATAGGTCATGGAAAGAGTCGAGCAACCGCTGGGCGATGTCCCGAAAGACCAGGTGGGCACTCAGACCATGGCCCTATGATCTATGAATCTCTGAAAGAGAACTGAACATTTGGTGACTTGCTTGAGGAATGTCCTACGGATAAATGTAGACGAAGCAGAAGGAGTCTGAATTACCAATTCCCAAATTTTTGCCAATTCCCAAAAAAAAAACGGCGCCGGAGTTACTTTATTTTTGTATGTCGTACTGAACTCAGGTTTTGAAAAAGTTCGACAGTCTCATTCTTCGTTTTTATTTTTTTGTGCCTTCATACTTTCATGCATGGGCCATATTTTCCTAATCAAACATTATGCCATTATTCTACTAGTACAGTCTTCCTCTTGTTTTCTATGCTGAATCAAAGCTTATTATTTTAAAAAGCTGCTAGCATACTTACTCGTATTAAACTTCTCTGCAACACTTAGCTTCGCAATAATCGCCCCTAGCCACAAGAGCTAATTTTAATGAACAATAATCAGTAAATGATTGCTCTCGATAAGTCCAGCTACACATAAGGGATGAACGATGCACGTTATCAACGAGATATCGAATACCATAATAAACATCAGATTAATCGAGAAAGCAGAAACCGCTACATCGCATAATTGATTCCATAAATTCTATTAGATTATTCAAAGCAAATTGCTAACATCAGTAAGGGGTGTTATTACACGAGTATTCGGATCGGCACTTTAGATGCAATCGAAGCAATTATTTAACATTTTTGTTTTTCGGCTCGTGCCGATCGGCAAATTCCGTTCGGTATCAACCATCGTTGAATCATATTCGAGGGCGGATCGAGACAGTTCTAGCTTTCCCGATCGTTTATCTTTTCTCACTACTATTTGATGGAGGGATGCTTGTTACTCTTTCACGCAAAACATACTATTGGATTTGGATGAAAACTAGCATTAAGATAGTTTATAATATAACCCGGTTTAACAAATAGGATACTTTTTATTCCGTTGGGTAGTACGGTACCGAGGGACAAATACCGAACTCCATGCAAGCGAAGCTACATATTATAAGCTAGTATCTACTACATACACTGGCCTGCAAAACTAAGTATCACACTTTTAAAATTGCATTAGCCAGATATACTTTCGAAACAAAAAGGACTCGAAAAAGAGTTTAATTTTTTACATAAAAACGAATAAAGCTGATAAAAATTGCTATAAAACGTATTTATTTTAAATCTCTAACTTCTATATTTTATTTAAAAAAAAAAGTGTAGTACTTAGTTTAGCAGGCCAGTGTATATTTGATTTTGCCGTCCGATTCATGCCGACCCGAACACACATGTGTAGCACCTCTAAGCTAACATTAATCTAACAAGATGGAGATAGGCAACTTTGCTTCAGTTACATGCAAATCAGTCATGCCTTGCCCCCTTTTGGGGAACGGATTCAAATGTTATCAGGAAGAGTTATCGCGAGTTCAGGTTTGTGTGCATAAGATTAGTGTTATAAATGGTAGTATCATGTGAGTGGAACGATTAAATTGGGAGAATTTTTGTTTTATTTTAGGAGCAATGGTCTGGCTTGACGATTAGTATTACACCTACAAGTAAAATCTTAAAATATGTAATACTAGCGGACGTCACGCGGTTTCACCCGCGTAGATCCCGTTCCCGTGGGAGTACGGGGATAAAATATAGTCTATGTTACTCAAGGTGAATGTAGCTTTATAATGGTGAAAGAATTTTTGAAATCGGCGCAGTAGTTTTTGAGTTTATTCATTACAAACATACGCACACACAAAAATACAAATCTTTCCTCTTTATAATATTAGTGTAGATTTACGCCGGTGGTACTAGTGTTATTCGCGGTCAGATGAAAGTCTACGACGTCGGGGATCCGGCGGTGTGCCTCAAGTGATCCTGGGCAGGACATCTGGCTAGACGTGAAGATGGCTGTTGGAGCAAGGCTTTAACCGAGCGGTAGCTAAGGTTCATCGTCATCATCATATCAACCCGGAATCACCCACTGCTGGGTATAGGCCTCCCCTTTCTTCCGCCACACTTCCCGGTCCTGTGCGACCCTGATCCAGGTGTTTCCCGCGACCCTGACGATATCATCAACCCAACGAGATTTAGGGACGGCCCTGGTTTCTATGGCCGAACCTTGGCCACCACTCGGTAAAAGCTCCATCGGCCATCTCCGCGTCTAGCCAGATGTCTTGCCCAGGTCCAATTGAGCCGCACCGCCCGGTCACCGATGTCGTAGACATTTGTGTCCGAATTTCGCTGGTACGCACTCGATCTAAGAGGGTTATGCGCAGTATGGCCCGCTCCATGGCCCTTTGTGCCACTCGTACTCGGTGGACAGTGTCCTTTGTGAGCGTCCATGTCTCGGCTCCAGGGCTGTCCTAAAGCTCCTTGGGTCGACGATGTCGTCAACGTTGCGGGAAACACCTGGATTGCGGGAAAGGGGACGCCTATACCCAGCAATGGGTGATTCCTAGCGGATATGATGATGACTCTACTCTTTAGTGTTATCAATGTTATGTTTCAATAACTCCATACTCCGGAAATAAAATGCGTTCAATACAAACAACAACAACACGACAACGACATGACACACACAACAACAACACACGACAATATTTCATACAAATTCCGTTCAATTTCTTAATTTGTCTGGTAGAAAGCAGGCATTTTTTATATCTATAGTTTATCTAATATCTTCTCTTTCACAAGTCGTTCTTGTCCTTTCTTTACCTTCAGTACGACACAAGCTATCTGTCACTTAATTTTAGGGTTCCGTACCTGAAGGGTTACTATGAGACCCTATTACTAAGCCTCCGCTGTCCGTCCGTCCGTCTATCTGTCTGTCACCGGGCTGTATCTCATGTTCCGTAATAGGTAGACAGTTGAAATTTTCACAGAATGTGTATTTTTATTGCCGCTCTAACAACAAATAATGAAAAATAAATTAAAGATTAAAGGGGGCTCCCCTAATGCTACGATGGTACGCAACCCTTCATTCACAAGTTCGACTCGCACTTGGCCGGTTTTTCTCTTATGAAGTCCTAGGCCCTGGCATTCTTCAAACTCTGCATACGTTTGAGTATCTAGACTCCACTATTACTACTACAACAGCCCACAACGTCCACTGCTGGACATACGCCTTTCCCATGATGGGAGGAATTTGCCGTAATCTCCACGCTTGGCAGGCGGATTGGAGATCGCAGTGATGAAAGACTAACAGAAAACGCTGCTGCCCATTCTCTGGTCTAAGGAGGCGCAAGGTGTTCTGCCTCAGACATTAGTCGCCTTATACGACACCCGTGAGTGTAATGGGTTGGTTCTATTCTACTCTGCCGGATACCACGCGGCTAACTCTAGACTCCACACTCTGTATAAATCAGGCCCTGAATCTATTTATAACATGTCTGCCTCAACGTTACAAAGGCTCCGTTGTTAGGTCTAAAAAGGGTCATATTACTCATTCTCCTTCATATAATAATCTTAATGAAGACATGATCATAACCTTCTTTTATGATGAAGATAAAAGAGGCTTTATTCTCGTATGGCGGGCTCATAACCACATATCTATTAATCAAATCTTCGTGCGGTAATAATTTGTTATTCCCACACGTATATAGGGTTATAATTGCATTTATTAACCCATTAGCTTTGGTTGTAAAGATAGTTTTTATTTAGATAGGAAAAGTAACTCAAATAATAATCAATTAGTTACAAATCATTTATTAAGTTACCCGTGATTTACTTTCAGAAAGTTCCCCAGTAGGTGCGTGAGCATTATCTTTCCTGTTCATGAAAGTTTGTGCGACATTAACAGACGTTATAAAAACTAGTAAGTAATTATATTAATTAGCTAAAGGAAACGTGTAAATGCGCCAATTTCCTTGACTCTCCACGTAGAGCGAGAATCAACAAGTTTTTACTCTGATTTCCTATTTTCACAATTTATACCTGCCTAATTGAACATGAAACTACTTACACCTGTATTCACACCGGTTTGTTTATTGGTATGGTTGGTTTATTGTTTGTCGTGGAAATAAAAGCAATGCTTAAAAAAGATTAGGTAGGTAGGTACACACATTCGGTGGACAGTTACTTCATCAGCTATATACTTTGTTTCAGAGATCAACTACTTTGTTTTCAAAGGTACTATTCGGCAGCTTATCGTTGGTAGCTTGGTAGCTTACACAATGCAACTTACAGAAATAAATATCATTTAGGTATTCATTTTGATCCTGACTTTTTTAAATATAAAAGTAGACCACCGGTATCGGGAACAGGGTCCAAGCTACCGGCCGATCAGGTCTCTGGAAGTCCAGAGAAAAGAACCTCCTAACAATACGAGCCGTGTCCAGGAGTACCGCTTTCTGAATCAAGCACTTGATCCATCATTTATTTTATCACTAACCTAGCAGATAAGTAGACCAGACACTGACATTTGACTATAAGTAAGATAATAACTGACCTTTTCCATGTCTAGGCTTAACTTCTCGTTCTCACGACCAAATTAAGAGAATGATATTTTTAGTGTCATAACTATAAACTAGAAGTGTTCTCATGCAGATGCGGGCTATCATATTGCATAGCAGCAGGATATGCTAATAATTGGCTAAAGAGTCTAAAATTGGCTAAATGCCTTGTCTTATATGACTAAGGGTCTGTTTAAAAATAGTTATCTTGTTTATTCAAGTAGTTTTGTTAGTGACTGCAGCTGGGAAACAAATTGTGAATTGTGTTGTGTTGTTATGCAAAAATACACAAAGTGAAGTGCGCTGCTCGTGAAGGAGTTATTTTCGGTTTATTTAAACTGGTACAAATATTATGTAAAAATGTTTTCATATCACTGGTATGGTTCTGTAATAATACACAATACGCTTGGTTTCTAGAAGTTTATTTTGCTGTAAAATCTAATTTTCTTTGAAAGAAATTAACTACGCTCACGCCCATGACGGCAGAAACTGAAAGCCACTTACTGCGATTCTTATTACATACCTACTCCAGTTGCTAATTTTGCTGTTTTTACCCGACTGCGCCAGAAGGAGGGTTATGTTTTTCGAGAGTATGTATGTATGTTTGTATGTATGTATAATTGTTTGGCACGCTCTGTGGCCTGAACGGCTCGATGGATTTTAGTTTGAGAGGTGTCGTTAGATTCGTATTTACTGTAAGAGTGACACTGGGTATATCAAAATAAAAAAAACAAAATGGCGGCTTTTTCGCGCCAAATTCAAATGTTTGGCACGCTCTGCAGACTGAACGGCTCGATGGATTTTAGCTTGAGAGGTGTCGTTAGATTTGTTTTTACTGTGAGAGTGACACTTGTTACATATTGGTGTAACAGGGTGATCGATTATTACGCATCGGTGTAATAGAAGGAATTACCAGAAACGCTGACTGCAACTGACCTCCATTCCGCGCACCGCAACCTTCGCCGACATGAACCGCGACTCAGCAAATGCGTCACTAAATCATGCCACCCTAATTTCGCAATAGTTTTCATGTATCCGCGTAGTTAATCATCTCATAAAAATATTCATTCTTGGTACATACATCGACCAATTATCATCTCTTTAGAATGTAGTCCATAATGTAATTCTTTTATAATTAAATTATTTTAAGCAAATTGGCTTTCTCTGCATCCTCCGGCTCCAGCTTACATAATTCACTGGGTATATCAAAATAAAAAAAAAAAAACAAAATGGCGGATTTTTGGCGCCAAATTCAAATGTTTGGCACGCTCTGCAGGCTGAACGGCTCGAAAAGGGCTCGTTATGAGGATTTTAAAATGGTATATCTTATGTACTTAACTAAAAAGTGTAAAATAAGAAAAAATAATTTAAAAAATTAAAAAACCCGACTGCTTAAATAATAAATAATAACTTTAAATGAAAACTGAAAAGAAAAAAACAAGTTAAGGAAACTGGACATTTTGACTGCAACAGTCGGGACCGATATTGGATGTAAAGATTTTAGTCTAGATTATTTAATGGGTCCCGACTGTTTTATTTAAGTGTGTAAGTATTATTTATTATTTACGCAGTCGGGTTTTTTAATTTTTTTAATATTTTTTTTTGTTCTTGATTTCGGTAGTGGTCCCAGGGAGACAGTTGTTCAGTTTGAATAACACCCTCAAATATGACCACACTTTCCTGATACACGCTGTATACGTTATATTCTACTAATTTTTGCCTTCGGTCGGGAGGAGCTCAGGAATTATCCTACGGGAGCATACTACTGGGTTTACAAGCTTGCAAAATTTCTTCGAAATCCATTCACCCGTTGAGGCGTGAAAAGGTAACAGACAGAGTAACTGTCGCATTTATAATATTGGCATGGATTCCAATTGCATAATTTCCACACACACCCCAAACATATTGACATATAGCTTTCTATCGCGCCATAAAATGATAAGTTTAGCGCCTCTGTTGAACACACACCTAATACATGCAAATAGGTGTATGCAAAATTATTATTACAGACTTTATAATAGAGGATTTGAAACTTGAGAGTGGTGGAAATATTGGGTAAGTTTGTGTTTTGTTGGTGGCGTTTTTTGACTGCAGTTACTGTACTACAAGAATATTTTGGCTCTTGAGTGACATTGACTTCTCATGGATACAATAATTACTAGGCATGGAACTTACAAGTGCTAAGACATTTCCGAATACGTTAAAAGCACTGAAAAAACTAGATGGCGCAATTCGTTCCGATAACGGCCACGCGCCAAGAGATACTTGTATCTACTATCTACAACTGAATCATTCGTTAGTGATGTGGTCAATTTAATTGTAGGATAAAAGTCAGCACGTCGAAATTGCCTATCAAGTTGAATTCTATCGCCGCGGGTGTAGTAATGCAAAGATAAGTGTCCTAATCAATCACAGTCTTGTTTCGACTAACTAAACGCTAAGGATGGGTAGTTCAAAATATTCACTCTCCATTCAATCTCTCAATTTTTAACTTATCGAGATCAAACTTAGCATAAAATCCCTATTCATAAAGCACAATCGTCTCACAAATTCATTAATTTACAAAACAAAGCTCAAATTCCAGATTCAGATGCGGTACAAAGATGCAAATAGACCTTTATTCCGAGTGTTTCCGAACGATTGGCTTCGTCCCGATGTCACGGGAGCGGCGCCGACGACAAACTAGAGAAGTTTGTCGTCGGCGCCGCTCCCGTGACGAAAATGCGGAAATTAAAAATACCATCTGTTCAACGATCAATGCGTTGCCATGATAAATATTGAAATGTTATCGTTTCTTCTGAATATAAATTCAATAAAAAGGTCACAAAGATTGATTGAACGCTTCGAAAGAGTTTACGATAAATTAAATTACGTGCCAATGGATAAATGGAAAAAATAATTGGAATTCCATGATGAGTGTATTATATAAGTTATTGCCATAAACGGGGACATTGTTATTTCGCGTATGTATACTGTTTTATAGTCGTTGTTAATACCTACGTGGTAACTTTAATTTTTGTAGCAATTTTCCATTTATTTGAAAGTGATTATCACAATTAAATAACTAAAGGTTTATTTTTAGACATTACTGAGGAAAAAGTTGAGGATTGATTTACGACTGTTTAACCATACCTTATTTGACGTAAACGTTTTTCATCAATAGCCAGCCATATCGTCATAAAAAATATATAATTATATAATATGTATTTAATAACTAATATTATTACCAAGTAATGTTATAGTTTATTAGTATTATGTCACGCCTTCACGCCTATATACGGTGTATCGGTGAAATCTAGTGTATAGACCAAAACTTTAAGACAGGATACTTTTTAGGGTTCCGTACCCAAAGGGTAAAAACGGAACCCTATTACTAAGACTTCGCTGTCTGTCTGTCCGTCTGTCCGTCTGTCCGTCTGTCCGTCTGTCTGTCACCAGGCTGTATCTCATGAACCGTGACAGCTAGACAGTTGAAATTTTTACAGATGATGTATTTCTGTTGCCGCTATAACAACAAATACTAAAAACAGAATAAAATTAATATTTAAGGGGGGCTCCCATACAACAAACGTGATTTTTTTGCCGTTTTGTCTAATTTATAGATAATGGTACGGAACCCTTCGTGCGCGAGTCCGACTCGCACTTGGCCGGTTTTTAACTTGGTAGGACTTTCCCGTGGAACAATTTTAATTTTCGACCTCTACCTACGCGAGCAAAACCGTGAGCAATAGTTAATACATAAGGTAAAGGATCATGGGAGCCATGTACGAGAGACTAACAGACTCTCCGTTAACCATTGATGGCTCCCGAGGCACGTGACGACTGTAATTGAATCTTCCCAGCTGAATACCCATGCATCCTGAACAGAGCTCGGTTTTGAGATAATTTGCTCGTAAAGGTTGATTTATTTAATTTTGGGATCGTAGAGCAAACATTGTGGTTGATTGGAGTGTATTCGTGGTTTTCATATTGTGCTGGGTTTCATATTTAAGATAGCTAACCCACATGTCCTAACTTAAGCGTTTGGTCGCGCGAATACACATTCATCGCGAGTGTCACTTCTGGCTGGGATGCGGGTAGATACGATTGCATTCTCCATAATCAAAAACGAGAAGGCACCCTCTGTTAACCTGTGCGCCGAACAGAATGAACACGAAGATAGTCGCGTGTTCGCGCGATTGTTGATTTGGTTAGGACACGGCTATGGATATAACAGCCGCATACAGCAACAACTATGCATACAATCAAACTATTCGAGATATCATAGTTTGTAATTAAATACCGGGATACAAACATCCGGATTACCAGTACGTGGAAACTATCAGAAACTAAACTTAGTTTTCGAAGTACCGACCTAGTTTTCCAATGTATAATTATGCTGGTAAGTATATGGAGGTATTCCTAATGCTCATTATAATGAACATTAGAAGTTGTAAATTGTAATAACTTCCAGATATATAAAGGGTGTAAAACACTTCTTAACGAAGCCGAAATTTACTTGTTCTCCTCGTCATTGCGGTCATTTTTTTCGCTTGTTCACTTTAGGACAGATTCGCCTTAGGACAGATTGACTTAACGACAGAGATGCTTTACGGCAGATTCGCATTACGGCAGAAATTGTACAGTCGTATTGAAATGGTCAAGCATAAATATAAAACTCTTTTTGTAAAACAAACTCTCAATATCATGTTAACGGCCACTCATAATTATGTCATGGTATATTTTTATTATATGACATTGTCATACGTAGGTACTACGATTGATTTGATGCTGTTTTTTTTTTAGTTTGAACAGAAAATAAATAAGTATGTATCGTAAGATAAATAATAAATAGCAATTGAGTAGTTCACTGTAGGTACTTATTAATAAATACCTACAGGTATTTATTAATAAGTACCTACAGTGAACTACTCGATATAGATAATGGACTTCACTGTACTTCTGCCGTAATGCGAATCTGCCGTAAAGCAAATCTGTCGTTAAGCGAATCTGTCTTAAGGCGAATCTGTCCTAAAGCGAACAAGCCATTTTTTTGTTCTACATCATACCTAAGTAACTAGAAGGTTCCCCCTTCTAGTTACGGAGATATTGGGGGTCAAAGTTCCAACTTTTTGACAAGTATTTTTTTAAATACAAGTTTTTAATGTAAGATTTTTACTTTAAACACCTCCACGACCCCCGTACTATTAAATACATCCATCAGCACAATGTTTTGAGTGCCTTACATTGAGTTCTATCACAAAACATGATATTTCACCCCAAAAAAAAAGTCGTTTCCCAGCAATAATTTTTGCGTAAACTTAGTTTGACGTACAGAATGCTTGGTTGACGGCTTCGTGATGAGGTCTTTTACACCCTGCATATTTAATATGCAGATCCGTTTACATGTTGTATTTGTTTAAATTTAAACAAATACAACATGTAAAGGGAACCATCACGAAGCCAAGCCAAGTCAAGCTTTCAGTGCATCAAACTAATAACACTGCGAAAAAATTATTGTTGGCTAACGTTTTTTTTGGGGTGAAAAATCACTGTAAGGCTCATTGTATACGTAACGCAGTGTAGAACATTGTACTCATGGCTGCATTGAATAGTACAGGGGTTATGGAGGTACTTATGAGCCTATACTACCTAAGATTAGCAACTCTTTTTGTGGTGGTTCAAACTTCGTTTGTAATACTGTTAGAATAACGTTCTAATCAGCTAGCACTACAAAGCGGGTTGTTACGACCAGCGGTTTACTGTTCGATTTGGAGGTAACTTTGGGATTTTTTTCTATCGAGAAAATTTTATGAAATCGTGGTTTCGCCAAACATAAGACCTAACATTAATCCTCAACTTTACCATATATTTATATCAAAAATAATGCTGCAGCGTTTTAGGCGTAACGGAGGATCATGCTAAGCCATTTGAGGTAGTATAGGCCCTTAAAGTTAAAACATTAACAAATTGCAATAAAAAAAAACTTGTAGAAAAATTAGAAATTTGCTTTGACCTCCAATAGCTCCGTAACTAGAAGGTTCCCAGGTATGATGTTCCCAAAAGATCATCACAATGACGCGTGACGGTGAGGACAAGTGCCTTTCAACTTCGTTTAGGGTATTTTTACATTCTTAGGGTTCCTACCGCATGATTAGGACCTTTTTGACTGATTGAGGTCGATCCTAATCAATAATCATTTATAGTTGGTGCTAGTTAAGATGAGAAGAGCGGTCATTGCCCTTTCCCTAATATATCTTCGTACGAACCAAAACAAATAAACCGTGTATCGTTTTTCGTTACAAAAAATGTTGAAGATCACGATAGATGGCGATTCCAGACTTGAACAGGCTTATTTTTAGTTTAATAAATGTAGGTGGGTCAATGACCGCTATTCTCATCTTAACTGGCACCAACTATAATTTAGTTGCTTACACTTTGAAATTGAATGAACCTCTATACCTGTCTATGTACGAGAATATTAGCCTTCATATCTGCAGGCGTTCACAAAAATCTATTAATATTTCCATTTGTTCAACCTGCCTAGGCCGGTCAAACTTCAAGGTTTTACAGATTAACCGTAGACCGTAGTGGTCCAAACAAGAGGTAGCCGAGTGGCCTGTCAAAAACAACACACTTGCACAAACAGGTAGAATGCTTTCTCTGTATTGGAGTAAGGGTTTGCTCCTATTTGGGTGTCTATGAGATGCCATGCTATGCGTAACGCTAACGATGTTTTGGTTTTGTAAGTAGTAAAAAAAAGTCGGTTTACGAACAATAATTTTACGTGACAACGTCATTTTTTATGATATTAGTGATTTTACCCTAAAAAAAACAAAATCATCCCCCATTTCACCCCCTTAAGGATAGAAATTCTAACAACACCGTTGCGTTAGCTTCCAACAATACGCCTGGATATATTGTAATTTTTACTTCGAAAATTAAGGACTTTCCATACACAACTGCATCCCCTTTTTAACCCTTTGCGGTGGAATTATCAAAAACACTGAGACACGTATAAATTAATTTTCAATCGTCAGCTTAGACACAAAATTTTAAGACTGACGGATTTTCATACAAATTTTCATTTTCTATTTAACACCCTTAGGGGTTGAATTTCGAGAAATCCTTCTTTATTCCTTGTCTACATTATAATAATAATAATTAAGATACAACATATAGACATTATGTCCCACAGATAGGTCCCTCTGTCTCACAAACTTTACAACTTTGACAAAAACTGAAAAAGAGGTTGAAACTATTCGGTAACACAATATAACGCAAACACTGACCTTAGGACCTAGAAGCGTTTCGTACTTCAAGAACGACTTTCAATAGGATTACCATACATTTTTGATTTGTCAGGCCATCATAGATATCGCTTATAGAACATAACTTTAAGCAGTCTTGGCAATTCATGGAGTGCAAAGGACATTCAACCTTATGATAAAACCAAAACTAGGTTGACATTCCAAATTCACAAATTGTTGCGATTTGGAATGTATGTTCAACATTCTACGAAAGAGTTTAAAAATACAATAGGCTAGTTTCCACCATCAATAAATTGCAAATCTATTTAGTCCGTCAGTTAGAGTATTGGAAAATAATGGACACGTAATTTTTGTTTTTGTAAATCAATGAATATTGACAAAGATAAAAACGCATTAAAACTCGAGAGTGGGGCCTCGTGACGTTACAACGCACTAAAAATTACGTATAGCAAGGCGTGACGTAGGTATTGAGAATTTTAAAAGCGTTGTATCTTCGTCAATTTTGGTTAACGTAACAATAGAAAAAATACTTGTCAAATATTTTTTGATAATCTAACTTACGGACTAGGTAATTAGATTTTCAGGATACAAGCTTATTGCACAAGCAACTAGGCCACTACCCAACAGGCGCCATCATCATAATAACCCACTTCAGCTGGTCGTTGACATCGCAGCTTCGCAGAAAAATATGCTCAAGCAAGATGTATTCTACATTCACGAGTAAAAATATTCCTAGTAAAGAAGAATGCAATATAAAACGCAATATTATAAAGACTACATTTCAAGTGGAGAGAATTTTACCGTGCATAAAACGTAATTGCGTCTTCTTTTTTTTATGGAAGCACTGGAAAAATCAGTGATAATGTTATTATACTGACTGCGTTAAACGGAATTTTATTCATTCATTTTATGTGTTTTTAAAAGCGTTGCAAAGACCTCCGAAATGTCCGAATATTATTGTTAAATCTCTACAAAAAACTTGTGAAAATAAAAGCATATTAGAAAAGTTTACAAACTCATACGTATACTTCACGCCTTTCCTATTGAGGCCTTTGCCCAGCAGTGGGATATACAAGGCTATTGAGAAAAAAAAAGTAAATTACTTATTTATTACATTTTCAATATCGTATCGCAACATTCGCAACCTCATTCACTACAACTCAGACTTAACTCACCCCCAAAATGTAACTAAAATAGATGAACGTGAATGTTCGTGTCATTCATTCATTCATTTACACGATCGAGACGTTCCGATATTAAAACGATACAACCATGTATCGTTTTTATTCAGGTATTTAATAATAACTCTTGATTTCGTAAAGAAAAAGTTAATTATCCTGTGTGTGACTTAACCGAAAAATCGATTCCAACCGAAATATAGATTATAAAATTATGTACCTTTTGCGTGAGGCGTTAAATTGTCCAAGGTTTATAGACCTTGAAAATTAATTGTATGAAGGTGTGTGATCCAACAATTTCCTTAAACTTTTAACACGTGTTGTACCGATATCTCTAGGTTTTTATTACCGTATCGGCCACGTAGGTCCCAATTGTTCTTCACGCTAGAGCCGAAACGAAATAAAACATCTCGTTCAAAATACACCCGACATGTAGCTAGACCGAATTTCACCAATGAAATTGATCGCGGTTAGTACATCTAAACCAGGGATGTTACGGAGCTTCCACTCCGACTCCGATATGTCGGAACTTCCGATTGATCTTACACCTCAGGTTCCGACTTCGGATCCAATACTTTTAATTCGGAGGTTTTAATTGGAGGTTGAAATATAATTTGCTACTTCTGGAGTCAATTAATTTGATTTCATTTGCTAACTGTTATAAAAATGTGATTATTTTCATTTGTTATACCTCTAATAAATAGGTTTGTTATTTTTAATTGAAATTAAAGAGGCTGACTAATTAATGCTTGTACTATTTTATTTTATTGCCCGCTATTAACACATCTTTCTTCTGCGACCATCTCCAACTCCGCCTCCAACTCCGATTCAGGTTCCAGTTCCGACTCCGAAAAACTAAATTTAAAAACTCCGACTCTGACTTCGGTTCCGATAAAACCACCTCCGTAACATCCCAAATCTAAACGTCGTTTAAGAGCTGTTAGTGTCAATATTTCATAACAAATTGACGCTGACCGCTCTTGAATGCGGTTTTTAGATAAGCTGATTGCTGATATAAAATTCGCCCTAAGTAAAGTTACTTGGGTGTCGTATAAGGCGACTAATGTCTGAGGCAGAACACCTTGCGCCTCCGTAGACCAGAGAATGGGCAGCAGCGTTTTCTGTTTGTTTTCTGTGTCTGTCATCACTGCGATCTCCAATCCGCCTGCCAAGCGTGGAGATTACGGCAAATTCCTCCCATCATTGGAGAGGCTTATGTCCAGCAGTGGACGTTATGGGCTGATGTAGTAGTAGTAGTAAAGTTACTTATAGCTTTGTTCTCTTTTTAAATTCAGAAGTTAAGCAGCCTAAATTTAATCATTACCTAACTTGTTCACCTTCGGTATCAACTGTAAAAACAGTCGTTACAGATAGTCAGCGGCCCTAAAGTCTGATAACCAGCCTTACCAAGCGGTATCGTATATTACCCAATACTAACTGGATTGCGAAGGTCAGATAAGCAGTCGCTCCTTGCAAAATACGGTTAGACTGGAAGTCGACCCCAACATTGTTGGGAAAAGGCTAGGCAGATGATGATATCTGTAAAAACTCGGAACACCATTATTAAAACATTATTTTTCAATACACTTCCTCGAAAACTGGTCCATAACGCACTATGATTAGATACATCATGCAATGTATTTCACACGTGTGCGTTTTTTTCCTTTTTCCCGCACGTGTGCGGGAATGAAAATTGCCACAGATAACTACACCTATACTTAGTCCAAATGGGTTTAATGCCTATAGTCTAAGGTGAATGTTTTTTTTTTTAAATTCAGCAAAGCACTACACGTCTTTACGGCATAAATATTTTTTGAATATTAAAATTGTGTTTATAAATAGAATATCATAGATAAACATGATTATTAAGAACTAATAGTTATTTTATACACAAATTAACATTTATTTGTGTTCTGAATTTAAAATATAAAATAAATCTATTTTTTATATTAGGCTGTTTAACGGCTTCATACCTTTGCCTCTCCTTTAACCTGGCGAAAGCAGAACGCGAAAAAAAAAGAAAATTAAAATCATGGTTTCTTAGTTCGTGCCAAAAATCGTTTAGGCGCGATTGGTCCAATTCGCGATTGGTCCCATTCACCTTATTCGCGATTGGTCCAATTCGCGATTGGTCCAAATTGCGATTGGTCCAATTCGCGATTGGTCCAATTCGCGATTGGTCCAATTCGCAGTTGGTCCAATTCGCGGTTGGTCCAATTCGCGATTGGTCCAATTCGCGATTGGTCCAATCTAAAGGTATTTCCAAAATTAAACAAAATTACACATTTTTATGTACAAATATTGTACTATAATCATATTATAAGTCATCTCGTGTTTCAAGCTCCTACCAATTAGTAGTTTTGTACATTCGTAACAAATCAACAAAACGAAAAAAAAAGTACTATAATCGTACCTTCGTGATTATTATTTTATCAGATCTTTCATCAAATACCTACATTTGATAAAAATATGGTTTTTTCTCTTGCTTATCTCAATAAGATAAGGGAGAAAGAACTATGAACATATAAATTTGATCAAAGGTATGATAATATAATGAATAAAAGAATAGAAATAAAAGATGTGAAAAATACGTCATAAACACAATACAACATTATGTAATTATTTTAACAAGTTTTTTGTAATGGTAATCTTAAATAGACAATTTGATGGAAAAAGTTTTTTTACTGTTATTGTTCCAAAAGCAAAAGCTAGTATATACATCATCATTTTGTATAATTTCGGAAACAATGGACATTGCCATGTTGGACTAACCGCGAATTGGACCAACTGCGAATTGGACCAATCGCGAACTAGACCAATTGCAAATTGGACCAATCGTGAATTGGACCAACTGCGAATTTGACCAATCGCGAATTGGACCAACCGCGAATTGGACCAACTGCGAATTGGACCTTTTTTTGAACATTGGACCAATCGCGAATTGGACCAATCGCGCCTAAACGATTTGTTATTGCAGTTCTCAGTCATAATTCCGCCTCGAATGCAATAACAAACTTTCTCCACTTGTATCAAAATGTACTAAGTATTATCTACCCATCTACCACCCGCCATTGAAAAAGCCAATCAAACAGATCACAACAAAATACACAAATAATAAAATCCAATCCAATTATCGCTTGTCAGAATAGCCGACAGGCTTCAAACACAGGCGTTTGCTAAGCTACTTAATTATAGATGCAATTAAAGGATGGAGGCCCTATAATTCCGACATGACTGTCTACCACACGTAGCCAGGAAAACCAGACCTCCCATACTCCTTGTTTTACTCCCAGATGTTAAAGTTTTGGGGTTTTGTTCAGCGTGGGTGAAGGTCCTACAAGCCGTGTGTGTCGAAAAGTTTTGCCTTTCGGCTTTGTGGCATGTTTTCGGAAATACTTTTTCTTGGACTTGTTTTTCACAGGGTTTTTATTTTGATGAGAGAGTGATTATCATCGATCTATATCTTTCGGTTATGATAACTTTGTTTGTGCCGTGAATATACTGAAAATTTTACGTGTAACTTTAGACTATTTGTTTTAAAGGTAAAATAGTCAAAGCTTTTGTTTATTTGTTTGTTAGAGCTTATCGAAGCATGGTTGCTTCTATAAGCTTCGTCTTCAAGGACCCACGACCACTTCACGAGGACTTTATGAGTGTGTCTCCGACTGATGTGTCTCCCAAGACCTACTAGTGGATCCTCTGAGATTTTACTGTCTTCGAAGACCGACTCGGGCTAGTAGTTTTGGAGAAAAATGACGAACTGCTTTGATTCCTGTTATAATAATTTCAAACAAAACTTTACTAAAAAACGTTCCAGTGAAATTTTGTAGTTCACATAGTTCATCAAAAGTTTCGAAATCGAAATGCCACATCATCACAAACACGTTCTACATGCGCTTACAAGTTTTGATCTCTTGGTTGTTATTATTAAAAGTACAAATTATTCAATAACTCCGCTAGTAACCTTAAGTGCTCAAAGTCTAGTTAATTTAATCTGTGGTCAAATGGATTACTTTTTTAGTCAACCAGCCACATCATAAGTTTTGTCACCAGATGCTTGCAGAGAGGTATACACTTTGTCCGTGCGCATAATAAATGTGTATTTGACCGTCTAGACACAAGCCTTATGACCCATTCCTAGTAATTTTCGCCTTAACGCCTTGGCAATGTCCTCCATCCCTGGACACATTCCCATGTACGTCGATTATATGTTTAGTTTATGGTGCGTGTTACGGAATGGCGGCTATTTGGCCATTGGACGTCACGTCGTTGTCCATTTAACTTCGGCTATCTTCGGGAATATGTTCGGGTTTGGTCGAATTTCGAACTTGACTGAAGTTGCTGGCTGGTTGGAAAACAAAAGACGACCTGGAATTGGGAATCATACGTCATAGCAATCAAAAAAATTACGACATCTCTTTGTTGTTAGGTGTTTAGGCCAATTTACTAGAATCCAAACCATTAGAAAAAAAAAAAACTTTTTAATTGGGTATGATTGCACAGCGATGTTCCTTCTCCCTCGCACTTATGTGCAAACCTATTCCTTGGCTCTTCCCCACCCTTTCTCACCAGGAAGGACAGTTGCCGGCTTGATTTCGTCGTGCACGCATCGAATTTTTCTCCCAATTATTATAATTTCTTTTATGTGCAATTTACTGTGCCAAAATACCGAAGAACGATACTCTGCTGTGAAGTGTTATAATTCGTGGACAGGAGGCCTCCGAAGACTGATAATTCTGGACATTTCAACGAGCTGTGGTGAGTCCCATACCTACAGCCATCCTTGTTGTCGCTGTGCAATTTTATTTTGTGGTTTAAAGTCAAAGATAATCTATTCCTATAAGGTCCTTACCAGCGCAGACATTAGGGTTCCGTAGTCAACTAGGAACCCTTATAGTTTCGCCATGTCTGTCCGTCCGTCCGTCTGTCCGTCCTCGCTTAATCTCTGTGACCGTTAGCACTAGAAAGCTGAAATTTGGTACCAATATGTATATATCAATCAAGCCGACAAAGTGGTAAAATAAAAATTGGAAAAAAAATGTTTTATTAGGGTAGCCCCCCTATATGTAAAGTGGGAAGTGATTTTTTTTTATTTCAACCCTAACGTGTGATATATTGTTGGAAAGGTATTTAAAAATGAATAGGGGTTTCCTAAAATTATTTTTTGATAATGTCAATAATTTCGGAAATAATCGCTCCAAAAGTAAAAAACAATGTGTCCCCCCCCTCTAACTTTTGAACCATAAGCTTAGAAAATATGAAAAAAATCTGAAAAGTAGAACTTTATAAGGACTTTCTAGGAAAATCATTTTGAACTTGATGGAAACAACAGTTTTTGTACAAAAAAGACAAAAAGTTGTACAAAATAATTTCTGGACTAAGTTTGTAGTATATTCGTATATGCAAGCATTTTTACATAATGGATACCCACCTTTAAACTCATAAGTGGGAACACTTATTGTGACGGATGGGAAACTACGGAACCCTACACTGAGCGTGGCCCGACACGCGCTTGGCGTTTTTGTACATTAGTTTTAAATCTGACATGGTCTAACACTATCATGTACACAAAAAAACTGATATTCACCATGTAGGTACCTACTCATGGGAACTCATAACAAATTGCATAATAATATAAACATGGTAGCTATATCCCGTTTTAGTGTTAATGTTATCTTCATCTTACAATAAACCTTATGATATCGGGAATAGAAGTTAAAATAACAATGAAAGAATAACAAAGTGATAAAGCTTCAGAGATAAAAACTTTTCTCCTTAGACATTGTTAAATCTTTTCAAAATTAACAATAACAATGGTGACAAATTGAAGAAGGTACCTAGTAGTAGTGTTGATTTTAGTCGAAAACTCAAAGATCAAATTCCAGTCAGACCATTTACAGTATGTCTACATATAAGAGACCGCAAACCACACCAAACCCTTTTAAAACTTACCCAATACCTACATAACTTTAACCAAATTCGGCTTTGGTAAGTGCGGCCCTAAATTCGGCTTAAGCTGAAACATTGACCTTAAGTTAGGATGACTTGTAACTCGTAACTTAACTCTTACTTCCGACATTATATTTGGTCAATCTTGTCTCGTAGACGTCGCTAAGTCGTAATGCCTAAGTTTGATTAAGTTGCCAACTTAACGCGGGAACTTTATGTTAGAGGATAGTAATAAAGAGGCTGTAGTAGGCACATATTTGTTTGTGGCTTCAAGTTCGTGAGATTATATGAGTTAGGTTGTCAGTCTAATCATCATTAACGGTCCTATGTCTTTATTTTTTTGACGTATGGGTCTGCAATTAAAAACATGAAGTCAACATATTCATACCTAAACCGCTAACGAGTCATATTTCACAAATAATCCATACTTTTTTATATCAATATTTATTCATTATTTTCTTCTAAAACCTGGCCGCCCAGTGATAGTGACGTCTTGTTTTCTCCCATACAAATAGACAGTGTGCGCGATTTTGGTGTTGACAGCGCCTTAAGCCGAAGATTCAAATCGATAGATGTGCTGTGACCGTACTTAAGTTTCGTAAAAAAGTTTTAACTGAGAAGAGTGAGCTCGCACGTGGTGCATGGATCAATTATTCAATCAAAATATTTGGAACCATTCTAGCAACTAAATATTTTGATCCAGACTTTTTTTTTACATTCCAGTTTTTCCCCTCGGGGGCACTTTCGGGAGGGATTGTGGAATAAGTCTTTTTTTCGATTTCAGTGGATTTTTTGACTTTTTTTTAGATTGCGCTTTTCCCCCTTAGGGGGACTTTTAGGGGGGATTTGTGAAATAAGCCCAACATAAGGTGCTAAGGTGCTACAGTAAATTTGTTTCAGCATATCCTGGCATATCATATGGCATGCAAAATAATGTGTTCACGTAACACGACTGTCAATATTAATCTAACTTACAAATTAAAGATTCTATTGACTTGTCTTGTAAGTAGTCGCATAATGGTATGGAGCGATAATTAGTATACGATTTTCAGTAGATATGAGTGGGAAGATTATTCAAATATTGTTGTAATTATATAATAATTATTTGATAAACGTAAAATAATAAATTAAACATACATAGGGTTGTGTTTGCATTGATCAGAAACAGATTTAACAGATGGCCCATGAAGCTAAATAAAAGGACATTCGTATCTCAGGAAAATTGTCTAGAAAACATAAGCATTAATATTTTTTTGACGCGGTAGGGCGAATCTCGCAATTTAAATCTTTTTATTAGGCACATATGCATAATATATATCAGTATCTGTCTGTGATGTATTTTTGGTACCTACATAATATACTAATCTGCCTTCTCTATGAAATCACACTATATTTGTAAGTAGTTTAAGTTTTAGTAGTTACATCTTGGCTCTCACTTAATTTTACCATTCGCAGTCAGGCAATTACAATATACCCACTATACATTATATATTTAAATACCGGATGACTTTTTTATCACTTTCCACAAAAAATGGGTGTATTAGGTGAACGGAGTAGAAGCTTATGGCATACCTAGTTTTTTTTTTCTTTTTTCCACAGCTTAGAAAAAAATAGATCGATCATCAAAAAACGCTACAAATTTTAAAGTAAACTTTTCATATTAGATCAAAGAAATGGAAATTTTTTAGATCAAAAAAAAGAAAAATATAGAATTTTAAATCATACGCAATAAGCGTATGTTTTGAATTTCCAATTTTTTTGTTTTTTTTTTTCTAAAAAAGAAGAAACTATGTATGCCATTTGCTTCTACTCCGTTCACCTATTATACCCATTTTTTTGGAAAGTGATAAAAAGTCACCCTGTATACTATCTAACTGTACTGTACTTACTTGACCGTAACTGCCACAGGTTTGCAGTAAATGTTTATCTCTACATAATTATCGAGCGAATCTTAAATACAGATCTCAGGAATACCAGAGTTGACTTTTAACAGATGTTTGCATATTTTAAGCAAAATAAAGGATGCAGAAATTATCTTTCTTGAAGATCTCCACCGGAGGTACCTATTTCCATTTCAATTTCAAACTATGTAAGTAACTCTAGGCGCGATTTCTTTTAATCCGATGTCAATACAAACTTATCTACTGAGGTAGAGTCTGGCTCACGGTACGTTGTAGGAAGTACTATTTACACACCAAACCACATTTTATACCAACAGAAAAGAAACAAAAACTGCCAATGTTCTTTCAAGTAACCCGAATCGATTTTGAAAATCAACGCAATCTCCTCTGTATTCAAAACCACAGAGTAAAAAAAACTAATTCAATCCGTAACTAGCTCACGTCCACGGCAACCAAATAAACCATCAGGACTCACAACGAGATGTTTACTAAAAAAGGGAAGAAAAGACAGGGTGTGCGTGCAGGTAAATACGAGTGCAACCGGTCCCCGAGGCTTGTATTAGCGTAAACAGTTTACCAAATTACCCCCTTCACACATCAAACTATAATCAACTTACCGTTTTCTCCAATAAGGTTTGAATTGGATTGGTCTACAATCATCCCGTAGGACTCGCGTGCTCCAAACGCCATATTTTCGAATGATAATTTTAATGGAGTCAAACATGCATCTTATAATGTGGCATAACAACATCCCTTTGAAATGTAAGGTCTATTTAAAAGCGCAAAAATATGGGAGGCGGAGTTCTGAGAAAATGTACCAAGATAGGGTTGTCAAGAGTAATACCTGATGAATATAAATGGAGGAAGAGATACCAACGTAAGCATGGCTCCATGGGAGGAAAATGTTTCCTCCTTTACTTTATTCTTGAAGGAGACGTTGTGTGAAATATATTTGTAATTCTAAATCGGCAGGGTCTGGCGTGTTCCAACATTAAGGGGCACAAAGTCCACGGTTCATTTCCTGGGAGACCCTACCCCGGGCTTTCGCCGGCCATTTTTATACAAACGACATGTCGTCTATAATATTAAGATGGAGTAAAGTGTAAGATGAAGCGAAAGGAAGCGCTTCTACATAATATTTCATGTTTTACTTCTAAAGTGTCTGCAAATTTTTGCATGTTGTTTAAAGTAATACAAGCTGCGAAATTACTTATTCTGATCTTGCTTATTTTTGAAAGAAGGCAATAGGATAGAGCGAATACATTAATAAGGAAATCATAAACTAAAATACATGATATACGTAGAAAACCCTTAGAAAATCCATAAAAGACGTCCAAGTTCTGGTCGCTAAAGTATAGCGGCTCTAGACGCTAGCTCAATGTTAATAAAACATGTCTGCTCTGTTCCAATCGCTGCCCGCTTATAAATTACACCGAAAACACACTCTTGCACGCTTCCCATTTATTCCGGATTTTCCATTTTTCTGGATAGAACGCTGAAAAATCGGCTGTCATTTATATATCACGAATTATTGGGTATTATCGATCATACCAAATAAATTACGGGCTCAATGTTTTTCACCAAGAAACGGACATTCATCATTTAACTTTGACAAAGTGACAAAGGTTCGGAGTTGTCAATGTTCCACCATCTGACTGCGAATATGAAAAATCAGCACATCACATTTTATGGGAGTGCAGTCTTTGGCAGAATGAACGCAATATTATGTTGGATAGTGTACAGGTTACATCCGGAGTTATTTACTATACAGACATCGTAGAAACTAGAGCAAATTTCCGTGCGTTTTTGCCATACCTATTATTGGAATCAAAAATAACAGCTCACAACTTAGGACCCATTAATATTAATATTTATCCGTGGTGCTAGGCAACTGGGCCTATCCCAGTTGTAAACGTTTAGTTCTGTCTCCTGCTGATATGGAGGGAAGAGGAAATTACGGTTTTTTCCTATTCCTCCAATATACTTTTCTGATTAATTTCGTTGCGGGATCCAAGACAGTTAAATTCATTCTCTGGGACTTCGTCGAGCTTCATTGTCTCGGCGCTTTTCTGGTGGTCGCCATTGTTGATTCTGGCTTTCAGGAGTTACAGTGGTTTGGGTCTTGGGAATAGTGTGGCGGGCTTGTCCCAAAAAAAAAAGGTTCGGAGATAATTTTGAGATCTCGCGGGATCTAGAATATCAATCAATCAAAATGTAATCATAGACAATAGACATTATACATCAGACTTACTGACTACATAGATAAAATTAATCCCGGATATACACGGGATCAACTTTAAATCAATGTTGAAATATATTCATAAAATATATACAACGTAAATACCATCGAGGGCAAAAACTATAGTATCACAATTAAATGCGCTAATCCCGCAAAAAAATAAAATAAACCCGAAACGTCCCGCCAAAAACCGCGTGTCAAAAATGGCGCTCGAACAATGTCCCAAATTAAACCACAGCCAATGAAAATAATCCGGTATAATCCAGCTCAAAAATCGGCGGGACCGTTTAATAATCTCGGCTAAAGTAATGAAACAAAGCTTGGTAGTCGATTGCCCCGATATAATTCTCCCCTGGTCCCGTAATATAGCACATTGAGAGGATAATCCTGGGACTCCAATTTGTCAAGCTTGGTCGGCCATCCCGCCACGGACATTCATGCACTGTGTCCGCTTATGACGTTGTTTCCTTACCCGTAATTCTGTTTCATCAATCTTGTTTATGTCGGAGGTATTTTTCTCTGTCATTGCTTTTGCTGATGCTAGGTTTAGAGCCCTGTGATTCAAGCTTTATAAAAGGTGTAAAAAACCTCTTAACGAAGCCGAATGGCACTTGGTCTCCCCGTCATTACGATATTTTTTTTGTTCTACACCATACCTGGGAACCTTCTATATGTTACGAAGATATTGGCAGTCAAAGTTCCAACTTTTTGACAAAAGTTTTTTTCATACAGGTACAAGTTTTTTTGTAAGATTTTAAACACCTCCACGACCTCCGTACTATTCAATCCATCCATCAGCACTATGGTTTGAGTGCGTTACATTGAGTTCTACCACAAAACATGACATAACCATCCAGCCATATTTTTTGCGTAAAGTGACTTCGTTTGATTTACAGAAAGAATGCTTGGTTGACGGCTTCGTGATGAGGTTGTTTACAGCTCTCAGTTTAGTTTTCTAGTCCTGGCAACCTAATTTCCTAATTGTCTTTGTTTCTTTAAGTTATTGATTCTACCAAGTCTTACCATAAGAAGCCATGTAAGCTGTACAAAAAAGCCTTATCTTTTAACCTGACTTCCTTAGAGATTAAGTATCTTGTCGTATTAAGGCCATATAACTTCCTGCGGTTTGGTTTCCAACTTACCTACAGTCCAGTGAACAAAACTTTGGTCTTACTTATTCTACCGTCTTGCATAAGCATAGGTGTCTCTAGCGTATAAAATGTTGTCAGGTAATTTTTTCTCACCACAATTTCGGAAGTTCAACGCAGGATATCTTGCAAAACGTAAAACATACGTCTAAAAACTCGGTAACTTTACCCTTTATTTCCTTCGCTTTGTCCCAGTTGCAGTAATTTGATAATCTGTGCTCACATGAGGTTCATCAAGACATTCTCGTACCGGAATAAATATTTGTTCAGCGCTGGACCGGTTTAGCGGTACGCGGGACATCTGTGGGAAGCATTAAGTGCCACTGGGTTAGACAAAGGCAGATTAAAGCCGTTGAAGAGAATGAATGAATGTAGATTATACACAGTTCACACATCTACTCTCTATACAAATAAATAAAATTGAAGTGTCTGTTTGTAATTCTAAAATAACAGCTTTTACTGAATGCATATTATGAAAGCATTCAGGGACTGGGTAGTCAATTTTATAAAATGATCAACGGTTGGAATGTCCCAGTGTCAAAATGTATTGATATATGGTACTTTTTACATTTTAGTCTTTGTTCCGGCTCATGTCCGAAACGGCTGAAAATATAATAAACATCAATGATATTCTAATAAACAAATATGTTATGCACCTACAAAACTACCGAAAAAAGTATTCCGCGGGGTAGAATCAGCTCACGGTGACACAGTGACTGACAATTGGCCCGTTTTCGAGTCTTAAAGATTGCGCGCTCACAACATATCTGTTTAATAGAATATCATTGATAAACATGAAGAGTTTGGTTGAACTAATTTCTGGAACGGCCACTGAGATTTCAAAAGTTCTTCTAGAATTTGATAGCCCAACTCTTGAGGGAAAGTTATAGGCTATTTAACACCACGTTACAACATTCAGGAGCCAAGCAAAAAGAGAAACGGCAGGTGAAACCTCGGAGCACAGTATGTATGACTTCCTTGTCAATGAAATTGTCTTTCCTTTTAGGAATGCTTTTAAAGACAATACGGGGCTAATAATAGCAATCATAACAGAAGATATTTTGGAACCAGAACAAATGTTTGAGCAATGTGCAATGTAGAGTGCTTCTGATGTTGATGTACTTTCTTACTAAGTTGTTAGTACCAACTTAGTATAAATATATGTATATCAGTCATTCACATTGGAGAACAGATAATATTGCTGCTTACGAGAATGTGTTCAGTGACATTTAGATAGGGCTACCATAAAACTGAAACGCTCGGGCTTTTTAATAGTTTTTCTTTTCGAAACTGGCAATTGCAAGTCAGTTAATGTAATGGTGATGGTTATCTTAAAAACAAGAAACCAGGACACATCACAAAAATAGTCACCCCGGATAGGATATGTCTTCTTTGGATGGTTAATAGAATAGAATATTCTATTCTTTATTATCCTTAGAAGTAACATTCACAAAATAAAACATTTCACATAGGGTGACACAATGGGCGGTCTTATCGCTCAAATCGATGTTATCAAGACAACCTTTCATACAATCACAGCCCTACATTTATCAGTTATAATTAAACCTCTAATGAAAATAGTCCAATGAAACAAAGTAACCCAACAACCTTTTAGTCCATTATCATTAAGTTCATCCAGCCATTCCAGGACAGGTTTTTAGCTATTTGTGCCTACACTCGCGTGTGAAGCTTCAAGTAGCGGCAGTAAGGTCTTTAATGGACTAACAGATTGATAAGTGTTTCTCAGTAAGATGAATGCACGCAGGCTGTGCAAACATGTTTCTGTGATTGCAATTTTATTGTAGCTGTTAGTGCTTCAATTGATTATAGTTCGTTTAGCTGTACATGGATCTTTTGCCGCATGTTTAAATTTAGAAAGAACGCATATTTTATTTCAATATCAGCCTATAATGTACCCACTGCTGGGACGCAGGCCTCTTCTCTAAGAGAGGGAATGGACGGTAATCCACCACGCTGGTCCAGCACGGGTTGTTTGTTTTTTTTTTGTCAAAACAATTTCGCAAGTATTCACTTATAGGACCACGCTGTCAACAGCATTTAAACGCAAAATATCCGTGCAGCACTCAGCTCTAGCTTAGATTTCTACTCGTATTTATTTCATGTGGGGAAACTTTATTTAAATTGAAATAAACTGGCTATAAAACTCCACGGTAACCCAGTTCCACATTGGTCACTGGCTAGCTAAGGTAATTTATGCAACTAAAACAGACTCTGTTACAGACAGTGCAAATATTGTTATAAATTGCACTGTCTGTAACAGACAACGTTTTCCTAAACTACCGCTCTGTCAAAGTTTACTTTGGTAGCTAGTTTAAAAGCAGTAACCATCCAAAAAAGCAGAGAAAAACAAAAAAAGAGGATATTACCTAGCATCATCTGCTTACCCTTCTCCCATGTTTCTTAGGTTTCTTTCTCTTTTTTTTCTCCCTTTCTCCTCTAGCAACTGTCACGTTATCAAATAATACAAAAAAAGTATATACTCCGTTTTCTTTCATATCATTCCTCACACATTCCATCTATTGTTCTTTCTCTCCCTCTCCAAACATCTACATTTATATTCATCACTCTTAATCATACACGTTACATCCCTCCTCATCGCCCGAACAACCGAACAAAAATGCAAACAAGCAAAAATCTTCAAAACACTAGACATTTGAAAGAACACCATCGAAAACCAGATCACAAGAGTGAAGTGCCTACATTGCAAATGTTAACTTTCTCAATGGACCCTTGTTCCACTCCACGACACGAGGGGCGGCCCTCACCAAGAGGCGAGAACCGGTGAACCCACACTTGACATCACAAGACCCTCTATACTTCCAATCCTGAGATCCTTGACTGTCCCCGATACTTTGCAAAGCTATAACACTTCTGAGTAAAAGTTTTCCTATGCTAATATTATGGCAGCAGCGTTGTAAAATTTTATTCCTACAGCAATTAAGAATTTAAGACCCGACTGCATTTTCGTCTGGTTTATGTTCTGAGACTTAGTTGTTGCTATTATGATGGAGTGTTTCCAAGGTTCGTGGAAGTCTGGATTCTCCGGCTTCCATTAAATGTAGGTAATTGTTGTGTTCAGAAACGTTCTTCGGAGCACTGAAGTGGTTTCGGTAAATATTACTTCAGTTTGCCAATTTATTGAAGTAATTTCAGCTTTGCTCTGAACTAAGATGTAGTTTGCAGCTGTACTTATAACACTGTATACGTACTGTTCGTAATTCAAAGAGTAATATTAAACCCATGTCTTGATTATTCAATGAAACATTTCTTAGAAGAAAATTGCTTTCATATTTCCGTCCTTACATTCAGAAATTCTTATCTACTGGACCATCTGAAACATCAAATATTTCTACATTAAAATGTTTCATTGCACATTCTTTGTTGTTTTAATAAAGACAGGAGATATTATCAAGAAATTCCATTCAATTTGTACAATAGGAAATGGCCGTTTGAAATTCAAGAGTCCATTAATATTTTTCATTTTGGCGGCAAGCTTGCAACTCCTGTAATGTTACCAAATTGGAGTCAAAGGAATTTCTACTTTATAACTATTACGTAAGATAGAATTCCAAAATAATCTACGCTTCTTTGTTTTAGCCGTGTTCTTTTGCTACACCTCTTTCTTCGAAGGATTCCTTGGTTGCGTTGCGAATCATATTTTTTAAATCTTGAAGCTTTTTTATTGCAAACGATAGAAGTCGACAAAGCCATTACGATATTTTTATCGTCCTTTCGCAATTTATATCACGTCAGTGCTACGACTTGGCGCCATTTTCGACGAAGATATTTTATTTTATTTTAAACTTCTGATTTACTGTGTTCTATTTTAACAAAGACCTTTGTTTTAGTTGAGAATTTTGTGGATTTTCGTATCCGACTTACCTTATACTTCACTGTGCTCACAATGTAGACCAAATTAATCATCGTGATGAGACGTCGTATTGATTAAATTTTAACGGAAAACAAAACAAGGCGTTACGTGCGAAGAAATTCTCTTTGTACTGGATCAGATACTTAATACCCCTCGAGTTTCTTTGTTGAAGTTTTCTGATACTTCACTGCGACGGCAAATTGCTTAGTAATTTGACGTCGCTACAACTACAGTTTTTCTTGATCGACTTTTTTCACACTTTTGCCAATGTAAAACAAAATATATAAATCTCCAAGAAACGTAGCGATATAAGTAGAGCAATAAAATATCCGGCTAACATATGTTCGTTCGACCCTAGAAAACATTTTCCAAGTTTTCTTTCACCGTATGGTGCCAGTTCGTGTTTCTTCATTGCAAAATAATTTCATGACGAATATAGGAACAGAACCTTATCTTAATTAAGTTACGGTTTAAATTAGAAAATCATACTGAAATGATAATTCGCATGGGTATGTGAAAGCGGTGTAGCGACCAATTAAGCGAGATACCGAAGTACTAACATATTATATTAAGTAAAAGCTCAGTTTTAATTGGAGTTTACATATGGCATATCTAGGTTTCTTTATTTCACTTTCTGGTGATTATTTTAGCGTTTAATGTTTTTGTTGGCGCTGTATAATATTTGCAGAGTGCAAAACCGCATAAAGTGGTCAAATAATTTTGTTTGGTTATTTCTGCTTGAACGTTTATGACAGGAAGGCGCTAGTTTGTGAAAACTTATGTCTGGGCCAGTCTGGACATTTTGCTTTTTTAATTACAGATTGCAAGTCAAATAAAGTTACAAAGATATTTATCTACAAATATTTAGGTAATAACCACCTATACAGGGTGTAAACAGACTCTTTACGAAGCCGTCAACCACTTGGACTTCTGACGTCTGAAATAAATTTTATTATTATAAAAACTAATATAAAGAGGAAAGATTTGTATTTTTGTGTGTTTGTAATGAATAAACTCAAAAACTACTGCGTCGATTTCAAAAATTCACCATTAGAAAGCTACATTCACCCTGAGTAACATAGGCTATATTTTATCCCCGTACTCCCACGGGAACGGGAACAACGCGGGTGAAACCGCGTGGCGTCTGCTACTTATATTATAATATTATTCTTAGCCTCAAGTCTTCTCTTTTTCAGTCTTCATAATGCGATCACGGGCATGTTATTTTATTGTTCTTAAAGTTTGTAATCTCCTACCCCGTTTAACCCTTAACCAGGCAAAGTACTAAAAAGGACCACATTGGTTTTGAATGATTTTACAGGGTAAGGTGTACCTATGGACCACAATATGTCAAACTAGTCATAGATAATTAATATGTTTGTGATGTGAAAAAAAAATTTTCAACGACTTTGACGTTTCTTACTTTTCGATAACAAACGATCATTTTTGTGTGTTGTTTGCAGTAAATCCCGGAATATGTCTAAAAAATTATTCAGTAAGTATTGTTGTGTATATAAAATCGTATATTTGAGAGTTTTTACACAATCTGAACATATTTTATTTGTTATAAACATTGTTTTTGTTGTAATGTGTAATGTTTGAATTATGTGGTCCATTTATGATCATTGCCCGTTACGCATGTTGATTTGTACTATACATATTGAAACATTTTCTTATTTTTTAGCCCCGGCCAATAAAAAACAAAGATATTGAAGCTTATCTTCAAAGTATGCTGTCATCAGAAGGAGAAGATACCGACGATGATGAAAGAAATGAAGATTTTTCTGACAATTTCAACAAAAGACTAGACCAGATACAGAATATCAGTACTGAAAAGCTCCTAGATATACTAGAAGATCCTGTAGCACCATCTCTTCCCTCTGCTGAGCCTGTAATTGAAACAGATTAAGAATGTCAACTAGTACAACCCGAGGATCTGGGGATTGAAGCATATAATTCACCAACTGGAATAGTTTCCGATATTCTAGTTGAACCATCATTCATCTCCTGTTAGACCACCATCTGCAGTTCAACCTCCGTCTCCAGTTCAACCATTATCTCCAATTCGACCACCATCTCCTTCAGTAAGTTATACTCTCACTTTTGTAATTTGTAATTATAATTATCATAAGAATATTTTGCTATTAGTTCAGGGGTCAAAGTACTAATGGGGACCACAATATTTTTACCTCACTGGGCTAGGTACTAATATGGACCACAGGATTTTTTATATGATATAAATAAATAAAAATATTAAAAACAAACATGGTTTTATTTCTTCGCTTATATATTAACAAATTAATAATTTTCACAAATATTACTCATTAAAACCCTTGTTGCCTGGTTAAGGGCAAAAAAATATCAAGGAAACCACTTTGTGGATTTCAGCTATTGTATAAGGTCCCATTAAGCGTATTGTCCACCGGTGAATGCGAGCAATTCCTATCACCACCACCGCAAATGGCATTCCCCACCCCCCTTGGTCCCTGACACTTCGATACAAAGAGAGGACAGCGGGTGATATATCAGGGGTTTTGGTACATTGGTCGGGTGATATGGCCATGTAATTTGTCCAATCATAGCAAATCGAGGTGCAAAAGATTTATTATGCGTGTACAGTTCCTTTGTTACGTAACGGCTATTAGGCCATATCGTTTTTACTGCGACATAATATTTTATGGTGTATTTGGATTATGGGCAATCGTGTTGTGCTTATGGCCGATTTGTTTTATGTGATGCTATTGTCCGGTTTGATAGTTTAGTTGTAATCATTTGGAGTAACGGCACACTATCATTAGATATGGGGATTTAAAAACATATAGAGTCGATCCTATCATCATCATCATCATTTCAGCCGAAAGACGTCCACTGCTGGACATAGGCCTCCCCCAAGTGTCGCCACATTGAACGGTCCCGTGCGACTCGCATCCAGCGGATTCCCGCAACCTTCACCAGGTCATCAGTCCACCTAGTGGGAGGCGTTCCAACGCAATGTCTTCCGGTTCGCGGTCGCCACTCCAAAACTAGTCGATCCTATAGGTACAAAAAAAGCAACAACTTTTGACACAAAATATCGTGACGCGCCCTCATAAAAAGACATACAATAGAGTCGCGATTAAAAAACTACATCACCCTAAACACTATCACCTTAACTCAATATTTCTCGCGTCTTTCACGAAACACCAAACATTATTCCATTGAATACACCCCACACCGCATTGGTTTAACGTGGCAACTCGCAAGTGTAACTAAGGCATGAATGGAACCGCCTAAACCCTCTTACACCGATTCAAAAGGAACCCTCTGATATGATTTTCACAGAAAATTGCTTACAACAAAAGAGCATTGGACGCTTTTGTTGATATACCGGATTTATCTCGTCAACATACGTGGTACTTGGGTTTCGGGGGTTTGGTACTTTGTTCGTTGGACATTGACAGCCTTAAATAATGTTTGGAGGGAAATTATTGCTCGTACTTTGTCTTAATAAAACGTACTATGCGTAGATTGTCATATTGATACAGTACAGTCAACCGCACCGGATCAGCGCTTTTATATCTATCGTATGCATTAAAAGATATTTTCGGAGTGCAAGTTCTGCCAGTGAAGAGGGATTGATTATGTGTAATATATCTGGAAATATATTTTTAGATACTTTCGTAAAAACAGAAAGTCATTTGCAGAAAAACCACACAATCTTTTAACTCAGGTACTCTTACAAAAGCATGTAACTAAGAAAACCACAATATTTTACGACGCCCCGCAAATGAAAAACAAAAATCAAAGGCATGTTTTTAAAACTGCACACCTCACACAAAAAGTTCTTAGCAATTAAAAATAATTGCGAGCATCTTAAAAGGCATAACTACGGGCATATACAGTGCGTTCACAAAACTCTTTGTAGAGTCATACTAGAGGCTTACTCGCCTCACTCCAGGTGGAAACGCCAGCGATCCAAGAACAATGAAGGCCCTCAAAACAACCAGGATGCCTAGGCATTGTACACCGCCGACGCTTTCAAACCACTCTTCGCCCCTCTTAATTAAGGGGGGCAATACTCGAATGCTTCTCGCCGGCGTCAATGGCGCCCATTCAGACGTGTGCCGTCTGCGAGATAACGAACCTCTCTCGGTTATTACCGCCTGCTTTTTTCTACTTAAAGTTGCCATATGTTAAATATTTTGTTGCTTTTTTAGTTGCCGGTGTCATTTCACTCTTTGTACACGTTTTAGCTGAATATTTTGCGTCGGAAAATTATGTTTGCGTTTCGTATAGTGCAAAATGTAATGCGAACTTTACACTTGCAGTTTATAAACTATTCTTTTAAAGTCACTTTAGCACTTGAAAACTGAAGGAGGGAAAATTTTAAAGAGTAAACTCACTTCAATTTTATTTTATTAGAGCAACACTACTTTTAGTTTTATTTTGCAAAAGTTGTTGCCAACTGAAAAAAACGAATTTAAAATATATGCTTGGTTGACTGTACGCGTACAGTATAAAACAAATTCGCTTGATTAAACAGCATGAGAGGCTGAATACCTTACTCCGTTGCGTTCATGAAATTGGTATGAAAAAGATGATTGTAAAAAGATAACGCCGTTCCCGCCATTTATCTTTTCGCATGGCGGCCTCTCTGTAAGATTAAATGTGTTTCTCTCGTTTTAATCATAAGTCAGAGAAAGTAAGAGCTTTATTCACAACCTTTTGACGTACCTAAGTACTTCTGATTTAATTTAGTAAAAAGATGGAATATAATTTACAGTAACATAAAAATACTTAATTCTTTTAGCGTTTTAAGGAAAAATGGTGACAAAAACTGATAAAACCGAGAAAAGAAAGTTCGAAAAAGTTCCTACATAAGTTATATTCACGCCAGTATCTATTTATCTTACTTTCCACACTCCTAAAGAGCAATCGCAAGGAAGACATAAACTTATGACAAGTGACATGAACATATCATTTGAACTCAAACCTCATCTGTCCCTCCATACCAAGAGCTACAAATTTATCCATTACAATTCTTATAGCGCTTATTACGTCTCAATTAAGTTTAATTTGCTTCGACTTATTAGCACGGTTTGTAGTACTGGATTCCGAACCCAGTATGGGAATACTGGTTGTGGTACCGTTATGACTAGCCTTGGGAAACGGGATTGCCACCAGTTGTGTGTGCCATAAAATAAGAGTATTGCTAGCATGCTTCGAATTTATGGCCATCAGAATCCTTGTGTGGCCTTTTTTTTTTAATTTTATAAGAGTTCACAAAATTTTGTATTGGTCGGTATCAGCTATGCATCTGTGCATTTTTTGCTCGTCCTGTGCCGTAACATTATGGTGGGTATTAAAAATAAAAGTTCTGGTTTGGTTTCTAGCGAAACTAGATTTTTTTATAAATTGAAAATATAGATTTAGTTTTCCGCAAAATTGCCCTCGTAACTTGGTTTTTAGCTTTTCTGTTTCCAGTCTGTTAATAAATTAAGTATCTCTAAAACTCCATGTGTATGTAATTTTTTTTCATGGAAAATTTTAGTGTTGCACTGCTTTCTCATAGTTTTCTTTTCCTTCGGAAAAAAACAGTAGACAGAAATGGATAGTAATTTTGTACAATACTCATTCTACATAATATGTATACGTGATTTACTTTCATGTCTAATGTATTATGAAAATATTAATTACAGGTCATATTAATTTTACCTGCCTACTGTTACTGTTATCTCATACATAAAATAAGCGTATTAGGTTGTTTAAGACTTGAGATTTAATTACATCTTTCGTTGGATTATAAAATTTGCATTGCTTGGCAGTGCAGATCTTGCATAGTCTAATTATTAAGATACCGGAAGACTGTCAACGTGAAAAGTGGGTTTAAATTATCTTTTTAGCAGATGTTAGTAACTGTACACCGCAAAATACACGATATTTTTGAACTTAGAGTTTTATTATGCACTATCTTATACCAACAGCTTCGACCGTGTTCGGTAATTGTCCCACGGGATCGAACTACAGGGATAAAAAGAATCCTATGTGTTAAGCCAGGTTATAAACTATCTGTGACCCAAATTTCATCCAAATCCGGTCACAAACATCCATACATCCATACTCACAAACTTTCGCATTTATAATAATACTAGCTGACGTCCCGCGGTTTCACCCGCGTATTTCCCGTTCCCGTGGGAGTACGGGAATAAAATAGATAAAATATAGCCTATAGCACTCACGAATAATGTAGCTTTCTACCAATGAAACAATTTTTAAAATTGGTTCATTACTTCCGGAGATTACCCCCTCCCTACATACAAACTTACAAACATACAAACTTACAAACAAATGTTACCTCTTTATAATATTAGTATAGATATAGATTAGTAGGAATTAATAGGATTAGTAGGATTAAATTAGTTATATAAGTATGTACTGGCTTTTGCTCGCGGCTTTGCGATCGTATGTATATGCTGGAAATTATCCTTGAGGATCATACTACCAGAATAATAAAATCTATGTACTAACCCACCCAGGGTTAGGGTATATCCGTTTGTTAATCAAAATTTGTTCAACCTTCAAGGCGTCAATAGGTTACCAACAGATAGACAGAATCATTATCCAGGGAGGGGGAACAAAAAAAAATTCTGCATTCAGATTTTTTTTTTTACTCTTGCGCGTGTTATTTTATTGATCTGATGTTATTACTCACATTAATGGGGTAGATGACACACCAATCAATTGAAATACTTTTTAAGAGCTGTCAAAACGCGGTGCTCTCATAGATTTTGTATGGCAATAGCCAACTGTGACGTCACTGCATATTTAGCTCAATGACTCAACTATTTCAAAGCAGCTAAAAATCGAATTTGGCAATTAATTGAAAATAAATCGGGTTTTCAGGCCCAAAATAAAGTGGTTTAGGTGTTATAGGTGTCTTGGAATTATTGTTTTATGGTGTACACCCTATTATAATTTTAACAAAAACAAATTAACAATATAGTTCAAAATATTAACTCGTCAAGATATTTACCAAGCATTTCCTAGTTAACAACAAGCCGATCGCAACCGCGAACGAAACTAAGTTCAGAATATTTTATGAAGGCTGAAGCTTACAGACAAAGTATTGCTACTCAACTGTTACCTAAAAGGAAAAACATTTGATGGATTAGATACATGCTCCTTATTCACTTGGAGCATGTTGTTGTGTATCAATTATTAGTTATTGATTGTTTTTTAAACGTGGGTGGTGAGATGAGTCGACTCTAAGGTTTATAAGTTTAGCTTTTGCCTGCGGCTCCGGTCGCGGTCGGGAATTCACTCACGGCTACGTTTAAAATATAGCCTATGACAGGGTTAATGTAGCTTCCCGTTAGTGAAAGAATTTTCGGAATCGGATCATTAGTTCCGAAGATACCCCCTAAGTACATCCCTACATACAAAACTTTTACCTTTTTATAATACTAGCTGACGTCCCGCGGTTTCACCCGTGTAGTTCCCGTTACCGTGGGAGTACGGGAATAAAATATAGCCTATAGCACTCACGAATAAGGTAGCTTTCTACCAGTGAAACAATTTTTAAAATTGGTTCATTACTTCCGGAGATTACCCCCTACATACAAACTTCCAAACATACAAACTTACAAACAAATGTTACCTCTTTATAATATTATTAGTATAGATTAGGTTTATGTTGAGGTCGGGTACATTTTAAATTTAGCCTATGACAGGGATATGTACCTTCCCGTTAGTGAAAGAATTTTCGGAATCGGATCATTAGTTCCGAAGATTACCCTCTACATCCCTACATACAAACTTTTACCTTTATATAATATTAGTATAGAAGTACTCTATACAATACTCGTTCTTAGAATGAAAGGTCTATAACCGAGACCTTCCTGGATTTTTCTTCTTCCAAGTCAAGATGTGTTTTAATAAATCATCTACATCATTCTGCTGCTCTTGTCCCTATCTATTTGGCTTCTGTGCGGCACCAAATTTTTCTTCTTTCATTCCATACTTCTCTTTAAGGAACTCCTCATCTCAGTTAGTAGTATTTATTTTAAACATATTTTTGTAACTGACCGGCTAGTTTTATTTTATTCATCTTGTATCTAATTACCAACGAATTTGTTAGCATTGCCATATTTTACTACACTCAATCGAACGCTAATTTTAAATTGTTGCCTACCTTTTTAATTCAGAACATTTTACCAGCAAAAAATGAACTTGGACAAGCGTGTACTTTTTTGAAAGTAAAATGGCTGGGAAGTCAAGAAAATAATGAATTTATAAATTTCAATTTGCTGGTCCTAATTTATGTGGTTTCACCGACTTCTTGGATTTTTCTTTGAACTTAAAAAAAGTAATTTCGCGTTTCGCATTTGTATACTATATATAGTCGTAAGATTTTATTAAAAAAATTAAATAAAACTTATCCATTCGATGCGTAGAGCAATTGTGCAAGTTGATTTTGACCTATTTGCCGTAACCCGTAACCGGATTGACCTGTAGGCATTGACATATATATTACTGCGTAAGGACTGGGTGGACCGCATGTTACAATGACGCCTCGAACGTGGTCCCAAAATGGTCTTCCCTATAGCGAACTAAACTAGAACGCGTTCGGCTGTCTTCGGGAGCGGTCGTAAATTTTACAAGCAAAAATGCCAAGTTGTGTCGTGAAGGGATGCGTGAACTACGACAAAAAGCACAATAAAATAAATGATAACATTTCTTATCACCGGTAAGTTAAAAAAAAATATTATATCAACTTCTAACATTATTTAAAACAATTTTCTTTCGTATTTGTCTCAACGTTTGGCAAAGACGACGCGAAGCCCCGTAAAAGTTAGACATAACTTTGCAGCGGCGCGCGTTTTAGCCGATGAAATGAAAAGATTTAATAATTCATATCATAAAATTAATTTTATATGTATAAAATATTTTTTATTGTTTATTACAAGCAAATTAAAATGTGTTTTTATGTACTTACTGGTAAAAATCTATAAGTACAGTGAAAATACTAATTTAATTTTCAGATTTCCTACTGATTCGGTGCGAAAAATACCCGCTCTTACAAGGTTACATCTAGGGGCAGACCACGCCGATTGACATCGTAGTTCATAGTAGTTCTAATAGATGGCGTTAGTGTTTCTGTATGGCGACCGCGTTCGGCGAACGTTCCGATGACCGTATCTTTACTATTTAAATCAATGCCTGTAGGTAATAATTTTGCATACGACTGCAATTCCAATATTACACATATCTTCAATATATTTAAATATACAGTACCTAGTATGTTAAAAAGCCCTAACACACTCTGTATGTTAAGGATTTTTAATATCCTCCAATTACAGCATCAACCATCAACCAATCCATTATACGAGCACCTGAGTAAACAATAATTTAGGAACATTAACCGACCTGGAATACTACCGTAAATACTGTAATCTATCGTAGAAATCGATCGGCTTAAACATTAAAGCATTCCTAGTGAGCCAAACAGCTCGAATCGATATGATAATAGAGAAAATATTTCATGGAACCGTTGAACATTCGTAACGCAGTGTTAAAAAGCTTTTGTAAACAGTTATTCTGCTGCTAACACCTCGGCCATTAGCGGCCACAGACAATAAAAATGTTCACTGCATGAAACGTCATCCGGTCATTGACCGCGTCTTGATTATGTGTAAAAAGTTCAAGGTTAACTTTGCGGGATTCGTAGCTGTGTTTTATTTATAAATTAGATTAGGAAAATTTATTATTCGTAGAAAAAAAAAAAACTTAACTAAAAACTTTTTAAGTATTATATTTCCAATTTACATTTCCCGCCAAAAAGTTTTCATTGTCTCTGGCTTTTCAAATATTATTTAGTTAGTGTAAATATCTGATCTTTTCTTGTTTTATAAAAAATATTATTGTAATCGTAGTTTGATAAGTCAATTTGTTTTCTTTTTACGTTTACCTAAACGATGCGTAATGCAGTAGCACGTGCCATATTAAGAAAATAAGAATCTCCGACATATACGAGTGGGTGCTCTTAGCTCGAAGAGGTGGGCTTCGATAAACTCCTTGAAACGGATAAAACGTTTGTTAAGAAAATACACGTGTAACAATGTTTGTGAAGACTATTCCTTGAGTAGGTAAGCATTCGTTTCAAGCCCTTCCACTCAATAAATAGAGTACCTAGATACTAAATAGTGTAGTACCAATATTGTAAAATAGATTTACAGAAACTTTTCGCATATTATTTTATATGCGGTTTCGCTCTTTTTATTTTAAAGTGGCAATAGTGTTAGTGTGTTGTGTCCTATACATATTTTATAGCACTTCAGATGTGGCTTGCGGTTCTCTATTGTATTACCTAACTTTTTTATTCATAATTTAAAGTGAAATAACTTTTTTTGTCCTAATCATCATTTGTCCGAATGATAACTTACCCGAACTTACTATCACATAATATAGCATGCCATAAAATTGAAATCCCTAAATACAATATGCCCTAAACCCGTTTGTCATAAATATTACAATCAATAATATACAAAAGACTTAAAACCGTTTTCAATAATAGTTATAAATCCTAAATTCAAAAAAATATTCAATGTTTTGATCTTAATAATATTTTTAAAACAAACCGGTATGTTCCCATACGTTCCCAAAAGGGAACAGAACATTGTTATTTTAATTGTGTCTGTAATTACGGGTATTACTTAGCTTTTGCTATGCTATGAACATCTCTCAACACAACACATTTTTATACAATATTGCTCTTATGAAATTTGTTAGAATTAAAAAGTAGAACCATCATAATATCGCAGAAAGTTCACAGTTAGAATCTTCTTTTGGCATACATTTCATATCGGTAGTCACTAAAAGGCAGAAAATCAATCAATCAAACAAACATACACCAAACAAACATACACAATGCATGCAGCAAGCATGCAGCAAGCAATCAGCAAGCATGCAGCAAGCATGCAACAAGCTTGCAGCAACCATGCAGAAAGCATGCAGCATGCAAGCACGCATACAGTATGCAAGTAAGCATGCAGCATGCAAGCGAGCCAGCATGCAGCATGCAAGTGAGCAAGCATGCAGCATGCATGGTTTCTGTCACGGCTCCGGCGCTGCGGGGCTCCGGCGGTCCCATGCGAGCTTATCGTCGCAGATGTGTTTAACGCTCACCACCGCAGCTTCGGCTTGCTGGCCGGCTTCGCCGGCCAGCCTCAGCAGCGGCGGCGAGTGTTACAACCACCTGCTCCTCAAGTCGCGGGCCGCCTCGCCCCTCCGCGCCTACGCGATTTTAAATTACACTCTCGGGGTAGGGCAGACAAGACTACGTGGGGTCTGATTTACAGCGATTCGTTTCTGTCACTAAAACCTAATTTTTAGCAAATGTTTTAGGACCAAAAATTTAATTATTTTTATATGAACATTCGGAATAATACACATTATACATATAATAAAAAACTTAGGACATTTGACTTTATGGCATGTAAAATTAGAAGATTCAATTATTATAGTATTCGATATTATGACAGAACAGTTTTAGAAATGAAGATAATTATGTAAAACAAAATTTCGGGATTTTGAACATTATGGTTACTGACGTTTATAGCAAACGTTTTATGGATAATGATTTTCGGACAAAATTTTTTAGGAGAATTAAGGGAGTACCGTGGCTTGCCACTTATACTTAAACGTAACTGGCAAAACCTACGTACACCTCTACCGAACCCTTCGGGGATCGGTGATAAGTTCTGTTACTACATAATGTATTTGAAAGCATCATATTTCTATGCATGATTGAGTATTTGTCAGTCAATTGTCAAGTTGAAGGCTTTCGGGGTGTTTGAACGATCGATTATTCTTGGAAACTCCGGTTGTACGAGTAAGTTGTTGTACGTAGGCAACTACTACTTTCCATGGACTCACTTTGAAGATACTTACAACATTGGTTTATTATGGCAGAAAAATATTTTATTAAGAATTTAGGGTGTTTCAGGACTCTCGTGGCCGAATACTAAGGCAATATATATATCTTACATAAATATTTCACATAATATAATAATTTCGATAGACTTAGCGTAAAGCTATTATTACCTCTAAATCCAGCACTGATCTAATCCAAAACTCCCTAAAACCTAAACTGTGATTTTTCTAACAGGAAAAACCAATTAAACTTTGGTAGGAAAACGCCAAAGTTTGTGGTTCTCGCTTGCCAGATCGTATATTCGTATTTTTAAGATCTTTCCGGACAATAATGTTTATGCAATCGTAAACCTGCAGTCTGAAAGAAATCCTTGGTTTGAATATAAAATTCTCGATAAGTGGGACTGCGTCATGAAGCCAGCAATCATAGGACGGCGACCTCTTGCGGTCGATACTGCTTTGTGTTAGTGTTTTTTTTTCTTTTTACACCACTATCGCATTGTCTATGAGACGAGTAACGGATAACCATCGATTTAATCATCGATTACGCGGACGAAACAAATCGATTGTTGTTCTAGTTTCGTCACACTATTCGGCGGGAAAAACTACCAGCATTCTTTAGCCAGATATTTTTACTCGACGATGTTTCATATCTTTTTCCTACTAGACGATCGTGTTCGTAAGTAATCTTATAGTGTACAAAGTGTAGGATGCTATCTATTGAAGACTCGTTGAGGAGATTACAGAGTAGATATCGTTGAGCATAAATTGACAAGGCCCTCCGCGTAGATAGTTTCTTTGCTATTTCTCACACATTTATAACACTATGAGAAATTTTATTTTCAAGATGGCCTACTTTTATGCCACTTACAGTAAATAAAGTTTACGCTAAATTAGTATTAAAGAGTCTTAAATGGGTAATAGCACGTCAAATAAATGAACTTAATATGAGAAAAGGTCTTTTATGCTAAAACTAATGAGACGGTTTTTTTTAGTTTAATGATGTGACTCTGTGGGATATCTCAAACGGTGGACATTATTGCGTCGCGCGTCGTAGAATTAAACAATATGACATTTTAACGGCCGCCTGACAGCCTATGTGATAAAAATGTAACTCTCCGGGTGTTGCATTTCTAACCAACTTCCAAAAGGAGGAGGTTCTCAATTCGATTGGTATTTTTTTTTTTAATGTATGGACACAAAGGGACACCGATTACGCTGACATTTATGATCCGATTTACGTGATTCTTCTTTAGTTTGATGCGGAATAGTTGCCATTTGGTCCCATAAACATTTAACATAGTTGGCCTGGTAGTTTTCATTCTATGAACATTTTTACTTCAGTCGTGTGGTATAATTTCATGTATGTTCACCGATTTCTCCTCCATTCGTGGAGCGATTCTCAAAATTCTTGATTTATTTGAAAGAGTTAAAATGGTTGCATTTAAATTTGGTGAAGATCTGATGCTGATCTTCGGAGATATACAATGGAACTCTTCAAAACTAGATGGTAAATCGGTCGTAATTGCTGCAATCGCTTGGATGTTTATTGTTTATACAACATCATGACGTAACATCACGCCTGTATGCTCTGAGGGGTACGCAGATGTGTACAATACACCCGATTTTCGATAGTTTAGGTATGTTAAGTTCCATTTATTGTGGACTAGCTGACCCACGCAACTTCGTCTGCGTCACATAAAAGAGAAACAGCTCACAAAAGGAATACATTTTTCCCCGTTTTTGCAATATTTTTCATTTATGCTCCGCTCTTTTTGGTCGCAGCGTGATGTTATATAGCCTATAGCCTTCCTCGATAAATGGACTACCCAACACTGAAAGAATCATTCAAATCGGACCAGTAATTCCAGAGATTAGCGCGTTCAAACAAACAAACAAACAAACTCTTCAGCTTTATAATATTAGTATAGATAAGCCTATTACCATGACATGTATTGTTAACAATGTAAAATAAATGCATAGCAAATATTTGTATAGGATATTACAACTAAAAATGGAAAAATAAGAAAACTTTTTTGCAAAAAAATAAAACCGAAAAAAGTTTTTTATTTAAACTAAAACTCAGAAACGCGCCTCTGAAAATCTCATCCCCATTTACAATAAAAATATGATTAACCAAAGTTGTATGTGTATGTTTTTCCAACTTCTCGGAAAGCTAACTACTGTCTAGGTGTCTTTACTTTCATGAAAGCAATTTTAATAAGATCGATTAATGTCATACCTTTAAGAAGCCTTGTGAGCTATGTATAGGCATTCTGCCAGAGGCGGGAATCTTGTACAGAAAGCCGGTGATCCGTGAAACGAGCCAAACGGGTCCTCTATTTGATCTACATAAGTAAATAACTGGAATACACTACACTACTATGTTATGTAGAAAGTGCAAACATTGTAACGTAGAGACATGTTCTGGTAGGTTTTTAAATAGTTTATAATGCAGTAGTAGAAACGTCTGACAACCAGTCTTACCAAGGGGTATCGTATTACCCGGTACTAACTGGGTTGTGGAGGTCAGATAGGCAGTCGCTCCATGTAAAATACTGGTATTCCGCAGAATCCGGTAAAACTGGAAGCCGACCCCAATATAGTTGGGAACAGGCGAGGCAGATGTTGATGATAATGCAGTAGTAGAAATATGGGAAATTTGAATAGACTTAAAGGAATAACAGCTAAATTAAAATATTGTAGAAGTCTGTTGAAAAATAATGTTTAGTTAGGTGCAGTCGACTTTTCAACTACCGAAGCAATTGCTGAAAAGACATGAATACTAAGCCAACTTTTATATTATTTTAAAGCGGAGCAGGATAAATTAATTATGCGATAATACGCTATCATTAAAGCTGAGTACTGGATTTAAATTACTAGAACGGAGTAAGCAATAAATTTAATATTTGCCGACATTAGCTAGTCTTTAAAAGTACAGTCACAAGCACTAGGTAGAGTTGGTACCTAATCTATACTAATATTATAAAGAGGTAACATTTGTTTGTAAGTTTGTATGTTTGTAAGTTTGTATGTAGGGGGTTATCTCCGGAAGTAATGAACCAATTTTAAAAATTGTTTCACTGGTAGAAAGCTACATTATTTGTGAGTGGTATAGGCTATATTTTATTCCCGTACTCCCACAGGAACGGGAACTACGCGGATGAAACCGCGGGACGTCAGCTAGTAACTAAATATACTGCATCCTATAATGTTTGAAGACCTTACACAATGGCTTAAAGCTAAGGTACAATAATTGACCCTGTAGGCACAGAGTTCGAAATAAAATTAATACTAAATCAATTTCAAAACTTAATCAATTAACCTTTTTTTAATGTCAAGATCAATTATTTGGTTAGATCATCTATAAATGTGGATGGGTATAAGAGTAGAGGAAGACCAAAGACACGATGGATCAACTGTATAAAGAATGATATGGCAAGAAAGAGGTGTCTGATGGGATGACGAGTAATTGAGAGGTATGGAACAAGAAGTCATGCTCCTCGCGACCCCAAAAAAATTGGGATAAGGGTAAGAGAATGATATTTGGTAAGATCATGATGATGATAAGACCTATTTCATAATAGTAGGACCTCCAAAATACTATGTTCTGCTACTAATATATACTTCTACACTAATATTATAAAGAGGAAAGATTTGTATTCTTGTGTGTATGTATGTTTTTAATGAATAAACTTATTATGTTTTTCCTCACAGAAGTGAATAATTGTATTCTTTTTGAGCGAAATAAATTTCTTAAACCGTTAAACTTATAAACTACAGCGCCGATTTCAAAAATTCTTTCATCATTAGAAAGCTACTTTCACCCTGAGTAACATGGGCTATATTTTATCCCCGTACTCCTACGGGAACGGGAACTACGCGGGTGAAACCGCGTGACGTCCGCTAGTTGCTTATAATTACCATCAGCACTGTAGGATAAAATCACTAGTAAAAGTTGCAACGTGTACCTATACATATTAATTCTCGTCACTGTACATACCTGCCGTGCATAAGCTAAAGTGATTTTAAAACCAGAGCAAGTACATAAAGCTATAAAAATATCAGCGCGCAATAAAAACGGCGCAGAACTTATATGAAGCCATCAAAATATCGTATTTTTTACAGTTAGGTACTTGAAATAAACGGTCTTGTTTCCAATTAAAATCCAGCCATAATTATGAAATTCTCTTTAATGATTTCATAAGGAACGCAAATGTTTTGAGCGAAACTGGTTCGTTTTATTAAAGTTGTTTTTGAGGAGGCTAATAAGGAATAACAGCCGCTGGGGTCGATCTTCAGGTTAAGCCGTGCTTGCCTAGGTTGGTCCGTGGATGGATTCGAATTTAATCCGGGCCTCGGAAAGCACGTTAAACCGTTGACCAATCTTTGACAGTTGTTACAGGTTGTCAGTGGCCCGAAATTCCTACAGCAAGGGGTATCGTATCGCGGGCCTGAGGACGGTGGGCTATGGGCTAGCTCGCCGTCCATCCGTGTCATGACGACAGTCCGTGTCGACGGCGCGTTCGTGTTCCACGCGCGCCTCAAAGAGAGTTAGCAAAAAGGAAGGGGTCCGCAAGGACCGATGCCTGCCGGGGTTGCGGGACTGTTCGAAAGAGATACCGTGGCCCCGGAACACAAAGGGCGATGAAGGAACATGGATGGGTTTTAGTCAGTAAAAGTCTGACACTCCCTCCTGCTCCGCTCAGAGCGGGAGGAGTCATTTGATGGGTTGCGAACGTCGGATAGACAGTCGCTCCATGTTAAATACTGATATTCAGCTGCATCCGGCTGCATTATGTAGCTGTGAAAAGCCAGATGAGATTAAAGTTGTTTGCTGCATCTCTTGAATCATTTCTTCGACAATGAAACTCTTTGAATACTAAATGCTGGTTTATTATGTCGATTCAACCAGTTATAGATAAGCTAATTTGTACTTAGAATCGAGGTAGATTAGATACATGTTTTCTAAACGTAAAAAACTCAAAGGTATGAAGCTATAATACCTAACAAGATATTAAAGTCTTTCCAACAGGAAATAAAGCAATAACTTTCAATAGAGTATTTTAACTGTTTTCATTCATCCAATTGGTTAGAGCTTTTCATTACAATGATTAAACATAACGCAGTCAGAAATATCAAACGATTTTCAAAGTTCAAAACATCAGGGGTCTAAAATGGCCGCTATAGCAGAAACGCAATATGAATCACGTTAAAAATTTAAAATTCTTAAAATGGACTTTATGGTTATGAGCATAGCATAGTTAGCATAGTTGGTTATGGTTAGTCCATTTTAAGATTAATTTTTTTTAATGTGATTCATACTAAGGTTCTGCGTGGATTCTGCTAAAGCGGCCATTTTAGGCCCGCAGAACTTCCAAAGAAACAAAAAATCTGCTCAAATCTCATAATTCAATTATCCAATCCCGCCCCGTATTATAACCAAGGAAATGAGAAAGTAAATCAAGTCGAGATCTCGAAACTTTGTCTCCGAGATCGCACGACTTCAACCGAACGAACGTCCCTATTCATCAAACGTACACGCGCAGGTTGAATCTCCCGATTCGTACGTCCGTACGTAATCGCACGATCCCCTGCGTTAGAGAACTTAGTGCGTGCGCGGCCTAACAAATCACGTTGTATTTTTAAAAGTGAAAAAGAGTTAGAGCCGGGATAACAGTTCCGATGTGTGTGTACGAAAATGTATGTGTGCCGAATTCACGTTTTATCTTTTTTTTTTGTTTTAAAAAGTTGCGTTGGATTTGTGGCAGGTAGACTTTTGATGCATAGTAATAAAAACAGTTTACGATAACGCTGTATTTGAAATTAACGTTTCTGTATAAAACACGTGTTATAGAAACAGAACTAAACTTGAATAAAAGTTTTTATTATTTAATCTTGCAAAGCGGACGATTAAAAAACAGAGGAAACCTCAATTGCAGCTTGTGAACGACCTATAAAATAACAATTATCATCAATTACATAAATGCTCCTATTTGAAATTGTTACCGAGGCCATAAAAATCTTTAATTAAAGTAAATTCGCTGACTTTACTGCTTGTAACTAGATTTATTTTAAACAATTTAAGATTTGTGTTGAAAGGTTTAAATAAATTAAATGGTTATTTATTACACACTTCATAATATTAATGTTTAATGTCATGTATATTATTAAATTTCTTTAACCAGCTATACCATAATTACGTTGCCCAGCCATTCCCGGTAAACATGAAACTATTATACTGGTAACATTTATACGTAAATGCTAGATCTAAATGCAATACAAAGGGAAGGGGTTAGACCAAATGTTACCTTTCCCACAAGCTGCGTCAGCGTACTTATAGGTAGGTAATAATGGCTGCATTCGCGTCAGCATACATTTAATCTAATTAATTAATTTCTCCAATCGAAACGTTCACAAACTTCACTATTATTGTCTACATTGTTTTAAAAACTTCTGACACTGATAAATGCTGGTATTTCAAAAATCTGTTTCGAAACACTCAAACATAACCGAGGGAACATGATATTGAACGCACGTAACACACAAAAATATTCCCCGAAAAAGTGTTACCAACGTAAATAATTTAGAAATAAAAATAAAACGCGTCTATAAAAGTTTAATATCGAAATGAAACAGTTTATCCCGATTCAGAATAACGCGCGGCCCTACGTTGCATGCAGATTAGGTTTCCCTACTCCCCGTTTTTATTTGCCTACGTTCAAACCCACTGTCTTTCGAACACGTGGAAAGGCCGTATTACGATATTAAATTTTCTAAGTATTGTTACTGAGATCAGGAAATAAAATGGCGACGTGGGTAGAAAAAATGTGTTAAGAATTTTGTTTTAGGTTTGGTTATTAAGAGACGAATATTTTTAAAATAAACGTGTATTTTAAGTACTTGTGACTCCTAATTGGCTAATGGCTGAAGATAATATTAATATCTACTTATTTGGTAACAACAGAGTTCGAGTTCTATTTATCTCACCCAGACAATATCAATTTCAACTAACTTGATAAGTAATATACACTTAGCACTGGCTTTCACGTGAAAATGTACTATTTTCCAAATTATATTTACCCACGAATGAATAAATGTCAAAGAATAGAAATATGAGGAACTGCGAAAAACTGAAATATGAGGATGGAAAATAATACTTTTAATACTATAAGTAGGTACGTAGACCCGCGCAATGTTGTGTGCCTTGATGAGACTAAAAGAAAACAGCCTTTTTTTTTTTTTTTTTTCGGATGGGAAATCATCAAATAACCCGTCCCGCTCTGGGCGGAGCAGGAGGGGAGTGTCAGACTTTTACTGACTAAAACCCATCCATGTTCCTTCATCGCCCTTTGTGTTCCGGGGCCGCGGTAAAGAAAACAGCCTTGACTAGCCTTTAGCTTAGTTAAAAGCTAACCATTTGATTAAAACTCATAATGTTCCAAGAATAACAGTATTAATGTGTAATTTCAGCGAATATGTTAATATCATTCCACTATTTATGGAAAGACACTGCCTCCTAAGATACAGGATCTTCCTAGTTTAGGAGTCAGGGCTCAAATTTTGTATTGACTGTACTGTTATTCATCTCTCGCACACAACTTCTGTTTATGTTTTTGTGTTTGTGTTTATGTTTTGATGCCAAATAAACACCATTTTCTTTCTTTCTTTCTTATAATTTTTTCTGTACCCTAGCGAGTGTTGTGTACTTTAATGTGTCAAATTTGTATTATCCTAATAAATACATTATTATTATTATTATTCCAAGAATATGCTCAAAATAATTTACTGCGTGGCATTTAATTGCTTTGCTATAATCACGTTATTAAAGTCCTAAAGTGTCCACTACAAGACCTACGGTCAAACTTCTACCCTTTATTCACTATATCGATTTTAATACCAGCTAACTATTAACTGCAGTTAAGGCTCAATTACTTCGGTAGTTTGCGTGTACCGGGAATTTCCATCCAACTTGAAATAGGGAAAGTTGGAAAACAAAGAAAATTAGAACGAAAATAGATATTGCAAGAATGAAGCTAAATTATCTAACTACTACTTACCTACTTGGAAAAGATATTGCTAATAATAAAAAACTTTTTAGCAAAAAATAAAACCGACTCCAAAAAACACAAAAAAGTGAAAAATAACTTTAGCTTCAGAAGTCGGTGACTCCTGTTTGATTGATTTCGTTTTTTTGTCACCGACTTCTGAAGCTAAAGTTATTTTTCACTTTTTTGTGTTTTTTGGAGTCGGTTTTATTTTTTGCTAAAAAGTTTTTTATTTTTCCATTTTTAGTTGTTCCCAAATATTTGCCATGAATTTATTTGGCATTTTTAACAATACATGTCATGATAATAGGCGTATCCCCAATATATGGAAATTAACATACCTTTTTTTTTTGGATGGGAAATCATCAAATTATCGCTCTGGGCGGAGCGGACAGGGAGTGTCAGACTTTTACTGACTAAAACCCATCCATGTTCTTTCTTAGCCCTTTGTGTTCCAGGGCCGCAGTATCTCTTTAGAACAGTCCCTTTTGCTGACATCTCTTTGAGGCGTGCACGGAACACGAACGAACTGTCGAAATCTGAGTGGATTGTACACATCTGTGTACCCCCTCAGACCATACAGGCGTGATGTTAAGTTATTTGAGGCGCTCGGTGAACACAATCGCGCCAACTTAGCATACCTAACTGTCGAAATCTCGGTGTATTGTATTCATCTGCATACCCCCTCAGAGCATACAGGCGTGATGTTACGTCATGATGTTGTATAAACAATAAACATCCAAGCGATTGCAACATTCACGGCACGTTTGCCGTCTATTTTTGAAGAGTTCCATTGCATATCTCCGAAGATCAGCATCAGATGTTCACAAAATTTAAATGGGACCACACGGGAAGCACCAGCTTTCAAATAAAAAAAGAATTGTCAAAATCGGTTCACCCAGTCGAAAGTAATGAGGTAACAAACACAAAAAAAAAAAAAAAAAAACAAAAAAAAAAAAAAATACAGTCGAATTGAGAACCTTCTTTTTTTGGAAGTCGGTTGAAAATAGTAATAAAAGTTCTTTTCTTATTAGGGTTCCGTACCCAAAGGGTAAAAACGGAACCCTATTACTAAGACTTCGCTGTCTGTCCGTCTGTCTGTCCGTCTGTCCGTCTGTCCGTCTGTCTGTCACCAGGCTGTATCTCATGAACCGTGACAGCTAGACAGTTGAAATTTTCACAGATGATGTATTTCTGTTGCCGCTATAACAACAAATACTAAAAACAGAAATTAAAATTTAAGGGGGGCTCCCATACAACAAACGTTATTTTTTTACGTTTTGTCTAATTTTGTATAGATAAGGTACGGAACCCTTCGTGTGCGAGTTCGACTCGCACTTGGCCGGTTTTTCATTATATAATTGGTTGTTGTCATTATTTGTTTGTTCTAATCGATTATTTGAACTAGTAATATCTATGTCCAAAAGTTGTCGTACACAGAAAATAATCACCTCATATTATTGTCACTGAAAAACACTCAACGTCGACTGTACCATTCATTCATTCTCTCTTAACAGTAATATTTACATTATTTACATACTAACTCTATAATAGAAATAAAAATATTTACAAGTATCAAAAAGAATTACAGGGCGTCGAAAAATTCGTCCACATCGCTGTCAACAGGAAACGTGCCCAGAAGGCTGGCAGCATTGCCACGTTGGATGGCAATGCTGATTCTTTGGCCAAAAAATAGGCCCGCCCTCTGGTCACGTGAACAGTCGACCAACCGCTTGGCGATTTCTCGAAAAACTAGGTGGGCACTCGGACCCCATGGCCCTAGTGTTTCAACCCCAAACGGCTCAAACACATAATTACCAATTAAATTATTGTATTTGCGCCGTTTGAGGTTTTCAGCACCTGCAGCAGCCGCCCCAGCGCAGCACACTGTGCTAGGAAGATGGGATGGCGCAAGGGTGTCGACGCAAGTTGCGTCCCACACCAAAGGCCTACCCAACTTCCATGGCATTATAGTCATACCATCTGGTCTCTTGCCATCGACGCGTGCCAAGCCAGTGGGTTCTAATACAGCTGGCACCCCGGCGGTGGCAAGAGCACGACGGATGAGATCATTAATGCTAGCGTGCCGCGCTATCCGACCTGCACTCTTACTGCAAGAAAGGCCATGGTGTCCGAGGCAGTCGACTGCTTCACCACATTGACAGCGATGTGGAGCCCCACAAGGAGCGCCCAAACGCAAACATGTAGCGAGCCGGAAGGTTGTGTCACCTAACATAGTGCCTATATTAGGTGACGGTAGTGCCTGAAGCCAGAGACCCGACTCCCATTCACCCACAGCCAGCAGGCGGGCACGCTCAGCAGTATTGGTAGACGTATTAATAAGTTTATTCCGTACCAATCTGCAGAGCGGCTCATCCCACTGTCTCTGGGAAAACGGGTTCTCGGGCCGATCCGTGTCCGGGCAAGCCACTTTCCAGGCGTCCTCTGCGTCGGTCAAGCACGGCACTTCCGAGCTAACCAGGGAGAGAGATAAAATTTTCCTGGTTAGCTTTTCAGTGCTGTGGACAGAAGACAGAAACGCCGGTAAGCTAACACTAGAAATTTTGCGGACGCCAAGGCCACCAAAACGAATTGGCAGGGTGGCTTGCAGCCACGCTCGGTCGTCCAGGGCCACATTAAGAATGGATGTTAATGTGTTGCGAATAATTTGGTCAATTTTGTCCAAAAGTTGTGGTTTCTTCCAAAGAGGAGAACAACGGAGAAAATACATAAAATTTGGACCAAAACAGCAATATCTTATAATGGTGAATGCCGAATGCAAATTAATTTTGGAAAGTCTATCCGAAATATCATTGAAATGTTTAATTTTGTCGTCGATGAAAGATGAAAAACTTTCTTCAAAAATAGGGGAACCTAGGAGATGCAGGGAACTTTTTTCTAAAATTTTGATTTTTGGGGCTATTGCATTAAATTTATCTATAGTCGATTGTCTGTCGGTAATGTCAGAAAGGTAAATTTCGCACTTTGAGGTATTAAGGTCCAAGCCAATAGATTTAAATTGATTTTTGAGGAGTTGTAGGTCAGCCAAAACCGTGTCAACATCACCTCCTAGCGTTCCATCATCTAAATACCACACATTAAATTTTGAATTTAGTTGTTGAATTATGGGATGAATAGCCAAACTGAAAATGACAGGCCCGAGAGGGTCACCTTGTTGGCAACCAACTGCAGATTCCAAAACATTGTCCTTGTAAAGTAATTTAGAAGGGTGCCTATAACATTGCCACAAAAAACCATAAATTTCGGGTAGTACTTTTTTGACTTCAGCCAACAAAGTGTCCCTATTCACGGAGTTGAAGGCATTTTTGACGTCAACCTTGAGGATGACCTCACCTTTTTTTGAGTCTAGAAAAGACGATAAGGCATGTACGGCTGCCTCACAGCCCCCTCTGGAACCAAAACCAAGTTGAAGGGGCTGGAACTTAGTTGCAAGCGTCTCACTGTACAACTTGCAACATATTTTGGCAGCCATACGCCTGTAGGTACAACCGACGGCAATTGGACGAATGCCGCCGTCCCTCTTGCGCAGGGCACACAGGTTAGCCCCGTACAAGACGTCGACGACGGCATCGTTCACGCCGCCGGAGAGCATTAAGTTGATCAGAACCGCAAGCTCCTTCAAGAGTGACTCACCAGCTTCCCCGGCGCCTGAACTCAACAAATCTTTCAAGTGCTGTGGAGTCAGGCCGTCGAGGCCGCCGGCAGAGCCACTCCGGAAGGAGCTCACGGCTGTGATCAACTGCGGGGCTGTAATTTTAAAAAAAGGTGGATCCTGAATGAGGGGGTCGGGGTGGACGGGCGGGTCTGGGAAGGTGAGACCATCCGCAGGCGATGGATGTTTACTCTCCAGGGCTGAAAGAGTATCTGGAGAGTAAGGCGCCACCACATCACTGCTGAACAGAATTCTGGTTGCCCCCCTAATATCACCGTCGCTTAGCTTGGATTCCACATGAACACAAATGTCTTTCTGTTTATTAAAAAAAGGTAATTTGGGATCTAAAATATGGGCCGAATTGTTGCAATTATCTTTAATTTGGTTTGTTAAAGTTTTTTGAGTAGCCAAATTTTTTTGGACATGCAGAATCCTGTACGGGAAGGTGAGTAACTGCTCCCAGGCACGCTGCGAGTTCTCCTGGGTCGCGAGACGGACACATCGCGCTAAACTCAGCGCAACAGAGTGTCTCGCGCCCCGGGGAACTCTTTTTAAAACTGGAGTGGAATTTTTGAATTTGGATAATGTTTGCCACAAAGGTTGTTCGAGAGGTGTTGATGTCGGGGATGTGGCTTGGGGGCCCAAAGGTACACTATGAGGTTTGTGAACCTTCCCATAGTGTATTTTAAGCCCCCGTTCGCCTTTAAAAAAACGAGCCTGGGAGCAGTGAGGGCATCTTACCAGATGTACATCCAGTGATGTGGCAGGTTGACTGGCACTACCTATTCCGGCGTCGCTACAACTGGCGCCGAACATAAAATAAAAAAACTTACCAATAAACAATAAATAAATATAAACTTTTAAAAACACTTAAAAAGAAAACACATACATTTAAAATTCACAACAAAAAAAATGTCACTCAGCACTGACGGACGCCACTGACAGAAGCTGCGCGGCAGTTGCGCTGACGGCCTGGGGCGCCGCCGCGCCGACCGCGCTGGCATTTAGGGCAGCCCCGGCAACTGTTGCCGGGAGACGGGCGTCGCGTTGTGTCTTCTGTAAATTAAACTGCTCCTTCGTAATATGAGGAAGCGTTAGCTTCTCATATAAGTCTGGTGTCTCCAAAACAATGTGTTACTCTTGCCGACTAGGACGGGGAAAACTCTCGTAATTTCCGTAAATATCGTTCTGGAAGAACGTCTTCAGTTCCGTGTCTACGGAAAAGTAACCGCGGTTGACCAAATCGTCTTCCGTGAAAGCATTTTTCTCTAAAACAATCAAAGCCACGCCACGTTTTTTTTTTCTTCACTTATTAGCAACCCAAGAAAAGTATTAAAAATTAAGTTCAACTATTGCTTGTCGTTAAAAAATAATATTAAACTCCGCAGTTTTCTATGACAGTTCAAACATCCGTGACTGTCGCGGCCATTTTTTTTTTTTTTTTTTTCTCTCTTTAATTCATTCATTTGCCAAAATTACTACGCCTTTGTGCGTCGACCAATTATTTTCATGACCACCAATTAATGGAAAAGTAAATTAAGAAACCCTCATCTTGCATAAAGAATAGTAAAGATTTCTAAAGAATACCGACCAATTTTCTTTTAACACGGTTTTTGTTTAACTTGGCTTGTATCTTCAGTGCTTTAAGAACGATATTCAAATTCATAATTATCGGCCATTGTTCTTTCATTATTAACGCTTTTCTTTATTTCTATCCAATTGGCTTTGTACTTTAGTTAGACGATCTCAATGTAAAATAATAATTTTGAAACTGTGGGCTATCACGAGTAACTTAGATAAATCTTTGCGATTGATTTATTCATAAACTTTAGAACTCGGTAAATTCTTGTGTCGTCTAACTCCGAAAATGTATATTAATTGAGATTGAGCTCTAAGGTTAAACTAAATAAGTTGAGTATCTATTTCAGTAGTTTGTAAGTTCTACCACATATACATAACCTAAGCCTTTAACTTTAACGTCCCAGCAGTGGGGAACTGGGGACGTCTTTGAGAGTTAATGGACTTATAATCCACCACGTGATACAACATGTGCACAAGTTGCGACAGAGCTTTAGAAAACGGACAAATAACTCACTTACAATCTCGGAAAACCTTTAATTTCAATAAAAATCTACTTTTATGGCCTATATCTCCTAAAAAGTACCTCGATAGGGCTTGACCGATAACACGACTGTAAAGTTTAACTATCACGTGTTTTCGACACTTGTATTATAACCATTACCATTGAAACGACCCATTTATATCGAGAATATCGAAATAAAACCAGTAGCCGACAATTAAAGCTGAATAAAATACCTTCTATGTGAGCTAGTGGGGCTGGTCACACTGTTTATAGTACCAATTTAATGTAATAGAGGTGAAATAGTTCAGTTTCGAAACATGGCCGGAGCCTTAAGGCGCTGTCAACACCAAAATCGCGCACACTGTCTATTTGTATGGGAGAAAACGAGACGTCACTATCACTGGGCGGCCAGGTTTTAGAAGAAAATAATCAATAAATATTGATATAAAAAAAAGTATGGATTATTTGTGAAATATGATTCGTTAGCGGCTTAGGTATGAATATGTTGACTTCATGTTTTTAATTGCAGACCCATACGTCAAAAAAATAAAGACATAGGACCGTTAATGATGATTTTAAGACCAATCTTTGCAATTATTTTCTATCGAGCCGATTTTGTCGAAATATGTATCGAGTCCGTCCAAGGTCTTTGAAATATGATCAATATTAACATATTTTTTTGCGGTGCTGGAACAAATAGTTTTTCTTAAAAAACTGCTTAAATAACATCAATTTCAACAAATTAGGTGTTGTCAGCCCCTTAACTTCCAAAGGGAGAGTTGAATCATTTATTACCCACCTCGTGGGATTCTTGAGTAAAAAAGTTTTATTACCTATACTATAACGTTAATTTTATTAAACAATATCGGGTATGCACTTTGAAGTGAATGAATTCATTTTTACTGGTAATTAAGTGGAGCGAGGTTATAGATTAGAAAATCTAATTTGAAAGTCATTCATTTAGTTAGTGAACACTTTGGTTTAATTAACAGATATATATATATATATATACTTTTTATTACAGATATATACTTTTCTTTTTTGTTTCGCTTCTAAGGAACCATACACGACTCCACGCGTTTCACACGGGTGCATTGGCGTCATGTCAAGACTCAGAGATGTCTGTGCTATATCTGAGTTAAATGTTTATTTATTATAAATAATAATATTGTGAAGAGGTAACATTTGTTTGTAAGTTTGTATGTAAGGGGTAATCTCCGGAAGTAATGAACCGATTTCAAAAATTCTTTCACCACTCGAAAGCTACATTCACCTTGAGTGACATAGGCTATTATATATATATTTTATCCCCGTACTCCCACGGGAACGGGAACTACGCGGGTGAAACCGCGTGACATCCGCTAGTTTATTATATTTATAGAAATACCTTCCAGGATAAATGCTCCAAATGACGTTAAAAATTTAAAAACCGCATCTAAACTCGTTGTATAGAAGTATAGAAGAACAACACGATCACGCAGACAGACGGTCACGAAAAGTGACTCTTCAATTTATAATACATTGTAGAGAAAAGCTTTTGCCTCCGGCTTCGCTCCCGTATGGTCGGAAAATATTCCACGTCAACATTTTAAATATAGCCTATGACACTCGGGGATAATATAGCTTTTAGTAAAATAAATTCAAAGCATTTATTTCAATTAGAACATTACGGCACTTTTGAATGTCAAAAATACAAAAAAAAACAAAGCTACAGTCCCAGTCACAAGACATAATAACTTGAGAAAATACTGTAGTTGCCCATTCCCTAGCGTAGATCTCTATGGAGAAGAACGGGCAAGAAACTCCATGGACACTCTTTTAAATCAAAATATTGTTACAAAATCTTGGTTACATCATTCATGTTGAATAATTTTTGGAAGTTCCGAATATTATCCCCTACATAAACTTGTACGTGTTTTTAATATTAGTACATTTAATTGTATGATTGTTGTAAATCCATAAAATCTTAGTTACTATTTTGTAGAACAATAAGAAACCAACTCAACTAAACTTTAGCCTTATTATCAACAAGAATAAAGCCATTTACGCAGCTTCGCAAGCAGCATCATCCAATCCCCATTAGACCATACAAAAGCCAAAGGGTGCCAAATCGAATGACCAGCAAAAGGGACGCGATGGGAATCCAATCGGCTATTCGTGGCACGTTTAATTGATAGCACCATTAGCACTATAGTGTCTATAACACTGTCTAAATGTCGGCCAGAAAGAAATAAAATGTAATTTGTTCTTTCAATAGACGATAGCACTTAAGTAGTATTGGGAGTTGAAACATCCAATTTATGTCGGGAAAGGCTTAATAGTGTTAGGTGTTGTCTGAGAAGGAACGGCTCTCAAGGGTGCCGGTGCTGTGCTTGTCTAGTATGCCATGACCTTTAAGGTCATGGCACACTAGACAAGCACAGCACCGGCACCGCTCCGACCCAGCATTTAACTTGCCATTCAAATTAGAGCATTAAATCGTATATCATAAAATATATTTTACAATGTCTGTAGGAAAAAGCTTACGGCGGGCGGTCACCCCGCTTACCGCTACCATACGACTCGACTCGCGGGCGCCTCGGAGCCGGCGCGTGGCCCGCGCGCGGACCTCGGGTGGTCGGCGCGCCGACGTCGCGCGGGCCGCCTACTTACGGCGCGCCGACTCCTAGTTGCCCGCGGTTGCCCGCGAAACAATGTCGTAAACAAATGCAGCAAGCTCATAGACCGGGAGATAGCGTTGCAAACAAAAAAGTCATGAAACTTTTTCATAAATAGTTTACATCATACTGAGCTTAAAAAAAATCGTCAGCTGAATGGTGGAGGGATGATTATGCGTCAGCCGCTCGTATAAACTTGTAAAAGAATCACGTAAAATAAAGTTACAGTACACCTGATGAAAAAAAAAGTGATTGTTTAAATTATCAAAAGTACGAAAACAACAATCGGCTGCGTGAGTAGCGGTGGAGCCCGTCACGCGTCAGCTGACGCAGTAACAGTTAAAAATATTGGAGAATTGCTACTACGCTGACTCCATTTAAACTGTAACGGAAAGGGTGTTAGTGGGGTAGGTGAATTAATCCACGAATTCACTTAACATAAAAATATAATTACTAGACATAATAGGGGGTAGGTAGGTCTATGGTCCCAATTCTTTTTTTTTTTTTTTTTTTCACCATCTCCGTAACTGCCCAATCCTCCACCCACCGCAGGTGTGTCAGCTTACGCTGGGTTCACTTATCAGTCATTCGAAATCGATGAACAAGAGGGCAAACGATCAGCGTAAAATACTACCTAAAATGCTAGCTCCCGTACTATGCCGACTAGTACGTGGACTGCGAGCTTGCGCCTCGCGGACGGCGCGCGGCCCGCGGGTGGACGCCGCGCGGACCGCGGGTGGACGCCGCGCGGACCGCGGGTGGACGCCGCGCGGACCGCGGGTGGGCAGCGCGCCGTAGCCTAAATTCGAGGCAACACCGGGCAACAGCTGTGCTGGTGCAGTGCTGGTGCGGTGCTTGTCTAATGTGCTACGACCTTAAGTATGGTCTTTATAGCAAACTGCATTCAAAATGGCGGCAATTTTAGAGAAAAGCCTGAAAAAAGAATTGGTATACTATTTACTAGGGTCCTTTTAGTTTTATATAATTTATAATCGCTGCAACCTGGTTGAAAAAATGTTAATATAATTTGTATGTTTTGACAACTGGCAACTAGAAATCTACACTAATCTATACTAATATTATAAAGAGGTAACATTTGTTTGTAAGTTTGTATGTAGGGGAAAATCTCCGGAAGTAATGAACCGATTTCAAAAATTATTTCACCATTAGAAAGCTACATTTACCTTGTGTAACATAGGCTATATTTTATCCCAGTACTACCACGGGAACGGGAACTACGGGGGTGAAACCGCGGGACGTCCGCTAGTATAATATAATATGATATTAATATGTTCTATTTTTGATCCTTCGTAGAAATTACTTTCAAAAACGTTAGAGGAAGACCCTAGTCTAGAGCTCCATATAAAAGTTCGACCCAAAAAGAATATTATCTTGTCAATAACTTAATCTGTGTTATTAAGCTAAAATAATTTAAATATAAAAGGCAAAGTAAACAAACAATACACCGCTTTTCACTTTATTGTCTACTAAACACAATTTCCAACAAAAGTTTCAAAATAATTTCACCGAGTTTTAGTTGTTCAGTACTCTGTGGTTTACAAAACGATTAAACAGTTTGCTTAAACGGTTACCTTCTGTTTCATTGAATTTGTAACTGAAATGAGAGTAACAATTTATTTCCTGTGATATATCTGAAACCAGTTGTTAAACAGTGTTGCCATTTTTTAAATTTAAAAACAGGCTTTCGGGTGAACTCTGAAATAAAAGTCGTAAATCAATGACATATCTACAGTATTTCAAACTAGTGGAATTAAATACTGCGCTATTTTTACTGATCCTGTTCCTTTGCCTGCACGATGGTATTCATTATTTTTATGCGTCGTGCGTGTTTATTTTTGAAGTGAAAACTTCTTTAGGCGCGTTGAGCACTTTTTGGGTGAAGGAAAAACATTGAACTCATCGTCACGTAATGTACCGTACGGTCACGCTTCGTAGCCGTTCGTAGCAATCGTAGCATCCGCTAAGGCGTAGCACCACATAGGCATGCACGGTGCATAACCAGTGCTACGACTGGGGCGGGGCTTGTGTACTTTTTGTTTTTACTTCTATCGGCAGTCCCCAAAGACTGCCCCGATTTTTTTTATTATTGTCACCAATGATATTATATAGTAAAAAGAGGTAGATATCGCACTAGCACGCACAAATTGTTGAGGACAAAGTGATACAATTGTTGCACTTTGATAGCTAGCTATCTCTTTCTATCTTATACGTTCCGTATTATCTATCGCTGTCGTAGTTTTAAATTACTCGCAACGATATCTGAACGCCATTCAGTATGGACATGGCGTATCTTCTTTATAATATCATTGATTGTCACAATACTTTGTTTCCTGCATTTTCTATACCAGTGTTTTTCAACCTGGGGGTCCTCTATATGTCGCAAGAGGTCGCGAAAACTACCTCAATAAACAAAACAATAAAGCCTAGAAAAATAAATTAAATATAAAAAGGTTAACCAAAGGATATAAACATTTGTATGTTCATACAAATTAACAAAATAAAAACCTATTATTACTCATCCATATTTTTGAGGTTTCGCTTGTTTGTCACTAATTTCTCCCATCGTGGATCCGTTTTGGCTACATTGAGAATTTGAGAGAATTAAATCGAACCCAAATTTAAAAAAAATGCGTTAAGCACATTTATAAATATAAAATTTTGTATAGATTTAATATTTGTTACATAATAAAATATATGAAACAAAAGCGAAGGGCGACCCCTTTCGCTTTTTTTTTTATACTAAGGGGGTCGTGTCATGAAAAAGGTTGAAAAACACTGTTCTTTAATAGGGATCGTCTCACTGTCTGCGTTTTCATTTTTGTAATTAATCACAAATTGAAAAACCATAGGTCGGACTTTAAAACGCCGTTCAACTCAAAGCGCTACAGACTTCCGAGTACCTACTTTCGATGTGCAAAGCCGCTAGTAAAACATAATTATGTCACCCTACTAAACTTCGGGCCCCACTTCCATACCAAAGGACTAGTTGCTTCGCATTTCCTTCAATGACTTGAGTGGGGTCCATCGCAAGTCCAAAGCAAAATACGCTTTATTTTTATGTTCTGCGGTCTTTCTCTGAAAATATTTGCAGTTGAAAGTACACGGGCTTTTAGGTAAATGGGTCTAGGTAGATAGTTTTATGGGTGTGTGGAAAGGTAGTATAAGTTGATGCCTATTTTGTTTTCAGTGTTCAGTGGTCGTTTGGAAGCTCCAAATGACGCTTTCTTGTAGAAATACCTTCAAAATCCACGATTTTGAGTAAAAACAAAAACGCTATTAATAAACAGCCATAAAAAGTTATGAAAATTAATAAAAAAGTTTGTTAATTGCAACACATTTTTATCATTAAACCTTTTGCGTAAAGCATATAAATCAAGTTGCGTGCAGCAACCCCCATATATTAATTTAAAGCGTCAACATTATCGGTAACACCAACACCCAGGTGTAAAATGATCTTCCCCCTCGTGGAAAATTGGAAAACGCGGATATTGGCGGGAACAAGCCCGGCTCCATTAATTGACGCCATTAATCTTTTGACCGTAACCGACACCTCACGACCGGCGACGGAAAGGGCCGAGGATGTCCGAAACTCCGAACACGTGTTATTGCCAGTATAAAAACAATTTTACCAGGTATTGCTTTCCTTGTCTGTTTATTTAGGAGTGTTGATTCGGTCATATTATTAAATAGTTATTGTATCTCAGTTCTCACTTACACGTGTTTCCCCTTAGTTCGTATAAATGGTTCACGGTATAAGTAGTTTGGACCCAAACTCGATGCACAGGTGTCCGTATTTTCTTTCAATTTTCCTTCCCCAGTAAACAAAACATGTTGAAGTTGCGTTGTTTCCACTCGATTTACCTCGCGTTCCCGTTCACTTTTACTTCACCCGTATTATAAAACTTCTTTGTAGGAAGAAGCTGTGTATTACGGCTAAATAATAAACTTTTTACGATACTAAATCGTCTCCTTTTTATGTGAAAACATATTCTAGAATGTATATCCATTTGATGATCGTTTTATTCGTCGTAAACTACATCGAGTGGCGATAAAAGATGGATTATTGTGTCTGTCTACTAAGTTTCCATTGTAATTTTCTCATTCGATGTGAAAGTTACTGTTTCTTTAATAGTGTAAAGTTATCTTGACGTTTTATTTATAATCAACCGATAAGTGTCTCTCTCTTTGATACATTTTTCTTTTTTTTATAGATGGAGAACCGAAGCGGTTGGTGTACGCGGCGGCACCGCTGTAGGTGAACAGCGAGACGCATGGCGCGGGTGTGGGTTTTCGCAGTGGTTGCCATCCTCACGCTGGTGACCACTCGCGCCTACCTCATCCTCATCCCCGACACCGCTCCGCCAGGGCACGAGGTCCTCGACGCCGCCGTCTACAAGCTAGGCTCCGAACGGAGCTACAACATCGATGTCCACCGAACAGCTAACTTCGTCCATCACATCCTCAAAGTCAACAGGACCAGTGGCCTCGTCACTTTGAGAAAAAGACTTAGATGCGACGGAGTCCTTTACCCAAACCTCTTCACTTTCTACGTAGACTCCACATCGGAACGCATCCGGGACATCGACTACTACAGTCTACCTATAAGGATCCTGGTGACCGGCGAGGACTGTAGTAGGAGGCACGCTGAACTCTATGAGATAGATTTTGATCGCGTCTACGACCAAAACGATGCTGCGTTGCAATACGAGGACCAGCCGATCAGAGATAAAAGAGAAGCTATATATCAAGAGAGTATAGACTGGAGGTTGTTAGAAGCAGAGGAATTAGTCTCTAGTCAATATAATGTCCTTTCCACGGCGTATCCGTGGTCGAACATGATGTTCGAGGACTTCGTAGCGAAAAATAATAGTAGGAGGAAACGATCTCACAGTGTAATACCCTTCGATATGGCCATAGATGTAAAAATAGCTGAAGCGAAGCAATGGATATCGGAAACATACGCCAGTTTCGCTATCCCGACAACGGATCGATGGCAAGGGATTTGTCTGAAGCAATCGCAATTCGTGAATTCCCTTACAGCTTTCTTACCTAGGACGGTTCAAAAGAGGTGTAAAGTGCAATTTTTGGATGTGAGTGATCCGAGGTTTATGATTGAGGCAAGTCAAGGTGATTTGGTCGCGAGTGAAGATATTTGTATACAGGAACCTATGTGGAAAGTGTCCATACTCTTTACGTTCAACTGTGACAAGATCAACATTGTGGATTCCGATCACAGATTGAAGATAGTTTATCATCATCAAGAACTTAATGACACTGATATTGCGAGACGTGTGAAGAGGGAGCTTCGGAATCAGTCGCCGTACTTCGAGCAGGCTTTATACGTAGCGTCTGTAGCTGAGGAGCAACCACCTGGAGTTACTGTTACCACAGTTAGAGCTCGGTAAGTTCTTAATGAACACTACAACATAACTTACAAATGAATTGGATATTTGGGACGCTATAGTCTTGTAAAAAATCTACCAGCAAAAGTAAATGTTCACAAAAGAATACAGAGTCACGCAGTCTAGGAATTAATGATGACTAATAACTTCTAAACCTCTTAATTCGAAGTTCCTTAAGTCTGTAGTAACAAACAGGACGCGAGCATTATCCTAATCAACGTCAGGACATAACACCTAGTCATGCCGTCTGTCCTTTTAATTGACTTTAAGCTGGGTTTATAGACCCATCTATTTTATGCGGTCCGGAACCACTGACATGGGCCATTGAACGCGTCGGCGAATACAGGGGCGCTTGTATTCGTATGATTTCATCGTTAACTATGATGACGTTATCATTTTAGTTGTTCGTAACGAGATCATTGCTGGTCGGGTTCTTCTCTATTAGTTACCTAATAGGTTCAAAGGTTTCTCTGAATTCTTTATTGGATGGGATTTTTAAATCTGGAATATTAGAATTAATTTTACTGCCGAATTCAGGTTTGGCTCTAAAGGCTTTTTTTAGAAACCTCTTTGATGTGGACGAAATATCCTATTCATCATACTAGGTATTGTTTCTATGAATTCTAGTGACAAGACAAAATTCACACACACAGAGGTTACAAACCTTTACAGGACAATACGATCAGAAAAGTTATTGAAGAGTCAGAAAATTAAAGTTGTTCAATAGGAATATCTTCTTCGAGCTACTAGATTTAATATAATTTCCCCTCCGTTCTCTATTTCCTAGGTTTATCACGTCCGAAGAATTGCAGTAATAACGTGTGTAATCAGACGTTATTTGCTTCCAACATTTTAAAATTGCTACTCTCATCTGTTTTGCGCCACAAGACTTGTTATTGAACTCACTTTATAAATTACTTGCCGTATTACGTAATTACTTCGCATTCCTACCGTTTGATAAAGTTTTCTTTTTCTGTTTAAGTTTCCTATCATTAAATTCCTATGTGAATTTATTTGTATTTTGTTCTTATTTATTAGCATACATTTCTTACGGTATGTTATTTTATTATGTAAAATACAACATACATTTAGCACATTTATCACTTGGAAAGAAATTGGAAGACTAGGTGGCTATTCATTATAAAACGTGATTCTAATCTGTTTTATGGAAGCATGTGTGTTAACGAACTATATACTCGCACCTGCTTTTATAAACCTTAGAACGATAAACACCCTTTATAGGTAGACGTCCTACCTGACTGCTGACATCAACATATCGCCCGCCTTCACGGTCGACTGGCTACCTATCATATCAACTGGACAGTGGACCGCTCCCTGCTCCTTTATGCATCCCCTATACTCATCTAAAATGAGATGTTAGAATTTTTGCTCCACTCTGAATGCACTACCTTTGATCATGTTTCTGGAATGAAAATGAACTTTGCGATTGATTGGTTAAATGAATTATCAACAGCCAAGCAGATCACAAAGAAGTGTAGCACAAAAATGAGAAGGCCTACACTCATCAGTGAGTGAAAGAAGGCTACCAATTGTGATGATGGTAATGAATCGGATCGGTCGTCGATTTTCATTCCATAAACCATGGCGATTTCTTCATCAAGACACATAAAAAATCTTACCAATGCTTTTCCAATATCTAGGGACCCAGAAAACAGTCCGGTAACCTACTCGATGTCAAGTCTTCTGGACTCGCGGTCTGCGGGCATGTTTGCAGTGGACTCCAGGTCAGGTGTGGTGACCACTCAAGCCAGGTTGGATAGGGAGAGACTGGATGTGCACTACTTTAGAGTTGTGGCGCAGGATGACACCTTCCCGCCTAGGAGTGGTACTACGACTTTACAGGTGAGATATAATAAAAATAAATACATAAATCATTTAATTAGTACCAAACATTTTCTACATTTTATGCACCCACCAAACTGCGTAACAGTTTGTCGGTGGGAATATGAATGTATACTTCTAGCTAATTTTCATCGGGTAGGTATATCTTTTAGTTGTATTTTTTCTTTGGTAATAGCAAATTCTGTTCCTGTTGTTTAGTGATGGGGACTATTTTAAATCGACTGTCGAGTAAATCCCGCTGAGCTTTTGGATAACTTGAAAAGTCAGAGTTTCTCAACAAATGTGATAGATTCATTCATTTAACTTCCAGCTGCCTTTACAATTTCATATGCCTTATCTTATGACACCCATCCATGTAAAGACAGTGCGTAAACTTTTCTCGTTACACCAGACTAATAAAACACTTATATACAGATTAATGTGCTGGACTGCAACGACCACTCACCAGTCTTCGAGATGCAGCAATATGAGTCTTCAGTAAGAGAAGGTGCAAGTCCTGGAACCACTGTACTGACTCTTAAGGCCACTGATCAGGATATCGGGAAGAATGCTGAGGTAAGATAAACTGCCAGTTTCTGATCTGGACAGAGAATCAGTCAAATGTAAGGTGATTCCTTCAATATAATGTGTTTGACAACTCCTCAACTATTGAAGTTAAGGAGTTGAGCTGAGTGAACTCTATTCAGAAACCGGAAATTAAATCTAACTAAAACTCCTGATGAAAATGCGGGATATACGCGTAATACTTCATTCAATTTAAACAAATACATAATCCCTACCTCTGCTAAAATAAGGGTGAAAGTTTACACGTGTACAATCTCCGCCATTAATTGAGGACTTACTTACGGAAATAGCTACACAAAAGATATAACATTAATACAGGCATTCATATCTAATCAAAGATTTCCTTTCCAGGTGGAATATTCAATAGAAGCGGTAACAGCAGAGACCCTAAGCCCAGAAGACACCAACGAATCCATCGACAATACAGATCAGATAGAAACACAGGACGTCTTCCGGATAGACGGCAGGAGTGGAGCATTGCTGACCAGATCACCTCTGGATAGAGAGAAAGTGGCTCGATATACCGTGATTGTGAAAGCTACGGATCAAGCTAGTCCTGTATCTGATAGACTTTCTAGCACGTGAGTTATTTTTTTATTGATGTTGTTACTGGTTGACGTAGAAGCCAACAACCCACACGATGATAGAAAGTGGTCACTGTCACCAGTAATATCGTAGAAGTTTTGCTATCCCAAGACAAATCCAAAATATCACAAGTAGCCGAGTGCAATTATTTAATGAACTTGCACTTGTAAAGTATTTTTTGGTCTTATTGAACTCTAAACTATCTCTTACTTCACTAAGTTCACTAGCTCCATACCCTTGGAACCTACTATAATAAAATGTAAACTTCATCATTGAAACCTCAGACCAAATGAAAAGGTAAAGACGAAACTCTGCGAACAGCAAAGTGAGGCCCGTCAACGTCTCGCAGTGTACACTCAGACCAACAAAATCACAGAAAAGTGAGGCCGGTTTCGTAAACATGTTGTGCATTCATTGAGGCATAGTTTAATTGTAGTTTTTTGTAAATGTGTGCGTGTGAGCGTGTATGAACAGAGCGAGACGTAATTTGACGTGCCTCACTTTGCTGTTCGCAGAGTTCCGTCTTTTTCTTTGGTCTGAGATTGAAACCAGCTATAATATTAAAACAAAGCTACTTCGTGACAGCTATTTACGTACATATGACACCAGTTTTTAAAACAGCTCTACTGCTGCTAAAAAATATGATCCCCTTTGCATTACTCACGGCTAGGCGGCTCGGTCGTAGACTTACCTATACATATAAAAAAGTGACATGAATGAAATAACTGCCTAAAAACATACCTATCTAAACGGTTTCCGCAATGAACAGTCATTAGTGAGCCCATAAATACGACGCTTGATAAATACGGCATTATTTCCTGTCGTCCCCAAATGTAGCTGAAGGCAATACGTTGTTATATTAGCACAATAGGGGAGGCTGTGTATGTGTCCTATTGACATTTGTCTCTTAATAGCTCCCCCTTGCTTGGTGAATTTCTACCAAACAAGATAACTTCCTCTATATCAATGTTTTTCAACCTTTTTCATGACACGACCCCCGTAGTACGAAAAAATATCTGGCGACCTCCGACCCTTCGCTTTTTTTTCATTTATTTTATTATATTACAAATATTAAATCCATACAATTTATTAAGCATTTGGAATTCGATTCTCAATGTAGCAAAAACGGATCCATGATGGGAGAAATTAGTTGATGAAAAACAAGCAATAGACACAATAGGTTTTTATTTTGTTAATTTGTATGAACATACAAATGTTTAATATACTTTAGTTAACATTTTCTTATTAAATCTGTCTTTCTAGGCTTTACTGTTTTGTTTATCGAAGTACTTTTCGCGACCTCTTGTGACAACCCCCCCCCCCCCCCCCCCCTCCTATAGAGGCTTCGCCCACAGGTTGAAAAACACTGCTCTATATTATTTGGCTTTTCGACTGCCTCGTTAGTTTGGTGGTTGCAAGCACGACTTCTAAGCATGACGTCCTGGGTTCGATTCCCGAATAAGGCAGTGTTTTTGGGTTTTTCTTTAGGAATTTCTCAGTAGGAGCCACGATGGTCGCATTTGTGCCCGGTAGATGGCAATAGGTCTGCCCCCTATAACATGGGGCTTAAACAAATCTGGCGAAATGCCGGTACACTATTGGGTACACTTCTGTCCAACTCTTTGGGGATAACAGCCGTAATGATGTTACGTCATATTGATGATTCAATATAAATCCCAAAGCGCCACTGGATACGACTCATTTTTCGTAATAAGATTGAAATCAGATAATTCGCCCTGCGTTGTACCTCGTGGCGAGTTGCCAAACCAGCCCATACCACACAGGTTGACTTTATTACATTCAATTTATTCGAAGGATTTGCTTGAGTTTCAACTCCTTTCCCTTCCCCCTCCTGGTGTTATCATATGCACAAATTCTCTTACTGCTTGGCAGCCCCATTCTTTCCAAAATATTCAGTTGTTTTTTTTTTTGTTGTTTTCTACCTGCATTATTGTCTTTCCTTCCCCCTTAAATCCATCCAAAGGTTGTCATTAAAATATCGCTTTTTGCGATAAGACCGCCCATTGTGTCACCCCTTGTATGTTTTGCTTTTTTTGTATCTCTAATTTTAATGGTGTACATATAATAATAGTAGATTGTATCATAAGGGAGCAAAATGATATTTTTACGGCGAGAGCGCTTTTTTGAATCCAGAGCGAAGTGAGGGATTCTAGAGTAGAATCCCGAGCGTAGCGAGGGATTCTTTAATAGAATCCTGAACGTAGCGAGGGATTCAAAGTACGTCGCCCGAGCCAAAAATATATTTTTCATCCCTTCTATTCGAAAAGTGTCGTTTTGTTCCCCGTTTAGCGGGAGCAAAGTAGCTCTTTTCTCCACTAGACTTTTTAGCGGGCAGTAATGAGATTTGAATTTGGAACATGAATCGTTCATTGGAATCGAACGAAAGTTGTATAGATGACTGGCTGTAGTAAGTGTTGGCTGTACGGTGCGGGGGTCAGCACGCGCATTGTTGAAAATATCAAATTAAGAGTTGCAGATAGTTCGCCCATACCGTTGTCACCGCGCTCTTCTACATCAAAGGAACCTTTTCCTGAGCACCAGCCAGATACTGAGATTACAAACACTCAAAATACTGGATGACTTTTTTATCACTTTCCAAAAAAAATGGGTATATTCGGTGAATGGAGTAGAAGCTTAAAGCATAACTAGTTTTGTTTTTCTATTTCCACAGTTTAGAAAAGAATTGATCCATCATCAAAAAACGCTACAAATTTCAAGTAAACTTTTCATATTAGAACAAAGAAAGAGTAATTAAAAAACAAAAATGTATAAATAAATCCACAACTATATCAATCCCAAACAAAATACACACAGTGACAATAAATTTTCAAAATTTTGCCATTTATATCTATTAGATATAAATATAAATTTGTAATTGACCTTTTATAAATTCATGTCATTTTTTTAATTAAACTTATTCATTAATGACTTAAAAGTGTCTTAAAAGTGTGTGTTATTTATTTTCTCATAGAACGAGATGAAAAGTAGAGTATATGACTCGAGAGCAAACATATTTTTCCCTCAGGCGATGTACTTTGAATCCCTCGCTACGCTCAGGATTCTATTTTAGAATCCCTCGCTATGCTCGGGATTCTATTCTAGAATCCTTCGCTTCGCTCTGGAATCAAAATAGCGCCCTCGCCGTAAAAATACTATTTTGCTCCCTTGTCACACAATCTACTATTTCATCCCATCTATTCGAAAAGGACGACTTGGTTCGCCTTTAAGTGCACCCAAAGGTGGTGTTTTCTATAAGAAACTTTTAGCGGGCAGTAATGAGTTTTTAATCCTCTTTATAGATGTTCCAAATTCAAAAAGTGCGCCGCAATTATCTTTGCGGCGCACTTTTTGAATTTGGAACATCTTAGTGTTCAGCGCCGAAAGAAATCGAACGCAAATATTGTTTGAATAAAGACTGACTGGTACGACGGCCCAGTCGCGCCGCCGGCCGCCGCGCTGCCTGAATAAAAAAAAGAAATCAAATTAAAAACGCGTGAACTACAGACCGCGTTTTCGTCAATTTTCATGAATTGTTAGAAATTCATGGTTTTGTTTTGAAAAATGAGTTCTTCAAGTGACAGTGAATAAAAAACACAATAAAGTGAAAAATAACTTTAGATCTTCAGAAGTCGGTGACCTACTGACCTTTGTTTGATTCATTTAGTTTTTTTTTTGTCATCGACTTCTGAAGCTAAAGTTATTTTTAACGTTTTTGTGTTTTGTGAAGTCGGTTTTATTTTTTGCAAAAAAGTTTTTTTATTTTTCCATTTTTATTTGTAACATCCTATCCAAATATTAGATATGCATTTATTTTACATGTTGAAATTAGACCACACGACTGAAGTAAAAATGTTCATAAAATGAAAACTACTGGGCCAAACTATGTTACATTTTTATAGGACTAAATGGCAACTATTCCGCATCAAACTAAAGAATAATCACGTCAATCGGCTCATAAATATCAGCGTAATCGGTGTAGATACATAAAAAAACCAGTCGAATTGAGAACTTCCTCCTTTAGTTTGATGCGGAATAGTTGCCATTTAGTCCTATAAAAATTCAACATAGTTTGGCCCAGTAGTTTTCATTTTATGAACATTTTTACTTCAGTCGTGTGGTCTAATTTCAATATGTAAAATAAATGCATACCTAATATTTGGATAGGATATTACAACGAAAAATGGAAAAATAAAAAAACTTTTTTGCAAAAAATAAAACCGACTTCACAAAACACAAAAACGTTAAAAAATAACTTTAGCTTGAGAAGTCGGTGACAAAAAAAAACTAAATGAATCAAACAAAGGTCACCGACTTCTGAAGATCTAAAGTTATTTTTCACTTTATTGTGTTTTTATTCACTGTCACTGGAAGAACTCATTTTTCAAAACAAAACCATGAATTTCTAACAATTCATGAAAATTGACGAAAACGCGGTCTGTAGTTCGCGCGTTTTTAATATGATTTTTTTTTATTCAGCAGGCGCGGCGGCGCGGCGGCGCTACTATGGGCCGTCGTACCAGCCAGTCTTTATTCAAACAATATTTGCGTTCGATTTCTTTCGGCGCTGAACACAAAGATGTTCCAAATTCAAAAAGTGCGCCGCAAACATAATTGCGGCGCACTTATAAAGAGGAATAAAAACTCATTACTGCCCGCTAAAAGTTTATTATAGAAAACACCACTTTTGGGTGCACTTAAAGACGAACCAAGTCGTCCTTTTCGAATAGATGGGATGAAAAGAGTATTCTATTCTATTATATTCTATTCTATTTTTTCCCGACTGCAAGGAAAGGGTTATGTTTTCGTGTAGTATCCTTTATTCCCTCATATCTTACAAACCACTCGATGTATTTCCGTTAGATTCGTCTTGGTAACCCAAGTGTTCTTAGATGGTGACGCGAACCAACATGACAACTGTGAGACGCAATAGTTAAAAAAATTGAAACCCCTATTTTTTAATTTTTTTTTTACACAGTCGGGTTTTTTTTTATTTTTTTTATTTGGCTATTTTTTTCCCTTAAACCAAACACGCACGTAGATAGGTAAATACTTCACAAGATTATAAAGGGTGTAAAAGACCTCTTAACGAAGCCGAAAGGCACTTGTTCTCCCCGTCATTGTGATCATTTTTTTGTTCTACACCATACCTGGGAACCTTCTAGTTACGGAGATATTGGGGGTCAAAGTTCCAACTTTTTGACAAGTTTTTTTTTATACGAGTTTTTAATGTAAGATTTTTACTTTAAACACCTCCACGACCCCCGTGCTATTTCAATCCATCCATCAGCACAATGTTTTGAGTGCGTTACATTGAGTTCTACCACAAAACATGTTTTTTCGCCCCAAAAAAAAAAGGCGTATCCCAGCAAAATTTTTTGCGTAAAGTTACTTAGTTTGGTGTAAGTACAGAATGTTTGGTTGACGGCTTCGTGATGAGGTTGATTACAACCTGTATGTTACCTATATTAGATGTTACTACTCAAGTTCACCGCGTAATTTCAGTTAATAATTAGGTACTAATTACCTACATTCTCCAGAAGTTCCACTTAATTACATTCTCATCCCATTAATAGTGATCATCGTATGTCCTTTGAGTACGCGGTATTCACATACCAGAGAGTTCTATAGGTACCTATAGCTTGTGTTGAGTGATTGAGTAATGAGTTAGAATCGAAGGTGATCTCGGAATAGACTGGGCCACGAAGGCTGGAAGATGATAAATAGGTATATAAAATATAGGTATATGAATAGGTTTTCAACACTCCTCTTAATGAGAAGTTTGCGGCGAAGCCGGTTTGATCACAGCTCTACCGTATACAAGATGTAAATGTACCCTAAAAGAAATAACTAAAAATCTTAAAGTGTACTTCTTCTTCAGACTGCTCACTGTTGCCTGCCTCGTTAGTGATGATCATGACATCCTGGGTTCGATTCCCGGGTCGGACAAATTGTTATTGAGTTTTCCTATCTCGTATTGAAAAACAAAATCAGCAGTTCCCTACATTTCGTCAAGTAAACCGAACATTAATTAATACATTTGCTCCCCAGTGCAACAGTCCACGTCAACATTCTAGACGACAATGACAACTATCCTCAATTCAGCGAGAAGACTTACACAGTAACAGTGGATGAGGACATCAGTGCTAATGATAACCCAGTCGTAGCAAGGATCAAGTAAGTACCACTGTTGAACTATACGTATAGTTCTACTGCCACTTATGGAATATCTTCCGTGATTTTCAACACAACAAAAATCAACAAAAAAACAACAAAAATCTGACAAAAAAAAAATCTAATTAGTCCGTCAGATAGATTTCCAAAAAATATTGGTCACATATTTTTTTCTTTTTTCACGTAAACAAAAAATTAAGACGATACAGTCCGTCGAAAACTCGTGTGACGTCACATTTGAGTCATTTTTTACCGGAAAGTGAAGTTACAAAACCCCACTCATGATCATTGATGAGTTTTATCTTCTTCAATTTTTATAAATTTGGTAAAACAAAAAACACGTATACAATATTTTTCGCAAAAATCTAACTGACGGACTAAACAGAATCATGTTTTTTTCTCAGAACAGAAAAAAAAATATTAGTCAGGAATCATCCTTAATACTGTGAGCTCCCAATATTTCGAGGCTCTGTTGCAAGCACCATGATTGCGGGTTGAGTTGTTATACCGAGAATCCGCGATTCCGTAAGTGACAGATAGATCTGTAAATTGTAGTTTATAAATAATTTTAATAAAAGTTACCCCATTGTTAAACCGTGAAAGTTGGATCTGTAGACACGTAGTTGAGTTTTCAATCAAAAGCTGTTCGGTCTAAATAAGAAGATTTAGAGGTATGGAGACAGGGTGTAACCTCTACTGAAATGGAAGGATTCTCTGATCGAGAGTTGTGCCTAGTGGGCTGCCCGACGATTCTTGTCGGGCTTCTGAATACACGTTTCTCACGCGGATAACTTTGCGTGCGTGGAGGAATTCTTGACAGAGTTAGTCAAAAGTGTAATAGTTGAAATTACCAGCCCTTACTTTTTATAAGTAGTGAAAGCCACAGGTTAACGAGAGCAAACCACACGTTGATGATTAATTATTTTGTTGCTAATTGTTATTGAAATTGGTCTATTGTCAAAATATCTGGTTTCAAATTTTATGTTCTGCAATAAACATAAATTTAAAATCAAGCCAATAAATGGTGAAAGCCGCTCCAATATATTAACAATCACAATATATCTTTCGCTTTCAAAACTCCGCTAAACGTTTTCCAATAGAACACTGTCCCGATATCCAGGGGCTACTGGGGTCCAATAGAGCCGTATTTTCAGCTTGGCAATCTTCCCCAGCTTCCCTACCAACGTCTGCTGTTTAAATTTGTATCGCAATAAATCGTTATAGAAATTGTTGTAAAAGCCCCGCGTTCATATTTATTGTTTTACTCGCCCGACAACTGCAACTATCAATATTTCATTCCGCCATTGTGGTTGGCCGTTAGAAATTTATATTTGTATAGCAGCATTCGACCGGCGAAATTATTAATTTTGCATGTTGAACATTAATACTTTTGTAACATAACGATGCTGGGAATAAATACAATTTGTGCTGTTCTTTGTATTCAATTTTATGCTGTTATTCGAAACTACTAAATTAATACACGATTCTCGGCCGCTGAAGCTGGTTCTGATCTGATTGTTCCGGTCGGTTGTCTAAAGTTTTTAAATATTATTTGCTTACGTTTCGTCAATAATTGGTTTAGTTTTAATAAGAAATACCAAGACTTGAGTCAATGTAGATGTCAATTCAGACTTCCAAAACCAGATGCATATTAGTCATGAAGAAGTTAAACTGTCGTCTACATTTCTCGATTCCAACGTAAAATATGTTAGGGGTTTGTTTTTGAGCTCGAACGCACAAACAGCTCCATGGAAATGCAAAAGAAAATCACACGAAGTTGCATCCATGCCGAAGTTAGTTTGTAGATCAAGATTTTGTAACACGATAACTTTAACGACAAGACTTTCTATCACTTTTGCGGTTTTACTTGTCGTTATCCGGTGTTGCCCATTTACGATTTCAAACGTATTCTTCAGTGTGGATGCACCTTCACACTACATTTCTTGGTCACTAATCAATTGCTCCGTTTCCTCAGAGCGACCGACGCAGACGTGGGTGCAAACGCAGCGATACGATACGCCATCATCGGAGGAAACACTCAAATGCAGTTTTCAATAGACAGCCTCAGCGGAGATGTATCGTTGGTGAAGCCGCTGGACTATGAGCAAGTTCGGAACTATCGACTGGTTATTAGAGCTCAAGGTTTGTACAAGATCGAAATGGGAACAGTAGGAATCAGCCCAATATGTTCCTACTTCTGGGACAAAAGCCTCCTCTCTCTGATTATCCTAGGTATATCAACAACAACAACAACAGTCAATAACGTCCACTGCTGGACATAAGCCTCTCCCATGATGGGAGGAATTTCCCGTAATCTCCAAGCTTGGCAGGCGGATTGGAGATCGCAGTGATGAAAGACTAACAGAAAACGCTGCTGCCCATTCTCTGGTCTACGGAGGCGCAAGGTGTTCTGCCTCAGACATTAGTCGCCTTCTACGACACCCGTGAGTGTAATGGGTTGGTTCTATTCTACTCTGCCGGATGCCACACGGCTTAGGTCTAGGTATATCATCTACAACATAAATTGATTATCTTCTAGATGGCGGCAGTCCCTCCCGGTCAAATACGACACAGCTTCTGGTAAACGTGAAAGATGTGAACGACAACGCGCCGAGATTCTATACGTCACTGTTCCAAGAGTCCGTCAGTGAAAACGTTCCAGTTGGATACAGTATTGTTAGGGTAAGTTTTTATCTACTGTCAGAATCATAATTTTTTTCGATCATTCTCAGAAGATCCATTGGCCAGATCCATGATGGATCTAGTGAGAATTGTTTTTCTCATTAGATCCTGATTTCAAAAAATGGATCTACTGAGAAGGATCATTCTCAGAAGATCCATTGGCCAGATCCATGATGGATCTAGTGAGAATTGTTTTTCTCATTGGATCCTGATTCCAAGATATGGATCTACTGAGAAGGATCATTCTCAGAAGATCCATGACGGATCTAGTGAGGTTTTTTTTTTCTCAAAAGACCCATTAGCCATACCCATGATGGATCTTATTCGACCTTACTGATGAGTCTTTTTAAAATAAGCAAATAGGAGTAATAAATTAATATATCTGTCATATTATTGGCATTGGAGTTGAAGTTAAGTCAACAACCGAGGCATATATTGTTACGAGCTGGGTATGGTATAAATTAATTACTACCGATCAAACAACAAATAACTTAAACACAAAACACCTCAAACTCAATCACAAAGACACTACTGATCACTGTTCACTTAGATATCGCATTTCTAGTTCGCTCCGTTGTGTAGCCAAAATCAGACTGTCTCTCCCGCAAACATGTCGGCTATTTATATGGCGACCGATCTTTCGAGAAAGATCCACGATTTACTTGAATTGTTCTAGATAATTCCATAGTGGGTCATTGTCCTTCCACAACTTGTACAAAATAAAGAAGTAGGTACGTTATGCCCTCGGTGTACGGTCGAAATTACAATGACAACTTCCTGATGTCTTTCTGACCTACCTACTTGTAGGTACCTACTACTGTAATTGTAGGTACTGGTACGACGTAACAATACCATAATATTGAACTTGGCTGTCATTTCACATTTATGTTTTTGATGGGATATCATTACTTTTTGTACATAAATTAGTAGTAGATACTTATTTATAACAAAATTAATATCAAATGGTTTTTCGTTAATTTACTGTATATTCTTACGTTTACGGGGTAAAATTGTCTTTTTTTTGTGTTATTTTCTATTTCAAGAATGATGGATTTTCATACAAAGTTTCATCTCCTATTTTACCTCCTTAAAGAAAGTTTTTTTAATGGTGATACATAAAACATTTGTTTTGAACTATGAGCTCATATACATATATTTTTTCACATTTATAACTTCCACTTTGTAATTTAATTTAATAAAAAAAAAACCTATTTTGCTTGTGATTAAATGTTTTCGATTTTACCTTACTGCCTTTCCCTCGTCTCCTCATTCATTGCCTCATCTTCCCTTTTGGTTCTCAAAGTCTCTTTTCCACCATTACAGGAGTCAGGATAGTAATTTGTTGAAATTAGTGACATTCACTTGTTTTATTGATATTCATTTGTTTTTGTAACATTTTTTTTTAATTGAAAATTCTCATTAGATCCATTTTACTTACTTTTTTTATATAAATAGACCTAATGAGAAAAGCAATTCTCACTAGATCCATCATGGATCTGGCCAATGGATCTTCTGAGAATGATCGATTTTTGCCCTTATCCCAGTTCATTTGGGGTCGCCGGAGCATGTCTTTTTCGTCCATATTTCTCTATTACTCGTCATTTCATCAGACACCTCAGAATGTTTTGCTAAAATGTTAAGCAAAATATTTAGGTTTCAATTGCTAAGTATATCCAGGCTGCAGGATGCAGCACCGCTATCCTGCCCGCAAATACAGGGTGTAAAAGACCTCATCACGAAGCCGTCAACCAAGCATTCTGTACATCAAACTAAGTAACTTTACGTAAAAATTATTGCTGGGAAACAACTTTTTTTATTGGGGTGAAAAATCATGTTTTGTGGTAGAACTCAATGTAACGCACTCAAAACATTGTGCTGATGGATGGATTGAACAGTACGGGGGTCGAGGAGGTGTTTTAAAGTAAAAATATTTAATTAAAAACATGTAATATAAAAACTTGTCAAAAATTTGGAACTTTGACCCCCAATATCTCCGTAACTAGAAGGTTTCCAGGTATAGTGTGGAACAAAAAAATGATCGCAATGACGAGGAGAACAAGTGCCATTCGGCTTCGTTAAGAGGTGTTTTACACCCTTTATATGCATACCATATGGTATCATAGGTATGCAGGAAGTGGAAAAATTCGCACCCACATGCAACCTAAACCTTAGCCCCTTCACGCGGCATCCTCAGATGAAGTTGTCGGTCGTGTTTGATGTTGTCGGGTGCGCCCGTGCGGTCGCTTTGTTTTTGATTTCCTCACCCAAAGCCCCAAAGAATGCCAATGAAAACTAAACCCTTTTACTTAATAAGCCTAGGTGTGGTGTTTTATAAGGTTCCTTATAGATAATGAGCTGGTGTACATAAAATATTAAAATGGTGTGTAGGTATGACTTTCTGTCGAGGTTCCATTTATTTAAAATGGTATAGATGTTGTATATTTCCGCGTACCGCGAGTGTGACTCACATTTTTATCCGATATTTTTATGAACGAATTCGATGGCATAAAGCTTTTGCACATCCATCTGGATTTTCGGAGTATGTAGGTGTAGTATTGTGTAACTGTACTACACAAAATAAATAATCCAACATCACACGATACCTTACTCAAGATAATTTTTCCAACGGAAGTTCTTTCCATTGGTATAATTTGATTGCTCCATCGATCGGTATAAATACCACCCGCTGCATTTTGTTGAGCGCCTGTAATTGCTAGACTGTCACCGCTTATTACAGGCCATGATATAAAACTTACAGTTGTCGGGTCAATGGACGTTTTATATCGTATTTAACATTCCATCAATAAAGTCTAAGACAATATTTTGAAATGATATTTGAGTAGTACAGAAAACTCATGTTGAGTTTTCATAAATGCCTTTATTTTTTTAAAAAAGAATATAACAAAATTATACGGAACCCGATAGGGCAAAACCGCAGTGATTATTGCATTGGTAGTATGTCATTGTAAGTATTGATAAAAGTTAGATTAAGTAGCCTATTTCCGCGTTTTCAATGATTATAAATAGATATTCATAATTATAATGTGAGTCACTAAAAAAAAAATCTCTTTCTAAGCTATCTTCAGTATTTTCTCTAGAAAAGTATTTTCTCTAGAGCGATACCTAAGAAAATGGACTGAACGCTTCGATTTTTCTTGCCTATGTAAGTACGGGATAGTTAGTTATGAGTCCGTACGGAGGCATACGAAAGATAAATCCGTCCCGTGACAGGTTGTATTGCGTCTTGTGATCACATAGTTATCTTAGCCCGTAAAACTCCACTACTTACATGGACGTCCGAATCGACCGCAGCGAATGGACGCCGGGGAATATGGCCAGAATCCTATAAAATATTAATGGATAATACAAAGAATAACGGTACGTTTATTATTCCATTCGAACAAAGGATTTCATTGCAACATAATGTTTTGTTTTCTACAATATAATCTTCATTTTACAGAATTAGGTACTTTAACTAGATGTTATAAGCGACTAAACTTATGCGACAGGTTCGGTCTCAAAGTACCTAACAATAAAGTTGTTAGCCATTGTTAAAAGTTAAGATCGTTTTACAAAAAGCAAAGACAGCACGTCTAATCTATTTAATTTACTTCTATTAAATGAAAACCTTCCGAACACCCCTTGGGTATTCTACACGTAATTGAATCATCTCTGAAAACTTAAAACTTTTGTTTGAAACTTTAAGAACGTCAAGACTCGACATGCAACGCCATCTATTTTGCTGCGTATAAACTACAGACTGTACAAAATGTCCCGTACCCAAGCACAAGAAAACCAAGCTCACTGATAAATGTAACATCACGCCCTCTATCCACTAAAAGGATGAGACAATTATATCTGTTCACGTAATAACGAACATAAAAAGAGAGTTTTCCCAGTAACTGTGCATAAACCCAGACTCCGTGGTGTTACTAATAAGATTATCTACTGGTTAAACAAATCATCATTGTGCCCGAACAGGACATTGAAGAAGGAGAAGAAATCTATACGTTCGAGGGGGACAGACAGATATGTTGGGTAATTTGTAGCGCCACTTCTCATCGAAAACGACTAGAATAATTAATGTCGAAGAAAAAGTGCCCTTTGATCAACTTTTGATTTTGATGGAGTTATCGCCGATTCGTCACTGTTCCGATTGGTCACCAAAAACTTTTTCCATACTAAGAGTCCCGACTCGTCACCTTGAAAACAAATGATTTTTTATTCGAAACCATAAAAAATCTGTCTAAGTTGTACTATTTTTTTTAACAGGTGCAAGCCTACGATGCAGACGAAGGCATGAACGCGGAGATAACATACACATTAGCTGACAAGGAGTACAACAATAACAACGACTTACCAATCAGCATTGATCCTCGGTCCGGATGGGTGTACACGTCATCGCAGCTGGATAGAGAAGTGCAGGCGAAGTATCAGTTGATGGTTAGTATTCAAAAGATAGATATATCAGCTTAACCTTCTGCAGATCACTGGACTTAGGCCTCTCCGAAACTGCGTCACTACACTTCATCTTCTGCTTCCACATTTAGTCTAACCCATACATCTCTTTAATCGTCGTCCTTTTTAAGTAAGAGAGTGACAGCTTCTTGTTATTGGAATGATAGCAAATCCTCTAGATACTATGTTTGCTAAACACCCAGAACTAGATCATTATGATCTAACATTATTGTTTGACATTTCGGTTGCAAGTATTTTTGGCTTACCACTAATTTCTGCCGCATATTTCTGTCCTATCAAGATGATTTCAATATCTATGAACTATTAAATCATTTACTGCTGTGGAAGATTTCTACAATTTATCCACTTCAGATACTTGATTTGTTATTTACCTTGCTAATCTATTTTAAAGTTTTCTTACCACCTCCAACCACGTGTGTGTTACGAAGTAAAAAACAGTGCAACTAATAGGACCAAGAGATCAAGCTAATGCTGCTCTTATTTAATTTCCAACCAATCAGAAAACTCTATTTCTATCTATACAGGTTACCGCAACAGACGGAGGCTCCCCGTCTCGCTCAGCAACAGCTTCAGTGGTAGTTGTAGTACAAGACGTAAACGACAATGACCCAGTGTTCTCTCCTCCACAATACGAAGTAGAACTAGCTGAGGATGAGCCTCCCGGCACTCCTGTAGTGACCCTTACTGCTACTGATGCTGATGAAGATAATAGGTAAGTGATACTAGAAGTAGTTGAAGTAACAGTAGAGTGTGACAATAAGACATCCAAATAGGTAAGTGCTAAAGATGGTGACTGCGTCCGTTCAGAAATTGAAGTAACAGTAGAGTGTGACAATAAGACATCCAACTAGGTAAGTGCTAAAGATGGTGACTGCGTCCGTTCAGAAATTGAAGTAACAGTAGAGTGTGACAATAAGACATCCAACTAGGTAAGTGCTAAAGATGGTGACTGCATCCGTTCAGAAATTGATGTAACAGTAGAGTGTGACAATAAGACATCCAACTAGGTAAGTGCTAAAGATGGTGACTGCATCCGTTTAGAAATTGCCTCAGTTGTTGTGGTAGTTCGTGATGTAAAATACAATGACCCAGTGTCCTCTCCTCCACAATACGAAGTAGAACTAGCTGAGGACGAGTAGTGACCTTTACTGCTACTGATGCTGATGAAGATAATAGGTGAGTGATAGTAGTAGTTGAAGTAACAGTAGAGTGTGATAATAAGACATCCAACTAGGTAAGAGCTAAAGATGCTGAGTCTCCATCCCGTTCAGCAACTGCCTCAGTGGTTGTGGTATTTCAAGTTGGAAATGTCAATGTCCTAGTGTTCTCTCCACAATACGAAGTGGAACTAGCTGATGATGAACCACCCGACACTCTTGTAGTGACCCTTACTGCTACTGATGCTGATGAAGATAATCGTTAAGGAGTCAAAGAGTATGCAGATTTAGAGTATCCGTCAGGACCGCGGGTGTATAACTTGCAAATAGACCAAAAATAAACTAAAGAAGTATGGTAGCGTAGTAAACCCACAAAGTTTTGAGAGAAAAGTCAGCCAGTTGTGGCCAGTTCTGGTAGCCATAAAAACAACAATTGACAATCGTAAAATAATATTAATATGCGATTATCAATTTGATGGATTTTTTATGGGAAATTATTTATTAGGCAAATAAACATTTAATTTCCGACTCTTAATTTTATTGTTATTAGGTCCCAAACGGTCACAGACATAATCAAAACATCTTAACAAGTTTTAATTTAAGCCATTGAAAAATTCAGTATAGATGGGGTTAGGGGAAAGGGTTTCCTAATATATAAAGATCAACCTGACATTATAAGATTCCATTATATTTAAATCATCTTTTATTTTCCAGGCTACACTACGAAATAACAGGTGGCAACACTCGCGGCAGATTCTCGATCACCTCTCAAAATGGCCGCGGACTGATCACCGTGGCGCAACCGTTGGACTTCAAACAAGAACGTCGATATGTTCTGACAGTCACCGCGACTGATAGCGGCGGGAGGAGCGATACTGCGATGGTCCATATCAATATCACTGATGCTAATAACTACGCACCTGTGTTTGAGAATGCTCCGTATACGGCTTCGGTAAGTATTTTAGAAAAATCGCACCTTATGTTATAGAGATTTGAAAAGCTTGAAAGAGAGAACAATGTTGATTTGATCGACGGTCTAGATCAGCCATTACAAGATCATAAAAAGTCTTAGAAAGTGTGACTTCTAAAGTATTCTTTTTGAATAGTTGATACCAATGATGAATGTTTATTTGAATCTGACAAAAAAACTGCTTTGTTATTCGCTCCTCCGACCAAAATATCGACCAACGACTTATCATATTTCTTACGATAAATACTGGATACATTATAATAACGAACATCTAAGAACGTCTTTTTATCTACTGTTATTAAAATACTTATTACATACAGGTCTTCGAAGATGCACCTGTCGGCACAACAGTCCTAGTAGTCTCAGCAACCGATAGCGACGTAGGAATCAACGCACAGATCACCTACAGCCTCTCTTCGGAGATATCCAACGAGGCAGTAGCTCATCACGACCAGGAGTTCATCATCAACCCGCAGACCGGTGCTATTACTACTAACAAGTTGCTGGATAGAGAGACTATGAGCGGTAAGTTTCTGTCTCAACCCATCTTTAAGCCGCGTTGACACGATCAGAGTGTGCAAGGACCGAGTGCACTCGGATACCTACTCGGACTCAACTCGTATTGTGCCAACCCTTCCAAGTTTAGCCAAAACTTTTTCCGAGAAGTGGTTGGTCTTTTGAGGAATCCTTTACGGCTACATATCATGTTTTAAACGATGCAAGTCGTTGAGAATTAAATTCATGACTACCTAGGGTTTCTCAGTCTGTGGTAGAACGATTTACTTCTCTTCACAAGAAAAGTGTCTTAAGTAATGCTCTGGAGCGTATACCTATATATTCTGTTGTTAAGTAGCAGTTTAGAGTGAGCAATTCTACTTTCATCTTTGCACACTATGCCCTTATTCATTATAAAACCTTTTTTTTGGCCAGGGTATCTACTAACTGTGACAGCACGAGACGGTGGTGTCCCATCATTGTCAGATACAACAGATGTGGAGATATCCGTGGTAGATGTGAACGACAACGCGCCGGTGTTCAAACAACAATTATATACTGCTACTATCATGGAGGATGCTTTAGTTGGTGAGTGGGAGAACTTTATTCATAGTTGACTTAAATCAATATTCGATCTACAGATGGCTATTATATCAGAAATTCCAGTTCTTCTGATTTTTTCGCGCGGTCTCTTACATAAAGGTATTCTTGAGCAGAGTTCTGAATACCTCGCTAAATAGATAGATAAATATGTGAAAAAAGGGAATTCAATTTGAGGGACTAAGTTGGATCCCGAGAGCAGCGACGGTTTTTAGATTAGAATCCTGAGCGGAGCGAGGGATACAAGGACCGAGATGATTTTTTTTCACGAGTTGTGTACTTTTTAACATTGATTTCGAGAATAATAATAAAAAGTATTATAGTAATAATCACATTTTCACTATTTCTCGTACAGGAACGTCAGTAACACAAGTAAGCGCCACGGACGCTGACGTGGGTCTCAACGGTCGCGTGCACTACGAGCTCGAGCCGCGCGACCGCGAGGAGGGCTCCTTCGTGGTGGACCCCGCGTCCGGCGTAGTGCGCACCAACAAGGCGCTGGACCGGGAGTCTGTCGCCACGTACGACCTGAAGGCGCTGGCTATTGATGGAGGGACACCGCCGCAGAGTTCTACTGTAAGTTATTGTTATTTATGTTAATACTTACAGATAACAAAATAATTTTGAATATTTTACTAGTGCCATACCTTATGTGTATTTATGGTATCTATGTGATGAATGAATGAACAGTATGTTCTAGAATAAAACTTTCAGTTGTTTGCAAGCCCCCTTTGTTTTTAGTAGTTATTGCTCGTATTTGCTCTGCCTGTTGAATTTTACTTTGCCAGGATCTGCGATGCGCGATTTAATTAAAAGAAAAAATATGCACAAATATCACATAAGGCCGTTTTCTATACCTTACTTACGTATAACTGTCAGTTAATATAGGTACCTACATCTCATAGCTATTGGTGTTTCTATAAACAAAGTTAGCTTGAAATATCCTATCCGCGTCACCTACCAGTCACTTGATTCATAGAAAATTCAAAGAAAGCTTTTCTGTGACATTTTGTTTCTAACCATCCGTAAGCTAAATGTCAAACAGACAGAGATAGCAACGTACTAAAACCAGTCAGTAAATTATTAAAAATGGCCTATACCTAGAAGATGTGATTTTGTAATTCAGAGTAAATATCAAGGCTTTGATCATGGAGCAATCATGATCAAAGTCACTTATTACAAAGCTCAATCTTAAATTAGCCGAAATTAACCCTATATCTTGCCAAAAGGAAAAAACCGGCCAAGTGCGAGTCGGACTCGCGCACGAAGGGTTCCGTACCATTATCTATACATTAGACAAAACGGCAAAAAAATCACGTTTGTTGTATGGGAGCCCCCCTTAAATATTATTTTTATTCTGTTTTTAGTATTTGTTGTTATAGCGGCAACAGAAATACATCATCTGTGAAAATTTCAACTGTCTAGCTGTCACGGTTCATGAGATACAGCCTAGTGACAGACAGACGGACAGACAGCGAAGTCTTAGTAATAGGGTTCCGTTTTTACCCTTTGGGTACGGAACCCTAAAAATCATCTTATTAGGCTAGTTTCAACCATCAATAAATTGAAAATTTATTTAGTCCGTCAGTTAGAGTATGTATTGAAAAATAATGGATACGTATTTTTGTTTTTGTAAATCAATGAATATTGACAAAGATAAAACGCATCAAAACTCGGGAGTGACGTCAGAACGCACTAAAAATTACACCACGGCGTGACGTATAATGGGAGAGGCTTATGTCCAGCAGTGGACGTTATGGGCTGTTGTTGTGACGTATTGAGATTTTTAAAAGCGTCATATCTTCGTCAATTTCGGGTTACGTAGCAAAAGAAAAATACGGCTCAAATATTTTTTGATAATCTAACTGACGGACTAATTAGATTTTTTCAGTTGACAAGCCTACTGTACTGTTATATCCATTCGTCTTATTTCTCAAAACAATACTAATTTCAGGTGATAGTCCACATAAAAGTGGAAGACATAAACGACTCCCCACCAGTCTTCGAGAGCGACTGCCTCACGTTCTACATCCCAGAGAACAGCCCCATAGGAACCACTGTGGGAGAGATATACGCACATGATCCTGACGAAGGACCTAATGCTGTGGTGCATTATTCTATTAAAGGTAAGTGTTATGAACTGAACTTTTGGCATCACCTTTTCGGAACATTTTAAATTGTATTCAAAATTCTAATATTACTTGACAGCGGTCGGTCACTTGTGACTTTTTGGTTTCTTACGATTTTGAATGCTTGTAAAAATAAACTGTGGTTTTACCTACACCAGCGCGTTTTAAAGTAGCTACGATCAGTAACAGTAAGAATTTACTGAAGTTACATAGCTTGCAAAGTAAGCAAGGTGAAGTCACGTATTATTTTGGAGGACTGATTGCAGATGGGGCATATGATTGCTGGAGTAGTGTCCTAATATCGGCGGTGGAAGGTATTCGTATTAGAGGAGGATACTATTTTCGAGAGGCCTATATAGAGCAGTTGACTGCGAAAGGCAAAATAGATTGAACAATAGCGTAGATGACACCATAAAACAATAATTCCAAGACACCAATCTCTAAAAAGAAAACGTTATTTTGGGCCTGAAAACCCGATCAACTTTCAATTAATTGACAAATTAGATTTTTAGTTATAATATAAAAAAAAACAATAAATAGTTGAGTAATTGAGTTGACTAAACAGTGACGTCACAGCATGCTATTGCCATACAAAATCTATGAGGGCACCGCGTTTTGACAGCTCTTAAAAAGTATGTCAATTGATTGGTGTGTCAACTACCATCTACCCTATTGCAGTTACCTTCAATCACCACCTGCCTAGCCTTTTCCCAATCATGTGTGGGTCTGCGTCTCTAACCAGATGCAGCTACTGCCTATCTGACCTCCACAATCCAGTTAACACTGGGTAATACGATACCCCTTTGTTAGACTCCTTGTCAGACTTGCGGACTTATAACGACTTTCGAAGATTTCGCATGACAGCCTGGACCAACAGTTTAATGTGCGTTCAAAACTCGGTATGCAATGGGTGCTCACCCATCCACTGATCAACCTATGCAGGTGCGGCTTAACCTGAAGATCGACCCCAAGAGACTTTTAATTTAGCCACGAGAAGTTAGCTTTGACAACCCAAAAAATCGTAGGTACTTGTTTCATCATCATCATCAGCCTATAATTGTCCCACTGTTGGGACACGGTCTCCTCTCAATGAAAGGGAATGGGCTATAATGCACCACGCGGGTCCAGTGCGGGTTGGTAGATGTCGCATGTCTTCGAATTTTTAGTTCTAGTACATGCCGGTTTCCTCACGATGTTTTCCTTCACCGTTTGGAAAGCAGTGGTGATGAAATAAATTACACAAAGTAATTCACCTGTCTGGGTTTCGTACCCACGACTTACTGTTCGTAAGTCGGGGCCGCCACCACTGCTCTCGTACTTCTTTAACTCAATACAAAAATAGCAAGGAAGGCTTTTCTAGAACTCTCTTAGGAAGATTACCATACAAATGACCACCAATCTTTCTCCCCTCCAGGTGGCGACGACTCCAACAGCTTCTCCCTCGAAACCCGCCAAGGGTCCGACAAGGCCGAACTCGTCACCATGGTAGACCTGGACTACGAGAGTCCTCGCAAGAAGTACGAGCTCATCATCCGCGCCGCTAGCCCGCCATTGTGGAACGACGTCAGAGTAGAGATATTGGTCACAGATGTCAATGATAACGCGCCCATGATGAAGGACTTTCAGATTATCTTCAATAATTATAAGGACTGTTTTCCTGTGGGACCGTTTGGGAGGGTCCCGGCTTATGATGCTGATGTTACTGATAAGGTAAGGATAGTTTTTCTTTAGAAGAGTAGGTATTACACCCCGATTTAATGCTGATTTCCTTGCATAATGCTGATTTCCTTGCATAATGCTGATTTCCTTGCATAATGCCGATTTCCTTGCATCAAATTAACAGCAGTACTATTGGAACAAGCTTTCAACCACGCGACAGAATGCTTGAAAACCTCTAAGCCCTTAGAAAACGAACTTAACAGTTTCTGGTAAGTCACAAAATACCCTTAATTGAAACATAACATAACATCACGCTTGTAATCCCCGAAGGTTTAGGCGGAAGTGTACCTAATGGTGCTCACACCCAAATTTTTACCAGTTATGTTTAAGTCCCATGTAAAAGGGGGCGAGCCTATTGCCATCAAACAGGCACAAATCCAGACTCCGTGACTGCTAGGTACTGAGAAATTTGTGATGGAAAAACCCAATAACAATTTTCCCGATCCAGCATAGATATTCACAAACGCATCGATTCGATTTCGATTCGACAAGTCGTATGTCTATCTTTTTTTGGCAGTACGAAAGCGGGGTAGACTACGACTTGTCGTATCGAAATCGAATCGAAGCGTTTGTGAATAGCTATTCTGGACACGAATCCAGGACCTCATGCCTAGCAGTCACGATTGCCAACCACAAGACCAACAAGGCAGTCCTAATTTTAACAATAAACATAAAACCTCTTTGTATTGTTTGTCAACAGTTACAATACCGCATTCTGTCCGGCAACAACGCTAACTTAGTGCTACTGAACGATACTACTGGAGAGATGACTCTATCGCCACAACTGAACACCAACGTGCCGAAACTAGCCACTATGGAGATATCTGTCACAGGTCAGTTCTATTAATAACATAGACTTACTTACTTTGGCTTACTTTCCAATCCACGAATGATGACGAATCATTGATCTAGAACAGGGGTTCCCAACCTTTTACCATATCCTCAAGTTTCTTCTGAAGGTGGGGGAACCAGGTAATACATACGACCTGACACTGACCTGCCCGCTTAGCATGGACGCCGTAGACACGAGAGAGACTCGACAAATCTTTTGTTCATCTGTCATTTTGTCGATTCAATGACAGATGAACAAAAGATTTGTCGAGTCTCTTTCGTGTCTACGGCGTTCATGCTAAGCATTCTGCAAATTAGAAAAAACGTACCAAAGAAATTTTGATTTTCGCGGGCTACCCTGGTGCTTTCCAAGCACCTCCTTGCCTGTAGGCAAGAGGAGAGAGAGGGAGATATTTTTTGTCGGTAATTCAACAAAAAAAAATCACATCTCCTTGCCTATAGACAAGAGGAGAGAGAGGGAGATATTTTTTGTCAGTAATTCATTAAAAAAAATTACATGTCCTTGCCTATAGGCAAGAGGAGAGAGAGGGAGATATTTTTTGTCGGAAAAAAAAAATGGCTGTTTCTACAAAACCTGTTTAGGGTATAAACACTTGATTGACACTAGCTTTTACCTTGTCCAAAGGCTTAGCGTTGCCAAACAGCGTGGTAACATAAAACTACTCTTTATGGGAAAAGTACATTTGTCATGGCGCCTAAAATATATACGTACAATAAAATTCCCAAGAACATTAGAGACTGCAATAACATCCTTAAATTTAAAAATAAAATATTTAAATTTCTTAACGAAGTGTTTGTTAAGAAATTTAACAATTAACTCAGTAAAGGAATTTTTAAACTTAAAAATGATTTTAATACGTTCTTATTATTTCTTTCCTCTTTACTGCTTTGACTAAAATGTTAATGTCTGATTGAGCGCATTGTGAACTGTATTAATAATTGTTTACTGTTTATTTTTTTATTTATAAATTTGTATACCCATGTAATGAGCACACACAGCATAAACTCACTGTATATTGTAAGACCTATATTGTAACCTGTGTATCACAAATAAACTTTTTGATTTGATTTAATGCCTTTTCCCAACAGACGGCGTGAACGAAGTAAAAGCAATGATGCAGCTGTCAGTCCGCCTCATCACGGAACAGATGCTGTTCAACTCCATCACCGTGCGACTGAACGATATGACGGCGGAACAGTTCCTGTCGCCGCTGCTAGGGTTCTTCATAGATGGGTTGGCGGCAATCATACCGTGCCCCAAGGAGAATATTTATATTTTTAGTGTTCAGGTATGTAGTACAGCCAAAAAACAATATTTATTATACGGTTATCCATCTTGAAGCCTCCTGAAGATAACCTAAACGAGATATGGAATTTTAGTTTACATTGAGCGTTTGCAAACCAAATGCTGTTCCAATGTTCCAAAGGAACTCAACTCATCCCGAGTTGAGTTCCTTTCACATTAATATTTTGAACGCCACTGTCACATATACGTGACAATCAAGCGCGTGCCAAATATGTTACAAAAAACGCGCCAACGACACAAATATGTTACAAAAACGTGCGGTGCACTCATGAAATGAACAATTAAGTAGTTTTTGAATCCCTATTTTTGTAGGTATTTGCGGTGAAATTGTGGCTTGGCGTGGAGAGCCTGAGAGCTCTGGCGTTCAAAAGGCTAACTATAGTTGGTTCCAGTTAAGATGAGAATAGCGGTCATTGACCCACCTACATTTATTAAACTTCCTAACTTTGAAAACCAAAAATAAGCCTGTTCAAGTCTGGAATCGTGATCTTCAACATTCTTTGTAATGAAAAACGATACATGGTTTATTTGTTTTGGTTCGTACAAAGAGATATCAGGGAAAGGGCAATGACCGCTATTCTCATCTTAACTGGCACCAACTACAAAAAAAAAGTTATATTTCATTATTACACGTTATGCATACATTATACAGTTGGTGGCGTCTTTTAAGCATATAGAAGCCTGTGCCAGGAGCCAACCACCGACCAACCAACCAACCAACCAACCAACTAACCAACCAACCAACCAACCAACCAACCAACCAACCAACTAACCAACCAACCAACCCTTGGTACCCCCCACCCCCTTGGTTTCCTTGGTCCTTTGTTGTACCAACTATATTAATCATATGTTTTCCACAGGACGACACAGACGTGACAGGGAACATACTGAACGTATCGTTCTCCGCCCGTCGTCCAGACGCGGAGATTGGAGTAGCGGGAGATACATCGCAGTACTACTCGCCGACACATCTGAGGGAGCGAGTGTACTTGCACCGAGCCACGCTGGCCAGGCTAGCTACAGTAAAGGTTAGTAAGAGACTATGGCGACTTGTGTTATAAAGGCGAAAGTTGTTTTTAGCTTTCCCACACACTGAGAGATCCGCTTATATTTTGCATAGCTAGCTAAGCAGATGTCATTTTATCCATTGAATTAGTCCCAGCGCTTCAAACAGAAGCCTCTTTTGTGAAATATGCAATAAATCATGGAGTCAAAGTAGATCCTACTGTTAGAGCAATATGAGTGAGTTCATGATTTTCCAAGTTTAAATCCACGACATACTGAGCATGCTGGATTGTGACCTACAGTACCTACCGAATTTGCCGTTAACTCCTTATTGTACTACCGAGTTTACTGACAGTCGACCAATTTTCAACCTTATTACTTTGAGCATTTGAGTGAAAAGTGGCAGAACGTCGAAGAAATCGGTAGACCTACGTCTTCCCGCAATAAAAAAAAACAATCTTACTATGTCTTCCCGCAAAAAGAAAAAAAAACCAATCTTACTATGTCTTCCCGCAAGAAGAAAAAAAACAATCTTACTGTGTCTTCCCGCGAGAAGCAAAAAAAAACAATCTTACTATGTCTTCCAGCAAGAAGAAAAAACCAATCTTACTATGTCTTCCCGCAAGATTAAAAAAAATCTTACTATGTCTTCCCGCAACAAGAAAAAAGCCAATCTTACTATGTCTTCCCGCAAGAAGATAAAAAAGCCAATATTACTTATATCTTCCACCAGGTCCTACCATTTGACGACAACATCTGCGTGCACGAGCCGTGCCTGAACTACGAGGAGTGCCTCACGGTGCTCAAGTTCGGGAACGCGTCCGGCTTCATCAACAGTGACTCCGTTCTCTTCAGGCCGATCTACCCTGTTACCACCTTCTCCTGTCAGTGCCCGCATGGATTTACAGGTAACTGTTAAATAGGACAAGTAATAAAGACACTTAATCTACCAAGAAATTATTGCTGGGAAATTCCTTTTTTTAGGTGAAAAATCACGTTTAACGGTAGAACTTAATTTAACCCACTTAAGGCCCTTCTCACCTTAAAATTAGCAACTCTATTTGTGGTGGTTCAAACTTCGTTTGAAATACTGTTAGAATAAAGTTATAATCAGCTTGCACTACAAAGCGGTTGTTACGTAAGTCACTGCGGCCGAATAGTGCGAAATTAGTGGTTTTTGCGATTTACAAAAAATCTATTGATTGGACTAAAAAAATAAAACACAAGACCTGCTTTATAGTTAGTTCAGTTAGTATGCAAAGTTTCATGATCTAATTTGAAGTACTATTTGAATACCAGCGGTTTATTGTTCGATTTGAAGGTAACTTTGGATTTTTTTGTATCGAGAAAAGTTTATGGAATCGTGTTTTCGTCACACATAATACCTAGCATTAATCCTCAACTTTACCATAAATTTATTTAAAAATTAATGCTGCAGTATTTTAGGCGTAACGGAGGATCATGCTAAGCCCTTTGAGGCATATATGGCCCTTAAAACATTGTGCTGATGGATTAATTGAATAATACGGGGGTCGTGGAAGTGTTTAAATTAAAAATCTTACATTAAAAACATGTATTTAAAAAATAAACTTGCCAATAAGTTAAAACTTTGACCCCCAATATCTCTGTAACTAGAAAATTCCCAGGTATGTAGAACAAAATAATGATCGCAATGACGAGTAGAACAAATGCCTTTCCGCATCCGAAAGGCACTTGTTCTACTCGTCATTGCGAGGTCTTGTTACACTCTTTATAAGGCGTAAACAGACCCTTCACGAACCCGTCCAGGCTGGCAAGATTTCTCACCCTCTAAAAAATTCTACTATTGGTATATGTAGGGGCCAATGGTTGTAGGCACCGTACACTATCATTTAATTGTGTTGGTTAAGTTGTGGAGTACACAGAAAGAACCACAAGTTGTATTTAAAGTTATATTGGAGAGTAAAAGTTACAGTAGTTAAAAGTGGTAGTGATTCTTTCTCTTGACAAGTGGCTAGTTCCACAGTTGTTGTCTGACTGGCTCTGCCTTGCGTGGAAAGTTACAATTATAGCGTCTTAGATTCGTAATATTTGTGACGCACGACATCCAAGTAGGTTGCTGCGTTCGCAAAGTAAATGTACGGTTGATGAGACCGTACAGTATAATTTCTGACGATAATAATTCCCTTAACGTTCTTGTTGTTTGTGTTAAAGGACTAGTTAAATCATATTTTGTTTGTCCTTTAGGTTCCCAAGAACACTACATGTGTGACACCGAAGTGGATCTCTGCTACTCGTCGCCGTGCATCAACAACGGTACTTGTGTCCGTCGCGAAGGAGGGTACACTTGCGTCTGCGCACCGGGGTATACGGGTTAGTAACATTTAGAAAAAAAAAAACGGTATGATCATTACAGCTTTGTGTTTAGCATGCAAGCCCATATTTTGTAAGCTTCGTACCGTTATAAAACAGTTAACAGTAGTTTAGTTAATAGTTATTTAAATGCATTTAAGGGAATTCGCAAAAATACTGTAGTTTATTTTATGAGTTAATGAGTAAGCTAAATGTTGTTGTTTTATAATTTAAATATTGTATTTTTATGTTAGGGAACGTTTTATAGTTTATTAGATGTTGATAAGTATCTACTACTAGTTTTTTTTTTACATTTTTCATGTTTTAAAATTGTACATAAGTTAATTTTGTTACCGAGATATCGCATTAGGGATCTGTCTGGATATTTTGATAAATAAATAATAATAATAAAATTTTTTTCAGACCAAAAGTCCATACACATAAAACACAAAAAAGAAAAATTTCACAAAACATAAAATGAAAAGACACAAAAACACAAAAGACATAAAAACACTAAAAAAGACACAAAAACATACATAAAATGAAATGATAGACAGATATAGATAGTTATGGATCTTATTTTATTTTAAATATTTATATGACGCTCGATGAGTGGTCATCCAGTGCCACATCATTGGACTATCTATTCTGTCGGCCATGATAGCCACCAAGCTTATTCTTGTCCGCATAAGAGCATAAATTCTCGTTTTTTTTTGTCTTTTTATCTATGCAGTGTTCCTACATTGCCCCAGGAGCCTTTGTGGGTTTAGATCTCGGTGACACTTAAGTATAAAGATTACCAATGAGAATATACAAAATATATTTGAGTCAATTACAAAATTAATTATAAAAAATAATTCTAAAATAATAGGGATGATGACTGACTAAAAAAATATGATTCTGTTTAGTCCGCATCAGTTAGATTATTGAAAAATATTGGATACGTGTTTTTTGTTTTATCAAATTAATTTAAAAAAATGAAGATAAAACGTATCAAAGATCATGAGTTGGCTTGTGGTTGTGACGTTACTTTTGAGTAAAAAATGTACTCAAATGTCCAATATTTTTGGAAATCTATGTGACGGACTAATTAGATTTCTTCTTATACCTTAACTGCTTCCATCTTCAACAGGAGTGAACTGCGAAACAGTCCTAACATCAGCGAGCTGCTCCTCCCAGTCGGGCGTGTGCCGCAGCGGCTCACAGTGCGTGTCCAACAGGGAGGGCGGGCTGCTCTGCCAGGGCTGCGCCATCGACGCGGCCCACACCACGCCGCTGTGCGAGCTGAGGACCAGGAGCTTCCCTACGGCTTCCTTCTTGACGTTCCCGGGCCTGAAGAGGAGGAATAGACTGCATTTGAAGTTGAAGTAAGTCGTTATCTTCACTTGAAGTACTTACGGGATAATATCCGTGCATGCGTCTCCAGCATCAAGAAAAACCTAGTGATACCGTGAGTGCGTTTTGTCGTGAGTTACAATCGAGTTCCAGTAGTGCGCGTAATAAAAGACTAAGGAAGAAGGTAGACAGGTTTGTCTGCTCATAATAAATCATTTTCGCCCCACCCGCATACCTCTTCAGTATTCCCACGATCATGATGCTTGCAACAGGCGTCGAAATATCGGGAGCTCATCAAAATCAAAACAAAAGAAAATCACGGATATTATCCCGTAAGTACTTGTGTAGTGAAAGTCTAAAACAGTTGTTATCTTCTCTTAGGAGTCTTTGTCGACACATCTTGTTTGTTTCTAGCCATTTCGCCGCCCTAGTGCTTGAATGGCCAAACGACCATTGAGCAAATTTTACAGGAGACATTTTTTTAAAGTTACGTAATGGATATAACGAAAAGTTTACCAAAATCTTTTATGAATTTGAAACCTGACTAGTATTTTTTATATTATTGAAATAGTAATATATACATTATAAAGCGTGTAATAAGGGTTGCTATAGTTTGATATAAAAAAGTCTATTTTGGTAAAGTTGGTCGTTTGGCCATTCAAGCACTAGGGCGGCGATTTGTCATCACAGACAGTAATTTGTAAGAGAGCTACGAAGACAGCTCAATTTCTGATTATTTATTTATGTACACTAAACACTTATCAGGACATTACATTAAGATAAAACAGCGCAAAGGTACTGCTTATTTCATAAGAAATTTCTTTCAGCAGACCTGCGACAGGATAGAGTGTGTAGAAAAGACAACACATTAAGCACTACAGCTTGATAACTTTAGAATTTCTGATGTTATCACGTACTGCTTATTTCATAAATAATTTCTTCCAGCAGACCTGCGACGGGATAGAGTGTGTAAAAAAGACAACACATTAAGCACTGCAGCTTGATAACTTTAGAATTTTGGATGTTATCACGTACTCTTTATTTCATAAGAAATTTCTTTCAGCAGACCTGCGACAGGATAGAGTGTGTAGAAAAGACAACACATTAAGCACTACAGCTTGATAACTTTAGAATTTTGGATGTTATCACGTACTCTTTATTTCATAAGAAATTTCTTCCAGCAGACCTGCGACAGGATAGAGTGTGTAGAAAAGACAACACATTAAGCACTACAGCTTGATAACTTTAGGATTTCGCATATTATCACAATGGTAGTGCCACTCAACAGCAGCCCACACACACTAATGCGTGGCTGAAGAACAAATTAACCTCGCTGCTTAAACTATCGTAGTGGTCGGTCGACTTTAAACTGCTAGTCATAGTTTTATTCTGTTCTCTACGTGACCAACTTATAGTAAATGGTCTTTGATTCAAGGCGAATCAAGAATGATATTCCGTAAATACCTGATTATTCTTAAGAGTCCGTGCACAAAGTTCAGTCGCTAGAGTTTAGGCAAATTCGTTGCAATCCTATGTTAGTGTGCATTGTTCATGCAGATACACGCACACACGGGTGAAGATCGAGCGTAGTGATCGCTTAAACCATTTTGATCCTGTAGACCTCAGATTAAAGAATGTAGACGATATTGTTACGAGCTGGGTATGGGATAAATTAATTACTACCGATTAAACACTTGGATAACTTTAATTAATCACAAAACACTTAAAACACAATCACTTATACAGTACTGATCACTATTCACTTAGATATCGCACTTCTAGTTCACCTCGATTCGCCTGGTACTGTAGCCAAAATAAGACTGACTGCTCCCGCAAATACGTCGACTATTTATATGCCGACCGAACGTTTGAGAAAGATCCATAACTTCCCAGAATCTTCCAGGCAATTCATACTAGGTCATTGTCCTTCCGAGAAACTTCCACAACTTTTGTACAAAGGAAAGAAATAGGTACTTTATGCCCTGGGCGTACGGTCGAAATTACAATGACAACTTCCTGATGTATTTTATAGGTAGTTTGCGAATTTGTACCTACATCATTCGATACATACCTACTACTACCTACCTACTTAGTTGTAGGTACCTACTATTAGAAGCTACTTGTATTGTAGGTATGGGTACGACGTAACACTGCCCCCTCCTTAGACATGCTCGTCCCGAGCATCATTAGGCCCGTAGTATCGCACCAATCGGTCTACATGGACAATCTTAGGCGCACCTCGTGGACCCTTCTGTATTCGGTAGGTGACATCGTTGATCCTAGTCACGACTCGGTATGGTCCATCCCAGTTTGCTTGTAATTTCGGAGACTTCCCTTTGCTCCGTACTGGGTTATGCAACCACACCAGTGAACTCTCGTCGAAACCCCTACTATTTGCCTTCCGGTCATAACGGGTCTTCATCCTCTCGGACATCTGTTGGCCGGATTGTCTAATATGCTCATAAACATCATTCAACTTGTTACGCAAGTCATTTGCGTAATCTGTTACACTGCGTGGAGCATCAGGGGGAGTTCCAGTGATTAAATCTGCAGGCAACCGTAATTCCCTTCCAAAGTTCGCGAAGGCGGGCGTCACAGCCGTACTTTCGTGGACTGCGCTGCGGTAGGACAGAAGAAACGGCTGTATGTGCTTGTCCCAATCCTTTTGTCTGCTTTCCACGACTTTTGCCAGATATCTTTCCAACGTTTGGTTGAATCGTTCCACCATTCCATCAGATTGTGGGTGATAAGAGGTGGTTCTGGTTTTGTGGGTACCCATTAATCGACAAGTCTCCTGAAATACTTGCGATTCGAAATTCCTTCCTTGATCGCTGTGTATTTCTAAGGGTACTCCAAAACGACAGAAGACTTCCTGAACCAATTTATCAGCGACAGTTGTAGCTTCTTGATTAGGAATGGCAAAGACTTCTGGCCACTTTGTGAAGTAATCCATGACCACCAAGAAGTACTTGTTTCCGCTCTCACTTTCTGGAAATGGTCCCGCAACGTCTAGTGCTATCCGTTCCCAAGGGGCTCCAACGTTGAACACTTTTAATGCTCCTCTGCTGCGTGTTTGGGGTCCTTTCACGGCCGCACAACTGGTACATTTGCGACACCAGTCCTCCACATCATCTCGACAGTGGATCCAGTAAAAGCGTTCTCGAATTTTTAGTAAAGTCCTTTTTACCCCCATATGTCCTCCCGAACATCCATCATGGTACAGCCGTAAAACATCCGGTACCTTAGCTTTAGGGACAACCATTTGTAGATGACAGCTGTCCCCTCGAGCGTTTTCCCATTTACGGCACAAGACTCCATCCTGGATCACCAAGCTGTTCCATTGCGCCCAATAACTCTTCGTGATGGAACTCATCGCAGCCACATCACTCCACTTGGTTTTAGGAGCACCAGCTTTGATCCACTCGAAGATCGGTTTGATGTCCGAGTCATTTTGCTGAGCCTGCTGTAGGGTTTCTTTCCATTCATCGCTGAGATCCATTCTAAGCATCCTCACGGGCACTACTTCCTTAGTCTCTTGCCTGGCACAGTGCTTACAGTCTTCAGGACAAGGCCTTCTCGACAAGGCGTCTGCGTTACCGTGAGTTCTTCCACTGCGATGTTCAGTTACGAAGTCAAATTCTTGCAATAGCTCAATCCATCTCGCCACTTGCCCCTCTGGATTCTTGAACTGTAATAGCCACTTCAATGCAGCATGGTCAGTTCTTAATTGGAATATACGTCCCAACAAATATTTACTGAAGTGCTGCAATGTCTTTACTACGGCGAGTAGCTCCCGTCTTGTAACGCAGTAATTTCTTTCTGGTTTGGATAAAGACTTGCTGAAGTAAGCTATCACAACCTCTTGGTTTCCTTTCCGTTGAGACAGCACGCCCCCAATTCCAGTATTACTTGCATCTGTGTCAACTATGAAGTCATTTTCTGTGTCAGGATATCCCAAAATAGGCGTATTGCACAGACGTTTCTTTAATTCCTGAAATGCAACGTCGCAGTTCTCGTCCCAACAGAATTGACGCTTTTCCTCAGTGAGTTTGTGCAGAGGTTTTGAAATGTCGGCAAAATTCTTGACAAACCTTCGATAGTAGGAGCACAAACCCAGAAATGCTCTGACCTGTGTTTAGTCTTTCGGAACTGGCCAATCCTTGACGGCGACTACTTTTTCTGGGTCTGTTCGAACACCTTCCCCCGAAACTATGTGCCCTAAAAAGTTCACTTGTTGTCTGAAAAACGAGCACTTTTTCGGACTTAACTTGAGATTTGCTGTTTGGATTTTCGACAGCACTTGGTTGAGGTTTTTAAGGTGATCTTCAAATGTACGGCCCACGATGATTATGTCGTCTAGATAGACAAGACATGCGTCTCCAATCAATCCGGCGAGTACTTGCTCCATCAGCCTTTCAAACGTCGCAGGAGCATTGCACAATCCGAATGGCATAACTTTAAACTGCCACAAGCCCTTCCCTGTTGAGAATGCAGTTTTTTCTTTATCCTTGGGGTCTATTTCTACTTGCCAGTAGCCACTTTTCAGATCAAGTGTGGTAAACCACTTCATACCAGTCAGCGTATCCAGTGTGTCATCGATCCTAGGCAGCGGATAGCTGTCCTTTTTCGTGACATCGTTCAGTCGTCGATAGTCCACACAGAAGCGCATACTGCCGTCCTTTTTCTTTACCAGGACCACAGGAGAACACCATGGACTCGATGAAGGCTCTATAACACCGTCCTTCATCATTCCCTCCATCATGGTTTCCACCTCTTTTTCACGTGCAACTGGCAGTCTTCTTGGTCGCTGACGGATTGGTAACTCGTTACCCGTATTAATTTTATGCTGAACTAGTCCAGTTCTCCCTATGTCAGCATCATTTGAAGAGAAAATGTCGGCGTACTGAAGTAACATCTTCTTAGCCTTGTCCATTTCTTCTTTAGATAAATCGCAGTTTTCCAAAAGTGTTGACACGTCAAACTTTGTACTACGAATTTTATTTCCTGTAGGCAGATTTTGCAATTGACGCATCCAAGCTACTTCCTCGCAAGTGCCGATTAAGGTACCCTTCTTAATCACTTGCTCCTTGTCACTTGGATTCAGTATGCGTACTGCTGAGACGTTGTTGGTCTTGACCAGAGTCCGTGCCATCTTCCATGGAAAGTCATTGTTCACCCTTTCTATCAGAACACTTCGATCTTTTTGTCCAGGATTCCGTGGTAAACTAATTGGCACAATCGTTTCTGATCTGCGAGGAAGAACAATCTCCTTCAAGCAGTACACTTTCCCTGATGGTGCACCTTCCATGAAGACTTCCTCTGAACCACATTTCAATACTCCTTGATCAACGTCGATCTCACAACGATATTTCCGCATAAAATCCAAGCCCAAGATGCAATCGTCCACTATGTCGGCCACGATGACATTGTGCTTGTAAAATCTGTCACCCAATTTTAACTCGACCTCCTTCTTGCCTCGGACGGTTATGTGCTGACCGGTAGCTGTTAGTAATCGTATACGGTCGTGGTTATCAAAGTAGTCCCCAAGAAACCGACTTGCTAGGTGAGAGTTAACGACCGTGTAAGAAGCTCCAGTATCCAACGTCAGTTTGCATGGTGTTCCGTTGACTTCGCCTCTGATGGTCAGGCTGTTCCCGTCATGTGCTTGTGAGATCAAGATTCTCGGGGCTCTTTCAATACCAGCCAGCACCCGCCCCCCAGTCCTGGCATTTACTCGTTTCCCTGCTGTGGCTGGGCAGTCACTTCAGCCACCCTTCCTTGCTGATCTTCTCGCGGGGTGTTGCGCTTTGGACAGCTTGACCGAAGGTGACCCCTTTCTCCACAAGTGTAGCACCTAGGACTGTACCCTTGCGGGCGCTCGCGAACAGGTGATGCTACAACCTCCCTAACGCGGTGCGTTCGGTGGTCTTGCCTCACTGCCTCTACTTCTAAAGCATGGGCTAAGGCGTCCTTCAATGTTTCATGATGCCCAAGTCTCACGGCGGCTCTAACTTCTAAGTCACGTATTCCATCAACGAACGCTTGTACCAGATTCCCATCGATCAGTGCAGGGGCAGACTGGTATGCTTTCCGAACCAGCTTTTCAACTTCCAGGGCCCACTGCTGTAGGTTCTCGGCACTACGCTGGACACGATCCTTCAACTTAGCACGAAATACGTGCTCCAGGTGCGCGTCGCCGTATCTGGACTCTAACGCCTCCAGCAGCTGTTCGTAGGTCACATCCTTGCCAAGCGCTTCAAGAATGTTGAGGGCCTGGTCTCGGAGGCCCAAAGTGAGCGCAGTCATGGCTTGAGATTTTGTCCATCCATTCGCCTTCATAACGGCCTCAAATTGAATTTTATACGCCGACCACGAAGATGTTCTATCGAATGGAGGCACCTTAAAGCCCCGCGCAGAAGGTGCAGGAACTACTGAAGCCACAGTCACATCTCCAGTCTTCAGTTCTCCCAAAGCCTTCTTCATCCCAGCGATCTGTACTTCGGCCTCTGAGATGCGATTCTCGTGCTGGTGAACCTGATCCTTCATTACCTTCAGCTCTTTGCCGAAAGTTGAATGAAGATCCTTTATGAGGATCATCTGTTCTTCTTGACGACGAGCCTGCTCCTCCTTATCTCGTTGCAACTGCTCTTCCAACCGGCGAGCCTGCTCCTCTTGACGGCAAGCCTGCTCCTCCTTATCTCGTTGCAACTGCTCTTCCAGCCGGCGAGCCTGCTCCTCTTGACGACGAGCCTGCTCCTCTTGACGGCGAGCCTGCTCCTCTTGACGGCGAGCCTGCTCCTCGTGACGGCGAGCCTGCTCCTCCTTTTCTCGTTGCAATTGCTCTTCCAATCGGCGAGCCTGCTCCTCTTGACGGCGAGCCTGCTCCTCTTGACGGCGAGCCTGCTCCTGCAGCAGCGCCATTAAAGCTGACAAGTCTGGCGCTACTGATACTGGAGAAACTCCGGATGGACCAGCGACTGGCACTGACGTAGGCTGGACACCACCCGGTGTCTGTGTCGGAGAATCTCCAAACCGCCTTTGGTCCATGTCCTGCTGTCGCTGACTCCTGGTACGGATACCTTCCGTGTTGTCCTTAGGTAGAACTGGCATAATTTATCCCTCACTTCTGACACCAAATTGTTACGAGCTGGGTATGGGATAAATTAATTACTACCGATTAAACACTTGGATAACTTTAATTAATCACAAAACACTTAAAACACAATCACTTATACAGTACTGATCACTATTCACTTAGATATCGCACTTCTAGTTCACCTCGATTCGCCTGGTACTGTAGCCAAAATAAGACTGACTGCTCCCGCAAATACGTCGACTATTTATATGCCGACCGAACGTTTGAGAAAGATCCATAACTTCCCAGAATCTTCCAGGCAATTCATACTAGGTCATTGTCCTTCCGAGAAACTTCCACAACTTTTGTACAAAGGAAAGAAATAGGTACTTTATGCCCTGGGCGTACGGTCGAAATTACAATGACAACTTCCTGATGTATTTTATAGGTAGTTTGCGAATTTGTACCTACATCATTCGATACATACCTACTACTACCTACCTACTTAGTTGTAGGTACCTACTATTAGAAGCTACTTGTATTGTAGGTATGGGTACGACGTAACAATATTATTTTATGTTACATAGTTATAAAGTCAGTACGGTTTAGAAATAAAAGTCTGGAATGTGTGTCTACTGTATATTTATCACAATCAAAATAGAAATGGTTTAATTTTGTATTAGAAGAATTTAGATACATATAAACATTTTACAAAATGATAAATAAAAGTGAGGGTTCCGTACAAACTTTTTAAAGGACAAGTTAATTTTTCTGGATCTGGGACGAGCGCGAAAGACACTTGCGCGAAAAGACAAATGCGCGCATGGACTTTTGCGCGATTGGACTTATGCGCGAACGGACTTTTGCGCGCCTGGACACTTGCGCGAATGGACTTTTGCGCGATTAGACTTATGCGCGAACGGACATTTGTGCGCCAAGACACTTGCGCGAATGGACTCTTGCGCGAAAGGACACTTGCGCGACTGGACTTTAGCGCAACTTAATGGCCACTGAGGTTCACTCTGTAGAGTAAACATAACAAACCCCTGTTATTTATACTTGAAGGTGATTTTTTCTTTTGGTTTTTCTGTCATGGATGTCATGTTCATGGTTAAGGAGTCGCTGATAACGAAATGAGATCAAAATGAAAATCCAAGATGGCGCCCAGGAAAATTTTTGTTTTTTCCGTCATCAGTGTCATTTTCATGATTTAAGTGGTCACTGATAACGAAAATGAGGTCAAAATGAAAATCCAAGATGGCGCCAGGGAAAATTTTTGGTTAAAAAGTCATGGTTGTCGTTTTCATGGTTTACTTGATCACTGATAACGAAAATGAGGTCAAAATAAAAATCCAAAAGGCGCCGAGAAAAATTTTTGATTTTCCGTCATGGGTGTCGTTTTCATGGTCTTTGGGGTTGCTGATTACGAAACTGAAGTCGAAATGCAAATCCAAGATGGCGCCGAGGAAATTTTTTTGTTTTCCGTCATGGGTGTCGTTTTCATGGTTTTTGGGGTTGCTGGTTACGAAACTGAAGTCGAAATGCAAATCCAAGATGGCGCCGAGGACAATTTTTGATTTTTCGTCATGGGTGTCGTTTTCATGGTTTTTGGGGTTGCTGGTTTCGAAAATGAGGTCAAAATAAAAATCCAAGATGGCGCCGAGGACAATTTTTGATTTTTCGTCATGGGTGTCGTTTTCATGGTTGATGGTGATGGTGACACCCATGAGGATAAAACCGAAAATTTTCGTTGGCGCCATCTTGGATTTTCATTTTGACCTCATTTTCGTGTGGCTGACTCTGGCAGAGCCACCAACAGGGATTTTAATTTTGATAACACAAAAATTTAGTCGCTATTTAGTCGAAATTAGTCGCCAAATATCAGATTTGGTCGGTCACTGGTTCAAAAGATATAAGGGCTTATTGTTGGCCCTGCTGGAGTCAGCCTACCCCAGCAGAGCCACATTAATAACTCAAAAACTAGGGCACCTAGCGAAGATCTGTTTTCTCCCATATTTACTCGCTAATTAGTCGAAATTAGTCGCCAAATATCAGAACTGGTCGGTCTCTGGTTCAAAAGATATAAGGGCTTATTGTTGGCACTGCTGGAGTCAGCCTACCCCAGCAGAGCCACATTAATAACTCAAAAACTAGGGCACCTAGCGAAGATCTGTTTTCTCCCATATTTACTCGCTAATTAGTCGAAATTAGTCGCCAAGTTACAGATTCAGTCGGTGTGTCATTAAAAAGATATTAAAGAATTCAATTTCCCCATACAGTGGTACAACCAAGTACAAAATACTAGTAGTTTTTAGACAGGTGTATCTATACGACGTCTGGAGGAATTCTATAACTTCAACCCACCAAAGGAAAGCAGTATTCATTACCTAAAAACAAGATCTACAATAAATATATGTAATTATTTAGGTATCAAACAAAATGTGTGCATTTAGTCGCTGGCAGATAGATCGCTGCGCTCCGTTACATTTACACGATAAGTAAGAAAGAGATAGATGCGCGTGTACAGACGAGCTACTTATAACGAGTTGCCCGTGACGTACCTAAGTTAAAGTCGGCCAGTTTAAAGTGGAACTTAAAGAATAGTTAGGAACTCGAATGTTGTTATCTTTAGGTACCTATTCCGCAAATACAAAAACGGGGAACAGAGCGAGCACCGGCGCGTCGTCGGCGGTGTTCGCGCCGCTAAAAGTATTAAAAAAAAATAGGTAAATTAACAAACTTGCTCTAAACTCTAAAGATTTTTTTCTTTAGTCATCCACCGGGAGTACAGCGAGAAGGTTTGTTTGTGTAAAATATTAAAAGAACAATTACGAATACGGGCTTTTAAGTGCATTGGACATGTCACATGGTGGTGGACAATTTGAGAGTGTTTTGAAAAGAGGACGCCTTATGAGTGAAGATTAATATTATTATGTAAGTTACCTTGATTTTTCACGTCATTAGCGTCTTTGTGTGTGTGTCCTAAGATACCAATACTGATGCGCTACCTACCAATGTAGTCCGTCGATGTCCATATTATTTGGCTACAATTAGGATAGTTAATTTTAAAAAAAACACTACCTACCTAAGTGCTTCAGTGCATACATTATGATTGTAACTCTCAGATCAAAGAATTTTGATCTGAGTTGTAACTTATCTAATTTTCTACCTATAATTGGGGTGTCTACGGGTGTGAATTTAGTAGGTACCTACCTCATTAGTCGGTATCTATTGAATTTAGATTACCTATATCTGAAATTCAATAGATTTGTACCTATGTAGTGAAATAAACGTAGGTACATAACATATCATCACGCCTGTAATCCCCAAAGGGTTAGGCAGAGGTATACCTAAGGCTCGGCGCAAACGGGCCACCAACCACAGCCACCGGTGGCTGTCGCACGCTATCGCGAATCTCCGACACTGCTGTAGCAAGTGGCCGCTACCGGCCACACGTGTGCGGCGAGTTTCAACAAAATGTACCTATAAAAAAGCGTGTTAACTGCTTGTCGCTGGCCACCGGTGGCTGTGGTTGGTGGCCCGTTTTGCGCCAAGCTCAAAGGTATACTTAGCTGCACCGCAGACTTAGCTGCACCGCAGTTGCCGCATTCTAATTTTTCTATGCAATCTCGCACATAGACATAGACACAGTTTGCACACAGACACAGATTGCATTTTCTGTTTGTACAATAATTTTAAGGTAACTAATATATAATTTTATATTTCGACAATGAAGTTTTATTATTCTAACCTAAATTAAGATAAAATAAAAACTCAACCCGTCCATACAAACTCTACAGCCTACCACGACACAATACACACACACCCACAACGCAACACTGACAATCACCTCAAAATACACACATCAAACCAACTTTTTGGAAATTCATTTTTATAATTTGATTTAGATTTATATATTATTTCCGGCATTTAGATACAGTTCAATTTGTTGTATTTATAAGGAACAATAAATAAACTTACCTATTAAACCATGATGATGATGATGTATTTTTTTGTAATGTAAGTATTTCAAGCAATGGGTTGATACTTACCTACATACTTACAATACGTTTTCAACGTTTAAGTATTACATTTTACTAAAGAAATAGGTACGATAATTTTAACGTATTTATTATTCTTAAGTAAATTAGAGCTCAACATTGTAAATTAGTAAAACAGTTGCATGCGACTGTACATCTTGACACTAAATATACCAAGAGCAAGGTTTAATGGTTTCAAAGAAATTTAAGCCTCTCTAACTTAATAATTAAAAACATTTAACATGTATTTAATAGAGAATTTATCTCTCGGTCATTTCTAAGGACTTTAGACCGATAAAACTAGAAGTATATTACACTTACTAATAGAAATATTTTTTCTTGGCAATTTTTCGTGAACTCTTCGATCTAGCTCTTGGACTATACCTTAATAATTGAACTCATTATATCTTCTGAACTAGGACCCGATTAATTCTGTAACTTGGCGACTAATTTCGACTAATTAGCGAGTAAATATGGGAGAAAACAGATCTTCGCTAGGTGCCCTAGTTTTTGAGTTATTAATGTGGCTCTGCTGGGGTAGGCTGACTCCAGCAGGGCCAACAATAAGCCCTTATATCTTTTGAACCAGTGACCGACCAGTTCTGATATTTGGCGACTAATTTCGACTAATTAGCGAGTAAATATGGGAGAAAACAGATCTTCGCTAGGTGCCCTAGTTTTTGAGTTATTAATGTGGCTCTGCTGGGGTAGGCTGACTCCAGCAGGGCCAACAATAAGCCCTTATATCTTTTGAACCAGTGACCGACCAAATCTGATATTTGGCGACTAATTTCGACTAAATAGCGACTAAATTTTTGTGTTATCAAAATTAAAATCCCTGTTGGTGGCTCTGCCAGAGTCAGCCACACCTCATTTTCGTTATCACCAACCCCAAAACCCACGAAATCGACACCTATGAAGAAAAATATCGCTCGCTCACTCGACCCCGCCATACCCTTCTTGTATACCTCCTATTACACACACACACACACACACAACAACATACGGCATTTTCTTACGTGACGATTTCTACCAAATCGCACTTCCAAAATAGAAAATTATCTTTATTTCAAAATCAAATTGTGGGTACCATAGGTTACCATGAAAACCAATAATAATATGAAGTAGTGAAATCCTCTAAATGAAAGAATTTTCGGAATCGGATCAGTAGTTCCGCAGATTATTACCCTTACATACAACATATTAAGTACAAACAAAGAAACTTAACTTTAAATAATATGAAGACGAAATAAATCTTAATAAACAACCAACGTCAAAAAAAACTCTTATCTTATTACAATCAAAAAGTTTAATAATTTTAATATAAATACTGGATCGAAATGTGGTAGTCTGCGTATATCTCGGAAATATATTCATGTAATAACTCGGGAGCGCTTGCGAAGCAAAGTGATACGTGCTCAGTTGCTCACGCTGGGAGAGCCCTTTCGTTACTGACATAGATAATACACTATATAATACAAGAGTTACTGACGGGAGCGGGTTTGCGCGGTCGATAATATAGCTCTCTTTGCCATTAATTTACGAAATGAAGTTATTGTTTATTTATAAATTAAAATTCAGATTCAATTAAAAAGCTACCTTGAGATTAAGAATTATTTTTTTAATTTTTTTTAAAGTGTTTCTAAGGTATAGAAAAAAATACTTATTTGTCCCGACGTTTTCCACAAATTACGTTTTTTCAACATTTTTTTTCTGCTATATTTCGTATTGAAATCAATAATGTTTCTTGCTATGTTACGAGTAGACCATATAATGATATTATTCATATTTTTTAATGTTCAGAATATTTTGTAGTTCTTTGTTCAGCGAACCACAAACATCACTCGCTCGTTACTTTTGCGGAAAAGGGGTTTTGAATATGGGTGATTGCCATTAATATATACATTATTTTAAAAAATTGTTCAAGCAGTCGACAAGATGAAGAACCTGTCTCTTATAATAAAAATAAATAAGGTTCAAATTCTTCTTGCCTTTCCCACAAGTAGTGATCAAAAATGTTCAAAATGTCTTAATTTTGTGCACGGGCCCTTAAGTCTCAATTTTTGTTCTTACAATGCGAAATGATCAGTAATTTAGCGAGTTAATGTTTAAAATGGTTGTCTATTACCCGACCGTGGCCAAGCCCAAAAGGAGGCTTATTTATTTATCCAACTTACATGTATAATTGGGACCCTGGGGTGCCAAACCTTTGGAAGGCGTACGAGGGGCGGAACGCACAGCCTATAACTACTTAAATTATAAATTCCATTTTCCCCACCAGGTTCGCAACCCAATCCCCAAACGGCTTGCTCCTGTACAACGGGCGCTACAACGAGCGTCACGACTTCCTCGCGCTGGAGACCGTGAGCGCGGGCGCCGGAAGGGGAGGGGGCGCGGGCATCAGGTTCACGTTCGCACTGGGAGGGGGGAGGGCTGATGTTACTGTGGCCGGCAATGTGGCCGATGGAAACTGGCATACTGTGGAGATCGACTATTACAATAGGGTGAGTACTGAGTAATAATGATGATGGCCTCAAGAGCTTCTATCGGGTGATTCGGGTGTCCCAAAATTTACTCATTGAATTTGCCGCCTGACTGAGCATTTTTTGCTATTTCGATGGTGATTCTTTAGAGAAAGTTGCCCATACCTTACTAGAAAAAAACTTGTTTGCTGTAAACAAAAGGCTATAAGCATGCAAAGTAATTGGCTTAAAAAATGTGGATATGATGAAAGCTATCTACAAAAAAAACAAACCAACCAAGATTTGACTTTCTTTGAGTTTTTTCACAATACTAGTCAAGATACAGCATCACCTTTGTACTTACTTATATTTTTGTTCTTTTCTTCTTTTCTGTATTTAATGTGTACATAAACTGTTAAATCTAAACTTCTAAACTAATATTATAAAGAGGAAAGATTACATTTTTTATTTAACTCAAGAACTATAGTGTCCACCAGATAAGTAAGAATTAAAGGTCATTAACCCACATACATTTATTCAAATACATAATTCCGAAAACAGAAATGACATAAACTTGTCTCGAAACGACCTTTATCGTGATCCTTGACTTTATCTAGTAATAAAAAACTATTCATATATTCAATTATTGTCGGGGTACCTACGCAGAGAAATTAAGGAAAGAGCAGTGACCTTTAATTCTTATTTATCTGGCGGAGATTATAGGTACTCAACCGATTTTAAAAATTCCTTCACCAGTAGAAAGCTACATCTTTACCGAGTAACATAGACCATAAATTATATTGATATCATTCAAATTTGCCGAGCTATCACAATTTTCGCGGACGAAGTCGCGGTCGAAGTGCTAGTAAATAAACATTAATAACATTATTTCCCTCTCGTAGACTGCCACTCTGATCCTGGACGACTGCGACAAAGCGCTGTCACTGGCTGGAGCGGCGGACTTCGGCCTCAAGTACGCGTGCGCCAACTTCTCTAGGAAGGTCTTACCGTCGCGATGTGACATAGCTACGGAGACTTGTCACAGGTAAATAAAATATGTAAAAAGATTCTTAACGAAGCCGAAAGGCACTTGTTCTCCCCGTCATTGCGATATTTTTTTTGCTCTAGACCATACCTGGGAACCTTCTAGTTACGGAGATATTGGGGGTCAAAGTTCCAACTTTTCCATAAGTTTTTTTTCTAATATTAGCTTTTAAGTTCATAGCTTTACTTTAAATACCTCAATAACCCCTGTACTATTCAATGCACCCATCAGCACAATGTTTTGAGTGCGTTACATTGAGTTTTACCGTAAAATGTGATTTTTCACCCCAAAAAAAAGTCATTTCCCAGCAATAATTATTGCGTAGGGCTACTTAGTTTGATGTACAGAATGCTTGGTTGATGGCTTCGTGAAGGGTATGCTCATCGTCAATAACTAGTTCATCACCATCTGCCTAGCCTTTTCCCAACTATGTTGGGGTCGGCTTCCAGTCTAACTGGATGCAGCTGAATACCAGTATTTTACATGGAGCGACTGCCTATCTGACTTCTACAACCCAGTTAGTGCTGGGTAAAACGATACCCCTTGGTAAGACTGGTTGTCAGACTTTCAGGCCACTGACTACCTGTAACGACTGTCAAATGATCTACAAAACACAGCCAGGACCAACAGTTTAACGTGTTTTCCAAGGCACGGAGGAAACTCGGTATGTAATGGGTGGTCTGGTCACCCATCCACAGACCAAAATCAGAATTCAAAATCAAAATATTTTATTTCACATAGGCCTACATGGGCATTTAAAAAACGTCGAAAAGGTGCACGGTTCACGTTCGTCGTTTCCATGGAGAAGAATAGGCAAGAAACTCCGTGGTTACTCTTTTCAAATCATTTGGTATTTCAATATTAATGTGTCACAGCAATTAGTACTTAAGTACGGGGGGAAAACGTAGGCCTGACAATAGGTCGTTGCTTACTATACAAAAAACGTGAAACAAGATAGACCAACATAGGCAAGCGCGGCATAACTTAAAGAATTCGTTGTAATTGTATTTCTTTTTTCCTTTAGTCTATTTTCAACCAAGGCTTTGCCTGACCCCTATTTCCATAATCTTCGTTTAAACAAGGGGTCAATTAATACAAGCCACTGCATTAACTCCTCTCTTCCAGATTCCTGGACCTAACAGGCCCCCTCCAGATCGGGGGGCTGCCCAACATCCCGAGCAGCTTCCAAGTGAAGAACAAAGACTTCCTGGGATGCATCTCCGACGTGTTCATAGACCATAAGTTCGTAGACCTGAACAGCTACGTGGCCGATAACGGCACACTGGCTGGATGTCCTGAAAAGAGGTCGCAGTGCAATTCTGCACCTTGTTACAATGGAGCAGAGTGCAAAGATCTTTGGGACACGTATCTTTGTGATTGTACGGAAGGGTATACGGGGAAGGATTGTGCTGATTGTAAGTATATCATGTGTTCTTGGAAAAACTACTTCAATACTAACGGATAAAGTAATTCTGACAACCCGAATGGCGCAGCGGTAGTGAGACTGCCTTACGTTCTTAGGGTCCCGGGTTCGAATCCCGGTCGGAGCAAATGTTTGTGTGATGAGCATGGACATTTGTTTCCGAGTCATGGATGTTTATATGTATAATAAGTATGTATTTACAAACAAAAAGTATCTATGTAGTATATCAATTACTATCTGGTGTCCACGACACAAGCCTCGTTGCTTAGTGTGGCACTAGATGGCGCTGTGTGTAATGTCTAGCAATATATAAAGTTTAGTTTGTGTTACAACTTCAAACGTTTTATGACTTTTTCAACTAGTCATTAAAATATTTGATCCGTATTTTTCTTTGGCCTACGTAAACTAAAATTGACGAAGATATGACGCTTTTAAAATACGGCACGCCGTGGTATAATTTTTTGTGAGTTCTGACGTCACGAGTCCCCACTCCCGAGTTTTGATGCGTTTTATCTTTTTCAGTAATCATTGATTTACAAAAACAAAAAATACGTGTCTGTTATTTTCCATTACTCTAATTGACGGACTAAATAGATTTGCATTTTTTTGATACTGTAAATAAAAAAATAAATGAGTTTAAATAAAAAGCTATTTATTCACCAAGGGGAGTAAGGCACAGATTACTAATCGAGTGTGCATTTGAGGCCCGACGCGAAGCGGAGGGCCGTGAACCACACGAGTTTAGTAATCTGTACTTACCCTCGAGTGATATATACTGCTTTATACTACACTTGCACTTTTAAGCACAAAGAAATAAAGACAAAATAGCAAAAAAAGCATTTTATTAAAAAGTTATATTGACAAACTTTACCAAGAAAATTGTCTCTACAAAATACGTCAACCAACAATAAGTTTTTTTATTAATTTTAGCGCGTCAAACAGTTTTCGCGCCACAAGACGTTAGACAAGGTACAAACGCCCCGTATGGTAAAATTAAATCATTTGATTGCAATGATATTCAATTAAACAGATATGATAAGAGCGCGCAATCGTGCAGACTCGAAAACGCGCCAATTGGCCTGTTTTTCCTTTATTCTGCGTCACTGCGTGTATGTGAGCTCTCTCCCCCGCGGCACACACAAAACGCGTTAGTAATGCATTACTACCCTGATTTTCAGGGCAGTAATGAAATTCCATACAATATAACTGCCTAGATTTTTGAGAAGCTTTAATGAACAGCTTTCAAGCCTTTTAGTGGGGTAGTATTGGTACACTTACTAAGCAAGTGTAGTATAAAATAATTTTATTTTAAAAAGGTAAAATTAGGCTAATCCTAATTACAAAATGTCAATTTATCCAGCTTCATTCGAATATATCGACCACAATGGAAAAATTGGAGGGGGTCCCTTCAATTCCTAGAATAATTTCTCAGTAAAACGTAAAGTCTTTGATTTCGCCATGTAATCACATCTATATCTTCCTGTAGCAACAACCCCCCCCTGGCGGTTCAGCGGCGACGGCATGCTGTCGTTCAACCCGCTGCTGCGCCCCATACAGCTGCCGTGGCTCAACGCGCTCACACTGCGCACCAGGCAGCGCGACGCCTTCCTCATGTCCATACAAGTGGGACAGAACAGCACTATACTCATCACTGTGAGTTTTACTATCACAACTAGAGGAGCTCGTGGCTAAATAATAACAGCCGCTCTGGTCGATCGTTAGGTTAAGCCGTGCTTGCCTAGGTTGGTCTGTGGATGGGTGACCACTTATCACATACCGAGTTTCCTTAGAGAGGCATAAGGGGCCGTTCAAGGATTACGTAAGCAGATTTATTACAATTATTACCCCCCCCCCCCCCCCCCTTGTCAGCAAAAGAAAGCAAAGCTTAAGAGGTTTGCTTTTTTTTTTTTTTTTTTTACCCCCCCCCCCCATGCTTATGTAAACATTGGTTCTTTTAATATAAGTATTCTGTTTTTTTTTTTATTGATTCATGAGCAGCAGTTATGATTCTAGAAATAAGAAAATAAGCTTAGCTACTCGGTAATAAGCGAGTACCTAAACGTTTTAATTATTTGTGGGAATCCCCGAATAAGCGTTTTGTTTTCAAGCATAGACAACGTGTGTGGGTTGCCATAAGTTTAAAAAGTAAATAATTACTGTTGACGTAATCACCATCTTTCCTACTCCTCCGCTTACTTTTTTGATTAATTTCGTTGCGGGATCCAAGACAGTTAAATTCATTCTCTGGGACTTCGTCGAGCTTCATTGTCTCGGCGCTTTTCTGGTGGTCGCCACTGTTGATTCTGGCTTTCAGGAGTTACAGTCAAGTGGTTTGGGAATAGTGTGGCGGGCTTGTAATCACCATCTAGATCCTCCCATCAAAATAAGTAAAGCATAGACCCAAACGTGCCCTATAGTGCTTACGTAATACTTGAACGACCCCTATTATAAAAAAAAAAAACTCCTAAAAATGGGTTAGTTGGTTGGTTGTTCTTAGAAGTAATTACTTAGAATTACTTCTACGAACATCAACCAATTTTTGCCTATTTTAAAGCTTAACAAAATGTCTCTTCCACAGCTAAAATCCGGCCACCTCCACTACTCCTACAACGGCGAGTCGATGTTCCTCCCCACAACGGTCCTGTCCGACGGACAGTGGCACCGCATTGACATCAAATGGCTTGGCACCGATATTTCTGTCAGTGTAGACTACGGACTTAGGACCGTCCTACTGCCCATGTTAGCCAATAAGATCCAAGGACAGTATATCGGCAAGATTCTAATTGGTGGACCGGATTCTACGGCAGGATTGTTGGCTTCAGAAGTTGGGTACTTCGAAGGATGTATTCAGGTTAGTGTTGGTTTTTATTTCCTTTGGGAATGTTTAAAAAAAAAGGAACTCGTGGCTAAATAATAACAGCCGCTCGGGCCGCTCGTTAGGTTAACCCGTGCTTGCTTAGGTTGGTCTGTGGATGGGTGACCACCCATTACATCGAGTTTCCTCCGTGCCTTGGAAAGCACGTTAAGCCGTTGGTCCCGGCTGTCATTTGTAGATCTTTGACAGTCGTTAGGTAGTCAGAGGCCCAAAAAGTCTGACAACCAGTCTTACCAAGGGGTATCGTATTACCCGGTACCGGTACTAACTGGGTTGTGCATCCGGTAAAACTGGAAGCTGACCCCAACATGGTTGGGAAAAGGCTAGGCAGATGATGGGAATGTTTAAAAAAAAGTTAAATGATTGCTGTAAACTTGCTTCTCTTCCGAAAAAACTATATATAAGTACACAGCACATAAACTGTCAAAGGATAGTGGGCAAATGTGGACCAAGTATCGCCAAGGATGAATCATATACCAAATTAAAGGATTATATTATACCCTTTAATTTCAATCATTCAAGACAAAAATAACTTATAATTTCGCGAAATCCCTCGGACAGATTTTGATGCCCTTCTGCATGTTTGAACAGTACATTGTACCCTTTCATTTGGTATATGATTCAACCTCGGCGACGCTTGGACCAACTCCCATACATTTTTGCCAACTGTTTTTTCTTCAAATGATTGTAAACCTTAATTAGTTGGGAATTAAGTTCAAAATCGAATGAGTAAATTTAACCATTTGTATTACATAACGTGGCGACTGTAATATCTGTTTTTAGGCTATAATTTTGTCCTAAAGCTGAAGTGTGTGTGTGTTGAAAAATCAACAGCGTTTATATTCCGGACGAAATCTTTGTAATACCTAATTTATCTAGCTATTATTCTTTTAGGATGTAAGAGTAGGAACAGCTCAATCTCTTCTCAACCGGCCGACAGTCAGAGAAAACGTGAGGGATGGGTGTCAGTCTCGCTCCGATTGTATGCTGTCCATCTGCCCGCCATATGTAAGTAGTTTTCGTAATTGTGTTATCAATTCCATACTTTTTACCCGACTGCGGCGAAGCCCAAAAGGAGGGTTATGTGTTTGCCTTGTATGTATGTTTGTATGTATGTATGTATGTATGTCCGTTTCTTTGTTCCCTCGTAACTCCTCAACGGATGGAGGGATTTGGATAATTTATATGTCATTATATTCGCCTTAATAGCGCGAGTGTCACTGGCTACATTAAAATAAATAAACAATAAAAATCGCGGATTTGGGGAGCCAAATTGAGGAGGTCGAATTTTTTTTTCTTCTAATACCATCGAGTGGGGTATCAAAATGAAAGGTTTTTAAAGGTGATTACAAAAATATATGCAAATTTTATGTTTGAATGTAATTCGAAATGACAAATAGTATAAAAGTAAATAAAATTCTAATTTTTGGCACGTTCTGCAGCCTGAACGGCTAGATGGATTTTAGCTTGAGAGGTGTTCTTAGATTCGTATTTACTGTGAGAGTGACTCTGGGTATAGCAAAATAATAAAATAGTGGATTTTTAGCGCCAAATTCAAATGTTTAGCACGCTCTGCAGCCTGAACGGCTCAATAAAGGCAGTGCGTACCATTTGATATAAAAACAAAAGTTCTAACGATCACATGACCTAATTTCATTTAATATAATTTTTATTTAGTATAATGAAAATTATATGAAATGAATGTTATACTAAATGTAACTAGAGCAAAAGAAGTTTATATGAAAAGTAACATTAGATGTCATGAAATTGGGTTATTTGTTTCTATAGCATATGAAAATTATATCTTAGGAACGTTATTTCAAGTGATAATGTAATATTTGTTATTATACCATAATATTACACACCCCAATAAAGGGCTCATCATGAGGATTTTAAAACGTTATAATATCTAAGTAACTTAAAAGTGTAAAATAAAAAAATAATTAAAAAAATTAAAAAACCCGACTGCGTAAAAAAAACTAATAACTTTAAATAAAATAAAAAGACTGAAAATAATAAAACAAGTTCAGGAGACAGGATATTGACTGCAACAGTCGGGACCCATTAAATAATCTAGACTAAAATCATTACATCCAATATGGGTCCCGACTGTTGCAGTCAATATCCTGTCTCCTGAACTTGTTTTATTATTTTCAGTCTTTTTATTTTATTTAAAGTTATTAGTTTTTTGTTACGCAGTCGGGTTTTTTAATTTTTTTAATTGATTTGTACTTAGGTACTTAACTTTGTGGTGTAGAAAATAATATGACAGTTTTTCAAATTTCATATAAAATTTTTAGACTTGATACTTATCGATATCTAATAATCATAAAACAAATAGAAAAACGATTATATAAACTCATAATTGTAACTAAAAGACGCAAATGTCTTCTGACTCTTATAGACTTACTAATAAGGCACAAATTGAAATAATTGACGCGGTTTGGAAAAATGTAACATGTTATGTTACTTCAATACCGTTGACTCCGCTACTAACTGTAAATACTCGTCAACAATTAAAAAAAAAGTAATAGTACATCCGTTTTTCGCAACGGCGCTAGTTGATTCGATATTTGAAATTCTTTTTATATGACTCCTTACTCCATCTTTTTCTATTCCTCTCATTCTCTCGTTCTAACCAATAACAAAATTCACAGAGTACCTGCGTATCATCATGGGACAACACAGAATGCGTGTGTTCGGTCGGTCGAGTGGGCCCGCAGTGCATGCCCGCATGCGAGCTGCAGCCGTGCGGGCCGCATGCGGTCTGTACACACCTTGACACCGACAAGGGGTATAACTGTAGCTGTGACGACGGGTATATGATGACTGGTGAGTTTGGTTTACATTCTTCTAAGAGAACAGAATTTGTAGTGTGGAGTGCGAATTCGACCGATGGAACTAATGGATCTGCTATGCATGCCCGAAACTAGAAGAACGCTTTCCCGTATTCTTCTCAGCAAACCCTTTAATTTTTTACCCATATCATAGGAATACATAGAAATAACTAGTCTGCCATCTTTGGAAGGTTTGGGAGGTCGCCATTTTGTATTTAGTATGACGTCACTTTACTAACCATGCATGATAATGCATGGTTAGTAAAGATGGTACCTATGCAAAATTTCAGCCCAATCGGAAACCGGGAAGTAGATCAAATTTATCTACAAAGTTAGTTACAGATGAAGCTAATAAAAGCGTGTTCAAAATCACATCTTGTGAAAGACGCAGGATTCCGATAGATGCGAGAAGCAGGCGCGCTTCAGCTGAAAGGCACCCAATGCTAAACATAGGCCTATGTGTAGCAATGGACGCCTTTCGGCTGAAGCGCGCCTTTCCTTCAAGCGTCGCCATATCGACAAGTCGCAAATCGCAAATTTTGATGTTGATGATGTGTATAATGGGGTAGATGACATACCAATCAATTGACATACTTTTTAAAAGCGTGTCAAAACGCGGTTCTCTCATAGATTTTGTATGGCAATAGCCAACTGTGGCGTCACTGTTAATTCAACTCAATGACTCAACTATTTATTGATTTCAAATCAACTAAAAATCGAATTTGGCAATTAATTAAAAATATATCGGGTTTTCAGGCCCAAAATAAAATGTTTTTTAGAGATATGTGTCTTGGAATTATTGTTTTATGGTGTCATCTACCCTATTAACTTACTATTTATTATTCCCCGTCCCCCAGGCTCAGGTTGCGTAGCAGCCGGTGTGGAGGAGTGTCCGGGCGGCTGGTGGCGCGGCGCGGGCGGCGCGTGCGGCCCGTGCGCCTGCGCCGCCGTGCGAGGGTACCACCCGCACTGCCACGCCACACAGGGACACTGCCACTGCAAGGTACAACTATCTTCTTTTTTTTAACATTTTGTATTCCACTGCAAGCTGTGTAGGGGCACATCATCATCTGCCTAGCCTTTTCCCAAGTATATTGGGGTCGGCTTCCAGTCTGTATTTTACATGGAGCCTATCTGACCTAAGATACATAATACTATACCTAAACATTTTGAGCAGGAGAACCACTACAAGCCGGAAGGTTCCCCCGACTGCCTGCCGTGCCAGTGCTACGCGGCGGGCTCAGCGAACAGCTCGTGCGACGTGCAGACGGGGCAGTGCCACTGCCGCGCCGGCGTCATCGGCCGCGCCTGCGACTCCTGCGCCAATCTCTACGCCGAGGTCGCGCCTAACACTGGCTGTGAAGGTAATCCTAGTTTTACATCAAATATTAAGTGGCAGAGTAACACTACAAGCCCAAAAGTTTGGTTCATTGCGAGTGGCAGAGTGCATTCCGCTCCTTTTCTATACTTCTATACTAATATTATAAAGAGGTAACATTTGTTTGTAAATTTGTATGTAGGAGGTAATCTCCGGAAGTAATGAACCAATTTTAAAAATGGTTTCACTGGTAGAAAGCGAGTGCTATAGGCTATATTTTATTCCCGTACTCCCACGGGAACGGTAACTACGCGGGTGAAACCGCGGGACGTCAGCTATTTTGAATAATTTCAGAAAAAAAAATATTTTTTTAATCGTTTTTTCAGTTACTATTCCTTTATTTCAATGTAAAATGACATTCTCTGTACACAGCACTCCATTTATGTAAATAATACGACTAAAATTAAAAAAAAAAACTGTTGATGTTGAAATATGGACTCTAACGAACAACGCTATGTAGTTCGTAGTGTACACGCTGTGGTTAGGCAGGAAATGAGCAGCAGATTTCACGCTGCTCACTTCCTGCCTAACTACAGAGTTCATCGAACTCGTCGTCGCGCTTGCCCTTCGCTTGCGTTTCGTCACGGCAACGATACATTGCGTAATCAAATTTATTAGATTTACATAACTGTCCCTGAAATAATTTTTTGTACAACCTGTCATCTTAGTATGATATCCCGAATTCGCCCCATTAGACATAACAGATCGAGCATTCAGACCATTTCCTCCTCCTCAGTCGTGCATTCTTGACAGAATGGTCGTGGTTGAAGATGATTCATTTTCTTTGGATGACGTAGTCCTAGCGATGCGCCTCCACTTGTTGCGGTCTTCAGCGTCTCGGAAGCTTTGGACTATGGACGTTTGTGTTGCAGCTTTTATAAGGTCTGTCCAACGCGTAGGTAGGACAGCGTGACCTCTTGCGTTCTACTTGCCCCTGGACACCAAGTCGTCCCATGGAGCGTTCATTTCGAACAATGTGGCCGAAGTTTTTGAGGATTCGCATCTGTACAGATCATTTTCTATGCTGCAAAAATTCTGTTTAATACATCAGCCCTTCTCTTTCTTTCAACAGTTGTTTACGATGGATGTCCTCGCTCTTTCTCTCACGGTGTGTGGTGGCCAAGGACCAAGTTTGGTGTTGAAGCCGTGACTGACTGCCCTACTGGTAAGTTTAACATACAGACGATATTATATAACACGACTATCGACAGGCTGTAGACAGACTTCACGAAGCCGTCAACCAAGCATTCTGCACATCAAACTAAGTAACCCTACGCAAAACTTTTTGCTGGGAAACGACTTTTTGGGGTGAAAAATCACATTTTACGTTATAACTCAACATATAGGTCGCGGCACGTAACTCTAGCGCTGAACGAAACGTGGAGGGGATAGCTGCGCATGTTATACGACCGGAGAGCCAATCGGCGCAACGCACGCCCCAACACATTCTTATTTTTTACTTCTGCGCAATAACGGTCAGCGCTAGAGTTACGTGCCGCGACCTGTAACGCATTCAACACATTGTGCTGATGGATGTATTGAGTAGTAAACTGGTCATGGAGGTATTTAAAATAAGGTTATAATATTAAAAACTTGTATTTAAAAAAAAAAACTTGTGGAAATTTGGAACTTTGACCCCCAATATCTCCGTAACTAGAAAGTTCTCAGGTCTAGAACAAAAAAAATATCGCAATGACGGACAAAACACGTGCGTCTCGGCTTCGTTAAGAGTCTTTTTACACCCTTTATTAGGTACCTACTTATGTAGGTACCAACTGCATACATAAGTACTAAACTGACAACTGAGGAGCTTGTGGCTAGATTATAACAGCCGTTCGGATCAATCTTCAGGTTAAGCCGCGCTTGCCTAGGTTGGTCTTTGGATGGGTGACCACCCATTACATACCGAGATTCCGCCTTGCCTCGGAAAGCACGTTAAGCCGCTGGGCCCAACTGTCATTTGTAGATCTGTGACAGTCGTTACAGGTAGTCAGTGGACCCATAAGTCTGACAGCCAGTCTTACCAAGGGGTATCGTATTACCCAGTACTAACTGGGTTGTGGAGGTCAGATAGGTAGGCGCTCCATGTAAAATACTGGTATTCAGCTACATCCGGTTAGACTGGAAGCCGACCCCAACATCAGATGATTTAGTTACTAACTAACACATTTGATAAAAGAGATGAAGATGATCGTTCCCTTTCATTTTCTTTTAGGTACAAGTGGTAAAGCGACGCGTATGTGTGACGAGACACAAGTAGTACCGTGGCAGGAACCTGACATGTTTAACTGCACCACGTCTACCTTCTATCAACTAAGGAAACAGGTATGTGATCAGGTCGTACAGGTGTGTCACTTAGGTGTGAAGTAAGATTTAAATAATACTGCTATAACAGGTCATGGTAGGTAGACCACCATTGTAGTTTTGTCTCCAATCGAATTCCAATGACATTGCTGGGTTTTTAACCCTTAAAATAAATAAGTTCTTATAAAGATAATACGAAATTTTCAGTGTACCCTGAAATGAAATGAAACCTGAACTAATCGTAGATAATCAATCAAGAAAAAATATACAAAAACAACAACCATTTTATTTTCAGGCTACTTTGGCCCATAGATGGCACCTTACAGACTAACATACATAAAATATGATAAAATACAAATTGTGTTATTTAATAGAACCATAACCATGTTAGTAAACACTTCACCAATCCGCACTGGGCCCGCGTGGTGGATTATAGCCCATTCCCTCTCATAGAGAGGAGGCTTGAGTCCCAGCAGTGGGAACATTAATAGGCTGATGATGATGATGATGAAACACTTCACTTGTGCACTATGTCACCGTGCGCACTTGCCCGTGGAAGCGACGAAAAACCACTCCTTGCGGCCTAAAGACCTCCTCCAAGAAGACCGAAGATAACATGTTGGTATTCGCACCGCGAACGCCCTAAAGTTAACGTATATAAGATGACCCTTATTTATTATATTATTTTTCGGATGGGAAATCATCAAATGACTCCTCCCGCTCTGGGCGGAGCAGGAGGGAGTGTCAGACTTTTACTGACTAAAACCCATCCATGTTCCTTCATCGCCCTTTGTGTTCCGGGGACACGGTGTCTCTTTCGAACAGTCCCGCAACCCCGGCAGGCATCGGTCCTTGCGGACCCCTTCCTTTTGCTGACTCTCTTTGAGGCACGCGTGGAACTCTCCTGCGCCGTCGTCACGGCCTGTCGTCATGAGACGGACGGACGGCGAGCTAGCCCATAGCCCACCGTCCACAGGCCCGCGCCTACGGTGCACGCACGGGGCGTCTCCCGCTGGATATAAGTAGACCCTTAAGAACCATTTCATACCAACCTTTTATCACAGCTAAGCAAGATAGAAACCGGCGAGTTATCAGTGAACACATTCGTGGGCGTCCGTCTAGCTGCAGACCTCACCTCTGCCTGCGCCAACACACCACTCCTGTACGGCGCTGACGTCCTGGTAGCCGAGGGCATATTGTTGGAGCTGCTGCAGTATGAAATGAGGCAGGCTGGCTTGAACCTTACGCATAGTCAGGATAAGGATTATGTTCGGGTGAGTGGACTGTCTAACATACTCGTATAGCTCCTGTACGGCGCTGACGTCCTGGTAGCCGAAGGCATATTGTTGGAGCTGCTGCAGTATGAGATGAGGCAGGCTGGCTTGAACCTTACGCATAAGTCAGGATAAGGATTATGTTCGGGTGAGTGGACTGTCTAACATACTCGTATAACTCCTGTACGGCGCTGACGTCCTGGTAGCTTATTAGTAGTGATGCAGTACGAAAAGAGACATTATTTTCTTTTCGGGTGAGTAGTAGTTGGAAGTCAACTTTAAAGTAACATTAAAATATCTAAAAAGTAAATAAAACTCAAGTAAAATTTTTTTCAATACACTTCCTCGAAAATGTTGTACCTAATCATGTGCGTTATGGACCAGCCATAACGCACTATGATTAGGTACAACATTCAATGTATTACACACGCGTGCGTTTTTTTCCACAAAAATTGCCACAGATAACTATACCTATACTTAGTCCAAATTGGTTCAATGCTTATAGTCTGAGGTGAATGTTTTTTTTTTAAATTTCAGCAAAGCAATACAGGTCTTTACGGCATAAATATTTTTTGAATATTAAAATTGTGTTTACAAATAGAATATCATAGATAAACATGATTATTAAAAACTTATAGTTATTTTTATACACAAATTAACATTTATTTGTGTTCTGAATTCAAAAATATAAAATAAATCTATTTTTTATATTAGGCTGTGTAACGGCTTCATACCTTTGCCTCTCCTTCAACCTGGCGAAAGCAGAGCGCGAAAAAATAAAAGAAAATTAAAGTTTGAAAGAAAATTTCTTAGTTCGTGACAAAATATAAGTAGAATTGAAAGTCAAAAGTGTATTGAAAAAAGTCGTTTGATACACGTGGACATTTGTTATTGCAGTTCTCGGCTCGTATACACCCTCGCCTACGGCTCGGGTGTTATAATTCCGCCTCGAATGCAATAACAAACTTTCTCCACTTGTATCAAAATGTACTATTCTTGAACATCACAGGTTTCACAGCACCAGCAATACTTTTCCTTCATGCTACAAACTCACCATCTTCTTAATTTTCAGAACGTAATAAAATCCGCTAACACGATCCTGGACGCTCAATACTCGAAGGAATGGCGTCGTATTCGAGAGCTGACCGGCCACGGCATGGAGTTGTTACTGCAACGGTTCGACAAATATATCGCAGTGCTTGCCGAGAGCCAGCACGATACCTATACAAGTCCTTTTGAGATCAACACTAGTAATTTGGGTAAGTACAAGGGTCAGTTCACACAAGACGCGTTACTATTATAGTTTATAATATTTAAAAGTTGCATTAGCAAGCCTTGACACTTTAGGAAATGGATACTCCTAAAAATTTATCGACATTGCGTTCTATTTTTACCCTACTGACCCAGAAGGAGGGTATTATTTTTCGAGAGTACTACTCTGTCAAGAAAGTACCGGGAAAAGATCAATAATACACAAAATGTCTGTTATTCATCCAAATTTATTTTATCACCTTCAAAGTATGCTCCTTTAGAAACGATACACTTGCGCCAACGAATAATCCATTCATCAAAACATTTTTTAAATGCTGCTTCCGGAATTGAGTTCAGTTCTCGCCGCGAATTCTCCTTTATGTCTTCTATCGATTGAAAACGGGTGCCACGAAGTGGTAATTTGAGTTTAGGAAAAAGAAAAAAGTCAGCAGGAGCCATATCTGGTGAATATGGTGGTTGCTGGATGGTATTTGTTGAGTGTTTGGTCAAAAATTCGTTCACAATGATAGCCTTCTGTGAAGGCGCATTGTCGTGGTGCAAAATCCAAGAATTTTCTTCCCACAAATCTGGCCTTTTTCGTCGAATTTGCTCTCTTAAACGCCGCATAACGCTCAAATAATAAATATTCTTTATTTACCGTTAGACCTTCCGGTAGGAATTCAGAGTGCACAACACCGCGATAGTCAAAGAAAACAGTCAACATGACTTTGACTTTTGATCGACTTTGGCGTGGTTTTTTCGGTTTCGGTTCAGTTGGAAGGCGCCACTCCGAAGCTTGTTGACTAGTTTGCATGTCAAACTCGTAAACCCACGTCTCGTCACCAGTAACAATGCGTTTCATGAATGTTGGGTCCCAACTGACTCGTTCTAGCATGTCCTCAGCGACTTTCATGCGATTGAGTTTTTGGAGAAAATTCAGATCTTTTGGGACTAGCCGAGCAGCAACATGTTTCATACCCAAATGATTAGTTAAAATGGTACGGATCGACTCGTGAGATACAGAAAGTTCGGCGGCTATCTCTCTCAGAGTTGAATGGGGATTTTCAGTCACTATTTTCTTCACTTTTGCGATGTTAACTTCAGTTGCAGACGTTGACGGCCTACCAGAGCGAGGCAAATCTTCCATCACATCTCGACCGCTTTTGAACGCTTTGAACCACTCATAAGCACGAGTTTTTGATAAAGTCGATTCACCGTAAGCCTTCTGTAACATTTTCAGTGACTCCGAACACGAAATTCCATTGGCGATGCAAAATTTAAGACAAACTCTTTGTTCGATATTTTTGTCCATTATGAAATTCGCCTATGTCCAGCAGTGGACGTCTTTCGGCTGAAATGATGATGATGATGATGATGATGAAATTCGCAATACACACTATATATGATATTACTAAAACCAGCACTGTATTTAATATAAATAACAGATGCAACTCAAACTCCGCGCCAAAATGGAAAACAGTTGTGCCAATCTAACAACTACAAAAAAAACAAAAATTTGAATTTGGAACCATAAACAAATCATCCATTCCCGATACTTTTTTGACTGAATGTATGTATGTATAATTGTTTGGCACGCTCTGTGGCCTGAACGGCTCGATGGATTTTAGCTTGAGAGGTGTAGTTAGATTCGTATTTACTTTGAGAGTGACACTGGGTATATCAAAATAAAATAAAAAAACAAAATGGCGGATTTCTGGCGCCAAACTCAAATGTTTTGCACGCTCTGCAGCCTGAACGGTTTGATAAAGGGCTCATCATGTATTTTAAATGGTATATCTAAGTAACTAAAAAGTGTAAAATAAAAAAAAAAACCCGACTGCGTAAAAAATAACTAAAAACTGTGTGGGCTATATTTTTCGCTCGCATGTATGTGTGTATGTCCGTTCCATTGTGACCTTGTTACTGCTAAAGGAAACAGGCGGAAAACATTCCATTTTCATAATTTTATATTCAAATGCTTTTTTGATTTTCAGTTTTTTCAGACGGACTTTTTTTATTACTTAGATTTTACCCCCAATATGTGAAATAGAGAAATTCCTATTTGAAAACCAGTATTCAACTCTCATTCCTTTTCAGTAATCGGCGTCGACATAGTAACAGCAGAATCAATCTACGGCTTCGAGCCGACCCAACTGAATCGTTACAACATAGACTCATACACGACCGAACGCGTCGTCCTACCCGACACGTCATCCTTCATACACTCTCCCATTCAAACGCCTATATACCATGCTAATGGCAAGATCAACAAGCATAGGAAGCCGTCGAGTCCGACGGTGTCGTTCCCGAAGTATAATAACTATGTGAAGAGTAAGAATAAGTTTGATAAGTTTACGAGAGTGCTGCTGCCGTTAGATCTGCTTGGGATTACTAATAGTAATATTCAAGGTGAGTGTTTTTTTTTAAGTTTTTGTTTTTTTCGGCATACAATTAACGAACCACCAGATTAAGCAAAATTTTACGGCAAAAAAATCACTTATGATTGCCAAAATTAGTAAATGATCATCAAAATGAATCCCCATTTTATCGTGAAATTAGAACCTAAAATTATTATTTTTAGTTAATGACCACCAGAAATTGAACTGTTATGCTCTTGCATTCGAGTCGAGGGAGACCCGGTCGTCGAAGCCCCGCTGCCCCAAGTCGGCCTAGGCAAAACTAGTTTGTGATCAACCACTTCATTAAAATTTGGCGCTCAATTTACTAAATTTGGTGATCAATAGATATTTTAGGTGATAGATGTTAGTGGTCACAAAGTTATTTTTGGTGGTCATTATATTTTCCCCCGTTTTTTTCTACCGGGCTAAGTAGGGACCACCTTGTTTTTTAAGTCGGTTAAAGCCGCGTTGCTCAGAGTGGACTCGGACGTAAATGGGTTGGAGTCCACGCGGTCCGAGCACACTCTGATCGTGTCAACGCGGCTTGACTGCTTGTCACTTACATAGAAACTAAGAATCCAAAAAAAATTAAGTGAGTCGAATCATATCCAAGTGGCAAATCTAACCTGCCGCGTAGAATGACCGCTGTGAAAACAGGTGTCACGTAGAATTGACAAAATGACATAAATGACAGATGAATAAAAGAAATCACACACACACACACATCACATTACATTATTTATTTACTACCTACTACCCTCATCCGTGTGTCACTGCGGGGGGCCTACTGAAAACCAGCGCTGAGTGTTTTACACCCAGCATATGCTGAGTTGGTGACCCTTTCGTTATGGGCATGCTCAGCGCAGTTGAGATGTTTAATTAATTGATAAGTTGTTTGTTGTTATTATGTATATGTATGTGCTGCTCTATTGTGTTGCTGCTGTCCATTATCGAATAAATGATTATTCTATTCTATTCAAATCTGTCAATTTGTCAATTCTTTCTTCGAAGAAACCCGTTTCTGGTGATCCACAATCAGTATGAGTTGGTTTGCCATTCCACATAATTATCATGATTGTGATGAAAAAAAAACCACGGTAAATTCGAAATCGTGGTTGAACCTCTAGAAGAGTCATGGTCGATTTCAATTAATCATGAGAGAGACTACATTTTCGTTATTAATACTTTCTTATTTTGAGCAACGGTGGCCCAGTGGTGGCGGCCCCGACTTACGAGTCGTGGGTTTGAACCCAGGCAGGCGCATTACTTTGTGTAATTTATTTCATCACCACTGCTCTCAAAACGGTGAAGGAAAACATCGTGAGGAAACCGGCGTGTCCTAGAAACAAAAATTCGAAGACCCGCAGGGCCCGCGTGGTGGATTATAGCCTATTCCCTATCATAGAGAGGAGGCCTGTGTCCTAGCAGTGGAAACATTAATAGGCTGATGATGATGATGATGATTATTTTGATCATAGTCACCAAGGTATTAATACAACAAAACTCTTTCAGAAAACCTCGACCTAAACTACGAATCCCGTGCCGTGTTCTCGTACCTCCAATACTCTCGCAACGCATCACAACTGATGCCTCTCCGTATGGACGAGTCCGTCAGCCAGCGCTGGGGCGTCAACATTACCGTCGGGTCACCCATCATACAGCTGGCCTTGTTCGTGCCCGAGTACGTGTGGACCAAGGAGGCCAGCGAAGAAGATAACTCCATAGAGAACAATGTGGATGATGTTGAAGGTATGTAGCGGTCTGCGTTAGAGACCACCCAAGTAACACATCAAAGCATTATATCGGCCGACTTACAGCATTTCTGTATCGTTTTCGCATTTTGAATTAGTTCTATGATAGCATTACAAACGTTTATACGGCTACTGTAATGCTTATTTGGGCACAAATTATCCGGCTTTATATCATAAATAAGTTCACAATTAGTTGTTTAATTGCATTACAGGCGCATTATATTAGCATTAGTGTGACCAAATAAGTTGCGAATCGCATTATAGAAACATTATTACGGTCAATGAAGTTGCCAATCGCATTACAGAAACATTATTACGGACAATGAAGTTGCCAATCGCATTACAGAAACATTATATTAGCAATATTATTGATAATGAAGATGTTAATTGCATTACAAAAGCATTAGACTGGCATTAGATTGTTCTAAAAGAATGATTGAGGCTATCTAAGTGTTCACAGTTAGAACTTAAATAAACCCTACATCATTGCAAAAACATCTCTAGTACTACGGTACAAATGTTATAATACAATTAACTATGTCAAGCAATATATTATGGACGAAGACGGTCCAAACTGAGTGAATGACACCATATTTGTTTGCATCAAAACAAAAATTATAATCCTGGATTTTGACTCTTTTCTTATTTTATGCCTGTAAATATTATTCGCAATGTAGTTTACTGTAAATGTCTATATGAGTTTCATTGAAAATTTTCACGCGCCTTCGTTATTTTGTGGTTTTTATATAAAATGTGACATGAAAATATGTGTGAAATGCCCAAAACAATTGTGTATTCCTAGTTTAGAACGAATTTTGCATAATTAACATAATGGTATTGGTTGAGCATTATTAAATAAAGTTATATTATTATGATAAAGGTCTATTGCTTTTATAAATAGGTCCAAATGATAATATTTTTTGGTTATAAAATATTTACAAAATGGTGTCGATCTATAGCAGCCAGGTGAGCCCTTAAAAAGGCTAATTAATGCCACCGGTAGTATCAATACTCACACGTGAACAATTATTAAGCTAGAGGCCAGAGAAAAGACTTTTGATGTGCCACTGTAATACCATTGTCTATAAAGTAGCTCTATATGGGTTCACCGGTATACCAGTAGACTTGAATTATCCATAATGGAGAAAAATCAGACACAGATTCGAATGACATAGGCATGGTTGGACCCCGGACGACCGTAGTTCAAAATCAAGAAGAAATTAAAATAAAAAAATCCACCCTAAAAATGGATGTTGTTTTGTTGATCATATAATATGTGCTTTTCCCCAATATGGCCGACAAATAGTTTTACGAATACAGTGAAATGAATGTATATACAGCTTTACGCATTACAATAACTCACGTGTATTTGATTAAATACCTGATAGCTGTACAACAGAACTCAGTTGAACTCTATAAATGCAAGCATTACATTGATTCACGTTGATGCTGTTCAGCGGTCCTAGGCTTTTACTTACCGCTTAATAGTGCTATTACACAACAAAGGGCACTAAAAACAGCTCAAAGCTGTATAACGGATTTACGGTGCATTATAATGGTACAAGTTTATGCTATTAAGCGACAATAGGCATTATCGTACTACTTAAAAATGCTATTGTAGATCCAAACGCACTAAAAACAGCTGAAAGCTATACAGCTGCCTTGTGGTTTGCTGCACTCAAACTAAAGGCTTTACAAAAGCATTTTCATATGCCGTTATGCAACCGTTATGCATCGTAAAGCATCATAATGCTTTTGAAATACCAATATAAAGCGTCAAGATGCTCGGTGAACTCAAATAAGAGTTTATACGGACCTTAGGTTCTAAATAAGTTTACTATTCGTTTGTTATAATGCTTCCTGTGTTACTTGGGCATAATCTTGTCATCTCAGGCTACATCAAAAATACAATTCCAAAGCCAATTGGGGGGCGGCTTTGCCGATGCTTTTTGTAGTGTACCTCAATTGTGTTTCAAATTTGCGTCTCGTGTCGTATTTTAAAATATCTTCCAAATTTACCATAAAAAGCGTAATGAAAAGCCAGAGCTGAATCATAAATACCGAGTAAATTGTCATTTCTTTCATTCATAATCTCGGATAATAACAAAAGTCGAAACCCCTCTTTATAACAAGACTACTTGAAAGATCTACCTTTACATGTTTATACTCAACAGGCATAATCTACACAAACAAAGGCAACGCACACCACCAACAAACCAACCACATCAACCCTAACAGCCAATCAAAAAACAGCTGGCCACTCGAAGAGCCACAGAACACCGACAACCACGGGCCCGTCCTCATACAACCAGCATTCAAAAAACAAGAAAAATCCTTCACAAGCGACAACCTACAAGAAAACGAATCATCTTACGTCGCTGAAAAGTTAGAAGACAACGAAGGACCAAAAGTAATGGCTTTGATAATGGAAAGTGGGAATTTAACAAAAGACGGCGTGCAGAAGAAGTTGGTGTACAAGAGCTTGAGTGGGATTCGTTTGAAGAGACCGATTAGATTGCAGATGTGGCTAGATATTCACAGGGAGACGTTTGGATCTAGAACTAACCCGCAGTGTGTGCATTGGTCTACTTTGAGAGGGTGAGTTTGATATAATAGATTATCTAAACTAATATTATAAAGAGGTAAGATTTGTTTGTTAGTTTGTATCTCCGGAAGTAATGAACCAATTTTAAAAATTGTTTCACTGGTAGAAAGCTACATTATTCGTGAGTGCTATAGGCTATATTTTATTCCCGTACGCCCACGGGAACGGGAACTACGCGGGTGAAACCGCGGGACGTCAGCTAGTTCATTATACAACAAGTGAAAAAAAAAAAGGAATTTAATTCGAGGGACTAAGTTGAATCCTGAGAGCAGCGAAGGATTCTAAAGTAAAATCCCGAGCGTAGCAAGGGAGAGCCCTTTTTCGAGTGGCAATGGTAAAAAAGTATTTTTACCATTGCCACTCGAAAAAGGGCATTTGATTAATCGACAACAGTGAATAATACTTTCCATGTCCACCAAAAATTGAACTGTTATGCTCTTGCATCCGAGTCGAGGGAGACCAGGGCTCCGACTTCTGAATGGTTTATAAAAAAAAATACCACGAAAGGTATGGCGGGGTCTATGCGCTCGCTCATTCGACCCCGCCATACCTATATATATTCTAACCTAATCTATCCGTGTCGGGGTGCCCCAAGTCGGCCTAGGCAAAACTAGTTTAACCACCTCATTAAGATTGGTTAGTGGTCACAAAGTTATTTTTGGTGGTTATTATATTTTCCCCCTTTTTTAAATCAGTTTCTAATTAAAACAGAATCTCTAACATTCCATTGCCAATATCTCCAATTCGATTAATATTCTGCTTCTCCCAGGTCTGGAGAATGGTCCCGCGTCGGTTGCCACACTGAGATCGACTACGACTGGTCGCCGTACTCTAACGAACCACTTCTGATCAACTGCACCTGCAACCATCTGTCTACCTTCGCTGTACTGGTTGATGAGGTTGATATTGAGGTAAGTGTCTTATTATTATACTGTTATCTCGCAGTCTGAATATGTTGGGGGCGAGCCTATTGCCAGCGAGTGAGCACAAGTTTAGCCTCTGTAACGAAAATTAGGCAAAGCGTTGTTGTGTCACTTTTCGTGACCTCGAAATAGAGCCCAGATCGCAAGCTGAAATACTACCAAGCCAAAATACTACCTTTTTGGTAGTAGCGCTTGTGCGATCAACAAGCGAAAGAAAAAAAAAAGGAATTTATCTACAAAACCTAAATTAAAGTTGAAAAGAGTGTTCTCAGTTTGCACAAAATGTTGAGTGTTGAGCATTTCAATATGCATACAATCTTATAATTATTTTAAAAAGCAGAATAAAATTAAAACTGAGCCAATATTCAGCTCGCCAAAAAGGAAGGAAAATCGGATAATTAAATTTAATTAATTCCTCTTATGTAAGAGCGTATACACGTAAAACTCTGGCTACCGGCGTCGATCTGCCAGCGCTTATCGGAACCGGTCCGCGCAGGTAGTCGGCGCAGGCAGTCTCTATACGACGTGCCGACCTAGCGCCGATAAGCGCCGAACATCGCCGACAAGTTTCGACCAGCTTATCGGCGCTGGTTCGGCCAGCGTTCTACATGTATACGCCTATACCATATTTAAGTATATAGGAACACACAGGAAACTAACAAAAGAAACTCAACATTACCGTTTTTCTCCGTACAGTTCATCCCGGAACCCTCACTCTTGGAATCAGTGACATCGTACACCGCATTCAGCATATCCCTGCCGCTCCTCCTCCTGACCTGGGCCGCGCTATGCCTCATGCGAGGCGGTGCCGCCACCGTCTCCAACTCCATACACAAGCACCTCATCTTCTGCGTGTTCATGGCCGAGCTGCTGTACCTTATAGCTTTGAAGGCCAGGAGTTCTTTGGTGCAGAATGAAGTAAGTAATCTTGATATAGTCTCTTCTTTATCAAGTGGTTTTTTTTTCTTTTTGAGGCATAATTAGCCTATTCTGCTATTATGTCAAGTCTGCAAGTAAACTGCTGACATTTGTTTGTTTATTTTCTATATAAGTTGCAATTTTAGTAATTTATTTTTCTTTTGACGTTAATTTATTTATTTTAAGTAGGTATTTATGCACCCCCTAGCCTGAAACACAGGTTCCACCTAGTTCAGGCAATAAGCAACAGTGCTCTATTTTATTTGTTAAGATACTTATTTCTAAATGTGTCCCTTTTTATAAATAAACGATTTATTATTATTATTCTGTTCCCACGTGAAGAGGACGTCATCATGTTTAAGCAGTGGTGGTCTAGTGGTGTGACCATCGGACTGCCAAGTCATAGGTCTCGAGTTCGAACCCAATACAACGCACCTCTGATTTTTCTGATTCATGTGCGCATTGTATAATTATCACTTGCTTCGGTGAAGGAAAACATCGTGAGGAAACCAGCATGCCTGAGAGATGTTTCTCGACGGCATGTAAAGCCTAGCGGAGGCCTATGGGAGGCATAAAAACTCTGACACCAGGTGGGGCAATAACCACACGAGATAGATAGATCATGTTATCCACCACGCGGGCTTAGTGCCAGGTTGTGGATCGTGTTCGAATGTTCGGTTCTAAGAGATAATAACTCACGAACTTTTCTTTCACAATTTTGAGATCAGTGATGATGTAATACATTATACAAAGTAAATTTGCTTGCTTTGTTCTCGATCCTAAAACTTACAACTCATAAATGGGGCGACACAGGCAAAGATAATCTAAGATGGCGCCACCATAGTTGGTCTCAATCTGACCAATGAGGTAAGCTATGTTGAAATATAAAATGACATTACCACATTTTCAACCAATGACGATGTTGGGAACCAGCTGTGCTAGCGCCATTAGTTCCACAGTGTGTCTCCCTATTGTGGTCGTTTCTATTAAGCCACCACTGCTCACTCCATTAAGCTTTAACGCCCATGAATCACATAGGTTGAAATTCACATCACGTCATTCGTCTCTATTGTGGACGTTTCGTTAGTTTCATTCGTCCCGCTTTGATAGAAACCTGCAAGCGTGCAGTGGCGAAGGGTCAATGTAACTCGATTCCTCCCGGATTCCCTTAAAAAATGGCAAGCCAGTATTCTACGTATATAGACAAATAATATAATCCCTTTAAAGATACGTACTCCGGCTTACCTTTTACAAAAGCTGACCATTCGCTACTGCAGGCTTGGCGGCAGCCGATTCGCGCTCTCGGTAATCGGGTCTAGGCTTCAGCTGGCCCGCCCGGTGCACGTCGCCTTTAAATGTTACGGTTGTTAGTATTGGGTGAGATATTGTGTGCAGTTCCTGTGCAAGCTGATGGCGATGTCGCTGCACTACTGGTGGGTGTGCGCGCTGGCGTGGGGCGCGTGCGACGCGTGGCAGCTGCGGCGCCTGCTGCGCGAGCTGCGCGACGTCAACCACGCGGGGCTGGCGGCGCAGCTGGGCGCCGCCTACGCCGCGCCCGCCGTCGCGCTGGCGCTGGCCGCCAGCCACCACCAGCACCAGTACGGGAATGCGCTCTTGTGAGTACGCACCGAGCGATGAAGAGAGCAAGAACTTTCATATCGTTTGGTCTAAATGTATGTATGCGATGCTGCCCTACTCACCAGTTCCTACTCGGCTCGCGGCCGTGTCTGCTCCGGATTAGGCTACCTACCTACACGAACCCAGTCTATTACTAGATTCTATGGCATCAACAGGCGCTTATACACTGTCATACTTGACTTTGCGCAAACTGGACACGACACGTAGACGCTATTTTTCTATAAGTAAAAAGAACAAGAAGTTATTTGTATCATTTGAAGTCCTAAAATTCCATCCTGGTAAACAGACGTTGTTCTCCAAGCGACTGCTAGGTTAATATATGTATTATTTTTGTGTTATGTGTAGTAGGTTTTATTATGAATACACCAGTGCTCACCCCTTCTTGTTTATTTCGATATCAGTATCATTTAGACCTCCATTGCCCATAGATTTAACAATATTATAAAAGAACTTAATTAAATATTGAATGTGTTTTGTACATTATAGTAGGTATATTATTCTGCCCAAAAACTTGGTTTGCACTATATGTACAAACCAAGTTTTTGGGGACTTTACTTAGTACATAATATACGTACATACCGTTTGCAATTTAAAGATTTCAGCATAGCTATTCACAAACGATTCGATTCGATTTCGATTCGGAAAGTCTTATGTCTATCTCGTTCGCTTTCGTACTGCCACAAAAAGACCACACACGCCACCACACACGACCACATACGACTTGTCGAATCGAAATCGAATCGAAGCGTTGTGAATATGATATTTTCATGCGTTGTGGGTAGTGCGGAGATAATGAAACGAGTGTCGACGTCTTTGATCGCTAGTTTATTACTGGCTTGGGAAGAGGCCGAAAGGGTTACACTGACACATGACACCGTATAACAATGTGTGAATGCATACACATCAGAATAGCTATGCTGAACAGCATGTTTGGCCTGGGAGCTTGCCGGAACTATAGCAGCCCGCTTAGCATGAACGCTGTAGACACGAAAGAGAAACGACAAATCCTTTGTTCATTTGTCATTGAATCAACAAAATGACAGATGAACAAAAGATTTGTCGATTCTCTTTCGTGTCTACGGCGTTCATGCTAAGCGGGCTGGTGCTAGTTAAGATGAGAATAGCGGTCACTGACCCTAGGTGGGTCCTACAATTATTAAACTTCTTAACTTTGAAAACCAAAACAAAGCCTGTTCAAGTCTTGAATCGTCGTCTTTCGTGATCTTCCACATTTATTGTAATGAAAAACGATACATGGTTTATTTGTTTTGGTCGTACGAAGACATATTAGGGAAAGGGCAATGACCGCTATTTCATCTTAACTGGCACCAACTATAGCCGTAGTGTTCACTCCCAGCCACTGACTCCATCTACACATGTATACAGTTGCTGGGTGAGCTGTCACGAGCCCGTAGTGTGGTGGGTCGTGATACCGGCGGCGGTGTATGCGGGTGCAGCGCTAGTGTTCCTCGCGGGAGCTACGAGAGCGGCCTTCACTGTTAGAGACCATGTTATTGGATTTGGGAATTTGAGGTAAGCAAAACATACTTAATATTTTATTCATATTGTGTATTAAAATAGTAGATTATACAACAAGTGAAAAAGGAAATTTAATTCGAGGGACTAAGTTCGATCCCGAGAGCAGCGAAGGATTCTAGAGTAGAATCCCGAGCGGAACGAGGGATACAAGAGCCGAGTTGTTTTTTTTTCACAAATTGTGTACTCTACTTTTTACCATTGTCTGCGAGAAAATAAATAGAAGTATAGTATTTACTTTACTACTTTCTCGAGGGTTAATAATAACAGCCTATCGGGTCGATCTCCAAGGTTAAGCCACGCTTAGCAAGGTCGATCTGTGGATGGGTGACCACTAATTTATTACGTACCGAGTTTCCTCCGTGCATCGGATAGTAGGTACGTAAACCCCTTGGTCTATCTCTCAAAACAATTTTCGAAATTCAGTGTTATATTCTTGTCGGCACGTTGTATTGTTCCAAATTCAAAACGAAATTCATATCGATGAATAAAATGATCTTTTTCGAGTGGCAATGGTAAAAATAATGAACTCTCCTATTTCCCCCAGAATGCTCCTAGGCGTGAGCGTAGTGTGCATGCCGCTGGTGTGCGTGTCGTGGGCCAGCGCGTTACTGCTGGGCAGCGAGGCGGGCGGCCGACGCGACGCGCTCAGCGCAGCGCTGGCGGCCGCTGTTGCAGCGCATGCAGCCGCTGCAAGCCTCGGATACATCGCTTTCAATATACGCGTCAGGGATAACTTGAGGAGGTAACATGCTACTTAGGGGCCGTCTCCACGAGCGAGAGAATCGCGCCGATTTGACGTATTTCTATACGAAAATATCGCCGCGATTCTCTCGCTCGTGGAGACTCAGCTACAGAATGTGTGTTTCTCATAATCTTGTTTATTTACAAGGACCATGGAAGACCTAAAGCTTAAATTAAAAAAAAACGTTTCAGTAATTACATAGGTACCGGTAATTGAATTTGATTACCTTTTACAGGACGGTACTAAGATGTTTAGGCAAGAAGGTGCCTCTGGTCGACACGTCAGTCATCATCAGCAGCAGTGCTCAAAACTTATCACAAGTCAACAGGTAATTAACACACTATTTTATTTATTCAAACTTCATGTTCAATAGTAATTCATAGGCGAACTTAATTCCATAAGGCATTCTCAACCAATCAACCTTTGCGTTAAATAGGACAGCATTGTGATAGGGTAAAAGAAATGCAAAGATACATAAATATGCTGATAAAATTAACTAAAACATATTAGTTAAAATAAATATAAAGTGCCCCCAGAATACGAGAGACTTAATAGTAATTATTACGACAAGACATCAGATTGAGAGGTATTTAGTCTGACTTTAAATAAAGAGTGTAAAAAGACTCTTAACGAAGCCGAAAAGTACTTGTTCTCCCCGTCATTGAGATCATTTTTTTGTTCTACGCCAAACCTGGGAACCTTCTAGTTACGGAGATATTGAGGGTCAAATGTCCAACAACCCCAAAAAAAGTCGTTTCCCAGCAAATATTTTTGCGTAGCGTGTTTTTGCGTGTTTTTGTTACGTACTGACGGCTTCGTGAAGAGTCTATTTACACCCTGTAGTATGCGAACTTTTCTTTTGAAAGCCATTATGCTTTCACCTTTTTTATATCAAAGGGTAGTGAGCGTGTTCTAGAGCTCAAATTGTTGAGAGAGCGTAAAAAGTACTTAGACATAAAACAGGTGTAGTGTGAAGGAATAGATTTTTGGAAGCTCCAAGGTCAAGACTGTGATAACTACCCAACACTAAAATGAGTTTTTTTGGGTAATTCGGAGCACAAGCATTGTTCATGACTGTGAAAACATGCAGAGAGATCTGAGGAACCTCCTGTCGCCATAAGTATTGTCATCTCTCTCAGATCAATCAATCCTTATTTATCAAAAGAAAATTACACCAGCGGAGATATTAGGGGTCAAAGTTCCAACTTTTTCACAAGTTTTTTTTAAATACAAGTGTTAATGTAAGATTTTTACTTTAAACACCTCCACGACCCCCGTACTATTCAATTCATCCATCACAACGTTTTGAGTGCGTTACATTGAGTTCTATCACAAAACATGTTTCACCCCAAAAAAAAAAAGTCGTTTCCCAGCAATAATTTTTGCGTAAAGTTACTTAGTTTGATGTACAGAATCCTTGGTTGACGGCTTCGTGATGATCAACATGCATGATGTAACGAAGATTGTGTATTTTGATTGAAAAGAGTGTCCATGGAGTTTCTTGCCCGTTCTTCTCCATAGAGATGTACGCTAGGGAATGGGCAACTACAGTACTTTCACAGTTTATATGTCTTGTGACTGAGATTGTAGCTACATTTAATTTTTATCTTTGTTACGACAATTCAAAAGTGCCTGTAACTGGCCAGCTACAGCAAACTTATCTATTTTCTACTTTATAGCAGACGAATTAAAGTTTATAATGTAATGTTGTCTTAGGTCCGCCTTGGCGTATCATAGTAGCACGGAGCCAGGACGTCAGATGAGGAACATTGGAATATCAGCATCATCTACCACTTCTAGATCTACAACTAAAACTAGCTCTAGTCCTTACAGGTAAGCACTACTTTTACATTATTTGCATTAATAACGTAACTGTCTGTTCTGTTTAAATATCAAATTTCCCGTCGAAAATGGAATCTCTCCATTATTTTGTTCAACCAATGACATTCAGGGTTTCAAGAAAGGCACAACTCTCTTCACATCCACACACACAAGCAATATTTAACTTTGTGTGAATTTGAAATGCCTTATTCTGAGAACTAATTTATCTAAAAACAAACGCGTGATCGTGTCGTTTTGTCTCAAGTGTCTTTAGTACTAAAGGGATTGCGCGGATGCGGATCCACGTTCTGCTATACCAAGGGTTAAGGAATGTTGCTGTTTGATAACCAACTTTTGGCACTGAGCCTAACGTTCTAAATCAAATAGCGCGCTGAATGTCACCGTGTTAGTTACACGGTAACACGTTGTTACCAATAATAAGAAGAATTATACACTTCAGCCAACTTACAACATAACTGTGCAGGCGGGTAAACATAGAACTAAAATAAATGTACCAAGTTTGTCATATCGATGCAAATTTTCTTGACAAGCAACGCCACCTTGAACTACACATTGAAATGGTCATACTGTACTACTTCCCACAGTCGCAGTGACGGTCAGCTACGTCACACCAGCACTTCGACGTCGAACTACAACACGAGTGCGAGCGACATGCCCGCCTACCTCCGAGGATTCGACTCGTCTCTACATTCTAGAAAAGATGGTAAATATTCTTATACCCTACTCTCTTTTCTAGCTCTCTTCTAAGACTGTGTACCTAGCTCTTGGTCATGATGTTACCACTACTTATTATTTAAAGGGTGTAAAAAACCTCTTAACGAAGCCGAAAGTCACTTGTTCTCTCCGTCATTGCGATAATTTTTTTTGTTCTACACCATACCTGGGAACCTTCGTTATATATTGGGGGTCAAAGTTCCAACTTTTGGACAAGTTTTTTTGTGTTGTTTAGTTTTTAATGTAAGATTTTTACTTTAAACACCTCCACGACCCCCGTATTATTCAATCCATCCAGTGCGTTACATTCAGTTCTACCACAAAACATGATTTTTTACTCCAAAAAAAAGTCGTTTCCCAGCAATAATTTTTGCGTAAAGTTACTTAGCTTGATGTACAGAATGCTTGGTTGACGGTTTCGTGATGAGGTTGTTTACACCCTGTATTTATCTTACTAATTGTCCTGTTGTGTTTGTTAATATTGTCGTCACGGAAAATCCTGAATCGTAGAGGCATGCTTAGACATCCGTGCGATTTAAACATAATTTACACGCTTATTTTTAGGTCGGGAACCGAAAGCCATAAACTCGATCATCGAACTCGGAACGATTGGGACTGTTTTTTTATAAAAATTACTAAAAAGAATGAAATTTAAATTATTCGTGTTTTTTTTTTTCAAAAAACTACAAAAAAAATATTTAAAAACTCACGAAAAATTGAATTTACAATAGTTTTTTTTTAGTTAAGTATTTAAAAAAAACAGTCCCAATCGTTCCGAGTTCGATGATCGAGTTTATGGCTTTCGGTTCCAGAAAGACCTAAAATTAACGGTGTATACATAAACAGAGAAAATTATATAATTTTGTGCTAAACCGCGTTTTAACTACCAAAATACCGTAGACTCGCACGCACAGTCTGACCAGCAAAATTTAATTTTCATAAAATCATGAATTAATATCAAAATATTATTCTGCAAACTCCACTGAAACCTCTCCTCAATTAATTCTACCCAGACGAAGGTCGGCGGCGGCGCAAGGCGGCCCCGGACGACACCCCGGGAGAGACCGGCGAGGAGCCCACCGAGGGCACCGACAGCGACAGCGACGGCAGCGCCAGGAGCCTGGACCTGGCCTCCAGCCACTCTTCTGATGATGACGAGACCAGCACTAGGAGATCCAGCCATCCGCCTTCTGCTAATAGTTAGTATAATTCCTACTGCATTTCTAATGTTAAAAATTTGGTAATAACAACAACAACAATTTATTTCTGGCTACAATGGCCCATAGATATATCTATACTAATATTATAAAGAGGAAAGATTTGATCTTTTGTTTGCTTGTTTGTGTGTTTGTTACGATTTAACTCTAAAACTACTCGACCAATTTTAAAAATTCTTCTAGCAATGGATTGAATGGATTATCAGCGAGTAACATAGGCTATATTTTATCCTCGTACTCCCACGGGAACGGGAACTGTGCGGGTGAAACCGCGTGACGTCCGCTAGTACCTTATATACTATACACAACTTGTGTTAATAAAACTATGTTAGTAGCACTTCACTTGTGCTGGCTGATAGACTACGCGAACGAAGCCATGGTAATAGTTTGAAAAAAAAAATACTATAGTTGGTGTCAGTTAAGATCGCAATAGCGGTCATTGCCCTTTCCCTAATATCTCTTCGTACAAACCAAAACAAATGAACCATGTATCGTTTTTCATTACAAACAATGTTAAAGATCACGATAGATGACGATTCAAGACTTGAACAGGTTTATTTTTGGATTTCAAAGTTAAAAACTTTAATAAATGCAGGTGAGTTAATGATCGTTATTGGGATCTTAACTAGCAGCAACTATAGGTAACTTAAGTATGGATACAGTGACTGGGCTTCTAGCCACTCGTCTGATGATGACGACACCAGTACGAGGAGATGTCCCCGTTCACGCCCCCCCGCCCCCCTAGCTCGAGCCAGCCCGCGATGCTGAGCTAGTAGTCACTCAGATCCAGCGTGTCCCTTTGTTGCCCTCCCACCCCCCCAGCGACGACCTAAGCCGAGGCTCGTACCCTTCAGGAGGTGCCCTTAGCGCGATGTCGCTTAGTTTATAAGTTTTAGTTAGGTCCATGGTTTGGAAGCCTTAATCTCAAGGCACCACAGGATAGTCCGGTTAAGCAGAAGCCAGCCTCATATTATGTTGATCTGCGAGACGAAATTTGAAAAAAAATTATAACACGGACTTCAAAAACACAAGACAGTCCCTCAAAACGCCCACTCTTAACCACATCCTAACGTTTTAGCTGGAAGAAAAAAGGGACAGAATAAATTCCCTTTGAACACATTTTTTTGATCGCATTACCTAATACCGTCAGGAAGTCAAACTGAATGCTTTTCGCAGGGGATCGAACAACTAGTGGCAGTGCTGCGAGTTACCTGCCGAACATTACTGAAGGAGCACCACTGGCTATGCAGCCAAGATGGCCTTCGCATATACGAGAAGGTACGACTTAAACCAGTTATAATAGGATTGTTTGCTGGAAGTTTCGCAACCAATCAACTAGGATCTTCATTTCACAGCTAAATTAAAGTATCAAAGACTTACAACAAACACCATCTAAGTACGCGAAACGAATTTGTCAGTTTATGTCCCCGTGGAAATAGTGCGATTGGTTCCTTTAGCGCATGTCATGTCATTGGAAAAAGGGCCCTGTTGTTATACGTATATCATCATCATTTTCCTGCCCTTATTAGGGTTCCGTAGTCAACTAGGAACCCTTATAGTTTCGCCATGTCTGTCCGTCCGTCCGTCCTCGCTTAATCTCTGTGACCGTTAGCACTAGAAAGCTGAAATTTGCTACCAATATGTATATCAATCACGCCGACAAAGTGGTCAAATAAAAATTGAAAAAAAAATGTTTTATTAGGGTAGCCCCCTATATATAAAGCGGGAAGTGATTTTTTTTTAAATTTCAACCCTAACGTGTGATATATTGTTGGAAAGGTATTTAAAAATGAATAGGGGTTTCCTAAAACCATTTTTGATAATGTCAATAATTTCGGAAATAATCGCTCCAAAAGTAAAAAACAATGTGTCCCCCCCCCCCCCCCCCCCCCGCTCTAACTTTTGAACCATAAGTTTAGAAAATATGAAAAAAAATCTGGAAAGTAGAACTTTATAAGGACTTTCTAGGAAAATCATTTTGAACTCGATGGAAACAACAGTTTTTGTACAAAAAAGACAAAAATTTGTACAATATAATTTCTGGACTAAGTTTGTAGTACCTATATTCGTATATGCAAGCATTTTTACATCATGGACCTTTAAACTCATAAGTGGGAATACTTATTGTGACGGACGGGAAACTACGGAACCCTACACTGAGCGGCGGGCGGCGCAGCACGTCTTTTACTCCCATACTTCTCTATTACACAACGTCTCATCAGATACCTCCTTTAAAAACAAAAATATACATTTTCAATTTTTATTTTATTTAAAAAACAGATAGCGAAATTAGTCCCAATCACAACCAAGCGCTAAAATTAGCCAGGAGTGGACATCATAAAGTGGATCAGCTACTTCAATATCATCAGGATTGTACCGGAATACGAGAGCCGCTATCGTTACCATATCCCATGAGGAACCAATGATGTTATATAAAATCTCATTGCGAGGAACTTCGAGGTTCATTGTGAGACGTGGTAACGAAAGCGGCTCCCGTTCATATGTCATTTGATGGCAGCCGACCCTCCAACCTTCTTCAGCAGTTCCTAGCAACTGCGCAACGACTTGACGGTGTGCCACTGCGCCGTCATAATCATGCTCATAAATTGTGAATGCTGGTTAACCTGTAATGGAGAGACACAGGCAAAGATAATCGAAGATGGCGCCACCATAGCTGGTCTCAATCTGACCAATGAGGTTAAGCTATTTTGAAATATAAAATGACATTACCACATTTTCAACCAATGGCGATGTTGGAAACCAGCTATGCTAGAGCCATTAGTTCCACAGTTTCCTTCCCCATTGGCGACTGTGTAAGTTCAAGACTGTAAAACATATGTGTACCTAAATGCTACACACAGAACCTGTTGGTGAACCTATATTAATAAATATAAAAATTAAATTTGAAATTTAGAACTATTTATTTCCACATGCATTCCTGAATTTAATACAATAACAATAACGCTCAATCTTTCTAATGCAAGATTATGTGCGATCTATCGATTATATGCGATCTATCGATTATGTGTGATCTATTGATTAGAAGTTACTCGCTCACAGGTTTTAAGAGTGATCTGTATACTAAACTTGTAATCGTTCCAGCAGAGAGCCGCGGCGCCCCCTCCCCCTCGCCGTCCCCGTCCCCCGCGCCGCTGCCGCTGCCCAACCCGGACCTCACGTCCGACGTGTTCCAGCTCAGCCGACATCGGATGAAGCCTTCCATACTGGAGAACGTGCACGACACCTATGTGGCTAGTGTGGACGCCAGCAGGTTGCCGCTCGATAACAGGTGCCTATCTCAACTGATAAACCTGCTACTTTTGAATGGCATACAATTAACAAAACACCAGATTTAGCTAAATGTAACGGAAAAAAAATCACTTTTGATTGCCAAAATTAGTAAATGATCACCAAAATGAATCCCCATTTTATCGTGAAATTAGAACCAAAAATTTATTTTTTTAAGTAATGACCACCAGAAATTGAACTGCTAAGCTCTTGCATCCGAGTCGAGGGAGACGGGCTCCTACTTCTGAATGGTTTATAAAAAAATTGCCACGAAGGGTATGGCGGGGTCTTCTAACCTAATATATCCGTGTCGGAGTCCCCAAGTCGGCCTAGGCAATACTAGTTTGTCATCAACATCCTCATTAAAATTTGGTGCTCAATTTACTTAACTTGGTGATCAATTGATATTTTAAGTTGCAGATGTTAGTGGTTACAAAGTTATTTTTGGTGGTCGTTATATTTTCCCCCCTTTTGAATCTGGATAACATGCGGCCTATAATGTGCCAACTGCTGGGACAGAGGCCTCTTGACTTCTCTGTGTGAGGAAGTGGTTCGTAATGCCGTAATCTACCACGCGGCGCTGCTGGCTCAGTGCTGGTTGGTAGATGTCACATGTCTTCGATCTTTTAAACTTTTTAATTAACCGAAAGCAAGGATAAATAGATAAAATCTTTTTTACCATTGCCACTCGAAAAAAGACATTTGATTCATCGAACAGTTAATAAAACTTTTTTATTGTCACATAAAACATGCTGACAAAAATATAACGCATCAACAAATGTGGGTAGGTCCCGTAATAAGTAGTCAGCAGGTAAACAAGTTTCCTTCAAATCAATTTGAGCCAACCTCATGAACGTAATAAGCCGATTTTCTCCTTTCAGATATGGCGTAATGGATGACGAACTAATGTACGGCGTCCTACCAACCGACACAGAGAAACAAATACCGTACGACCCGAACTACCCCATTTCACCGACCATGTACCGACTTCCCGGAAACCCTTACGGGTCTAAAACTTACCTCCCAACGCGGACATCAGATTATGGATACAGTCCCACAAAATACTTAAACTCAGACCAAAATTTATACGGGTCCCGGGATTTCCGAGATTCCGGAGTTTCTACTCGGGAGCATGATGGATACCCGCCAAGAGATTTCCGAGATTCCGGCATAGCTACCATGTTGAAGAATGATTATCAAAGAAAAATGGATAGTCATTATGGAGGAGATTATACTGATAGAATGTCAGAGGGATCGGATAAGCATCATGATAAATATTTGTTCCCTTATACAGGTATGTGAATGTTTAACAACGGTTTTGTGATTGGTTTTGTGTTTGTACAGAGTGATTAACTTGTTAATTTGTTATTATGTTTCCCATTCCCACTTCATGTAATTTTGATTCGTAAAATATAACAATAATAATAACAATAAGGCCTGAATTCCTACTACGCTGATGTGAGTCGCGTACGTCGGTCGCGCGTAAGATTATACATTGAGTTCTATACAGGGTGTAAACAACCTCATCACGTAGACATCAAACTTTACGCAAAAAATATTGCTGGGAAACGCCTTTTTTTTTGGGGTGAAAAATCATGTTTTGTGGTAGAGCTCAATGTAACGCACTCAAAACATTGTGCTGATGGATGGATTCAATAGTACGGGGGTCGTGGAGGTGTTTAAAGTTAAAAGTAAAAATAATCTTCAGGTAAAAACTTGTATTAAAAAAAAAACTTGTCAAAAAGTTGGAAGTTTGACCCCCAATATCTTCACATAAAAAAAATGATCGCAATGACGGGGAGAACAAGTGCCTTTCGGCTTCGTTAAGAGGTGTTTTACTCCCTTTATAGCGTCATACTGCGACGCTGACGTCAGCGGCGCGTATGTTGCTACTGTATTTCTCGCTGACGTACGCGACCGACCGTACGCGACACGACCGACATCAGCATATCAGGAATTCAGGACTAAGATTCTCCAAAAACGTGCCTTCCTTTTTATCAAGTTCATGAGCTGCCCAATTTTATGGTGTTCTAAAAATAATTGAATTCAAAACACATCGGCATTTTTTTTAGACTGGCAACATTATTTGACGTTGTACTTTGAGAGTGTGCTTTTGTTTATTTGTTATTATTTCTTCACCCAAGCTTATCCAGCGTTTGAGAGTGTTGAACTGCTTGTGACCTTATTATTTTGCTTGCTTTAGCTGAGGAAGACCACGCTCACTTGCGTGGGATCAACCAGGCACCGCAAGTTCGTAGTAGTGAGATGGCACATCCAGGTAATTGTTACAGCCAAGGACACACTTAGGCAGATCTAGACACTATGATTAGAGTGCACTTTTTTTCTCTTATAACTACAGAACTCCAGAACTCTTTTGTTATTTCACCTATGCCATCAGAAACCCAACAGCAGCTTTACACTCACGAGAATAAAGCTCACTACAATTTTGACAGTGATACAAAATCAAAATTCAATGAAATGACTACTAATATAGTTAGTCTGGGAATGGTTATTCTAAGGCAAAAAGCTTGAAATACATTTTTTTTAACTTACGGTATTTTCAAACGTGGAACAAATAGCTACAGAACTCTTTAGTTTTTTTACCTCTGCCAGCAGCATCCGAACAGCAGTTTTACGCTCACGAGAATAAAACTAACTATAATTTTGACAGTGATACAAAATTAAAAGTCGATCTAAGGACTTTATCAGTAATCTGGGCATGGTCAATGTAGGGCAAAAAGCTTGAAATACATTTTTTAAACTTAGGGTATTTTCAAACGTGGAACAAATAGTTTCAGAACTCTTTAGTTATTTTACCTCTGCCAGCAGCATCCGAACAGCCACTTTATTCTCACGAGAATAAAGCTCACTATAGTTTTGACAGTGATACAAAATCAAAATTCAATTAAAGGCATGTTAGTGTGCCTCAGGAGGCACGGCGGGATCCGGCCGGGTCCCGAGAGGTTTATATATATATATATGATTTTATAGGTATGTATGTATATACTGTATGTATATACTGTATGTATGACGTATATTATATTGTATGTTTGTAGTTTAGTTTATAAAATTAATTAATTTTAGTAATGTTATTGCACATTCTTAAGTGAATCCTCTTCTGCAAATCTCGCTATCAACAAGAAAGAATAAGAATAAGAATGTTTAGTAGTCTGGGCATGGTTATTCTAGGGCTAAAAGCTAGATATTTTTTTAAACATAGGGTTTTTTCAAACGTGGAACAAATAGCTACAGAACTCTTTAGTTTTTTTACCTCAGCAACCCAACAGCAGCTTTATGCTAACGAGAGTAAAGCTAACTGTAACTTTGACAGTGATACAAAATCAAAAGTTAATCTAAGGACTGTATATGTAATCTGGGCATGGTCAATTGGTCAATGTAGGGCAAAAAGCTTGAAAAACATTTTTTGAAACTTAGGGTATTTTCAAACAAATAGCGATTCCACTGGTGTGGGGCTCTGTGCCGGACATTGTTTCCATCGCTGGACGCGCTTGAGTCTCGCTTTTAGTTTCACGCGGCTTATACACATAAACACGATACGACGTCGCATCGTGCTACGATACGACGGAGCATCTACGTGGGAATCTACGACATCGCAACGTGCCACGACATCGCAACGTGTCACGATTTCGTCGCGTGTAATTTTCGAAAAATGTACCGCCATACACAAAAAAGAAAGAAAGATAAAGATAGTCGAAAGATATGCAGGAAGAAAGATAGGCGAAAGATAGTTTCAACGTCGTCGTACCGTGCAACGTAGCACGTTGCGATGTCGTAGATTCCCACGATACAACGTCGCATCGTGAAACGATGCCGCGTCGTAGCACGATGCGACGTCGTATCGTGTTTATGTGTACAAGCCGTTATGTGCAGTGTTATCTTTTAGAATTTACAAGTGTTTTTTGTTTATTTTTCTTAGCCGAGAATCAACAGCAGCAGATGGGGGCGCCACTAGCGAGTATGGGTGAGACAAGCGAGTAAGTCGGAATCCTGTTCTGTCTGCATGGTTACTGTTACTGCTTGTAAAACTATTTCATTTTATGTTCTAAACTAATCAGAATTCCGTATAGCAACATTAAAATGGTAGGTACAGCTACTTTCTTGAGGCGGTTCAAAAATACTGTTTTATTCTACCCAATAAGTGAATATTTTTCTAAAACTAAGTACGTCATTGGTACGGAATTCTGCGTAAACGTATTTCAGAGTCATAGCCTACAAGAAATCACATTCATATTGATAAAAATTGTCAGTAGGGTCAACATTTTTCCGGATTTGTACGGACATGTCCTTCTATTTGCCTGGCTTTGTCATTTGTCCTGACGTTTCAAATCAAATTTTAACAAAATATAAAAGTAGGTAAGTGTCGGGACTTTATTGCAAATGATCGGCTTTTTGTAAGAACTTTTCAAATTTCAAAATGGTAACCACATAAGAAAGGCATTTTGTAGAATTGGCTCCTGAAAATCGTTTCTAGGTTTTTATTATTTTACTTTTTATCCAGCCATAATGATAAAATTGTCAATAGATGGTGGCGGTTGTATGAGAAACACTCATTGTAATCATCTTTTGCTTTGCTAACCGGTGGTGCTGCCGCGCAATCATCTTCAACCATTTAGGGAGGAGGTAATCTTAAATGTTCTTTATTCATAGTCTTTATCACATTCTAACCATAACTTTAATATTAACAGACTATAGACTTTTTGTCATTTAGTCATTGAAATATTGAATGTGGTCAAGACATCATTAAACTATAGTTGATTCTAGAATATAAACTAATATTATATTGCAGTACGGTCCGTTTGGCGCGTTATTGGCTTTGCCGAAGGGCGCTGTTGGTACACATTTTGTGAAATTGTCTTTGGAAAATGTATCTATTAAAAAAAACAAGATGGCGGCGTTCGTTCCGTCTATGGTCACGCGCCAAAATAACCATGCAGCACTATATTACAATAAAATTACTGTCATGCATGTGTCAATGGAATCAATTCAGCTTGTATAAAATATTCCAAAATACGTTTAGTAATATATAATAAATAATGATTACAGGAAATCTACTACTGAAGACGACACGGAAACGAGAGTATAACAACGCTATATAGTACAAGATTTCCAATGAATCTCAATTAGTTATTAATTTAATTTTAATCTTCTTAGTAATTTTATGAGTGATAATTTACGCAAAGACTGTCATTCAATCAGTACCCACTGCCATAGTGTAGAATAACGAGTATTTATTTTGAATTTATGTCTTGCTTTAAATAGTAACACTATTTACTTTAGTGGAACTGAACTAGAGTCTAATGTATTGAATACTCATTTTTTGTTGGGTTTAACGTTAGAAAATCTACTCTTAGATTTAAACTTGTCCTATAAACAAATGCAAATATAGGTATATCTCACATAAGTATATCAAATCATCCACTGTGCATAGATACCTCTATCAATATAGACCGTGTATATAATAACCTAGGAATCTTTATTCATACACTCAAATGCAGTAGACAATTTATAAAGAGTTTATTTGAGCGTGTGTTGCTATAGATAAATAATGCATGCCTAAAGAAATAAATATGACACCCAAAGTCAGTCGTGTAAATAGATAAGTTAAGCTTATTAGTCGACATTTGCCGAATTATTGTCCAAATTAAAAGAAAAAATAAAGATTTTGGTCAGTGGGTTGGGGCATTTTTATCAAAATTTTATAAATCTTAAAAAAATGTTGCTTTTGGAATATAATCCGGTAAATGTGTTTCAAATACTTATATGTATTTTAGTGCAAATATGAATTAATATTATTTTTGTGTAAGAAAACCAAAACTATCGTTTGTAAACAACGTATTAATAAGAGTAGGTAATGTTATAATGTTTGCGTTATTTTGAATGAATTTGTCATTTTACATATTTGTATGAAAGCGATATTTTAAAACTTAAGCGTAGATCCTATTCCCTTTTTCATTATTTACGAAAGCTATAATGATTCTCAAAGTTATTCTGTTTTGAAAAACCGAAAACAAACCAAATCCGAAATTTGTTATTATTTTTATCATAAAAAGCGATGATTCTAGTTTTGAAGTTCTCATCAAACTTTATATTATTATGTAAATAGCGTGTTGTGTGCATTTCTAGCGTTTTAACGAAGAGTCCACCTATTTTGTAAATAATAGATTTTTACACTTTTAGTAGTTAAATTAGGGACTACGATAATAGTGGAATATTAAGTGAAAGCTTTATTTAGATATTCTATATTCTATAGTGTCAGATTGCCATAATTAATATTTAATGAGTTCGTAGAATGCACTATGAATACGAACAAAGTTGATGAATATTTTCTAACTGAACTGCTACTGTTTACTATTTAATTAAATCAGGCGTTTCTTCATAACCGTTCGTAAAAGTGGCAATTTACTTTATTCCTGATGACTTAGGGACTACTCACACTTATTTAGGAGCCCAATTCTGTAACTTTGTGTTAAGCAACACGCCATTGACACTCTATCGACACACTACATACAGACACTATGTTGCCACTGTTGTGGTGTCTCAGTAGTGTGGCGGTACAATATTTTTCAGTGTTTTCGTTGTTCGATGGCTTCACAATGGCGGTTCGATGGCCAAAACACTTTTCAAACACGATTGACACAGCTTTCAAATACACTTAAAATATTTACAGACTACCGTAACTTTGGCCGTCATGATGACATTGTCACATTATAGTGGAGCAGAATACCAATTATTATTACAATAGTCTTCTATGGCGTTTCAATGGCACTACAGTGGTAAGTCAATGACCATAGATAATTTGTAGAATACCAAATGTCAATGATAAGCCTATTGAGACCTTGAGACACTACTTACACACTACCGACACACTATTGACAAGTTGGTTATTTTACAGAATTAGGCCCCTCTATTCAGCTTATGCCCATAGAGAACAACGATTTTGAATAAGTAAGTAATTTTTCTGAATAAGCGTAAGTGTCCCTTAGTTACGTTTAAGAAAATTTTATGCTATTTGTGTTCAAGACTTAACCATGCTTTTCATGGTAGATTTACGTACCAAGTTTCTAAATCTAAAACCAATTAAAGTGATAACACACTTTCAATAGACAAATTATTATGTAAGTACCTAGGTAGGTACTTAGAATACTAAATTAACCTAGGTAACCATTTCTTGGTCTATCTGGAATGTTGAAAGAAGTCGAGTCTATAATATAAACTTCAACCTTGCAAGGCAGCACATAGTGAGTCATAACTTTTTATAACACCATGTACAGTCGAGGTCTTTTCCGCCTGACCAGTTTAATTTTTTTTCGCTTAAATCATGCGGAGGCACCGAGCCACGTCCCCTTAAAGTTTGGGCCTATTAGGAAAGCGTCAACTTTGGCGCGCAAAATAACAATAACTCTCGTTTGGCGTGCGTCGTCTGTGTGCTCGGCCGATTATGTATCTTTTCATTCATTATTTCTATACAAAGTCAACGGGGCGAGGCTAGAGAGCGTTTCTATGTTGCGAGTGCAAGCAAAAATTAGCTTAATGGTGATCAGGCGAGAGTGTCCTCGATAGTACTTACTTTACCTATGTGTCACAAATAAACGTATTTGAATAAAACGCTAAGTAGGTACATACCTATTATCAAGGTTCTTGTTATGTTTTTTTCAAAGATTTAGTTTTACCATTGCTCAAAAAACATTTTTTAGTGGTACATACGACGGCCAATCAATCTGTGCAAACTAATTGAAGCTGATCTCTCACTGTCCGGGAAGCTCATACAAAGCGAGGTCAGGTTATACTGGATATATATAGGTTGATGTGTCATCGTGTGTACCACAAAATAAGGTTTATTCTGCTCAAAAGTTTTACATTATTTTAGAAGTAAGCAGTTTTAAATTGCTTTGTACAACTGCATTTGCCACTTTTAGAAATCATATTTGGCTCATTTTTATATCTTACCTACATTCCATTTTGTGATATTATGTACGAGTACGTACTTACCTATCTTTTTCACCATTTTCTATATATATTTTTACTGGCAATGTTTATAAAATTTATAGTGGTACAAACCTTTTGTTTTTTAATGAAATAAAATATTTTATTGCTAAAATCTTGTTGTTTTATTCTTAAAATGTTTAACCAATCAAAAATAAAGTAAGAAAGTGTTTCTGATTTTCAGAACTATTCTAATAAGTGGGTAGGTACTTTTCCGCTGATCTTTATCTGTTTGCTGAATACCTAGTCATCCAACTGTGTAACTACCTTATTCCACCCTTGTAAATAACAACATAATTGTGTATTGGTGTTTTGCTGTCGCTCGGGGCTAGGTAACCTAAAATTGATGTTACCCATGAGGTAGAAAAATAACCATGAGCTACGCTGTACCTATATTGACCTTTGTGTAGTTTGTACGTCATACTCATTTATGCACATCGATATTATTTAGATGTGCATATATGCAATTCAGTAGAAATCGATCAAGGGAATCATCGTCTACTCATTTACATACCTTAAAAATCATCAAGAACTAGCGAACGTCACGCGGTTTACGCGAGTACGGGAATAAAATATAGCCTATGTTACTCAGGGTGAATGTAGCTTTCTAATGGTGAAAGAATTTTTGAAATCAGTGCAGTATTTGAGTTTATTCATTACAAACATACTCACAAAAATACAAATCTTTCCTCTTTATAATATTATTAGTGTAGATAATAAGTACATATAATTTTCACTGTTCGGTATCATACTCCAACATTTGGTCCTTCGAGCCGGATCATTCCATTCCCTCACCACAATCAGCACAGTCTAGACTATAGCTCGTGCTCGACTTAGGAGCCTCCCAAGCTGTGCCACAACACCGTTCTTCGCCATCCTCATCCAGTCTGACCAACTCACCGTTCCATTGGTCTCTTTACTTAGGTACATAACCAAATTAAATGCCTATTACCTATAAGTGTCAGGTTTAGGTAGGCACGTTCTGCATTTAACTAAGGCCACGGACACGAAGTCAGCGGGCGCGGAGCGGCGGCGGCGCGTCATACGTCGCGTTTCAATGCATAGATATATAAGGTGTATGTTCATACACGAAATCTTCATTGTGAGCTCCCGATATTCCGACACTGTTGCAAGCACCATGATCGCGGGATAACTAATAATTGATTTTATATAATTTTAAAAGGAAACAGTACTTTATCTACATATTTATACACCAGATAACATTAACAATTTAGATATTTTCCAAACCGACATTACAAATAAAATCTTTTCAACAATAATAATAATATAATAAATGTTTTATTTGCAACCCTTCTTACAATTGGTCTTATTCTAAGGTGTACATCATAGTGACTTAAAATAGGAGAATGGATATTGGATTACAATTTCATGGGATACTGTAGCTAGGGCTTATACATACATTCATAGTATCCCTGACTCCGAAACTAGGCATAACCTGTATCTTCAGAGTCAGTGGTTCCTTCTTGGGGTCTTGTCAGCCGTTACAATGTTGAGTAGTAAGGTAAACAAAAATAAAAATTAGTAAACAAAGATGTAAAAATAATAGTTTCTTGTCATCTGTCCTCAAGTTATTTTAATAATAAATCTTTACTGTCTTTTTAGACTTGTCTACAGAGCACATCATTATTACTTAGTATTGCAGAGCACATGCAACACTAAGATAATAATAAATAAATATCACTGGACATACCCACAGCGCCATCTAGTGCCACACTAATCAACGAGGCTTGTGTCGTGGACACCAGAATAGGGAATATGTACGAAATTTTTTCTTTACTTAAATCAATAAAATACAGTAATATCAACCCAAGAAAAGTATTAAAAGTTAAGTTCAACTACTTACTGCTTGTCGCTCAAAAATAATATGAAACTCCTGCAATTTTCTACGACAGTTCAAACGTCCGTAGCTGTCGCGACCATGATGTGACGTCATTATCCACAATCTGCCCTGTTTACATCTTTTTTTTTGGCCATAATAAAATTATTTTATTTTATGTGCTTTATTCAAGTAAAAATTGCAATAACAATAGGTATAATGATAAAATTTTAGTGAAACTTTAAGCACTTTTCAAATAAAAGTGTTTTTTTTTTTACTCAATAAACTTTGACGTCAATACCGGAGTTATCGAGGACATACATTTTGACAGTGCGTTCCGTTTCACCAAAAACATGCTACATAAAAATTTACTTTTATTTTGTCCTTTTTAAAGTAGGTATAAATACTAGGAAGGTATTTATAGCGATTAGTTAGTTGAGTAGTAAGTTAGTTCAGATTACTTAGTCCACAAGGTAGTCATATCCCCTCATCAACTATTAAATAGCTGATGATCTTCAAACGGCTGATCAGGTCATGGTTACCTTACCATATACTTTCAGTAACATTGAAGTAACACTGTACCAAATTTCGAATCGATCGGACATAAGGAAGTTAGAGACCCCTTATCAACTAGAAAACAGCTGATGATCTTCAAACGCCTGAACAGATTTTCATGAAACATGGCTAAGACCACTGGGGATAAAATTATCTATGACACAAAAAAAAACTAAATGAAAATCTGTTCATCCGTTTGGGAGCTACGATACCACAGACAGATACACAGATATACAGACAGACACGTTAAGGGGCTCCCCCATGGCACACTAGCGCCACTTTAGTAAAAAAATCAGAACTCGTTAAATACACAATTAATATAAAATCTGATAGACAAAATTAATGCTTTATAGTTCTAGATTACCTACCACCTACCACCACCGGACAGGTTTCGACGCCTACTATAATATTTGTTCAAGCACCCAATGGCTATCTCTAACCGTTACGAAGTTACAGCCCTTTCAATTTTAGGGGAGGTTGGGGAGGGGAGGATACCCTCCGTTTACAAATTTAAACGCCCCTCAATAATAATTTATAGCAAAAATCAAAAAGCCGCTACGTGTCCTAGTTTCCGAGATACGATGAGGGGAGGGGTGAAGGGGGGGAAAATGGGGAGTATTGAAAAATGGTTTTGACTAACTCTAGGCCCCTTCTTACGAATCTGAAAAAAAAAATGTTCCAAGTCTCTCAACTTCCGAGATCCGCCTAAAGGGGGGAGAAGGGGGACAAGTGGGTCAACTTTTGAAAACTGGTTTTTACTTCTCCGAGCCTCCTCTATACGAATCCGTAAAAAACGAAAAATACGGGTCTCTTAGTTTCCGAGATACGATAGGGGGGGGGGAGGAAGGGGGGTGAAAAGGGGAGGTTTGGCACTTTTCCCATACTCGCGGGAGTTACTTGTTTACGAATCTGTCAAAATATACCCCCCTCCCCATCCACCATCTGGGAGAACAATTATGTCAATGAGTCAGTCAGTGAGTCAGTGAGTGGTAATCGAGCTTTATATAGTATAACTAGTTTTTGCGTGGGTGCGCGAGCTGCGCGCAGCTCGCGTGTTGTCGTGTTCTTGAGAAGTATTCCTCACCATCATAAAATTTTGAGAATCCATAGGAATCCTTAAAATAATTGGAAAATCCGTTACAACTACCCCTAAATCAGTATGAAAACCCTTAAGAACCCTTAAAACATTCTAAAACCTAATTCAATAAAAAAAAGAATTCATTAGAAACGTTAAAAGCTGAGTTACGCTTCACCCACTCAACCTTCGTTACGCTAAGGAGGTCGCCGGCTCGCTTCGCTCGCCACCTCCCCCCTTCGCTCCACTCGGTCTCGCAGGTTCGCTCCACTCAGGACCTACCTACCACCAGACAGGTTTCGGCGCCAACTATAATATTTGTTCAAACACCCAATAGCTATCTCTGACCGTTACGAAGTTATAGCCCTTTCAATGTTAGGGGAGGTTGGGGAGAGGAGGATACCCTCCGTATACAAATTTAAACGCTCCTCAATAATAATTAATGGTAAAAATCAAAAAAGCCGCTACTTGTCCTAGTTTCCGAGATACGATGGGGGGAGGGGTGAAGGGGGGGAGAGTGGGGAGTTTTGAAAACTGATTTTGACTAACGAGTTGCCCCTTTATACGAATCTGAAAAAAAAAAATGTTCCAAGTCTTTCAATTTCCGAGATTCGCCTAAAGGGGGTGAAAAGGGGGGCAAGGGGGGCAACTTTGAAAACTGGATATTACTTTCCCGAGCCTCCTCTATATGAATCCGTAAAAAGAAAAAAATACGGGTCTCTTAGTTTCCGAGATACGATAGGGAGGGGGAGGAAGGGGGCGAAAAGGGGAGGTTTGGCACTTTTCCCATACTCGCGGGAGTTACTTGTTTACGAATCCGTCAAAATACCCACCTCCCCATCCACCATCTGGGAGAACAATTATGTCAGTGAGTCAGTCAGTCAGTCAGTGAGTGGTAATCGAGCTTTATATAGTATAATAACTAGTATTTGCGTGGGTGCGCGAGCTGCGCGCAGCTCGCGTGTCGTCTTGTTTTTGAAAAGTATTCCTTACCCTTATAAAATTTTGAGAATCCTTAAGAATCCTTAAAATAATTGGAAAATCCGTTACAACTACCCCTATATCAGTATGAACCCCCCTAAAACATTATAAAATTAATATAAAAAAAACCTAATAAAATAAAAGTAAAAAAGCTTACTTAAAAACTGAGACCCATTCAAAAAAACATAACCCTAAAGTTGCTTGTCGTCGCCCCTGAGTTACGCTTCACCCACTCGACCTTCGTTACGCTACAGAGGTCGCCGGCTCGCTTTGCTCGCCACCTCCCCCCTCTGCTCCACTCGGTCTCGCAGGTTCGCTCCACTCAGGACCTACCTACCACCGGACAGGTTTCGACGCCTACTATAATATTTGTTCAAACACCTAATGGCTCTCTCTAACGGTTACGAAGTTACAGCCCTTTCAATTTTAGGGGAGGGTGGGGAGGGGAGGGGAATGTATACAAATTTCAACGCCCCTCAATAGTTTTAGGTAAGAATCAAAAGATTTTTCAGTAGAAATAGGGGTGAAAAGGGGGGTGAAGGGGGTGATAGGGGCGAGTTTTGAAAAATGATTTTGTCTAACGCGTTGCCCCTTTATATGAATCTGAAAAAAAAAGTTCCAAGTCTCTCAATTTCCGAGATCCGCCTAAAGGGGGTGAAAAGGGGGGGCAAGGGGGGCAACTTTGAAAACTGGTTTTGACTTTCCCGAGCCTCCTCTATACGAATCTGAAAAAATAAATGTTCCAAGTCTGTTTAACTTCCGAGATCCGCCTTAAGGGGGTGAAAAGGGGGGCAAGGGGGGCAACTTTGAAAACTGGTTTTTACTTTCCCGAGCCTCTTCTATACGAATCTGAAAAAAAAAATTATCCAAGTCTCATAACCTCTGAGATCCGCCTAAAGGGGGTGAAAAGGGGGGCAAGGGGGGCAACTTTAAAAACTGGTTATTACTTTCCCGAGCCTCCTCTATACGAATCCGTAAAAAACGAAAAATACGGGTCTCTTTGTTTCCGAGATACGATAGGGAGGGGGAGGAAGGGGGTGAAAAGGGGAGGTTTGGCACTTTTCCCATACTCGCGGGAGTTACGTGTTTACGAATCTGTCAAAATATACCCACCTCCCCATCCACCATCTGGGAGAACAATTATGTCAATGAGTCAGTCAGTGAGTCAGTCAGTGGTAATCGAGCTTTATATAGTATAAAATCGAGCTTTATATAGTCTATAACAGTTCTTTTGTCAATCATTTTTCAATTTTTTTAAATTTTTTTAGCGATCTGAAATAAGTAGTATATTTTAAGAGGTCATAAATCGTTATGTTAGTAAATAGTTGCATGTGTGTTAGTAATACCTAATTAAAAAAAAAAAAAAAAAAAAAACAGTGTATGTATTGACTAGTGTGAAAATGAGAGCACAAAATTGTATTGTCTGCCAATAAACTGCTGCGCAGTTTGGCAGAGTGTTACTAATGTAAGTTTTGTATAATTTGCAATGAATAAATCATTTACATACATACATATACGAGTTCTGATTTTTTTACTAAAGTGGCGCTAGTGTGCAAGTGTAGCACAATGTTTGTAGGCGCCAATACAAAGCATTTTTCATAAATAAAAAGAGTCTTGTATTTCATGCATATTCCCTAGTCACCAGATAGTTGATACAGGCGCGGATACAGGATTTCCTTTAAGGGGGGGCAAATTTTGGAAAATTCATAAAAAAAAAATTGATATACTTTTGATAATAAATGGGTGTTACTTTACAGAAATACATGATATGCAAGATACAAGGGGGCCGCCAGCTTTTGGGCCAGGGGGGGGGGAGCTTAGCGAGAAATTCTTACGACATCGACACCTTGCCTTGGATAGGTTAAAATGGTATCAAACGTTCATATAGGAGTTACCTGGTTGAATTTTAGATAAATCCAAGAGAAAGTACCTGGTTATTAGAGCGAGCGAAGCGAGCTCGAAAATTTTAACACTTATCCTACCGACCTACTGGAGTTACCTGGGCCTCTTAAATACAAAGTTAAGACTCATGAAAAACTAGGCTTCAAGAGCGAGCGTAGCGAGCTCGAAGTTTTTTACAACATTGCCTCAGGCTAAAATTGCATATATATGAGGCCTCAGGTCAAGGGACTCCTAATTTATTTCAGGCTCTGTCTATTGTATAGATCGTCATTCAAAAATCCAATGGGAGTGCAAATCCAGAGGTAGAAAAAAGGAGCCTTTTTGATAAATGTTTTTTCGCAGGGATAAACAATGGTAAGTATATTAATTTAAGTGATTCCATTTTACGCTACAATTTATTACGTATAATACCATTCTATGGCATCAGGCAGGAAAAGCTATAACTTTTAAAAATCCGGAGCCTCTAGGGACAGCTGCCTCCTCCTGGCGACGACGCCCATGACAAGATATGCAACTGGAATATTTAGTTTCAATTTCGTCAAATTAGTTCAAGCTTGGATAATGACGTATTTGGTCCGGTTCAGGGGGGGGCAATTGCACCCATTGCCCCCCCCCCCTGTATCCGCGCCTGAGTTGATACACTACATATATACTTTTTGTTCGTAAATACATACTTATTATACATACAGGGTGTAAAAGACCTCGTCACGAAGCCGTCAACCAAGCATTCTGCACATCTGTGCACATCAAACTAAGTAACTTTACGCAAAAATTATTCCTGGGAAACGATTTTTTTTTTTTGGGGTGAAACATCATGTTTTGAGGTAGAACTTAATGTAACGCACTCAAAACATTGTAGTGATGGATGGATTGAATAGTACAGGGGTCGTGGAGGTGTTTAAACTAAAAATCTTACTATAAAAACTTAAAAAAAAAAACTTTTGAAAAAGTTGGAACTTTGACCCCCAATATCTCCGTAACTAGAAGGTTCCTAGGTATGGTGTAGAACAAAATAAAACCGGCCAAGTGCGAGTCGGACTCGCGCACGAAGGGTTCCGTACCATTATCTATACATTAGACAAAACGGCAAAAAAATCACGTTTGTTGTATGGGAGCCCCCCTTAAATATTAATTTTATTCTGTTTTTAGTATTTGTTGTTATAGCGGCAACAGAAATACATCATCTGTGAAAATTTCAACTGTCTAGCTGTCACGGTTCATGAGATACAGCCTGGTGACAGACAGACGGACAGACGGACAGACAGACGGACAGACAGCGAAGTCTTAGTAATAGGGTTCCGTTTTTACCCTTTGGGTACGGAACCCTAAAAATGATCGCAATGACGAGGAGAACAAATGCTTTTCGGCTTCGTTAAGAGGTGTTTTACACCCATAAAGGTAAACATCCATGACTCGAAAACAAATATCCATGCTCATTACACAACACACGAAACATTTGCTCCTACCGGGATTCGAACCCGGGACCCTAAGAACGTAGGTCGTCAAACAATGTAAGTACTACAGGTTTGCGCTAGTCTTTTCAACAATGAACAGCGGGGCGAGTCCATATTCCACTGTGACTGCATCTCGGAGTATACCCATCGGCTTTTTTTTTAAGAAATCCCTGAGATTGTTCACCTGGCGGTTGTGGGACGGTCTTCGCATTTAAGAGTCCTATTACATTTTTTACGTAAATTCATAATTTTTGACGCAGTAATTCTCAGCAGCAGTAAGATATTTTAATTATTTGCTTAAGAATAACGATAAAGCCATTATCTTTCTTGTAAGTTGGAGTTACACATTTTCATTTTTCTTTTCGTGTAATTTACTATAAATATTTTACGAACTCAGTTTGCAAGAAAAACCGTCGACGATGGAACTTTAACGCTCAAATTCACATAGTTACATTCAATTCTTATAAAAGCTAAAATTACTAAAAGATAAGTTGAATGTTTTACTATTTTATTGGAGTTTCAGAATTTCTTTAAATTCCTTGAGTTTTCACGGTAAAAATCGTAAAGAAATAGTAATTTAAGCCATAAATGTCTTAATTCAGTGTCCATTATATTCCAAATAAACTCAGTTTTATCAAACAAATTAATATGATATAAAACTTCGATCTACAATGAATCAGTTTCATTAGTTTTCGTTTGTCAATATAATAAGACAAAAATACAATAAATAAAATTAAAGTACCTACTATAATTCTCAATTCAGCTAGCTCCTCAATCTCATGTCAGTCTCGTCTCTAATATTCGTCAATATCAATCGACAATCGTCCAAATATCGCTATTATTATCGACTCGTGTAAGTCGACCGAAATAATTTGATCCAGGAAGTAAAAATCAAAAATTTGCCTAAAAAATGTAATAGGACTCTTAAAGAGCCTCGACCCCACACTTCCGCCGGATACAGTCTCATCACCGATGGTCGCGGGTGATGTGATGCATCCTGTTTGCGGTAAGCAGTGTACTGACTCTTCTATCTAGGGCGTCGAGTTCGGTCCGAGTCCATTTTAGCACCTATGCTGAAACCTACACTAAAACCGTCAATAGACTACACAAAGATTTATAATTACCGAATAACAAGACTTATAACAGTTTTATTGTATATTACATTTTAAACATACGTTATGAATCATGCACATGGTTTTATAACAAGTTATACATTTCTCACATTTAGAGCGAGGCGCGACACCGCACCGCAATGGGACGGGCAACTTGCGGAACTAATGGCGCTAGCATCGCATGAACCTAACATCGTCATTGGTTGAAAATCTGTCAATGTCATTTTATATTTCAAAATAGTTTGACCTCATTGGTCAGATTGGGTCTAAGCTTTAGACGCGCCATCTACAATCAGCTTTGACCAGCCTTCGCCATTATTTCGAGCGGTGCCACACGGGCGGTGCGGCACCGCAGTACAATACTGTTTACCGCGGTGCGGCGCGGCACTCCACACGTTTAACAATACTGCGGTGGCGGCATGTTGTCACTCCGGCGCCGCAGCGCAGCGCAATCCCCGCCTCGTCCCGCAGGTTACAAGCGCGCCGCACGGCGGTCCAACGCATCGTGTGACATGGTATAGTGATTTGTATGTAGAATGACGTTGCGGGCACCCAACGATCCGGCGCCGCACCGCACCGTCAACGCATCATATGGCCTCATATACAAATGTTGATAATGCAACTTGATACTAACACATAAGATTCAAGTTTTATATTATATTCTTAAACTACGCGTTGCCCATTTTGCACTTTGCTGTCATGTAGATACCAACAATAAGACCAAAGAGACCAATGGCAGATCCGAAAATCTCTATGACTAGGATCTTGACGAAGAGAATAGCATCAGCTGCATCAGCCAAGGCAGCACCAGAGCCGACGATACCCACAGCAATACCACAGAACAAGTTGACGAAGCCCACGGATATTCCTGATCCGAAAATAATAAAACCAGACGTATAGTTTTGTTCCTTAATCTTGTCGTCAGTAAAGGGGTCTGAGTAATGCTCCAATATTCCTGACAACACGATGGCTGTGATCAGTCCGTAGATAGCGACGGCTTCGCAGAAGATGATGGAGATCAAGTTCTTGGTCTTGATTCTGGGAGCTTTGATACCTCCGCCGAGTACGCTCGTTCCGGTCGTGTAGATGCCAATGGCTGCGCCCACCACGGACAGGGAGACGGCAAAAGCGATGCCCAATGTACTCCACATGTACGGACTGGTATTCGCGAAGAACCATCCAGGACTCAAATTCTCACCCTTTCCTTGGAAAACGTAGTACAGTGCCACAAACTCCCACACAGACGAGAGCACCAGGATTAACATGTACAATAGGAAGTACCTCATCTTGAAATATATTATTTAGCAAATTGGAGCTGCTTAATTTACCCTATATTCCCGAAAAGGACGGCCACAGAGTACTTTTTATGGGGACGGTCTTATTACGGCCAAGTTTTTCCTTGACAGAAAACTCAAAAGCGGAGGTCATTTGTGATCACAAGTTGTCATAGACAGTAAAAGGGTTACCACCAAAGAGTAAAGATTACCACGCTAACCTTTTTTTTTTTTTTTGGTGGTTGCAAATACTGATAGGTAATGCAGTCGCAGCTGCTACCTACTAATAAATGCCTGATGGATGACAATGAAAACTTTAGCAACCATCTCGAGTGTGATAGGTTTTCTTTTGTCCTGTAGTATAGAAATACATCAAATTCTGCTTTTTTATGATTCCGTACCCAAAGGGTAAAAATGGGACCCTATTACTAAGACAACTCCGTCGGTCTATCTGTCACCAGGCTGTATCTCATGAAAGTGAATCACGTGATAGCTAGAAAGTACAAATTAAAGGGGGCTATAACTTGACTTGAGAGTACAGATGAGTGCATAAATACTTCTGGCTGTAATAGGATTATCCATCAGCAATTTACTCTAAAATACAGCCTTGGAATCGAATATAGGTATATTCCCGATCCGGTTCTCGAAAATCTCAAAATTATATTGCACATCCATCATCACTGACAGACTATTGTAGCCTATAAGTAGTGTTGCCCAAATGCAAGACCAAGACGAGACCTTAGCCAGTCTTGGTCTTGGTCTTGGTCTTGCGTCAATACATCTGGTCTTGGTCTTGGTATTGCACTCTCAGTCTTGGTCTTGCAGCAAGAGTCTCGCAAGTCTTGCGAGACTACTACTTAGACTAGACTACTTTCAAATACCTATTAGCCTATTGCTATATAATAAACACGTTAGTTTAGGTCTTAGAACAACGTAACAGAGTAGGTACATGTTGAGCTTAAATTGACATAGGCATAGTGAACCACCAATTAATCAAATTAAATTGACAATAATTAAAAAAAATTACGCAATTTAGTACCTAAGCGTAATTACTAACTCTATGTAGGTACCTTTAATAATTTTCTGTACGCGTACTGGCTATCCTAAACTCTTCACAAACAGCTAGCGGTTAAAATAATTATCACATATTATACTTTTCATCTTCATCTGGCCTTGATACTTCTAAGTAATAAAATTTGTCGTCAGCCAGACTTTTAATTACCAGCACAAACATCTAAAACATTAATTAAATTTTCGATACCTACATTCAAATGTATCAGACATATAATTTTTTGGATATCTTTTGTGGCTTGTGACGAACGAAAATTGTTTGTAGGAATTTTTAAGCACCTATTATTTATCTATCGCACTTTAAAAAAAATTCTGCTGATTTATGAAATAAAATAATTGATATGGATGTGTAACTGCGAGACGCAAGAGTCTTGCAGGCTTAGTCTTGTTCTTGCTCAAGTCTTGCAGGGTTCAGTCTTGGTCTTGGTCTTGCTACAATGAGTCGGTCTTGGTCTTGGTCTTGCAAAAATGCAAGAACAAGACCAAGACTGCAAGATCAAGACCGATTTTGGGCAACACTACCTATAAGCCTGATATAGGTGTGGTGGATCGAGCAGAGTGGCGCGCAATGATTGTTGACGTAAAGGTCCCGCATAACGAGAGCCGCGTGAAAGCTAAGCAAATCAAGTACCTAAGTATATTGACTTGGCTCGCGAGGTTGTCGACATGTGGGATGTGGATGGACTCAGCGATCATTGAGCCGATAGTCGTATCAGCCAATGGCTTATTTGCCAAGAGCCTCGAGGCAGCTGGATCAAGAGCTTCATTCAGAAAGCGGTACTGCTGGACACGGCTCGTATTGTTAGGAGGTTCCTTTTACACTAAGCAGAGGCCAAGAGATCCAACAACATTTTTGATACCATTTTGCAATACAACATTGATTAAAAACAATGTGTTTCATATGTGTATTTCTATCTTTAATAAATTAGCAAGAAATATTAGAGAACTCCCTTTTAAATATTTTAGAAATCAATTGCGTAAATGGTTGACAGAAAATTGTTTTTACAGTTTACAAGAATTTCTGCAACACAAAATTTAATTTTAAGATATTTATATAAGTATTAGTTTCGTGTGCAATATTTGTGTTATTTTTTATTTAATAATTATTTTACTTTCCTTAATAAGTACATGTTAAATTTCACGTAGATACCTACGCATTATACAATAATGTAAAATTATATTTGCATGCCCTAAAAAGGCAAAATATGGTTTGTGCCTAAACCACCAACTTTAACATCTGGTAACACCTGTATTTTAAGCAAATAAATAATTCTTATTCTTATTCTGAAGCTCTGGTCGCCACCGGAACCTTGGTCTCTGTTCCCAATACCAGTAAGCTACACTTTCATCAATTTTTTTTTTGGGATTTTTAAAATGTATACATTTTGTTAAGTTCTAAATGAAGGCCCTACCAACGCGATCGAAAAAACATTTTCAATGTTAAAATGATGAATTATCATCTGCCTAGCCTTTTTTCAACTATGTTGGGGTCGGCTTCCATTCCAAGCGGATGCACCTGAATACTAGTATTTTATATGGAGCGACTGCCTATCTGACCTCCACAACCCAGTTAGTACTGGGTAATACGATACCCCTTGGTAAGACTGGTTGTCAGACTTTTTGGGCCACTGACTACCTGTAACGACTGCCAAAGATCTTCATTTGACAGCCGGGACCAACTGCTTAACGGGCTTTCCGAGGCACGGAAGAAACTCGGTATGTAACGGGTGATCACCCATCCATAGACCAACCTAGGCAAGCACGGCTTAACCTAAAGATCGACCTGAGCAGCTGTTATTATTTAGCCACGAGCTCCTCTACTGTTGCAGTCAATATGTCCTGTCTCCTGAACTTGTTTTATTCTTTTCAGTTTATATTTAAAGTTATTAAATTAGTTATTTTTTACGCAGTCTGGTTTTTTTTATAACTTTGCGTTCCGTCGGTCGCGAGCTACTGCGATGACACAACACGGTGTCATGTCCGATTGCAGGTGATGCGGAGCATGTACGGTCATAAAATTTTGATTTGTAATGTGGTATGCACTTAATATTTTCAGTGTTTGTTTTTTTTTTTTGTTTGCGTCCTTGGTGTCCCACTGCTGAGTAAAGGCCAAAAAAACGTAGGTAGGATAGGCAGGCAGGGTAGGGCAGGTAGGATGGGTAATTAGGTAAGGTAGGTAGATAGGGTAGGTAGGGTAAGGTACGACATGGCAGGCGTGTTTTTTTTTTAACCATTTGATTTTTATTTCATAGCTTTTAGTGATTTACTTAACGGTATTTTGACCTATGGCTGATAGTGATATGCCACGAAAGATAGCTTTTCTGTTTTTTTTAGTTCATCCAAAACTAAATCGCGTTAGTTATTATTTTAACGAAATGACGAAAGGATAGCTTATCTTTTTTTTTTTAGTTTATTATTATTAAGCCTTTATTGCCAACACAATATATTATATATACATAATTTAGAATTTCACAGTTGATTAATTATATTTATCATGCAATTAAATAATTTTTCATAGCATATAACATTAAATTGTAAATTTACATTAATTCATTATTATTAATATATTACAATTGCAATTTTATTATTATTAAAATTCATTAGATTTTACATTGGCATTCATTAAATTAAATTCATTATTATTACAATTGCAATTATTATCATTAAATGTTATTGCTATCATTAATTTTAGGATTTTATGTTATTATTAGATTGGGCGTCGGCGTGTCTTTGCGACACGAAGGCCTCCTCCAGCTCTTTCCATTTTTCTCTTGTTTGGGTTAACCTGTGCCATATAGGACCCGCATGCCTTTTTATGTCATCAGACCAACGTTTTCTTTGCCTTCCTCGTTTCCTCTTTGTTTGGAATCTAGGGGTCCATTCTGTTATTGCTTTCGTCCATTTATTACTCTCCTCTCTCATCATGTGGCCTACCCACCTCCATTTGAGTTTTTGGGTTTTAACAACAACATCTTCCATTTTAGTTATTTTTCTTAGATCTACAGCTCTTTTTCTGTCTCTTTTTGTGTAACCCAGTATACTCCTCTCCATTGCTCTTTGGCATGTTATCAGTTTTTGGTTTTGTTTTTGTGTGTTTGCCCAGGTCTGGCACCCATAGGTAAGAATTGGTAATATGCATCAGTGGCGAAGAGTGAAGATTGAGTCAGGGGAAGCCGAGGAAAAAATTAGAATAGGTAGTTTTTTCGTCGGCGCCATCTTGGATTTTCATTTTGACAGCTTTTGACGTGACAACGTCTTATAAATTGGTTTGCCGGGTGACACTTCAAGAAACTGGGTCACGTTATGCGGCTCACAATGAGAGCGAGTGAGAGGCACGCGTCCCGCCTAAGAGCGAGAGAGACAGACATAAAAAGTTTATTTTACCACTCAAAGTCGTTGTCACGTAAAACTTTCGCCCGTATACCGACTTTTTTCATTATCAGCAACCCCAAAAACCACGAAAACGACACCCATGAAGAAAAAACCGAAAATTTTCGTCGCCGCCATCTTGGATTTTCATTTTGACCACATTTTCATTATCAGCGACCCAAAAAACCACGAAAACGATACCCATGAAGAAAAAACTGAAAATTTTCGTCTGCGCCATCTTGGATTTTCATTTTGACCTCATTTTCATTATCAGCGACCCAAAAACCCACGGAAACGATACCCATGAAGAAAAAACTGAAAATTATCGTCGGTGCCATCTTGGATTTTCATTTTGACCTCTTTTTCATTATCAGCAACCCCAAAAACCACGAAAACGACACCCATGAAGAAAAAACCGAAAATTTTCGTCGCCGCCATCTTGGATTATCATTTTCACCTAATATAATAAAAATAAAGTGATTTTATCGTAAATAAGTCAACAAAATAAATGCTATAATTTAGTGTACCAAATCGACATTCGACATTATCGACCATTACTAATTCTATCTCGTTCTCCCATACATACTTTATTTTTCTGCCCCTGTCGTAACTCGATAATCTTCGGCTTAATAAAACCTAGCTCCCTACAAAACGAAATAATGTCATCAAGCATTGAACGATTTCTGATTCTATACGAAATTCAACGAGTGATAACGATATTTTCCCATCTCGCTCACGCGCACGCATTTTCTATTACTTTCTCTATGAATAACTCGGTTTGCGTCGGCTTACCAGAGTCCTAATATAGGCGGTCTGGCTAGTGACGTCATGACGTTTATTTTGCATAGAAATTTAGCTGCCAAAAAGCCGATAGCGCCTGCGGGTTATTTTATAGCAATATGTTGTTGAAGAGCAAATTTTTTTGATTGAGTACGAGTAGGCGTTTCGTGATACTTGTAAAAAGTACTGATTGTGTCATTTTTCAATTATGGTATTGTGTTGCAAACTTCTGAAGGGAAGCCGGTGGGAATCGAGTTATTATGAGCCTGCGCCACTGATCTGCATGTATTGTATATTTTCCTTTTTATTGCAATATTATATTGATTACCTTTTAGCACTTCTTTGAGCGACCAAAATCTCTTCCAGGAATTGGCTACCCGTCTTTCTATTTCTGAATCAATTTGGTTGTTGAAGGCAATCAGTTGGCCCAAGTATATATAGGAATTAACATATTCTATTTCTTCCTCATCTACTGTGATACTTATTTGGGATCCGTTTGTTATTATCTTGGTCTTTGTTTTGTTTATTGTTAGTCCCACTTTTTTGCTTTCACATGACAAATCTTGTAGCATGTTTTTAAGGCTTTCTGGGTTATCTGTTATAAGTATTATGTCATCTGCGAATCTCAAATGATTTAAACGTGTTCCATTTATGTTAATCCCTATGTTGTCCCATTCCATCTTCCTGATGACTTCCTCTAGCACGGATGAAAAAAGTTTTGGTGAGAGTGGGTCTCCCTGCCTCACTACCCTGTGTATTGGAAAAATTTCCCCCTCTGTTTCTAGTTTTATTCGTGCCTTGCTGTTGGAATATACATTTTTTATTAACCTTATATATTTCTTTTCTATTCCTTGATTTTTCAGGGCTTCCCAAATGTACTGATGTTCCAGGCAGTCAAATGCTTTATTATAGTCCACAAATGCCATGTATAGTGGGTAATGATATTCTTGACATTTTTCAATGAGCTGTTTTACTACATGTATGTGATCTATTGTTGCGAATCCCGATCGGAATCCAGCCTGTTCTCTTGATTGTTGTTCGTCAAGTTTTTTGGTGATACGTTTTAGTATTATTTTTGAGAACACCTTGTATATGTTCGACATGAGACTTATTGGGCGATAGTTTGCTATTTCTGATCTATCTCCTTTCTTAAAGATGAGTATTATAGTGCTTATTGTCCACTGTGATGGTATAGATTCCGTGTTTAGGATAAGATTAAACAAGTAAGTAAGTATTTTTGTTGTTTCTGGCAATGTAGCTTTCATCATCTCGTTGGTTATATGGTCAGGTCCAGGAGCTTTGTCATTTTTCTGTGTTTCTATCGCATGCTGGACCTCCCTTTCAAGAATCTGAGGGATTTCTTCTGTCTCGTCTTCAAGGTTTATGTTGTGTTTTAAGGTGTTTCCGGTAGAGTATAGTCTCCTATAGTAGTCTGTTGCTATTTTTAAAATTGGCTGTCTCCTTGTTTCTTCCTTGTTGTTTATGCTTTTCATTTTCGGGACCCATAGCGTCGCTTCTTTTAATTCTTTGAGTGCTTTATTGATACCTCCTGTTTTAGTAATGTGCTTTTGGATACATTTGATTCTTTCGTTTGACTTATCTTGTTTTATGTTACGACTTATTTCCTTGCTTAGTTCAGTGATTTCATGTAATGTTGTTTTATTTCTTCTATTTTTAAGCAGTTCTTTCCTTTTTTGAATGAGATCTATTGTCTTCGAGCTCAGTTTATTTTTGTTCGTTATTGACTTGTTCACCTTTCTATAAATATTGTTTGTTTGTATGTTGTAAATTTCTTGTGTTTTGTCTATTTCTTCGGATGTTATACTGTTTTGAGACGTAGCATCAGTCGTGCAAGTATTTTTCCCCAGATGAAAATGTTTTCGCTGTTTCTTTTGCTGTTTGTGGGATAGTACTGCTCTGACCATACGATGGTTGCTATTAAAGTTGAGATTGTTTATTACGCTAACATCTTGAAAAAACTTTGGTTGATTACTAGTTATAAAGTCTATTTCATTGCAGTAAGTTCCATCAGGCGATATCCAAGTCCACTTCTTGGCATGTCTTTTCTTGAAAACGCTATTTAATATGGTTAAGTTATTCTCCAGAGCCAAATTTACAATTCTCTTGCCGTTCTTGCTTCGCTTTCCTATACCATACTTTCCTACTACTGTCTCTTCACCATGCTTTTGTTTACCTATTTTTCCATTGAAGTCTCCCATGACAATAACGTTTTTATGGGCAGTCTCTAGCGTAGTTGTAAGTTTGTTGTAGAATTCGTCTTTTGTTGTTTCGTCCGCTGCTTCTGTTGGCGCGTATATTTGTACTAAGGTCCATTTGTTCTTATAGCCTTGTAGCTGTATATTTAGTAAAGCTATTCTTTCGGATATCCCTTTGAACTCTATTATTTGTTGCTTTAGATGTTTTTTCACCATAAATCCAACTCCATATTGACCCTTTGTTTCACCAATGTAGTACAGGATGTAGTCGTCATGCTCTTCGATGTGATTTCCCATTCGTCTTACTTCGCTCATACCAAGAATATCCCATTTAATTTTACACAAAGCTATCTCTAATTCGAGTAGTTTTTAGAGTGGCTACATAGATATTGTTTGGTTTTTCTTTTTCTTTAGGTTTTTCATTTGCTTCATTTGCTGAAGGGTAGTGGTCTTCTTTCCCCACGGTGACCAACCGGCTTGGGGTGCATTTTTCAGTTGTAATTTTTGTATTAGTTGTTCTAGCTTGTTTTCGAGTACCGGTGGTCATTACAGGTTTTTTGGAATTTCTGACAAAGAAGCAGTCCTGCCTCGTTCGACGTAGTTAAGTATGTTGGGTTTTAGGATTTCTTTTGCCTTGGTGGGTGTGGCCACTGGATTGTCTTTTAAGTCCATTTTCTTCTGAGATGACGAGTTGGGTGAGTCATGGCCTTCTCTTTTCCTCTTGTCTCTGTTTATTCCCGATGACTTCTTTACTATTAATTTGTCATATCTTAAAAAGGCTATGTTTCCTTTTTTTCTTTCTTCTTCCATTTGTGCTCTTAGTTCCTTGCGCTTTTCTATTTTTTTTTAGTTTATCCAGAACTAAATCGCCTTAGATATTATTTTTATAGATAGATTTCTGAGGCGATTTAGTTCTTAGAGAGACAATTTATCACCAGCCACACCTGGTGGATAAGCTACCGTGGATCTAAAACGCATGTAGGGAATATGCATGTAATTTTGTCTTCACTTAAATCAATAAAATACAGTATTAACAACCCAAGAAAAATATTAAAATTAAATTCAACTACTACTTGTCGCTCAAAACTAATATTAAACGGGGGAGTAAGGGGAGAACGCTATATAACATCTGAACCGTCCCAATTGTCAACCTCACCTGCACGCGCCGCATGGCGACGGCTTAGCCAAGTGGCTTCCGTGGTGCTCCCTGCTAGACAACAAACGAGGCAATGGCGACCGAGTCAGTGGCGGTATAACCACTCACCCAGGCAGGAAACTGCCTGGAAGAGGCTATCATAAGCCTTGGGGACCCAAATACCCCCTAAAAGCATGACCATGAAGCCAAAGGTAGGCTCTCTAGAAAAATGGAAGCGGATTTAAAAAACAAACTACCCCAGGAGGGTACCGGCACTACCGGAGAATCCCTCCCCGAGTCCTACTCGGGCAGCCTCACCGTATTTGGGGGGGGGGGGGGGGGGGGGCATAATTTCGCCAACATTGGGAAGAAAGAAGGAAGGTCCAAATACTGGTAACAAAGTACTGGTGCAGCAAGCGTTTCATCCTAGCTTGTTCCTCACAAGGCCAAGATCTGCATCAGCGGGATCCAGGCAGATGCAAAAACCTGAAAGAGAGACGACAAATAACGATACTACAACTTCGAATAAAGACATTACATTTTCCATCTCTAGTAACTTACCATCCCCCATCATGGCAGAGAGTACCTGTCGAAAGAAACAAAAAAACTTTTTTGCAAAAAAAATAAAACCGACTTCAAAAAACACAATAAAGTGAAAAATAACTTTAGCTTCAGAAGTCGGTGACCTTTTTTTGATTCATTTAGTTTTTTTTTTTGTTATCGACTTCTGAAGCTAAAGTTATTTTTCACTTTATTGTGTTTTTTGAAGTCTGTTTTATTTTTTTGCAAAAAAATTCTTTTCGTTTTTCCATTTTTAGTTGTAATATCCTATACAAATAATTACTATGCATTTATTTTACATTGTTAACAATACATGTCATGGTAATAGGCTTATCCCCAATAAATGGAACTTAACATACCTAAATTGTCGAAATTTGGGTGTATTGTACACAACTGCGTACCCCTCAGAGCATACAGGCGTGATGTTTCGTCATGATGTTGTATAAACAATAAACATCCAAGCGATTGCAGCAATCACGACTGATTTACCATCTAGTTTTGAGGAGTTCCATTGTATATCTCCGAAGATCAGCATCAGATCTACACCAAATTTAAATGCAACTATCTCAAAAGTATACTCTTTCAAATAAAAAAAGAATTTTGAGAATCGCTCCACAAATGGAGGAGAAATAGGTGAACATACATGAAATTATACCACACGACTGAAGTAAAAAATAATAAAAAACTTTTTTACAAAAAATAAAACCGACTTCAAAAAACACAAAAAAGTGAAAAATAACTTTAGCTTCAGAAGTCGGTGACTTTTGTTTGATTGATTTTTTTTTTTGTCACCGACTTCTGAAGCTAAAGTTATTTTTCACTTTTTTGTGTTTTTTCAAGTCGGTTTTATTTTTTGTAAAAAAGTTTTTTATTATTTTACCATTTTTAGTTGTTCCCAAACAAATATTTGCTATGAATTTATTTGACTGGTAATAGGCGTGAGCAACGGTGGCCCAGTGGTGGCGGCCCCGACTTACGAACAGCAAGTCGTGGGTTCGAACCCAGGCAGGCGTATTACTTTATGTAATTTATTTCATCACCATTGCTCTCAAAGCGGTGAAGGAAAACATCGTGAGGAAACCGGCATGTCCTAGAACCAAAAAATTCTAAGACATGTGATATCTACCAATCCGTGGGCCCGCGTGCTGGATTATAGCCCATTCTCTCTTGTAGAGAGGAGGCCTGTGTCCCAGTAGTGGGAACATTAATAGGCTGATGATGAATAGGCGTATCCCCAATATATGGAACTTAACATACCTTTTTTTTTCGGATGGGAAATCATCAAATTACCCCTCCCGCTCTGGGCGGAGCGGAAGGGAGTGTCAGACTTTTACTGACTAAAACCCATCCATGTTCCTTCTTAGCCCTTTGTGTTCCAGGGTCGCAGTATCTCTTTAGAACAGTCCCTTTTGCTGACATCTCGTTAAGGCGCGCGCGGAACATGAACGAACTGTCGAGATCTGGATGTATTGTACACATCTGCGTACCCCCTCAGAGCATACAGGCGTGATGTTACGACATTTGAGGCGCACGCGGAACACGATCCCACCAACTTAACATACCTAACTGTCGAAATCTGGGTGTATTGTACACATCTACCTACTCCCTCAGAGCATACAGGCGTGATGTTACGTCATGATGTTGTATAAACAATAAACATCCAAGCGATTGCAACATTCACGGCACTTTTGCCGTCTATTTTTGAAGAGTTCCAATGTATATCTCCGAAGATCAGCATCAGATGTTCACAAAATTTAAATGGGACCACACGGGAAGCACCAGCTTTCAAATAAAAAAAGAATCATCAAAATCGGTTCACCCAGTCGGAAGTTCTGAGGTAACAAACACAAAAAAAAAAAAAAAAAAAAAAAAAAATACAGTCGAATTGAGAACCTCCTTTTTTTGGAAGTCGGTTGAAAATATTCATAAAATGAAAACTACTAGGCCAAACTATGTTCAATTTTTATGGGACCAAATGGCAACTATTCCGCATCAAACTAAAGAAGAATCACGTTAATCGTATCATAAATGTCAGCGTAATCGGTGTACATACATAAAAAAACCAATCGAATTGAGAACCTCCTCCTTTTGGAAGTCGGTTTAAAAAGGAAAATGTCAACTAGTCCTCTTAGAGAAACAACAATACCATCAAACAGCTTCACTGGACTACCAATTTGATCTGACAGATGACACTGATAAGCCGACAGAAACTAGACCACCGCCAATTGTCCTTTATGGAGTTGAGGAACTCAATAACTTATTGAACTCCTGGAAACTGTAGTAGACAAGGATCAGTTTACGTATAAAATAGTAAATAAGACACAACTAAGGATTAGCTATATCAACATAGAGGTCTATAAAAAGGTAATATCCATAGTAAGAGAAAAGGGCCTAATAGGTCACACATTTAACAGAAAAGACAACAGATGCTTCAGGATTGTTATTAAGAAATTGCACCCATCTACCCCTCTACACATAATTAAAGAGGACATAGAGGCAACAGGGAACATAGTCACAGGCGAGATAATTAATGCCAGATAAGGCCCTGAAAAGAAACCTACTTCAACTTTTTTCGTTAATCTTGCTACTGGTCCCAACAATAAGGCTATTAAAGACCTCAAATATATATATCACCAATCAGTTACCATAGAATAACCGAAGAAAAGAAAAACTATAGTTCAATGCCAACGGTACCAACAGTATGGCCACACAAAAAATTACTGTATGCGCCCCTATCGACGTGTCAAATGTGGGCAATCCCATAAGACGTCAGACTGCCCAAAACGTGATCGCAACACTCCTGCATTGTGTGCCCTATGTAATGGACCTCATCCTGCCAACTATAAGGGATGCGAGGTCTGTAAAGAAATTCTATTAAGGAAAACAAAAAAGAACCCAAGCTAAGCAAACATTGTAAGCAACAAACACTTACCTCCACCCAGAATAAAAGAAATACCCAAAACGCAGAATCACCGAAACGAGGTCAGATGTTATCTTATGCCGAAATCCTACAACAAATACCAGACAACAACCTCATCCATCGTAATGACTCCAACCCTCACGACTCAGGCCAAGTAACCCAGACACTGGACGAAAAATTAATAAAACACTGAAAAATTTGACATCATCTTTCAACAAATGAGTACTCTTATGAGTCTCATAGCCAAACTAGTTGACAAACTAACAAAATGACTGCACAACGAATAGGAACCTGGAACATAAATGGGCTAACCCCAAATAAACAAGAAGTAGAACTTCTACTTGCCCAACATAAGTTAGACATCCTACTTATATCCGAGGCCCACTGCACTGGTACATCTTTGATAACATTCCTAGACCACTTATGTTATGTCACAAATCACCCAGACGGAACAGGCCATGCTGGTTCAGCTGTGATCATCAAGAAGACAATCAAACATCATCAAATGCCACACTATAAAACTGATCACATCCAAGCTACCACCATCGCTGTGCAAGACAAGAGCGGCGACTTCAACATTACTGCAGTGTACTGTCCACCAAAACACAAAATCAACACAAGTATGTTTTCAGAGTTTATTGCCACCCTCGGTCATCGGTTCATTGCGGGCGGGGACTGGAATGCTAAGAATGAACAATGGGGCTTCAGATTAACAACAACCAGAGGACGTCAATTAAAAGCTAGCGTCGACAATAATAATCTGATGACTAGCTCCTCCTGTGAACCAACTTATTGGCCATCAGATACAAGAAAAATTCCAGGTTTGCTAGACTTCTTCATCTTGAAAGGTTTCTGTAAGCATTACATAAAAACTGAATCTTGCTATGATGGCTTTTCAGACCACACTCCTGTGATATTAACTGTCAGCGCAATGTTAGTAGAGTTCACGGGTCCAGACAAATTATATAACAAGTACACTGATTGGGCATCATTCCAGGAATTCATTGAAGAAAAAATCCAACTTAGAATACCTCTTAAAAACGAAGCAGATATTGAGAATACAACCAAGTCACACCTTTGATCCAAAAAGCCTGCTGGCTCAACACCCCTGCTACAGACTCCCGCATGAGACACTACAACTATCCCATAGAAGTCAAAAGAGCTGTTCTGGAAAAACGAAGGCTAAGACGGGTTTGGCATGAAAGTCGGCTGCAGATCGATAAAACCAACTTCGAAAAAACGAGTGCAGAACTAAAAGAAATGCTTCACAAATGGCACAATGACACCCTGGAATATCAACTGGAATCACTTACAGCCAGTGCGTCCACTAACTATTCGCTAAGGAAGTTTACAAAAAACTATGACAGACCACAAGTAGCCATACCTCCTCTAAAACCCGACGTCGGATGGGCACGCACCCCTCAAGATAAAGCAGATGCATTTGCACTACACCTAGCTAATGTGTTTTGTTCGAATGAGGCAAGTGATCCAGAGTCCGAGGAAGTGGATGACATTATCAATCAGGACTTGTAAATGTCGCCGCCACCATCCCCAATAACTGTACGAGAGGTCTGGAGGACAATCAACAGAGAGCTGAAAGACAAAAAAGCACCGGGATTTGACCTCATCACAAAAGAAGTGCTAGTGCAACTCCCAAGAAAAGCCATAGTATTTATTACAACACTCTTCAACAGCATGCTAAGAGTCCAATATTTTCCCAGACTTTGGAAAATCTCACAGATCCTGATGGTCCACAAAATGGGAAAACCAGCTAATGAAGTAACCTCTTACAGACCTATCAGCCTACTACCAATCCTATCTAAGGTATTCGAGAAACTGTTATTACATAAAGGACTACTCTGCAAAATCAAGAATAGCCTCCCTCACAGTAACTATATACTGCTAAAATCGTACCTGGCAGATAGACTCTTTCAGGTGAAGGAAGCCGACTCCACTTCCAAGTTCCACCAAATAGACGCTGGCGTGCCACAAGGATCAGTCCTGGGACCTGTACTGTATACCATATATACGTCTGACCTGCCAGAAGATGAGAGTATCACTACAGCCACATTCGCAGATGATACGGCAATTTTAGCAAGCGACAAGAACCCCGTGCTCGCAACACAAAAACTACAAACAAGCCTCATTATTGAATCCAAAAATGGAGGATAAAGGCTAGCGCATCAAAATCCGTACATGTTACGTTTACACTGCGACAAGGAAATTGCCCTCCTGTACACCTGGGAAACAATACTCTACCTCATCAAGACAGTGTACGATACCTTGGACTACACCTAGACCGACGCCTTACCAAAACCAAGACACCATATCAAAACTAAGAGGCAAGAACTCAAACTTCGATACACTCGCCTCTCCTGGTTACTGGGCCGAAACAGCAAACTAAGTGTAGACAACAAACTACTCATATACAAGAGCGATCTTAAACCTGTCTGGATGTATGGTATACAACTCTGGGGCAGCGCTTGCGACTCCAATATCATAATAATACAGCGAATGCAGAACATGATCCTCAGAAACCTATGCAATGTCCCATGGTACATCACCAATGCAGAAATACACCATCATCTGAGGATGAGCACGGTGAAGGAAGAGAGCCATAACACTACAGAGGCATACAAAGGGAAGCTGGAAAGACACCCCAACAAATTGGCGGCTAATCTAACAACCAGAAGAAACCAGAAGAACCAGAAGAAAAAAGTTCAAACGTCCGTGACTGTCGCGGCCATGATGTGACGTCATTTACCTCAATTTGCCTTGTTTACACCTATTTTTTGGGCCATAAGAGTAATTTTACAAATTGTAGGTATGTACTTTATTCAAGCAATAATTGCGATAACGATACTATAATAAAATCGTAATGAAACTTTACCTACTTTTCAAATGAAAGTGTTTTTTTGACACATAGACTTTGACGTCACTACCGGCGCGGCGTTCAAGGACGACGCGTTTTAAGAGTGCGTTCCGTTTCACCAAAAACATGCTACATATAACAATAAATTGTAAAGCAAGTGATATTTTAGAAACTTAATAAGTGTACCACAATGTTTTTATGCCAATCAATACAAGGCTGTTTTAGTAAATATATAGTCGAGTGCAATTAGACAATAAGGTGGAACACAGTAACACAGTTTATAGTGGTCGGATTTTCGTGGGACTTTTTTTATTGAGTTACTAGAGGGGTGGAGAAGAAGTTAAAAAAAAATTTCGACGCTCGTAACTTTTTTTTTTTTTAATTTTCATTGATTTTTTTTTTCTTTTATGATTAACTTCGAATTCGGCGAATTCATATTGTAGCGTAATAGTGTGACCTACGTGCATCCATTAAACGCTAATTAAAATTTGGTCTGTTTCTTTGTTCATTGTTGTCGATTCTAGTTCAAGTATTTTTGAAAAATTCCTATTTTCTGCAATTATTTCTAAAATATCGAATTTTAAGACTTGCATTTCCTTTGAAATTGGTAACTGATGCTTTTTCACCGATAACTGGATCAGAAAGTATTAGTAAAGACCACTTTCATGAGTGTAGTGACTTAGAATTCATTCGGAAATGTTAGAAAATCGTGTATGTTAATGAAAGCATTTTTTTTCCAAATACTGCTATGAAACTCAATGTGCAAATTATTGTCATAATCCTCATTTTATTAGCTATCTAACGAGGTATACTAACTAGATAAATATTTAAGGATACTTGTTAAATATTGGTTACTGCTGAAAAAGTAAATCATGACAAAAGTTAAATATTGGTTACTGCTGAAAAAGTAAATCATGACAAAAGGGCCTCTATCGCTAAGAAGTGGGATTGGTATCGGTATTGATATTAAATTGCGCGCAGAGACCCAAGCTTGCAACTTATCTCAGATAGAAATCGTGAGAAATGGTTACGTTATAATTACGATATTTTTGTAAATTTACCAGCGGCCTCATTACACCTTTGTCAGCACTAATCAACCTTTATCGAGTACCACCAATTTTTTTTTTTAGTTTTTGTTGTCTGTGGATAGCAGACATAATAAGGATATTTTGAGGATAATATTTACGTTGACCGTCATAGAAATATTTGGAGAAAAATGGCCTTCTTTACTTTTATATAGACGATTTCCTGATAATTGTGAATACATTTTTAGTCACTTTACTCGTAAACATAGTTTTCTTGTATATTTTTACATCCCAATATCTGTGAAAAAGTATCAGTTACCAATTTCAAAAGAAATTCAAAAGTTTAAAAATAATTAGCAGAGAATAGGACTTTTTCAAAAAAGACTGACTACATCGACTACTATGAACAAAGAAACAGACTAAATTAGCATTAAATGGGTGCACACAGGTCACACTATTACGCTACAATATGAATTCGTCGAATTTGAAGTTGCTCATAAACGATAAAAAAATATTCCAAAGAAAACTAAAAAAAAAAAAAAAGTCGCGAGCGGCGAAATTTTTTTTTTTAACTTTCTTCTCCACTCCTCTAGAAACTCAATAAAAAAGTCCCATGAAAATCCGACCACTATAAACTTCGTTCCACCTTTTGAGTATTTCATGTCTAATTGCACTCGGCTAATAAAGAGTTTTGTATTTCTTGCATATTCCCTACTAGCTGTTGCCCGCGGCTTCGCTCGCGTGAAGTGCGGTAACTGTCCCACTGAATCATACTAAAAAGGGACAAATAGTGTCCTACATGTTAATCCAGGTTATAAACTATGTGCCGAATTTCATAATCATCACAATTTATTATTATCATCACTATCTTCAACACTATCACAACCACCATCATTATCACAATCACTATCAGTATCACAACCACCATCATTACCACAATCACCATCACTATCACAATCACCATCATTATCATAATCACCATCACAATCACAATCACCATCACAATCACTTTCATCATTATAACAATCATTATCATCGTAATCACAACCATCATCATCGTAATCACAATCATCATCACACAAACTACATCCTCGTCATCACAATCATTATCATCGTAATCACAATCATTATCATCATAATCAGAATCGTTATCAACTTAATCACAATCCTCATGATCCTAATCACCATCACAAACACCATCAGAATCACCATCACAATCACAATCACCATCATAATCACGATCACGATCACAATCACTATCACTTTCATCATTATCATCGTAATCACAACCATTATCATCGTAATCACAATCATCATCACAATCTCCATCCTCGTCATCACAATAATTATCATCGTAATCACAATCATCATCATCATGATCACAATCACCATCACTATTTTGTGATAGTGGTGATTGTGATGGTGATAGTAATGGTGATGGTGATTGTGATTGTCAATCACCATCATCGTTATCACAATCATTATCATGGTAATCACAATCATTATCATCTTAATCACAATCATCATCATCACAATCTCCATCTTCGTTATCATAACCATCACTATCACCGTCACAATCACCATCACAATCATCTTCATCGTTATCACAATCATCATCATCGTAATCACAATCATTACCATCGTAATCAAAATCATCATCGTCACAATCGTCATCATCTACATCGCAATCATCATCATCGTTATCACAATCATTATCATGGTAATCACAATCATTTTCATCTTAATCAAAATCATCATCATCACAATCTCAATCTTCGTTATCATAACCATCACTACCACCGTCACAATCAGCATCACTGTCACAATCACCAGCACAATCACAATCACTATCACAATAATCTTCATCGTTATCACAATCATCATCATCGTAATCACAATCATTACCATCGTAATCAAAATCATCATCGTCACATTCGTCATCATCATCATCACAATCATCATCATCGTAATCACAATCATTATCATCGTAATCACAATCATCATCATTATCACAATCATCATCATCGTTATCACAATCATCACAATAAATCAACAATGACCCTGTATAGAAGTCGAATCCGCCATCTTCTGGATCTCAAAATAAATGGCATTTTCGTTATCAGCACCCCTGATAATCTCGGTATACCCATATTGATTTTTAGACATTTCAACCCCATCGCACCCCAACAGGGAATGATGGTATTTCAGGTCCGCCACATTAAATCTTAAAATCGCTGTTTTTGTAATATACCCACCCAATTCACCACACAAACAATACCTATGTTGAATTTCAGGCTTTGTTACCCCATTTTCCCCTTTTGGGGTTGAATTCTGAAAAACCTGAAACCCGTTTCTACTCATTTATCAACAGGAGCACCCCTGTGAAGTTTCGAATAAAATAGTCTAACTAATCTTGTTTCCCCATCCCCATACAAACTTTCCGACTCCCGTTTCATCCCCTTAGGGGGTGAATTTTATAAAATCCTTTCTTAGTGCATTCCTAGAGCACATGAGGAACCAATGTGCCAAATTTGGAATCTCTAGACTCAGCGGTTTGGGCTGTGCATTGATTTTTAGACTTTGCCACTACTCATTTATTAATAGGAGCACTCCTGTGAAGTTTCGAATAAAATAGTCTAACTAATCTTGTTTCCCCATACAAACTTTGGAGCCCCGTTTAACACCCTTAAGGGGTGAATTTTGAAAAATCCTTTCTTAGTGCACCCCTAGACCACATAAGGAACCTACTTGCCAAATTTGGAATCTGTAGACCCAGTGGTTTGGGCTGTGCGTTGATAGATGAGTCAGTCAGTCAGTCAGTCAGTCAGTTTCTTCTTTTATGAATTTAGATTGCCAAAACTTCTAACGGTGTCACGCGACGAAGCAGTGGGTTCCCAACAAGTCACACCCAACCCAATCGTGTCAGTGTGACTCGTTGAGATTATTTTTCCCATTGAGTCACAGGTGTGACAGACTGGCCAGACTAAACGTTGCAACCACTGGCCGAAAATTGACATCAAAATGAAACTTTGTATTTCGAACGAATTAGTCATTTTTTTTTGTTAAGGTTATGGTACATAAATAAGTACCTGCCCTTCTACCCCCCATCTTAAAAATTCAGCCCGTATACCTGTTTGTACCAACGTAATTGTATCAACGTGATAATAATAGTCATAGCAGGCACAATCACACAACAGTAGGTAAGCACCACTCACGCGCATTCTAGATAATGCCTAAATCAATATATCTCTGGTCTACCACTTTCTAAGAGAAACAGTTAGTTATTGGTAGACTGACAGACAGGCAAACTTTAACAGACACTTTTTCACATGTTTTCCTTGACGGTAACCATAATACATAATTGGTACCTAGATCTAAAGTAAAATAATGACTACTGATTTCTATAAATAATACAGGGTCAGTGTAAGTTCCATCATTTTCCCCTGAAAATGGCCCTCCATTTCCATGGTTAATTACAATTGCAAAATATTAAGCCAGCAGTTCGTAATCCTTTGATAGAAAATACTGTATATTTTATTTAAATCAATAGTGTCTAAAATTATAAAATTGAAGAAAACGCATTACAATTTCAAAAATTGTCTGGATCACTTGTATGATAAAAATAAAAATATTACAACTTTTTATCTATTTATTCATCAACATACATAATATCTACATTTGCACAAATAAAATATATTTTTACTTAGAATTACATCAGTAATCTGTTGTAAAGACTGATATAATACTTTATCGTTCGTTTTGTTCCGAAATGTGAACACTGCTAATAGCCAATGTCGATTCTCGATTGATCAAATACCAACAATGTGTGGCCACATATCAACTCTTTAGTTAAGTTTATGCAGATGAATTTACAAGTACGTACAATAAATTAGTAAGGTAAGCAAACTAATATTTACAGTTGAGTCACAATAATTGATTTTTATATAATTTAAAAGGGAAACAGTGCTTTATCAATACCAGAGAACATTAACAATTTAGATATTTTCCAAACAGACACAGGCAGCTTTTACGAGTAAAATCTATTCAACAAGTTTCTTTTCATCTGTTCTCTAAGATGTTCTAACAATAAAATGTAAAACTTTGTGCTCTGCAATACTAAGATAAGGGTGCTACTGATGTCTGTGTACAATGTCATCAGCATCACCCGAGTGTTTTGTGTCCAATGGAAAATAACTCACACCAAATACGAAATTTATGTACATTATATTTATTACTATGTTTAACATGGGTTACAGACTGACCAATCAAAGCTTTTACAAAACTTGAAACAAGGTATTATGGAATGTATATAGCCTTATAAATGACAAGGTATGGTACTGTAGTTATGTCAAGGCAGAGCTTTATATTAGGCCACAGAAACTCTAAAAACAATATGTACCTAGTCATTTCAACATTAGGACACTGTTATGGTTCAATACAACACAATCTCGACTGGTTACTGTTTAGTTGTCAATTAAATACTGCAATACAATCCAAACCTCAGTTCAAATATCTGAATTCTTAGCACAAGTGTCTTATCATATGAAACAACAATTAAAGTGAATGTATGGTACAGATATAACATCAAAAATTTTACTTTACGCTATGAACTATGAAGTGCTAAGATCAGATATTTTAATGATCATTAAGATTAAAAAAATAATTTACATTATATAAACACATCAACAAAGAGTAGGCAGGAAAGATACACAAGTTCAACACTGCAATGATATAACTTGAAGCTTCTCTGATGATAAGTATGAGCACTGGACACTCGGTTTGTTAAGGTAGGTCAAGGCTGGTAACGTCCAGTGCTGTTGTAAACTGAAAATGTAATGAAAAATCACATTATTATTTCAAATATTTTAATTAGGCAAACAAGTAAAAGAATACTTACAATACAATAATATGTAAGCAGGAAAATAAAGACAAATATAGAAATAATTTACTGTAACTGTCTGTCAAGTGACTGAAACATGCTGTAACCTACACATAGATTTCTGTACTCTCAAGATCATGTGACCTAGATTAAAAAACTGATTTTATTATTATCATTTAGAAACCAGGAGCACCTACATACATCACTAATGATATCTAAATTACATTAAATTAGTATTTAAGAAATGCTCAAGGATTATTTTAATTATAATAATTGGGGGTGAAAACAGTCTGTCAGTTTTTAAACATATGCTATGAATCATGATAATAGTTTTATAACAAGTTACACATACATAATTACAAGATAGTTATAAATGGTGTTAATACAAATTGATACTTACACTTAAGATTCAAGATTTATATATTCTTAAATTAGGCATTGCCCATTTTGCACTTTGATGTCATGTAGATACCAACAATAAGACCAAAGAGACCAATGGCTGATCCAAAAATCTCTACAATAAGGATCTTCACGAAGAGAGCAGCATTAGCTGCATCAGCCAAGGCAGCACCAGAGCCGACGATACCCACGGCGATACCACAGAACAAGTTGACGAAGCCCACGGCGAATCCAGCTCCGAACATAATAAAACCAGCCAAAAAGTTTTGTTCCTTAATCCTTTCGTCAGCAAAGGGCTCTGTGTACTTCTCCAACATTCCTGACAACACGATGGCAGTGATCAGCCCGTAGATGGCGACGGCTTCGCAAAAGATGACGGAGATCAAATTCTTGGTCTTGATTCTGGGTGCTTTGACACCTCCACCGACTATGCTCGTTCCGGTCGTGTGGATGCCCATGGCTGCACCCACCACGGACAGGGACACGGCTAACGCGATGCCCAACGTACACCACATGTACGGACTGGTATTCTCCAGGAACCATCCAAAACTCAAATTCTCACCCTTTCCTTGGAGAAGGTAGAACATTGACACAAACAGAATCGCGAACGCCACCAACAGGAAAAACAGGTAAGATAGGAAGTACCTCATCTTGAAATATATTATTTAGCAAATTGGAGCTGTTTTACCCGATATTCCCGAAAGGGACGGCCTTTTTTCGCCCAATTTTTGCCTTGACAGAAATCTCAAAAGCGAAGAGGTCTTGTGATCACAAGTTGTCATAGACAATAAAAGGGTTACCATAATCAAATGTTGAAGCTCTTGTGACCTTTTCTGGTAGTTGCAAATACTGATAATATGTAAACGAAAGCTTTTAAAGATAGTGAAAACAATTCAATGGAATGAAATATGTGTATCTACTACTACAAGTATGTCTAATAATTATTAATGTCCAAATTTAATGAAAGCAACTTGTTGCCATTGAAATAATTAATCTACAATCTTGTCAGCACTCTGTGTCATTTATTGTCTATTGCTATTTGAGACTGCCCGCAGGCAGCGGTGAGTGGTGACCGCCATCGCATCGCATCGTAGAGGAATAAGCTACAGAGGCGGCATAAATCAGCGGTCGGCAACACGACGTCCTACTTGCGTGCGGCCCGTGAATGTTTTGATAATAAGTTATAATTATCAAAATAAATGCATGAACGAACCGCAATCAACCGTATAGTGTAGCTGATAGATAATACACAAGAGACGGCTTATTTAGGCTTTCTCCTCTGCCAAAGTACAGACAACAAGATACTACAATCTGTTAGATTTCTATAATCGATTTTTAACTTTAGAGATAAAGCATTATGTTCAAGGTTGATTGGAAAAATTTGACAGTTTCGGTTAGCTTGATGTGCTGGCGTCATTACCTTGGAGCAATCACTAGAACGCCCTCCGTAGCATTTAGATACAAAACTTATGAAACCACAAGGAGTGCAGCCAACTAAAAACTTTATTGTCCATGTTTATAATCTGAGTACATGTGGACTCTTTGTTTAACTGTTGAGGAATATTCGGTGTGAACTTCAGTGCAGTCTAATATGTGTGTTCGCTGAAGTTTAAATGGTACGCCAGTACCATTTAATGTTTGCTTGGACGGTTGATTTTGAAGGCTATTGAACTTTTTCAATGCAGAGTGTAACAAAAACAAATTGTGTTCAAATATTTTTCTTACTGCATTTATCCATTTTTTGCGTTTTTACTTATCATGATAGGAGAGTACTATTCTTTGGAAAGTAATAGAATTTTATTAAATTTACGCTATTTGATTAATTTTCATTTTTGTGGATGTATTGGTACATCCAGAAATGCAACAATGCATTATTGTGCCGGACGGGCGTTATCCGCTGATGGCGTGGATACGTGTACCTGGTGCTCTGCCTATACCCTATTATTACCGGGCGCACGCTTGTACTATACTTCGCCGCCAGACGGCGCTGACGTCCTACACCTAATTAACTGTAGCTGTAACTGATCATTCTTCGCTATCTCAGGGCGTTGACCTAACGAGGGGGGATAGGGGTTACTGGGAAATAAGACACTTATTTAACTTTCATGACTGTACAGGAAGCGATTTCAGGATTAATTCGCGCACTACTTTTTCACTGTTTACTTATACATATTTAATTGCCGTACTGATGACTACGATTTTAAGAAAAGTCGAGTTTACTAAGGTACTCCAGAACTTTACTGTAACGAGAACCCTGATTTCGCTTTCTGATTTCGGAAAACTTTAATGAAAATTTGATTATGGAAATGTACAATCTTTCTGCAAATTACAATTTTGTGCTTATGTTTTAACACATTATATACATCGCCACAATTCTACATAACGTTATTTATGTACAGACATAGAAACAACGAAAATCTTTATTAAAATGGGGAAATTATTTCCATAAAACCGGACAGCTTTTCCAAAAGTGTCTGGATGAAAGGTCTTACAGGCTGAATTACACGAAAACTGTTGCTGTGACTGTAAGTATATAATCGCCATATACTAGACGAGTATATGGTCCATCCAAAACTGTTACTTATTTTTTCGTGTCTGTATCTTTCAGCCTGTAACTATCCTTCAACTGAAAATCTGTAAGACAATTTTTTCCTGTTTTTTCCCAATATGGCCGCGCTAGACCGTCATACTCTCGTCTAAGTGGTTCAACTATAAGCTAAGTTATAAAAAAATACTATATCCAGGCCTAGGTCGCAACCTAGGCTACCTGGACCTCGCCAAAGCGTTAAATTATACTAAAAAACTCCACTTGCGAGCCCATATGTGTCTAGCGCGACTGAAAATTACTATCTAACTATTCTAGATTCACTGATGGCACTTTGTTATTTCACTATATTGCCCATACACTGACTCTACACTATTTTTTAACTATAATCAACACTCTATGTGCTGGATTGGTGACGTTCGTCGCGAACAATTATGATTAGCTATAATAATCATTTTCACTAATAAAATTAATTCTGTTTACTTGTTTTACATGTCAATGTCAAGTATTGAGCACAAGATTCGGATTGGTGACGCACCGTTTTCGAGATATAAGCAAATTTAGAACCTGCTACGACTCCATGACGCGCGCTCGCTATTCTTTCATTTTACATTACACACCCACTTTCTGTCACAAATGTCGTCGTTGCTCCGCCGGCCATCAGCCTACGCTCTTCATGCCAGCTAGCAAGACTTTTAGGACGATTTTATTTAATAGGTTATTTGAAGTATCGGAATTGCTGACAATACGGCTAAACGTTGAACGCCGCTTTGTCGAACGTATTGCCACCACAATCCGGATGAACGTGAAGACGCTGCATTACATAACGGCCGTTTTTCAATCCGGCGCACCATTATGTAAAACAGCGTGTTATACGAATTGGCTGCGACATAACTACAAATCTTTTACATTTTACGAAACAAAATAATGGTGTCGATTCTGTTGTGCACAAACTAAACATAATTTAGGCTATTGCTGTATTTTTCTCCTTATTAAAACGAGAAAGAGACGGACGTAATTTTTTCTAATGAAGGATGCACGTAAAAACATGTCCACTAAAAACACTGTGAAGCGCAAGGCATTAACTAGTTTGACAGCTCTAAGTTAGTTCATAGCTATAGCCGTCCTTTTCTCACACTGCCTTTTAGTAAAAGATAGCAGTAGCGTAAATTAAGGGGGTTCCTTCTATCTGGCAGAATCTTGATGCTCCGAAATTTATTTGGCATAACACACTTGGCATAATCTTCTTTAAACGAATATTTGTAAGGCATAAAAATGATTTAATATAGTTATTGCTTGGCCGAATGTTTGTATTTCCGAATTTACAGTGGCATACTTATAAGATGGCAGAATTTTATTTGGCATAATTACCTTTGGCAATGTTCAAATTTCGCACCATTTCACTTGGCATATTACGAAGATGGCAGAATTTCATTTGGAATAATTTTATTTGGCATTATTGCCATTTCTATAAAATTGCATTTTTAACCAAACATTTAAATATTGTCTAAAAAGTCAATATGATGGCTATAAAACTTAGTGACAGAAACGAATCGCTCCAAAACCGACTTTACGTAGTCTTGTCTGCCCTACCCCTAGAGTGTAATTTAAAATCGCGTAGGCGCGGAGGGGCGAGGTGGCCCGCGAGTTGAGGAGCAGGTTGTTGTAACACTCGCCGCCGCTGCTGAGGCTGGCCGGCCAAGCCGGCCAGCAAGCCGAAGCTGCGGTGGTGAGCGTTAAACACATCTGCGACGATAAGCTCGCGTGGGACCGCCGGAGCCCCACAGCGCCGGAGCCGTGACAGAAACCATGCCTGCTGCATGCTTGCTTGCATGCTGCATGCTTGCTTGCATGCTACATGCTTGCTGCATGAATGGTGTATGCTGGTTTGCATATTGTATGCTGGTTTGCATGTTTGCATATTGTATGCTGGTTTGCATGTTTGCATACTGCATGCTTGTTTGCATACTGCATGCTTTCTGCATGCAAGATGTATGCTTGTTTGCATGTTTGCCTCCTGCTTACAGGAAAATAAAAACTACATGTTCACAATCAACTGTTTTAATGAATTTTCTGTGATGTGGATGTGATAGATGGGTATTTCCATTGTTATGCATAAGAAATGTATGCCAAAAGATTATTCTAACTGTAAACTTTCTGAGATATGATAGTTCTGCTTTTAGTGACTATCGATATAAAATTTATGCCAAAAGATGATTCTGGCTGTGAACTTTCTGCGCTTAGATGGTTCTACTTTTAATTTTTATGCATATGAAATGTATGCCTAAAGATGATTCCGACTTACAAAATTATGAGTTTTGAATGTATGATAAATGAGTGCCTGCCAAACGATTTTCTGCGAAATGAAGTTTATGCTATCCGCTGTTATGCAAAGTAATATTATGACATAAAAAGTTCTGCTATAAAGGGTGGACCCAAATTAAGGTTAGTTTGTGCACAACAGAATCGACACCAATGTCTATGATTTGATTTTTAAACATATCATGTAACTGGGATTTTTGCCAGGCTGATTGGCAGTGGTGGTACTGGTAGTCAAAATTGATAACACCCAAAAATTACGAAAAACTAAATTCCGAATTTCGATATTCCGATTATCAAAAATCCAAATTTCATAACTCCGAAAAATTATAATACCTATTATTCAAAAGCCTCATAGTTCTGAAACTCATATAAACGAATTGTTTGTTGTCTGATTTTCAAATCCGAAGAATCAAATATTCGATGGATCGATAAATTCCGAAAAACGATATTCCGATACTTCGAATAAACGGCTAAAATTGTCCTAAAAGTCTTCCTATCTAGCTGGCATGAGGAGGGTAGGCCGAAGGCCGGTGGAACGACGATGACATTTGTGACAGAAAGTGGGTGCGTAATGCAAAATGCGAGCGTAGCAGGTTTTATATTTGCATATGTCTCGAAAACGGTGCGTCCTATCGCAAAAATAAAGAAAAATTTGCCCCCGTTATGACCATGCCACGTAATTTTCAGAATATAGGTAAAAAACAAAATATGGATTCGTATTTTTAATGTTTTGTACAATGTTATGCTATTTAAAAACAGATACGATAGACACCTACAAAACCACCGAAAACAGTGTTCCTCGGCAGCACATAACTTTTCATTCGTTCTACATTTCAAATGATACAAAAGGGGTATCTCGATAAAACCAATAAGAAAATAGAGAGATAGTGTTGTTCTTTGTCTGGAGTGCAAGCGTCCTTGTCGTACTCACGACAAAAGTGTATTTCCCATCTCTTTCTTTTTTCGTCCAAATATATACTTAGTTAGAATCTTTGATTATATGTCTAGATTTAGGGCATGCAAAAACCGGGTTGATTAAGAAAACCGATTTTTTCGGGTTTTTTGTTTACAAAACCGGTGAAACCGGATCGGATCGGTTTTTTCGGTTTATTTTTCAATTTTTTTTAAAGAAATGAGAAAAATGTGTGTAAAGAAATGAAAATGCCGAAGTCTAATCAAAATATGTATTTTTAAACTTAATCTTATTTATTTGTATAATAATGAGCATTTTTTTGGACTGTAATAAGCTACAACTACTTAGTTATTACAATACAAAAAGTTTCTTTTCTTTATACATAACAATTAACATAGAATAAACCTTATTATTTAGGAAAAAAAAAAATATGAACATTAAATTTGTTAGACGTACGCAAAGGTATATCATCACAGAATATTAATTAACAATTTAACTGTCATAAAATAGTCACAGGCAAAATCAACAGTACGTAAAAAGAGTTCAAAATAATAATTTAAATATTACAAAGTCTTAATCATAAAACATATGAGTCTACTGCACTTGTGCTTGGTGTTGGTTCTGCTGCTGTAGATTTGGCATTTTCTTTTAAATCTATTGAGTATTTACTGCGCAAGTAGTTTCGTAAGCTTCATGTAGAACTGTCTGCTACTTTTAATATTCTATTGCATTCTTTGCATTTGGCAGTGCTTCCGTCCGTGGCATGTAAAAATAGAACTATACTGATGATTTATCACCAGCAGATTTTTTTTTCTTTTCTACGTATTTTGTCTTCGCTGTATCGAAAACAATCATGAAGAGGGCTGGCGATGTAGATGATGCATCTACATGGCCAGCCCTCTTCATGATTTTTCTTTCTGTAAATATTAAGTGCCATTGTAGCAAACGTTCATGATCATAATCCTGAAAACAAATAACGGACAACTGGAAGGAAGTTTTAAGCGACGTAGTTTATTTAAATGCACATTAGGTGCAGAAACCTAACCACTAAATTGAAGACAAGTAAGCAAAAAATATTACCACATTACCCACTGTAAAAACTTCTCTACTACTTACTAAAAAAAACGTATTCTTTGTAAGTTTACTTACCGTTGTATTATTTTTTTATATTTTTAGGGTTCCGTACCCAAAGGGTAAAAACGGAACCCTATTACTAAGACTTCGCTGTCTGTCCGTCTGTCCGTCTGTCTGTCACCAGGCTGTATCTCATGAACCGTGACAGCTAGACAGTTGAAATTTTCACAGATGATGTATTTCTGTTGCCGCTATAACAACAAATACTAAAAACAGAATAAAATTAATATTTAAGGGGGGCTCCCATACAACAAACGTGATTTTTTTTGCCGTTTTGTCTAATGTATAGATAATGATACGGAACCCTTCGTGCGCGAGTCCGACTCGCACTTGGCCGGTTTTTAACACTCATTATCCAAAAACCATTCAAATTTACTTCGTTATTAACATACGCAATCAAAACATTTAAGATATCAAAGTTTTTATAAATTTAACAATGTGCTTAAGTGATCCTGATCAGCTCAAACTACTTCAAACATAAATAGGCTTTTTTATAGGTACATTACATATTTACAAAAAATAAGAACGTGCCGCTGCCGGCTGCTATAACCTAATTAGTTAAAGCTTACATTTAAACAAAACATCCCTGCTGTGATTACATTACCGGTAATTGTTCATTCACTTCATGTAATATTAGCAATGGACAGGCCAAGGATCTAAATTAATGTAGCCGAAAATGGAACTAACGCCGCCTCACCGTCCTGTCCACGTTTGTCAGTGATAAATTTCTTATTTTGTTTGGGAAAATTAAAGTATTATTAAATCAATAACATAGGAGAAAAGAAACCGAAAAAACCGAAAAATCCGGATTTGTTACCCTAAAAAACCGGAGTTTCAAATCAGTCGGTTATCCGGTAAAACTGATAAAATATGGCGTAATTTTATGTTTATATAAACAGAAAAAGAAACATATCGTTTTTTGGTTACTTATCGATGATAGGTGATGTGCTTGGTATTTTTTACCGTTCCTGTATTATTCCGGCACAGTTACATACCGTCATTTTATCACTGTTATTAATTTGTTTATTACCTAACGCGCGTAATACGTAGTGACGCCAAAGTGGCACGATCGCACAGAACATTACATACTCTAAGGAGCACGATCGGCACTAGTCGGCGGGTAAGAACTTATAAGCCAACAGTTGGCTGATATTTTTTGACACGTTTGCGCGCATTTGACGCTCCATCTAGACATTAGATAATTATAATCAAAGATCAGAATATTATAACTGGGAATACTAAGAAAATAAATGAAAAATATTAATAAATTGAAGTACAAATTGAAGTACCTAGGTATATTGCGTAGTTACATGTGGTATGAGATCCCTTGTGTTTTATTTATTTTGGTATCTTATTTGGTACACTTTCTGAACACGCACGATGGCATTACTATAATTTTCATCTAAATTCGTAGCAGCATATCGCTTGTCGCCATGCAAGTTGCAGACTAAAGGTGAACGCAGACTTGCCCGCACCGCACGCGCCACAGTCATCGCTTTTGTTAATGGCCTCGCACACCTGTCCGCGTTGCAGTCACCGCAGTCGTTCCTATCGCCGCACGCTTCGCACCACAGAACATCAATACTCTCTCTCTCTCTTTCACTCCGCAGCGTCCGAAGTGGGTGGGCGTTAATGACGTCATCAGCTGCGATTGGGGAGTTCGGCAGCTTCAGGGACTGCGGCGACTGCGGCGCGGGTAGGTGTGCGAGGTTGCATATATAGATCTACACACGAAGAATTCGAATGCGGCGACTGCGGTGCGTGCGGTGCGGCCAAGTCTGCGTTCACCTAAATTGATGATACAAAACCAATGACATTCTAGTAAACAGATATGTTGTGAGTTTGTGAGCAAGCTATCGTGAAGACTTGAAAACGGCCCAATGGGGAGATACCATTGACTTGAGAAGTAGAAGATACAGGCATAGATAATCTAATATGGCGCCACCATAGCTGGTCTCAATCTGACCAATGAGGATGTGGTGGTACACCCCCTATGCGGAGTGTAAGGCATGTGATCGTCTATATATCGTCAAGTGCATAGAATAATTTTGGAATCAGCTGAGAGATACCATTGTTAAAGATAGGCTATTTTGAAATATAAAATGACATTACCAAATTTTCAACCAATGACAAAGTTGGGAACCAGCTATGCTAGCGCCATTAATTCCACAGTGTGTCTCCCCATCAGTGTTGCCAACCGAATGATTTAAATCGTATTTATACGACCTTTTTGGCTCTTATACGATGTACGATTTAGTAAAAATGCTAAATGTTGATTCTTGTTCCTTGAATGATAAATATTTATTCAAAATTATAATTACAAAATTATATTTACGTTGTCATATTAAAATTTTATTACGTACTATTTTTCGTCCATGGTACGATCTTTTAAAAAATAAAGTTGTCAACACTGCTCCCCATTGGGCCGTATTGCTTTTAAGGTGAATGCAGACTTGGTCGCACTGCTCGCGCCGCAGTCGCCGCATTCGAATTCTTCGTATGAAGATCCACGCAACCTCGCACACCTACCCGCGCTGCAGTTGCCGCAGTTCCTGAAGCGGCCGAACTCCACAGCCACAGCTGATGACGTCATTAACGCCGGCCCGCCCGCATCGTACGCTGTGGAGTGAAAGAGAGAGAGAGTATACATGTTCTGTGGTACGAAGCGTGCGGTGATAGGAACGACGGCGGTGACTGCAACGCGGACAGGTGTGCGTTCACTTAAGGTGAATGCTCCAAGGTAGCCCGCGAAATTCAAATTTTCTTACGTTTTTTGCAATTTGCAGGCCCGTGCTAGGTCGTATGTTGATTAAAATCTTATTCGCGGCTGTAAGACGTATGCTATGTAGTTATAAAATTATAATCATCAAAATTATCAATACAACCCTCCTAGTTCATAAAGGTGTGGGAAACAAAAAAAAAGCTGAAAATGTCATTTCTACCTTTCGGCTTTGTTAAGAGTCATTTTACACCCTTGAGTACTAGGTACTTTTGTCAAGTTTTACTGAATGTGATGTTAATGTTTGGTTAATTGTAATTAAATAAAAAGTGTAAATGTAAAAAAAAATGTAAATAAAATCTTTTTGCACTCTAGATAGTATAAACACACAAAATTTAAAAAATACTTGAAATTGTATGATAGAACGACCAACTATTTTTTAGCATCTCATACGTCATCGTACGTGATACGTCTCATCTCATACGTCGTCGTTTTTAATGTTAATAAGTTTTTTTTTGTCTGAGATTTAAATGCAGTAAATTTAGCGGAATGAGAGGTTTTCCTTTTCAGGTTTAAAAAAAAAAACTTAGTTTCCAAGAACTCTATAGATGGCGTTGAACTTACTTGTTGATAGTTGGTGCCAAAGCCAAAACGCTTGGGAAAAAAAAACATTGTGTCACGTCACATACTCTCGTTGACTGACACTTTCATTTGCCTTTTTTGCTTTTTTTTTTCCTTTTTTGCCTTCCGAATATAACCTACATTTCTCGCGCTTTGTTAGAATCAGTTTTTTTTAGGTTCCGTTCCTTGCATTATCATACTTACTCCTAGCGCCATCTATCCAGCGACTAGGGAAGAGCTAAAAAGAAAATCCCTCATTTGGTGGTTTTTTAATCCAAATTTCTGAAATCTGGCAACAATTTACTCTTGATTTAGTGCCTTTAAAAAATTCAAGGTGGCAACCCTGTCAGACATTTTATTTTTTATCTGTCTGTGACACTGCTAGGTTATGTTCTGTGGTCTGGTGACACATTTTACTCTATGGGTGACACTTTTGATTTGAGTTTTGATTTTGTAGTTGTCCCCTTCCATTTTTTTAATGTGGTATGTATTTTGTTTTACGAAATGTGATCCCTTTTATCGTTTATTTATGTACGTTAGCTTAAAATAGGTTGGATTTGGATATGTGTTACGATGATATGAGAAGATGGTGCAGTGAAATAACTATGAGGCCCGTGAAGTCATTACATAAAGATGTTGTCAGCTTACGCCAGGTTTATCGTCCGCCACTTCTACCTTGCTCTTTTCACTGTAACTGGGATCGCAACCATCCTTACTGTGATCCCGTTAGTATGCCATGATTTACCATCATTTTCTGATCCTCTATTAGGCTTTGAAACGCGAGGAACAACCCTAGCTCATCGTTTCATTGCATGGGAAAACCTTATTGATGAAACCAGACCTTCTAAAAGGCTTGCAGTTAATCCACAAGAAATTGAAGATCAGATACGCATGAACCAAGCATATAACAACAGAACGCGCCAGAACAAACCAAGATCAGGTCGAGGGCGCTCTAAAAACAAAGGACGTATTAAAAAGAAAAAAGTTGACCACAACAATGACACGAATTTTGAAAAGAATGCGCCTCTATCAGAATCTAACATATCTAGTACCCATGTTCATTGGGGTTTTGGAAAAAACAAGACATTCGAAGATGAAAACACAGTTTTTCTAAGAAACCACACAAGAAAACAATGGGTAACAATAAAAGATATGCAACGTAAACCTGACCAACCCCTACATCACAACTATGCATCGGGGACCTGTGGACCACCCATATCAGATTATGCTCATTTAGTTATTACAAATACAGATAACACATCTTTATTAACATTTGAAAACATACAAAGAATGTGTAGACTACAGTCAATGCTTGTAGAAATTGGAGGAGCGGAATATTATAAGATGTGCCAAAGGGATCTACATTCCGAAGAGCTCTGTTGTCCAGTGTGGAGTGTGCCAAATTACATAGCTTTAATATCTGGCAAGACTTCCTGTGAAAATTTAAGCAAAGAAGATGTGAGCAATGCAGTAACAATTCTGAAGAAGTGTGCAGGTTACTTCCATGATTTCTCACTAATGGCCTCTTGTGATTTAGATAGGTGTAAAGTCCCTAAGTATTGTTCTCAGTATGATGCTATATATAATTTATTATTTTATTTAATAGATTCGCAAGCATTCACACCCACGGATCTGTCACAGTCTTTTATAAAGAATGTCATGCTCTTCCTACCATTACCAAGCAGTAGTACCGTGTTACCTTATTACAAGCTATTGCAAAATTCAAATTTATCTTATGAACCACTTGTTATACCTGCTATGGACTTTGGACTGAAAAATGCATTATTTGACTTATGGGTGATACAAGATACCTGGTTGATAGGTTTAGGTGGTGTTTTTGTATTTGTATGTGTGTGGGTTTATACAAAATCTGTTATTCTTACTCTGCTGTTATTTATAGCTATTACATATTCAATTGGTATAGCATACTTCTTGTATATATATGTGTTCAATTTGGATTTTTTTCCCTTTATGAATTTATTAGTAGTAGTCGTTGTAATAGGTATTGGGGCAGATGATGCATTCCTGTATGTCAAGGTTTGGAAAATGGTTAGTAAGCAGCTCATTCGAGACAATATTGTTTGTCAAGATAATGCTTTAAGTGACATTAAGAATGTCTCTAGTGCTGGTGAGACTATACTCATTCAAATACTTATGGAGACCATGAGGCACTCTATAACCACTATGAGCATCACTACTTTGACCACTGCAGTAGCTTTCCTTGCCTCCTGTGTAAGCTACATTCCAGCCATAAACTGCTTTAGCGTCTTTGCGGGTACAGCTGTTCTAGTCAACTTCCTTTTAATGATAAGTTTATTGCCTGCATCAGTATTCATAGTAGATGTTAAACTGTGTACAAAACGAACACAGTTTTTAGATGTAATTCATAAAATTATTTGTGAATTTTGTGAAGATATTAGAGTGATGTTGAATATATTTATTATAACATGTGTCACAAGATTGTACATAATGTTTGTTATAGTATTGGGTGCTATTGGAATTGGCAGTGTTGTCATAGTTTTCTACTTTCCTGGCCTTCAATTGCCAGATTCTAGACAATTTCAACTTTTTCAAACCTCCCATCCTTTTGAGCAATATGACATGCTCTACAGTAGTAGGTTTCTATTCGAAAGATTTGGTAAAGACATTGGCACAGGCAGTAAGATGCCTCTTAGATGGGTGTGGGGTGTAAAAGCTATAGATAATGGAAATCACATGAACCCAGCTGCAAAGGGCCACTTAGAGTTTGACAAGGATTTTTCAATATCAGATCCTGATTCTCAAAAGTGGTTGGCAGAATTTTGTACAAGAATCAAAGCACAACCATTTTTCCAGCCAACCTTGGGGCCTTTGCTTCCTAATTGTTTTATTGAAAGCTTTAAAATGTATATGAGTAGACGGTGTATTGACCATATTGACAAAATAAATAGGACACCGTGTTGTGAGACTTCAGTGTTTCCTTATAAAAAAGAGGTATTCGATTTCTGCATCATTAAAGCTATGGAATCTTTGTATCAAACTCCCCGTGAGCTGTTTATGCCGGGTGTGGCGGGACCTAAATTTCTTAGAAGTGCCGCTCCCCCAACAGTCGCAGCTATGGTAGTAGAATTTGAAAGCGTCGTGCCCTACTCAATGTCGTACAAAGATATGGATTATTTCTACAATCAGGTAGAAAATTGGACACAGCTACAGTTGAAAAATGCGCCACCGGGATTGCAGACTGGCTGGTTTTTGTCAGACTTGCAATTTTATGATCTGCAGAAAACATTAGCTAGCGGAACTGTGATTGCCCTCATCCTATCGGCTTCTTTAGGATTTATAGTACTTGTACCGGCAACATTAAGCCTCGTGATTAGCACGTGCGCTTTGACAGCCATGATATTTTCCGCAACTGTAACTATAGCTATTCTAGTATTAAATGGTTGGAAGCTCAATATTTTAGAAAGTGTAGCAATATCTACTTCGGCAGGGTTAGCTGTGGATTTTAATCTACATTATGCGCTAAGCTATGCAAATGCTAACGGTTTGAAGTCTGCGCGGGTCAAATGTGCATTGTCATCATCTGCAGGTCCAACTGCTGCCGCCGCGCTAACTACTGGCTTTGCTGGTATATTTTTATTGCGCTCTAATCTCTTGCCTTATTCTCAGATAGGTTCGTTTTTGGCTCTAATAATGGTTGTCAGCTGGACTTATGCAACATTTTTCTTGTGTTCTTTATTCCACTTAGTCGGAAGTAATTCAACAAAAGAGTCACCCGCTGAGGAACGAAAATCAGTATCGCGTGTAAGCTCTGTGTGTTCAGGGGTGCCTAATTTAGAGAGCCATGAACTAGAGCATCTAGCTGACAGCAATCGAACAAATCTCACTCACTCTCGAAGCCCCTCGAATGCTAGTGCCACTACTGTTGTTTTGCATGACGATTTCGAAAATTCTCACAATAAAATTGTTAAGAAGTCTAGTGATACGAGTAATAATAAATTTTCTGAAAATGACTGAATGTTAGAACTAATTAAAGTAGGTACCTAGTTAATATGGCAAATTTTGAAGTATTTTTTTTTACGATAAACCAGTATTATTTTTTCATGTTAAATGCTGTTTTCACTCATTTATTATTGTAGTTTTGTCTTTGTAAATACTCGTGACTTATATAAATTCAATTTATAGGAATGATCGATGTGACAATAATTATCACATAAATATTCACATGGGACTATATAAGATCTTAACGAGCTTAGCTTGCATGTTGAGTTACATAACATACTATGTAAAATATTGTTTTTCTTTTCGTCTGTGGATTGGTACTATCGAATACTAACACTTATTATGTATTGCTAAAATTATGATAATTATTTTCATGATCTGATGATGTACTTAATGTTAGATTTTACAATTCTACCGTACCTGTTTAAGTATTTTTAATGTTACTTTGCACTGTTATTTTATTGGTGTATTCTTAATATAAGCATTTAAGTATTAATGTCAATTCACACTCTCAATGAAATTGTTACTGCATTATTTAAAATATAAATATGTATTTTATTGTCTACGTATTTAATAATACTTATGTAGGTATGATAATACCTACTCGTCCAGGCAAGTACTTAATTACATTATGGGGCATTGTTTAAATGCCAAGAGTTAAGAGTTGTCATCTCAAAACAATAAATCACTTGCATCTAGTCACGGGATGTAATTGTCATCTCAAAACAATAAATCACTTGCATCTAGTCACGGGATGTAATTCAAGTTTCCCGTGATATCCGAAGTCCGAATGGGGTAGATGACACACGAATCAATTGAATACTTTTATGAGCTGTCAAAACGCGGTTCTCTCATAGATTTTGTATTGCAATAGCAAACTGTAACGTCACTATTAATTCAACTCAATAACATTATGAATAATTACAATGACTCAACTATTTATTGATTTCAAAAATCGAATTTGGCAATTAAATGAAAATGTATCGGGTTTTCAGGCCCAAAATGATTTTTTAGAGATTGTTTTCTTGGAATTATTGTTTTATGGTGTTATCTACCCTATTGGTGGCAGATTATTTGCCACATTTTTTAATTTCCCGCCCGCGTCTTGAAGTAAAGCACGGTTTCCACCGCGAAAGAAAATAGCCGGAAATGGCTAAGCGAAGCTGACTTCGTTTTCATGAAATAGTTATGCGCTTAGTTGCACTAGGAAATAACGAGTCAAGTGATGGTGATATTTGATAAAACCTAAAGAGTTTAGTCGTCTGATTCCCACCGCAAATGAGAAATGAAATATGAATGAGCAGAGCGAGCGAGCGAGCTCATTTTTACTTTTTTTGCTCGCTGAGTCATTTCCGAGCGGAAATGACTCTTTGTTGGTGGAAAAAAATGTGAGCAGTTTTCTCTTGCGAGGTAAAAGAAGCCACTAATGGGTCCGCTTCCGCTCCGCTTGCAGTGGAAACCGGGCTTTATGATACTGTGATACTTCCACTGGCCATAGATAGAAATATTTTATTTTAACCGGTATTCCTTCTTGAATAGAGTGATTTTATCTAAGTAGTTTTTAAGTAAGTACAGCCAAACATTAAAAAAAATACAAAATCAATACGCTGCCAGCTTTAAACTGTTGGTTGGAGTAGTATTTAGTATGACGGTATTGTTAATTCTCGCTTCCATGTACTTATCTGTCGTATCGTAAGTGTGAAAACTTGCGTCAGGGTCAGTATTCGTGAAGGATTTATTTCCTACAATGCAGAATTCGACAATTTGTAAAGTTAACATAATTGACATAAAATAATAAATAAAATAAATTATGCTATTGCCTAAAAATTGCACAAAGTTTGGATCGCAAAATATTGAAATATTTTTGTTACGAAATTGTTCCACGGATCATAAAAAATAAGAATATTATTAGGATGCCTGATAAGAATATCAAATATAGGTACAGTAAATAATTAAAAAAAAATGTAAGTTACATGGTCTTAGAGGTTTATAATAAATTCATGAAACCATGAACTATTTATTGATTTGGATGTATAAAATGTACGAAATAAGAATTTTTACTAATCAGATGTATCGAATGTTGACTTACTGTATTATTCTTAATGTAGTATAGATAATTGGGTAGGTAGCTAGCTAGCTAGCTAGCCTAGCGACAAACTTAACAGTAACATAATGATTGTGTAAGGAACGAATTAAAATGTTAACTTTTGTATAAACCGTGGTTTTATTTGTTGAGCCTTATGAAAAGCCCAAGGTAGAAGCGCAATTGCAAAAAAAACGTAAGAAACTGAGTTTCGGTGGCTACCGTAAGCCACCGAAACTCAGTTTCTTACGTTTTTTTTTGCAATTTGACGGTCAGTGTCGAGTTGTATGTTGATTAGAGCATAATCCGCGACCGTAATATTAGGGCTTAAGTTAAGTAGGTATAACCTTAGTTAGATAATAAATAATAATATAAAGGTTAAAATCAATACAATCCTAGCTCATGTAGGTACTATCGGGGTCTTTTGCGCCTGACCATTTTAATTTTTTTTTTTCACTTAAATCATGCGGAGGCGCCGAGCCACGCCCCCTTAAAGTTTGGGCCTATTAGGAAAGCGTCAACTTTGGCGCGCAAAGTGACAATAACTCTCGTTTGGCGTGCGTCGTCAATGCGCTCGGCCGATTTGGTATCTTTTCATTCATTTTTTCTACACAAAGTCAACGGGGCGGGGCTAGAGAGCGTTTTTATGTTGCGAGTGCAAGCAATGAATCCTATTCAATGAGACAATTTTTCATGAAAAAGTCATTCAATGGGATTAAATGATCCTAAAGGGGTGTATTGATGATTTTTAGGGTTCCGCACAAAATATACCTCGTGCGTCTGTCTGTCTGTCATAGCCATTTGCTCCTAATCTACTGGACCAAATCAGGTGAAATTTGGTAGGATGGTGTAATCCTATGACCCAAACACAGATGTTCAAAGTAAATAAATATTTTTTTTAACTTGGGGTAATTTTTGAGGGACTCATGAGGATCAAATATATTTTTGTTATTATTGTAAAATATATAGATATGATTTTATTCATGAAAGAAGACGAAAATTCACGATTCTCCCCCCCCCTGATCTCCGAAACTACTGACCTTAAAATTTTGAAATACAAAATATAGTTCATTGCTTGTAGATTACAGGAAAACCTATAACAATTCTATCAACCGATAAACTTAAGGCTGATGCTCCAGGGTAGCCCGCGAAATTCAAATTTTCTTACGTTTTTGGCAAATTGCAGGCCAGTGCTAGGTTGTATGTTGATTAAAATATTGGACGCGATTGTAAGACGTATGTAGTTACAGAATTATAATCATCAAAACCATCAATACAACCCTCCAAGTTCATAAAGGTCGAGAAACGATTTTTTCTAGGTCAAAGTCGTTGCTAGACCTTTATGAACTTGGAGGGTTGTATTGATGGTTTTGATTATTATAATTCTGTAACTACATACGTCTTACAATCGCGTCCAATATTTTAATCAACATACAACCTTGCACTGGCTTGCAATTTGCCAAAAACGTAAGAAAATTTGAATTTCCCGGGCTGGTCGAAGCATTCACCTTAAGTGTGAATGCTCCAGGGTAGCCCGCAAAATTCAAATTTTATTACGTTTTTCGCAATTTGCAGGCCACTGCTAGGTTGTATGTTGATTAAAATATTATTCGCGGCTGTAAGGCATATGTAGTTACAGAATTATATTCATCAATACAGGGCTGTATTGATGATTTTGATGAATATAATTTCAAGTTCATAAAGGTGCAAAAATGACTTTTTCAAGGTCAAAGGCCCTGGAGCATCAGCCTTAATATAAATATAATACAAGAAAGTAAAAAAAAATGCGAGCCTTACTGTGCCTTATTTATTTATCAAATCAAATGAAAGGGCTCGCTAGAGGATCTTAATTAAATGAGCGATTCTATTGTATGTATGAACAAAAAAACCGGCCAAGAGCGAGTCGGACTCGCGCACGGAGGGTTCCGTACAAACTTTTTAAAGGACAAACTAACTTTGCTGTTCGATCCCTAGAAACGACTATTGCACCAACCGCAAATAATAAGTTTGTAATAGTAAAATCGTTATTCTACATATATAAGGTTTTCAGATTTTTCCCTTTACATGTGCTGTAAGACCTTGCTTTTTGCCAAATTTCGTAATTCTAGGTCAACGGGAACTACCTTATTAGGTTTTCGACCCAAAACCTATAGGGTAGGTGCTTCCGGTTGACCTAGAATTTTAAATTTTGGTTAAAAGCAAGATCTTACAGCAAAAGTAAAGGGAAAATTCCAAAAAATAAAAAAAAGTTGAAAAGTATAAATTTTGGTACCTACTTACAAGTTTTCGCGAAAATCTTATCTTTCTTGTCTATCTTGACTTGATTTTTATACATTATGGACTATAGACCTCAGTATCTGGTATTTTCAACTTGCTAGGTCCACCCGTTCCTGAAAAAATCGGTGGTGAACTGGTGACAGACGCAGACGGACAAGAAAGTGACCTTTATATTTTTTACCTTTCGAGGTACGGAACCGTAGTAAAAACCTAATTTTATCCAAGGAGATGCAAACATTTTAGAGCTTCGTTCGCTCTTGCATTCATTTAATTCTCAAAAATGTTGAACCTACTTTTGTCAACGAATACCTACCTACCCACATTACTCCTATTTCTGTATGCATGAATGCTTATAGCTTTTCAAGATCGCTTCGCTCGGTCAAAATAATTATAAAAAATATTTTTTGTAAAAGAATAAAAAAAAACTTTCAAACTCGAGGTGCGAAATTTTTCGAGCTCGCTCTTGGAACCTGACTTTTCTCATTTTTTTCGCTTTCCCAGACTCCTGTCTACGACAAAGACAAAGATATTTATTCGTCGGATATGGTAGGCACACAGTTGTTAAATAAAAATAGCAGGACAGGACATATCCGCCGCCAGACGCGGCATACGAATATTTACATGGTTACACTTAACACTAAAATACATATAGCACTTAAGTGTAATAATTTTACATTTTAACTTTTTACGCACATCTAGCTAATCTTAGCTTACTTACATTAGAATAAAATATAAAATCAAAAAACAAAAGTCGCGAATGTTACTATTTCTAAGCCTTGGTTGTTTGATGGAATCAAAAATATTGGCCGTTGGCTGGAATCCCGTGAAAGAATGTCGAGTGCTTATTGTAAATTTAAAGTGAGCGGCCAAGAACTCTCATTCCGTTCCGATTTTGGCAAGCGTGTGGAGCCAGCATCAAGGGGCAATATAGTGCAGCAAGATTATGTACCGTAGTTCTGCGGGCCCTGGAATTTTGATTGTAACTAATCACACAACAATCCTTATAAAGTGTAAAAAGGTTTGTCAACAATCTGAATCTAATGCACATGTTTATTTTGGAGTTGTATTTAATTATCTTAATGGTCTATAGTATATATGGTGTAATATCCCAAGTAACATGGGATAAGGGCAGGAAGATGATGATTTAATTATCTTAATGGAACTTTGTAGTAAACAACAAAACGTAACATCAGATTGACAATCATTGTAGATAGATAGAATTCATAGAATGAGCATTGTCTAACCCTATCCTTGTCAGACATGCTGCAAACAATATTCGCCATCCTGCTGTCAAATGTTCACTTCTGTCATGTGTCAGTAGTAGAAGTAGTGCTGGAACGGAGACCGAATGGAATTATTTGGTGATTCACGCAAACAATAAATAGTTAAATCTCGCGTTAGTCATTCGTAATCTCGTGCGTGTGATAAATTATTGTTAAATAGTAATTTCCAAAATGTTTTCCACAAATCCAAACTATACTAAACTCAAAACTCACTTGAGACTTGCTATAAACAGGCTTAAGTTGCTAGAGAAGAAGAAAACAGAGTTAGCTCAGAAAGCAAGGAAGGAAATAGCAGAATACATTGCTGCTGGTAAAAGTGAAAGAGCTAAAATACGAGTGGAACACATCATCAGGTAAGAACTTGCCTGCTTGAGTAAATTACAGAAATACCTGCAAGAACAAATCTGGCCTTGAGATAGAATTTGATTACTTTAATAAAAAGCATTGCGTCATTTCGTAATAGGCTGGGCATTAATGAAGAAAAAGGATCGTCTAATTGTGCAGATTTGATTTTATCTATCTCTATGTCTGGTATCCTGAATACATCACACGTTGAAGGAACAAATATTAAAGACAAGCAATGTCAAAACAAAAACATGAACTTTAACAGAAACAACAATCTGAGATGACTACTGTATTTTTGTCAGGTTTTTTGAATGTCAGACTTGGCTAATTTTCCACCATCCGACATATATTATCATGACTGATCAGAATCCTTTCTGTCAAATCTAAAACATTTTCTGAAAAGGAAACTCATTGTAATTATTTTTCAGGGAGGACTACATGGTGGAAGCCATGGAAATAGTGGAGATGTATTGTGACCTTATTTTAGCGAGGTTTGGACTTGTGACACAGATGAAGGAGCTTGATGAAGGGCTGGCGGAAGCCATATCCACACTTATATGGGCGGCACCGAGGATGCACACCGATGTACAGGTTGGTTCTTGAACTCTACTTATGGCCGTTTTCAGGCAACGGAAGGTTGCTATCTCTGTCTGTTTGACATTTAGCGTACGGACTGTTAGAAACAAAACATCACAGAAAAACTTTCTTTGATTTTTCTGTGAATCAAGTGACAGGTAGGTGATGCGGTTAGGATATTTCAAGCTAGCTTTTTTATTGTAACACTGAGACGTAGGCATATTAGCTAACAGTTATACGTAAGTAAATTATAGATAACGGTCATTAATAAACGTCTTGGATTCACTGACAAACAACACACTGAGTCACTTTCACATGAAATTTGAATAAAAGTGTACACTTTACTTCATAAGAGGGATAACAGTTTGAATAGAAGTTTGTCTATCACATAACTTGTCTTTTTATAGTTACTACTTACGATGTTGTATGTTGCATGTTTTCCCTCAACAAAAAAAAAATTGAAATCGTCAACAAAGTATCATCAAGTAATTTCAGTCATTGGTAGACAAAGTTCACTCTTTATTTGATAATTATTCAGGAAGGAATAATTAGTTATTTCTGTTAAAAAAGAACATGTTACTGTGTATGTCCAAGATGCTTTGTCATTTTATCTGCAATGTGATGTATAATTTGATAGCAATAAATGATACCTAAGAATAGTAGAAATGATGTGTTTGACAAATGACTTGCAGAGGTAGAACAAACTAGTCTTAGGTAAGTGTAATGAAAAAAGAAAATGCACCCAAGGCACTTTCTTTAAGTGGTTATTACTACCGTAGTCATAAAAATCACGCATCATTTTTTTGTTACAGCACTGCATATTTTTGTTATTAACAACTTTGTAAATGCAATTGATAGGGTGGCTTGATTTTTTTGATGACCAGTTTATAAATTGGGATGTTCATGGGGCAAAGTTATGGCCAGAAACTGCACAAACCAGAGAGGTTTTGAAATTGCCCAGAACGATATAGATAGACTAAAAAAAAATTAGTCTCTAGATATACTTGTGCCATTAGGGATATCCAGCAAACAGGAAGCCATTATCTTAATCACTAAAAACTTTTCCTTCTTTTGGTGGCTAATACTACAGCAGTAATCTGATATAAAAATAAACAAACCCCTACTTGAATTTACTGTTTAGCCTATGCATAGGATATTGAAAATAAATATAAAATGGTGTGAGGAAACTGGCATGTCCAAGAACCAAAAAAGACATGTGGCATGCACCAATCTGCCTTGGGCTTGCGTGGCCCACTCCCACTGTTAAAGAAGACCTGTGTCCAAATGTGGAACCATTAATGACTGATTATGCGTAGAGAGCAAAGGAACAAATAGTATTTACCTGTTCTCAACATTCTAATTCAATTCTCTTCAGCATAATCAATAAATTGCATATTGTCTCATCTTTTACAGGAACTTAAAGTAATATCCGACTTACTGACAGCAAAATATGGCAAGATATATGCTGATGCATGCAGAAATGAGAGTGTGAACACACTGAGTGACAAGCTGAAACACAAGATGTCGGTGCACAGTCCTCCCAAGATCCTCATTGAGAGGTACCTGATAGAAATAGCCAAGAATTATAATGTGGAGTATACGCCTGATGAGCAAGTTATGAGGGAAGAAGAAGGTATGTATTTATGATTATGGATTATGATTAGACGACCCAAATGGCGCAGCGGTAGTGAGCCTGTTTTACGTTCTTAAGGTCCTGGGTTCGAATCCCGGTAGGGGCAAATGTTTGTGTGATGAGCATGGACTTTTGTTTCTGAATCATGGATGTTTATACATATGTATAATAAGTATGTATTTACAAACAAAAAGTATCTATGTAGTATATCAACTATCTGGTGTCCACGACACAAGCCTCGTTGCTTAGTGTGGCACTAGATGGCGCTGTGTGTAATGTCCAGCAATATTTGTTTATTTTCTATTCTAATATTATTATATAAATGGCGATGAAGCCACGAGGAATAAGAATAACTTAATTTCCTTGGATTTTAAACTGACAATCTACATGATCTTCATATATAAATATCTTATGGATGTTGTTGGTTGGTTCATGGTTGCCATTTCAGCCAAAAGGTATCTCTTCGATACAGGTCTTCTCAAGAAAAACGATTTTTAGGGTTCCAATGCCAAAAAACCCTTATAAGTTCGCCCTGTCCGTCTATCTGTCAGTATGTCGTAAAAAATGTGTCAGTCACCTCTAGTTTTTAAAGAAAGAGGAGAAAAACAATGGGTTTGAAGACCGTAAAAAGAACTTGTGGAGAATATTATTTTGAAAAAATTTGATGTTTAGTTTTTGAAATATGGGATTTTTTCGCAAAACTGCAGCAGTAACTTTGTTTTACATAAAAAAAAAATAGTTTTGCTGTTATGTGTAAAATCACATTTAAATGAGCTTTACTATTGTTTATTTTTACCCGACTGCCAAAGAGGGGTTATGGTTTAAATTATTATATTGTTTGGTGATACGGAACCCTTTATGTGTGTGCGAATCCGTATCGCACTTTGCTGGTTTTTTTCATTGGCTTATCTTGTTTGCCTGTTAACAAGATATGTTGGTCACGGCAGCTTCGCCGCGGTCTACCTCGACGTCAATTTCCTTTATCAAGATTTCAGTGAGGACGTTCTTCGCACATCTCTTCAGGTCCATTGGTGCGGAATATGATTAATAAAACAATCGGGGCAGTCTTTGGGGACTGCCGATAGAAGTGGAAACAAAAAGTACACAGGCCCCTCCCAAGTCGTAGCACTGGTTATGCCCCGCGCATGCCTATGTGGTGCTACGCCGTAGCGGATCGCCTACAAGTGCTACGAAGCGTGACCGCACGTTACGTTAAGTGACGATGAGTTTAATGTTTTTCCTTCACCCAAAAAGTGCTCAACGCGCCTAAAGAAGTTTTCACTTCAAAAGTATTATTTTACGATTTACAGGTCGCGACGCTATGTTAATAGACATCAACGGTCCCCCGATGCCCCCCGGCTTCATCGGCTACCCGCAGCAGCCGCCCATGAGCATGCCCAACCTGCCGATGGGCGGGGGACCTCCTCCCCCACCTAATATGCAGCCCTTCTCTTACCCTTCTGTAAGTATCAACATAGTTATTATACGATCAGCGGCGCCTCCACTTGAGCCGTACGAAATTCTTTCGCGTCACATTCACTCGAGCCGTGCGAAATTCTTTCGCGTCACCTCCACTCGAGCCGTGCGAAATTCTTTCGCGTCACCAATTTTTGACAATTTTTTTTTAAATACTAGTTTTTAATGTAAGATTTTTACTTTAAACACCTTCACGACGCCCGTGCTATTCAATCCATCCATCAGCACAATGTTTTGAGTGCGTTACATTGAGTTCTACCACAAAACATGATTTATCACCCCGAAAAAAAAAAGTTGTTTCCCAGCAATAATTTTTGAAAGTTACTTAGTTTGAGGTACAGAATGCTTGGTTGACGGCTTCGTGATGAGGTCTTTTACGCCCTGTATATTCACTCATCAAAGAGGAGTTACATGGAGAAAACCTCTCGTTAGCAGAAAGCACCGTTTTATATTGAGAGGTTTTCCTTTTGAGGTTTTAAAAAAAACTTAGTTTCCAAGAACTCTATAGATGGCGTTGAACTTACTATGATAGTTGGGGCCAAAGCCAAAACGCTTGAAAAAAACATTGTGTCACGTCACATACTCTCGTTGACTGACACTTTCATTTGCTTAACCTTCCGAATATAACCTACATTTCTCGCGCTTTGTTAAAATCAGTTTTTTTAGGTTCCGTTCCTTGCATTATCATACTTACTCCTAGCGCTATCTATCCAGCGACTAGGGAAGAGCTAAAAAGAAAATCCCTCATTACAGGAAAAAAACGGTTAATTATAAAATATCAGCAGCACTTTTGCATAGAGCTTTTTTTTTTTTCGTTTTACTATTAGCAATCCATTGGGCTGTTATTAATGTTTTTGTTTCTGTCATCTATCAACGTAGCTTTCAATGGTTCTAAATCTAGCTTTCATAGTCATTAGTCTTTCTATACTAATTTCGTGACTAATTCCACACCAATAGACACCTTCTGGCGGTAAAGTTGGTGGGTTCATCGCCACGCCGCCGCCGCCGTCGTCGTACGGTGGGCCCAGCCAGCCTCCCATGGGGTACCACCTGCCTCCAGGAGTTGATTCTAAGTCCTTGAGCAATAGCTTCCTCCAGGTAAGGCAAACAGACGATGGTGTCGATTCTGTTGTGCACAAACTAAACTTAATATAGGCTACTGCTATCTTTTTCTCTCTAATAAAACGAGAAAGAGACGGATGTAATTTAGAGCTGTCAAATTTAATTCGAACTAATATTTCCATACAAATAAAGGGTGCACGTAAAAACATGTCGACTAAAAACACGGTGAAGCGCAAGGCATAAACTAGTTTGACATCTCTACCTTAGTTCATAGCTATAGCCGTCCTTTTCTCGCACTGCTTTTTAGTAAAAGATAGCAATTTAGTTTAGTTTGTGAAAGAAGAAAGAAAGAAAAAATATTTATTTGCCGCAGGCACATGACGTGCAAAACATAGGTACAAAACAAAGCATAAAAGACGTTTAAAATACATATAACAGTATAGAACAGAAACAAGATAAAAACAAAAAAGTTGACATCTAGCACGTCGTGAGTGCGACAAACAGGTCAACAGAACAACAACAGAACAACACAACAGAACACAACAACACAAACACAAACAACAACAACAACAACAACAACAGAAACAACACACCAACAACAGAAACGACACCAATATCGAAGATTTTAAATGTAGAAATTCTGGTCTAAATTTTTACCTGTTTAGCATCAGCAGGGATATTATTAATAAAATTGACAACCTATATCATTTGCAGCCATCGCATACAGCTGTCAAAAAATGACAGTTGTGATGTGTATGTCATTATACATTTTTGTTGCTAGTCAAATTGCATGAATAATAATTTCCCCGACTTTACTTAGTCATTAAATTAGGAATAATAAGGACAGAATTTTTATATTATGAATTTCGTTGTTCTGATTTTTTTAAGACCTTGATTAATTTATATGTAAGCCTATAATTAACGTCAATGTTGCTTTTCATCTCACTCTTAACTAAACCGTTTTTTTTTTTAAATTCCTATTATGACTAGTGCATGTATGAGTGTTATGCTTGAAACCATTTATTCCTTTTCAGGACGAAATGAGCAATCTGCCACCTGCTTATGACAGCATCCACCACGATTTGGTACTTATTTTTTATTTATTTTTTGCTTTTGCCGCCAGTATTACGATTTTTTTGGCTTTTACCACCAGCATCACTGCACGATATCATTACACTCTATAAACGTTAGGATAACTTGTCCATAAATTATGAAGATATTATAACTGAAGAGTTTTTTGAATCCGCCATGCGACTTAAAAATTTTCACGTTAGTAGCAGTATAGATATTTGAAAACACCTGCTTTCAAATATCTCATAAATCGAAATCTCACAGGATAACAAACTCTAGCGCGAAGGTATTCATTACATTTTACACGAAGCACGAGCGAGTTGCACGTTTCTATTCAATGATGATATTGACTGCTCTTGAACGCAATTTAAATGTGCTGCTTTATTGTTCAAATTTGCTCATTGTTGCAAGAACTTGACACTACCAAATACATTTTCTAGCCTCCCCACGTCCCAACACCGATGCCGCCGCACGTACCAACACCGCAGCCGCGTTCCCGAGTCCCTCCGAACCATTTTCCGGAGTTGCCCGAACTGCCGTCAGTACCATCAGACCTGATCCTGCCTTCAGTGCCTCATAGCAATGACTCGAACACGAACAACGAGCCAAACGCTCCGAACGCTAACGATGAGATCGACTTTGATGATCTGAACCGTCGGTTTGAAGAATTGAAGAAGAAGAAGTAAGATGGGGTAGTCTAGTCGCATATGCGCGGGATTAAGTCCTTGCTACACGCGCACGATTCGCTCTGTAGCCGGTCTTAAGGTTGAATATAGATCTGTTCATATTGATCTACTAGTTGACGGTTCTCCTTGATAGTGCTAGAAATCTTTAGTCAATGCCTTATTAGAAATGGATTGAGTACCGGATGGATAATAATAAATAAATTTGAAGAGGCAATATGTTAGGAAAACCCGCAAGTATGTGACTAGCTTGTTTGGAGGTTGGCCGATGCTCACTTTTTATTGATTATGACGTAAAGTAGCTATTAATTAATCACAATATTATGTCAATGATTAACCCTCGGTTCTTATGAACAAATATCGGGTATTTGAGTAAAATATTAATAACATGCCTCGCTCGGCTCTTTCGTATACCTCGACATTTCATTATGTAAGTACATTATGTGATATCAAAATAAAATACCTAACAAAAGTCACAAGCTTTCCTCATGAAACACTTGTTCATAAATTGTTATTGAATCACTTAATTTAACTTTCTTTTATATTATTTTAAGACTGGTCGTCATATGACGATTTCTGTATGTAAACCAAATATGTATGTATATTTTTTTTAATTCTCTGGCTTTCCGCCGGTCCCTCTAATATAATGTGATTGAATATGTTAATGTATTTAGCTTTTTTACTGTTGTTCTAACTAATTGTTACATAATAGTTAGGGATTTGAAAGTATAACATGTTCATTAGAATGGATGATGAATAGCAGTTGAAAACAGCACCATTTGGTGTCATTGATACTGGCTTGCCCATCATTAGGGATTTTAATTTTTTAAAACACAAAAAATTCGTTGCTAATTAGTCGAAATTTGTCGCCAAATATCCGAACTTGTTGGTCACTGGTTAAAAAGATATAAGGGTTTATAGGTGGCCGAACTGGAGTGAGTCTCCCCAGCTTGGCCACATTTATATCTCAAAAACTAGGGCACGTAGCGAAGATCTGTTTTCTCCCATATTTTGTCGCCAAGTCACATATTTAATCGGGTCTCACCCTGATGGTGGCCGAGCCAGTGTCAATGACACCACCATGCACCATTAACCTTTTGCTTGAAAGGGGTATGTGCGGACGCGAAGTACTACTACACGAAGCACACTAGGAATACTGCAATTTAAAACCCATTCTTATATAAGTGTTTAGTGCCCATTTTCACAAACACCTAATGACACCTAAATGTATTGCCTAAAGGAGTCTGTCCACTATACGTCGTACCATACTATGAGTGCTATAAACGTATTAGACACGGAAACAACCTAACAGACTACTAATGCCTACTAGAACTTATCAACAGCGTATCATACCCGTCTAAAAGGGTCATATAACGCGGTTATTCCTTACCTATGTTCTTTGTATTGAAAAGTATGACTATACGAAGCCTTTCCGTCACCGTCGCTTGACACGTACGGAACAATGAGGAATTATCCACTGACGTTTGTAACAATGCTTCAGTATATATCAATAGATGGCGCTGATCAGCTTTGGGAATATTTTTTTAAGCGGCGTTCTAGTAAAGTACAATGAAAAAAGAATTTACTACGCGTATTATATTATAGGTCAATGGTAAAATCTTTTAGCAGGGCAAAACAAAATTCTACTAGACACATGTCAAACTCATTGTATAGTAAAATTTCTTTATATTTCATTGTTGTATATAAAGTGAGAACTCTAATGAACCTTTTTTCTGTCAAACATTTTTAACCTAAAAAGTCTATTGTTCTTTTGCATCACTGAACTGCAGGCCTAAAAAGGCCACTTTAGCAGAATCATAAAGTATTTCACTTTAAAAAAATTAAATCTTTAAAACGGACTTTATGGTCATGACCATAAAGTCTATTTTAAGAATTTACATTTAGCTGAATCATAATTTAATTCACAAAACAATTAAATCCTTAAAACGGACTTTATGAGCATGACTATAAAGTCCATTTTAAGAATTTACATTTCTTATCGTGATTCATATTAGGATTCTGATAAAGCGGCCATTTTAGACCCCCTGAACTACAAGTTTTTGCATGGTTTTTGCTATCGTTATTCCGAGTGTTTTTGCGTTACGTCAAAACTCCTGGTGCGTCGAGTCGAGCTTAGGTTCCTCCGAACTTCAGTTAAGAGCTTTGTAGACATAAAAACGAGCCATTTTATTATTCCCAAGGTTGATCAGCGCAATCTAGTTCGTTCATAAAAAGCACTGGAAAATTCCCCATTGCCGGCGAGAATCTAAAGGTATTTAATCGGTACCAATACGTTACATGCATGGCATGCGACGGTGTTTGTCGGGACGGTCATGGCCTCTGTTCCCAAGAGTCCAACTTTCTCAGGAGTCCAACTTACAAGTCTTCGCATGAGTCCAACTTTTATTTTTTTATGTACTTTTATTAGCACTATTCCAACTGGACGGTACAGTTACGCACATGTATAGAAACTATTGAACTCATTGTGGTTCTTTTTTTTTTTCGCGCTGAACCAAGTAGAAAGAGGTCGAGATGCAACATTAATACGTACGCATACGAGAGATAGTAGACGACTTTGTGCGTGGACAAATTGAGGCTCTCGTTTGTGTAAAACGTTTGTGCCTTCTAACGTCTGGGTCATAAATTAATTAGTTATAAAAAATAAAATTCTTGTTTAATTAAAATCTTTAAAAACTACAATGATTTTCTGTCCAACTGTACATGTTGTAATAGTGCTAATAAAAGTACATAAAAAATAAAAGTTGGACTCATGCGAAGACTTGTATGGATGTTATAAAAGTTGGACTCCTGAGAAAGTTGGACTCTTGCGAACAGAGGGGTCATGGTATGGTACGGTGTAGTGGGCAGAACCCTTTACGCAAAGATATTTAGACGGCGCGTTGTGTACTGGAAACGGTCATCAGTCTTCAACTCAATGGAGATTTTCTTATTTTATTTTTCTTTAGCCTATATTGTCCCACTGTTGGGCAAACGCCTCCCCTTATAATAATAATGGAGAAATATCTAATTAAAATATAGGTATGTGTAAAGTATAGGTTATGAAATAAAAGAGTTTTATTTTAATATATTTTATACAATTTATTATTGCTGCAAATGTCTGATATAAAACCATGCTTCCATTGATGACGGGTAGCAAGCGAATGTATAGTGTTGTCATAACGTGTACACTATGAAATACATATACATTTCATCTGTTTCAGTGTTTCATTTAATCCTGAAAATTCGACTTAAAAAAATGGAAAACTGTGAACATTTTATTATAACCATTTCATAATTCCTCTTCGTGCAAACATTTACGATGTTTACTACCTTATTCATATAATATTAAGTATATTGAGAAACAAAATGTAAGTATCTAATATTTTAATAATTTTGTCATCCCATCACTTCATTGTGTTAGGTTAGATTGGTTTGATGGATAGATACACGAATAAGATAGCGAGATATTATCCTAAATTACGCACTTTAAAGGCAAACTCGTATTATTGCTTATGCGGAAGTTTTTCAAAGTTGTGTCAGCTAATAAAAATCACTGAATCAATCCATGAATAAATAAAAAGGCGCCAACAACGAGCGACGATCAGCTATTCAAATCCAGTGCGCGGATTCCAATAAGAACATACAAAAATGATCTTTTAATTCTAATAATATAAATAACAGCCTTATGGAGTAGTTGAGAAGGTTTTGTTCATAATAGACTGTTGATTTGCTGCGACAGTGTTGCTATTTTCGCGTTATTTGGGTCGGTAATGTTGCCACCGTCTCTCTTCAGTCTGTTGTGGACCTGGGTGCTGGATACTATTCTAGTTTGTATTTGGAGCTTGTTGGGAGATTCAGCTAGGAGAGTGCCGAGGGCTACTAAACCTCTGTAACGAAAATATTAATATATTAGAACACGCCTAATACGATTTCTCGCATAATACGCCATTTTACTGAATTTTTTGGGTTATTCCCAGTTGTCCCCACTGTCAACGCCACCACTGGTGACAAATGGGATTTCTTTCGATAAAATGTCCCATTTGCCACCAGTGGTGGCGTCACCAGTGGTGGCAATTGGGAATGGCCACTTTTTTTGTTCCCAGTTGCCACCAGTGGTGACAAATGGAAAAAGTAAAATGATACGCCTCCATATTAGTACGGTACACAAAACGAGAGAAATAAAACATTGCACAATCAAGGTTTTATTCACAAAAATTTACATATTCTCTACTCTACTAAGGATGTCACAGATTTACACTTATTTATAGGTACTATTACACAATAATTTACTTCGAATTTTCTAATTTACATCAAATAAATCAGACAAGTCCATTTTTTTTAAATACGTAATCCCGTAATTCCTAGGGTTTTATCACATAGTTACAAGTTTCAATGATCTACTGTCTTATTATTATTTATCACAGATCAGTAAATTATTCACAATAATTGACGTTTTATAATATTCTAACTTACCAGCTATTATTTTACTCAGTTGTTTTCCAAGATGGACAATTACGATAAATTACAAAAAAATATAGCTACTTACTTCCTTTTTATAATATCACACAATAATTGACTTCTCATATTTGTCTGATTTTGGTATAATACTTTAAAAAATTAGCGTAACTTTCACGCTCCGGTCCTGTCGAACAACCCCCTCCACTTGCTGTTCTCAGTTCATAGACCAGTGACGTAACATTCATCAGTATATTTCTAACAATGTCAGGGTCAAGAGCGTCGTGCAGTTCTGGTGCAGTTTCGTTAGTTTACATAAAAAGACGTCACGGAACTATACTGCTTCGCGCAGGATTCCAATATCATACCAAAAGGAAACACAAAAGTGGGTTAACAGTATGGGAATGCACCAAACGAAAAACCAACTGTAAAGGAATTATTAAGATCAAAGTAAGTTTTCAGCTTTTGTTTGAAAATTATATTATTTGTTACATAGTTTTCAAGAGTATATTTATGTTGTCAAACGATGTATAAATTATGACAAAACAATCAATACTTTTTAAGGCGCTCAGATTTATAACAAAATACCCTCAACTATTAAAAATATAAACTCATTGAACGTATTCAAAAAGAATCTTGCTCAACACATGATATCTAATAAATTCGTGACTAAAATGAAATGAGTGTTCCTTTTGCTATACTAACAAGATATAGGTACGAAATCTCTAAAATCCTTACTATTATTATAAAGGTGTTTTTTTTTCGGCCCAGACATGTACCGAGGTACAAATTACTATTAAAATTCCTTCCAATAATTTGTATTTTTAGCAGTATTTAAAATTCTTCAATACTAGATAGAAAAAGAATATAATTTATTGTAAATACTGCATTGATTAATCTGTGATAGACCATCTTGGAAAACAACTGAGTAAAATAATAGCTGGTAAGTTAGAATATTATAAAACGTCAATTATTGTGAATAATATACTGATCTGTGATAAACAATAAATAATAAGAAAGTTGATCATTGAAGCTTGTAACTCTGTGATAAAACCCTAGGAATTACAGGATTACGTATTAAAAATTTTGGACTTGTCTGATTTATTTGATGTAAATTAGAAAATTCGAAGTAAATGATTGTGTAATTGTATACATAAGTGTAAATCTGTGACATCCTTAGTAGAGAATATGTAAATTATTGTGAATAAAACCTTGATTAGTCTGTGCAATGTCTCTCGTTTTGTGTACCGTACTAATATGGAGGCGTATCATTTTATTTTTCCCATTTGTCACCACTGGTGACAACTGGGAACAAAAAAAGTGGCCATTCCCAATTGCCACCACTGGTGACGCCACCACTGGTGGCAAATGGGACATTTTATCGAAAGAAATCCCATTTGTCACCAGTGGTGGCGTTGACAGTGGGGACAACTGGGAATAACCCAATTTTTTTAGTCAACTCATTTGCAATATATTTTTTGTCATATTTAATTTGATTAAAAATACTTTTCGTCCATTATTAACCAGCTTGGTGAAGGTCGTTCTACAAGGGATCTTATACTATTAGGGTCCCGGGTTCGAATCCCAGTAGGAGCAAATGTTTGTGTGATGAGCATGGACATTTTGTTTCCGAGTCATGGATGTTTATATGTATTTACAAACAAAAAGTATCTAGGTAGTATATCAACATCACCCCGCTTAGCATCACCACCGAAGAAACGAAAGAGAATCGACAAATCTTTTGTTCATCTCACATCTGTCATTTTGCTGTCATTGAATCGACAAAATGACAGATGAACAAAAGATTTGTCGATTCTCTTTCGTTTCTATGGTGGTCATGCTAAGCAGGGTGTCCACGACACAAGCCTCGTTGCTTAGTGTGGCAATAGATGGATGTTCAGCGATATTTATAGTTCACCTGAAATAAGCTTCGTTGTCCGTGATCCTGGCGAGTAGCTGCACGAGACAGTCCGCGAGGTCCACGCTGTCGGGCTGCTGCGCTAGCGCCACGGACAGGTTCAGCAGTAGAGATGTGGCTGCGATCTGTTACAACAAAGTACATTTTGATACAAGTGGAGAAAGTTTGTTATTGCATTCGAGGAATTATAACACCCAAGCCGTAGGCGAGGGTGTTTTTGAGCCGAGAACTGCAATAACAAATGTCCAAGTGTATCAAACGACGTTTTTCAATATACTTTTGAAGAAATAAAATAAGTAACGAAAAATATTTTTGTCACCAATAATGAAACTATGATTTTAATTTTCTTTTTTTTTCGCGCTTTGACATATAGTGCGCCAACGACACAAATATGTGACAAAAAATGTGTGGTGCAATAATATATGCATGATTTTTTTTCACTCTAAACAAAGCGTTTTAACATGAGAAATAGCAAAGTGAAATTATCTTTTCAATATCTATCAAAAATAGTAAGTAATAAGCATTTGAAACTGCTGATTAAACAGAGAGATCCGATACTGCGGAGGACGTCATTCGCTGCATCGACGTACAAAACCCATACTAAATTCCGTTTATTTAGAAAGAGATAGAAACAAAAGTTTAAATTGTTATAACTTTTGTGTTGTTTGGCCGATTTATGTCTTGTTTTCGCTTTTTGTCTTTATTTTCATAGTAATTAAACATTCCGTAACGAAATAAAAAAATAAAATTTATGCATAATATTCCCTATTCCGAACGGGAAACTGTGGCTTGATGTGGAAGGGCACGGGCGTGAGTTTATGCTCTGGCGTTCAAAATGTTAATCATTACTGATACTGTCAGCCTGCGTCATCCCACTGCTGGGTAAAGGCCTCTCCCCATGACTTCCAGTTGTTTCTACCCAGCACCCCTAGCCAAGTTGACAATCTACAATCGTTAACGCTAGTAGAAAACTATTCAAATGAATGGGAATGACATCATCTCAACGTTAAATCACGTGATCAACACAAACGAATAGAAAATTCGTAGACAAGTTTACATCGTTCAAAATGATAGAATAGAATGTTATCGTTTCTACAATGTTGATCGCTAAACTCTTTGGTAGGAACGCTCACCATATACTAAAGTGTAGGGTTTTTCTACAGACATTAGAGAACGAGCGATCGACTCAGCCGTGTCAACTTGGCTACCAATTTAGCGCTTTCTACAATCGCTTACGCCGAGGCGTTTACGATTGTAGAAAGAGAATCGATACGAAACGTTTATAACTTGGCTAGGGATGCAGGGCTTATGTGGACCACTGGTCATTGGTTTTGTCCAGCTCGTCCCGCCATCTCCTGCGAGGTCCACCGCGTCACCTTCTGGTTGTATCAGGGCTCCAGAAAGTGGCTATTTTGGCCCTTTATCATTACTTAACTTTAAACAGCGTTCAGGCTATTACTGATAGAATTTAGGGTCACGACAAATTGATCGACGGAGTTAGAAGGTAATGTCTATACAAACAGACACAAAGTAGGGGGACGCTGAACGCATTCTTTGACATCGACGTGACGAGCGCGCTCCTGTAGAGCGACGTCCATTATTTACGCGAGACAATTTTGGCAATTTTTCGACCCACATTCCCCCTTGGTGAGATATCGTGAGATTTATCAAAATGCGTAGTGTAAATACGATAATCTGTGCTAGATTGCGTTGGATTAAAAAAAAAAAAATAATAATTTGCTCAATAATTTTCTTTGAATATTTATTATTGTTAGGGTGTGTCCAAACATAAAGCGGCAATCGCGCGCGGCGGCCTGTGCGCTTTGCGATAGACGACGGCCACGCGCGGCGGCGATGTTCCTGCCGCGCTCTTGCCGCTCAATGTTTGGACGCACCTTAACGCGCACCGTCTTAAAAGCCTCGTTCCCCTATTAGGGTATCATAGCGCCGTTAGGTTGCGTAAGCGTGGGTCCGAGAGACGCCAAACGAACAAGTGCGTCCTGCCCCCCGCGCCTCGCCTCAGTATACCTCGCTCGGCCGGCAACTAACAACAAGTGCGTGCGCGCGTCTGACCGGCGTCCCGCCAGAATTCCTTCCTTTATTATTGTTTTTCTTTCTGTTACCTTTTTTAAGTGATTATTGTAATTCTGTGCTGTTACTATTAACATTAAACTAAGTTTCAACGAGTGTGCGGACAATTTCACATATGGAACCCTACATTATTAAATATTGTTGTGTAGGATTTTGCCATATTTTAGTGGGGAGACATGTTTACTTAGTTAATAAACTAGTTTTTACGCAATTTTTCACTGTTTCTTGTGGGAAAAAAAATTACTTGACATTTACCGGGACCCTCCCTCTCTCCCACGTGAGATTGGGTGAGATACGGCTCGACCCCTCCCCCCCTAAACGCCTCACGTTATTAATGGTGCCCCCTAGACTAGTTTCTTAAAACATAGTTTACCTGAGTGTTGTTATTGAGCTGCGAGAGACATATGAGCGAGTGAACCACGCTCTCCCTCGCCGCCAGCACCAGCATCTCTCCGGACAGGTCGCTGAACGCGTTCACCAGGACTCGCATCGCTAGCATCTGATTGGCTGGGAGGTTATCTGAAAGTATAAGTACTGGTATTACTTGTATTCGTAAGTATGGAGACGTACCAATGTGCAGTATTTCTGAGTTTGCTTCACTGTCAAAATCAAATGCTTGCTGCTGTCAAATGCAAAAGAACTGTGAAAGTGCTATAAATATCTGTCTGTATCCATAGAATTTGCAGAGGTTTAGAATCTCTTAAAGTCAGTTGTAAAAGCCAAAACAGATAGGTAGTACAAAAGCGGTTAGATCGAAGAATACGAATTTTTGCGAGTAGCCAACTCATTTCGCATTATTCGGCCGCAGTGACTGACGTAACAACCACTTTGTAGTGCAAGCTGATTAGAACTTTACTTTAACAGTATTTCAAACGAAGTTTGCACCACCACAAATACGTATAGAGTTGCTAATTTAGCTCCTGCAGTCGCCTTAAGGCTATTTATGGCTGCCAATGTATTTCCGGTTGTTCCACATTTTGTTCTCTAGATGAGAACAAAATCTCCAACAACAGCCCATAACGTCCACTGCTGGACATAAGCCTCTCCCATGATAGGAGGAATTTGCCGTAATCTCCACGCTTGGCAGGCGAATTGGAGATCGCAGTGATGAAAGACTAACAGAAAACGCTGCTGCCCATTCTCTGGTCTACGGAGGCGCAAGGTGTTCTGCCTCAGACATTAGTCGCCTTATACGACACCCGTGAGTGTAATGGGTTGGTTCTATTCTACTCTGCCGGATACCACACGGCTAATCTATCAATCATCTATCCACATTAGCATGAACAACAATTATTCACCAACACATCTGCCAAGATATTTCAATCACATGTCACGCGCATACGAAGCGCATGACAAAACAATTACACGCGTACAGTACACATACCTGGTGCTAACAACGACAGCAAATATGTGACGAACGTTGGTCCGTACGACGTGTCGAATATTTGTGCGTTTATTTCTTTATTCCTAACTGCTAACCTAGTTACGTCTAGTACAGGGAACAGGATTTCTGTAAAGAGAAACAGATAGGTTATCATCACGCTTGTATACTTTGAATGGTAAAGCAGAGGTGTTTAGTAACAATCACATTTCACCGGCCAATAGGATATGCATATTTTTTTTTTTTTTGTATATATATTTTTTTTTATTTCGACACGGAATGTTGAAGTACTATAAAATAATGACAAAAAGCGAAACAAGACATAAATCGGCCAAACAACACAAAAGTTATAACTATTTAAACTTTTGTTTCTAGATAAACAGAATTTAGTATGGATTTTGTACATCGATGCAGCGAATGACGTCATTCGCTGTATCGGATCTCTTTGTCTAATCAGCAGTTTAGTACAACTTAGTATTGTTTATGGATATTAAAAAATATATTTCACTTTGCTATTTCTGATGTTAATTTGTTTAGAGTGATAAAAAAAATCATGCATATACCCTATTGCCACACAAATTCATGTTTTAATCTTTACTAATATTATAAAGCTGAAGAGTTTGTTTGCTTGTTTCTTTGGTTGAATGCCCTAATCTCAGGAACTACTAGTTGTAATTGAAAAAATCTTTTTGTGTTCGGTAGTCCATTTATTGAGGAAGGCTATATAGGCTGTAGACCATTACGCTACGACCAAAAGGAGCGGAGCATAAATGAAAAATGTTGCAAAAAGCGGAGAACATTTATTCCTTTTGTGAGCTATTTTTCTCTTACGTGTGACGCAGACGAAGTTGCGTGGGTCAGCTAGTTCAATATGTCAATGTCCATCTTAATATCCAGGAATATCAAGAACAATACGAAAAGTATTTACTCCCTTACCGCCTCTCAAAAAAATGGAAAAAAAAACAATATTAACTTTATAACTTTTGGCGACATACCTTTGGGCCATTCCAACATTTTCTTCAACACCAAAATGGTTTCATTGTTGATAGCATTATTCTGTAACAAAGTAATAAAGTGATTAACTTGTTCTATTTCTAACTAGTCACACACATGATAGCATATACATATAAATCTTCCTCTCGAATCGCTCTATCTATTGCTAAAAACTGCAGTAGCACTTCAATACCCGCAATTACAGACACAATTAAAATAACAATGCACCGTGCCTCTGGAGGCACGGCCGGGAGCATACGGGTTAAAATCCGTTGCGTAGTTTAAAAGATCTAAGCGTACAGACAGCGGGAGCGACTTTGTTTTACACTATGTGAAGAAGATTATAATGTGTATATCTATACTAATATTATAAAGAGGAAAGATTTGATTTTTTGTTTGTTTGTGTGTTTGTTACGATTTAACTTTAAAACTAATCAACCGATTTCAAAATTCTTTCACCATTAGAAAGCCACGTCTTTACTGAGTAACATAGGCTATATTTTATTCCCGTACTCCCACGGGAACGGGAACTACGCGGGTGAAACCGCGTGACGTCCGCTAGTATTTTATAAACACAATATTCATGTTTTTGCCTGCAGTTTGGCTAGCATGACGGCGGAAACCGAATGTTCTAACCGAGGTCAAGATCTAATCGTGTGCCAAATTTTACTGAAAACCGTTCAGCCGTTAAAAGGTAACGATTACTTTCGTATTTATAATATTAGTATGGACAATGTCGTCTGTGATATACTAATAAACGTAGCGTGAACTTTAAGGTCGCGTCCATTGAGTAGTCCACACTTATCCCGGGCAGCGAGCACACGTATCCTTAGAGTTCATCTACTTACTGATAATTTGGTGGTTTTATTCTAAAGCCTAATTATAGTGTTTCTAGTGAACACCACATCGTCCATATCTAGAGAGGCACATTAAAATGTCAAGTTGTTATGACTTATTGGATGATATTGTTACAGACTGATAACATTGTTTATTTATTTTACTATTTATGTGCACACAATAAACAACAGAGGAAAATACATTAAAAATATGAGTACATAAGAACTGCTTACTAAGCTGTTTATCTTATAATGTAGGGATAACAACTTCACAGAATGAACAATGTTATCTATTTATGTAGCTTTGTGTCTTATTTAATGGTGTATCCACAACATAGTAACTTTTTGTAGAGCAACGTTTCCAATTGTTATTTATTGTTAGAATGAATGTTGCCGTGTTAGTATAATGTTAAGTAATGTTGCCTAACTTTTGAAAACAGTCAACAACAACAACAACAGCCCATAACGTCCACTGCTAGACATAAGCCTCTCCCATGATGGGAGGCATTTGCCGTAATCTCCACGCTTGGCAGGCGGATTGGAGATCGCAGTGATGAAAGACTAACAGAAAACGCTGCTGCCCATTCTCTGGTCTACGGAGGCGCAAGGTGTTCTGCCTCAGACATACAACACAACACGTGGTAACAATAAAATTGATAACATTGTTAGAGAATGTAACCTCAACATGTGATGTGGATTCACCATAATAGTCTACCTCGTTAATTACCATCATAAAATGGTAATGCACCATGATGTCTCCATCAATTTTCTATCCTACCTAGGAGTTTCATAACATAACATCACGCCTGTAATTCCCGAAGGGTTAGGCAGAGGTGTCCCTAATAGTACACACACATTTCGCCAGTTCTGTTTAAGTCCCATGTAATAGAGGGCGAGCCTATTACCATCAACCGGACACAAATCCTAACCCCTTTACTGCTACAGAGAAATTCCTGATGGAAAAACCCAATAACATTTTGCCCGACCCGGGAATCGAACCCAGGACCTCGTGATCAGCAGTCACGCTTGCGACCACTCGAGCAACGAGGCAGTCAGTCAGACCAGTTGCTGCGATAACGTTTGCAGTAAATCTCCAAGGACATTGTTACTGAATTTTAGATGCGTCTCGTCACAAGCAGAAAGTGACGAAATGTAGGTACTTATTATTCATTTAGTCTGAGAAAACTGACCCGTCGCGGGACGCCTGGCAGATATCATCATCAGCCTATTAATGTTCCCACTGCTGGGACACAGGCCACCTCTCTATGAGTGGGAATGGGCTATAATCCACCACGCGGGCCCAGTGCAGATTGGTAGATGTCACATGTCTTCGAATTTTTTGGTTCTAGGACATGCCGGTTTCCTCACGATGTTTTCCTTCATCGTTTTTGAGAGCAGTGGTGATGAAATAAATTACACAAATTAATGCGCCTGTCTGGGTTCGAACCCACGACTTACTGTTCTTAAGTCGGGGCCGCCACCACTGGGCCACCGCTGCTCTCAGATCCTGGCAGATGTGAAAATTCGAAATTATTTTGTACAAGTAAAAAATAAAAACAAAATTACTCGATTCATAAAAAGAAAATCCTTATGCTGGAATCGAACTCAAAGTTACGGGATTGTAACCCAGCGCTCTGTGCCCTGAGACCAGCTGGCTTGTTGTAAATCGAGGCAAATATGTAGATCCTAAGCTGCTTCAACAGGTCGGCAATGTTCGGGCCGGGTTCAATCGCCACGAATTTTTCATTTGTTTTTTTTTGGTTTACCCGCGCCTATCGATGTATCACATTAAAAAAAAAAAGATTTGATATAGTTCTCTTACCAGTTCACACAATTTGACTACAGATTCTAACTGCTCCTCTGTCATGGCGTTCAGTCCGTCTCCCACTTTACTGTTAAACTCTCTGAGTTTATCGTGTATTGCTTTTAAGTTTGCTTGGTCGAACCTGAAATTATTTATTGAATATTATTATTGTCGAGCAGCTATTTTACCCAGTACGAACTGGGTTGTGGAGGTCAGATAGGCAGTCGCTCCATGTAAAATACTGGTATTCAGCTGCATCCGGATAGACTGGAAGCCGACCCCAACATAGTTGGGAAAAGGCTAGGCAGATGGTGATAAGTGGCTTTCATCGTCATCATTTCAGCCGAAAGACGTCCACTACTGGACATAGGCCTCCCCCAAGTGTCGCCACATTGACCGGTCCAGCACGGCAAGTACGTAGCAATCGATAACGATCGAATCGATACGATTCGATAAATCCGACTTTTCGATTGGTTAAAAACTCATTTTATCGAGAATAACTGTCAGATTTATCGAATCGTATCGAATCGAGTGCTACGTACTTGCACTGCCGGTCCGATAAGTGGCTTTGACTAAAACATTTTGTTGCCTATTGACCATAACCTAAAGTTGAAGGAATAATTTTCCTTTCTTGCAAATCAAATCAATAAATAAGTTATTATTATCAACTCTTAGGGCCAAGTTCACCGAAAAGATAACAGTCTGATTATCTAAAAACAGCTGTTTAAAATACATTTTTGTACATGAAAATGTGTTTTAAACAGCTGTTTTTAGATAATCAGACTGTTATCTTTTGGGGTGAACTTCTTTTGTTTGTTTTAAAATTAAATTAAGAATAAATTAAATAAAAAAAGTCGTGTGACCGATGGGGTTTCTCTTTGGCAAAATTTACAAACATGTTTAATTACAAATTTTCGTCTCCTATTTAAACCACCTATCGGAAGAACTTGAAAAAAAAAGCACCCTAAGTTCTCACTTCATGCTTCGCAGCAGTTTAGACCGTCTCGTCAGTGAGTGAATTTAAAATCTAGTACAAGCAATTCTTGTATTTATATATAATCTGAATCTCGGAAACGGCTCCAACGATTTTCATGAAATTTAATATGCAGGGGTTTTCGGGGGCGATAAATCGATCTAGATAACTTTTAATTTTTAGAAAAAAAAAAAAACCGAGCAAAGCTCTGTCATCCAGGAAGTGTCGCTCACCTAATGTAAGCATCATGCGGTATGAGCATCTTCTCGCTGGAGGTGCTGGTAGCCGACGTGGTGTATGCGCCCGCGCCGGTGAACGGGTCCGCGAGCGAGGGCGGCGGCAGGCCCGCCAGCTCCGCGCCCCCCGCACCCGGCACGTAGCGCGACTCGCCCGTCAGCGGGTCCGCGAACCTTAGGGGACCACTCAATGTAGCTAGGGTATGCCCGCATTTCTACAAATACCTTGAAAGAACCGAAACTGGGTATCGGTTATGGTGGGCGTTGCGACAACGAACCGTTTTCAAAGACCGTTTAGTGTTTTGCGACGATGGAACCGTTTTACGTCCCGGGTTCAAAGTTCAAACACTCTTCGTTGCACAAACCAGTCTTCGAATTACTTGGTGCGATTTTTTATTTCACGCATATGAAAATACAGTCGAGAACGCAATGATTGAACTATCTTTCTCACTAGAGTCGCATCGCATCGTTCCGCGTTCGTTTACGAAACAGTCCTTATCCTTACAATTAGTTGTAAGAAACTGCAACTATTTCACTCGACGAAAACTCAATTCAACGAACGACTCTCGACGAAAACGCTTTTGGAAACCCGCGTGATACAACATACAACGTACCCGACGTTGTATGTTGTATCACGCTGGTTTGGATCACAAGATGTGGGCTGTGGCGGCTAACACTGACGGGTACCTTATTAATCGGTCTCCGTCTAGTAGATTAGGTAGGAAGACGCCCGAAGAGGTTTGGTCGGGATCACTTACGGATTTTCGGTTGCGAGGCCTATGTACATATTCATGACGTTAAGCGAAATAAGTTACAACCTAAGAGTAAGAAATATACATATATTTATTTGCTATGAAGACAATGGGAGATCTTACAGGTTGTATGACTCTCAAACACATAATATTAAAAAGAGCCGTGATGTCAAATTTAATGAAAGTACACGGATCAGCCACTATAGAAATATTTCTTTCAGGGGAGGAAGTTGACGATTCCAACAGTGAGTGGAAGTCAAGCGTGTCTGAGAGTGAGGTGGTTGGTGATGCAGCTCGGATTGAGGGAAGTGTTGAATGTTGACCTTCTTTGTGCAGTGACAGTTTGATTTGTGGTTTTCATACTATTCTTAAATGTAGAATGACTTTTGTATTCGTCAACGTGACGGTTTGATGGCTGCGCTCATGTATTTTCTAGTAACTTTATTTTACAATACATCAAAGTCAAATCAATAAAAAAAATCAAAAATCAATCAAAGTCAAAGTACATCATTGATTGCATCCACGGAAAACCCTCTACAAGAAGTTAGCAAATATATACACACCGGCAAAATTAAAGGAACACAAAAACAAGACTTTAAAAAAAAAACTTATGGGTACTATCGTGGACACGCCCGCCTGTATGCATTTATTTTGAGATCCAGAAGATTTAGATGATTTAGATAAGATGGCGGATTCGACTTTTATACAGGGTTATTGTTGATTTATGGTGATGATTGTGATAACGATGATGATGATTGTGATTACGATGATAATTATTGTGATTACGATGATGGTGGTGACTGTGACAGTGATTGTGATTATGATAGTGATGATGATTGTGATAAAGATGGTGATTGTGATAGAGATGGTGATTGTGATGATTATGAAATTTGGCTCATAGATAGATTTTACCTGGATTAACATGTAGGATACTATTTATCTCTCTAATATGAATAAATATGATCCCGTGGGACAGTTACCAAACTTCACGCGGGCGAAGCCGCGGGCAACAGCTAGTATTCTTAATATAACGGTAACCGTGATTTACAAAAAAGCTTCTTATATACATCAAAACAAAATATTCAGGACAGAAATCTCAATATTTTTATTTTGCGGAATAACATTTAGTAATTAGCGTAGCCTAGGATCTACAGTCGATAAAGTCATCAACTTTAAAGATATACCTTTCGGAGAGGGAACCTGAGAAACAACTACCTCATCTAAAGAAGGCAGCAGGCGCCCGATTTACCCACTTCTCAGATAAGTTACTGACTTAATAAATTATAGTTTGAATAACAGTTTAAAAAGATAAAAAAAAAACATGCTTTTACAAAAAAAAAAAAACAAACTAAAAAGTAGAAAATAAATAATAGTTTAAAAAAAAAAACTAAAAAACACGCTTTACTTATATAGAAAACCAAACTAAAAAACAGAAAATAAATTTTAATAATTGAATTTTGAATTAAGAATAGTGTAAAAATTCTAACAAATTTATATGAATAATAGTGTTAATAAGAAAAAAATGTTTTATTAAAAAAAAGCGTGGGGTGCATGGTGTCAATAGTTATAAATATTTCATTGTAAGCTATGAGAAGAAGGATTGTCATTTCGATATTATCTTAAAAAGCACCCCACGCTTTTTTTTTTTAAATAAAACATTTTTTAGGGTAGGTGACACCATAAAACAATAATTCCAAGACACCAATCTCTAAAAAAATCTGTCTATCTATTTTGGGCCTGAAAACCCGATTTATTTTCAATTAATTGCCAAATTCGATTTTTAGTTGCTTTGAAATCAATAAATAGTTGAGACAGAGTAGAAAAAAGAGTGACGTCACAGTTAACTATTGCCTTACAAAATCTATGAAAACCGCGTTTTGACAGCTCTTAAAAAGTATCTCATTTGATTGATGTGTCATCTACCCCATTGTATTGTTGAAGGAAAAAAAATAATATGGCGGCGTTTGTTCCTATTATCGTCACACGCCAAAAGATCCATTTACACACAGCAATAGACAACAATTAAAAATCGGAGCAGTCTTTGGGGACTGCCGATAGAAGTGAAAACAAAAAGTACACAGGCCCCGCCCCAGTCGTAGCACTAGTAATGCCCCGCGCATGCTTATGTGGTGCTACGCCATAGCGGATGCTACGAGTGCTACGAACGGCTACGAAGCGTCACCGCACGTTACGTTACGTGACGATGAGTTCAATGTTTTTCCTTCACCCAAAAAGTGCTCAATGCGCCTAAAGAAGTTTTCACTTCAAAAATAACTTGTGTAGTAATAAATGTCACAGAGTAAGATGAGTGAGGGAGAAAGAGTGTTAGTGATGATGTACGACTTACGTCAATAGCGGGCTATGATAAAAAGAAAACATATTACTCACTTTCTGAAAATTAAAACAGTTTAAAAAAAAACAAGACTATGACATAATTATCAATGTGTGTTTTATAGTTGCATAATCTAAGGTTGCAGTTATCAAAAAGCAAAAGTGAGTGAGTTATCGAAAACTATGAATTGTGACGCATTAAGCATACAGAATATAAAGGGTGTAAAACACCTCTTAATGAACTTGTTCTCCCTGTCAGTGCGATCATTTTTTGTTCTGTAGAACAAAAAATGATCGCACTGACAGGAAGGTTCCCAGGTATGGTGTACCATACCTGGGAACCTTCTAGTTACAGAGATATTGGGGGTCAAAGTTCCAACTCTTTGACAAGTTTTTTTCTAAATACAAGTTTTTATTGTAAGATTTTTACTTTAAACATCTCCACGACCCCCGTACTATTCAATCCATCCACCAGCATAATGTTTTGAGTGCGTTACATAGAGTTTTACCGTAAAACATGATTTTTCACCCCAAAAAATAAAGTCGTTTCCCAGCAACAATTTTTGCGTTAAGTTACTTAGTTTGATGTACAGAATGCTTGGTTGACGGCTTTGTGATGAGGTCTTTTACACCCTGTATAGGGTCCAAGAATGTATGAAGCTTAACTTTCTTTAAACAATATTGATCTCAAAGACACTCACGAGTGAAATTGAGATAAAACTAGTATATGACCATTTAAATATCTTTAGTACAGTCACGGACTATAATTGATAAGCCACTTTCAAGATTTCCAATTTTGCAGTTTAATTAATACATTCACGAAATTACACGATTAAACACGAACTCAAACCGAATGCTCGGAAACAAGATGACCGAAGATGACAAATTACTAATCATCGGAAATAGTCTTATCCATAGAGACTGAAGAATGACTTATAAATTGTCAATTATAAATCTACGTAACCTTATCCAATCTATTTGATACTGACCTCTTTTAAATTAAAGCTCATTAAAAATACTCGTCATTTCTGAAAATCTGTCAAAAGACAGTGACAGTTGAAATGTCGATGACACAGACGATAATAATCGAATTTTGGTTAATCGTAGCCGTGGTTATTTACGCGATAAGGCCAGCTGCAGTTTCTGAGGAAATTCGCCATAGAATTATAACATTGCATCAGCAGGGTCTGAGTATTCGTGCGCGGCGTGGGGATGAGGTCGGAAGGTGTAGGAGATCTAGTTTAACTACCGCCTCTTACAAATGCCGTGAACTCTCATTTCAATCAGCATTTTGGAAGATAATTTGCTTCCCTCCGAGAATTGCGTATCCACAGCACGAAATGGCAAATATTTAATGATAATTGTGCCATACATCGTGCAAGCACCTGGTTTGATCCACTTCTAGACATAACGGTGATTCCATGGCCAGCTAAATTCCCGAACCTGAATCCCATGAACTGTGGGGTTTAATGGTGCAGCCAGAGGCGTCTTTACCTATAGTGCAGGGTGTGCGGCGCACACGGGCGCCGGGTCTAAGGGGGCGCCGAGCGCCCTGCGCCCATTAATGCGAGTATGCGACACCTCCAAAGATGCGTCGATGCCGGCGCTCTATCAAAGACCCTGTGCTCGTATGCGCCGCACACCCGCCGCCGCACCCCGTCGACGCCGAGCGCGCGGTAGCAAAGCAGGGCTACTCCTTTTCCTACTCTATTTAAATTTACACAATAACTTTGTTTCAACGTGAAATCAGCTTTAAAACAGATAATTAAAGATTAAATTGGCGTAATGTCGCATCGCTACCAAAGGCGCGTGCCGGCTCGTGTTTGTTTTGATTCGTTTGACAACACGCCGTACGCCGACAATCATTGCTAACTCGGGTGTATTAGAATGCTATAAAGTTCAAATGAAAATTCCCAGGGACGTGCGGCGGTCATTTTCACTGTGTACGCGTGCCGCAATTTTTGTTTTACCGCTACACCGTAGTTTTGTGAAATAAGCCTTGATGCAATTGGATTAAGTATCATCTTTGAATAAACATGTAAATATGGAGTAAATCGGCTTTTCTTTTGATAAAAAATATATAAAAGGTAAGATTTGGTTATTTGCTTGCACAATTATTGCGACATGCCTCGAGGTCGGAGGTCATCAAAAACAGCTAGCGAAATTCATGAAAAAAAAAAATTTTTGAAAGAACTAGAAAGTTGTGATTTTTTTATTCTTATAACCCCTTCCTTCCTAAAAAAAACTTTTTGCTTCCCGACATCATTTAAAATTGCACCATTTGCATCCGAATTTCCGTTTGAAAATATAACTGTTAGTATTCCATTTTGACCCCGCTCCTACTAGACTAGAGGGCGCCAGGGTACTGGTTGCACACGGGCGCCATAAGGGCTAGAGACGCCTCTGGGTGCAGCGATGGGTTCACCGCAATAAACGAAGAAATGATCTGGCTCAACATTGCCATGAAGTATGGGAAAACATGCGAGGGACTGATACTGGCACTAGATTGGTAACTCCATGCTATTACGACTGAAAGATGAAATAATCAGCCAAGGAGCATAATATACTGGATATTAAGTCTGTCCAACAATATTGATTGATAAACGAAATAAAACTATTTTTCAAAGGTCGACTATTTTTTTAGCTTAGTGCATTCCAAGACATTTATAATAGCTAAAACATAAACTTATTACAGAAATAGCTGTAGTTGAAATTCGTAATTCTTGCAAGACAGCGGCATTTATTTTATTAAAAATATATGCAAAAGTAATCATAATTATCATGAACGTCATCTTGGACGCTACGCGTTCGGATAAAATCGTGGGTTCGAGTTTTTCCGATGTTGAAATTATATGCAATTATAATGTCTCCGTACGCTAACGTTACCATGGCTACGCGAAAACAATTGTCGCTTGGTTACGGTTTCTACACCTGCAATTGGTTGACTTTGAGTGGTCACTCTGTACTATGTACGAATATAACCGACTAAACCCGATTTGCATTACACGGCTAAAATACGAATGGTAGCAAGTGGCTCATCATTTATAGTCCGTGACTGTACCTACTAGACTAGTTCACTTTGTACGTTCGATTTTTCTTTTTTAACCTATTCTGGAAGGCGCTGGTGTCTGTGATACAATTATTTTAATCATTAGTACAGGCACCACCGATTCACTTTTGTTGGAAATGCTCATTTTTATTTTTAAATTATTTTTGTAAAACTTTTAAATGTGTCTTTCTGATAATAAAATTATTATTATAACTTACCCATTACTTGATGCTGGTTGTGAATCCAATTTAGCGTTACTGATTATAAAGTTTGCGACTTGCTCCAAATATACTTGAGGTAGATTATTCCTGAAAATTTAAACAGTATGCTGATTGCCATTATCAAAAAAATAATTATTTCGGGGGTGTGACATGCTATTCGGGTGACTTAGCACGGGCCGGGCGGAAAAATGGAATTTACGGAGTTCCGACCGGAAAAAGCCGCTCGGCCGAACCATTTAGAATCGAACCGAACATGATTCAGGGATGGTAGACGCCGAACGCAGTATCCGATCGACAGGAAACGGCTGAAAAACGGATGACTTCCGATCGCCTTCGTTGAAGGTAGTTCAAAAAATTCTGCCGAACAAAATGCACCAATGGGAAGATTATCTCTCTATTTTGAATCTTAGGGGCCGCTTCCAGACACGGTGGAGGTGTGCCCCGCGTGGGCGGAGCACCGCCGTGTCCTCGAAGCGGCGATCGGCGGCGGCGACCTCTCGCGTCCGGCCCTGGTGCAAGCCATGGTCCGGAGCGAGACGGAATGGGACGCCGTCACCTCCTTCTGCGAAGCAGTAATGCTAGAGAAGGAGGTGGCGGAACGTGTGAGGGAGAGAAACCGGGCCTGGCCTGGACCGGGACTTGTACTGACTAAAACCCATCCATGTTTCTTCATCGCCCTTTGTGTTCCGGGGCCACGGTATCTCTTTCGAACAGTCCCGCAACCCCGGCAGGCATCGGTCCTTACGGACCCCTTCCTATTGCTGACTCTCTTTGAGGCGCGCGTAGAACACTCCTGCGCCGTCGACACGGCCGGACGGCGAGCTAGCCCATAGCCCACCGTCCACAGGTCCTCCCTCTCACGTTCCGCCACCTCCTTCGCTAGCATGACTGCTGTCACCTCCTGTGAAGCAGTCATGCTAGCGAAGGAGGTGGCTTCCCATTCCCTCTCATTCCGCTGGGTACATGCCTCACTCTCATCATCAGCCTATTAATGTTCCCACTGGTGGGACACAGGCCTCCTCTCTGAGAGGGAATGGGCTATAATCCACCACGCAGGCCCAGTGCGGATTGGTAGATGACACATGTCTTCGAATTTTTTGGTTCTAAGACATGCCGGTTTCCTCACGATGTTTTCCTTCACCATTTTGAGGGCAGTGGTGATGAAATAAATTACACAAAGTGATGCGCCTGTCTGGGTTCGAACCCACGACTTACTGTTCGTAAGTCGGGGCCCACTGGGTTACCGCCGCTCTCTACCCTGTTGCCTCTCCCTATGATTTCAAATTCCTTCGACCCAGTCTTAATGTGGGCTACTGGTAGTTGGTTTACTATATTAACATTATGATGAATATCTTACTTGTGTATAAAGGCTTGGGCGGCTACCCAAGGGTCTTCAGTCTTGTTAAAAGGAAGTTTTATTGGTGGCGCTCCATCCTTGATGTCTACGCTGAACACGAAGTCGTATTCCTGGAACCAATTGAACAAAAATGTTACTAAATATTAAAATATAAAGGAAAAAAGAAGGAATAAAGGTTTTATTATCATTATTAAAATGTTTTTGAATGTTACTAAAATTTGACTGCTTGTATCAAAACAAAGGTTAGAAAAGATGTATTTTATAATAATAATACAATTTATTTCCAACCAAAAGTCCATTATACACACACATACATAAAATACACAAAAAATTGAGTGTTCATATTATTGCCCACTTGGAGAGTTCGTGAGATCTTCTCAATCTATTATAAGCTTGATTCCAGAATATCAGGGCTGAGATCAGAATAATTCAATGACTCAGGTATTTAATGATTTCAAAAAATAAAAGTTGCTATACTCTTGACGAGTGTGGGCATAGTTTAGGGTTTTGGACCATCAAACGAAACCACTTTCTCCATGAGGACATCTGCTGTCCTAAACATTTAGATGAAGTAGATTTTGAAATTTTGTATCGGACAGCTGAATATTTACTGTATATTATAATACTAGTTGGAGGAGCTCGTGGCTAAATAATAACAGCCGCTCGGGTCGATCGTTAGGTTAAGCCGTGCTTGCCTAGGTTGGTCTGTGGATGGGTGACCGCCCATTACATACCGAGTTTCCTCCGTGCCTCGGAAAGCACGTTAAGCCGTTGGTCCCGGCTGTCATTTGTAGATCTTTGACAGTCGTTAGGTAGTCAGAGGCCTGAAAAGTCTGACAATCAGTCTTGCCAAGGGGTATCGTATTACCCGGTACTAACTGGGTTGTGGAGGTCAGAGAGGCAGTCGCTCCATTTAAAATACTGGTATTCAGCTGCATCCGGTAAAACTGGAAGCCGACCCCAACACAGTTGGGAAAAGGCTAGGCAGATGATGAATATAATACTAGCTGATGCCCGCGGCTTCGCCCGCCCGCAAATTATATACTAAAACCTTCCTCTTGAATCGCTCTATCTATTAAAAAACCCGCATCAAAATTCGTTCCGGAGTTTTAAAGATCTAAGCATACATAGGGACAAACAGACGTAGTACAACATAGTGATAGTGATTACACACATGTCCTTGATACATAGTCTTCCCTTCACTGGAGGGCGGGGCTCCCATGACGTCTCCGATCTCGTTCCAGGTGTTCTCAGCAGCGCTCCACGAGTAGCACTTCACGTTGGTGCCGCGACGTACCAGCTTCGTCACACCGTCGGCTTTGCCGGGCTCTAGGAGAACTTCTGGGCCTGGTAATCTGGTAAAAACAGGTTCGACGTAGTTTTAGTCCTACAATGGCAAGGTATTTAGTAGAGAATTTAGTAAAAGAAACACACAAACAACTAAAACGTTTGTAAGACCTAGAAAGCAAACCCAGGTCCCCACACTTAGCAGATACGCTTGCTACCATGGAATTACTAATATGGCAATGGCATTATGTTAAATGAAATCCCATAACTGAAGGGTATTGTGGTATGGGAAGAGTTGTAATAAGCTTAAAAAAAGTGAGCCGTCACGGGACCCAAGGCAGATGTGATACATCGAAATTATTTTGTACAAGCTTAAAAAAAAGTGAACATAAAAAACAAACACATAAATTAAATAAAAGCAAAATGACTCGATATTGTAACCCAGCGCTGTGCCCCGAGACCAGCTGGCTTGTTGGAAACCGTGGCGAATATGTAGATCTTATGCTGCTTCAACAGGTCGGCAATGTTCGGGATTGTTCGGGCCGGGTTGACAGTTGGCGACGCGTCGCCACGCCATTTTTTGGTTTTACCCGCGCCTATCGATGTTTCACATCAAAAAACTATTGGAAAGTGTCTTTAAAAATAAAAAAGCCGTTATCGCTATTTTAAATTTCTCCTTGTGTAACCCTTCTAGGGAATCAACTGTCTTGGTATGGACATGTGATGAGGAGTGACGAATCACATGTGACTAAAAGAGTCATGAATATAAATGTGGATGGATGGAGAGGGAGAGGAAGACCAAAGAAACGATGGATGGATTGTGTGAGGAATGATATTAAGGAAAAAGGAGTAAATGATAGCGGGAAGACAAAAACGTGTTGCGCTGACCCCAAGTAACACAGGATAATGGGACAAGAAAGCTGATGATGTAGGTACCTAAAATTACCAAAATAAATGGACCTATTAATACTTAAACAATAGTAAACTCTCATTATAGTCATTTTTTAAAATAATGTAATATGCGTCATGCACTCTGGGTATTTCCTGTGAAGTTATAGCTCTATGATGATTTGATATTCCCGTTTTATTTATGTAATACTAGCGGACGTCCCGCGGTTTCACCCGCGTAGTTCCCGTTCCCGTGGGAGTACGGGGACAAAATACAGCCTATGTTACTCAGGGTGAATGTAGCTTTCTAATGGTGAAAGATTTTTTTAAATCGGTTCATTTCTTCCGGAGATTACCCCCTACAAACAAACTTACAAACAAATGTTACCTCTTTATAATATTAATAAGTACAGATATACTCGTATTAACAAAAGGCAAACTAATCGAACATGATAACTAACACGAAAGCAGTAAACGTTACGTAAATTGAATTAGACAAATTGAAAATGTTTGTTTCGCACATAATATTTGCTAATAATAAAGATCTATTAATAACTATATAATATATCAAGTAGTTAACTACCTCTTATCTCCTCCTGCCTCGCGCCTACGATCTTCGTTGATCGTAATCATCATCAGCCTATTAATGTTCCCACTGCTGGGACACAGGCTTCCTCTCTATGAGAGGGAATGGGCTATAATCCACCACGCGGGCCCAGTGCGGATTGGTAGATGTCACATGTCTTTGAATTTTTTGGTTATAGGACATGCCATGTTTCCTCACGATGTTTTCCTTCACCTTTTTGATCGTGATCAAAACAAAATTAATTTTATGAAAAACTGGCGGATGTCACGCGGTTTCACCCACGTAGTTCCCGTTCCCGTGGGATTACGGGGATAAAATATAGCCTATGTTACTCAGTAAAGACGTGGCTTTCTAATGGTGAAAGAATTTTTGATATCGGCGCAGTAGTTTTTGAGTTTATTAATTACAAACATACACACACAAAAATACAAATCTTTCCTCTTTATAATATTAGTGTAGATAAGAAATCATCTTACTCAGAAAGTTTGAATCCACCAATTTCCTGCTGAGACGCTGCTTGCATCTTCGTGACCTCTTCCTCAAACTGTTTCAACGTTGCATCGTCTGCGTATCTTGCAGGGTCCTTCGTGAACACGCGGACTACTCCGTCACTAGATCCTGTTGTTAAAGAAAAGAATATTTACAATTTTCTGTGCAGATGCAATAGAACATCAAAGAAAAGAGAAATATTGGTAAATAATAATTTTACCAATATCAGGCAGTCAATCTTCTGAAAAGTCATCTTCATAAGACATTATTAACGACTTTCAACAAAATGCATTCAATATACCACTTTTTTTGGAGTTCAAACACCAATATTCTTAACAAAAATCATTATCAAAGCATTTATTTAAAGTAGGCCAGTTACAGGCACATTTGATTTGAAAGTCTATCTTTTTCATTTTTTTTTCAAAATTTCTCTTTGTTCTAATATTGAAAAGTTTACTTGAAATTTGTAGCGTTTTTGATGGTGGATCAATTATTTTTTAAGCTGTGGAAAAAAGAAAAAAAAAAAAGACTAGGTATGCTATAAGCTTCTACTCCATTCACCTAATATACCCATTTTTTTGGAAACTGATAAAAAAGGCATCCGATATTAATAACATAAACATACCAGTAACAATGTCTCCGTTGTCGAGACACGTGATGCTCCACACAGACTGCACGGGCAGGCGTATGTCGCGCACACAGTCGCCGCCGGCCCACAGTCTCACACTGCCGTCTTCACCGGACGTTGCGAAGCCTTGCTGCACGCCTGGGTTCATGCTGATACTGTAGTAAGAATCAGAATGTGTCAAATATTTGTAAAAAATAAATAAATAAGATGTAATGACCAGCGACATTGTCTCATCTATACTAACATTATAAAGAGGTTAAATTTGATTGTTGGTTTGCATGTAGGGGGTAATCTCTGTAACTAATGATCATCATCATTTCCCTACCCTTTTCACAACTATGTAGGGGTCGGCTTCCAGTCTAACGGGATGCAGCTGAATACCAGTATTTTACATGAAGCGACTGCCTATCTAACCTCCACAACCCAGTTAGCTCTGGATAACACGATACCCCTTGGTAAGATTGGTTGTCAGACTTTTGGGACACTGACTACCCGTAACGATTGTCAAAGATCTACAAATGACTACCAGGGACCAACGGCTTAACGTGCTTTCCGAGGCACGGAGGAAACTTGGTATGTAATAGGTGGTCACCCATCCACGGACCAACCTAGGCAAGCGCAGCTTAACCTTAATCTCCGGAACTAATGATCCTATTCTAAAAATTCTTTCACTGGCAGAAAGCTACATTATTCATGGGTGCTATTGGCTATCAATTATATTTATATCATGCGTATTAGCTAAGCTATCACAATTTTTGCGGACAAAGTCGCGGGCGGAAGGCTAGTTCATTGAGTTTGAACTAATAACTGTCGTGTCTGATAAGAAAGCAGATAACTTGTCGCTTTATTCCATGAATAAATAATGATGTTTGGCAGTAGTAAAATTTAGGGAAGTTCCAACGACATTAAACATGTTATCTTTTGCAAAAGGTTAAAAGTTGAACATGATGTCTTCTGACACCATTTCTTTTACATTCATACTGCTTTATCCTGCCTATTATGATTGCACTGGTGAGATACGGGCCTCCTCTCTATGAAGAGGAGTGGGCACCCACCATGCAGTATGTGTGTATAAGGCATGACATGTTTTGACAGAGTTTTTGGTCAAAGACATTCTGGTTTTCTTACTGTTTTCATTCACTGTATTAGCCATTTTAACTTACCTGTAGATATAGTTAGAGTGTCCGTAGAAAGTGTTAAGGCACTGGCCCTTGTTGGTCCAGAGCTTGATGGAGGCATCATTGGAACAGCTAAGGAAGGTTTCAGGATTGGCTACGGCTAGATCTCTTACACAATCTGTGTGGCCTGGAAAACAGAATCAGGAGTAGGGAATGCAATGCCGCGGATCCGAAATCACGCAAATGCGGGATCCCGCATGAAATTAGCAGGATTACAAATGCGTGATGATAACACATGCGGGATCCGCAAGATTTTATTTTTCCAGTCTGAATTCACATAACATCATGTACGGCACGAATGCACGATAATAGGGGGATCCCCGAATCGAAATACGTTTCTGTGAGTCGAGTGAATGGGAATTTCTCTCTGTTCGGGGATTCCCCAAAGTATCTGTCGCGTGATTTTATACTCTGCTAAACAAAATCCGATCAAATGTAAAGGATGAAACTATAAATACCTTATGTATACTCCGAAAACAATTTCAGAGGCAAGTGTCCGAATCTCATTATATTTTATTTTCAGACTTTTTTTCACATAACATAATTTAGATTTTTTGTCATTATTTCTGATCAAATTTTAATTATACTATTTGTTTCTTCTATGTAAATTCTATTGTTTCATTTACTGACTTAGAAAATAATGTAGTGGGCTCATAATTCTAAAATGTTGTACAATCCTGCAAATTTTGCGGATCCGCGGGACTGATGGTCTCAATCTTGAGGATTTGCAAGATTACCTTTTGAGTCCTGGATTGCATTCCCAAATCAGGATCATTAGATAGGTATTCATAACTTAGCATAAAAATATTTGTCTTCTTTTCTTGCTTGCTTTATAAAAAATCTATGAATGGTTCATGTCTGATTGATAACTGGTTTCGTTAAAACATCGAATTGCAAACACTAAAATTAATTATCTGGCACGTTCATTATGGCTCTTTTCCAACTTATGAAAATGGTTTCAATCATGTTCAAGAAGTATGTGTGTGTAAGAGAGAATGGACCATAATTTATAGTGGGAGACGTCTCCGGATTTTTGGTTCTTGGACCTTTCAGTTTCGTCATGATTGCCTTCAGAGCAGTTGCGCAACTTAATTAAAATATAATAGAAAATACACATTTGTATTTACATAAGCCATTTGGTTGGCAGTATCACAAAAATCGGTTCAGGGCGTAATATCCGGAAGTAATGAACCAATTTTAAAAATTGTTTCACTGGTAGAAAGCTACATTATTTGTGAGTGCTATAGGCTATATTTTATTCCCGTACTCCCACGGGAACGGGAACTACGCGAGTGAAACCGAGGGACGTCAGCTAGTAAAAAATAAATATATACGGTTGAATTGAGAAACCTCCTCCTTTTTAAAGTCGATTAAAAATGCGTATTATTCTTGGATCTTTTCCTTACCAGTCAAACTAGTGATAACAGTGCCATCTTTCATCCATAACTTAATAGTTTTGTCAGCAGATGCCGTGGCATAGGTGCTGTTGAACAGCTCTACGGCTGCCCAGACTGCAGCCTGGTGGCCTTTGAGGGTTAGTGGCGGGACGCGCGCTGCGTTCACGTTCCATACTTTGGCTGTACTGTCCCAACTGGAACTGTGAGTGAAATAGGTTAAAATTGAGTACTAGTGATTTTAAATTAATTTATTTATATCCTCAATTTTTAAATCTTTCTTTGTATTAGTGCAATTGAAATTTGAGAAGAGTTTTTTTTAAATTTTGATTCATGGATTATATTTATTGGCCAAGTTTTCAGTGTATACTTTGTATTACTTTATGAAGTGTTTAGTTTGGAGCATAATTATTTTACTTGTCACTACTATCATCATTATTTGTACTTTTTAAAAAGAGGGTAATCCCCTCTTAGAGTGACAAGACAAATATACAAGTTTATGAATATTATTATAATGTAGGTTATTCATCTATATCTGACTGATGTCTAACCAACTTTATGTAAACAATCTAGTTATGAAAACTATACAAATTTACAAAAATATTAAAATTATATTTTTTATTGACCTATCTTCTTTGACCTGAAACATTCCAAATACAATACATGAGTGCTTGCTGTTTAGGAATAGACACAAACAGCTGAAAGTGCTGTTTTGACTGTATATTGTCTTTCAGTTCAGACAGTAGACCAAGACAGACCAAGAAGGTTAGGCTAATAATTAAGGTATTAAAAAACACTAGAAAAACTACACAGTTCGATGCAAAACATTGCATCATACTTTAACTACTGAAAAGATTTTTTTGGTTAGTCTAAGCTGCCACATGAAAACAATGGACATTACTAACCTCAACAAAATGCCAGAGTCTCGTCCAGGCGTGACGCTACACACGGCGTTCTCGTGGCCCTCCAGGGTCACCTGGATCGCGCCGTCCTGCAGGTTATACCCCAATATTGTATTGTCATTGCTGCCTGACACCACCAGTCCATCGGGATACGCTTCGCAAGGAGGCAGCCAGCAAACGCATGACACGAAATTCCTATGTCCTTTGTACGTCACCACGTTCACAAAGTCTTTCACCCTGTAATAGTAAAGTTTTGTTATCTTTCTGGCAATTAACAACGGCGTAACGGGACACAAATACCAACCCTTCCGGATGCCAAAGTTTTGCGGTCCGGTCGCGTGAAGCAGATAATATACAAAATTCTTTGGTCGTGGCTACACATCGCACGTCTAGTGCATGGCCGCATAGTACAGCACTTAGTTTATAATCAGGAACAGCCATTGGAAAACGTATTTATTTTCAAAACGCAGAGAAAAATCAGAAACAATCGCGGCGAACAAAAGTTGTCATGTCATGTTGACGTACGCTGTCATTGGCAGCTGGCTTTTTTAAAACGATTGATGTGTAGATAGCAAAGGCATGCATGTGGGTGCATGCATGTGAGTTTTCTTTCGTTCAGTTGGCGCATGGCCTACGTACAAATATTTGAATGATCTATACTTACGAGGAAGATAGTGATGCGTGCGTTGTTTTCACTTTAAATTCCTTCAAAATTTCAAAACGGTAAATTATTTCCGATTTGGAAGTGCCTATAGGTACAATACAAGCCTACGATTTCTGTACGAAATGTTAAATGTTAGTTTCGCAATGCTGCCAATATAACAAAATTTGCGCGCGCATTTTAACTCGGAAAGTTAATTTCTATTTTGTAAAGTAAATTAGAGCTATAAAATGATAAAAATTGAAGATAAGCAACTTCAATAAATATGATTACAAGTTGGTCAAATTAAAGGAAGTAGTTATTTACTATTCAGTAAGCTTTAAAGTCTAGTATTTGGGTAAAGACAATCCGAAACATGGTGAAGCTTCTACAATATGTAAGTAAAGCATTTTCTTTTCAATTGTTAAGCTGAAGAAATATAAATGAATGTATTTTGATTTAACAATAAAGAAGCTGAGCTCGTCTCTCTACTTTCTCGCTCAGCGGCGCCAGTGTGGCCGGACCGGTGACCGGCAGTGTTACTATAGACTATACATACCTACAGTATTGTACATACGTAGTGTAAAGATGGCGTCGACGGTGTGTGTTTCTAGATGCCGACTGTTAGCAAAATTAGAAATAAATCGTGGTTTGTGTTTATCACCGATATTTAGGGATTTGTCGAATAGCAGGGTAAGTGACTAATGCTTTTCTTTCATTTACTATACTTTCTAAGTGGTGTTTCATATATGATTGCCGTTTACGAGTCTAATTTTCGTATGCACGTGCATATCATTTTATAGTTATGTAGTTGGCAGCTGTCAAACGTCAAAAATTGTTTTTATTTTTAATTTGTGGTTATCAGTTTTTTATTGATTACAAACAGCAGGGATGATAAACCTTTTGTCGTTTTTTCGTTTAATTAACATTATCTTTTTAAATTGGACGACCAAAATTTCCTACTCTGCTTGTTATTAATAAATAAATCCCAATCAGTACCTAGGTACCACAATTTTATTTAGGTGATAATTTACCTGGTTCCGGTTAGATTTATAAAACCGGCTCCAAATGTCAGTTTACTCAAGAGGTTTCATTAAAAAAATCCTCTAATTTTAATAACGTTGAAGAAAAAAAAAATTAACATTTCCGGAACGAAAATGGATTCCAACCTTCATCAAGTTATTTATTCCAATTTATTATTTTTATCCGTAGGTACCTACCTATCTACACTAAATACGTGTGTATGATAACAATAGCAATAGATTTAAGTTAATAATAGGTAATATTTATGTGACCTGGGTAAATAATTAAAAGGCTGATAATTAATATTTAGGGATATTATTATATTTCTTGATTGGACGGATTTACCTACTAAGAAACTAATTCGTGGTTTACAAATTATGTGAAAATATCAATTCTTCCCTCAAAAATGTAAATAGGTATAAATGCGACCAGTAGGTAATATTACCATTACCTACTAATATGTATTGTTTTGTTTAAGTAGGTAGGAACTCCAACCTATAGATAAGACAAATATTTCTCATTTACTGCTTGTCAAACTCTGGCACAATGTAGAATTAGGTCCCCGAATCCCCGATAAGCGTAATTAAATGCCATTAATAGCATCAGAATAAGTGCTTTAATTTTCGCAGCATCTAATCGGTGATTATTGTATTGGTTTTCTGCGAAATCACCCACGGCGTTTTTTCTTAAAATAATCGTAGGGATTAGAAGAGCTCGTTAATTTTGTTTACATTCTCGTTTCAATGTTACATTGGCGACATATGGCCAGTAGTCACGTAGGCAAAATAATTTACAGATCAAATTTAGTAGTTGGAAGTTTGGAACTTGGTAGTCAACAAAGCAACAAACGTAAAAGTTATGATAATCATCTTAATTGTTTGGGGCCCTAGATTTTCCCACAACCACAGTTAAACGTCCCGTTATCTGTCTTGTTGCTAAACGACAGAATCACGCTTAAAAATGTTGTTAAAGCGAACTTACCTACTTCAATATTATCATCATATTTTGTATCTTCAAAATGTCTGTTTTAACCAAGGATTACCTTCATAAGAGATCCAGAAAGATGAATTTCACTTAGTTCTAAAACAATGCAAGTCCCGTACCTATCATAAATCGACATTATGATCGATGTGATCTTATCTGTTTGGTTTTCAATGTAAGCCACCTTAGATAACATGGCGATATTTTATCCATCATAATCTACACTGGTAATCCTGAAAATGTAAATAATAATACATAATAGTACCAGCCTATTACTTTCCCACTGCTGGAAAAAGGCCTCTTCTCAAAAGAGAAGGCACAAGCATTGATCACGTGCTTGTAATATACAAGCATTATTAGAATATAAAAGCTTATTGTAAGTCAAGTTTCCATATGATGTTTTCCTTCACCGATGTCTGTGATGTCCAAGATAAAGTAGAAAGTACCTAAATTTGAATTGAAAAAGTCATATTGGCACTTGCCCGGATTTGAACATCATGCATGAGAGGCTATCACGACCTAAACATGCAATAATACCTGTCACAAAATTATCTCACCCTGGTTAGAAATGTTCAACGCACAAAAAGTATAGAAACAGTACCAGGCTTTGATCTGCCTATAACCTGGATTACTGCTTCTAAAATTACAACTCTTGATAGAATGGTAGATGAAGTTGACGCTGCTACCAATTCTCTTGAGGCTTGCGAAATCCTTTACGATATACTTACACGACAAGACACCTGTTCAAGGAAACAGTACACGTGCAAAATTATATGAACATGTGAACTTAAAGTCGAGCAAAACTTAAACATGTCAAGTAAAGTTTAAACACCAAGTCACAAAGTTGCTCTCTCCGGATCCGCTTCAAATTTTCTTGGCTTTACCAATTAGGTAGTTTCTCGTAAATATATTATTCACGTTTGTAAATAATTACTTAGCTCAATCCTAAATATAGATTAACACCAAAGTGTCAATGTAGTACGACGTCGTGGATCATCACTTGATACGCTGTTTGGAAGCAGAAGCGGTGACAAAAAATGTGATAAGGAAGGACTAAACGCACTTGACTAAGAGGGTGCAGAATACAATTAATGTGGAATGGACGGACCAAAGAAATAATGTTTAGGAATGGTATGAATGAAGCGGGAGTAAATAATTAGTGACGGCTGTCATTTTGTGACAAGGGCAAGCATAGAAGTAATGATTCATATAATCAACTCTGTTTATCGCACTCCATTACTGGACGTAAGTACATAGGCTTTTCCAAGCTACTTTACAACACCCTGTCCTCCGCATCTCATTTTGTTGGGAGATCTAGTTTGGCGGTCCATTATGGCTCATTAGAAAGCTTGGATTGGACTGGACTGGATTTTTGAACAGCAGTAAAACGCAGAAATCAAACTACACTGCAAGTGCCCATCGTACTCGTGGGTGTTCCTATAAACAATCTTATGACTAATAAGACGAGTCATATCGGATAGTAGAAAGTTTTTCCTTTATAGGCCGTGTTCTCGAACCTTTAGTTGAATTCTGAATACCAGAACACCATGAGCAACCACACTGAAAATTGTATGTTGCTTGTTAATACGTATTCAGTTTCAGCAGTTCAAAAGTTGGCACATCACGTGACATGACTATTAGGTAAAGGACCTACTCGTCCGTTTGGTAATTGACCTACATCACCAAGTGCTTGCCAAATTTATCCAGCATGCTAAAATCTGAATAAAATGGACTCGAATCGAAAGCCTTCAAAATCTTCTTGTTTTTTTCCTATACTGTTACTAACCATGTATTTCTCAAGTATTATATACAAACCACATTACGAATATATGACGTATGCTATTCGTCATGAGATCGCGTCATGACGAATTAAAGATACTGAGTATTTTTCGATTGGTCACTTGCATGGAGCAGCTATGCAGGGATCGGATCTAACCGATTCCTAGAATATTACGTGCACGATGGTATAATCATCTGATGTAAATCATAGACAATGAAGTGTTTGATTAAATGCAATGTTATTTATAGAAATCTAATCTAAAACGTATTTCAATAATAGTGTTCGACAAACCTCGGTTTATTTGCGTGACTGTTTATCGTTAACCGAGTCATTTTCCGTGTACAATCAATTATCGTTACGGATGAATTTGTTGGATGAAGCTGTGGCTTCATTTAGCTCCGCCTCTAACAAGAGACCTAATGTGACAGATATGGTTTGCACTATAATGTTAAAATCACCGTATTGGAAAAAATCAAGGGGCAAAGAGAAACAGTGAGATCAATTGGAAGATCATAGACCAACAATAGATAAAATATAATAGAAACTGCCACAACTGCAAGTGCTCCGCTACTTAATTTTTTATTGAATATTGGAAGTGATGACCGATAAGTACCTATTAGCAGTAATGAGTATGTCAGTAGTAGTCAAAAAATCTAGTTACACAATCTCGTTACCATCTACTAAATATGAACTGCCGCAAATATGGTAATAGTTTTGAATGCACTGAAAATGGCACATTGTTCTCTTTCAAGCAGAACCACCTTGGAAACGCAAGATATAATTGTAAATTGTAATGTGGTAGTATGGATGGATACGGGTCTAATTTAGCTGCATTTGTTTTAACTAAAAATACCTAGTTTGAACTCTGCACACAATCAATTAATGTGAATAGATCGATTCAATACCGTAATCAAGTTTGATTCAATCGAGACTCAGGGAATTATAGACGACCAAGAAAATTACTAAACTGCTGTAATTTTTGATTGGATATAGCCGTGTTTAATTATTAACTTCGTTATAATTAATTTGTCGTTTGATCTTTATCGTTTAGTTTATAACATCACTTGCTTCGGCTTGTTGCCAAGTGTGCATATCAATTGAGTGTTCCCTTTGTTCTGTATTGTTAGCTTGATAAGAATGAAAGAGCACTCGACGTAAAAAGGTTGTTAGTCTCTGGAAGGAAGTAATTATAATACCATTTGCCTTTAGAATTACGTAGACGTCACATATTTTGAATCCATTGTCATCATTATTGTTTTTGCTGCGACTCATCTGTCAAATTAACGCCATCTTTTATTGTAAAGCCATAGATATATATATAACTCAATGTGTAAAGCAAACTGAAGTGAAAAAGTACAAATTATCCCATAAACCGATGATACTAGTGAACTAAAACATCATACAAATACATGTCACCAAGGTTATGTTGAACTAACAATCAATTCATGGGGCGTTGACCTTAAACCTGTCGGTTGTGTACTGGTTCATACGATAAAGGCCAACCGACGCATTTATCAACAATGTATGGCACTATACTTCTCGACAAACCGTCTGTTATTATGCACTGCAGTTCTTATGAACTCTGGTACAGTCTAGCAGTACCTATAGGTTTCTAGATTAATTAGTAGAATCTGGCAGATTCACGGTGTAAACGGGCTTTTCACGAAGCCGTCAACATTGCCGTCAACCCGTCAACCAAGCATTCTGTACATGAAACTAAGTAACTCTACGCATCAAACTTTTTAGAGTGAAAATTCACGGTTTACGGTAGGACTTTATTGTAACGTATTCAAAACGTGCTGATATATGCATTGAATAGTATAGGGCCTATAGAGGCATTTAATGTAATATTATTTTATGAACTACTACTACTACTACAACAGCCCATAACGTCCACTGCTGGACATAAACCTCTCCCATGATGGGAGGAGTTTGCCGTAATCTCCACGCTTGGCAGGCGGATTGGAGATCGTAGTGATGAAAGACTAACAGAAAACGCTGCTGCCCATTCTCTGGTCTACGGAGGTGCAAGGTGTTCCGCCTCAGACATTAGTCGCCTTATACGACACCCGTGAGTGTAATGGGTTGGTTCTATTCTACTCTGGCCGGATACCACACGGCTAATAATTTTATGATCACATGAAATTAATTCCTATTAAAAGAACATGGTTAAATAGAACATTAATTACAAGTGATCGAAGCATAATTATGATTTACCTAATAGATTGTCATTTGACGTAGTTATAGCACTAAACAACTACTTTACAGCTGTGCCAATAATTCTTGATCTTCGGAATGCACTATAAAAAGATATCAACTCTGCATGTCTTTGTGCATTCAAAATGTTAAACTTATTCTAAAGAGCCATTGGGCCGAACCATTTGTATTAAAATGACCCAGACTGTACCAGACCACAATGTAGTATTACAGTGATTCATACAAAAATCATGTATTTTTTACTGGTTTTTCCTGTAGTTGCTGACCGGATGAACAAAACCTAACTACCTACTATTAATTTATTTATAGCTTTATTTACAGTCTGAAAATGTGATCTAATGAGACTAATGTAAACATTTTGAAACGTATAGGTGCCAAAATAAAGCATTTAAATCGCGTTACAGGCTAGATTGGCGGTTATTTAACGTTTCGACAAAAAGTTTATTTTCACTATAACATAACTTTGCGTCTGGCAAGAATACAGCACGTCCAACTGTAAGGGAATTCTTAAAGAGATGAACAAAAATACTACAAATTACATTTCTGAAGTAGGTAGTACCACCACATGAAACTAAAACAGCAACGAAATAATGTGATTATATAACATTTCCAATGTTTACAAAGGATGTAAACATCTCAAAATAAAACCTAGTGCGCAATCTAGACAATTTTGCTACAGGTCAAAAATCTATTAACTTATTTTTGTCACAAAAATCTTGGAACAGTGCCCAATAATTGAATGACAGAAGGCAGACGAAATGCTGATCCACGCCACGATAAGACTCTAAATGCCTTAATCCGATATGGAGGAAAGATTAAGGAACAATAACAATTTTGTACTTACTCTTAGCTCATAACCTAAAATTCTAAATAAACTTTACACTCCTAAAACAACGTAACATTTCTTCAAGTTAGCTTAGTGATTCAAAAGCGTAAACGTAACACTCTTATCACGGTCTAGCAGGCAAACAGTCACATTACACGTGATTCAGTGAAGTTGCTAGACAAGGATTATAATGTTAGTGGTACCTTGGCACTAGTGCTATTAGCAATTACGTAATTTTCATTGTAATTTTTTACTGCTCTTCTTTGATCTTGATTCATTAGATATGTCTCAATTTTGTGTGTATATTCGGCAAGCACTTAAGTAATGATAAATTACTAACATTAAGAAGCTGTCTAATAATTTACTGACTGTATGAGTGACAGTATTAATGTCGACTACTCTCATATCTCTGTCTTCTACGTCGTTTCTGTGATTAATTATTTTGTCTAGTCCATGCCACGAACGTTCTAAATGCTCTCTTTTGTACTGAACAGACACGAACACTTGTATGCCATTTATTAGCATTGTAGTAATTAGTCTAATGCTACCAAATAGTAATTAACTAATGGAGAGAATGTTTCCGAAGCTACTAATGTAGTTACTGCATTTTTTATTTGGTGAATATTTGAATCTGCCTCACAGACCAAATAAAAAACCAAGACACAGCGCTGCGAACAATAAAGTGAACCAGCGAAAACTAAGCTCGCTCTGGTGGTCTAAAATGGCCGCTTTATCAGAATCCTAATATGAATCACGTTAAGAAATGTAAATTCTTAAAATGGACTTTATATTCATGTACATGTAGTCCGTTTAAAGGATTTAATTTTTTAGTGAATTAAATTTTGATTCTGCTAAATGTAAATTCTTAAAATGGACTTTATAGTCATGACAATAAAGTCCGTTTTAAAGATTTAATTTTTTTAAAGTGAAATACTTTATGATTCTGCTAAAGTGGCCTTTTTAGGCCCGCTGTGCGTACATGCTCACACGCACACATTTACACTAAACTACAATTTAAGTAAGCTCAAAAAATGCGCACATGTTTAGGAAACCGGCTTCACTTTATTGTTCGCAGCGCTGTGTCTTGGTTTTTTATTTGATCTGAGATCTGCCTCTGAAGACCAAAGAAATGATGCATGGTTTGTCATCTACTCTCCCTGCCCTTGCCCCTGATGGTATCGGCGGACCACGTTCTTTCCTCTATTCTCCTCTGGCAGCCGTCACGCTATGATTTCCTCTCTTTCTTTCAAGTACGATGGACGGATTGTGTGAGAGATAATATGACTAAGTAGGAGGTGAATACTGAGATGAAGGCTGACAAACATGGTTGGGACATGCTGCGCCGCTTAGTTAAGTCCCTAAAAAAATAAACTCAGTGTCTTAAGTAAGTCTGAAATCGCCAACCCGTCTTGAGCAAGCGTGGTGATCAATGCTCGTGCCTTCTCTGTTTGAGAAGAGGCCTTTGCCCAGCAGTGGGACAGTTATAGGCTGGTATTATTTTATCTTACTTAAATGTAGTCCTGGTTTATTGTGGAAATCTATCACGGCGGTTTGCCAATTGGTATTCTAAACATTGCCACAGCTTGTCGTCATTCGACGTTAATAGGCCATAAAGTAGCGTCTACCTAAATGTCAATCATTATTTCGGATGTAAACTCGTAATGTTAATATAGATTGAAAAACATCCGTTTCTATTTGCCGTTTCATGAAATTATAAGTGAAGGATTTCACGATATTGACTGATTATACAGACTATACAGTTGACTAAATTTGTTAATCGTGCTTTGTATTTACGAGTATTTTAGCAATACACTTTCATAACGAAATGTTACAGCTGTGTTCATAAACTTGTTCCTACTGATCGCCTGTCCTCAGGAATAACACAATTTTATTTCGTAGTAAATGTGTGCTCTTATTGTTAACAGGAGTCATGGTGCCGTCGTTGGCGGCCCGTGCGCCGATCTTTCTTCACAAGTGTATGTACACATGGGAGTAAAACGCCAACAAAAGTCGAGCACGAACAATCTGATGGTAAGGATCTAGTAAACTAAACAACCCACAACATACATAAAATACATTTATTACAGAAAAAGAGACCATCACCAATAATACGGTACACTTTGATCGCGAACGTTAACAGCTATCTATGTTAAAAGAATACACCTAAAACTAATTTAGATACATGATTATAAGCTAAATATTTATATTAATAGGTACTACATTTACTAGCAATAATTTATTAGTGTTATTTGAATACAGATCACATTTTACGTAAGCAAAAGCTTATGATAATAATGGAGACATATTTCATTATTTTAATGACTTATTGCTATTCAAACTATCGTAGCAAGACTCTAAAACTTCAAACTCTTCGAACACCATCTCTCCAAATTTTCCTGTGGTCACTTTGCCTTGGTCTAAGTTATCATTCACATAGTAAAATTTTTTCTCGAAGGTGTGGGCATTAGCTGCTTGTTTTTCTGCTTGTGCCGCGGCGTTATCTTCCTCTGAACATTCGTCCTGTTGTTCTGGGATCATTGCTTCTTTTTTGGCTTCGGTAACAGTTACCATTTGTTGTATAGCTGCTTCTTTCTTTTTAATAATAGCATCATTATGTTTTATAGCTTCAATTTTGGATTTAACGATGTCCTTTTTAATCCCGCTGTCTTTATTGTCAAACGGAGTTTTAACAATGCCTTTACTGTAGCTTTCAAGGCGGCAGATTTTATTTTTAACTGAGTTTTCGTCATCATGTTGTAATAATGGCGGGTCTTCTTTTGATATTTGTTTTTTGAATTTGTTTCGTGGACTTTTGCTATCATCTGTACCAGTGAGCTCTAAACGGCTGCTACAGCTGTTCGATTTTACCAATTTAAACTTAAAACCTGGAAACCCCTCGGTCCGTTTGTTCTTGTCTTGATTTTGAATTCCTGCATCTAAACTCGTATTAGAATTTTGCTTTTCCGAAAGTATTTGTTTATGTTTATCTGCTACGAGACATGAACACGTATCTCCTCGGCATTTAGTTTGACACGAATAACAATCCCTACTGCAGTTTTTTTGTAGACTTTTTATTTCTTCCATTATGGCTTTCGTCATAGGACTCACAGTTGAACCAGTTTTTGAGGTTAATACTTTTCCTCCGTAGTATGTGATTGAAGTTCCACACTCTCTTATTTTTCTTAAAATATCTGGGCTTACGTATTGACTTTCACAGCAAAAATCCTGGTTCATTGAATCACAAAGATATTCTTCACTTGAGCTATATACATTATCTTTTAAATTTTTCTGTGAGTATGGACTTAGCCCGTCAGTTTCATATTCGTTGTTTGAGCTTAGATCGCCGCTCGATACACCACTGGAAAGGCTAGCATTATCCCATTTCTTATTGCCAAAGTTTGTGTCTATAGTCAACTGTCGTATAATTTTCTTTCTACCACCATTTTTGATTCCTTTTGTTTCTTCGTTAAGATTTCTGTAAGAAGTTGCTCTTCTTGTCAAGCCTATGTTTTCATTAAGCAAAGGTGGATCATGGGTCATCGGACTTTTCATTTTCAATGTATCTTCGAATAAGTTCCTCACTTTCTTGACTGTATCTGGATTAGGGAGTTCTTCTTCTATTATTTCTTTATTAACTCTTATGGGATGATAAAAGAAATGTCTCCGTACAGCATTTTTAGGCTTGTCAGTCTGGCAAGCGTTATTATCGTTTTTCTTTAGCAAAGTTGGTGGAATTTTACATGTATCTGTATTTTTTCTAGGTGCCGGTTCAACTTTAGTGCGAACGGGCTCGATAATTACGATGTTGTTATTTACCAACAGTTCCTGAAAGCTGTAATCTTGTAGATACTGTAACAAGCCGTCAAACTGAGCTTCTTTCCGATAGTTAGCTATCATGCTGTTTTTAAATAATTCTGATTTCATCACCTTGTATCTTACGTGGTCAAAGTCATCACATCCTTTTTCAAAGCCCTTTGCTTTTATAAGCGTAGCTTGAGTCTTTTGATTTTGATTATCATCGCAACTTAACTCTACTATTTCTATCTCAGGAGTATCTCTGGATAAATCTATTTCAGATTTTGCCATTTCATTTTTATCATAAACGTTTGGGTCACAGTCCTTAACAATTTTATCCAATGTTGATTCTTCTATTTCTGAGTCACTTTTAACTTTTTCGGTTTCGTCTTTCCATAGTTGTATTTTCGCCTGACTGATTTTGCGTATACTGTCTACAATTTTAACGCTTTCCAAAGACTTGATAATGTTTCCCACTGATATTTCTGATAAACATTTGCTGTCATCGTTCTTCTGTTGAATCTTTTCTTCTTTTACCTCTGCAAAATCACTGCCATTATTATTGTTAAAATCTTCTTGAAGAACTTTTAACTCTTGTTTATTAATATTCTCATTGCCATCTGGATTTTTGTCGACAAGCTTTGACCAATAGTTTTTAACTGAATTTATTTTTTCCTGATATTCGATATCGGTTTTTATTGCGTTGTTCAGTTTTTCTTTTACACTGCATTCAGTTTTAGGAGTTTTAATCTCCTCTTTAACTTCGACTGGGATATCTGGTTTCTTACTTACTGCAGCACTTGTTTCAATGCTGTTTTCCATTTTTGCTGTAATGTTTTGCTTTTTACTTTTTGAATCAATCACCTGTAACACCTGAGGTCTAGTCATGGTGGTGTTTATTTTTTTGAATGTATATAATGATTGCTCTTGGCAATTTTTGTTGTCCTTGATTATTAACTTTGGAGGTGGTTTGTCAAACTTTTGTTGGACAAATGCAATTTTTTCGGTTGTTTCTTTTTTGATTTTTGGTATTGTAGTTTTAACTACTTTATTTAATTTAATAGTTATAAAAGGGTCTTTAGGTGTATAGTAACTCGATGTATCGATAAAATTATCTGCCGTTACTTTTCGTACTTCTTTGATAGTTTCAGGAACGGGCGTCGGTACTGTTTTTACTTCGGATTTTTGTTGTCTTTCTGTCAAACTTATTAATTCTGGTAGAGTTGTCTTCGTTTCCGAGTCTTGTTGAGGATTCAATTCTATTCGGTTATTATTTTCGGTAGGTGTTTGTGTCAACGGTGGATCTATAACAATTGTTTGGTGACCGCTTAGAGGTACTATTGCAATATTAGATTCTGCTGATGTCTTGAATGATTGAACTCTTGATAAAAGCGAATGGTTTTTTGATTCTTCAATAGTGGGGGATCTCACCGTCGTGGAATCACTAGTTTTCACAATACTTTTTTCTACTGTGTCTGGGCTAGGTATACGAATAATTTCGTCTTCTTCTGTTGGATCTCGTTGCCGAAGAGAATAATGTTTTTTAATTATTCCCAATCGTGGCTTCTTGTCTTGTAATGATGTTTTAATATTATCATTCGACAAAGATTTTATTATATTTATCTCCGGTTTATAATCTGAATTTGATATTTTCAGGCTTTCCGTTTTTGTGATGATCTTGTTGTTTCTGATTGTGCCTTCTATTTCATTTATCTCTCTTTCGTTTTGATGGTTGTCCGAACGAAAATAGTTTGTTTCTTTATCGTCAGCGTTAGAACTATCGATAGTTATAATAGATTTTAAGTCGTCGTCAAGCTTGTTAAAGTTTTGTATTAATTGTGGCTCTGTATATTCAGGAAGGTAAATGCAATTGTTTGTTGGAATTTTAATATTATGCGTTGGGTTTGTAAAAGCTTTGTTTAATTGACCGTAGTTTTCAGTGCCTTTTGAAGATAATATCTCCCTAAAATGTGTTTGTGCTATTTCATATGTGTTTTCACAAGGTATGTCCTCTGGATCCTCCTCTCTTAATTGAGCATCAATACGTTCTGATTTTCTTAAGCACTTGCTGATATTAATATCAGGAAGCGAATAGTACTGATTTTCGATAAGGGTAGTAACAAAAGGTTCAGTTGTAATGTTTTTAGAAGTGCAGTGACTCTTTGTAGAATACGTATCACTTTCAATGTATGTGTTACTGACATACACTTCGTTGTTCTGTTTTTTCAATATTTCGTTGAATAGGTTGCCGTTCTTCTTTAAAAAGGAATCTCTACGAATGTCAGCGAAGGTTTTCTTCTTGTTGACTTGAGTATAGATTGGATCTGTTTCTTGATTGTTATTTTCAGAATTTATGGTGTGCGATGCGATGGAAGTGTTTTCTTTAAATTGAAAGTCGCAATATTCATCAATTTTTTCTGCAAGAGAATTAGCCAAGTATTCCAATTTATGCGACTTGTCCGAAGAAGCAATTGAAATTGAAATATAGGAAGTTATGCTATCAGGGGGGCTTGATACTATTTCGTCGTTTTCGGAGGCTATAGACTGTATATCATTATCGTTTTTCGAGTCTTCTATTTGTACGATTTCTGCTGGTGTTGGACTTGTATTTTCTTCACTCTTTTTACTTTTTAAAGAAATTTTGTCATAGGTTTCTATGTAGCTTATTGGCTCAGGTTCGACGGGCTTGTCCTTGTCACTCCGCGAAAGACTGTCGTTTGTAAATGATTTTGGTGTATTGTTTTTAGATCTTTCTTTATCTTCGTTGTCAGTCCCGTGTTCGTCAGTTGTTACATAAAGTTCTTTGCTGGGATTAGGCGAAGCAATAGATCGGTCTGATTCAGGTGAACTGTCTTTATAATTTTTTCTATGAGCTTCAAAATTATAATGTTTTCTTACGTAGTTAGAATCTAAACTATCAATTTCACTCGGGTTACGGGAGTGTCCGATGCTGTCTTCAGAAAGGTTTGTCTGTTTTATTTCTTCATTCAAGTTCGGCCAACTTCCACTTACTGACCTCGAATTATGGCTCTCGTTACGCGATACGACCTCTTCTTTTTCTGATCTATTTTCAGTGTTATCTGGTTTTTCGTTTTCTTTCTGCGCGTTTATATCTCCAAAACAAGAAGCGGTGCTATCAATATAAATGCTTTCCAGAACTTCCTCTTTCGTTTGGTATTTGGCACGTCCTGGCAACCTGGAATGACATACAGACTTGTGTTACTAAAATCCTACTATCCTACTAATATTATAAATGCGAAAGTTTGTGAGTATGGATGTATGTATGGATGTTTGTTACTCTTTCACGCAAAAACTACCGAACGGATTTGGATGCAATTTTGAACACAGATAATTTATAACCTGGATTAAAACATAGGATATTTTTATCCCGGTAGTAAGATCCTATGGGACAATTATCAAACTTTACGCAGACGAAGCCGCTGGCAGAAGCTAGTTTACTATAATAATACTTGTGAGATCAATATCATATTGGGATTTTTGAATATTTTAAAATTCACTCTGTGTTGGTTGTTCTTAGTCAAACCTTGCAGCTGATTATTATTATTATCGGGCAGTTATTATCAGAAGTGCAAAATTCTGTTTTACCAAGCTATTCTCAGTTTATCAATTAAAATTAAAATATCTGAGATTATAATACATTTTCGGCATATTTGTTTACCTTTGTCAATATCTAGGATCTTGAAATTTTCGACACTTGAGAAATGTGAAACGTGCTCGAAAGAAATTGAATAAGCTTGATAAAACGTAAAATTAAATCAAGAAATAACCCTTGGTAAAATAAACACAACGCAACATACCGCCTGCAATCCCCGAAGGGTTAGGCAGAGGTGTCCCTAATAGTACGCCCACATTTCGCAAGTTATGTTTAAGTCCCATGTAATAGAGGGCGAGCCTATTGCCATCAACCGTGCGCAAATCCAGGCTCTGTTGCAGCTACTGAGAAATTCCTGATGAAAATCCAATGACATTATGCCCGACCTTGGAATCGAATCCAGGACCTCATCCTCAACAGTCGTGCTTGCAACCACTAGACCAACGAAACGGTCTAAGTCAGAATAAAAAAGTCATAGAATAATTACCTGTCTTTGAAGCAAGGCTTGTCGAATAAGCGGGCGCGGGGTATCAACTGGGATCTCTTGCTTTTAGCGTGATTTTGTATCTGAAGATCAGTGAAGGTTTCCTCTCTTATTACTGCCAAGCTTCGACTGCGTCGTAAATTAGCACCTTCAGGCTCTTTGTGTTTGCACAATCTTCCGTAGCTGCCGCTGAATTCAGTGTCGGAATTAGAGAAACGTTTTTGTATGAGTTCCTCTGCCGCTTTAGACCTTGTCAAATGTTGGTAAAATTCGTCCTGAGGCAGTTGTACAGGTAACTTATAGTATTCCGCTAACTTACTCTGGTACTTTTCGTGTTTTTTGTTCTTATTATCACAAAGATCTTTATCCTTGTCTTTATCTTTTTCTTTGCTCTTTGATAGTTTCCTCTTTTTGGGACGTTCTTCTTGACTTTTCTTAGATTCAAGCGAATTCCGCGGTTTGTCAAACTCTAACGTTTCTGTAGGGTTTTCAAAATACTGGATATCACCGACGGTGTCTGCCGCGGACTTATGCTCGTCCTGACTCGATTTCCTTTCGACAAGTTCTCGAAGGCGGCTTCTTGTTGAGCTGGTGTTGGACGTGACGCTCTCCGGTCGTTTGTGTGGATATTCTAAGTTAGATGATGACGACCGTCTGAAGAGGCTTGTCTTGATCGATCCGAAGTCGCTTTCGTCTTGACAAGAAGCCGCTGAGAAATTCTGTGCCCTTATACGGTCAACGTGATTCTGACTAGAATACGACGCGACCGAGTCCACCGAGTGTCTGAAACACAAAACATGCATAGATTAGATTAAGATGTATTTCCTACGAGCTTGATAATATTGTTTGCATAAGATATTTTGTATCTTTCGGTGTGGCTGCGTTGAGTCATAGTTTTTTTATGACGTCAACTAGGTCAAACATTGATTTAGGGTGACATCGTACACAATAGGTGTTAGGCTAAATCCTAGAGCGTTGATTGTTGATATTCCGGTATGATATGGGATCTCAGTGAACTAGACGAAATGTGGTGTGTACGATTCTGGCGCGCTGCCAACGACGAGAGCTATTTCGTTGACAACAGAAATATATGTCTGTGTAAAGTGCTTCTCTTTAATTATCATAGCGAACAATTTCTAATATGTTTTGTGAATGTTTGAATTTGAGTAGTAACATGATTGGCACTCATTTAACTTCAGAAGTAATTTCCATGATTGATTCGTTAACGAAATAAAAAATCGTAATTGCTCTTACAGGTGTTTGAAGAAGTAAATGACTTTCATAAAACTGGGTTCTCTCAAATTATCGTCATAAAGCTGAGGTTTTCATTAAAACTGAGTTTTAATAAATGACGTCGAGGTCAAATAATAAAAAGTTATCGCCGGCACAATGATTCTTCATAGGTCAGCGTCATTTTATCACAAAGTTACATAAATGGAGTGTCTTATTATTATGATAATAATTATTCGACATTTTTCATCCATGGAAAAGGTAAGGCAAACGATGATTCTTCCAAGTTAACCTAGATATTGGATATCTTAAGGAAAATATTTAAACCATAACAATCAAAGTAGGAATTATATATTTGACTAGCGGACGTAACGCGGTTTCACCCGCGTAGTTCCCGTTCCCGTGGAATTACGGGGATAAAATACAGCCTATGTTACTCAGGGTGAATGGAGCTTTCTAATGGTGAAAGAATTTTTGAAATAGGCGCAGTAGTGTTTGAGTTTATTCATTACAAACACACACAAAAATACAAAAAATCAAACCTTTCCTCTTTATAATATTAAGTGTAGATTATCTCATGGATCACCGAAAATAAGATAGGATTTGAATTAGAATATAAGTAGGCCCGCTGTGCCTCTACTTAAAATAACCTAAGAATTTCTACTAATAAAAGTGTGCAAAGTTCACTCTCCAAAATTAAATATATCTTAACCTATTTTCCACTCTTTAACAAATGAGCTTTGTGCCGCAAAATTCTAAGACAATATTTTAACGAGTCTTAAAGCACATGACGTCTGCAGCGAACATTTGAAACCAAGCCAGAACGGGCCTTACAGTAATAAAGAGGCGCCTTGTGTACTACGAGGCTTCGTTATAGTACGTACGTTTAAGGATTTTAAAATTTTAGGACCCTCAGACGTATATATGCCCGCCGTGGAACCCCCATGTCCCATATATCCTGCGTTCGAGGGTAGATCGTAAAGTACGGCAATCATGTAAAAGTAATGAGCTGGTTTACAACTTCAGGTGCCTACCTCTCGTGATGGGGATATTTTATTCCTACCATATTTCAGGGTTAAAAGTACGCTGTAAAGATCGATGGAAACAATAAACTTGTTTGTAACACGGAAAAATAATATTAAAGTTTACAAAGTTAAATGTACCATTATAATTCGAGAGTAAATCAAATTATAATGGGTCATGCTAGTCGCGGGTTTACCATAACTACATAGACGCGTAATTGAACCTATAAATTGTGACATAAGCCTACGGGCTTATGATATATTATTTGTGTTAGTACAAAATGTGTTTATGCGATATACGTGGGAAACGCATGGACATATCCCGATCAGATTAGCCGAGTTCCGGACGGCATCGAGCCGGTCGTAATTGGCGCATAGAGTCGTGTGATGACTGCCTAATGCCTTTCATACATGTACCCGATGTAGGATCACCGGAATTCGCACGTAACATCGGAAACAAGATAATATAGTGGTTATTCTGGTGTTCATAAAAAGGGTACTGTGCGGGTATGTTTTGTGAAGTTATTCTCTGAAATATCTTAAACAACGTGTAAGTACACGTATCTTTAGAATATCTTGCGTATAATTAGATGTACTGATGCCAAGAGCTAACCTACAATCTCTTATAACCTGAGATAAATATCAAACTAATCTAACATTCTAATTAAGGTGGTATATCACTAACATATAATAAAAAAGTCCTCCGCCGCGTCTGTCTGTCTGTCTGTTCGTGATAAACTCAAAAACTACTGCACCGATTTTCATGCTGTTATTACCAATGGGTACTCTGGTTCTCGAGAAAGGTTTAGTATTTATAATTTGTCAATTTTTTGTATACATTTGCTAAAATATAATGATAGTTGTTGGAGGGTTGCGAGAACGGGATCTGCCCCCCTTGATTGATCTGATCTTTTAAAGGGGAGTCTCTTAGGTGAGAATAGTGGAATAAGCCCAAAATTTCATGATTACTTTTGGTCGCGATAACCGGCATCCACGCGGGCGAAGCTGTGGGCATCAGCTAGTTAATTACTATATTCGGTAAAATCAGTAGGTATAATAAACGAGTATACATCGAAAACGTCTGCTTAGAACAAATTAATATAATTAATAACCGTTTAATTCCGTCCGGTCCGTACGCAAAATACGCGCTTTGACGTTGAGTTGTGGACCAGCCCGCTATATTACCGTTTACTTTCCTAACATACTTACTTATTACAAATTACTACGAAAAATCTAGATGTGGGTTGGGTGTGTAAATTCATTTTGGGAGAACTACGTTCAATTAATAGATTATTTGAAGATAAATGGTTTCACAAATGAGAAATTATACTTCGGATATAATATTAATGGTTGCTCGAAAATGTGGTAAGTGGAATGAAATTATTACAATTTGAAATAAAAATCTATCTTACGACATTAGGAACAATTAATGGAAGTCTCCCGCAAAACTGGCAGCGGTGACTTTGCACTGTGGGATGTCTATATTTTCACCGTTGACTGTCTATAAATATTCATAGTCTCGACACTCGGGAGCCTGCTATCTTTTGACAGGTCACTCGAGACTTTCAAAGCCACTGAAGCTTCCGTAACGTTTTGGAAAACAATACTGTTTTGCAACTCTTGTGAATGGTTTAGATAGGTAAGCCGATCTGTAAACTTTTCTAGATAACATTGTTTGGTGGTTAAAAACACAATATTATTTGTTTAAACACAGCTTTTCCACTAGCGTGAAATCATCTACAGATACAAAGTACCTATTAAGACTAAGACAGCTGATGTTTCTATACGTTTTTATGGAGTGTTGCTATTTTTGTATCGGAGAAATGCATCTATTTTCTGTACGAATTTAATTTTGCATCGCACCGAAAGTTTGGTCTCTCTCACATGTTGCCAGTAAATATTTTTAACACTAGTTAAAATCCACTATATCTTATCATTCGTTATCTACGACATTCCTTATTCTCAAATCGCGGGTATAGCAAGAAAGGGAACTAATCCTAACATTGATAACTACTACAAAACAAAGTCAGCTTTTTTACAATGATTCTATAAGTACTGCGTATTACCATACATTTGGTCCCAAAGAGAGATATCCATTAGTTATTATCTTCTAAACGCTGTTGTTCCTTACGGAATAAACTAAAGTTGTAGTATCTGTGGCCATAGCTTCCTCTTTTATTTTTATTCATGCATAGTCGGCCTTCTGCTCACGTTGTCGTCGTACAACATGAGATAATGTTGGTATTCGTATTCTGGATTAAATTCTGTTGATTACAGTAGATCTTTTCTACTATAAGCGTGACAGTGTTTTTAAGTGTCAATAATTATTTATGAGGGTTTTATGATTTCTTCATAGAATCTTAATTTATTTTAAATAGGAAATGGGTCAGGTGCTTCGTGAGTGAGCAAAAGCATATTCTTTCATTCTTTTCTTCGTCAATTCCAGAATGCATTGGTTCGACTTGGAGAAAGCTTATCATCAAATAAAATCTTCGAGTAGATAAGATTTAGAGAGTTTATTCCTACAGCTGCCCAATTTATATGTATTTTGTGAACGTTGTTACAGATTATCTAGAAATATGATACTGCTTTTGTTACGTATTAAAATATAGAGAGACAAACAATTCTAGTATAACTAGATGATATTAAAATTAACCCTAAATTGAGTCCTTTCAATCTTTGGGAATCGTCAGCTTGCGATTAACGAACTGCGTATTTGATAGATAATATCTACCAAACTGAATAGGAATTCCAGCACCCCAGAGGTTCAATACTGATCATTTTACGGACAATGATTGTAGTTAGGATGTAGGTAAATGACGCTTTCGGACACTACATACAGGACGACCTCAATTTTACAGAGTGTTTTACGTAGAGAAGAACAATAGTCTATTAAGTAGAGGAAATGAACATTCATAATGCATCTGTACACTTGGTTTTTTCAATTATAAGTACAACAGGAAGCTTAGGTATTCGTGTATCATTTTTGTTTGTGTATTTATGTCAGCTATTGACAGATGATAATGAGCGTGTTGAATTCTGAATCTTAAAATAAAGTGTTACGTTTCAATGTTTGTTTTTCTTTTTTTCACCGATGCGTAATGCAGGAACACTCACTTTTTTCTCTCGTCTTTTAAGCGTGTATCTCTATTTATTCCCGTCACGTACCGCAGTCCGTTCTAATGCACTCGCTGAAATATTCAGAACAACGAACGCCTCAAATCGTTTTACTTTTTCAGTCAAATAATATTTGCTAAACGAACCTGTGCTTTATTAGTTTTATTGGAATTTATTACGCTTTAGAAAGGGTACGGGAATCCAACTTGTAATTACCCTATGGCACAGTTTTGTTTAATCGGCAAATTGTTAAACACACATTGGTGGTAAGAACAGATAGTTGTGTTTACTTTGTATAACCCTATGATCAAAGATGTAACCGTACCCCTACATTACAAATATTGGCAGTTGCTAGTCCTATTAAACTAAGCAATGAACTCAAACATGCATTAAGGTAGGCTCCTCCCGAACCTCTCAGCGTCCCGGCCGCCGCGGGAGACGCCCCGGGCGTCTCCCGCGGCGGGCTATGGGGTTGCTCGCCGTCCGTCCGTCTCATGACGACAGGCCGTGTCGACGGCGCGTTCGTGTTCCACGCGCGCCTCAAAGAGAGTCAGCAAAAAGGAAGGAGTCCGTAAGGACCGATGCCTGCCGGGGTTGCGGGACTGTTCGAAAGAGATACCGTGGCCCCGGAACACAAAGGGCGATGAAGGAACATGGATGTTTTAGTCAGTAAGTCTGACACTCCCTCCTGCTCCGCCCAGAGCGGGAGGAGTCATTTGATGATTTTCCATCCGAAAAATTAAAAAAAGGTAGGCTCCTCCCCTTCATTTTCAATTTATCCCGCCAGAGTGAGTAGATAATTTTGATATAGGTAGATATGCACTAAAGATGCGGACATGTGATGCGGAAGAATTAGGAAAAGCTAGTGAGGATAGTGTTGAGAATGCATTTAGATGGCTATAAGAGTAGAGGAAGACCTAAGACACGATGTATGGACTGTGTAAAGGATGATATGGATGGGTATAAAGGAGGTGACTGCTGAAATTACGAGTAATAGAGAAGAATGAAAGAAGAAGACAAGCTGCCCCCAAATAAAAATTGGGATAAAAGCAGTAAAATGATGAAGATACACTAAAGATCATCTAAAAAACTCCATGTTCCTTTCAAAGATCAATAGAGATTACTATTTGAAGTAAGGAAATCTCTTGTCTCTATCAATCACTAGGGTGCTTAAAAGATTTTCGCTTTGACTAAGATTAAATCACATGTTAACACGTATAGTAAGGCTCTTGAGATTGTTCTGATCAAAGAAAGATTAGTCTGTCTTTGTGGCAAGTGTACCCGATTATCGACAAAATACTGAAGAAGGGATTGAGACTTGATAGCTTTTGTCTAAGCTTTACTATGGCTACTTTTGTAAGGAAAAGCTCTACATATTTCTATACAATCCTTTACGGAAATCTCTACTGGAAGTGTGAAAAAGATAAATCTAAAGAAATGGAGGAAATTAGAAGGTACCTAATGGATCCTCAATTTCCGAAAAGAGTCTGTCAATGGTTTTCAAATTACTTTCCCGTGTCTCTAAAGCGATGAGCTTGAAAAGGAAAACGTGACCTGGCCTTAAAAAGGCTTCATTTTAGACCTTTTCGGTACCTATTTAAAAGCTATCGAGGATTTAGTCTCTTCCGGACTGGTCTAGACTGTTTGTCTACAGACTTTCGTGATTTAAATTGGTGCTAGAAGACGTTGGTTTTCAGATTTATATTCCAATCACACAAGTACAAATGTTCACGTACTGTAACTCATTGCTTGTACCTTCACAGCAGGCGTTTTTACTTAATTGAAAACGATCTCACGTAATAATTAGGCGGTAATTAGGTTAGGTTCCTTTACAAGATACTAATACTTTGGCTAAGAATGATTATGTTATAGGCTGTTACGTTACTAATTCTATGTTACCGCACTCATATATCTACATTTTATGCAACTTTCAGAGTAGTTAATGGAGCTATTTTGTACGGCGTTGATCCTACCATTATTTTCTTTTAATATGACTTCAGTTTTGTTTACCGATGTTATTTTAGACTTTTGGCAATTGACTTCGGCATGATAGTAACATACCTGAAGTAAACACTCCAAAAAAACTAACATTTTATGAGTTGGTAATTTATTATTTCGCATTGCTATACGTATTTAAATTCGTTTAGACGCCATATTGATACTGACAGACAAAGTCTATTGGCAACTAATAACCAAATAACTGTAGTTCATGTTTGTATAACCGATAATTTGTACATGGTAATTATTCAGCAGCGAATTTATGCAAGTTTAGCGACCCAGCAAAAAAGCTTTCAAGGATATTATACGTATTATGATGTCAGACTTAACTGTTCATAATTGGTTTATCTGTTATTTAAAATTAAGACACGATTAATTTCTTCATAGTCAAAACCTTGTAATTAAAAGATAATATGCCAAACATCTAGTTATGTATTTAGCTAAATAATTGCGAAGTTCCAAATATTTAGTAAATAATTCAAATCTAACTCTAACTACTTGAGTCAGAGAATTCAAATTGTTTTGCGACGGCGGCGGCGCTTACATTTAAAACATTCGTATCTCTCGTCCTAAATAGCCACTTGTTATTATTTCAGTATATCCAGCCGTCATCGAAATTCCCAGGTTATCTTCCTGTCCGACGAGACAAAATGACGTAAATAAATACTTAAGGCAGAGAAAATACTTTTTTCTCGGCGTAAGCGTCGCGGTGCCGCCAATCTTATATTTAGAAAACCGTAAAGATAGAAAGATTCGAGATTCAATGTCAGAGATTATTTTAAGAAACTAAACAGATAAAGACGTTACCACAAATATAGATAGACCATCTATTCTACAGTTGTATAACTGTGGACGTTATAGTAAACAGAGTGGAGAGTTTTTCACAAATGGTGTATCTAGTTTGTAAGTCCGTCAAACCTTTACAAAATTGATGCTCCGTAGTCAATAGTGTCGATATTATTATTACCTACATTACTGAAAGATTTGAATAAATAAACACACGTCTAAATAACTAATGCTTCAGTCGGTTCTAATAATATTTGAAGAAGTTTTAACCTGTTTTTATACCGGATTTTTTCTTTGTGTTGCGGACTAACGAAGACATCATATTGATCGAGTAGTTAATCATTGATATTGAGTGCTTATAAAGGAAGAAATACTTCCAATATTGAAGTACTTTCTAGATTGCTATCTCAATACTTAGATAAAGTTAGGTAGGTACCTACATTTAATAGATATACTTCGGAAAGTGTGTCTATCTTTTACGTAAAAAATCTACTTAAGGCAACTACGTGAGCTAAATTAGCTCACGTACGTGTTTATTTGCGATTTACAAAAATTCTGTTGATTGGACTTAAAAAATAAAACACTGTTATTATAAATAATGATCGCATGTATTTTAATATGGTTTTTAACTTTTTACTGGTTAAAATAATTTTTTAGAGATAAGTTCGTGATTTTTTTTTTATCGAGTAAAATTAGTCGTATTATGTTTTCAAAACACTACCATACTAGCATATATTCTGAAGAAAATCATATATTTTTCTGGTTTTGTTTATTGCAGTGAATCGTATGCTTTTCATTATAAAACTCGCGTTTAGCTCCTGTAGTCCCCTTAAGCACTTTTATTCTTTTTATAGAGTAGATAGGTCTTATTCTCAGTTCTCCGGTCTAAGTCGTAAAACGGTAACAGCTGTTTTAGAAATTTATTCAAAGTCCGTTTCATTAAATTGTGCTTCAAGTTGCGTACGTATTAATAATGACGGCTTCAAGTAAACGAAATTAAATTAAAGAAGTTTGACAAGCGGACGTGTTTCATAGATTCAATTTTATTAATTCTCTAGATGTTTCAGGTTTTCAGGCATCTTTATAGAGATAGTTGTGGGCTTGTGGCACGTAGCAAGTAATATTTTTTTCTTTTAAGTAATTGTCTGTCCTGAATCCCAATGTCCGAACAGTAGTACCTAACTCACGTAATGATTTAAAATTGAGACAGTTTGTATGAATACTTTATCTTTTTGAACATCATTGTCACATATACGTGACAAGCAAGCGCGTGCCCTGTACGCCAAACGACACAAATATGTGACAAAATGGTAGGTGAAATTGTGGCTTGGCGTGGAGGGCACACGCATGCGTTTATCATCTGGTGTTCAAAAGTTAATTTAAGTAATTAATACGAATGAAAAAGTGTTAGTTTATGAAATCGATCTTGAATTTTCATGATAGTTTACTTTCCAAAGTGCACGTTCAATTTATTATCAGTATTGAAAATGGTATACCTAGTGCACGCTTATCCGTTGTCACTCGAGTTAACGTATTAATTAACCTAATTCATATGTAAAACGCTGTCATGCTTACCTGTCAGTCACGCGTGTTTTCCATCTGTTTATCGCAATTAGGGTTGCTATGCATGAATAATTAATGATTCAACATTATGCTTACCTACTGCATGTCGTTGGACTCGATTATGAAAGATAAACGGCGACTGTAAGTGCTTTTTAGGGTTCCGTACCCAAAGGGTAAAAACGGAACCCTATTACTAAGACTTCGCTGTCTGTCCGTCTGTCCGTCTGTCTGTCACCAGGCTGTATCTCATAAACCGTGACAGCTAGACAGTTGAAATTTTCACAGATGATGTATTTCTGTTGCCGCTATAACTACAAATACTAAAAACAGAATAAAATTAATATTTAAGGGGGGCTCCCATACAACAAACAGGATTTTTTTGCCCTTTTTTTGATAATAATGGTACGGAACCCTTCGTGCGCGAGTCCGACTCGCACTTGGCCGGTTTTTTTTTCCAACTTGTACTCGTATTTAATAAGGACACTCGGTGTAACAAGTGTAACAACATACATTTCTCTACACGAAAAACATGATCATCCATGCCAAACCCCAGAATTTACCCCCGTTATTTATTGTCACATAAAATAAAGATGGCATGGCAACCCTATCTGGGTACATTGTCGGCCATAATGCAGTAACTTTTTGCCCACATCCGTCGTGTCCGCTTTCTTCCGGCCGTGACACCCCAGTTGCGATCTGTGCCCGGCACATAATTATTCAATTAACTTACCGTAAATATAGGGTATCGGTTTAATTGATATGGACTTGTTTGTTGTTGATACTGTAATTTTGTGTTGCACTTAAGGTTAGGATCTTCCAATCGACCTATTTTTGGTTGAGTCTTAAGGTATGAAATAGTCGTTGTTTTATTCCAGAAAAAATATATGTTGTTGTTCATGAACTGTTCTTGATTATCGAAAACACAATCGTTATTACTTCTCTCGATCATAAAAACAAGCAAAGATAAGTTTATGACTATTTTCAAGTTTTAATTAAAGATTATTAACACTATAAATAAAAAAAATACACTGAATAATGAGAAATTACATTTTCTACGTTATTCAAGGTAACTTTTTTTAAAATATGTATTATTTTTATTTTAACAAATTATAAACCACTCATTTCGCACTATTCGGCCCACAGTGACCGACGTAGTAACAACCACTTTGTAGTGCAAGCTGATTAGAACTTTATTCTAACAGTACTTCAAACGAAGTTTGAACCACCACAAATAGAGTTGCTAATTTTAGAAGACCCTGGCCTTAACAGCACTTTGTACTTATTACTATTGTACTAACTACACATTCATAACATGCCATTCGCTTTTTCCCAGTTTTAATGAGTAGACACGAGCCAAATTATGATTAAAATTTCAGATTTATGAATAAACAATGTCAAATGAGAAGAAAACTTTTCTCATTTGCAAACAGGTAACTAATAATATGACAATCCCATTAACACTGTTCTCCTGATGTCTCATCAACAACGTCAAAATCAAAACGATTCCTGAAATGGCCATCTATTTCGGTTTGCTTTGGTATGGTTTTAGAATTTAGATCAATATCAGTTGTGAAGCCCACTATTAGAACTGTCAGACGGTTGTCATTAAACAAACTTCTGTGCGGATTAGTTTGCACTAGTTAAACAAGGAAATCATGAAGCAACAAGCGTTGGCTTCATCAAGATACAGAATCCAGTATAATTTACTTTGATTCATCTGCAGCATCCGTAGCGAGATACTGAATCAACTATTGGGTTTATCCGAAAGATTTTTCTGGGCGTTAATCTGATGTAATCTATCTTTTGATCCTATCTGCCGTTGTTGTTTTAGTAATCCAGAGTAATTCCGGCCATTAGAATAATATATTACCTAGGTGCTCAAAAAGAAAACGAGAAAACTGTTTTTGCCTTGAAGCCAAATAAACATTGCGTTGACCAAAAGAAAATGAATAGACTTGTAAGTCGTTGACCTTACTCTTTTTCTGGATTAGTAGGTACCTACACGGTTTTATTGTCAGGTCGTAAGGCGAAGAAAAATCTAAGTGAAATATTACAATTTAGCGCACTCGAACGCGTCTCGAACAAAAGGTGCCAACTTAGTCCAGCAGTTATGTAAAAGTATTCCGAAGTTAATAGAACTTCAACAGATTGTTTGGGGGTACACTAGGAAGACGCATAGAGCGCCCTGTTGTAACTGTTGGGGGGGGGGGGGGGATACTAACCTCAACTTTTTCTGACTTAACCGACTTCAAAAAAAGGAGGTTCCTCAATTCGACCGTTCTTTTTTTTTGTGTGTTCGCGGATAAGTTCGTCGTTTATGAACCGATTTTGATGATGATTTTTTTATTTGAAAGAGTATGCTCTCATGTAACAGCCTGTTAGTTCCATTAACTTCGGAATACTTTACAGCTACCTCACCTTGTGTCAACATGTCGACTGGATTAACTTGCCAAGCGCTTGTTAATTAGCAGTTGTCAAACAAATAATAAACAAAAATTTTGCAAAATCTGGTGGTTCGATAATTATATGCCAAACAAAAATATTCGTAACGCGTAAAATGTACGACGCCTGTGAAAAAATGTAGAAATATTCGCAAGAACTTAAAAGCAAGTTGACTACAATGTTTTTGTTCATTGTAATTTCTATTTACACTTTGGAATGCACAAAATGCGGACATAGTGCATAGTTTTTTTTTAAAGTGAATAATTGTTTAAGCTGTCGCTTGCCATTTGGCTGGCATTTTAATGATCAGGAACGGACGACAGGTCCGAAATAAACTAACGTCACTCCCAGACCACCTGCGATGACGGAATGATTAATTATTTGTACTTTTTGAAAAGCGTATTGGAGGTGGAGGCAGAAGTAACGAATTGATTTATTCTGTATTTCTGTTGCTATAATGGTCCGTTAGTTACGGTAGTACGCAACGTCGAGTGATAGTAATGTATAGTGATACCGTTGAAATCTATTTGTGTGAATAAAAGTGAAAAAAAGTTATGATTTCTTGCCAACCGATCTTAACGTAGGTGCAACTGTACTGCACCGTGTGACAAGAGACAACCCTCGTTTTCGAGTTGCACAAAAAAAAGATAGAATTTATAGTGTCGTCTGTTACTGTCAACGATCAGGCGCGGATACAGGATTTCCTTTAAGGGGGGGCAATTTTTGGAAAAATCATAAAAAAAAATTGAAATAGTTTTGATAATAAATGGGTAAAACTTTACAGAAATCCATGATTATGTAAGATACAAGGGGCCGCCAGCTTTTCGGCCAGGGGGGGGGGGGGGGGGCGTAGCGAGAAATTCTTACGACACCTTGCCTTGGACAGGTTACAATGGTTTCGAAGGTCCATATAGGAGTTACTTGGTCGAATTTTAGATAAATTCATGAGAAAGTAGTTTTGTAGAGCGAGCGAAGCGAGCTCGAAAATTTTAACACTTTACCTACCGACCTACTGGAGTTACCTGGGCCTCTTATAGACAAAGTTAAGACTCATGAAAAAATAGGCTTCAAGAGCGAGCGTAGCGAGCTCGAAATTTTTTACGACATTGCCTCAGATAATTATGCTATAATACCATTCTATGGCATCAGGCAGGAAAAGCTATAACTTTTAAAAATCCTGAGCCTCTAGCAGCTGCATCCTCCTGGCGACGCCCATGACAAGATATACAACTAGAATATTTAGTTTCAAATCCGTCAAATTAGTTAAAGCTTGGCTAATGATGTATTTGGTCCGGTTCAGGGGGGGGGCAATTGCACCCATTGCCCCCCCCCCTGTATCCGCGCCTGCAACGATAGCAGGTCTCATTTTAGGAACCACATATTCATACCTATCACAAATTAACGAAATAAAGAAAATCTACTCTGAAAAACTGACTTCGAATTTTCATTGAAATATTTTCTATAATCTGAAACTTGCGAAACTTTAAACATTTAATCTGCTTACAGATATTCCAAGAATACAGCTTGTTAGGTATTTTATATTAGATCCAGATATTAAACCGCTTTTATGGTATCCACGTGGCTGATTAAACAATCGTATTTCGGCGAAATAAGTTACCGTTCGCTGATTTTTAATTTCGCGTCGAAATTCTCTGGTGTAGGTACATTTTGCCAATGTATAATGTGAATCCCAGCATCGATTTTATTCCACGCCGAGTGTGAAACGATGTTTACCGGCGAATTGGACCAGGGCTGAGCTCTGTTAAAGTGGCCGAAGAATTTTCCACTGAAAAATCTGTCACAACCACGTATGAGGCTATTTGCAGTTTGGATCGGCATCCATTCACACTTCCCACTACCGAAAGAGTAAAGTAAGTTTGCTAGCACATACATCTAAATCTATGTTTAGTCTTGAGTATGATGCCGTGTCGAAAGTTTCAGACTTTCGGTTCCTATCTCGTGATTAAAACAAAAACTTTCTTGTATTCAAGAAATAGTTAGTATTCTATCTGAGGAACGACTTCTCTGCCAGATGTTTAGTTTCAGTTGAGATTAGTTCTCGCACCGGCTTATTTCTAATCCTTATTATCATACTTTGTATTATATTTTTTTCTTCTTCTAATTTTATTTCTATAAAAAAAAACTGTGGAACTGTGCATTAGCACACTGTCTTGTGCTAATCTTACTAGGACTTTTTAAGATTTAGAGAATAAATAGCCTTGTGGTCTCAGTTAGAATAATTTATAATTTGTGTAGAATGAATATGATTTTATTTGTAAATAAAAGCGTTTGTTTCACTTTATGTTTTAAGTGCAGTTTTCTAACCTCGATGTCAAGCGTATTTTTAAAAAAACAGGTGTCAATAATAAGCAGAAATCGACATAGAGAAAATGATTCTAATTAACAGCACAGCACAACATAACTGCCAATGAGACGAGCGACTTTAGTAATATCTTTGAAAATAACCAATGTGTCCCAACGCTAACTACAAGCAATTTCACCTTAATAATCATGTGCGGCAAAGTGGCTCTTAATCTAGTCATCTAGCAGCTGAGTTGGATATCTCTATCATACTCATTGCATATAACACGAACGAGACGCAATTATGGGCTTGTGTAATACCTATCTACTTTAATCGGGATTTTTGTAATAATGCGTTGTCGTTAGAGTTTTGAAATAAGTGACAGGTCTTTATGTATGCGCTTGAGCAATCATAAAAATAGAAATTTTTCATTTGTCTTCATTTCTAAAAAACTTCTGGATAGTAAAGAATAAGATTTTCTGTAAGAAAAATAATAGAACTGGGCCATTTTCTAAGATGTTCTGTTGTCCTGGTGTCTCATTTGTGAAATATTAAATATAATCTACTCTATTTCTTATTATTCCTAAACATTAAGTCAAGAGGTGTATGTATATAAATAACGAAACAATCCATAATCTTAAGTTATGTGTACAAGTTACGAAAGTTATAAGTTACGAGCTGACCCTACAAATGATTAGCATACAACCAACCACAACCTTTCACCACCAACCCACCTTTCATTGCCAGAAATCAGTTTTGATCAAGCGCCAAACACCTAATTAAATTACAACATATTATGAGCAAATCATTGTATTACAGCATTTACAATCGTTGTAATCCATACAGGTTTGTTTGCCAACTCATTAAGTTTTCTCATTGACCGACAATAAAGACCAAGGTATACCACAAACCGCTGCGGCGCGGCGTTCTTAATCTTGTTGTATGTTGCCCAATGTATGTAGCGGCTTTCTTTGCATTGAGATTATAATCTGCGGGGTTCTGATTAAAAAGCTTTCAACTTGATTTGTCGAGATTATGAAATGTAAATAAGTCATGACTACGTGTGTCCCACCGTGCACCTTCTGGACTTTCTCAAATGTCTCACCTTTTTTGTCGCACCTTTGACGCTCTAGCAATGCCTCTGACGCCGTGGCACATAAGTACTGGGCCCAAAAAGTATAAAAAATAAAAGAAAAATAAGTCAAGCTTATGACCTAATAAACTGTAGGCGGACCTTACACATCTAAACGTGTAAGGTCCCGTAGCATCCGGCTCGAAGGACCATTAAATTGTTCTAAAATTCATTTGTTAGACAAATACTTTACCTACATATTAGTACAGAATGATTAGCTTAATGAAGCTTATAAACGGAAGCACAAATTAATTAGGATCCAATTGCGGCTAGAAAGTGGAAATGAACCAAATATTGTTGGTTGAAAATGTAGTTTTGATTTTCTGCTAATTTCGACGATGATGTCGCTCGGGGAAATGTATTGAACGTTGACACCTACATAAGTATATAGGTATGATGATATAAACGTGATTCCGTTGAGTGTGATAGGCAGAGTTAACTAGATAAATTAGACCTATGTAGCGATCGCCCCCTATTTAGTTTCCATTCAAGTGGTTTGCATCCTAAAATCCAATCTCAATGCACAATTGATGCTGTTCTCTGATCGATCTTAAAGTGACAAAGACGTAAACGGCATGTATCAGAAAAGTGTGCGCTAGTACTCAATGTAAACGCGCTCAAAACACTGGTGGTGCATGCATTAAATAATACGGTAGTCGTGGAGGTATTTATAGTAAAGTTATAACATTATAAACTTTTATTTATAAAAAATCTTACTTAAAACCCAATATCTACGTAAGAACAAAAAATATATCTCAAGGACGGGGAGATCAACTTTCTTCTTCGTTAGGATATTTTTACATCCATTATCCAAACCCAGTAAACATTGAAAAAAATGTTTAGCTGTCCCATACAACATTTCAATCTACTTGACCCAAATGTAAGGGACAACAGATTTTTAATTTGCGATAACGATGATGGTCCCATGGAGAAAGTGGTTCAGTTTGATGGGTTACACCGTCCACATCCTTAGAATAATATTCCTGACCACACCGTTCTCATACATGCTCTATATTTGATGTCCTCTATAAGCTAAGTTGTTTACTGTTACAAAGATGAATAACATGTTAATTTGATTAAATATCTGATGTGACCTTTGATTCCGTTTTCCTTGTCAGGACAACATGGAACCATTCATTTCCTTAATCTAAGTACTATGTTTCAACATTTTTATTATTGTCAAGTATTATGTAAGGACTTTTCCTTACTTCAGACTTTAAATGTTGCACAGGTTTGATGTTTATCATTAGGTACTTCTTCGTGTCTGGGAAGTTAATATAAACTTAGCAAAACATATGATTTTATACATTAAAATATGGATAATTTACTGGTAAAACTTTAACAGACTAATAGACTATTCTAAATCAACTTAGAGAGTTGTTACAATTGGTTATAAAGTACGTGCGAGAGAGTTTCATTAATTAGAATTACATTGTGTAGTTTTATAGCTCTACTTAGTATTATTATTTTATTCTATGTCAATACTAACTTCGTACTAAGTTCTAAATGATATTCTATTACCTACTTAATCTTTAAATATAATCCAGACTTCAGGTGGAGATTTATAGACGACGCTGATATCGTGTCCTGCCTGTCCTGTTGTTTGCACATCACAGGAGCTGATGGCTATTTTTTAAAGTGCCTCGTCGCTAAATTTTGGGCTGACTCAACTTGAATTATTATTTATTATCATCGACACGCTCGACGACTTAAGAAAAATAATTACCTACTACTACAGCTGTTTTTCCATCAGGATCCTACAGTCTGGGTTAGTGCCCCATTGATAGCATGGGCTCGCCCCCTAAACTTGGGGTTTAAACATAAACTGACGAAATGTGAGTGTGCATACTATACTACACTCCTACCTAACCCTTTAGAGAATGCGCGCTATAAGTTTTCGATATTAAAACTGAAAGTAAAACGCAGGAACTGTGAAACAGCAAGAGTTATTTTAGTTCCCCTGTTGTCATGAGAAAACATATGTCTTCTCCCACGAGGTAGATATCGACATAATTTTATCCTCAATGTCGAGTAGACTGTTATGAGTTCACGACATAGCATTGACCTTTTGGTTCTGACATTGCTATGAAATAGTGCGTTGTTAAAAGTGATGTGTTCTTTCCCCCCTAATCTTCTCACGGATGGGAATTGGTACAGTCAAGAGCAGCAATATGTATACACTTACTTTAATCCAGAACCGATTTTCTCGTGTAATAACGATTGCAACTTTGACATAAGAAGTATTTCATAATTTGTCATTCTCGTTTGTTTAGTGGAAAGTATGCTTACGCCGGGCACAGCAAATACTGCGTTGCTTAGTGTAAACATATTGGTGCTCTTGACTGTACAGCTATAAAATTGATCTAGCGTTGAATTCGCGAGTGTTTTATTTTTACTACACCTTCGAGACACAAAACATATTTCTACTTTTCCCTTTTTCCGATATCATTCGCTCTTGTTGCTAGTTTATTGCGAACTTGTCTGCTATTTGTGCCGAGAGGTAGCCTTCGTTAATGGACTATTTGTTCGAAGAGTTTAGTTTAGTCTTAAGTCAAGCTTAGCTTTTAATTCTTCCTAGTGTGCACGGCAAGGCACGTACCGAGGTCTGCCAAAGCAAATATACTACACCAATGCACCAGGTGTAGATTGTGATAATGAGATAGGATGATACCGCTTTTGTTTTAAGTTATCATTGTTTAAAACTAAGGTTGTTTTCCAGAATACAACCAAATAATATAAAAAGCTTCTGAACACATGTTTACTATTCAACCGTATCGTTTCATGGCTGTAGAAATACTTAAAGACTACAATCAATGAACTGAAAAAAAATCTCTTTCTAAACCAAATAAATAATGCATAGCGTCTATAATTTAATTTGTAACTCGACTCTAGTGTCAAATAATACGTATCTATTATCCAATAAAGTAATCGGTGACCGTAAAATTCACAAAAAAATATTACTAGTTGTGTAATAATATGGTTTACTGTACATTTCGAGGTCTTTGACATTTGCCCTCACGGACGTTGCGTGTAACCTGAATTACAATTACAAAGAGACCTAATAGAGAAATACAAAACTTAATTTACAGATTACCTACTTACATTATCAACCGCAATATCACATCAAGATGGACGCAAGAAAATAGAAAAAAAAATGAAATTCTCATTTCATGTTGATTTAAACTTAATAAATCTTTAATTGAATAAGACTCGGATGCAAACGCTGAATCATTTCATTAGAGTGACCGAGATTTTCATAAATTGCAAGTGCTATTCAGTTTGTAGTCTTCGTTAAGACTAAATAAGGTTCACATTCGGTTACACTGACCTACTTTTAGTAGACAATATTATGAATGTGTATTTCATTCAGTGTTCAAGTGAAATCGATTATTTCATTGATACATTTTGTTTTGATATGTCGAGTACGTTCGTGAAACTATCGATTAGTGCTATCATATCAAAACATGTCGATAGTCCCTAATTATCTTGTCAGTAGATATTATTATGACATAATGCATTATCTATACATTTTATCAAGTGCTAATACGTAGTAATATTTTATTAATATAGTATTTTTCTACGTGAGCACAATATTATCTTTGTAGGATACTTATGCATAATTATCCTATTTTTTTTTCGGGTGTTAAATCATCAAATGACTCCTCTCGCTCTGGGCGGAGCAGGAGGGAGTGTCAGACTTTTACTGACTAAAACCCATCCATGTTCCCTCATCGCCCTTTGTGTTCCGGGGCCACGGTATCTCTTTCGAAAAGTCCCGCAACCCCGGATGCATAATTATCCTACCGTTACGATTTATTTGTGCAGAACCTAGTCTTTCTTCAATATCTTAATTTCTTAACATTATTATATTTACCATTGTTTATCATCTTTCTCGCAATCTATCCATTTTTTCTTTATTTTTGCCTCTATTCCTATCAATTTTTTTATCCATCACCATAACTTCATCATTGCTTTCATACTTAACATTTTTCTCTTTCTTCCAGACTTCTCTGTTACTCGTCATCTCTGCAGTCACCTCCTTTCTAGCCATACCTATCATCCTCACAGTCCATCCATCATTTCTTTGTTCTTCCTTTACTCTTTTAGCCCATACACATTACACTCAATAGGCATGACGACACTATCAAAAATTTCAAATCTATTTAGTCCGTCAGAGTATTGGAAAATAATGGATACATATTTTTTGGTTTTTGTAAATCAATGAATATTGACAAAGATAAAAATCGGGAGTGGGGGCTCGTGACGTCAGAACTATAGCTAAAAATTATACCTAGGCGTGACGTATAGAGAATTTTAAAAGCGTCATATCTTTGTCTATTTTGGTTTACGTAACAAAAGAAAAAATACGTGTCCAGTATTTTTTGGAAATCTATCTGACGGCCTAATTAGTTTTTTTTTGTCGTCTCGCCTATTAGCCGATTATTCATTAATGTATTCTTGTCACATACACTTTATTACAAACCGCATGGGTTTTACAAAGCAGACTATTCAATTAAATATTCAAACTCCAATCCCAAATTAGTCTCGAATTCACGATGCGACTCGATCGTGAATCGATTAGAAGGCTAAAGCGAAATAATAAAATATCGATTCAAATAAATGCCCGCATCAGTGGTTTATGTCATGTCATTGTCGCTAAGTTCACAAATGTGTCAAGGGCACCCAAACAGATCGCGAAGGTTTGTTTATTTATTTAGTTTTTTTTTTAATCGGTTAATGAGAGGTTTTCCTTTTGAGGTTTTAAAAAAAAACTTAGTTTCCAAGAACTCTATAGATGGCGTTGAACTTACTATGCCAAAGCCAAAACGCTTGAAAAAAAAAACATTGTGTCACGTCACATACTCTCGTTTACTGGCACTATCATTTGCTTAACCTTCCGAATATAACCAACATTTCTCGCGCTTTGTTAAAGTCAGTTTTTTTAGGTTCCGTTCCTTGCATTATCATACTTACTCCTAGCGCCATCTATCCAGCGACTAGGGAAGAGCTAAAAAGAAAATCCCTCATTGTTGCCATCACTAAAAAAAAAAACGATTTTGACCAACTTTGACGTTTCTTTCAACAGCAGCACTTTCTGCGTCAATGATGATATCTATAGTCTTTATTCGTAAGATCTTAAATTCACTGACAATGCACTAGGTACCTAAACCGCAGGCTTCCAAAAGTGGTGTTAATTAACGAAAGTAAGCTATATGGAACGAAACATTTTAGAATCCCACAACACAAGGATTGTAGAAAATAAAAACTTAGTTATAACTGCGATATTAATTTTATCTTTGATCACCCTTATGATGTTTAAGGAAAAAGGAAAATTATGGTTTTCCGCGGAATTACTTATTTAGCATTCCCGTCTATTTCTTTTTCTGTTTTCCTCATTTGTGTTGCCAGTATCAACGTAATGATGTTATCATTATGTTCTTTCTGATATGGGAAATTCGTATCTTTAATATTTTCAGCTCAAGATTGAAACAGGTATAGGGTTATATAGGTGGAACAACATGTTTTGTTTGACCTACTCAACGTTAAACCTTACACACAATGCCAAGGTTCTGCAAATCCTCTAAGTCCTTACATAAACGTTAGAGCACGATGTATTAAATCATCATATCTATATAATATTAAAGAATCATAACGGTCATAATTGCTTTTCCAATAGAGCTGAATATCGCTTGACCAGTCTTGATGTTTGCTAACTACCGTCGTCGTCATGTATTGCATTCATTTATCCTTACCCTATTCACTGAAAATAGCGTTTGAATTGGATATGTGTTGATTTGCATATCATTTAGCGAAAGCGTGTTTTGTAGAAGGCTGTTAACAAATCAATAGTCACGCCTTTGCCTCGTCTGACGTCTTGGGTAATGTTGGCACAAAAGAAAAATACCGAAAAGGTACTAATTTAAATATCAAAAGAAAAAAAATATAAAAATGTTTTGGCCCCAAAGAAAAGTCTTGACTTCTGTTTTTGAAGAATGAAGTTTAAACAATGCAAAGGGCTAAAGTTCACCGAGATAAAGAAAAAAACGGGCGATGACAAAATAGAAGGAAATAAAAGCTGAGGAGGATTTAATCAGAACAAGTGTGTGAAGACTTTATGTCAGAGACAATTAATCTGCAATATAACTTTTACACTAGCTACATAACAGATAACAGATACAATATGCAGATGGGCTCTTATGATGACTTAAAGACACCACAAAAAGTATTTTTAAAGCTTGATACCAATTATATAAAAAAAACATTTACAACTTGTGATGTTTTGTACACAAACAAAGACAATAGATTCTAGAAACAATATCTTCGACTACTGTTCTTAAGTAAAAAAAACACCGTATCTAATACAGTGATTTGGCGAAATTAGTTTACGTGTAGCTTACAAAATCTATTTACCTTTAGAAGATAATAATTTATTCAAGACCAGACAGCAAAATTTAGCTTGACTGGTAGTCAGGAGATTGCCTGACTGCTGTGAACTTAGCTTAACAAATCAATAGTCTAGAAATAGATAAGTTTCCGAAATCTGTATTTGTTTGTTCAGGAATCGTCTACTGTGTGATGAAAGCAAAACTTCTATCGTTAGAAGTTTTGCTAGTCAAATTGACTAAACAGTATCTGAAACGTAATATGCCATAAATCAATCGTTTTGCTGCATATCGATTGGTAAGAAGAGCCTTTGGGTTGGCAAACCTATTAATTATAAAGACTGGCATGTCATAGGTACACGCTTGTACAAATATCCCTAACATTTACACTAATTCTAAAACAAATGAGCCAAACAGACTTATGTCCCAAATAACTCTTAGCTCAGTTGACATTTTGACAAAAAGCTGAAGCTCCAAATAGTTTCTAGATTCCATTTATATATTTACTGAAAGGTAGAATACTCGAAGGGGACCAAACCCATCACTGAAAGTTAAGTGATCTACAAAGTTATTTGTCAATGTTTACTGAGTTTCAGCTACTCAACTGAGTTTGGTCTTTAAAATTAAGTTAAGTAATTTGTTTCGATTGTCTCTTCATTGAACACTTATTTTGTTTGCTAATGTCATTGACTTTGGAGTCACTTCGGTCGTTGTTTCAATTAGTTAAGGCTCAGCTGATCCATTAAATTTTTATGCTTTTGGAACATCGTCAACAGTTAAATTGAGTACATAATCAGCATACAATGTTCCACTGCTGGAACACAGACCGCCTCTCAGAGACGGGCTAGGCCGTAATTCTTCCTTCTGCTGCATGTCTTTGTATTTTTCTAAAACATGCTTTTTCTATGGGACATGGGATTTAACGTAACTTGCGAAACGTGAGTTTTACTAAATAAGTATCCCTCTGCCTATCCCTTCGGGGATTAAAGGGGTGATGTTATGTATGTATATTTTTCTTCAACGTATTGAGCATTTGTGATGAAATTATTGAAAATATTAATCTTTGTATATTAACGTAATATCAGCTTTTGTGTCATCAGTCCTTTGTATGATTCTATAACTGGAACATACTATTATAGATATGTTTTATATCGATTCTCCAAATTCTATAGGCAATCCAATTGGCTTCTAATTATTTAGATTGCTTATTGTGTCTTTATTATCACATCGCGTTTCGACAAATAATACACAACTTATAATTGCGTTTTACATAAGCTGTTATTAAATTCGATTTCTATAACAGTGAATTGCAAAATTCCTTGAATTTTGTAGAAATAAAGACTGATTTCAAACGAACGTGTTCTTTTATTATGATCAAGTTCTAATTGTTACTGTTATTGCAATAATAACACTGCACTAATACACTAAATATTTAATTGATAGCTTTTCCAACAGTTTCCTCAAACTTCTAATTCCATTATGAAACACATTGCATTTCGACTATGCAGATGCTCCCAACTTTGTTCCGTCGACTCATTCCTCATTACTTGTTGAAGTCTAGAGGAACAACAAAGTGGAAAACTGTCGCTTTTGATATATGAGCACAGCACGTACACGTACAGGTGGCTGAAAATTCGTTACTCAAAGTACTAGCTTTAGAAGTCGTATTTCAGGCGAGTCTAGATTGCGTAGAAGTAATATCTTCTCTTGATTGCGAATTTCATTTGGAGAATTGTTCGTTCCAAAGAGAATTCTTCAGACACTAAATAACATCACTTGAACGCTTCTTTAGCTGAAAGAGGGACGTTGATAAATGCAGTCCTCTTTCTATTGGTGAAAACAGTTCTAAAGCTCTGTGCTCATAGCACGGACACGGCATCCATCAAGCCTCTAGATGCAGAGATGCGATTGTGTTGCGCTGAAAGGGAATTATCGTTTCCTTTTTCACTCGTGACAGAATTGTTTTGTGAACTAGTGTGCTCTGTGGTTAAACAGCTTTGTGAACGTGCTCGCTACGTGTGGATATTGATCTTTAGATCTTTGTGTTTTGCTTTTCTCTTTGTATTCTATTTGGAGTTGTCTGATTTGTTTTTAACTGAATTAAGTTGACTCGTTTGAGGATCGAAATCACTCAAAACAATAAAACTAAGCAGTATCTTAATAGCAAAACCTGTTTTGTGCTCGATCAAAGCATGTGTTTGCTTACAAAGGACTTTATTATTTTAGGATAATTGCTCTTCAGAACGTATCTCGTTTCCAAATACAATCGATTTTGAATATCGTACCTTCATTTACATCAAAACCCCTCCAGCCGGGATTAAAGCATTTTTTATTCTGACTATTGTAGTTGAAATAGCCCTCTGAATCGAGGTCCGGCACTCATATTCAGAAGAATCCAGCGAATATTTGAAGACAAGTTATGGTAAGGTCGCGCAACCAGGAATTGAATTTTCCGATAGGAAACGGGTCAAAATCCCGTTTGTGATAATATTCGAGGGAATATGAATCGAAATACCAGTTTACTGAGCAGGCAGAAATATATCGGTAAAATTTTATCGGTATTGTGAAATTGCACCGACGATGCCAAAAGATATACGTTTTCTTACTTTGAAATAGCAGACGGTTTTGGTCCGACTTTGAAGTCTGAAATCAAGGAGTCTTCAGTTGCTGAGAAATGCGGGTAGTCGGGAAAGTTAAACATTTAAAGAATCATATTGGTTCGACTTTAAAATTTACCTGGAGAAAACTTTTAAATGGCTATTTTTTTCAGAATTGCTTAGGAAGCATTCACAAGTATGCAGTGTTAGCTGTAGAAAATGTACCTTATACATAATTATATTAAAATATGATATCAAATTTAAATATGATAAACAAGATATAATAAAATTAAACATTAACTTCCATTTTCCACAAATAGAGCACAAAGTAGGTACAGCACAGTGCGCTCGAGTAAGCCCCATCGAAGAATAACTACCCTTAACTTTGACGGGCCAAGTTCGGACTTTTCCCAAGTTAAATTAGAACAATCAGGAGGCCCGTAAAATTAAATAAAAACTTTACGAAAGGTCTTGTGAAACGGTAATGTAAACACAAGATCATATAAGTGGGGCTGGTGGCTTAGTGACAAGACCGATCCATCTTCGAAATAGTTTCGGGACCGTTCGTCAAGAAACAGATGGATAAAGGATGCACAGAACAGAGAACAATGGCAGAAGAAAGAGGATACCTATATCCAGCAGTGGGTGATTTCAGACTGAAATGATGATGACGATCATCAAGCCAAATAAAATAAGTGAGCCGTCGCGGGACGCCTGGCACATGTGAAACATCAAAATTATTTTGTACAAGTAATATGCTTAATAAAAAAGTAAATATAAAAAACAAACACATAAATAAAACAAAATGACTCAATTCACAAAAATAATATCCATGCTAGAACCGAACTCAAAGTCGCGAGATTGTAACCCAGCACTCTGTGCCCCGAGACCAGCTGGCTTGTTGTAAATCGTGGCGAATATGTAGATCTTATGCTGCTTCAACAGGTCTACCGACCTATTGAAGCAGCATAAGATCTACATATATGTTCGGGATTGTTCGGGCTGGGTTCGATCGCCACGCTCGCCACGAACTTTTCATTTGTTTTTTTTTGGTTTACCCGCACCTATAGATATTTCATATAAAAAAGGCACGTGTTTTTTACACGAAATAGGCTTGCAATATCAACCGCACGGGTGCATCTTCAAGGATAATAACGCTTGCTGAGAGGTAGTCTGCGCGAAAGTCAGACAACCAGTCTTACCAAGGGGTATTGTGTTGTCCAGTAACTGGGTTGTGGAGGTCAGATAGATAGTTACTCTATATAAAATGCAGGTTAGACTGTATGCCGACGTTAACATGTTTGGGAAAAGACCAAGTCATTGGATTGCAGGTCTTGAATTGAAGTCAGTTTCATGTAAATCTTGGCATTCAGCAACACCTGTGTAGCCTGAATTCCAGAAAGCGAGCATAATAATAGAACGCTTTAAGAATAACGTGTCTTATCGCGTAGTGACATCGGCACTGCACCGATGTTATCGTCGCGTCGAAATCAGCCAAATCTGCTGGCTTGTACACAGTGACTGATGCTGGCCATAGGGGCATAGATAAACGTCTGTTAGAGGATACTCGTACTATTTAGTTTTTTTGAGTATGCAGCCAAAAGGCAAGGCATTTTGGCTTTCTTTCGTGTACTAAATTCTGTTAATAACTTGAATGTCAGATACATTCAAGTACTCTGTAGCATTTCATAATTGGTCGATAATAATATGTTTACTTTAATTACTCGACAAATTCAGCGCTTCAACCATGACATCATTCTCACTTCACAATATGAAATTATGTCACTCGAATGTTCCGTAATTCGATACAGAGTGTTACATTAGCATATTCACACGAAATTAGTAACAGTTAGTTGAATCTAATCATAAGACATGCAGAATAATTACTCAATCAAGACACGTTATTATCACGCGAATTAATTATTTCAACATCTTTCATTAGAACATTCTTTAATATGAGTAATTATACGATTTGAAGGCAAACTATGTGTATGCACAACTTTCGGCGGGTAGCGAAAATCGGATTCAGAACAAACGTCGTCGTCGCCATCGTGATTTTACAATACCTTTTACTTAATGTCAATAGCGCCCCCGTTTACCATGCGCCAAAAAATCCTTATAGCACTACAACATTCAATTTTCTGCAATGTAAAGGGTAGGTAGCTTTGAAACCGCTTTGCAATTCAATCCAGAGATTTATTCTTTTGTTTTCATGAGAAACAGATGTGCGAAACAAATGAAAACTCGATCTTAAATTGGTTTTAAATGACAATGCAATATTTTCTTGAATTTTATTATTGCAGGTCGATAAAAGAGACATTGCTCCAAAAAATATTTTATGGTTCGGTCCGTCTGTGCTCATTTTCGAATGGCTAATATTGAAGTGCTTTAAGACGGTAAAGTAGGTACACGAAAGATTCAATTTCGCACCAAATTAAGATGGCCCTTCGCCGTAATTGCTTTTAGAATTACAATTACCTCCCTACGTTTCAATTTTATTATTTCAAGGACAGTCTTGAATGTAATTATTCAATTATGACAACTATAAAGCATTTATTGTATAGGTACTTTTGGAAACTGACAAATCAAACGTTTCAGCTAGTTCGTATTTTAATTCGGGGCGCGTATGTAAAGTTTATCTCAAATGGCAAACCGATTTTGTTTGAACCAAAATACATTTTCTCTTTACTTTGTAAATTTTATTTGTGTTTCGTGCGTGATTCTCAATGTTTTAAAACAGCCATTTTAATAAATCACTCAAGACAATGACCTAAGAAAACTAATAGGGTAAATGCAGTTAGAATAGAGCTTCATGCCGTTATACAAGGTGAACAAGATCTTCATACTGTTAATAAATGCACAATTTTCCTTCCACACTTTCCTTCCTTACAGGTGTGTTGGCGAACATCCCCAGCACAATTTGTATGTAAAACAAACGTAGCGACATTGTGGAATTTCACGTCCGCAATGCCAAACTACCTATGGAAGCTAGAAAGAGATGGGGAGAGGATATCGCCCTGTCCCTTTTATTTCATTTACAGCATCGTTGCAAGACTATTGATGTTTCGGGCCCATTATATTATTATGCTGGTTGTCCCCAAAACGTGCTTAGACATATAGTTTTTATGTTACTTCGACTCATTTGATGTCCATGAGGGACCAAAAATTCTGCCTTATTCAAGCTTTGAATATTTGATTTATTTCAAACCCTAAAACTCTCATAGGTCTTTCAGTAAAAGCCTACCCAAGTTCAAGTCTAAAACAATTTGAGACGTCAAAAGTGATTTCATTTTCTGATAAGAGGCTCACACTTTTGCTTTTGCCTGGATATCTGGGACAGGTGACAGTGAAAGCTCGTCTGTCCCGTTTTGTCTGCAGTACAATTTTATAGCGGTTTTGTTAATCATAAAATCAGTCTGTTTACGTCCGCTGGTAAACATGGGTCTTAGAAGCAAAGGTACTGGTGAGAACGGAAAAGATGGCGGCAAAAATTAAGACCTAAGTATACTCGGTAATTTCAAAGTGTAGTCGATACTTAATTTCCTGACGTTCATTGCTTTAAATATAAAATGCATTGATGATAGCAGAAAGTTGTTAGATCAGAGATGCTGTTTTTCCGACGATATTTTTGTTTATAGCAACATAACTTTGGAAAGAAAAAGTAGCTCGCGTGAAAATATGTAACAGATACAAATCTTTCACCTGTAATTTTACTTTTACATATTCTAGATTTTAATCTTAAATTACACGGGCTGGTATGCGACAAAAAATATGTGTAGCATGATTTTTGATTGCTCTCATATTTTTAGTTTCTTGAGATCCCTTTCTCCAACAATTGCATATACGACATCATCTTCAATATCGTCTTTCACCTAACCTTATCCTAATTTATTTCGGATCGAACCAGCATTTGTCTTTTCCAAACTCCTCTATTATCCGTCATCTCAGTAGCCACCCCCTAACTATGTGGGTAGTTCTACCCATATCATTTTTCACAAATTCCAACCATAGTTTCTTTGGTCTTCGCGAATGCCCAAGCTGGTAAAAACTAACATATTCTTCGGCTTCTCGATAAATATTTTGTAATTCTAATCTCTCACGCGTATGGAACATATGGTACAGTACTACGCACCTAATGATGCGTGCATGATCTGTTGAACGATGAAACAACAGTTGATCTATTTAACCGTTCACTGTTACATCGTATGCTGGGAATGTTCTATGAATCAAGTAATAAATTGTAATTATGGTGTGGAAATGATTGAACCAATCATGTTAGTTGGAGAAGAGAAAGGGCCTGTCTGGAGAATACGAGTCTGTAAAAGTCATTCACAAAAGTAACGGCTGGTTTTGAACAAATTTTAATTTTATTAATTAGAAGTTACAAGCTATCTTCATTGTAATATTATCAATAGAAGCAAGATTCTCAGTATCTTATCCTCGATAAATCTCCTTAAAGTGACAGTCACGCAAGGTCATGTCGTCACGGACACTGATCTTATTTGTCCTAGACGTCTAAGAACCTTCACGATTCAGGATGACCTAGCAAGTAGTGACATTATCTGAAAAAACGTGACGTGGCGGCTCAACCGGCTTTTGCTGGGACTAAAACATAAAAAGGGATCATATTTTTTGCTCTGGTAACCCCGATTTGGGGAATTTATTGAAATATTTTGGGTATGAGTAGAATTGAGTAGTGGGTACTCAGTGTTGTGGATAATATTTCGTTTTTCGTTGGTCTCAACGTTATTCCGCGCGTCTCAAGATTATGACACCGAAAATTTGTCAGTTTATACAAGATTTACTCTCAAAATTGTTTCACCGTTGTAATGTCATTTTTACTGAGGTTGAGTGGGCCAATCAAAATATTTAAACGAAACGACTTTTTTTATCAGAGTGATGCCTCGGGTTTATTCGAAAGCTGATATTATTATGAGAACCAACAATCTTGCTGCAGGATATACAAGGTGAAGAGAAGTTTGAAAAAACTTCGTCGATATCTTTATTGATCAGATACGGCGACAGAAAATGATATTATTAGTTTTGATAACAACATTGAAGGAGCAAACAACTTTAGCGAAGCCTTTTTGATTACTGACGTAGGCAATTTACTAGCGTAAAACTTATGTAGGTGATTTCATCCAACATTTTAAGAAAGATAGTGATCGTACCAAACACAAATCTTAGTCTAATTAGCATAAACGTTTTCCTGGCTTGGAAAAACCAATAGCTTAACCAAATGAACACTCATAAATAAATTAATTTATGAGTTTTTTTTTTGTTTTTTTTTTTTTTTTTGAGGAGGCCTTGGCTAAATAATAACAGCCGCTCGGGTCGATCTTTAGGTTAAGCCGTGCTTGCCTAGGTTGGTCTGTGGATGAGTGACCACCCATTACATACCGGGTTTCCTCCGCGCCTCGGAGTCCCGGCTGTCATTTGTAGATCTTTGACAGTCGTTACAGGTAGTTAGTGACCCAAAAAGTCTGACAACCAGTCTTACCAAGGGATATCGTATTACCCAGTACTAACTGGGTTGTGGAGGTCAGATAGGCAGTCGCTCCATGTATAATACAGGTATTCAGCTGCATCCGGTTAGACTGGAAGCCGACCCCAACATAGTTGGGAAAAGGCTAAGCAGATGATGATGATGAAATAAATTAATTTAATTCTAAACATTAGATAAATTAATGTGGCCTCTACCCCTTTTTTTTTTTTTTTTTTTTTTTTTCGGATGGGAAATCATCAAATAACCCCTCCCGCTCTGGGCGGAGCAGGAGGGAGTGTCAGACTTTTACTGACTAAAACCCATCCATGTTCCTTCATCGCCCTTTGTGTTCCGGGGCCACGGTATCTCTTTCGAATAGTCCCGCAACCCCGGCAGGCTGGCCTCTACCCCTGAAGTAGGGAGTATGACAGTGGTCAATAATTATGTGGTAAAAACAATTCTAAATATTCTGTAAAACTGCTATATGATAACACTGTTTAAGCTTTCACGGTTTAAAACTAAACTTATATTGTCACTTACGGGATATCTTCCGTGATTAGAAATTCACGAATTTCTAATCACGGAAGATATCCCGTAAGTGACAATATAAGTTTTGCTATATGATAATTTGTTGGTTAGTAACAAAACATCACAACACGCCGGTGGTCCCCAAAGGGCTCAGCAGAGGTGTGCTTATTAGTTACACACACATTTCGCACGTTATTTTTAAGTCCCCTAGTAGTTGGGGGCAAGTAAGTGCCTCTCCTAAGTATAATATCTTCCGACTGCCATAAGCACTACCTATTTACTTCGTACATACATATAATTAAACTAGTCTTGTACCTACTGTATTCTCTAATCCACTATTATCTCCCATAGTTGTTACGTTGTCACTTAAAGTTGTTCCTAAGTCTGAGTTAGGGTCGTCAACTAATGCTAGGTAAGAGCTGTAATAAAGTACGGTGTTATAGGACTTCAGTTAAGTTAGGACTTGAGTTGATACGATCAGAGGTTTTGTTAGTAAAAGTAAGTTCTTTTTGAGGGGTGTAGTGAGGGGTGAATAGGCAATTATCTTTGTAATTTAATTTAGCTGTTATAAAGTTGGGTTTTATGGCTTCATTTAGTTTAGGTCTTGCGTAATATTCTGTGATCAGTGGTATTGGTGGTTAAACTAGTGTTTCGGGAGTGTAGTGAGGTACAAGTAGATAAGAGATTATCTATAAAAGGGGGTATTTTTTTTTAGGTAAGGTTTAGCTTAGAGTTTTTACCGACTTCCAGGAAGGTTATCAATTTGCTGTAATATTGTTTTTGTACAATATTCGTATAATATAATGTTCTTCTATATGGAGTAATATCTCTTATTAAGGGCCTACATCGATACCTCGCACCGGGCGACTGCTCTACTAAGCGAGCGAAAGTGATGCAATTACTTTTGAAACGCAAAAGAAGAGAGATGGCTATAATGTGCGTGCGCTCGGAGTAAAACGACGTATGTGCCAAAACGAATTTACTCTTTTTTTAACAAAATAAAGAATTAAATTTAAAACTACTTTGAGTAAAGTTTGATACAATAATTATCTATGTTTTAAAGTAAATTTCATTGAATAATCCTTAAACGTTACGCCATGATGTCGAAAAAAGTAAAAAAATTGATATAACTTTGCAATTTTTTTGCATCGAGAAAAATTCATTTAATCGTGTATTCCTTTTACACGATACTAGATCAAAGAGTCAAAAAGCATATACCAAAATGTTAAATCCGTATTCCACATACTCAACAAGTTACACGAAATAGAAAAATCACATGTTTTTCAACATATCACCTTAATTCCATGATAAGTTAAGCTCATAATTATTTCGTAGCGAGTAGCGACCTTTTTATGTCCTCTCATTAACTAATTAAATCTTTCTTTACTGATTAAATCTGTGTAGGTACTTATTCAATCACTACGTTTGATTGAAATACTCTAGGGGCAAATGAAACAGACAAGAAAAAATGTGGAATAGACTAACCTAGGTCATAAAAAATGTTATAGACGCAAAAGTAAATCTGGCCAATTTGGCTAATGAAGAGGAGGTACCTTGTCCATTTATTACGAAAATAAACATTAGTGCCAGCCCTCTAAAAGTAGAGCATCACTTTCACAGGTAATAGCCCCTACCAGACCTAACTGTTCCTAATCTTGAGTTGTATCATTCCTAATTAAATACAGGACGAGCTTCGCAAACTGATTTTCTACTAGTCTCAAGAAAGTCGATACTTGAAGTAAATACATCGTTCATTGAAAAACCGCGTTTATTACTTCAAGTTTAATAATAATAATTCATAACATTGTTCATTTGACTTTGATCAGTATTTCAGTATATTCAGTATGAAAAATTATTAGACAACTATCACAATAAATCTCGGAGCTAATAACTCCGTAAGTACCTAACTGAAAACAAAAAACAAACGGTTATTCTTTTTTCAAAACAAAAACAAAATGGCCGCTCAGACTCAGCGCACTGTTCCACGACCCCGTTTTGACAAATTAACAAGCGATGACGTCACTAAAATTAGAATAACCGCGTGTGGGAGTTTCCTCGCCGCAAATTAGTTAAAAACTAAACAAATTATGTGTTGGTGAATGTAAACCTTACTGTCTGTTATATAAGGATGAATTCGGCTAAAGATGGTCGTTGCTACCCTGCCGAGCATAGTTCCTGCCGCATTGTCTCTTCACAAATACGCGAGTTTGATCGTGTAACGTGATAATAGTGTTGATAGCATACATAATTCACGATTTTTGGAGGGTTTTTCATATTATGGTGATTGAATTTACATTTTTAATAACATGCACTTTTTGAACTGAGGGTCAGTGACACCGTCTTTTTCAATTCTACGTATTAAATATAAAATAAATTTTATCAAGCAGTGACAAATATTTTTAATTCGCCTAAATTCTGGTTAATGTTTCATAAAGTGCCTATTTAAATTCCCCTATGACAGTGATTAACAAAGATAAGATAATACACGAAATCGCAATAACTACGATATTGTTCATCATCATCATTAGCCTATAATGTTCCACTGTTGGGACACGGCCTCCTCTCAATGAGAGGGAATGGGCTATAATCCACCACGCGGGCCCTGTGCGGATTGGTAGATGTCACAAGTCTTCGAATTTTTAGTTCTAGGACATGCCGGTTTCCTCACGATGTTTTCCTTCACCGTATTGAGAGCAGTGGTGATGAAATAAATTACACAAAGTAATGCACCTGTCTGGGTTCGAACCCATGACTTACTGTTCGTAAGTCGGGGCCGCCACCACTGGGCCACCGCTGCTCTACGAAATATCGTAGAGCAGCGGTGGCCCAGTGGTGGCGGTGTTATATTTTTAGGTTAGTTCATAAGCTCAAAAACGTAAAAATATAACAATAATTAAAAGCCAACGATTAGTTACTGAAACTCTTCACGGAATAAGCTTTTACTCAGCGCAATTTTCGCTCTGAAACCACTAAACGGATTTAATATCCGCAGAATTTTATTTCTACTGGCAACAATTGTTTTGCTTGTTGTTTCAGTGTCTAATCGGCTTACAAATTCTGAACGCGACCGTTTGTTTGTTTCTAAAGTTCTTGCAGTATCTATCTGACATTTTAGCGCTGGTAAATTCGATTTTACACTATTTTGAAAGGGTGTTAAATGGTTATTTGGAAATAAAAACTGGCATTTTATTATTGTCCAATAACCAGATACAAAATAAAAAAATGTTTATTGAAGAGCATAAGGAAAGTTGTAAATGTACTGTCGTATGAAGCCATAACCTTTTGATTGTAAAAAACCGGTCCCGAAGACAAAAATTGCTTGTTCTGCAAGTTTATTTCCTTATGAAACTTTAACTGGGTCAAGATACTGCTTTAATACGGCAACTGGATTTCCCAACAAGGTTTTAATATAAACACAAGTATGACAGGTGACAGGTCAAGTCAAGTCATACTCATACGTGATAATCGCGTTCAAATAATGTAATAGTCGCTTTGCACATTAATGTTGCCTAATTTCACCTTCACTCTTACTTGGTCTGTGACAAAACACGTTTACCTAATTACAGGACACAGGTTAATTACGACTAATGTTTTGAGTAACATTTATTTCGTGTTTACACAACCACGCCCTCGGCTATCATAGTAAATTGTATATTTAGATACCGTTAGAGTTAAACACAATAGGGTAAATGACAAAAAAATCTAGTCCGTCAGAAAGATTTTCATAAAATATTGGACACATTTTTTCACGTAAACAAAAAATGAAGACGATACAGTGCGTCGAAAACTAGTGTGACGTCACATTTGAGTACATTTTTTACTCAAATGTGACGTCACAAGCCCCCACTCTTTTAGATAATCTAACTGACGGACTAAAAAGAATCATTTTTTTTTAGTCAGTCATCATCCGTATTGGTAACTAAGCAAAGACAAACGACGGGATTATCATTTTGTTTATAATACCATGAGACGTACCTAGCATTGAAAATTTAAATAATAGAATAGCGTAGTCATGATTCTCCTGCCCTTATCCCAAATTACCTATTTGGGGTCGGCGCAGCATAGAGTGAAACTTTTTCACAAAAAAAAAAAAATTAAAACCCGACTGCGTAAAAAATAAGTAATAATTTTAAATAAAAACTGAAAAAAATAAAACAAGTTCAGGAGTCAGGACATATTGACTGCAACAGTCGAGACCCATATTGGATGTCATGATTTTAGTCTAGATTATTTAATGGGTCCCGACTGTTGCAGTCAATATGTCCTGTCTCATGAACTACACATATCAAAAGTATCTAGGGATCAACATATATTTTTGCAATAACTTTTCTCCTGATTGATATTAATTAAAATTTTCTTTAAGGATTCATCAAATAAAGTGTTTTCGTTTGTCACAGTAACGATAAACCAAGTCACCTTTGCATTAATAAAGAAATTTGCCATTTTCCTAATAAAGGGATTTTTGACATTTGAACCACTAACATTAAAGTTCGAAAAAATGACTGAAAACACAGTTTTCTTTAAAATTTTATTGGGTAACTTAAACAATTAATAATCCGTGTTTCTACCGCGAACACTAACAACACAAGAACATCGGTTTGGCATACTCAAAATGAGTTCATCCAAATCACGTTGTGGAATGGCCGCCCATGTTCGTTGCAACAACAAAAAAAGGTCTTCTTGCGACTGGATACCCTCCATATTCGGCAGAGCTCTTCTCTGTAGCATATCCCATGCATGCTCAATCGGGTTCAAGTCTGGCGACTGAGCAGGCCAGGGCAGGACATTGATGTTAGCTGCGGCGAGAGTCAGTCTTACAACTCTTGCGGTGTGCGGTCGTGCATTATCATGCATTAACTGAAATAAGGGACCGATTTCCACTTGTAGAGGAACGATGACGTCTGATACAATCGTCTCAGCATAAATTTGAGCGTTGAGGTTGCCTCTGATCCAAATCAACTCAGTTCTTCCGCCGATCCAAATACCCGCCCTTACCATGATGGTTCCACCACTATAAGGATGGACTTCCTGGCAGGATTTTAATCGCTGTTGGCGTCCAGGGGTTCTCCAGTGTCGTATACGTCTTGTATCCGGTCTCATACCAAAACGAGACTCATCAGAAAAGCACACGAAACGCCATTGTTCTTCTGCCCAATTTCTGTGTTCAAGAGCCCATTGATATCGAATCCTACGATTGTGCATTGCTATAGGTGGTACCCGTAGCGGTCTTCGGGAATGAAGGTTCACTTCATGCAAGCGGTTTCTGACTGTTTGGTCGCTAATTAAGTTCCCTGAAGAGTGATGAAGCCTCACGGCTAACATCATGGCGGTTATTGTTGGAGCTCTTCGAGTTAAGATTTGAATGTATCGGTCTTGTCTCCGTGTGGTGCAGCGATACCGTCCTCCATGGCGCTCAGCCACGGTACCAGTGCTTCGGTAACGTGTCCAAAGTCGACTGATAACACTCTGACTTGTATTCAGAGCTCTTCTACAGTACGTTGCCGGGAACCAGCTTCTATCATTCCCACGGCTCTTGAGCATTTCTTCCCTGCTTAAATGACGTCGCCGCTCCATAATAACGTTGGTTTTAATCAGTAGTAGGGAAACAGTAGCACTAATAATGTCTTCAATGCGTTGTATGTTTTTATAGGGAAAATATTGACAGCTTATTTTCATCTTTTACTCGAATTTGATTGAGAGTTCCTGATTCAAATTATGAAATGCACCAAAAAGGATCCATATAAATTTATAAAATCATAAATTTATTACAAAGCCACATCTCAATCTCAAGAAATCCGCATAAAAATGCTTGATCCCTAGACACTTTTGATGTGTGTAGTTTTATTTTTTTTTGTTTTTATTTTTTTCAGGTTTTTTTTTTTCTCAAGCTAAAATCCATCGAGCCGTTCAGGCCACACAGCCTGCCAAACAATTATACATACATACTCACGAAAAACATAACCCTCCTTCTGGCGCAGTCGGGTAATAAAATAATAAGTTATTTTGTTCTATTTTATCGCTTTTCTAACTTGGAAGTGGAAACCATCAGGTCATGCATTTGTACTGATTGTCAGTTGAGCATATTATATTCTTCCATATTCTCTCTATTACTCATAATCGCAGCAGTAGCACCTCCTTTGTAGTAGTATCTCAAATGTTTATTTGAATTTAGTTACCAACATATATTTACTTACACCATCTAGAATTCAGGACACACACTGGGCAGTGTGTGTCCTGAATTCTAATTCTAACTAATTCACACACACACACACTTACACATACATACACACACACACACACTTACACATACATACACACACACACAAACATACTCACACAAGCCAGAGCACACAGCACGAACATACATGCATTATCTTCCTTTTTTATTATTATTTCATTTTACTTTTTTTGTTTGTTTGCTTATTTTTATTTAAGTTAGTTTTTATTTTAATCTCATTTTTATTTTATACTTTTGCACTGATTTCTTTTCTTTTCTCTCAAAATTAAGTTATTAAATGTAAAGAACTACCTAGCAGGTCCGGAGGAAGGTGATGGCATTCGTGATACAGGGTAATCCTAGTACGAGTGCCAAAGCACTCCTTTGTCACTTAAGTGCACATCGTTTTTGTCAAAATTAATACTAATTATGTTTAAGGAGATTTACTGTACCCTTTTTACTTGCAATAAAGATTTTTATATTTTTTTTTTTTTTTTTTTTTTAATTTATGTCGGTACTGTTAAGAGTCCTATTAAATTTTTTACGCGAATTCATGATTTTTGACGCAGTAATTTTCAGCATCAGTTAGATATTTTAATTATTTGCTTATGAATAAAAATAGTGCCATTCTCTTTCTTGTAAGTTGGAGTTACACATTTTCATTTTTTTTTCGTGTAATTTACTACAAATATTTTACGAACTCAGTTTGCAAGAAAAACCGTCGGCGATGGAACTTTGACGCTCAAATTCACATTGTTACATGCAATTCTTATAAAAGCTAAAATTACTGAAAAATAAGCTGAATGTTTTACTTGTTTATTGGAGTTTTAGAATTTCTTTAAATTCCTTAAATTTTCACAAATCGTAAAGAAAGCGTAATTTAAGCCATAAATGTCTTGATTCAGCGTCCATTATATTCCAAATAAACTAAATTTTATCAAATAAATTAATATGATATAAAACTTCAATCTACAATGAATAAGTTTCATTAGTTTTCGTTTGTCAATATTATAAGACAAAATTACAAAATAAATTAAATTGAAGTACTATAATTCTGCGTCAATTCAGGTCGCTCCTCAGTCTCATGTCAGTCTCGTCTCTAATTTTCGTCAATAACAATCGACAATCATCCGGAGATCGCTATTATTATCGACTCGTGTACGCCGATCGCGGATCGAAAAAATTTGATCCAGGGAGTAAAAATCAAAAAATTGCGAAACAAATGTAATAGGACTCTTAAGTACCGAGATAAATTGGGTAATTATGCCACGATTAATATTTTGTTAAAGAACAGTTTTAAAATAAAATAAGTCTTGCTGATATTGCTGTCATTAAACTCCTGTTATATTCCAACCAATCTGCATTTAACAGCACACAACAACAAATTATATGAACATAGCTATGAGCTACGACCCACAGACAATAGAAGCCGCAAACAGTTATAATAATAAAGTTCGAAATAGTGCACACAACGACAAAATTACCTCATTTAAATGTACTGTTTAACTCATTAATTTAAACCTGGTAACCCTGTAGGTAGAGTGTACACTCGCCAAATCGCTTTCTCCGGGAAACATATGGTATACTTACGAATAAAACGAACGTGTTTAAATTAAGTGAAGTGAGTAATACTAATAAGGAACTAATTAAGCAAGCATACCTAGAATATGTAGTGACTGGGTCATCAGTATTCAATCCTCATAAAATTACGCAAGTTGGCAACATTAGAAAAAAGGGCAATGCGTGCAGACAGACTTTATGCGTGACACGGAAAGCGCATCGCTCCCGTTACACCAAATTATCAAAACATGCACGTAAGTATTATGTTAAAAAAATAGGGCACTAAAGTGACAGAGAAAGTAGATTTACCAAGTTAAATCCTTCTTTGACCTTGATACAGTTTCTCCGGGAGATAAGTTAGCTACGTCACGCGTGGAATTTGAATCTCTGTGACCGTGTTGGCGCGGCTGTGATAATTTTCCTAAATAATTATCACGACCTGAATGTACGTGAGTACTAGATGAAATTTTGAAGGTCTTCGTTGAATATTTTGGTGATAAGGTTCTAAGGATAATGTCATTATCGTGTAATAGATATTACTATTACAAATGTTTAAAATCGAGGAGCTCATGGCTAAATAATAACAGCCGCTCGGGTCGATCTTTAGGTTAAGCCGTGCTTGCCTAGGTTGGTCTGTGGATGGGTGACCACTCTTACATACCGAGTTTCCTCCGTGCCTCGGAAAGCACGTTAAGCTGTTGGTCCCGGCTGTCATTTGTCCATCTTTGACAGTCGTTACTGGTAGTGGCCCAAAAAGTCTGACAACCAGTCTTACCAAAGTGGTATCGTATTACCCAGTATGAACTGGGTTGTGCAGGTCAGATAGGCAGTCGCTCCATGTAAAATACTGGTATTCAGCTGCATCCGGTTAGACTGGAAGCCGACCCCAAAATAGTTGGAAAAAGGCTAGGCAGATGATGAAATGTTTAAAATCAAGTATTTGATTTACTTCGTCACGTAAAGTGATGCATTGATTTGTTTTCGTTATGTAAATGTTGGATTCGGTTGTTTAATAGATTTTGGTCACGAATTTATACACTTTTGCTTTTAACCAACGCTAAAGCATTTAAAAATCAGATGAAACTGGAAGTATGTTAAACAAACTACGAGTTTTGGTCAAACAAAAAGAGTGGATCAATTCGATGAACCGAAAACAAAATGAAAGACAGAAACCCCGAAGAGTAATCGAAACGGACACGAGGCAATTGGCTGGAAGATGGTTCTGCTTCCGACAAATAAATAACCGTGAAATTTTCCTACACGGCAAAGGACAATCTATCTCACGGGTTTATATCGATTCCACTTAGTCAACATCACTTCATCAATCTTTGTAGTTCACGAGAGCTCGTACCGATCTCGAGAGCACATTAGCACTTTTCAAAAAACTTCCAATCTTATTTTGCGTTCATAATTCGAGCGAAATTATTGCGAAAAATGTTCCAAGCACTTCGCAATTTTTTTGCGAATGAATTTTATTGTTACGATCTTGAGTCCTCATTAGGTCTTGTCCGAGTACCTTTTGTTCTTCAAGTTATGTCCAGTAAGAAAGGAATTTTCTATTACAGCGACCACGAAAGAATTAAAATCTCTCATCACGCCTGTAATTCCCGTTGGGTTAGGCAGATATGTACCTGATAGTACACCCACATTTCGGCAGTTATGTTAGTCTCATGGAATAGGGGGCGACTCTATTGTCATCAACCGCCCCCATATATCCAGACTCTACGGTTGCTACTGAGAAATTCCTGAAGCAAAAACCCAATAATAAATTGCCCGACCTGGAAATCTCTGGACCACATTCTCAGCAGTCTCTTACATAGCTAAATAATCTTGCAGAGGAGTGAACGATATCGAATCTCTTATCAGTTTTATCTATCTTCGTATCTGAGAATGGGTACGGGAAGGAATTGTCAGTTTGTCGATAGCAAATATTCTGTAATCTAAAGTTCTACGAATTCCCTTGCTCAATTCTTGTTCAACGAAATTATATCTGCTGGTATTGAAAGCGTATTTGTCATTAAAGGCGGTCCCGAAGTCTTTACGTGTCGATCCAGTTGAAATTGCAGCAAAAGAATGGGTAGAACATTGCGGTGTTCCTCTATAGATGATTCGAGATGTTTTTGTTCCTCGTACTGTATCCAATGCAGAAACAAAGCTTCTAAAACAAAGGTTCGTTTACTATTGTTGCCATTTCACGAACATTCTATTAGCAAACCTCTTTTGATCCGGAAAATTGGAGGAAAATTACTCGAGCAGAATTCTTGGGTCAGATGTTTTGAGTTCCTTGATGTTATTTTTAACACATGAAAATAAAGGCTACGACTTGTTTATTTTAACGCGAAGTAAGCCTTAAAAATGTTATTGTTGTTTGCTATTATCTTAGTACGAATAAAGATTAATGTACCTTTAGTAGTGCCTTCTAGTTTCCGCCTCGCATCGTAGGTAAAAAATGAGAAGTTTATGGTTGTATTTACCCTTTTTCGAAGTTATTAAACTTCCTATATCATTGAGGTCAAACATCATGCACGTATGTAAACAATTGTACAAAGATTTATTCTATGTGATTGTCATACGACGAATTCAGCTAAAATTCCCATCATTCTATTAAAGCTATTATGTAATTAAATTGACAATATGCAAAGAAAACAATAAGCATCGTTAGGCATGTGAACAGTTAATTACAACTAATTGTTACGTGAACAATGTTTACTAATATTAAACTAAACACAATCTGACCTTTCAAAGTCAAGGCTAACTTAAGCACAACTTAATTAGACTTTACCTTTAACAACATGTTATAAATCCCACTGATAAGGCACAGTTTCACACAGAAATAAATGTTATTATATAAAAAGTCACTTTATATGTCACTCGCGTGATAAGTTGTACGCGGGAGGCTGTCGCGCGGCACCGGCGCGTCTGAGTAGCTGCGCTCGCGCATACATCACGTGCGTGCACTACCAGCGCCACCCGGCCACTACGCGGACAAGTATGGAACTAACGGGGCTTTCCACGCTCCAACGATTCACTGAATGGTTGCATCTGACGAAATGTATTGCGGACTTATTGATAAGTGTAGAAAGGTGGTTATTACAAATCTGGTAAACATAGTACTTTCTGTTTATGTAACTTGTGGATTATTTCGTTTGTTTTTTGGGTACTGCTTCGATGGTCTAGTGATCGCAAACGCGACTGTTGAGCATGAAGTCCCAAGTTCGATTTCCAGGTCGGGAAAATGTGGTATTAAATTTTTCCATCAGGAATTTCGTAGTAGCAACCACGGAGTTTCGATTTGTGCCCGATGGATAGGCTCAACTCCCATTACATAGGACTTAAGCATAAGTTACGAAATGGAGGTAGGTACTATAAGAAACACCTCTGCCTACAGATGTGATGTTATGTTTATTGGTTAAAAATAGCCAGGAAACAAATCAGACAGTGAAACAAGTGCACAATGTTTGGCAACTAAACAAAGCAGCCGCTTGAAGCGCTGAAAATCTTGCTGTGCATTTGCTACCCAAAGCGAAACGAAGCCGTAGAGCAGAGCAAATATGCACGAATACTCGTTCGGCAAGTAAATAAATGGACTTCGCTTGCCTTTTCGTTATAGGAACTGGGAATCAGCCAACCTTTCCATGTGTGTTTCGAATTAATATGCAGTACGGCAGTCATTCTTTCGTTTAAACTTATATTGTCACTATTATGGGATAACTTCCGTGATTGTTAATTGTTTTGAGCTCCCGATATTTCGACGCTGTTGCAAGCGCCATGATCGCGACTCAACAACACAAACACACAACAGCGTCGAAATATCGGGAGCTCGAAACAATTAACAATCACGAAAGATATCCCGTAAGTGACAATATACCTAAGCTTATAAGTTTCGTTTTAAACCGTGAAAGCTTAAAACAGAGTTATTCTTTCGTTTATGAATATACATGAGCGTAGTAGCGTGTCTGCATAATGCATAATCAGCCTAAACTGTTCCCACTGCTGGGACACAGGCCTTCTCTCTATAAGAGGGAATGGGCTATAATCCACCACACGGACCCAGTGCGGGTTGGTAGATGTCACACGTCTTCGAATTTTTGGTTCTAAGGCATGCCGGTTTCCTCACGAAGTTTTCCTTCACCGTTTTAAGAGCAGTGGTGATGAAATAAATTACACAAAGTTATGTGCCTGTGTGAGTTCGAACCCACGACTTACTATTCGTAAGTCGGGCCACCGCTGCTCTCCGTGTCGCTGTAACTGAAATTTTATTAGTACGCATTTCCCTTGAGTTGGTCTAGTAGTTGCAAACGCCACTGCTGAGCCTGAGAGATCGATTTCCAGGTCAGGCCAAGTGGTATTAGTTTTTTTACCATCAGGAATTTCTCAGTAGCAACCCGGAAGCCTGGGGAGTTCTTTCGACAATTCTTCCCAGCTACTAGGAAGTGGTGAAGGGCGGGCGTTTAGGAGAACTGTCGCTTATGAACTGTGAAGTTCAAAACCTGCTGATTTTGATTTAGTAGCTTGGATTTTTGCCCAGTTGGGGGCAATAGGTTCGCCTATTATGATCATCTGCCTAGCCTTTTCCCAACTATATTGGGGTCGGCTTCCAGTCTAACTGGATGCAGCTGGATACCAGTATTTTACATGAAGCGACTACCTATCTAACCTCCACAACCCAGTTAGTACTGGGTAATACGATATCCCTTGGTATAACACTAGTTGTCAGACTTATCGACCACTGACTACCTGTAACGACTGTCAAAGATCTACAAATGACAGCCGGGACCAACAGCTTAACGTGCTTTCCGGAGAAAACCCGGTATGTAAGGGTGGTAACCCATCCACAGACCAACCTAGGCAAGCACGGCTTAACCTAAAGATCGAGAGGCTGTTCTTATTTAGCCACGAGCTCCTCATTATATGGAATATAAATATAACTAACTAGCGGACGTCACGCGGTTTCACCCGCGTAGTTCCAGTTCCCGTGGGAGTACGGAGATAAAATATAGCCTATGTTACTCAGTAAAGATGTGGCTTTCTAATGGTGAAAGAATTTTCAAAATCGACGCAGCAGTTTTTGAGTCTATTCATTACAAACATACACACACACAAAAATACAAATCTTTCCTCTTTATTATATTATTATTAGTGTAGACGACATGTTGGCGTACTATGTTACACCTCTGCCTAACCCCTCAGCGAGTACAAGAGTGATATTATGTTATGTTCTCTTTGTTAACGTTATAAGTGAAAACTGTGACATTGTTATGAATGTATTTTATGAATTTCTATTGGAACCGTTCGCACTATTTATCTCGTTCACCCCTATCACTTTCACTCATTTGTAATGTAATTGCGTATCAAATCGTCAAAATGGAATGGTTGTTAAAAACCGGCCAAGTACGAATTGGACTCGCACACGAAAGGTTCCGTACCACCGTACAATCTACACTAATATTATAAAGAGGAAAGATTTGTATTTGTGTGTGTGTGTATGTTTGTGTGTATGTTTGTAATGAATAAACTCAAAAACTACTGCACCGATTTCAAAAATTCCTGGCTATATTTTATCCCCGTACTCCCACGGGAACAGGAACTACGCGGGTGAAACCGCGTGACGTCCACTAGTATTTGATATAAATAAAAATTATATTGCATTTTTTCATTACAAAAGCAATGCAAAAAAACTGCATGCAATCATAAAAATACAATATTTTAACACTAATTATAATTATATTGTGTTTGTAAGGTGTATAGACACCTTACAAACACAATGAACTCAAAAACAATGAATGACACCTTACAAAACCTATGTACGATTCAAAAGATATGGCCCTGTGACAGACGGACGTACAGACAGACAAACAGCGGAGCCTTAGTAGCAGGGTCCCGTTGGCACCCTTTGGATATGGAACACTAAAATTGTGGATTTGTGGCTGTTTGTAGTAATTTATTCAGTAACTGTTGACGTCCGCTATTTTATTTACATTGCAATGCCGTAAATGACCAGTTAAACAACAATCATACTTGTCATGCGATGTCATAAAGCTAAAGATTTGTTTGTTTGTTCACAAAAAGTACCTACCTACTTGATAGATTCGTAGGTAATTTTAGTTGTTGGATGGACGTGTGATGGAACACGATAAGTTGCCGGAATGAGAATGGGTCGTAGTTCGTAGTGAGCCAGTTTGAGTCAGGCAATAAAAATGAGGCCTAATCCTGACGATGATGAATCGAAAATAGCTAAATAAAAGTTTAAAATTCCCGGGAGCAGAATTTTTGATTTGGACGGTTTTTTTAAATTGTATCAATATTACCCTACTGTCTGTATTTTTCGACTAACACATTTCGATCTTCGAATAAGTTCGACCAAATCTGATGACATCGAATAATTTTACCAAATACTTCGAATTTTCCCCTCGGTGTTGACGACAAAGGTCGTGACTGATGTTTAGAGCCATTGTTTACCTATATGCTAATATTAGATACAGTGCTAATTAACATGAATACAGCAAACATCGTGTAAGGTTTATGAAGGAATCACGTTTGTCAATGTCCGGCAAAATCCGGCTTATCACGCGCTCACAGACACTCCACAGGTAATATTCCATTCATGGACAATCGTTTTACTTTTTATAGTCTGACGTACAATACAACATTATACAGAATGGCGACCACTCATCTATGCAATTTGTTACAACTTGTAACAGGCAATTTTTATGTTAATTTATGGACAAAACTGGCTGTATGCGAGCCTTTTGTAATAATATGCAAATTTTCGCAATATTAGGAAGGAAGTTAGGTTTTTGAAGCACTAATGACGGAAATTCTTCAGTTGAATGACTTGATGGAGTAATTCAGAAAGGTAGAAGTAAGTAATAATTCATCTTCGTTGGAAATATTTAGCTTGTATGACCTGTAACCATTGCCAATAAGAAACGAACCGGAAGACACTTTAAGGGCCAGAATAGTTTCAATATTATTGAAGCATAATACACACATCAAAAAAGTTAAATATTAATATTTAACATATAATATATATTTTTTTTAAATTGAACTTTATCAAGAAAAAAACTTTGTTGTGTTTTTTTTAAATAGAAATACCCTGTTTGAAATTAAAAAATATAACTATTTTTTATCTACACTTCTACACTAATATTATAAAGAGGAAAGATTTGTATTTTTGTGTGTATGTTTGTAATGAATAAACTCAAAAACTACTGCGTCGATTTCAAAAATTCTTTCACCATTAGAAAGCTACATTCACTCTGAGTACATAGGCTATATTTTATCCCCGTACTACCACGGAAACGGCAATTATGCGGGATCAACCGCGTGACGTCCGCTAGTTTTTTTTTGTAAAAACGTAACAAAAAAGATTTCGAATTTTCAAAGTGATCACAAACTTTTTTTAATGTGTGTACTTTGTGATTAATACACACAAAGTAAGTATTTATTGCTATATATTAAACACAAAGTACTACTTCTAAGGTATATTTGTTTCGGAAACTCGATTCCATAAAATCTTTCGATAGAAAATTCCTCAAAGTTACCCCTAAAATAAATGGATAATAATCAATTAAAAACATTAAATTAGGTCATAAAACTTAGCTGCATGCTTATTTGCCACAAACAGAAAATCTTGGGAAAATTAATAAAAAAGAAATACATTTTGCGCATGGACGCCTAAGTGAAATACTGGCGTAACGTATCTTGTTTTAAACGTAGATCGGAGTACTGGAGTGTGTTTTTCGTATAGGTAGGTACTAAATAACCTGGCAAATATTTCTTCGTTTTAAAGCAGTTGATTTCAACTTTAGATTAAGAACATATTTTCTACTCTTAGTAAGAGTAAGAAAACTGTGACCTTTTTAGTACCTGTGTCTGTTTTTTGCAATGTTTACATTATTGCACGTCGAACCTCGTAAGCATGTACTTGACCCGTCCTTGGGTTACCTAGGTTACTTAGCATTCAGCTAAGTAACCTCAACTTGAACAACTTAGGTTAGGTCATGCTGTTAATTTAGATGTTCACAGTTCACACACTAACGAAATTAGGTCCCAATGATACTTTTAGTGCTTTGGCAATCCTATATGTGACGTCATTGACATAGCCTTCTTGAAGGCTGGTTTTAACGAACAGTGATGTTTTAGGGTAATACTAACATGTTACATGTTAAGCAAGGATTTGTTACTGAAGCAAGCGAAAAGAATATGACCTTAGCCATGGTCTAGTTTAAGTAATTGACAGTCGTGTGAAGGAAACAATTTATTTCTATATTCACTTCGACAAAAAACATTTGGTTTAGAAGCTGACCCCGACATACCTAGTTGGGAAATGACTAGATAGGAAATGACGATTTACTAACACTTGACAAATTGATGCATAATTACAAAAAGTTCTAAAAAACCGGCCAAGTGCGAGTCGGACTCGCACACGAAGGGTTCCGTACCATTGACTATATTTAGTATTTGTTGTTATAGCGGCAACAGAAATACATCATCTGTGAAAATTTCAACTGTCTAGCTGTCACGGTTCATAAGATACAGCCTGGTGACAGACAGACGGACAGACGGACAGACAGCGAAGTCTTAGTAATAGGGTTCCGTTTTTACCCTTTGGGTACGGAACCCTAAAAAGCGATGAAAGCCCAAAATCTTTATGCAGTTTTTCTTACTTGTCTTTACCCAACTAACTTGCTAAATTCTTTTTCCAATACCAAACTACTTTACTATTCCTGAACTACTTTTCTATTCACGAGAGTCACGATTCCTGCATACGGTTGTTATTTGCTAATCTGAAGCCAACACGTCCCAACTCTATTTGCTGTAGCACTCCACAATCTGTTTCTACCAACTAGCGAAAACTTCTACTCTAAACTGAGGGTGCTTAAAAGAAAAACATGGAGTGTATTTGTGTATTCTACCTCTGATGAATGTTGGATGGGCAAGTTTGTTCAGGGTACTTAATTATTACTTATTGCAAAACTTTGGCACTCATGTGATCTTGTTTGGAGTTATGTTTAACAAATATTGGCGGTCTTATAATAATGATATGGCTAGCTGGTCCTAAATGCCTTTTCAAAGGCAGTGTGGCTGATGCACGATATTTGATCATGCATGTCCTTATTCTACTCTATGCTTAAGTGCCATTCTACGTCCTAGAATTCAAGTTTTATGCCTTTTTCCAAAACATCTTAAGTCCCCTTAAGGTTCGTAAAATTCGCATGAATGTGACATCCCTCAACCTGCACTAGTCCACGAGTTGAATTAGGTCACTCCACTCATAAAGAGGGCCTCATCTCTGTATCTCGCCAGTAAGAACATTATGATAGGCTGATTTTACCTTTTTTACAACCTTGAAAACTAAAAGATTAACTTATTCATCCGCAAACTTAAAGAACACAATATCATGTACTTATTTTCAAGTTTGAAAACAAGTTCGCATCATGTACAAAGCCGAGTGGATCACCGAGCTATTAAAGGCTTACCCTATAGGTCGTGGTAGTGCCCCCTAATCCTGCCCCACTGTTAAGGTGTCAGCCCGTTCTATTGCAAGCTTTACTATCCCGGACATTTTTATTGAATTAAAATTTTATTACCCGTATAAAGCTCTTAAAATTCCCTTTTAGTGTTTCAACGCGATTTATAGTGTGTTCTCTCACAGTTTTACGTCGGGATTTTATAGTCGAGTTTTAATTTTTTTTTATTTCGTCGTCGTACTGTAGTCTTTTTGTGCGGTGCACTGTGTTTGTTTAAATTAATTGGTTCTTAACCGCTGAAAAGAAAATCGTTTTTGAACGTATAATAGCTGCTGCTGTTTTAAGTTACCTTATATTTAGATAGCTAGTTATTAAATGTATTTTTCGATTTCCATTTAAAATTAGATCATTCACAAGAACGCGACATGATAAGAATCTACGCAAGATCTCAAGAAATCAGCTGTTAGTTATTAAATGTGTTTTTCGATTTCCATTTAAAATTAGATCATTGACAAGAACGCGACATGTAAAGAATCTACACAAGATCTCAAGAAATCAGCTGTTAGTTACTAAATGTGTTTTTCGATTTCCATTTAAAATTAGATCATTGACAAGAACGCGACATGATAAGAATCTACACAAGATCTCAAGAAATCAGCTGTTAGTTATTAAATGCGTTTTTCGATTTCCATTTATAATTAAATCATTGACAAGAACGCGACATGATAAGAATCTACGCAAGATCTCTAGAAATCAGCTGTTAGTTATTAAATGCGTTTTTCGATTTCCATTTAAAATTAGATCATTGACAAGAACGCGACATGATAAGAATCTACGCAAGATCTCTAGAAATCAGCTGTTAGTTATTAAATGCGTTTTTCGATTTCCATTTAAAATTAGATCATTTACAAGAACGCGACATGATAAGAATCTACGCAAGATCTCTAGAAATCAGCTGTTAGTTATTAAATGCGTTTTTCGATTTCCATTTAAGATTAGATCATTGACAAGAACGCGACATGATAAGAATCTACGCAAGATCTCTAGAAATCAGCTGTTAGTTATTAAATGCGTTTTTCGATTTCCATTTAAAATTAGATCATTGACAAGAACGCGACATGATAAGAATCTACGCAAGATCTCAAGAAATCAGCTGTTGCATTTTATTCGGGAAAGGTGTCTTTTGAATCGTCTGTTTTATCAGTCAGCTTACAACAAACATAGCCTTATCTCTCTGTGTTAAATAAACAAGCATGTATGTACAAATATTACTTCACAGAATGTACATAAAAATGCCAACGTATTGCTCAATATATCTGCAAAGTGATTGTCCATTATTTTGGAGTCAAGGGCGCAAATGATGCGGTAAATGAAAACAAAGAAAAAATAATTGTGTCCAGTCTCAATCACGGCGTGATGGGAGAAGTAATTGAAATAAGAACCTATTGATAATGATTGGTGTTTTTCCGCGGGAAATTATTTGTGGGAATGTTCATGATCAATCTTGTCGTCTGTGAGTTTGAATTGCAGATTCTTTTTCTTTATGCTAGTTACACTTTTAAGTTGCTTAAAGTTTCTTCAGTGTGATTCAGATGACTATTTTTATTAATTTTATAAAAATGTTTTCGAAGCGAATTTTTTAAAAACATATTGAAATTATTAAAATAGAAATCCTTATTCAATTAAATAGAACGTATTTACCGTACCGTTAAATAGAATGTATGTACCAATTACATTTTTCGAACAGTAGCGTTGTTCAATGTTGTTGTAAATACGATAAATAATCATGAGACATGAACAGTTTCTAGTTTTTTCCAACTGGATGTAAACAAATGAAGTCAGTTGTCGTTCCACTCGGTTTGCTAGTCAACAGGGATGCTCATGCTCAGTTAACTCGTTGTTATGCAGTGCAAACGGCATCTTACGTATCACGAGTACGATATCTTTCTTATCTTTGGCTTCTTAAATCTACGTTCTATATTCAAATGTTTTATTCACTCTTCTTTTTGCTTTTTCATTCTTTCATGCCAGCTATATTTTGATGCTGGCAATACTACCATGAATTTGTCATTGTTATTTAGTTTTGAATGCTGTAAGTTTGAATTTAGAATGATTTGCACCGATAATGCTTATGAATGTCAGCTATATTTTGTTGATGGCAATACAATCATGGAGTTGTCATTTTTATTTTATTTTGAATGCTTTGTGTCTGAAGTTAGAATGATTTGCACTGATTACTTACAACATTACACTCTTGGAAGTCAAACCTGACTGATGACACAGTGATGTCTTTAGTAAATGGCAGGTGTATGGAAGGTTGATGTCCCACGTGCGATAAAAAGAATACATTGATGTTTGAAGACGAATAAAAGACGCTGAAAACGAGTTAAAATAATGACAGCTCAATGGAATTGTATTATTTGCTGTAAAACCATCACTTATGGCTTTTGAAAGACACTAAACGTGTCATAAAATAGTAACTGCTTAGAAACCATAAATTATAGACTGTTTCCTTGTAGATTCACAAAGAACGTGCCTGCAATAAAAAAAACTCACTATCAAATGTTTTTTTAATCCGAAATTGCCTGATAATGACAGGTGTAACTATTCGACAATCAGAAATGAGTACTTGTGAAGAACGTTTTTTTTAAGACGGAAGATGATTTCATGAAATCAAATTGATCAGCTGAGAGCATCACACAGTTGCGAATTGCGAAGGTCGGAGTTGGCGGAATTGCATTGATTTGCTCAATGCTACTTTTTGTGCAGTAGTCTTACTTAGTGTTGGTACTTCACGCTTTTATTTGATCTAGAATTGATGTTTGTAAAGTCGTATTGTGTTAGTGTTAGGTTTTATTGGTCCATCATTTATTTTATTTCACTATTGGCCAGGCAAAATGTTTTTGGGTTTTTTTATCAGGAATTTCTCAGTAACAGCCACGGAGTCTGGATTTGTGCCCGTTTGATGGCAATAGGCTCGCCCCATATTACATGGGACTTAAACATAACTGACGAAATCTGGTTGTACATCTCTGCCTAACTCTTCGGGAACTACAGGCGTGATGTTATGTTATTGTACTATTGACGAATGAATCCAACGTTAGTTTGTGGTGAAGTTTCGAAAAATTGAATCTCTAATTTAGGGAACAATCTCCAGGGAGTAATTTGTTATAGGAACCAGTACTGGTCCATGGTGATGGATTATGGCCTACTTTCTTTCACAGAGAGAAGGTATATGTCTCAGTTGTAAGAACGTTATAAGATGTCTTTAGACACGATTCTTGCGCGGCTCTTCAATTGGAGATGACAAAAAAAATAATAATAATAAAATAAAATAAAAATGTTAATTTCAATCACATAGGGCTTAAAGAAACAGGATTTGGAGATCACCTTTTAAGCAAATAGATGCTTGTGTTAGGTGACTCCGCTCTTCCGCATTAACATTATAATGCAATTGAACACAACATAAAAGTAAAAGAAAATTTAGAATTTTTAACATCAATCTTTGAATTTTTATTTCAAAGATTGATGTTAAAAAATAATTTAAAGTAAAGTAAAATAATGTTAAAGACAGTTAAAGTTAATTAGTCCGTCGGATAGATTTCCAAAAAATATATACACATTCCTACACATATTTATTTTTATTTTTTGACGTTAACAAAAAATGAAGACGATACAGTGCATCGAAAACTCGTGTGACGTCACATTTGAGTAGGTACATGTTTTACCGGAAAGTGACGTCACAAGCTCCCACTGAAGATCTTTGATGCCTTTTTAGCTTTGTTATTTTTATTAATATGATAAAACAAAAAACACGTATCCAATATTTTTCGATAATCTAACTGACGGATTAAACAGAATTATATTTTTAGTCAGGAATGATCCCTATTCCTATTGATAACGACACAAAATTGTACGAACGACGCAAAGTTTAATCTTTATTGCAATCAATAGCTCAATAAGTAACACATCCATCAGTAAATGAAAGCTGTAATAATAACATCGAGATAGATAACGTACCAAAGTATTTCAGTGATGTCACATTTTATCTCTCAATTAATTTCTCTTCCAATATTAAATAAATGAAGCGAAATGAATGTACAAAATTTAATTTTATCGTTGCAGACTTCGTAATTAATTAAACCGTGAAAATCATGTCAGCCAACCATTGAATAATTGTAAATGTAGTTTTAACTTTAATCTAGATAATTAAAATGGCTTTCATAGGAATGACGGTGAATGATTGAATGAATATTGAATGGTTTGTTCAGGATGTACTGAACACGTGTTAGAATGCTACAATTAAGGGGGTTACTCCAGTGTGCAAAAAGGATGGAGCTATACAGATACCTATCCATCGCTTTACCCCACTGAATAGGCTTGTGTCCTGAAAAAATCTAATTAGTCCGTCAGTTAGATTATCAAAAAATATTTGACACGTATTTTTTCTTTTGTTACGTAAACCAAAATTGACCAAGATACGACGTTTTTAAAATTCTCAATACGTCACGCCGCGCCGTGCTATAATTTTTAGTGCGTTCTGACGTCACGACTCGACTCCCGAGTTTTGATGCGTTTTATCTTTGTCAATATTCATTGATTTACAAAAGCAACAAATACGTGTCCATTATTTTCCAATACTTACTCTAACTGACGGACTAAATAGATTTGCAATTTATTGATGGTGGAAACTTGCCTATTAAGATTGAAATAATACTGCTCTAAGACATCATGATGGTAGGCCATGTGAATGTTTTAGGATACATTTTAAACAAATTATTTTATGCAGACAGAGTCGCGGCCAAAAGCTAGTTATTAATAAAAAAACCGGCCAAGTGCGAGTCGGACTCGCATGAAGGGTTCCGTACCATCGTAGGTAGGAGGGTTGCCCCCTGTATTTTTTTTATAGCAGTAACATAAATTTATTTGTTGTTATAACGGTAACAGAAATACATCATCGGTGTAAATTTTAACTGTCTAAGTAGCTATCATGGTTCATGAGATACAGCCTGGTGACAGACAGACAGACAGACGGACAATGGAATCTTAGTAATAGGGTCCCGTTTTTACCCTTTGGGTACGGAACCCTAAAAAAGGGTCGGCTTATCATCCCATGTAATTAAGTACTTCTCATAATGATTTGATTGTTATAAGAAGGATTATAAATTCATTGTAATTAAACTCGGTAATTAGCATTTCAAGTGCTCTTGTTAGCTCTCTCAGTCGTTATGAATTTTGTAATATCGTTTTAACTTTCATTTTATTTCATCTTGTAAGTATTACGTTACAAAAGTGTTATTCAATTTACTAAAAATGTTGAGAGCAATATTAATGTTATCATCTATATCATAGTTTCACTGTTATTTACACCCTGTAACTGAAACTTACTGGCAGAGAGGAGCTCGTGGCTAAATAATAACAGCCGCTCGGGTCGATCGTTTGGTTAAGCCGTGGTTGCCTAGGTTGGGTTGTGGATGGATGACCACCCATTACATACCGAGTTACCTCCGTGCCTCGGAAAGCACGTTAAGCCGTTGGTCCCGGCTGTCATTTGTAGATCTCTGACAGTCGGTAGGTAGTCAGAGGCCCAAAAAGTCTGACAACCAGTCTTACCAAGGGGTATCGTATTACCCGGTACTAACTGGGTTGTGGAGGTCAGATAGGCAGTCGCTCCATGTAAAATACTGGTATTCAGCTGCATCCGGTAAAACTGGAAGCCGACCCCAACATAGTTTGGAAAAGGCGAGGCAGATGATGAACTGAAACTTACTGAAATGAGTAAACAAAATGCAATAAGAACAAATATGTGCGAGGTTCCAGTCATTGCTCTTTAAAAGTCTCAATTCGATTCATCAATTACCTAAGTGTAAAATATTTTATCGAAATCGAGACAGCTTTGTGGATTGGGGTTTCAAACGTAACCGATATCTAATGGGCCATTTATCACTTAAAAGATTGAGGAAAATTATTCTAGGAATTTTGATGTATTTTCCACAGTTACCTCCAACAAGTTTTTTGATTTTAAATGAACTTAAAAAAGCGTGAAAAGATGTATCATGTTTCTATTAGGACGAAATGTTGTCATTAAGCAACAGACACATGCATTTAACATTTTTGAGGTAGGTAACATTGAAAGTTGTTAGTAAGAGCTTGTTTTTCATGTATACTATAAAATATACCGTTTATTGTAGCAAACTGGTCCCTAGAGTAACATAACGCTAGAATAGAAAGGATACTAATAAAGTATTCGTCTATCTCTCCAATATTTACACACACATCATGAACGGAACTGTTGGCCCAAGGTCCCTCATGTTTGGTCGTTTGATCATCATCCTCCAGACTTTTATTCAATTTATTTGGGGTTGCCTTGTCTTTTTCTTCTATACCCACATCTATATCAACCTTCATCTCAGTGTTTACTTCCATCTCAGCTGTATTATCTTTCATACAACCCCGGACGTCCTATTCCACATTTTCTTTCCCTATTTTTTTCCAAACTTATGTCCAAGCATAGAAAAACTTCATTTTCGTATGCATGCTAAGCACACGCCAAGACATCACGTCCCTTACATTTTAGAAACGTGAACTGGGTCAGTATAAAATTGTCTCCTAGTTTCATACGATAGGGAACACCCAGCTTCTTCTAAACGTTCATTTTAATCCTGTCAACTTATACGAAGTTATGGTCTTTTTATTTTGGCTGGTTTGTATTCCATTCGGGAATTCGAAGCTCCAATAAATTTGAAAAGAAACATGCTTGGTACAAAATAAATGTTGGCTTTAGAAGGAAATACCTTACTGAAGATACACTGAAATGCTTTTCTGGTTTTCTTGAACTTATCTTTTTGATATTCTGCTTTGAATATTAATCAGCTCTTGAACTAGACGAGAGAGACTATAGTCTGACCTTCATTAGATAGTTATACAAACATGTCCATGTGAACATTCTTCTTCCGTATATTTATTTGAAACAAATAAGGACTGCTTATTATGTTTACTTTCTTTATTCTCTACTAAACAGACATCTAGATAATATAGATGGGTGTACTTATGAAGAGGGACCGTCAAGTAGTTATCGTAACTCAAGTGTTTTTCCTTGAGGGAAGTCGCCCTTGAACCTGGCAATGGCCGGACTTCATTTGTTTCTTTTAGATGTTCTTCGGATCAGTATTCAGGATAATTCTTCAAAGTTCAGTGTTATCCTGAGCGGTCGTTTACTGCTGGTTCTTTTTATTCATTACCAGATGCTTTTTCTTATTCAGAATCCTGAAAGCTTAATACACAGTTTTACCTAGTGTTGCCGACGACAGGCTATCTGGCCTCCACGACCTAGTTACTGGGGTTGTGGAGGTCAGATAGGCAGTCGCTCCATGTAGAATACTGGTATTCAACTGCGTTTGGTGAGACTGAATAAAAACCAACTCCAATATAGTTGGGAAAAAGCTATGCATTTTTTTTAATGCATCTTTCATATCAGTAGGTAATGAACACAAATTAACCTTTGCCTAGTTTAATATTCATCTTTGCCAGAATTAAATCTTTACCAATGCTTAGTTATAAATTGCCATTCATATTTTTATCACAGTACGTCATCTCATTGTCTCTGTCTATTGATGACACGTGCTTTACGGAAACGTGATCAATATAAACACGTGCAATTATAAGGTTGTTTGTGTCTTTGATTGTAGGATGTTGAGAGGATGACAGTCAGATTTTTTGTCCAATCATTTTGGTCTTTAGCGACGGTATTGTCCGACAAAAACGAGGTTTTTGTAGGAACTTTGGAAGTGTGTTTGATAGTACGTTTTTCTTCTTTGTTAACTAAGTGATGAGAATTTGTTTCTAAAAGTTATGAAATAAAATATTTGATCTCTCAAAATTCTCAATTTTCCTGTTAGCATCTAAAGAATGCACTTCATGTCGACCTGGACAGGATATCTGGCTAGATGCGGAGATGGCCGATGGAGCAAGGCTTTGACCGAGTGGTGGCCAAGGTTAGGCCAAAGAAACCAGAGCTTTCTTAAAGCTCGTTGGGTCGAGGATATCGTCAAAGTCGCGGGAAACACCTGGAAAAGGGTTGCATAGAACCGGGAAGTATGGCAAAAAATGGGAGGTCTAAACCTAGTTGTGGGTGATTAAGTCTTAGCCAATACTGTGCTGGAATATTCACAAATCAGTCATTCAATTAGTCCAACGTAGAACTTGAGAGCTCATTGGAATGTTCTTCTATCTCACTTCATTGCATATTCAATTAGCAGCATTTCAAATGCTCAAGGGTTACATAAGAGTTCACAGAACCGCATTTCACCTTAATTGGCACGTCCTTTCAGCTGTAATCAAAGGCAGTTCCCTAATTACTGGCTGAAAACTGAAAAATCTCTGAATTAAGTAAGTCCTGCAGGATAAAATTTAAGTATTCATTGTTGAAGCATTTTTTGTCGTTTACGGCAATAAAGTCGTTTATTAAAAGTCTCATTTATTACGATTGTCTTTTTATTATGCTTTTCGAGATGATTAATGAGAGTGCTGAATTCATTTTGAATGAAGGTTTTATTGCGGCTGTCACTTAATTAAAAACTGTGTTGTGTCAGTTAAGGTTCATTTGTCATTCTGTAAATGATGTTACAGTGCTACAAGCATATTTTGGCGTTCGCATGACGTAGACGAGAAATAATTTCATGAAATGTATTGTAAAAACAAGATGGGGATGGTAGTGCCGGTTTTAGGAACGGGCTAAAAGATCTTTGTCTACTTAATCCTTATTTATTTAAAAGGAAAACTCTTTTCTGGATTAAACTACGAAAACATTCATAAAGTTACGCCTTTTTCCCATGGGGGTGAGCAGAAACCACAGAAGGCTAGGGTCCTTAGATACTCCTTTCACTTCGTCCACTTTCATACATGTGGTACAGAAACACACCTGTAGGCCTAGCCAATTACAAACGTTTCGTATCGATTCTCTTTCTACAATCGTAAACGCCTCGACGTAAGCGATTGTAGAAAGCGCTAAATTGGTAGCCAAGTTGACACGACTGAGTCGATCGCTCGTTCTCCAATGTCTGTAAAAAAACCTACACTTTAAAGAGTATAGCGATCAACATTGTAGAAACGATAACATTCTATTCTATCATTTTGAACGATGTAAACTTGTCTACGAATTTTCTATTCGTTTGTATTGATCACGTGATTTAACGTTGAGATGATGTCATTCCCATTCATTTGATTAGTTTTCTACTAGCGTTAACGATTGTAGATTGTCAACTTGGCTAGGGGTGCTGATTTTAATTACGAAAACTTCAAATATAAATTATTAATCGTCTCCGAAGACGATCTGTAACCTTAATCAACCTATATTTCTTATCTCTTTCACCGTTTTCTCAAAATGGGGTATAAAAAACTTCGCTTTAGTTTAAAAGTTACCCTATTCAATAATCTTTATCACCGTCTTTGAAATGGGACTTTTCTTCTAGCCGATAATTGGGCCTTTGAACTGCACTCCCAGCTTGCCAGTGGTAACGACCCTGTTCAGCTTAATTTCAGCCTAGTTTCAAGTGAAACCTTGCCAACTCAAGTACTTAGTGCAAATTGCCTCTATTCTGCCATTGAGCTATCTACTAGGTATAGAGAAGTCAGCACGAACAAAATCTGTGCGCAGTGCGGGGCGCGCGGGGGGGGGGGGGTAACCCCGTATATATAATGCTGTGGCGACCAAGTGACTGAGTGAACTGCAGCCGGCCGACTGCAGTTGAACGGAGCACAGATTTTGTTCGCGCTGTCTTTTCTATCGTAGTAGTAATAGCTCAATGTATTCTTGCATTTTTTTAAATATTATCTATGTTATAGGTAGTACTGAGCTACATGAATCTTGGGGCCCAAATTACGTTTATAGGGGGTACTATTGGTAAACATTAGACATAACATCTTTGTGTTTCTTAGTCTTAGTCATTCTCAGTTTTTTTTCTTTATCAATGATGTTTATATCGAATAGGGAAAAATCAAAACTTACTGACGTTAGTGATTTTATGAAGCTATCAAACCAATTTCCTGAATATGAACTATTGATACATTTAATTAATTTTACGAAAAATATGTTTCATTATTCTTCATATAATATTGACATAATGGTTTCGATACTTCTTACTCAAAGTTCTTTCGCTCTCGTTAGCAAAGTTTACCCAAATTAAATTCTATCGTAATGAAACATCAACAAAGCCAATTTATCAGGGTTTAGGTCGTCTGTCCTTCCGTCGCAGTAATTGCTTAATCTAGCGAGTGATTTATCTTAACAATCGATATTTTAATTTGTTTCGCTACCGAATCCATTACCATTTTTTTCGGCTACCAAATTAACATTTTAGTTTAGTTTTAGCCCTCATTGTCCCATCATACGGGTAAAATTTATTTCTATTTGTTCTAGAAAAAAGAAAATGGGAAATGGTAATTTCTCAGTCAAATCAAACTTTGTGAAGGAAGTTCGATAGAATTGTATAATTAATATTGTATCGACGTCTTACAATAGAGTTGCAAACTTGTGATCGACCTTTTTCTCGAGTCATCATCATCATCAACACCCTATTAATGTTCCCACTGCTGGGACATAGGCCTCCTCTATATGAGAGAGAATGGGCTATAATCCACCACGCGGGCCCAGTGCGGATTGGTAGATGTCACATGTCATCGTATTTTCTTTGGTTCTAGGACATGCCGGTTTCCTCACGATGTTTTCCTTCACCGTTTCTCGAGTAAAAGTATGAAAATTTCGGAACTAAAGTTATTGAAAACAGTTTCGAATCCGTCTCCACTGAAATCTTGAATAGGCGATTACTGAAAGTTATTGTTATCAAGAAATACTTGGGATTATAATATAATCCAATTTGTTTTTTTTGAACGACCAAAGACTAAACAATTACGCGAAATAGGTGGAATAACAATTCACTGTTGTTACATTTATGTTGCCTTAGCCCAAATAAACGATGCATGAACTTTTTTATTTTATTCGTATTTTGTTGTGTACATTTGCGGCTAAAGCCAAATAAATACGTTTTCTTTCTTTCGTTTCTTTCTAACTGTGCGAAAGATATGGGGTGTCTTCTAAAGTCAACTAATAATGGAAGAGGAAGATATGATGCCCCGACCCCAATGAAATTAGGACAGAGAATAACTATGACGATATTTACTATGCTGATTACCTATGACTTTATGGTAAACTTTCCTGTTTGTGGTTTTACTTTTATTACTGGAAATTGTTAAGGCGAGTATGAGGTGAATTTTATTGCGTTTTTTTCCTAATAAATTGTTTTTTTGTTTCAGGTAAATATCCTGTCGAGCCTTATGTAAGAATTGCGGTAAAGTAAGGGAGTAATATTCAAATCTATACTATATTATGCCGAGCAAAAAGAAACTAAATCAAACGTCGGGTAAAACCGCAAGGCATAGCTAGTAATTAATTAATTAAAATCGAATGAGCAATATAATTGTATTGCTGCTTGTTATTTAATTGAATATATAATTATGTTTTCAATTAAATAATAGGCTCAGGAACCATAAAAAGACTTTAAAAGCATTGTAAATCATGCCTTCGGGCAGTCATAAATAATGACATTTTAACGGTGGGAAAACCGCGGTTAAGTACAAAACGCTTGTGAAAAACCATATGGTATTGCTTCTTTAGGTTTATAAATATCCTATTGATTTCTTATTAATATATTAACTTGAAATATACTTGGTCAACACGTAGAGGAAATGGATTAATATATATTTTTTGAAGACTCTCCTCATCCGTCCTTCCGTTCTCCATTCGACAGTTTCTGTAGATCTAGGACACTACTGGCTACACGGAGATAATTTATAATTAAGGCACGCCACAAACGTCACCGTAACCAATATATGTAAAAATCCGGCTCGTAGGACCACATTTTATAAAAGGGTTAAAATGAATAGAAATGAAAATAATATGCCAGAAAAAGCCGTCGAAATGAATTCTTCCTCTATAAATCATAGATAAGTTTCTTCTCGTTCAAATTAAAGCGTTTCACTAGTATTTGACAAACTGTTTCGCAGTTAATTTGCTTTTGATCTCCAGCTCTCTTTGTGAGCTCGCGAATAACTTGGAATGCCTGCTAATATTAACTTTGTACTTTTATGGAGCGGTTTTTGCGAACTGAACATTTTTGCTAATTGGAGGATTTTCTTTTGAAATTGTTGTTGTTTGCTCAATTAATTTACTTAGGAACATTGGTAGTTAAAACGAAAAATCTTTGTTAGTTTTTTGGATCTGATAGGTTTCTGTTATTATTGGAAGAATTTAATTAGTTCACAGTGTGTTCAAGACATTGTTTGCCGTTGTCTGTACCTACTCAATTTAAAAACTCTCCACATAAAACTAATTTTAATATGACAAAATTGTCTCAGGAATAATTCGGATAGCACAAAGTCAAAAGTATAAAACCTCTTTCGACTTTTCGACCCAAATTATCCATTATGTACCTACTAGGTCTCCAAAGAGACTACGGACTTTATTATCTAAAGTGAGTAAGCTTAACTTGGGGAGGGAAATTAAGTGACATTCGCTTGTACCCTATCTCCTCCATACTGCATAAGTAGTAATAAGTCCTCGCGAATTTTAACCAGAATTTTTCTTGGACGTGAATCTAGTTCCGTTGCCTTGATTGCCTGTACAGAAAATATTAGTGAAGTAATTTTTGAATTTCGAATTTTACGTTGCATTTTGTATCTGACTAAAACGCGGCTACATCACGACGTGTTCCAATTTCAAAGTACTGTCAAACACAAAATAACCCTGTTCTGTCGTGGAGTTATCATAAGGATTGTAATCGTTTTCAAAGAAGTTCTGTTGCGTCTATAATTATGATTAAATTGATAAAATAATCTTTGCTTTGATTTTAATTCAGTCAGCATTTTAGTTATAGAACAATTTCACGCACTGGAACGTGCATGTCTTAGTTTATAGTCACGTATTATAGGCCTTTTCTTAAAACCAGATTCCGAACGCACGCACTTAAAGATAACCAAATCAGAATAGATAAGTATTATCCTAGTGGTGCAATATTATGAAGATTTAAAATTTGTCGAAATGAAAGGAGTGGAGAGAGGCCATTTTTTTTTTAAATGGATGGGAAATCATCGAATGACTCCTCCGGCTCTGGGCGGAGCTGGAGATAGTGTCAGACTTTTACTGACTAAAACCCATCCATGTTCTTTCACCGCCCTTTGTGTTCCGGGGCCACGGTGTCTCTTTCGAACAGTCCCGCAACTCCGGCAGGCATCGGCCCTTGCGGACCCCTTCCGATTCCGAAAATTCATTCGCTAACGGGAAGCTACAGTATCCCCGAGTGTCATAGGCTTTTAAAAGACAGACATTCAAAACGTTCCCGTGGGTTATTCCCGCACATAAATGGAGCGAAGCCGCGAGCATAAACTAGTCAAATAAAAAATAAATATTTTCTAGTGACGCGTGACGCTTAAATGAATATATAGAAGGTGTTTGTTTCTGTAACATAATAATCTCTTAGTCCTTTCTTATGACACCCATGGGATGTCACGGGAAGATTTATTTGTTACCGGAAACACACACCGTGGACGCGTCACATGATATTTCAGAGGAAAAAACATTATTTCGTTGGTAGGGCTGGAATTTTCTGCTTCAGTTCTTTGACAGATATTTCATGTCAGATTTTGCAGCACTGTTAAAATCCAAATAATCTTTATTCTTGGTTCAATAAGGTTTCTATTTGGTTGACGCTACTGACAAGACTGTCAATATTAGTGATTTTAGTATGGTTTTTGTTGGAAGTACTGTATACGACTCAGTCAACTGTGCCTGGATTTTTTTGTCAAGTTGTTTACTGACTATTCATCATTATCTGCTTAGTCTTTTCCCAACTATATTAGGGTCGGCTTCCGGTCTAACCAGATGCCGCTGATTACCAGTATTTTACACACAGTCTATCTGACCTCCACAACCCACTACTGGGTAATACGGAACCCCTTGGTAAGACTGGTTGCCAGACTTTCAGGCCACTGACAATCTGTAACGACTGCCAAGGATCTGCTATTAACAGACGGAACAAACGGCGTAACGTGCTTTCCGAGGCACGGAGGAAACTCTGTAATTAATAGTTGGTCACCCATCCACGGACCAACCTAGGCAGGCGCGACTTAACCTAAAGATCGATCCGAGAGGCCGTTATAGTTTTATACATACTAAAATCTAATTTAATTTAGAGCAGCGGTGGCCCACTGGTGGCAGCCTCGACTTTCGAACAGTAAGTCGTGAGTTCGAACCCAGACAGGCGCATTACTTTGTGTAATTTATTTCATCACCGCTGCTCTCAAAACGGTGAAGGAAAAAATCGTGAGCAAATCGGCATATCCTAGAACCAAAAAAATCGAAGACATGTGACATCTACCAATCCGCACTGGGCCCGCGTGGTGGATTATAGCGCATTCCCTCTCATAGAGAGGAGGCCTTTGTCCCAGCAGTGGGAACATTAATAGGCTGATGATGATGAAAATCTAATTTTACTAAATTAATCCAAAGTATCCTCATCTGGCAAAGTCAATAAGTAGATACAATATGATTGGACGTACGTATCTATATAAAGTGTTGACCTTACATAATATGAAGAGCAATCTCATAGCTCATAGCCCTGATTAGATTGGTCCCTCTCATATTTGTTTAGGTTATGTTTGACTATTTCGGCTCCAAGACTTAGCAAGTCTATGGGTTGTGTCCGATTGGGTTATGTTCTTGTGTGTGTGTTTGTTGCATTATTTGCCAAAAGTGGAGGAAGTGTTTTGATAACAATTATATAGCATTTTTATTTAATGCGCTTCTTTCTGAGGACGTGTTCGAGCAAAAAGCTTGAAAAGTATGTGGACGGCGATAGTTCTAAGAGGATGCGAGAAAACATATCTTATACACAATAGTAAACAATTAAATAGTGGACATGTTTTAATGTTCACTTTTTCAGAGTATGTTATAGAGGAAATTCTCTGCAAACTGAAAGTCTAATGAACATTTAACAAACTTCAATATGGTATTACACCCATTTTTGAAAAGTGCCTCAATTAGATTCTATAGTGCTAATGAACCACTAAAAAATTCACAAAAAATTTATTCAATCGTTATGTGCCCTAAAAAAGCATTTTCAAATTTCGCGCGTAATTTGGCGAAAACGGCGGACGCAGTGGATGCCATATTGGTCTGTGATCATGACGTCAGTTGGCTGTGTAAACAAATGCAGTGATACTTGAAGTTGACAGTGACACTTCTATGTTTACACAGCCGTATGACGTAATAACATAACGACTACTATTTTGTTGTTATGAAACAGATTAAAAAAGCTGAAACCTTTGAATTGAATTTTAAAATTTAGTTTGCTATTTTATGAACTAAAACTAACGTTTTTCGACTGCTTTGTGCCTAAGCTATCTCAATAATATATTTTTAGATTTTTTCTATTATAGAGTAAAATACCTTGACTGTCCGACTTAACCCCAGCTGTAAGAACCTATTATTATCACCGCGAGCCAACTCAACGCACCCCCGTGCCCGAATCGTTCACAAATAATTCCAAATATTAGCTCAAACTGTGCGCACTTTGTTTAAAACTGTTGAATTTTGCATAAGTTGGGAAGGCCGCAAGCCGCGAGAAAGCCGTTTGGCTTTGAAACTCCTGTAACAAGATGTGGTTTCGGAGTCACAGCTCGCTGGTAACGTAATTATTATTGTCTCACTGTACCACTTTTTCAAAATGGTGAATTAAAACTGGGCTTAGTTGGTAGATACTTAATCCCCGTTTCTGAATGGCTATTCATCCATCCAAAAAGATTTATCTATTTTCAGTGCTGTATGGTTATTTTGGCGTTTAAATTAGATTGACAGGAGATTGCTGTTAATTAGTAACCATTTGTGAAATTGTATCGAAACAACAAGATTGTACTGTTAGTTCCAATTAAGGCAACGCGTAAATCCATCTATTTTAGTTTAATCTGCTGTTCAATCACGAGCGCTCATTCGAAATTCAAACGCAGATTGACGGCTCACTTGAGATACCGCTAATATAATCGAATTTTCAGAGCCAAATAGCACTCCCTCTGTTTCTTTTCTGGGGTTCCATTGAGAATCGGACATAGTATTATTCGGTTTTTCTATACGGAATTTCTCAGAAGCAGACCGGTTGATAGCAATAGGATCGTCCGCTATTAAAATAACTGGCGAAATATAAACACCCCTCTGCTTTACTCTTCGAGGATTACATGTATGATGTTATGTAGGTAGCATTTTTCCTTTCCAAGCAACGACACTGTATATTCAAGGGTTTAACATCACTATTTTACTCAGGATCTCCGCGTTCAACCCTTGTAACACAACTAGTGGGGGCACCGCTGACTGTCTCTATAAAGGTGAACGCACACTTATCCGCGCCGAAAGAATCGACCGCGCCGAAAGAAACATTTTCTCATCCGTATAACGTTACCTATTCGTCCGATTTGACGTGGATAAGTGTGCGAGTGTGTTAATGCAAGAGAACCAAGGTTACCGACGTAGCCCGAAGAATTGCCAAACTTAAGTGGCAGTGGGCAGGGCACATTGCTCGCAGAACAGATGGCCGATAGGGCCGAAAAGTTCTGGAGTGGCGACCGCGAACTGGAAGACGTTGCGTTGGAAGGCCTCTCACTAGGTGGACCGCTGACCTGGTGAAGGTTGCGGGAATCCGCTGAATGCGAGTCGCACGGGACCGGTCAATGTGGCGACACTTGGGGGAGGCCTATGTCCAGCAGTGGACGTCTTTCGGCTGAAATGATGAAGTATGCGAGGTTTTACAGGATTCCATACAAGTAATTCTATAATTCGATTCTTTCGGCTCCTTCGCTTCCTTCGGCTCTGATAAGTGTGCGTTCACCTTAAAGTAGGGTTAACACCATTACAGTATTTCCCTGAAGGTATGTAGGACCTTTCACATCACACATCTCAGTCTAATTCACAATGATCTTTATGTCTTAAGCAATAAGGTCGTTGTTAGCTTACTGTTACTAACAACTCTGTATTTTTTTTAATACATTGCCCACACTACGAATTTTTCCTGTATCGTGCGTGCCCCGTAAGAAACTGGATAGCCATGACACAAAAACGCCAAAAGGAGAGACTTGGAAGAGACCTATAGTTGGTACCAGTTAAGATGAGAATAGCGGTCATTGCCCTTTCCCTAATATCTCATCGTACGAACCAAAACAAATAAACCATGTATCGTTTTTCATTACAAAAAATGTTGAAGATCACGATAGATGACGATTCAAGACTTGAACAGGCTTATTTTTGGTTTTCAAAGTTATGAAGTTTCATAATTGTAGGTGGGTCAATGAACGCTATTCTCATCTTAACTGGCACCAACTATACACTCAGTATTGGGTGGCCAAAACTTAAAGAAGAAGAACATCATCATCAATATCTTTAAATATGGCGACTCTTTTCTTATAGGTCTTTTCTTTCTCGTCGGTAACCATGGTGATCCTTCCACGTGTAATCAAGTTGGCGCCATCCTTTATAATATCTGACATATATGATGTTTCACGTCTTTATATACGGAGATCATTAAAGACGTTTAGATATTAGGAATATTACGACTCGGCAGGATTTTCTGTCGACTGGTACTTATTTGCTTTTTATGAAAAAGGTTTTTGTGTATTGTTACGTTTAATAAGGTACAAAAACGTATCTTGTTAATATTTTCCTTTTCAATACACGTGTCAGTATTGTATTGAGGCTTTTCAGAGTTTCGTTTGTAATATACGTTTTAATCACAAGCGAAAAGTTAAATACATATTCGCAAATTGTAGCATTTATTGAATACAGCTTTTTTCATGAAAAGGATTCAGGTTTGATTTGTTATAAAACTAATGCTCGTTTTTAGGTAAATATGAATATGAGTGTACTCCTGGAATTCGAACTCTCAAGATAGAGCCGAGCGTATAAATTCCAACAAAGTGCTAGTGCTAGTGAAAACTCATGAAAATTATGTGTTAAAAAAAAACAAATGAACGTAAAATCTCCACTCTTCTCAGAGTGTGCCACTCTAAACGACACACATATATTATTCAACAACACTAGAAATAGCCACACAACCAGCCACGGTAAACATAACGTAAGTTGGTGTGGCTGGGTTAATCTCCGTACACAATGGGCCACTATGGGCCACCTGACCTGGCACGTGCTCACCACTTCATTACACACGTCACACTCATGGCACGCTCTGGATTAACTCTGTCGTGGATGCCATTACATGAACAAACAGAACTGGGACAAATATTAACAGTTTTTGGTCGTTGCATCCATGAATATGGTTTGACATGACTGCGTATTTTAAGTGAATGCTTTGCCAAAAGATTGTTTGCATGCTACACTAACTCCCATTTTACTAACTTCAAAGAGAGTCAGAGTAGAGATTTGAAATTCAAACAGTGCATTACTTACTAGTCACGCACTCAATTAGGTGTCTGTTAGTTTTAGTGAAAATGCGTACTATATGGCTTGTACTATACTATACTTCATAGTGTTATCAAGCGCGTCTTGACTAAATACATGTGGTTTGTGTTTTGTGGGATCTCCGAAATAAAACGGGGCAAGAAAACTTTATTTCTTACTAGCTGATGCCTGCGGCTTCGCCCGCCCGCGAATTATATACTAAAACCTTCCTCTTTAATCACTCTTTTTTATTAAAAATACCCGCATCAAAATCCGTTGCGTAGTTTTAAAGATCTAAGCATACATAGGGACGAATAGACGCGGCGGGCGACTTTGTTTCATAATATGTAGTGATTTAATCTTCTGAAAAATATACCAACGTAATGTCTACACCATCGTCCATCTTTTTCTCATTCGTCCTTGACACAGTGTTGTCACTCCATCATCCTACATTGCATCATTCAATCAGTGTTGCCACATAACTAACGTTACATTCCCACATACATAACAATATATTTAGTCAAGACGCGTACTGCGGCTTAAAATCTATACAGCAGAGCCTTCTCATTTATAATAATCGAATTAGACTTTACGTTCTCAAGATTTGTGTGAAAGCCTTCGATAACTCGATTTTATTCACTGATTTATAAAATCCAATCCGATCTAAGAGTCAAATCCATTCCTATTATTTGGGTTCACGAAAAAGGTCGACGAATTATCCGCAAGATGACATGGAAGACGTAGGTCAATCAGGCGGTGTGGCATTAACATCAAACCAATAAGGTTGGTATTGCTATCTAACCTTTTCGACAAATGTAAAAATCTTTGGTCGATTTTGCTTACGTAGTGAGAACAAATTAGACTTTTGTTGGCCAACTAGTTTTTGCCCGCGGCTACGGTCGCGTTATAGTCGGAAATTATCCTACGGGAACCTTTTTATAGCCTATGACACTCGGGGATAATGTAGTTTCCCTTTAGTGAAAGAATGTTTGGAATCGGACCAGTAGTTTTTTTTTAGCTTTGCCCCATTCTAAGAATTTCTCGTGTATCGTGGGTGTGTCGAACCGGTGACATACAGCGTAGCAGCCAATCGCCACTTCGCCCACCGTGTCGTCCAAAGCTCCGAAAAAAGTCGAAGGACCTACATCCAAACTTACAAACTTATAAACTAGACCTCTTTATAATATTAGCATAGACAATAAGGTCGGTATTCCTATCAAACCTTTTTGATCCATCTAACGATCTTCGGGAGATTTTGCTAACGTAGCGAGTTACAAATTAGACTTTATTAGACAAAGACTTTCAACACTCGAACAATGGTTATCTCAGGTATCTAAGTATCTGATGTTTCGTCCTATTGTGTGTCCACAATAGATGTACTAATGGAAATGATTCTCGTAATTTGTTTTCTGAGCTTGTTAAAACAACGTTGTTTTCTTGAAATATTTCATTATTATGATAATTGTCTCTCTTTGGCTCTGTTGCTCATGGTTTTGAGGAAGTTGTACAAATACCTACATAGTAGAATTATCTTTATTTCTCGAGTTTCATTTACTTAACTGTTGTATTTTTTATTAGGATTTGTTTCTTCTAAGGGATTATTTAATTTTGTTCAATGTTTTAGTTATTTTCAGATGGGGCTTAGAATGGTAAATTGTTATACAGGCACAACACCAATATGCCACTTTTAAAGTGACATTTGTGTCTTGCTGTGCCTCATCATCATCAGCCTATTAATGTTCCCACTGCTGGGACACAGGCTTCCTCTCTATGAGAGGGAGTGGGCTATATATAATTCACCACGCGGGCCCACTGCGGATTGGTAGATGTCACACGTCTTCGATTTTTTTTGGTTCTAGGACATTTGGTTCCTCACGATGTTTTCCTTCAACGTTTTGAGAGCAGCGGCTGTACCTATTAATTGTATATTTTTATAATTATTATATTATTGTTTTGAAGATTAAGACATGCTGCATCGACCCCAAATAAATTGGGAAAAGGGTAAGATAATGATGATTAAGAAATAGGTTTTATCAGACCATCTCAGACACTTATGTGCATAGTCTTCATGTGAATTGAGCAAGATTATGTTTGGACTTCAAAAGAGACTATGACCTCTGAGTTTGTTTCGGCTGTTTCTTCTCAGAGTAGTCAGGTACGAAACACCGGCCCCATCTAGTTTTAAAAAACGACGTGTAAATGTGTTTGTAAAAACCTACTTGCAAAATAAACATCATTTATCATTTATCAAAAAGTTGTAATCCTTATTCCATGCTATACTCGTAAATGCTTTTCTCATTTGTGATAGTAACTGTACCATTAATATTAGTAGTTTTATTAAACCCTTGAATGGTTTCGCTGTCATCTGCACTCGCTTACCTAATAAAGCAGACGTTATTCTTAAAATGCATGGTGTTTACCTGTAACAAACAAAATATATTTTTCATTACATAAGTCTAGTCATAAAACTCGCTTGTTACGACCTATAATCTCTACAAAACGTAAATTCTCGACATGTAAAGTACTTGAAGCTTGATCTATGTACAGATGAAGGCCACGGAGATAAATTTGTAGCTAGATATTTCTAAACAGGCTGACTAGTAAAACGAAGGACCATGGTACTTATTCATCATTAAAATTTGTTTTCAGTTTAAAATACGTGTAAAAATAGAAGCTATCTTTGACCTTATTATCCAATATAATACATCAATTACGTATACACTCTCTGTAATTAACTCGGGTACTAATTTCTCCCATGGGAAAAAATGAGGCCTTTTTACCATTGAGGTAAGCAGAAATAGGTTAGTGTATGATGTCATGAGGGCAGCGGTGGCCCAGCGGTGGCGGCCCCGACTTACGAACAGTAAGTCGTGGGTTCGAACCCAGCCAGGCGCATTACTTTGTGAATTTATTTCATTACCACTGCTCTCAAAAACGGTGAAGGAAAACATCGTGAGGAAACCGGTATGTCCTAGAACCAAAAAATTCGAAGACATATTGTGACATCTACCAATCCGCACTGGGCCGGCGCGGCGTGGTGGATTATAGCCCATTCCCTCTCATAGAGAGGAGGCCTGTGTCCCAGCAGTGGAAACATTAATAGGCTGATAATGATGATGTCATGTAAGTCCAGTTTCATAAAGGCAATAAGAACTATACCTTGCTGCCGTAATATTATGCGGCAGCAAGGTTTGGTTCTTATAGCCTTAATGCTGACCCTTAAAAAAACATCAGATCTTACAACACTAATTTCATAAGTCTTCTTTACTATTTAGAGCAAATTCCACCTAGGAAATTAAACGCGATCAGCTCATCTGAACCTCGTTCGAGACCTGACGGTGTCATACATCATGGCTATCTTCTTCATCGTGTGATTAGTGCATAAACCTGGTGTCAGTTTGTATGCCGCCCATGGCCTTCTAACTTGGCTTTTGATACGGTCGAGAAATGTCTCTCAGACTTGGTGGTTTCGTGACGATGATTTTCTTCATCGAATCAAGTGATTATTACCCTATACAATATGCACATGAATACTAAAAATTAGAGGTGTTGTCTTGAATTCGAACTTGAGACCGAAATTTTAACTTTGGAGTCCGACTGTCACTACTACACTACAACAGCCCGTATCGTCCACTGCTGGACATAAGCCTCTCCCATGATGGGAGGAATTTGCCGTAATCTCCACGCTTGGCGGGCGGATTATCTGGTCTACGGAGGCGCAAGGTGTTCTGCCTCAGACATTAGTCGCCTTATACGACACCCGTGAGTGTAATGGGTTGGTTCTATTCTACTCTGCCGGATACCACACGGCTAACTGCGGCGACTGTCACACCACTAGGCTGTTACTGCTTCATCATCATCATTATTTCAGCTGAAAGACTTTCACTGCTGGAAATGTCCCAAGTGTCCCCACATTCCCTGGTCTCGTGCGACTCGTGCATCCAGCGGATTCCCGCAACTTTCACCAGGTCATCGATCTACCTAGTGGGAGGCCTTCCAACGCAACGTCTTCCGGTTCTCGGTCGCCACTGCTTAATTTTTATAATTGCTATGGAATATTCATACTGATAGCTCTTGAATTGCATACCTACTTACATGTTTTGTAACTTAAATTACCACATCCAATTGTCTACGGGTATGTCCCATAATCAAGGGTAAGTCCCGGGTTTAATCAGTCATACTGTACTAATACTTGTACATTAGTCTTGTGATACACCATAGTATTAATAGCATTTCATGTCGTTAACATTCGTGACCGGATACCCTCATTATGCAGTTGTCATTGTCATGTTGGAAGAGCTGAACCATGAAGATGCAAGTCGAAGAAGTAGTTATGTAAATGACTATGTATTATCGAATTACGTGTTTTGTTTTCATGTAAATACGGGTTTATAGTATCAACACTTATATTCTTCTTATCTTACAATTTTTTTTTCCACGCTAGTATTTTCACGAAGTGAGTGGCAGAGGTGTAGGTGCCTATAGTATAACCACATTTCGCCAGGAGTAGGTACCTACCTATAAATAAAACTTCAAACTCCAAATTAACGCCTTTTAGCCACGGGGGTTAGGCAAAAACGACCTGTTACGATCCTTTTTTTTCGGGAGGGAAATCACCAAATGACTCCTCCCGCTCTGGGCGGACCAGCAGGGAGTGTCTGACTTTTACTGACTAAAACCCATCCATGTTCCTTCATCGCCCTTTGTGTTCCGGGGGCACGGTATCTCTTTCGAACAGTCCCGCAACCCCAGCAGGCGTCGGTCCTTGCGGACCCCTTCCTTTTGCTGACTCTTTTTGAGGCGCGCGTGGAACACGAACGCGCCGTCGACACGGCCTGTCGTCATAAGACGGATGGACGGCGAGCTAGTCCACAGCTCTCCATCCACTAGGCCCGCACCTGTTACGATCCTTACTAAGGCAACTTCTTCTTTATCTTTTTTTCTTTTTTTTACATATTTTTTTTATCCTCGATTATACAACTGGTCATACACAACACACACGCTGACTGAGAATGCATCCCTTTGTATTCAGCAATCCCTATTTATCAAAACAATGAGTAGACTTAAACAATAGCTGTAAGTAAAGATGTAGGTAGATACACGTACAACATTCTACATGTACCTCAGCTATAATTAAGGCGTGTCAATAGATTTTCCTCGGTTTTCTTCACATATTTTCTTGTTTGTAAATTCTGGCGTCTCTACAGAAACAATACGGTATTCTAGAACATTGTCTTTGTTATGAAAATATGACGCCTGCATTTCTCAAATTTATTTTAGCCTGTGTTTTCAACAAGTACTTCTTCAGTCTACACCCGCATATCTAGATGTGTTTAAGACACTTTTATGAAATAAGAGGTGATCTTATTGCCATTGAAATTGAGTACATATTCAGTCGTAACTTTCCTATACTTGCGTCAAATTTTATAACACCTAGACTGGCGTACGGTCTGCCAGACCGAAAGTACAGAACGCCACTAAGGGGTATTTTTTTCAAATAACTTTTACGGTGATATTTTGTTTTTTGGGGATATACCAAGAAGTATCGTAACAATAATAATTGCCTTTTATTGAACTTTCTGATAAATGGTTATATTTTGTAAAGGTTGTAAAATGTTAGCAAATATAATTTTTTTCTACTGACAAACTTACAGTTTCTAAGAGATACCTTATGAGCTATATAATAAACACAGATAATTCTAGTCATACCTAAGTTTCATAATTTAAATTTCAGTGCAAAATCACAGGAGATAAATCCTGTAACACATAAGTATACTCGCGTCGTCGGTCTAACAGACCGATATTCGCCTAATACGGCCATTGTGCATTCGCACAAAGAAAGTATTCGTCCTGAAATGATCGTAGCGATAGCGACTAATAATGCAGCTAAAAGAAATGCAAAAAGACATCATTGATTTTAAAAGAAAAAATTACGAAAGACTGTTTTCTTGGCCTAAAAGACCAATGTGCGAGTATAGGAAGGTTTAAACATCGACGAGGCAGGAAGTTTCACACAAAATAATATCATCATCTGATCACCTTGGTGCCCTTGTTCCTTGGATTCCAACACCGTTAACCGTCACGCTATCATTTACTCGTACTAATACAAAAGCAAGTTGTTTATTCTTATACAGTCTCATGAAACCGAGTTCGTAACAAGATAAAGTTTTCAACGACCTTCTGTAAAACACTGATATTCTTATACTCTTTGCTGACATGGACCATATATTATAAGTTTTCATGTTCGGAACTGGATATTTTCTCGAATCTTTACAAGTTTGTCATAAACTATGAAGCTTTATAGGCTTAGCTACGATGTTACTAGTTTATGAAGCTTGATAGACGTTATTGCATGTCCCTAGAGCTCAGAAAAATACGGGTTATTTGGTAACTTTGTACGGAGACAACTTTTGGCATCTAGAGTTCTAGACCACAAATGTCAAATGTAGATACAGAGCTACAAAGTTCTTTTGGCGCGGGAATGACTTTGAAAGGGGTCGTTGTTAGTAAACTACGCTTACTACTCACAGTTGGGCGACGTGAGCGAAGTTTAACTAACTTAGCTTCGTTTCCGGTGTGGCCTACAATTTAGTACAGCTGTCTCTAGTCCCTACCGTTTTCTTAGCCTAGTAACGTCTGTAAGTTTCAGGATTCGTTCAGGCAACCTAATAATTTTAAGAGTTTGTATGTAGTTTGAGCACGATTTCGACTTTCGTGAGCAAAGGAATGGAATCTTTTCGCATGTCATAACTCAGTTAAGGAGTAACAACGTTTTTATGTGATTTTAAATAGATAAGTACATTTTATCACGATAGATTTCTTTTCGCGGCTGGGATATACTGCTGATATTTTTATGCCATACACAAATCTAATTTAGTTAGATAGTGGTGTCGATTCTGTTGTGCACAAAGTAAACTTAATTTAGGCTATTGCTATCTTTTACTAAAATGCAGTGCGAGAAAATAATTATAATAAAAAAGTTTTTATTCAGTTCGCATAACAAGGTACAGTATTAATAGCTAGTAACAAAAAAGCAATGACCCTTAAGCACTAGTTTTTACAAATTCCCTGGACTCCACACAAGGATACCCTGTGTCGTGAGAAGGTCGGCTATCGAACTAAGTTAGAGATGTCAAACTAGTTTATGCCTTGCGCTTCTCCGTGTTTTTAGTCGACATGTTTTTACGTGCACCCTTCATTTGTATGGAAATATTAGTTCCAACTAAATTTGACAGCTCTAAATTACGTCCGTCTCTTTCTCGTTTTATTAGAGAGAAAAAGATAGCAATAGCCTAAACTAAGTTTAGTTTGTGCACAACAGAATCGATACCAATGTTAATCTTCCCTAAAGAAGGTTTGTAGGTGGTAGGTGCTTTGTGGGTTGTGGAGGTCAGATAGGCAGTCGCTCCATGTAAAATACTAGCATTCAGCTGCATCTGGTTAAACTGGAAGCCGACTCCAACATAGATGTAGAAATGGCTATAGCTGGTGCCAGTTAAGATGAGAATAGCGGTCATTGACCCACCTACATTTTTTAAACTTCTTAACTTTGAAAACCAAAAATAAGCCTGTTCAAGTCTGGAATCGTCATCTATTGTGATCTTCAACATTTTTTGTAATGAAAAACGATACATGGCTTATTTGTTTTGGTTCGTACGGAAGAGATACCTATTAGGGAAAGGGCAATGATCGCTATTCTCATTTTAACTGGCTCCAACTATAGGCATATGCTGATGAGGTGTTTTCTTGTAACCATGTCGGCTACTGCACCACTTGATGACGTTACTTTAATGACCGACTGTCCCCGTCTGAAAATCGGTTCTATGCCATTGTCCCGAACGGTGTCACAGCAATAATGCTCAGCTTGGATGCCACATGAATTTACCCACAACATCAATCCGATCGTATGATTATCGATAATGGTGCCGATTCCCTTGTTCACAAACTAAACTAAATTTAAGTTAAATGCATCTTTTTCTTTCTATTTCATTATGAAAAGGACAGAAGGTAAATATTAGTTTAATCCTGTCAAATTAGTCAGCACCTGACATAATTTGATGTAATTTTAGTAGTCAACTTTTTAATCGCGTCTAAAACTTGTATGGCGTTGATTAATTTGACAGAACATAACTAAAATTTATCTTCTGTCCTTTTCTTAATGAAATAGAAAGAAAAAGATGCACTGAACTTAATTTTGGTTTAGTTTGTAAACAAGGGAATCGGCACCATTACCTTACCTGCCTACCGATATGATCTTTTTGTACGTTTCCTATCAGATATTCAAAACAGCATCTTTATAATATTTCTTTTCATGACCCTACTAGGAATCGCGATCAAGGTCTTACGCACGCTCAGCAGGGTAAATCCGCCAATCCATTTGCATATGCAGTACCCATAAGAGGACCGTAAACGCCATCCCAATGGCATTTGCATGGCGGAGGCATTCGACCCCTCGTTTGTTAGTGCCCTTAGGCGCAGGTCTCACAGCAAACGATTTGCGATGAGCGCGTAGACCTAGCGACAGCTATAATTGGTGCCAGTTAAGATGGGAATAGCGGTCATTGACCCACCTACATTTATTAAACTTCTTAACTTTGAAAACCAAAAATAAGCCTGTTCAAGTCTGGAATCGTCATCTATCGTGCTCTTCAACATTTTTTGTAATGAAAAACGGTACATGATTTATTTGTTTTGGTTTGTACGAAGAGATATTAGGGAAAGGGCAATGACCGCTATTCTCATCTTAACTGGCACCAATTATAGAAACGATTAGACGAGCAAGGAGCAGCTAGTGTGTAGCTTAGAAAGTTATGTTTATGGGACTATAACCGAGTGCGTGACGGCAAGGGGCAATTACTCGCTGATATGTGTATGTATCGTGGAGGAGCTTGTGCCTAAATAATAAACAGCCACTCGGATCAATCTTCAGGTTAAACCATGCTTGTCTATGGATGGGTGACCATTACATACCGAGTTTCCTCCGTGCCTCGGAAATCCATTAAGTCGTTGTTCCCGGCTGTCATTTGTAGATCTTTGACAGTTGTTACAGGTAGTCAGTGGCCCAAAAGTCTGACTTCCAGTCTAACCCAGCCCAGTCTAGCCCAGGTAGTACTGGGCAATACGATACCCCTTGGGGTATCGTATTGCCCAGTACTACCTGGGCTGTGGAGGTTGGACAGGCAGTCGCCCCATGTCAAATTCAGCTGCATTTGGTTAGACTGGATCCCGACCCCAGCATAGTTGGGAAAAGGCTAGGCAGATGATGTGTATGTATCGAGCGAGAGACTTTCAGCGAGTTCTTACCGCCAAGTGAGCGTCGTTCAGCGAGTTATACTCTCTTTGATAGCTCTTGTCGCTTTGACAAACGAGACAGTCAACAATTATTATTATATTGTTACGTCGTACTCGTACCTACAATTACAAGTAGGTAGGTAGGTAGTAGTAGTAGGTAGGTACGTAGGACGAGTCTCGAATGATGTAGGTATAGGAATTATCATTGTAATGTCGACCGTACGCCGAGGGCATAAAGTTCCCACTTCTTTATTTTGTACAAGTTGTGAAGGGACAATGACCGACCATGTAATTGTCTAGAATAATTCGAGTAATTCGTGGATCTTTCTAGAAGGGTTGGTCACCATATAAATAGCGGACATGTTATATGTCTCTTTTACTCACACGGGACAGACAATCTCTTGTACGTTTCTTGAGGCAGAAAGTTATCGATAGCTAGTCCCTTTCTCGTCGACGGTGGAACAAATGCCTTATACTATAATAAATAAACATATACACATGGCCGTCCCATTGTTTCTTTATGACGAGCCCGGAAAATCACTGTACCACTTGCTTAGGTCAAGGTATAAGAAAACGCCGAATCATCTAAAACAACATTCTACCTCAATTATTTTCGAGTTACAGTGAACGTAATCAGTTTTTTTGTTTGTTTACGTAGTTATTGCGAAATCTAGAAGTTTTTTTGCTAACATTATCGAATTGACAAGTTTGTTTACCTACTTGGCTTTCCATCACTGCCATTTACCTACGGGAATATTGCGGTTCCAGTCTTTAGTGCCAATAGAAATAATAGGCTAGTTTCCACCATCAATAAATTGCGAATCTATTTAGTCCGTCAGTTAGAGTATTGGAAAATAATGGACACGTAATTTTTGTTTTCATAAATCAATGAATATTGACAAAGATAAAACGCATCAAAACTCGGGTGTGGGGGCTCGTGACGTCAGAGTGGACTAAAAATTATACCACGGCGTGACGTATTGAGTATTTTAAAAGCGTTTTAAAAGCGTCGTATCTTCGTCAATGTTGGTTTACGTAACAAAAGAAAATATACGGGTCAAATATTTTTTGAAAATCTAATTGAACGGACCAATTAGATTTTTTCAGTTGAAAAGCCTATTTTACCATAAAATATGATCAATGCAAACCAAATTGACTGCCTCATTGGTTTAGATGGTCGCAAGCGCGATTGCTGAGCATGAGGTCCTAGATTCGATTCCCAGGTCGGGCAGTGTTATTGGGTTTTTCCATCAGGATTTTTTCTGTAGCAGCCACGGAGTCTGGGTTTGTGCCCAGTTGATGGCAATAAGCTCGTCCCCTATTACATGGGACTTAAACATAACTGGTGAAATGTGGGTGTACTCTTAGGTACACCTCTACCTAACCCTTCCGGGATTACAGGCGTGATGTTATGTTATGACCTTAAAACCAAATTATCATACTGTCACTTGATTCTTGCCGTGTGGAGTGAAAGTTGTCTTTTCATAAATGATGCACTAAATGCTTCTTATTATCTCTGTGTCTCTAGAAGATGACTAATGTCGTCAAAATATATGTTTGAATAACGTCACGAGCCATCCCAAAAGGTTAAATAAAATACCCGTCGTCAAATAAATCAGGAGACTGTCACGAGTTTTCGACGACTGTCAATTTTATTTGACATTCTTGACTCAAAGGTCACATGAAGACTATCATAATTATTACTATTGCAAACAGAAATATTCCTGTTTTTGGTCTCAAGAATGTCATACATTCTAGCCCGTTTTACGTTGAACATGAATTTAAATTTAAATTCCGACTTGAAACTTCCTTCGTACAGCTTCTATCAGGAATTTAGTTGGAGCTGGCTTTCAAAGAGTTTGAAGCCGAAAATTTCACGTTTATTTAATCTTATTTTCATAAAATATGCTCTGACATAGCTCTTAGCAAGTAAGCAGTGATTCAATAACTGATTCGTGACTTTTACTGAGTTATTTGATTATCAATTGCTTGTTTCACTCTCGCGTTCCGATTTTTAGACCATTTCTTTGAAATCACAAAGCACTTTGCTTGCTTGCCTTTGAGAGATTTTTTGCGTGGGTTATGTTCACAGATTGGTAAATAATGCATATTCTACAAGTGGCTTTATCACTTAAAAGCTTTTTTTTGTTTGATGGAATGAGTGTGTTCGCTCCATTCGTATTTAGAGAGAAAAGGTTTTATTTTAATTTTTCATGTATCTTGAGTCGGTACGGTGAGTGTTTTAATATTATAATGAACGACTTTTTATTGGTTATCAAAGTCACTACTTGGATATTAAAGCATATCACATTATTAACAGATATTTATTTATAAAAACAACAAAGTAACAACGGTTTTGTACTTAATATGCATAACATTGAGACACTATCCTACAGGTCTTAATTACCTACGTAACTAACCACAAATCTGCTAACAAAATTTTTTTTTTTTATATAAACCTCCAATCTCATTATATTTTGGGATTTGTAGCCCTAAACTAAAAGCGAAATAAATGTGATAAGCACATTTAAATTGCGTTTAAGTGTCATCATTGCAATAGAATACTGACAGTGACAGCTCGTAGCTCCTTGATACCCGCAATTACAGAGACAATTAAAATAACAATGCACCGTACCCGATCGGGTACGGCTGGGGACATACAGGTCTAGTTCTAGTATCTAGTTTAAATGGTGCTGATCACGTTCAGTTTCATTTGTGAAATTCGCTATATCCAACTATCTTTCAATATACATTTGACATCCAAAAGCTCTCTCAACGCAATTACTTCTCACTCACCCTTACGACTTTGAATAACAAAAGCCTAGACAACTTAGCAACTCCAAATGGTAAATATTTTTGTTTTCTCTCTAAACAACCTGAACCATTTCTCTCTAATGGGCTAGGATCGTCTTTCCTTTACAAATTGCTTACATAACAATAGCCAATCTATTTGGATCAGTTTACTCGGCCTATTTGATTTATTTATAAGAAAAACATAAAACTTACAGGTCATTGACGTCTATAAGACTTGATCTTACCAAAAGCTTGCCTTCTTTTTTCAAGGAACATTTCAGGGACGCCTAGTTTCTTAATAAAAGCGAAAGGCTATTTTAAACAGTCCGTGATAAGAAGTCTTGATTTTTTGCCGAAAAGCTAGCCCTTTTTACAGGTTTTGTAGATATATTGAACACACACAAAGATTCGGGCCTGCTATATTTAGGCGGTGGATATCTTAATCCTTGTTCAGTTTTATAGGTAACTAGCGGACTTCATGGTGGTTTCACCCGCGTAGTTCCCGTTCCCGTGGGAGTACGGGAATAAAATATAGCCTATGTTACTCAGGGTGAATGTAGCTTTCTAATGGTGCAAGAATTTTTGAAATCGGCGCAGAGGTTTTTGAGTTTATTCATTACAAACATACACACACACACATGCGATGGTAACTCTGTACCTTTTCATACCTTAAACACTGAACAAATTTCGATGAAACACACAGCATATCGAAAGACCTTGACCAAGGTTACTGTTACTCTGTGTCATGCCACTGCTTGGCAAAGGCCTCCTCCATGACCTCCAAATCTTTCAATCCAGGGCCAATGTGGACCACTGGTCGTTAATTCTATCTCGTCCCGCCATCTCCTGCGAGGTCTCCGCGCCTTCTGGCTGTGTCAGGGCTCCACATCGTGGTTATTTTGGTTCACAGCTCGTCGAGTATACGGCAGACATGGCCAGCCCAGTCCCACTTCAGCTTAGCGGCTTTTTGAGCAACGTCAGTAATAGTATAGAATAGTGACCTAGGTTAGACTATCATTTTTATTACTGTACGTCGTTTCCATGAGATATTTTCCAACCGCTAATACGCGAGCCATGGGAAGATATGCTAGTCTTCTATAAACATCTTCAACTTTAACTGCCTCATTGGTCTAGAGGTCGCAAACGCGATTGTTGAGCATTAGCTCCCGGGTTCGTTTCCCGGCCCGGGTCGAGCAAAGTGTTATTGAGTTTATCCATCAAGAATTTCTCAGTAGCAGCCACTAAGTCTGCATTTGTGCCCGGTTGAAGGCAATAGGCTCGACCCCTATTAATATAGGGTGTAAAAGACCTCATCATTCTCTACATCAAACTAAGTAATTTTATGCAAAAATTATTGCTGGGAAACGAGTTTTTTGGGGTGAAAAATCATGTTTTGTGGTAGAACTCAATGTAACGCACTCAAATCATTGTGCTGATGGATGAATTGAATAGTACGGGGGTCATGGAGGTGTTTAAAGTAAAAATCTTACATTAAAAACTTGTATTAAAAAAAAAAATCTTGTCAAAAAGTTGGAACTTGACCCCCAATATCTCCGTAACTAGAAGGTTCCGTATGGTGTAGAGCAAAAAAATGATCGCAATGACGAGGGAACAAGTACCTTTCGGCTTCGTTAAGAGGTGTTTTACACCCTTTAATACGTACATGGGACTTAGACATAACTGGCAAAATGGGTGAAAATGGATGTCCTTTTAGGTACACCTCTGCCTAACCCATAGCGGATTACAGGAGTCGTGTTATGTATGTATTTATCTTCAAGTTTTACTTTAACCAACTAAATATTTAACAGATACAGGCAGCAGCCTTTTTACAGCTTCCCAGTAATGCTCTCAAGGGATTTAATGGCCAGTAAACCCGGAACTATTTAACTTTAATCCACTTCGTTAGATGGCAGCACTTCACATTCTTAGTAAAAGCCGTAAGCATCGGTAAAATGCTTCCGATGGGTTTACGATAAGAGAGATAAAAGTAGGATACGAAGGTGGGAACATGTGATTTTATTAAGCTATTGAGTTTAGTGGTATGTGGCATTGGATGTGAGAATAAGAGGAAGTTGGATGAGGAATTATTTTGTGAAGTTTTATAGAAGACTAGCACTTCGCTCGCGACATCGTCAACAAAAATTGTGATAGCTCGACTAATATGCATGATATTAATATAATTTATAGCCAATACCACCCACGAATAATGTAGCTTTCTGCCATTGAAGGAATTTTTAGAATTGGATCATTCGTTCCAGATATTCCCCTACTTACTTACAAATTTACAAACAAATTTTACCTCTTAAAATGTAATATAGAATATAGACAAGCCGACCCCCATGCACCAGCTTCGCCTTGCAACGAAATTTTACACAAACTTTCAACCCCTATTTCAGTCCTAAGGGTTGAAATTTCCAAAATCCTTTCTACCGGACGTCTACGTTATAACTTTTTACAAAATTTAAGTACGATCCATGCAGTGGTTTGACCTGTACGTTGATAGTCAGGACAACCACTTTATAAGTATAGAAGATCACTAAGGCAATATTTTGTGAGTATTTTCCTAACCTTGTAGGCTTATAAACCCATTTGGATTTTTCCGCGGCTCTGCGTTGTAATCCTAAAATATATAGGATCAAAAGTAGTTTCAGAACTACCTCTATCGGCCCGAAACTTGGTTCAGTAGTTTATCCATTAAAATGGCACTAACATATAGACTTACTTTCCATTTATGAGGATAATCCTCACCCATTTGGAATATGAGGCCTTTTCGGGAAATATTATTTTCCTATAACGTATAATTTTCTCGTTGCTTTTTCCTAGTAACTTAGACTTAGTATCTGACTGACTGGAAACCTAAATCTATTTCGGTCTAACTTTCTAAAGGATTTAAACTTACGCAGTGGGTCGAACTCGATAAACATTATCGAATAAAGCCCTGTCTTGAAGAAAAACGGACTCTAAAATGCTAACTTTAAAATTGCTTTTCTGTTTTTGTCTTTTAAAGTTAACGAATCCTTTAGTCCTAACTTAGTGGCAGTTGGATTGAAACTTAGTGAAACGTAAATACGATTTCGAACTAACTTTGAGTTAATTGGAAAAATTGATTGTGACTAGTTCTTGTTATTGTAGTCTCTGTTTGTTTTCACAGGGTATAATTTTCATTGAACAGTTGTTATTAAGAAATATCTAGCAAAATAGTGTAGGTAGTTTACGAAAATAACACTTTTCTTGATTATACGTTGCGTAGCTCTAAATATGTAGCGTATGAAATGTATGTTTGGAATAAAGCCATAAAACATTATTCCCATGTGTTATGGTGTTAAATCATGGTTCTCAGTAACTTAGTGACCTGAAGACAACACTTTGTGTTCGATAAATGGCAATGAAACTTGAAACTTAACTGACGAGACGGCCGCGGCAGGTTTCGGTAGGTTGCTATTTCTGTCTGTTTGACATTATTTTTGCTTACAGACGGTTAGAAACAAAACTAGGAGCTCGTGGCTAAATAATAACAGCCGCTCGGGTCGATCTTATAGGTTAAGCCGTGCTTGCCTAGGTTGGTTTGTGGATGGGTGACCACCCTTACATACCGAGTTTCCTCCGTGCCTCGGAAAAAACGTAAAGCAGTTAGTCGCGGCTTTTATTTGTAGATCTTTGACAGTCGTTAAAGGTAGTCAGTGGCCCAAAAAGTCTGACAACTAGTCTTACCAAGGGGTATCGTATTACCCAGTACTAACTGGGTTGTGGAGGTCAGATAGGCAGTCGCTCCATGTAAAATACTAGTATTCAGCTGCATCCGGTTAGACTGGAAGCCGACCCCAACATAGGTGGGAAAAGGATAGGCAGAAGATGATGGTTAGAAATAAAACGTCACTGAAAAGCTTTCTTTGAATTTTCTATGAATGAAGTGGTGGCGCGGATAAGATATTTCAAGCTAATTTTGTTGAAACACCGATAGCTGCGAGACGTAGGCATAATAAAAAAAAATAATAATAATAAGAAAGCAGTCTGGACACGGCACGTATCGTTAGGAGGTTCCTCTCTCAAGAGCCCTGACCACCGGCAGCTCGGACCCTGTTCCCAGCGCTGGTGGGCTACTGTTTTTTTATATTTTTAAATGTTTTTTTATGTAGTTTTATTAAGAAATATTTAAAAATGTTAAAAATATGTATTTAAATGAATAAATGATAATAATAATAAAATTATTATTTTTTAAATTAAATAAGTACCTTTATTTTTTTTTTAAACCTAAACTTAGGGTGTTAGTATGAACACCGTTATCCTTGAAAGTAGTGGTTTGATTTCATTAGTAGAACCTAAAACCATTGGAAAAAGCAACCTTTTTTTTTTGAAGAAAATCCACTATTTTCCTCAAGATCATTTCACCCTAATGCTCTCGGAAACAGCTGACCGCCGGGCGGGCGGTCACTCGGGGTCATCGATCGCGCTGCAGTCAGCTAACGCGCCGAGCCGTTTGTTTCTCGCACGTAAATGGAGTGTACAACACGTTCGATCGTAGGTAAATAATTAAAGCATTTAAACAAATAAAATAATTTTAATTTTAAACGATTGCTATTTTAAGTTAGTAGACCGTACTAAATTAAGTTGATCTTGAAATATTTTTTTAATTTTTTTGATTTATTTTATTTTTTTGGATTTTTTTTTATATTTCTTGGGTTCCTTTAACGATACTGAACCTACCCCTAAGCTATGGCACGCGACTACTTTAACACCCTGTATACGTAAGCAACTTATAGAAAACGGCCGTTAGTTGCGTTGTTGTAAAGCCTCCATAATATATTTGTGCAAACTGTGCAGACAGATAAAGAAAGTTCTTTCAAACGAACGATAGGATCCTTATCAAAAAGTTTTATAACTTCCGTTCGGTTCGTAAATGTCGCCAAACGTAACAAATATAACTTATTGGTAAAGTTTGTTCCAATTTTGTTGTGCTGAACCAAAATATTATGTACTTATCTTTATTTATTTATTTATTTATTTGGTACACCAACAGCAATACATACTAAGAATTAATGTGAAACAATGAAAATAACATAAAAGTGCTGGTATGTATGCCTATTATAGGTATACGCAGCATTCACCATAGGACAACAATATATAATTTTTCAAATCTTAATAATAAAATTTGAATAATTTGCATGATATCAATATAATTTATATCCGACTGAGTAACATTACTCAGTGATAATGTAGCTTACTAACGGCAAAATAATTTTTGAAATCGGTCCAGTAGTTTTTTAGTGAATTCGTTATTATACACACAAAAAATCAAAAATACAAATAATAAGTGTGAGTCGGACAATATTACACAGTCTGCGCATAAGCGTGGAAACTAATATCTTCATACCCGAAATTAAGAGGAAAGTATAGCGGCTGCCATTTCAAAAAATAGGAATTTAGAAAAACTCATGCTGTCGCTCGCGTGTTGAAACCCCGCGCGGCGCGCGCACACTCATGCGTCTACCCCACGCACACATTGATAAACTTTGCCAGTGTCCACAAGCGACTTCGCAGCGCGGGCGATACAAATTGTTTTCTTTGCGTTCGAAATTAATTTTATTCAATAAATAAAAATTGATTTCTCCAGTAGATCTTTTCGGGTGAAAGCCCCATTTCTGTTACATACATCCTGTATGATAGTTTCGAAAAGATGCAAGATTTATTTGTACTTTAAGCTCTAATAAAAAATAATATTTAATTTTTCTAAATGAATAAATAAGTATTTCTAAATAAATTTCTCCTCTCAACGAAATAATTGTACTTTATTTTTTTCTACTCCTAACATTTTGAAACACAAACTGGTAACGCAGGAAATCGATGCTTAGCTCATCTCTACTATCGACTTTTCGGTTAGCACCTCTATAATACGTGATACATTACCTCACCTCCCCGACCCCCGATCGTGCGATAGAGAGCGTTGCAGCTCGCGACTGACTGTAAGTATTTTTTAAATGAAATTTGTCTCTCGGGAGAAAACGTTTTTCACATACTAAATCACGACCAATCTCTTAGATTCTGGTGTCAATCGTTTCAGCATATTATATTCTAGGTTTCTAGTGTTTGCTTTTTTTCTTAAACTTCTTTGTTTTTAAAATACAAAGGTTTTACTTCAATGAAGATTTTGTCATAAAAATAGTAACTCTTAGGCGCCTGTAACTTTCAAACTATTATAAATTTTGAAAAAAAGAAAACCTATAAACCTAGTTTTTTACTGTGTCAGAAGCATTCTAAAAAATCATTGAGATAGGATAACATTTAGGGGTAGGAAAACGTTTTCTCTTTTTGTATGGACGAGCGCTCGGTAGACGATAGTCTTAACCCAACTGATGAACACTTGGCTTAGGCCCGTGCCATCAGAACTTCCCGGCTAGCCGGAGGAACAGAAATGTCAAAACAATAATAATAATAAAACTTTATTTCATATAAACACAGATTTAACATGTTTTAAGTAAACACAATTTAAATGAGCTTAGGTAGTAACACAATGCAATACAATCTAGGAACTGAAATCTGTAGGTACACAATATGGGAAACCCTGCCTCTTAAACTAGGTAACCTGTATCTTGAGAGACAGTGATGACAGAAATCTTTCCTCTTTGTAATATTAGTGTAGACAGTGTAGAAGATTAGACTGTACGTATAAGATATTTGATAGTCCTACGTTTCCTTTACGTAACTCTGTCGAGGGAATCGAGTTTACCCACAGGCCCAAAGTGACATTATACCCATTAATTAATGCCAATCAATCATAATGTGTTCGCGGAGACTACAAAGAGGTTTACCCTAATATGGGGTTAGTTTACATGCCAAAGGGAACGGCTGACATGGAATGGGGTGAAGTGACGTGGAATATGACAGTAATCTAATTACAATTACACCTGTTTGTCATGAATAGTTAATGAGAATTTGCATTCAAGGATACTTTCATAATTTCTGAAGTAGCTCATCAAAGTTGAATGAGAATCTGTATTTTACGATTATTTGAGAATTTCTAAAGCAACTGCTGGAATTTAGTATCATCCTCTGCCTAGCCTTTTCCCAACTATGTTGGGGTCGGCTTCTAACCGGATGCAGCTGAATACCAGTATTTTACATGGAGCGACTGCCTACCTGACCTCCACAACTCAGTTAGTACTGGGTAATACGATACCCCTTGGTAAGACTGGTTGTCAGACGTTTGGGTCACTGAGTACCTGTAACGACCTGTTTTATTTAGTATCTAAATGAAAATATATGATCGAGATAACAACATAGTGCCCAAAAAAAGTACCTTTATGCCTGTTACAGGTACAGTTTTCTTAAAAATACATTTCTTCATTTCTTGTATTGTAACTCCTACTCAATCAAGTCAGCCTATTGCAATTCACATTGGCCTCTCCCAAGATGATCCTCAACTCCTTGTCGTCTGATTTCTGCGTCGGATGTATTCCAGCCACATTATCAAGGTCATCGGTCTATTTAGCTAGGTGGCCTTTTGTGCCGATATGCGCAGGTAAGATTACATCAAATTCAAACCGATTTTCAACTAAATAGTTACCTAATTAAAACTATTCCTGTAATAGACTACTAACTCGTTAATATATTAATCGCCCAACATTACTTTGTTACCTCACTAACAAATTTATACGCATAGTTTTATCCACTGCTTAATTGAGTGAGGAGAACCAATTAGTTCGAGAAAGTTCGTTTTAACATGTGACGGGAACAGTTCGGGGAACAAGAGATATTAGGCTCCGTTCACGGCTTCGGGCGATGCGAAACGCGTGCGTCTTTTGTTTCCTAAAAAGGACGCCCGCAGCGCCACGTCACTAGGCTAGTTTCCACCATCAATAAATTGCAAATCTATTTAGTCCGTCAATTAGAGAATTGGAAAATAATGGACACGTATTTTTTGTTTTTCTCAATCAATGAATATTGACAAAGATAAAACGCATCAAAACTCGGGGAGTGGGGGGGGGGGGGCTCGTGACGTCACAACGCACTAAAAATTATAGCAGGGCGTGACGTATTGAGAATTTTAAAAGCGTCGTATCTTCGTCAATTTTGGTTAACATAACAAAAAAAAATACTTTGTTGTCAAATATTTTTTGATAATCTAACTGACGGACTAATTAGATTTTTTCAGGACACAAGCCTATTCGCGTCGCAGTTACTTGTGGCATCGAAAGGTACCCGAAGGGTAACCAACGGGACCCTATTACTAACCCTCCGCTGTCCGTCCGTCTGTCTGTCTGTCAACGGGCTGATGATCCGTAATAGGTAGACTGTTAAAATTTTCACTGAATATTTGTATTTCCCATCATCTGCCTAGCCTTTTCCCAACTATGTTGGGGTCGGCTTTCAGTCTAACCGGTTGCAGCATAAATCCAGTATTTTACATGGAGCGACTGCCTATCTGACCTCCACAACCCAGTAAAATAATAATATGTAATAATATACATATTATTATTTTACTGGGTATTTTTGTTGCCGCTATAACAAGAAAGCCGTGCAGCCGTGTGGTATCCGGCAGAGTAGAATAGAACCAATCCATTACACTCACGGGTGTCGTATAAGGCGACTAATGTCTGAGGCAGAACACCTTGCGCCTCCGTAGACCAGAGAATGGGCAGCAGCGTTTTCTGTTATTCTTACCTCACTGCGATCTCCAATCTGCCTGCCAAGCGTGGAGATTACAGCAAATTCCTCCCATCATAGGAGAGGCTTATGTTGAGCAGTGGACGTTATATGGGCTGTTGTTGTATAATAAGATATAATAAATTAAAAATGAAAGGGACTCCCCTACTACTACTACTGTATGCACTATGGTACGGTACACTTCATGTCCGACTCGCACTTGGCCGTGTTTTTTTGAAAGACGATTTTTTTTTTTCACAAAAAAGGTTTTTGTTTCATATGGAGGACTACAGCCGCTTCGCTATTCTCTTCGCAGTTACTCGTAGCAAGCTCCAAACCTTTTTTTATTTGTTTTGTTCACAGTTAGCAGTCGTGACACGCGTGTAGGTCGTGGTTAAACTAAAAGGTTAGGGTGTTAGTATGAAATACAGGTATGGGGGAAACTCCTAGCGAATGAGTGCGGTTTTTTGTGGGTGGTAGTAATTGCTTGGTCCTTTTTGTAAGGCTGAAGAAGTTTAGGTAGGCTTTTTTCAGTAAGTTGGTGTTTGGTAGTTTCGTTTGTTATTTTTGTTTTCATGGAATTTACGCAATTTCAGAATAAATTTATGTATTTGACATAACATATATTTAATTTCACGCAATTATGCCTATAAATATACCTATGACATACAGCCCTTACAGACTAACATACATATTATGGTAAAAATACAATTTGCGTTAATTACTTTAACATTAAAAGTATGCTAGTAACACTTCACTTGTGCACTATGCAGTTTGTTGCGTAATACTCATTATTATTATGTTGGTACGGCTTTGTAACTTAAACTCAGTTAATAATACAGCTTTAACAAGTAAGTTAGTGGTAGTAGGTTGGTTACAAGTTACAATACATGTAGTGCCTTAAATTGAAGATCGCATTTCACTTGAAATCCTAGACTACTACACGTAGTCACGAGAACAACAAACCGTAGTACTCGCACCAAAGACATTGTGGCTTACAGTTAATTGAAACAATAAAACATGAACACATTGTTAGAGACCGCAGTCTAGCTTCGCTCGGCGTAAAGTTGCTAAAACGTTGATAACAGGCACTACACGAGCAAGAATTGGAATAGGCACACTGCTATAAGAACTTTTCAGCACTTTTTTGATATTGACAGGGGTAGGGAAACGTCTATGGAGGTGTTTCATGAAATAATAAATTAAACTTCTTTTTTTTAATAAAGCTTTTTTTTTTAATTCAATGAAGTCAGTTTTTTGAACGCTTATACTACGTTTCTTATCCGTGCTCTTAATCATTGAGGAGACCATCCTGGCTGCAGGATGGCTGTCATAAAAATGGATAATCTTCAGAACCAAAGGTGCAAAATTTCAGGTCTATCGGGTGGGGGAAACTTGTTTGAAATTCAGTTGCAAGATTTGACTAAGTAACCAACTAACTAACAAGGCAAGTTAGATAAAAGCTTATAAAAACATGATGGCGATGGCAGTGTTGATTTTGGCTACGCGTCAAAAGATCTATGTACAACTAGGTATTAATGTTACAAGCGATCATCAATCAAGAGACATCAAAATGTAGATATTCTTAGAAGTTTTTGTTCCAAATGAATAAAACGGTTTTTTGCATTGAACTGTATGCATGCACAAAAACAAACACGTAGACAAGTATTTGCAAAGACATTTCTCGTTCCATAAGTAAATATTACTACCGCTCCTTTATTGATCGAAGATCCCATCTGAGTATCGCAATAAAGAATGATTGGATGCTAGTCATAACGAGTAAGTAGGTACGTATACTCATATATTGATCATATCATGCTTATATGTATGTTTGTGGACGCCTGAGGGTGGACATTGCCGACGAGGTCCACCGCGGCGAAGATGGTGTGACGATCTGATCATGTTCACGGGGTAAGCGTGGCCAGAAATTGTACAGCACCCCTAGCCAAGTTGACAATCTACCTACAATCGTTAACGCTAGTAGACAACTATTCAAATGAATGGGAATGACATCATCTCAACGTTAAATCACGTGATCAACACAAACGAATAGAAAATTCGTAGACAAGTTTACATCGTTCAAAATGATAGAATATAATGTTATCGTTTCTACAATGTTGATCGCTAAACTATTTGGTAGGAACGCTCACCATGGACTAAAGTGTAGGTTTTTTCTACAGACATTAGAGAACGAGCGATCGACTCAGTCGTGTCAACTTGGCTAGGGCTACCAATTTAGCGCTTTCTACAATCGCTTACGCCGAGGCGTTTACGATAGTAGAAAGAGAATCGATACGAAACGTTTGTAACTTGGCTAGGGGTGCAGAATAGAGAAGTATCGAAGAAAAACTGCTGCATCCGCTGACACCAAATGAATTGGGATAAGGGCAAGAGAATGATAATGATGATGAGAGAGGTTTGGAGGGAGAAATCGGAGGCCTTTACCCAGCAGTGGACACAATGTCAAAATCAAAGCATTTATTTTAAGTAGGCCACTTACAGGCACTTTTGAATTGTCGAAACAAATATGAAAATTAAATGTAGCTACAGTCCCAGTCACAAGACATAAAAACTGTGAAAGTACTGTAGTTGCCCATTCCCTAGCGTAGATCTCTATGGAGAAGAACGGGCAAGAAACTCCATGGACACTCTTTTAAATCAGAATATTTTTACAAAATCTTGGTTACATCATTCATGTTGAGATGGTACATTATGTGTGAACAATGTAGCAAGATGTGCACGTTAAAGGTGTCCATAGTAAAAACAAGACAAAAACAATTCAAAAATAAAATTATTAATGAGGGATTTTCTTTTTAGCTCTTCCCTAGTCGATGGATAGATGGCGCTGAACTTAGTAGATATGATAATGCAAGGAACAGAACTAAAAAAAAACTGATTTTAACAAAGCACGAGAAAACTAGGTTATATTCGGAAGGTTAAGCAAACGAAAGTGTCAGTCAACGAGCGTATATGACGTGACGCAATGTTTTTTTTTCGAGCGTTTTGGCTTTGGCACCAACTATCATAGTCAGTTCAACGCCATCTATCCATCTGTTTGGTCCTAATAAAATGATTATTTATTTATTTATAGAGTTCTTGGAAACTAAGTTTTTTTTTAATACCTCAAAAGGAAAACCCTCATTCAGCCGTGGCAACCAAGAGCTGACCAGTCCCAACTGACAGCGCTCGCTCAATGTAGGGTATCAAAAAAAAAGTTTGTGGATTGTGGCATATTTACAGTTGCTTTTTAGAAGCTCTACAAGTAGAAACCTCGTGTATTATGTTCATTACCGCATTTAGTTCAATATGTTACTACACGGTTGCAACTTGGGGTGATCTGTGCCTGTTTAGACATAACAGAACATCACGCCTGTAAGACCCGAAGGGTTAGAAGGAGGTGTTCCCAAGTACCGCCGCGAAGTGTTTAATTGGAATTTATTTTATTATTAGGTAACCTTAGTTGTATGTTTTATTGTACATGCTGTGGTCTCCTGTCATTGAAGGAATATATTGACAATAAAAAAATGTTTATACTACACTTGCTTAGTAAGTGTACCATTACTACTCCACTAAAAGGCTTGAAAGCTGTTCATTAAACCTTCTCAAAAATCTAGGCAGTTATATTGTGTGGAATTTCATTACTGCCCTGAAAATCAGGGTAGTAATCCATTACTAACGCGTTTTGTTTTTGTTTAAAAAAAAAACTAGATGACGTTGGCAATCAAACGGTCCAATTTTACCATAAAAAGTACTGGCCACTAGCACTTTAAAAAGCAAGTTGCATACATTCCGATATGGCCGGCAAACTTTGAAGTTTGCCCGGCCTCTATTTGGTAGAGCGAGAGATTTATAACACTCTCCCGCTTTAACACGCGCGTAAGTTGGAACCTGCGATACGAGGCGTTTTTACCTTCTCTAACGTCTTTTGGCGCGAAAACTGTTTGACGCGCTAAAATAAAATAAAAAAAGACTTATTGTTGGTTGACGTATTTTGTAGAGACAATTTTCTTGGTAAAGTTTGTAACGTCAATATAACTTTTTAATAAAATGCTTTTTTTGGTATTTTGTCTTTAACTTCTTTGAGCTTAAAAGTGCAAGTGTAGTATAAAGCAGTATATATCACTCGAGGGTAAGTACAGATTACTAAACTCGTGTGGTTCACGGCCCTCCGCTTCGCGTCGGGCCTCAAATGCACACTCGATTAGTAATCTGTGCCTTACTCCCCTTGGTGAATAAATAGCTATTATTTCAGACTTGGTAATATCCACACTTTGTTAGTAGCATATTAAAAATATTAAAAAATCTTATCTCATATAATATATTTATATATTAATACTGAAACCGGGATATTTACCATGTTTACTGTTTGTTTTGAGCTCCCGATATTTCAGCGCTGTTGCTAATATGATCACAGATAAACTGAAGTTTTAAGTAAATTAAGTTGCGGTTGGGTCCGTTTTCAGTGGTAATAATAATGTTACTTACCATGTCAGTCTAAAAACTTATACTTTATATTGTCCATTATAAAGGTATTAAATTGTAATGATTTGTGAATATATTTTGTTGTAAAGAGGAAAGATTTTTATTTTTGTATGTAACGAATAAACTTAAAATAAAAACTACTGGACCGATTTGAAAAATCTTTCAGCAATGGATAGCTACATTATCAGCAAGTAAAATAGGCTATATTTTATCCACGTACACCCACGAGAACGGGAACTACGAGGGTGAAACCACGTGACGTCCGCTAGTCCTAAAATAAATAAATGAAATATAATTTCTATGTAACAAGGGCGAGCCTATTTCCATCAATTTGTCACAAATCCACTTCAACCGGCAACCGAAAAATTCCTGATAGGAAATGCCAATATACACTCTTAAACACGGTATAAGTTTTTGGTAAATGTAACAACAATACCAAAAAGTTTCGAAAAATATCCGTTTCCACAGAATCCGTTAATATCAAAACTAAATAAATAATACAACGTCCTGATACAAAACCACTGTAACTGAAAGACAAAGTTGACCGAACATTTGATGAAAAAACTTTCTCTGTTATGATTAGTGAACAATAAAGTTGTAACTAGGTTTCGCGTTTATTAAAAGTAAGAGGGTACCTAGAGAATTGTTGAGCTGAAGTATCCTTTGACATCTGCAGTACTGATTGTTTTTTGTATATTTCTGCTGTGGCTGTCTGTACTAAGAGTAACAGTGGGCCTGTGGACCCACTGGAAACTTTTTGAGTAGGTACCTACTGTCTGGTTCATTATTTTGAGGGGCGTTTTTTAATTTCAATGTAAATGTGTGTGTGGGAGGAGCTCGTAGCTAAATAATAACAGCCGCTCGGGTCGATCGTTAGGTTAAGCCGCGCTTGCCTAGGTTGGTCTGTGGATGGGTGACCATCCATTACATACCGAGTTTCCTCCGTGCCTCGGAAAGCACGTTAAGCCGTTGGTCCCGGCTGTCATTTGTAGATCTTTGACAGTCGTTAGGTAGTCAGAGGCCCAAAAAGTCTGACAACCAGTCTTACCTTGTACCTCGTATTACCCGGTACTAACTGTGTTGTAGAGGTCAGATAGGCAGTCGCTCCATGTAAAATACTGGTATTCACAGGCGCGGATACAGGGGGGGGGGGCAATGGGTGCAATTGCCCCCCCCTGAACCAGACCAAATACGTCATTAGCCAAGCTTGAACTAGTTTGACGGAATTGAAACTAAATATTCTAGTTGTATATCTTGTCATGGGCGTCGCCAGGAGGAGGCAGTTGTCCCTAGAGGCTCAGGATTTTTAAAAATTATAGCTTTTCCTGCCTGATTCCATAAATAAAATAAATAGTAGCTTAAAATAGAATCACTCAAATTAAGATATTGCAGTATAACCCTGCGAAAAAACATTTATCAAAAAGGCTCCTTTTTCTACCTGTGGATTGGCACTCCTATTGGATTTTTGCATGATCGATCAATACAATAGACAGAAATAAATTAGAATTTTCCAAAAATTGCCCCCCCTTAAAGGAAATCCTGGATCCGCGCCTGGGTATTCAGCTGCATCCGGTATAACTGGAAGCCTACCCCAACATAGTTGTGAAAAGGCTAGGGAGATGATGTAAATGTGTGCGTCAAATGTTTTTTAAAATTTAAAATTTAAATTTTTGCCTCACCGTCAAACGCCATTTACATGTCAGTGCTATATAGGTGAGTAATAATCTCAAAGGAGTCTCGGGTCCGATTTTGGTGAAAAGTAAAACTGTATCACTATTGAATTGCCAAATGTGGTTTCCTACAAAGTGGTGAAATTTAATAACGGGCGTAAACGTAATTCAATTTGAAACTATGCTGTTATAGCATTATCCGGCAATATAGTTGAGCCATAAACCCCTCTCCGAATAGTTTTTTCACAAACACAAACATTCCGCAGGTTACAGTCGAAAGTTCTTGGGACGCGCCACAGAATAGATTTGTTCAGTAGGTTAACATATATTCTCCTTCTTTTATTTGTGGAAAAAAGTAGCTTCCTTCCAGAAAGACTGCTAAACATCATTCTTTTAGGTAAACACTGATATTTTTGTCAGAATTAGGTAGGTACCACCCCAATGTTTACGAATGATCTTATTATGTTTTACTAGCGCAAAAGATAGCAGAGGGATGTATCTTCGAAAACGTGCGGGCTTATAAATTGTATTCTATATTTATAGTTCACAAGCCGCTGTTTGTGAACTGTTATAGAAAACCTTTCATACATAGCGATATATGAAGAGTTTTTTAGAACAAATGGTCCTTCTGTGTTATCTTATTCTAAAGTCACATTAAACACGCGTCCCGTAACGACCGTCGGGCCGCGATCCTCTTTTATAGCATAGAAAGAGGTGTCGTTAACGTGAACGAATGGTACCACTGTTTATTGTTACACTATACAAAACTCTGCGGTTATCCTTTATGAGTCGTTCACGAATATTTTGTGGCGTTTTTATTAATTCTCTTTGGTTATACAAACCTATTAGGGTTTTAATTTGAAATTGTTTTTCTTCTTGCGTTCATAATCAGACTTTTTGTATAGGGGTTAAACCTTTTGCATTTTGCCTAGGTCACAATTACATAGGCATTCTGGACCGCTGAAATACTTTACATATTTGGGAGTATGAAGAACAGGGTGTAAAGCTCTTCATCCCCCATAGAAAAGGGAGGTTCCTTCGACCAGACGGGTGTTATGTCTGGTGGGCTACTGCCCTACAGTTGTTGTCGGGTTCTCGTAAATATAGGTATACAGTTTGTAAAAGACCTCATCACAAAGCCGTCAACCAAGCATTCTGTAGGTACATCAAACTAAGTAACATTACGCAAAAATTATTGTTGGGAAACGACTTTTTTTTTGGCGTGATAAATTATGTTTTGTGGTAGAACTGAATGTAACGCACTCAAAACATTGTGCTGATGGATGGATTGAATAGTACGGGGGTCGAGGAGGTGTTTAAAGTAAAAATCTGTCATTAAAAACTTGTATTAAAAAAACTTGTCAAAAAGTTCGGACTTTGACTCTCAATATCTCCGTAACTAGAAGGTTCCCAGGTATGGTGTAGAACGAAAAAATGATCGCAATGACGGGGAGAACAAGTGCCTTTCGGCTTCGTTAAGAGGTGTTTTACACCCTTTATATAGTCGCGGATAACTTTGCTTGCGCGATGTAAGATTTCTGAAGTGTTTCGCTGTTAGTTCATCATCCGTGTCATGTAATTTTTGTTCTATGTTGCTGTAGTACTTTTTGTGGTACCGCTACACATATAGACTCACATGGGTTAGATTAGAAGTACAGAATTTGTAATACAAAACTGTTGAACTTACAGAAAAAAAAAGATCCATGTAAGGATCGTCCTTGTCTCTGTGTCTGTCTTGCCTGTCGCGGGCCTGTGGACGGTAGGCTATGGGCTAGCTCGCCGTCCGTCCGTCTCATGACGACAGGCCGTGTCGACGGCGCGTTCGTGTTCCTCGCGCGCCTCAACCAGAGTCAGCAAAAGGAAAGGGTCCGCAAGGACCGATGCCTGCCGGGGTTGCGGGACTGTTCGAAAGAGATACCGTGGCCCCGGAACACAAAGGGCGATGAAGGAACGTGGATGGGTTTTAGTCAGTAAAAGTCTGACACTCCCTCCTGCTCCGCCCAGAGCGGGAGGAGTCATTTGATGATTTAACATCCGAAAAAAAAAGTATCGTCCCAAAGTAAGTCCCTCGTTTTCGTTTGTTTATGTCATACACCTGCTCTGGAAAATTGCTGCCAAATGTTAATTTACTAGAGCAACCCAAATGCTTAACGTGGTTATCGAACCCAGACTACCATTGTTAGTACCACTAAAATCTAGATTAATCTTACAGTTTGTAAGTAAAATATAGAAGCGGTTAACCCATATTTTTATGTGAGTTCGTAAACCCCACATTTTAATATGTCGTGCCAAGTAACAATAAAATAACTTGATTACGAGGGAACCCTTTTACATGTTTATTAGAAGATTTCCTCGTCAAGCTGGCTCCTGAGTACAGTTCCATGTTAATCTTCATATAAGGAGTCTTAAATAAAGTGGTTTGAGGCAGTTAAATATCTCTGCGTCATTACAGTAGGTTTTACCACCAGTTGCTTTGAAAACCTTGGAATAAGTTCGTTCAGTTTGTTTTTAAAGTTTGTTGTTGAAGGTTGTGGTCATATGCTTCGCGGGTATTTATTGATTTTTAAATCGAGAACATAGACACTATGATACCTATACTAAAGAGTTAAAATATTATCATATAGACGATGATGTGAGTCAAATTGAAATAAATTAAAATGAATACCAAAAAAGCTGAACTTTTATGACAGACAGGAAACACAAAATTGTTCTGACTAATCAATTTTGTGTTCTATTATCTACATATTTACGATCTTACAAACATACATAAACCTATAGTTTTAATCAGTATTAATAGCAACACTTATTCTTCCTAGTCTTGCTGTAACCTTCATTTCATCTCAATCAACCACAAAGCATGTAATTCTTAACCGCTAGCGACCCAAGTCCCGACACTGACGCCGCCGCCGATACCACGCCGCGACGCAACATGAATATTTATGTTCAATTGTACAAGCACCACAGTTAACAACGTTTACATCTTACACAAATAATTATTATGAAGAGCTTTTAAAGCCTTAATGAGTGACGATTTTTAAAGTAAGTCTGGCTCTGCTCGGGGGCTGTCACAAATTTTGTTGACTGACTGTGCATTTTATCACGGCATGCATTTGTTAATTTTATCACGGCATGCATTTATTGTGCGAACCGCCTGTCTGTGGAATTCACTTCCGGTTACTCTGCCTGCTTCCTTTCCTAGATCTCTTCAAAGTTCGAGTGAATCGGTTTCTTCTAGGCAAACGTGCTCCACTCTAGGCTGCATCACCGCTAAGTCCGAGGCCATGTGCTTTCATGGGCCTCGGAATGCGCCACCTCCGGGATCCTTACTCACGGTAGGAGGGGTATCCATCGGTGTCGAGTCGACTTTGAAGTACCTAGGACTCTTCCTCGACAGCCGGTGGAACTTCGTGGAGCACTTCCGACGTTTGGCCCCCAAACTGGAACGGACTGGGGCTGCCTTCAGGCGGCTCCTGCCCAATCTGGGGGGGCCGAACGCCTCCTGCCGGAGGCTCTACGCGGGAGTCGTGCGGTCAATGGCCCTTTACGGGGCCCCGGTGTGGGCGCGTTCATTGAGGCTGCGAGCCGCCCACTATTTGAACGCACCCCAAAAGGTAGTAGCCGTAAGGCTGGCCCGGGGGTACCGTACGATCTCCCGCGAGGCGGCGAGCCTCCTTGCCGGATTGCCGCCATGGGATCTAGAGGCGATAGTCCTCGCGCGCCTACATGAATGGCGCGCGGAGGCGCTACGCCGGGGGGAAACTCCGCTGCAGCGACAAATTGTCGCTCAGCGGACAGACTTCCGGCGGGATCTCATGGCGACATGGAGAGAGCGACTGTCGCAACCCCGTGCAGGGCACGCCACGATAGTGGCGATAAGCCCCCTCTTTGAGGAGTGGCTTGAGAGACGCCACGGCGTCCTCACCTTCCGCCTGACGCAGGTCCTCACTGGACACGGAGTGTTCGGGAGGTTCCTGCACCGAATCGGGCAGGAGGAAACGCCCGGGTGCTTCCATTGTGAGGATCGACCGGAGGACACGGTGGAACACACGGTGGAGGTGTGCCCCGCGTGGGCGGAGCACCGCCGTGTCCTCGAAGCGGCGATCGGCGGCGGCGACCTCTCGCGTCCGGCCCTGGTGCAAGCCATGGTCCGGAGCGAGACGGAATGGGACGCCGTCACCTCCTTCTGCGAAGCAGTAATGCTAGAGAAGGAGGTGGCGGAACGTGAGAGGGAGAGAACCTCTCAACGTCCCGGCCGCCGCGGGAGACGCCCCGGGCGTCGGGGGCCACCACCACGTGGCCCCCGGCCACCGTAGGCGCGGGCCTGTGGACGGTGGGCTATGGGCTAGCTCGCCGTCCGTCCGTCTCATGACGACAGGCCGTGTCGACGGCGCGTTCGTGTTCCACGCGCGCCTCAAAGAGAGTCAGCAAAAGGGAAGGGGTCCGTAGGGACCGATGCCTGCCGGGGCTGCGGGACTGTTCGAAAGAGATACCGTGGCCCCGGAACACAAAGGGCGATGAAGGAACATGGATGGGTTTTAGTCAGTAAAAGTCTGACACTCCCTCCTGCTCCGCCCAGAGCGGGAGGGGTTATTTGATGATTTCCTATCCGAAAAAAAAAAAAAAAAAAAAAGGCTGCATCACCGCTTCACATCAGGCAAGTTGTGGCCAAACGTGCTCCACTCTAGGCTGCATCATCGCTTTACATCAGGCAAGTTGTGGCCAAACGTGCTCCACTCTAGGCTGCATCATCGCTTTACATCAGGCAAGTTGTGGCAAAACGTGCTCCACTCTAGGCTGCATCATCGCTTTACATCAGGCAAGTTGTGGCCAAACGTGCTCCACTCTAGGCTGCATCATCGCTTTACATCAGGCAAGTTGTGGCAAAACGTGCTCCACTCTAGGCTGCATCATCGCTTCACATCAGGAAAGTTGTGGCCAAACGCAAGGTTCATCATCAGCCTATTAATGTTCCCACTGCTGGGACACAGGCCTCCTTTCTATGAGAGGGAATGGGCAATCCACCACGCGGGCCTAGTGCGGATTGGTAGATGTCACATGTCTTCGAATTTTATGGTTCTTTACGCAAGGTTATTTAGTCAGCTTATAACGTACCCAGTGCGTGGAAACAGGAGCCACTCTCTTAGAGTGAATGGGCTATATTCCACCACGAGGACCCGATGCTTGTTGCCAGATGCCACATGTCTTCCAGTTTATGGTTCATATCGGTTTCCTCACGATGTTTTCCGTCCTAAGTTCCCCCACAGCTCTTATACGCGGTTGTAATGTTATGTGGTCTAAAACCAAAGTACTCGTAAGTCTAGAGTTATTGGATTATTTTTATTGTTCTTTGGCAAGAATTTGTATTCGTTTCACATTTTTTATGGTCGCTGTTCATCATATTGCCGAAATTGATATGTTTGCCTTCAGGATGATGGATCTAGACTTCAACCCACTCCTGCAACATTATATTCCAATTCAATGAGTATGAAATATTAGCTATGTAAATATTTCACTCCGGCTACGACAACGCGGCGCTAGTTTTCCGACTCTATGAATATTTATACTCAAACCACACTTCACACAAACAATTCTTTAAATAATTGTATTGACGTGAATCTTCTGAAAATGACGTAAGTCTAATGAAACTGAAAGGTTGAAATGAAGGTTGTGGGCGGCTGCTGTCATTATCATTTGACTTAGGTATTGATAATAGATATAATTTGCTTATTTATAATTGACTAGCGGATGTCATGCTGTTTCACTTTCACCCGCGTAGTTCCCGTTCCTGTGGGAGTACGGTAATAAAATTTAGCCTATGTTACTCGCTGATAATGTAGCTATCAATGGATACTACTAAAAGAATTTTTGAAATCCGTCCAGTAGTTTTTAAGTTTATTCGTTACAAACAAAAATACAAATCTGTTATGAAGGAACAAATAAATAAAGTGAACGTTTCAGTTGAATTCGCGCTGCGGACCGTTTATCAAGAGATGACCATTAAAACTGAAGTCTTGATCACGTTCAGTTTGAGTAATTCGCCCTAAGCAAGGATAACACTGAGCAGTTGTTGCCAAGTGGTAACGGCCTAAACTTTACGAGTTGTAGGACGTGAGTTCGACGAACTCAGGCAGACGCAAACTTTATGTAATTTATTTCATCGACATTGCTCTCAAAACGGAAAACGTAAGAAAACTTGTCTTAAACCAAAAAAATCGAAGAAAGATGACATCTACCACTACTGGGCCCACATGGTGGATTACAGCCCATTCTTTCCGTAGACAAAGGGCCTGTCTCCCGAGTAGACACATTATAGTGAGATTATGCCATGGAGCGAGCCATGTTTGGCATAACCCTTCTACGAGTAGATCGAGTGCGTAATACCGAAATTCGCCGTCGGACGAAAGTCTATGGGGTCGGGGACCGGGCGCGGGCGGTTCGTCGACATCTGGCTATAGACGTGGAGATGGCCGATTGGACAAGGTGGCTAGTTGGGTCGACGATGTCGTCAAAATCGGGGAAAACACCTGGATAAGGGAAGCACAGATTCGGGAAGTGTGGAAGGACAAAGGGGAGTCCTATACCCAGCAGTAGGTGATTCCGGTCTGATGATGGTGATGATGATGCATATGTTAAGGATAACACTGTAGCAGTCATCACTACAGTCTAACTATCAGTATCTATCTAGAATACACTCGTACTTAGATATATTTCGTCATTCACCAACCCCTATCGCGCTATCATAAACAAACGCACACCGCGTTACATTTCAGTAATACCTTGGTGAAATATGCCCGCGTGAGTACTAGTCGACATTTTGAATCCGACTTGTTAATTGAGTGGCTACTAGTTAACTAGCACTTCATTTTCTGGTTCATGGATTCGGCTGGTATACTGCAAATCGATTATACAGTTGTTAGTCTGAATCTGCTGATTTATTGTCAATCGTATAGTAGAGATATTTTGCAAAATGTGAAGAACAGTGTTGACCAAAACATAGTTCTTGTTTTACCTAAAAGAATTGAAGAATTGCACACATTAAAAAAATCTTTTTTGTAAAAAATTAAACCGACTTCAATATACGTAAACACAAACAAAAAAAAACCACAAAAAGAAAAACACAAAAAGGTGAAAAATAACTTTAGCTTCAGAAGCCGGTGACCTGTGTTTTTATCACCGGCTTCTGAAGCTTATTTTTCACTTTCTGTGTTTTTTTTGTAGTCTTTCCTTTTTTGAAGTCAGTTAAAAAATCGGCGAAGGGGAATCTATTTGCACGTACAAACCTTAGTTCGTTTTATTTTATTTATTTATTTAAACTTCATGTACAAGAGTGGTACATACAAGGCATTCTCTACCAGTCAACCTTTGGGTTAAATAGGAAAACATAGTGATAGGGTACAGAATAATGTCTAAAAAACTAACTTCTTGTTAACGAGAATGTATATACGTATATTGATACTAATACACATATACACATAAAATAAACTAATAGATATTATATCAAATACCATAGATTAAAAATTAAATAGCGATAAAAGTAATAATAATTATTCCAACTACAAATATTTAATAATTATTTAAACTAATATTTTCTTTTTCTTGTATTCCATTAAATAAACAAACTTATTTTTGCCTCCAACGAGGAATCAAATCTAGTATAAAGCTTTGATGAACTTTAGCGGAGTATCTAGATACTCCGCTAAAGTTAAGCCTATCTAGATAGGCTGATACGTAATTATTTAAGGTTTCTTGGCAATTTTTTCCAAGTCTACAATAAATAGAGTACCTGTTCCGACCTGTCTATGCATAAACATTGTATTCGTACCACACATACTGCAATAATTGTAAAGCCCCTACATTATGAGTACCGCAACCTCTGTTATTAACCTCTCCGCAAACAATGTGCAGACTGCAGAGAACACAGTTTAATTAAATTAATAAACCAGCAGGCGCTCCCAGCTCCAATATTCAATAGAGTATCTGCCACCAAAGGACAGGACAGCTTGTTTAACAAGTGAATGGGGCTAGTGTCGTGTATGTGACTATTTGAGGTTGATTTAACACGTTTACATAGTCGATATCCTAACTGCTTTATCACTTTTGACAACATTTTCTAGTTGGTTATTAATATGTAATCGTTACATAATAGACCTTGTTTATTACCTTAGGGTGACAAAGCGACGAGGCCGACTGTTCTCGACGGACTACCACGAGAAGAAACTAGTTTAGATTATGTAATTTTCATAATATTAACTGGTTTCTTGCGCTCAATAAAAGCCTTGTTATGAAGCGCGTTTTTCTAACTAAAATATTAAAGGCTTTTTGTACAGGTCCAATGCACCAACTATGTAGAATTGAGGTGTGGATGTCTTTATACCTTTCGTGAAATGGATGACTGTATGGTATCTGTCTATATGTATGACATTCATGATGATGATGATATCTGTATCTGTCTGGCTTATGGTGATTATGATAATTAGGGTTTTAATAACTTATTTACAAAATTTTGTCACAGGATCATTAAAATTATTATATACATACTACAACTAGAACTATATATAATTACAAATATAATAATATAATCATGTCGAAACGTAACTTATTTATGTTTGTAAAGATATTTGCTACATTGAAAACTAGATTTAATCAAACACTAGTTCCTGATATCGAGCTCATCATTTTGTTTAGAGCGGCGGCTCAAATAAAACGTTCAGGCGCGTGACATCGCGCACATGCCTGAGATACTGGGCGTCGATCCATATCGCCAGATGTGCAATGAGACGTGTCGAGATCCAAGTCTCGCGTCCTCTCGTCTCGTCTCGTCTGTGTCTGGTATGCGGGTGATTAATAGTCGTCTCTAACCCTTCAAAGACTGTGAAGACGGGTATTTGTAGGTCGTTTGACAATAGATCCTGTTTCTTAGCAACTTTGCAATGTAACCTTTGGATATATTTTTTACCCCGATAGCTAAGCAATGACGGAGGAGCTCGTGGCTAAATAATAACAGCCGCTCGGGTTGATCGTTAGGTTAAGCCGTGCTTGCCTAGGTTGGTCTGTGGATGGGTGACCGCCCATTACATACCTAGTTTCCTCCGTGCCCCGGAAAGCACGTTAAGCCGTTGGTCCCGGCTGTCATTTGTAGATCTTTGACAGTCGTTAGGTAGTCAGAGGCCCAAAAAGTCTGACAACCAGTCTTACCAAGGGGTATCGTATTACCCGGTACTAACTGGATTGTGGAGGTCAGATAGGCAGTCGCTCCATGTAAAATACTGGTATTCAGCTGCATCCGGTAAAACTGGAAGCCGACCCCAACATAGTTGGGAAAAGGCTAGGCAGATGATGAGCTAAGCAATGACGTTTGTAAGATGTCTGACAGTTGTTACTTGTAGTCAGAAGCTCGAAAGTCTGACAACCAGTGCTACCTAGTAATTCGGTTGTATCAGCCGCACGGGTCGATCTTCCAGGTTAAGCAGCGCTTGCTAAGCACGGTCCTTAGATGGGCGACCATTCATTACATACCAGACAGTCGTTACAGGTATTCAGTGACCCGAAAGTCTGATAACCAGTCTTACCAAGGGGTATCGTATTATCCAGTACTAACTGAACTGCGGAGGTCTGATTGGCATGCAGTTGCTCAATATATACTCCTGGTATTTAGCTGCATCAGGTTAGACTGGAAGCCGACCCCAACGTAAGTTTGTAGTTGGGAAAAGGCTAGGCAGATGGTGAGATGGAGCAAGTATGTACCTAAAAATAGAGCGTTTACGGTCAATGAGTGTCTGAGTAAAAATCGACCTCTATAATTTGGCTGAAGTACGGAATTTGGCATGACTACATTCACTTATTATGCCTACCTACCTTATAATACCTTCGCTCGTTTTAAAGACAATTTTCGTGTTAATCCACATACGTTTTCTAGCCTTCTTGACAGTTCAGACCCAAACATAATAATCCCTTAATTATCGAAACAGATGTTCCTTCCAATATAGTAACCACTAATAGTAATTAGGGTATACTTATTAAGAATGATACGAGCACTTAAGGCTGGAATGGATACCTATTTGCAAGTAAATGTTCATTAGAAGTAACTGTTTGGAGAGAATCTCGTTAGGACGGAGTTTTTGTTACGCGACATCTTAACTTTGTGCGATGTAGCAGTTATTAAGCGCAAAAAAAAACCATTTCGGCGGGTACTAGGCGATTGTTAAAGTTACAAGACCCTTTTTTTTTTGGATTGGAAATCATCAAATGACTCCTCCTGCTCTGGGCGGAGCTGGAGGGAGTGTCAGACTTGTACTGACTAAAACCCATCCATGTTCCTTCATCGCCTTTGTGTTCCGGGGCCACGGTATCTCTCTCGAACAGTCCCGCAGCCCCGGCAGGCAACGGCCCTTGTGGACCCCTTCCTTTTGCTGACTCTCTTTGAGGCGCGCGTGGAACACTCCTGCGCCTTCGACACGGTCTGTCGTCATGAGACGGACGGACAGCGAGCTAGCCCATAGCCCACCGTCCACAGGCCCGCGCCTATGGTGGCCGGGGGCCACGGTGGCTCCCAAGTTACAAGACCTTGGCGCCTCATGCTTGTCAACAATGGGTTACTCAGCAATAGATTAGTAACAAATTAACTTGGACTGCACTTTACTTAGAAATCATCATACATCATTCTCCTGCCATTGTCTGAAATTATTTGGAGTCGGAGTAGCATGACTCTACTCTTCTTTTTCCATAATTTTCTATAACTCCACCATATACCATCCACCATATCAGCCGAAAGACGTCCACTGCTGGACATAGGCCTCTCCCAAGGGGGGGTTTTGCCATAATCGCCACGCTTGGCAGGCGGGTTGGCGATCGCAGTACGGTTGTTACAAAAGCACAGAGAACGCTGCTGCCCATTCTCTGGTAATCCCTTAGTCGCCTCTTACGACACCCACGGGAAGATATGGGATGGTGCTATTCTTTACGTCCGACACAATATAGACTCTATAACTCGTCATCTCGGTAATCACGTCCGTTTTAGCCATAATATCCTTCACACGGTCCATTCATCGTTTCTATGGTCTTCCCTTACAATCGACAGCCAAAAAAAAAAACGATTTCGAAGGTTAGGAGTTACCAGGAGAGGGGTACAGGATACCTAATCGGAGATCTGTTTACGTTAGACTTTACCTAACTAGACATTGCTAAAACATTTTAGTACTTAAATCCTTATTTACATAATAGTATGTTTTTGTAGCTATTTACGTTTTTATAAAGTAGGTTATGAAAGTAGATGGTATGGTAATATTACTAAAGCGGCTGGTCGCAGCCTCGTTTGCCAAAAAATCTCCCGGGAATGTTCCATTATGTAGCATGAAATATGGTTACAGGCTTTTAAAATTGAATGAGAATTGTTAAGTCTTGTTTTTGGGTTATTAAAGACCGATCTTAAGTGAAAATTAATTATTTTCTTCTTGTTAATATTGGTCGGAGTTTGAATTATGACGTAGGTACTATCTACGGTAAGACGTTAGTAAGCACTTTGTTCTTTTTACAAGATCATCATTCAAGATAATATAGTCATGATTTAACCTTGTTTTAGATTTATTTGATAACATAAGATAAGTTTATTTATGTCCAACATCTCATGTGTTGTCAAGATACTTAAATCTTATGATAAAGTATAAAACATTTTATACGTAGTATACAATAAAGTCGCTTTTCATGTTTTTGTCTTAATGAACTTCGATGCAGTTTTCACCATAATTTTGAGCATTTAGCCATTTTTTTACGTGGCACTGCTGCCAGCCTTCTGGGCACTTTTCCTAATGTCAACCACGTGGACGAATTTTTTGACTCCCCGTAATTATTTTCGCCTTTTGATACTTGTAGGTACCTACATATTTTTAATTATTAAATTATTGACAAACTACAAATTAATAGATCTACTATTAATTTGTAGTTTGTCAATAATTTGCAAACTGAATTCAATTCTCTATAGGTGTTATTGAAAGACTAGTCTAACCGTCAATCTGACCACTGGGAAACACCCTTATTTAATGTAGATTTAACTTAAATTTAGCATGCATCCGCTTGCCAAGCGTGGAGATTACGGAATATTCCTCCCACCATGGGAGAGTCTTATGTCCAGCAGTGGACGTTGTGGGCTGTTGTTGTTGTTGTCGGCATGAAAATCTTGATGTTTCGACGTGTCGCACTTGTACAATAACTTATTAATTAATTCCTGAAGTTAACTAAATAATACAATTCTTTTCCGCTTCGTAATTATCTCTCAAACAATCTTTTTATCCAATTGTCACCCAAGGAATTGGTCGTGATCGATTGCTTCCTATAAGAAAACGAAAACTTAAGGTTCAGAGTTATTGTCAGATCCCGCTGGGGATTTGGCAATCATTGGGAAAATTGGTGGACAGCTACAGACCGGCTCTTATGAATGGAATCGACGCATTTGTTTTTTTACGAGTGTGGAATAACGGAGACTGGGCAATCGTGATCTATGGATTTATAGAGAGGTATTAGTGTAAGGGGCCGCCTCCAGGAGCGAGAGAATCGCGGCGATTTGACGTATTTATAATTATGAAAATATCGCCGCGATTCTCTCGCTCGTGGAGACGATCCAAAAGAGTGTATAGAAAAACGTGGCAAGGACGATAATATCGCCACGAGTCTCTCGCTCGTGGAGGCGGCCCCTTAGAGGAACCATATCGATATTTATCCATAGACCACTTCACTTCTTCCATAGATATCTACGCTTTGGAATAGGTAACTACAGTACTTTCAAAGTTATTATGACTTGTGACTAGCTTCGCTTTCTTTGTTTTTTAGGGTTCCGTACCCAAAGGGTAAAAACGGAACCCTATTCCTAGTCACCAGGCTGTATCTCTAGAACCGTGACAGCTAGACAGTTGAAATTTTCACAGATGATGTATTTCTGTTGCCGCTATAATAGTCTGGTAAATGAATGATTGTGGTTGGAAAAGTTGAAAGCAGAAAATGTGACTTATGAACTTTGCTTGGACTAGTTAGAAGATAAACATATTAAAAGTCCTGACCCCTCCGAGGTGAGCCCGAGGGGAGGGGGGGGGAAAGAAGGTCCCGTTTTTTTGCTTATATCTCGAAAACGATGCGTCGTATAAAATTTTGTTCTACTACATAATAAAACCTCATAAAATTCTCTTCGACTTTGCTTTTCAAATTTGTATCTATCTCTTATCGTTGAATTGGTATGAGCTCCGAAAAACGACCAATTTTTCAAAAATTTGTCCAATTCTCTGTCCCGTTCGTTGTTTTTGGTTGTATCTCGAAAACGGTGTGTCGCACGAATATTTGTTGTTCTACACAATGAAATCTGATAAAATTCTCTACAACTTAGCAAACATTTTTTTTTTTTTTTTTTTTTTTTTTTTTTAATATTGGAGATAGATAAAAAGTGTAAATTTTATACGACGCATCGTTTTCGAGATATAAGCAAAAAACCAAAAAACGGGACCTTCTTTGCCCCCCCCCCCCTCGGGCTCACCTCGGAGGGGCCAGGACTTTTAATATGTTTATCTTCTAACTAGTCCAAACGAAGTTCATAAGTCAGATTTTCTGCTTTCGACTTTTCCAACCACATACCCCTTTTGAGCACTCATTTACCAGACTATAACAACAAATACTAAAAACAGAATTAAATCAATATTTAAGGGGGGGTCCCATACAACAAACGTGATTTTTTTGCAGTTTTGTCTAATGTTTTTAAATAATGGTACGGAACCCTTCGTGCGCGAGTCTGACTCGCACTTGGCCGGTTTTTTGACATTCAAAAGTGCCTGTAATGGTGTTATTGAAATAAATACTTTGAGTTTGAGTTTGACTTCCCATACAAATGTGCTGTCTCCTTTATCATTGAATTTTCAAACAGTTTTTGTGACTTCAATTGCGTGAATTAATCATTTTATACTGAAATATTATTCAAAACTTGTAATAAACATCTATAAACTGGGCTTTAGGGGCTTTGTAAGGTTTAAACAGCGTCTGTCTTGTACTCTTAACTAACTTTACCAACTTGTGGTTTCGCGATGGCTCAACACAGCTTATTTGTTTAATACTCCGTTGTTACAATCTTCTTTAAAAACTTCACAATTTACACCAAAGGAACCCGAGGTACTGGGTGCTTAAATTACACATTTTGTTTCTTTTAAAGTTTTTCTTTTTGTTTCACACTTTTGACACACTCTGGACACCTTGCATTCGGTAACGTTGATTCTAGCTGACTTATAATTTTACCACGATGGTCAACGGGAACAGCGTTGTCTCTCAAGGCAATTCTGACACGATATCGCTCATCCGCGCGGTCTGGTGGTGAAGCGGATCTCACGTCGCATAAGCTTGTAAGTATCTTCTTCTTAGCGTGTCAATGGCAATCTAAATTGTGTTGGCCCAGAACTGAGCTACTAGTTTGGCGCTTTCGGTAGCATCCATAAGTTCTTGTAGGGAACAACCGGACACGCTTTACACGATAATAAGTGTCCTATCGTTTGTGGAACAGCCCCATATTTACTCTCCAGGGCAGTCATGAATGAATCTCAGGTTTTCCTTGGTCCGCAGTCTATTTCATCATCACCATTTCAGCCGAAAGACGTCCACTACTGGACATGGGCCTCCCTCAAAGGGAGGTCTTTGCCATAATCGCCACGCTTGGCAGGCGGGTTGGCGATCGCAGTACGGTTGTTACAAAAGCACAGAGAACGCTGCTGCCCATTCTCTGGTAAGTCCCTTAGTCGCCTCTTACTACACCCACGGGAAGATATGGGATGGTGCTAATCTTTACATCCGACACCATACAGAACAGTCAGTCAGACAGAACATTCTATTTAAAGACTTGAAATCATATGATTCCTAACACGCGTATAACCGCGTATCGACCGCCACAAAATCTTCCTTAAGTTTTTTGTAAACACGATTTTTTTAGTCAATAATTCAATTGCATTGACATTTAATAATGACCACAACAATAAATAAACATCCAAGGCATCTTAACTTGAACAGTATGATGGAACGCGTGAAGAGACATTAACACTAAGATTTATAGCTCGTAGGCCAGACGCCTGTAAGTTCTCGCGCGCAATATTGCGTGATGGCCGCCTCAAGTCGGATTAAATAGGCAGGAATTAGCTACATTCCGAGTAAATGAGATTCAACACGCGATGCAGTGAGAAAGGAAGTTTCTTTGCATATTCTTGGAAATATTTTTGTGACAATGTTTAGTTTCTCACAAAGTATAGCTTCTTTTGGTAAAGTGTCGTTACACTCGTTACTGGTGGCTTGGCAGGTAAAACGTTACACAAAATGTTGGGAGCCAAAACTCATGACATGACAAGTCTGAAAGTCTCAGAGCTGTTTTAATAATTCTGTTTTGCGGAAACATAAGTAAATTATTATTATTCTTTATTGCGCACAAAATTAAAAGATATGCGCACATATTGCAATATTAAAGCTTATCTACGGCGTTCTGTATGGTGTCGGACGTAAAGAATAGCACCATCCCATATCTTCCCGTGGGTGTCGTAAGACGCGACTAAGGGACTTACCAGAGAATGGGCAGCAGCGCTCTCTGTGCTTTTGTTGTAACAACCGTACTGCGATCGCCAACCCGCCTCCCAAGCGTGGCGATTATGGCAAAAACCCCCCTTTTGGGGGAGGCCCATGTCCAGTAGTGGACGTCATTCGGCTGAAATGATGATGATGATGATGATGACGGCGAGCTGAACCCAGAATGGGTTTTCTTATAGCAAACCTTATTTCGATCGCGAAAAGCCCTATTAAAATAGTTTTGTTAATGCGGTATTTATGATTAATTCTGGCCTTTTAAACCAATTGCAAAGAGAAGACACTCTTGATAAAGGCAAACCTTGGGGACTCATTCATAAAGTAAGAAAATAGGTCAAGGCTAAGAGAACCTTCAGGAATCTTGAAGGAAGAGGCATCGTGGATATGTGCCTCGCATATTAACACGGACACGAACGAAGGAGGCTCTCAACTAAACTAGTTGATCAAGTTGATAGAATACAACTATTTACTAGATGATTGAATCGATCTTAGACATTCAAAATGACTACAACTTGTTACGAAATATAGTAGTATTGTGTACATTTAACTAGCAACACTGTTAGGAGTTGGCAACACCATACCCCTCACACTAACCGTAGTGCTTTCGAGACAGCTAAGACTCGACCGTTCGATCGCTGATCGCAGACCCGAGAAGTTCTTATAGCGAAACCTCTGCCTGATTGATCGTTGGTCGTTGAAAGTTTAAAATATTGTTGAGGACCGGAAAATATTATAATTTTCAATACACTTCCTCGAAAACTGTTCCTTAACGCACTAGGTTTAGGTACAACATGCAGTGTATTTCACATGCGTGCGATTTTTTCCAAATGAAAATTGGAATTTGGAAGAAATTGGAAGTGGCAATTTTCATTTAGTCTGAGGTGAATGTGAGGTGAATGAGTCTGATGTGAAATGAAATATTTTTTGAATATTCAAATTGTGTTTATAAATAGAATATCATAGATAAACATGATTATTTAAAACTAATAGTTACTCTTATACACAAATTAACATTTATTTGTGTTCTGAATTCAAAAATATAAAATTAATTTTTTTTTTATATTAGGCTGTTTAACGGCTTCATACCATTGCCTCTCCTTCAACCTGGCGAAACCAAAGCGCGAAAAAAAAAAAGAAAATTAAAATCATAGTTTCATAGTTCGTGACAAAAATATTTTTCGTTATTTTATTTTATTTCTTCAAAAGTGTATTGAAAAACGTCGTTTGATACACGTGGACATTTGTTATTACATTTCTCGGCTCAAAAACACCCTAGTCTACGGCTCGGGTGTTATAATTCCGCCTCGAATGCAATAACAAACTTTCTCCACTTGTATCAAAATGTACTATTACTGTATACGAATTTGTGATAAACTGATTTGATTGTGAGTTTGTATATGGTGATAAAGTGATTAATAAAAGTTAATAAACCTGAAGCTGCCGTTTTTCTGAGTTGTCTAACAAACTATTAATTCAAATGAAAAACTGAAATAACATGACATAACATCACGCCTGTAATCCCCGAAGGGTTAGGCAGAGGTGTACCTAATATAGTACACCCACATTTCACCAGTTATGTTAAAGTCCCATGTAATAGGGAGCGAGCCTATTGCCATCAACTGGGTACGAATCCAGACTCCGTGGCTGCTACTGAGAAATTCCGGATGGAAAAGCCCAATAACACTCTGCCCGACCCGGGGATCGAATCCAAGACATCATGCTTGGTAGTCACCACTAGAATAACGAGGCATTCACTGAAATAATTTTAGATAGATTCCGGAAAGGTGACTCTTTTGTATGGTTTGTCATCTCGTAGCGTCCAAAAAAATATTATGCCTAATTATGGGACTATTTTGATTTGCTTGCTCCTTCAACTTATATTTGCTCTTTTCTGGGAAGGGAAGAATCGATCGCAACGAATTATGAATACATAAGAAAAGTAAATGTTCTGCTAATTCGCTTTCCTTCCCAATTTATTTCACACTAGCGGATGTCACGCGGTTTCACCCGCGTAGTTCCCGTTCCCGTGGGAGCACGGGGATAAAATATAGCCCATGTTACTCGCTGATAATGTAGCTATTCATTACTGAAATAATTTTTGAAATCGGTCGAGTAGTTATAGATTTAAATCGTAACAAACATACAAACAAAAAAAAATCAAATCATTCCTGTATATAATATTAGTATAGATGGCAGCATTAGTATAACAGAGGTAAAACATCGTATACACCAACACCAACACAAACATCTACATGAACGATTACCCACTTTTCAAAAGCTACTCGTAATCGTTTATAAAGCCTACAAAAATATCATAATCATGCTTTGCATAACAACTCTGCTATCTACAGCAAAAATCTAAGCGTGCAGCTCATAAATATCCAAATGGGTCCCCTTAATATAAAGATCTGATAATATTTTGGACGTAGGTACATTAACTGTATGAAAATGTAAGGAAATGAAGTTATTTTGGGAGTGTAAAGTAACTGTGTCACGCAACTTTTGTGAATTGGGTCACTAAACCCGTAAACATTCAGTTAATAACATGTTTTAAATTAAGTGAGAACTGTTATTAGAGAATTTAATTCACTGGCAACACATTTCCTTTTTTTTCCGCGAAAAAATGTGACAAGCCCAGTACTTGGGAGTACCAAAGCAACAAAAGTTGTTCAGCATATAATATTGAAAATAACATGTCCGTAAGGATTGAGGAGCCATTTTTTGTAGCTTAATGAAATTAATATACCTACTTATTTAGTAGTAAGTTTAAAGAAATTGTAGGATCGATCCTCAATTTTGTAGTATAATACTTCAAAAGTTATATAATCATAAAGGTGGCACCTCAATCTAAATGTTTGGATTGAGGAGCCACGTCAGAACTTCGAACACCATGGATTAATATTTACCATAATTTAGTATGATATTGTAGCATTTGAGAATAGTTAGTAGACAAAATCTGAACACGGTTGTATTAAAAGTAAAAAAGTTACAATACATTATGTATGTGGCTCCTCAGACCGTAATACGACTCATCATTTTTCAAAGAAGCAGTTGTTCAATTAATGCGCAACTTCTTTGTTATTTAGTAGTAAGTATATTAGATTTGTAGGACAAGATTCGTTAATTAAAAATGAGTAAATTGGGAGCTATGGCACATTTTAACTGGCTCCTCAATCCTGACGTTACTACACATGAGAGATCACAACGTTACTCTGTAGCTACCTGAGATCACAACGGAATCTAAAACCAGATACACTAACATTTAGTAGTAAATGTCTTCTAAATACATTTGTACAGAACAATATTGTATATATTCGGTACCTATAAAACAAATTACTTTTCGTTATTCCTTAAGAATTCGCTGTTAAAGGTGACCATGGTATATGAATGAAACCAGGATAACTAGTTTTTGAAATTTTATTTAGTAACAAATCGACAATGTCTAAATATGTACAGAGATTCTTTATAATATGTATTCGTATTTAGTAGTCTATTTCGACATAAGTCAAAAAATGAATTAATATCGTTTGGTCGGTGCTTTTACGAATTTTACAGTGAGAATCATAGTCGTCGTAACAAAACATCTCATCCTTCGTTGAGTAGTGACATTTATAATGGCCCATGCCAGCGTCGCTAATTGCAGGGATAAATTATATAACGCCTATTAACGTAAGTATATGATCTACTTGGAATCATTATAGATTCTGGTACCTCGTTTACTCGAAACTTCGTACAAACATTAGTTCAAATGAAATTGTTGTGCTTGATAGAGTATATTTATTCATTGTTTGGTGGTTACAAGACGTACAAACATTTTTTTACAAATACATCTACAATACAAATGCATCTGCGATACAAATTGCATCTAGAAGATGCAATTTGTATCGCAGAAGAAAAAAATGTGTTCCGAAAAATGGATTCCGAAAAAAATAAATTATATTCAGGTTTAGAGGCAAAAATGCAATCTGCCGAGATATCAGGATAAATTGGTATGAATGATTAGTACACTTTTTTACTGAAAATTGCACTAAAACAATAGTTCAAAGCAATATGTTCAAAAATGAAGGACACATTACAAGCAAACTCACAGTGGCTTTCTCTTGTATCAAAATAAAGCACGCCGATAACCAACCAGTACTGTCAGTCCTTTTACACCTGCAGCCTGTGGGTTAACTATACACGGCGGACATACAGCGATCTGCGCGTTCAAAACGATAACGCGTTCCGGGTGCTGATGGGGCCGCTGCGCCACTGCAGCGTATCCGCGATGTTCGCGGCGGCTGACACAGACGGTCCATCATGCGCAAACGGTGCGCATCTATCATGCACCGCACGCGCGACAATCCCAACACCATCCTGCGCGCACTGGTGGACCGGTGGGTCTCTACGATACTGGCGCGGCGATGGCGCGCTGGATACGGCTGCACGCAGTCGTTTAGTGATTTGCCGCCATCATCGGGAAGTCCACCCGGACCTGCAACTTTTTCTTTATTTTTATTATAATTTGTTTTTTTTTTTTTATTGTAATTATGTTTCAAGTCCATTATTTATTACTATAAATATTTTTTTATAACACTAGTTTGTAAGCTCGCAATTTTACTAACAAATATGGATATAATCTAGGGATGAATCTGAAATATAAGATTTTTATTTATTTATTATTTTATTTATTTAAACATTGTCGATTTGTTACTAAATAAAATTTAAAAAAACTAGTTATCCTGGTTTCATTCATATACCATGGTCACCCTTAACAGCGAATTCTTAAGGCATAGCGAAAAGTAATTTGTTTTACAGGTACCGAATATATACAATGTTGTTCTGTACAAATGTATTTAGAAGACATTTACTACTAAATGTTAGTGTATCTGATTTTAGATTCCGTTGTGATCTCCGGTAGCTACAGAGTAACGTTGTGATCTCTCGTGTATAGTAACGTCAGGATTGAGGAGCCAGTTAAAATGTGCTATAGCTCCCAATTCACTCATTTTTAATTAACGAATCTTGTCCTACAAATCTAATATACTTACTACTAAATAACAAAGAAATTGCGCATTAATTGAACAACTGCTTCTTTGAAAAATGGTGAGTCGTATTACGGTCTGAGGAACCACATACATAATGTATGGTAACTTTTTTACTTTTAATACAACCGTGTTCAGATTTTGTCTACTAACTACTCTCAAATGCTACAATATCATACTAAATTATGGTAAATATTAATCCATGGTGTTCGAAGTTCTGACGTGGCTCCTCAATCCAAACATTTAGATTGAGGTGCCACCTTTATGATTATATAACTTTTGAAGTATTATACTACAAAATCAAGGATCGATCCTACAATTTTTTTAAACTTACTAGTAAATAAGTATATTAATTTCATTAAGCTACAAAAAATGGCTCCAATCCTTACGGACATAAAATAACGTATATTTTTAAAATGATTTTCTGAACAACTTTTGTTGCCAATCGTGCTAAGGCTCTATAGATCTAATACAAATTGGAAGGTACTACCCCAAGTTTGATGGCAGGGCGTTGACATCGTTGTACAGTCAAAGCAACAAACGTTAACACCCTATGACACGGTGTTGTAAAGTTGGGATCACACGTCAACGTCCCACTGTTCAAACAGTGAATTTATTATTTAATTAAACTAACTACCGTATTTACATAATTAATTATAAACTAGAAAATAAATAAAATTTAAAACAAATGTCAACGCCATGTGATCCCGAAATTATACAATAGAAACATCTTACTTGATCATCGTCGTGTGAACATTTACCTATGCAAACCTCAAAATTGTACGAGAAAACTGTTAGCGAATTTTACAGGTTGTTTCCATTTTGTTGTCACTGACTGTACATGAATGAACTAAAGTGACTTCCAGGCGTTTTTTGGCCGTGACATGTGACTGACAAGCACGCAATCCGAATTCTTTTGGGCACAGATTTGTTGAACTGTTTGCATTTGGAAGTGTCGCTTAGATTAAATGGCGGTTGGCACATTGATGTCCTTTTTTCACGAAAACTAAGCGACACACCTTATTGAAAGTGTACTGGAGTTTCAACGTTAAGATCAATGCCGAGGACTAAAATTTCCACAGTACAATAATACACGGGGTACTAAAAAAAACCTCTGTTTTCTACAGTGCAATAAAGTGACTACACGTTCCGATGAAAAACTGCAGAACTGCAGTGGCCAATCTGGAAATCTCTTAACCGTTTGCGGGCCCAGGTTGGCCGATGTAGAAATAATCTGGCCAAATGGGGTATCATCGACCCGTCCCAAATACGATGTCAGTGTGGAGCCCCTCTGCAGGATATGCTCCACCTCCTTTCTTGCTCATCCTGCACAGCCACCTGCACCTTCCAGGATTTAAACGAAGCCAATGACAGAGCTGTGCAGGTGGCTACATACTGGTCGGGTATTATTTGAGTTATCGACACGCAAAGAAGAAGAAGATGAAAAACTTCTATGTGGGAAGGACTTTAATGTTATACTAAACACGTAGTAACCTTTTGTGTAAACAACTTGCATGAATTTCAGAAAACCGGGAGTTATGACGTCGTATAAGTTATAGGCAGGCCATAGCAGGCCATGGCAGGGGTAATTGTAGTGCCTGTAGTAAATCTAATATTCAACTAAGTTTAAGGCGCTGTTCAGCGACTAATGCTATAATTTTAGTTTTCTTTAACGACTCTTTCCACAAAATAGTCATCTTGAATTAAGCCCCTGAGTTGGCAAAGTCAAAGTCAAATTTATTTGCATAGATTGCAGGTACATAAAATAAGTTGTTACAGTAAAATGGGTGAGCCTTGTATAATCTACCTTTAGGCATGCAAACATAAATTAAATTGTTATCTAACGAATATTAAAATTAAATTAAATTATGGTTTACAGTTAAAACAATAGATTCATAATAATAATAAAAGTCTACTAGGATATACAATTTGAAAAATAATCGGAGAAACATTGAAAGAATAACATAAGGCACATGGCATGTTTCCAAGAAAACAATTAAAGCTAACCATTTGACACCTCCCCACCTTTTTAAATTGTACTATAATGTATTTATATAAAATCTGTGCAGTGAACCACACATTCATGATAACGATTTCAACTTGGCAAGGCCTTTATTTCATACTAGCGGACGTCCCGCGGTTTCACCCGCGTAGTTCCCGTTCCCGTGGGAGTATGGGGATAAAATATAGCCTATGTTACTCAGGGTGAATGTAGCTTTCTAATAGTGAAAGAATTTTTGAAATCGGTTCAGTAGTTTTTGAGCCTATTCATTACAAACAAACAAACAAAGAAACAAACAAAGTTTTCCATCAAGTTGTACAAGTTCAAGTGTCGACCGTACTCACTAAATCCACACTCTACATTTTGACCTCGAGTAAGGTCGTTGATACTCACTAATTCCTAGTCGAGCAGCCCATTAGTACTATTGTTTATGTTTCTTAATCGCCCAATGAGCGTGTCAATGAGCTCCCCGCCTATCTAGCGTGAAATCGCGTGACATTAGAACAACACATTGCGTGACAACTGGGATAATGCGTAAAGAGTTCCAAATGTTGATTTAATTGCGATTTTTTTCCGCGAAATGGCGCTTAGCAAGTTTTTGGTTTTATTGGCCTGAAAGAGTTAATGAATTTATTTGCAAGATATCACGGTCAGTTCATTTGACTTATAATGACTGGTCCTAAAACTGATGTATGGGTATAATATGAATGATTATACAAATTAAAGACGAATGGCCAAGATAGACTTTGTGAAATAAAGGGTGTTAAAGGACCCTTCACGAAGCCGTCAACCAAGCATTCTGTACATCAAACTAGGTAACTTTACGCAAAAAATATTGCTGGGAAAAGACATTTTTGGGGTGAAAAATCACGTTTACGGTAAAACTTAATGTAACGCACTCAAAACATTGTGCTGATGGACGCATTTAATAGTAAACGTGTTATAAAGTAAATTTATGACCTTCAAAAATAATATTAAAAAAAAAACTTATGAAAAAGTTGGCCCCCAATATAACTAGTAGGTTGAGGTTCCAAGGACGTATGGTCCAGAACGAAAAAAATATCGTAATGACGGGGAGAACTGGGTCTATTTACGGGTCGGGGGGCTTTCGGGACCAGGACCACGGTTCCGGATAGCCCCTAAATACACCCTTTATAATATTATGCTATTAGGTGAAGAAGCGACAGAAACAGAGAAGATTTGAAAAAAATATCCCCATTTCTGTATAATAAAATAACATCACCCCTGTAATCCCCGAAGTTTTAAGCAGAGGCATACCTATTAGTACACTCACAGTTTGCCTGTTATGTCCAAATCCTATGTAATAGAAGGCGAGCCAAATCCAGACTGCGTGGCTGCTACTAAGAAATTACGGATAAAAAAAAACCAATTACCATGCCCGATCTGGGAATTGGACCTAGGATCTCATTCATGCTTATCAGTAGTACTTGCAACCACTAGACCAGGGGTCACCAATTAGTTTCACTCGGGGTCCGTTTTAAGTAATTATGTTATTTTAGAGAAAAAAAAAATTTAATTTACATATTTGCGTATTTTTTACATAATTAACATTATGAAAAATGCCTTTTTTTTTAGTTGCGGACTATCTGTCTTGCTCTTGACGTCAACAAAGCTAATGCGGGGTATACATTTTTATTAAATTACGTACTCTGAGTACAAGCTGCTGTGTTCTCGCGGTCCGAACAAAATGGGTCGGCGGTCCGGTTGCGGACCTCGGTCCGCCATTTGGTGACCCCTGCACTAGACTAACGAAAGAGTTAAATTTTATATTTAAAAAACGATCACCAGATGAATCCTACTAATATTATAAATGCGAAAGTTTGAGAGTATGGATGTATGCATGGATGTTTGTTACTCTTTCACTCAAAAACTGCTGAACAGATTTGGATGAAATTTTGCACACGGATAGTTTAACCTGAATTAAAACATAGGATACTTTTTATCCCGGTAGTAAGATCCCATGGGACAATTATCAAACTTTACGTGGGTGAAGCCCATTTTTTTTTATAATGGTAAGATGATAAAGTCAGACATTTCCGACTCACATATCTTTGATTGATTGATTATCTTTGAAACAAATAAAATAAAATTGCTCAAAAGCAGCGCTAAAACTCGTCTCTAGAAGTCGCAATATTAAACTCTTTATTTCTGGAGAATACACCATTTTTCTTTGCATACCCTACATAGCGCCAGCAGATATTTGCACCGATTTATTTCAACTAAACTTCAGGTAGTTTTTCATTATACATGTGATAAAAAGAATTGAAAGAAACTCTCATTGTTCTGCGGTTTATCTCTTTGAACGACAGTGCTTGTTCAGGGAACTATCGCACCAATTTGTTCCCCTCTACTTCGCTTAGGGTAAAGGCGCAGTTCGATTGCAGCGTCGGTTAAGTTTTGCAAGTGTATTTAGACTCGATTCGTATGGAAATATAGGTGCAATCATCCATTAACAGAGCCTACTATTATAGAGACGGTATTGCAAACACTTTCCATACAAATCAAGAATGTCACCGTTTCCTTGTAAAAACGGGCGACCCTTGACAATTATGACAATACCTGTAACAGCCAAAACGTGCGCTCAGCGCTAGTTACGAGGGCACCAATATTATTAGTAATGGCTTCTTTAGTTGCTGCCAACGCTGCGATTCCGAGAACTCAGACCGTGCTTCCATGGATACGTGACTGTCAAACAATTGAATCTACGCAGTTAACACGTAACCTCTTTCCATATCCTACGCATCAGTGGAATCAAACTCAAACTCAAAGCATTTATTTCAATTAGACCATTACGGCACTTTTGAAAGTCAAAAATACAAAAAAGAAAATCAAAGCTACAGTCCCAGTCACAAGGCATAATAACTTGAGAAAGTACTGTAGTTGAGTAAGAATGTCGCCTTAACGCCCTAAGGCGACGAGCTGTGAACGCCTTAAAAGATTTATTCTCTAAAATTCAAACAGTTGAATCAGTAGCCATTTTGAATGCAAATACGAAAGCACTGAATGATTTGATCAAAGTAAAGTTACATTTCATGAAGAACTTGATTTGATTGAAAGTGTAAATTAGATTGGACGTTTTCTTTCCAATTGATTTATAGGAAAGAAAGTTAAATGGCAATTCACAAGTAAAATTGGAAAAAGGAGTTCGGGTTATAAAGAAATCTTTTCATGGAATTTGAAATTCCGTCAGTGACTTATAATAAATCAGAAGTTCAAAAGAATTCTTGATCGAAAAAAAAGATGATACCATAGTACTACATTTTTAAATTTATACCAGATTGAGAATCCGAAGCAAGTTTTTGCTTCTGTAGTTGATAAACTACAGAAGCAAAAACTTGCTTTGGAAAATATTGCTTATCCCTGATGGGTCGAAGTCCTTTTTGGTGATCTCTAGCGTCAAAAATAAATTGTAAACAAAAAAACGTCGGCTAAGAAATGATCATGAAGCCCTTGAAGTCAACAAAAACTTTCGCAGCGGATATTTTGGCAATTTCACTCTTGAAACAACGAGCCCGAGTGAGATTTTTGTTAGATAACCGTTTTGTTAAAGTTTTTAGTAAATTACAAAAGTCTTGTTTGTGTTTAGGTAGTTCAGAATTTACTACGTCCGTACCTTCGTGTAGTAAAAGGTAAGGACGTAGTAAAGTAATACAATGTGTATAACTTTCCGACACGGCTGCTTAGCGGGGATATATTTCATCCATCTGAGGTATAGATATATACATAGAATATTCATTAAGGCCCTTCTAACCTTAAAATTAGCAACTCTTTTTGTGGTGGTTCAAACTTCGTTTGAAATACTGTTAGAATAAAGTTCTAATCAGCTTGCACTACAAAGCGGTTGTTACGTCAGTAACTGCGGCCGAATAGTGCGAAATAAGTGTTTTTTTGCGATTTACAAAAAATCTATTGATTGGACTAAAAAAATAAAACACATAAGACCTGCGGGTCTAAAATGGCCGCTTTAGCAGAATCCACGCAGAATCTTAGCATGAATCACGTTAAAAAATAAAAATTCTTAAAATGGACTTTATAGTTATAATCTTAAAGTCCATTTTAAGAATTTTAAATTTTTAACGTGATTCATATTACGATTCTGCTAAAGCGGCCATTTTAGACCCCCTGCTTTATAGTTAGTTCAATTGGTATGCAAAGTTTCATGATCTAATTTGAAGTACTTTTTGAATACCAGCGGTTTATTGTTCGATTTGGAGATAACTTTGGATTTTTCTTCTATCGAGAAAAGTTTATGGAATCGTGTTTTCGTCACACATAGGACTTACCATTAATCCTCAACTTTACCGTATATTTATTTCAAAATTAATGCTGCAGTATTTTAGGCGTAACGGAGGATCATGCTAAGCATTTGAGGGATATACAGGGTGTAAAAGACCTCATCGCGAAGCCGTCAACCAAGCATTCTGTACATCAAACTAAGTAACTTTACGCAAAAATTATTACTGGGAAACGACATTTTTTTTTGGGGTGAAAAATCATGATTTGTGGCAGAACTCAATGTAACGCACTCAAAACATTAGGCTGATGGATGGATTGAATAGTATGGGGGTTATGAAGGTGTTTACCGTAAAATATTACATTAAAAACTTGTATTTAAAAAAAAACTTGTCAAAAAGTTGGAATTTTGACCCCCAATATCTCCGTAACTAGAAGGTTCCCAGGTATGGTGTAGAACAAAAAAATGATCGCAATGACGAGGAGAACAAGGGCCTTTCGGCTTCGTTAAGAGGTGATTTACACCATTTCAGATTCAGATTCAGATTCATTTATTTATTGTAAAACATAGGTACATTATAAGTTCTTATTTGGTAATACATTGAGGGCCCTATGTTTTGCCTCTAGGGCGTTCAAAAGTATTAATGCATGCAATATTTAAAATTAAAACACTGAGTGTAGTTGAGAAAAATAAATAATGAAAAATAATTAAAAAAATGTCCACAGTTATTGTAATTAAATGAAAAATTGTCAGCACTTACTTATCTCTAGAATGTTAAAGAAATTGAATGATGTCATAATTTAAAATTAAATGCCAAAAGGAAGATCAATAATTGTTACCTATGAAATATCAGAAATTTTATAACAGCATGTCATTTATAGCCCTTAATATGTACCCCAAACAAATTTCAATTTACATAAAAGAAAACATTTCATATCGGGTGACACAATAAGCGATCTTATCGCTATAAAAGCAATATTTTCAAGACAACCTTTAGATGGATTACAGGAAGAGGAAAAAACAATATTACCGGTATACCTACATACATACCTGTGAATAAAATTTCGACAATTCAGTGGAACTCCTTGCACGAGTTGTGTTTTCGATAAATATACCTAGGGGGCTTGACGTCTAGGGTCTAGGCAACCGTGCACATTCGTTGATCGCTTATTATAGCGGGTAAGATACCCGTATTACGTATAACGTTAACCTCGAAAAATCCAGTGGTAACGATCCAGACTTGCGTGTCGTTGATGGGTTCGAACCCAAACAGGTACTTGTTATTGTTAAATTTATTTCATCACCACTGCTCTCAAAACGGTGGAGGACAATATTGTGAACATAGAACCAAAAATTTGGCCTGGCGTGGTGAATTATAGCCCACTCCCTCTCCTCGAAAAAGGCCTGTGGCCCAGCACTGGGAATATAAAAGACTCAGTATGTATGCTAGGCAAAAATCTCCCCTAATTTACCACTCAGTCAGTCACGGAACAACGGTTAGTTTTCACTGATAACTATTTTGTTCACAGTTACCGATTGTCACGCTAGATTATCATATTGAGTGAATAATCACAGTTTTTACTGCTTTTTGTGACGATCTACGATAATTTACGGGCAGTTTAGATTCTTATGTTTTTTTGGTAGAGTGCTTCGTGGGTGAAGTTGGTGTTTGTCATATTTATTGGTGATAGGAAGGATGATTCATTGAATATGTGTGAGATTTGGTAAGATTAGAAAGTGGATGAGTTTTTTCAGCGAATTATTTATCGATAATCTTGTCTTCTGTTTTTTAATTATTCTCAACAGAAAGGTAGGAAAAAACCCACACATTTTTGAAAAAATCCAATCAATTTTATTAGGGTAGGTTTTTATTTGAATAAATAAATTCGAGACAGTATCTTCAAATCTATAGCTCTGTTCTTAGACTGTATGCCGAGGGTTACATAGTATGCATAAGTCTCCCGTATGTCGACTCAAACACAGTGTTCAACCAAGTATCAGTACGCCACGCAAATATTTGTCGCTATGCGGAAATCCTCGTCAAAGAGCACATAAAACAACGGTATATACATATAACTGAAACGTATGTATATTTGTCAGGGATAGTTTGTCATCTTGCTCAGTACTGGTGGTTATGAGTAGTGCGGGGGACGTCTGAATAGTACGGAGTAGTACGGAGAATTACTGACTAGTACGTAGTAGTGCGGAATAGTACGGAGTTTTACGGAGTGGCGTGGAGTACTGCTGAGTAGTTGTACTGAGTTAGAGCTTAGTACAGTAGCTATACAAATAGCCTAAGGCGATATAAGTCCGCTAAAAGATGATAAATAAACTTAATTTTGCTCAAATTCAAAGAGATTGCAACCACTACAAAAACAAACTTTTTCTTGTTTGCATAAATAGACTTTTAAGCAAGCAAAATCGTTTTGTTAGTTAAAACTCTTAAATTGGTTAGTTTTACAAGCCTCAATATAAAAAGACAGCGCCTTTGTCGTTTCGATTTTCTAACAAGCAAACGACAAATACATGCGCATATTTGGTTTTCAGAAGCAGCTGAACAAAGGTACATAAAATCTTTTGCTGTCTATTTTTACATTAAAAGTGCATTTTGTTTCCTTCCTACCTTGTATAAAACATAGGAATCAGAAGGTACTTATGTAAAAGTTGCTACTAATACGTATCTAGATTGTGGGCCGGCCAATGAAATTATTACTGACATTATCTGTCACGAGTTCGGTTTCATAAATTTGCTATTTGTTCGTAATGATTTAACCGATTTTTTTTTTTAAATCGTTTTCTTTAGACTTCACGTAATAAAAACAACTTACATTACCATACCATAAAAGCAGAATATATTTGAAACGAGCAATATTCATACCAGAACAAAAATAATATTGCGAAATCATTTTAGAGATTATAGATTCTCAATACGTACGGAATCCATATATTAGATAATTCATTCTGATTAAACTCAATTCGACCCTTCATAATTTAAGCAGCAGTGTCCCTGTCCATATCTGAAATGACATCTCGATTGGACGTAATTCCTTTAGTACTAAATGGATTAAGGCCTCTTCCGACTGCGCAGCCGCAAATCTTGCAAGCGGAAATAATAGACAACTCATCATCTACCTAGCCTCTTCCCAACTACGTTGGAGTCGCCTTCCAGTCTAACCTGGTGCAGCTGAATACCAGTATTTTACATGGAGCGACTGCCTATCTGACCTCCACAACCAGTTAATACTATACTCAACACTATACTTTTATTAATACTATACACAATACTATACCCCTTGCTAAGACTGGTTGTCAGATTTTTCGGGCCACTAAAATACCTGTGACGATTGTTCGGTATGTTATGGATGGTCGTCAATCTACGGCCCGTCCTTCGCATGCGAGTACGCTGCTTAAACTTGATGATCGATCTTTGCAGCTGTTATTTATTTTCCACAAGCAATAATAGACAACTCGAAACTACAGATTCTGTAGGGCATTTTCTACTTTGTTACGCTTAAGCTCATATTTTCAAACGATATTCAAGCACTGTTCTCTGTTTACTGTACAAACTAACTTTTAGTGGAATTTAGTATGTTATCCGACAAATTGATTCGAGGTTCATGTTTGAGCGTCACTTCAGAACTCGGGCTTGAATTTTATCGCTATTCATTTTTGTGAAACTTTTACAACCCGACCCGACCCACGTGGACTTATTTCACGGTTACTGCTACCTCTGACAGCAGCCACAGCAACACAAAGGCAACCGTATTGTATTGAAAATAAATGTCACTGTCATTCTGACAGACTTGATCAACCCAAGGGCAACCGTATTATAACGAAAATAAAGATCACTATCACCCAAAGAATAAGAGAAATATATGTAAAAGAGCTGTTTAATAAATTTGGTGTACAATAAAATTAAATAATTATGTTCTAAATATCTAACACTAGCGGACGTCACGCGGTTTCGCCCGCGTAGTTCCCGTTCCCGTGGGAGTACCGGGATAAAATATAGCTTATGTTACTCGCTGATAATGTAGCTATCCATTGCTGTAATAATCTTTTAAATCGGCGCAGTAGTTTTTGAGTTTATTCATTACAAACATACACACACAAAAACAAATCTTTCCTCTTTATAATATTAGTGTAGACTATGTATGAGTTTGACAGTGATTCAAAGTTAGGATTAATATAACAGTGACAGGAGTAGTTGTAAAGACCGCTAGCACCCACAACGCAACCTCATCACGATTATCGGTGAACACAGGCGACAATGCGTCTAATTTGGTTTTGACACATCATAACCACACATGTTGTGACCACAACGCCAGTGTAATGTGACTGTAACCAGCCACAGTTGCGATACTAGCGTTTAGTGGGAATATTATGAACAAACAACTGTAACTGTTCAAAGTTCAGCCACTGGTATGCTATGTCTGAATAGAAATGAACTTCATCGATACACTTCATATCCGCGCTGGTTATAACTACGACATCATCCGATACGATCGTAGGAAGCCACAGGAGCAAGACTTGTTGTGTGACGGTTACAACCGCAAGAATAACACTTTGTGTTTCTTTGAGAAGTACTATCAAAAGCAAGCATATTGTGCTTGAGTAAATATTTTGCCCCAACACGGAACCCTTCGTTATCCGACGGACACTTGACCGGTCTTCAGGCCCCTGAAATAGAAAGAACCTGTATCTCGATCATAAGTGACACCAGCTCATGTATGTATCAATAAACTAGCTTTGCCCTGTGGTCTCAGCTACCGTTTCTCGCTCCTTATAGTAGGAAAATAGCGTATGGATTGATTTTAAATATCCTATACCTTCCCCAACCATTGAGCTATCAATTGCAAACACATTTTTTCAAATCCGACTTGCAATTACATACATTAAACAAACTCTTCAACTTTATTATATTAGCATACATCAAATACCTACGTCATGTTAGGCTATGTTCGTCTCAATGGGTCCTAATCTAAATCCTAACCGCAAGCTGTCGTCATCAGAATTCACTAGTCGAGTGGGGGGAGTACTCGTACGATCGCCGCTTGTGTATGCACGGCGTTACGTCCTTCAGATTAAGATATGGAGTTCAACAGAGATAGACGGTCCACTTGTGTGTAGTGGCTGTATTTGTTGAATTTAAAGTATGGGTGTTCGCAATTACTGACATGAAAGAGGTTAGTTTCCCTTTATAGCAATGTCTTAATTCTACGTACGTTGTAATGCCAAAAGTTTCATACTGACTGACCTCGACTCAGTATGAATGAGCTAGATAATGATTTTTAAATGTCATTGAAAACGAAACAGGAAAAATCATTCTTTGACGTGTTATGGTGGATCTAGTGATTCAAGTATATGTGTTTTTTATTTTACCTAATAATTGTATTATGACTCAAAAGTCTGACAACTAGTCTTACCAAAGGGATGATGACTGACTAAAAAAAATATGATTCTGTTTAGTCCGTCAGATTATCGAAAAATATTGGATACGTGTTTTTTGTTTTACTAAATTAATAAAAATTGACGAAGATAAAACGTGTCAAAGATGAGTATATAAGCATGAGTGGGGGCTTGTGACGTCACATTTGAGTAAAAAATGTACTCAAATGTGACGTCACACGAGTTTTCGACGCACTGTATCGTAGTCATTTTTTGTTTACGTGAAAAAAGAAAAAAAATATGTGCCCAATAGTTTTTGGAAATCTTTCTGACGGACTAATTAGATTTTTTTTTGTCATCTACCCTATTGTATCACTTTCTTACTAATATAGACACTTCGCTTGAACAACTTAATTATAGAATGTCTAAGTTCATAACATCTGCTGTATTGAAAAGTAATACAGCTGCTTTTAAACTTAAAAACTGAACTTTAAAACTTAATAAGGATAAATTTTCCTGAGACACAGACTAGGATAGCAGGTATAGATAGGTTCTAAGACTCCAGTATTCTCCCTGAAAACTTTTCGTTAATTCCTATCGGATATAATAAGAGCCATCTTGTTTAAACCCTCAGGCCTTGGGCTTTATCTAAAACTTTGATCCACCATTGAATTTGTTTTAATTTCATTAATTTGCTAATTGGATTCAAAGTTTCTGTTTTCGTATTGTTCAGAGCTTTTTAGGTCAACGCACTTGTTAACAGCAGTTATAAACACTGGATCAGCATTGAACAAAGAAACGATGGACAGAAAGAGAAAGAGCATTTTTAAGGAGAGAGGTACCTAGTGCTTTTTGATCATAAATTTAAAAGTGGAAAAGGATTGAGCGCACCGTACTGACAAGAACAGCGGTGGCCCAGTGGTGGCGGCCCTGACTTACGAACAGAGTCGTGGGTTCGAAAAACGGCGCATTACTTTGTGTAATTTATTTCATCACCACTGCTCTCAAAACGGTGAAGGAAAACATCGTGAGGAAACCGGCATGTCCTAGAACCAAAAATTCGAAGACATGTGACATCTACCAATCCGCTCTGGGCCCGCGTGGTGGATTATAGCTTATCCCTCCCATAGAAAGGAGGCCTGTGTCCCAGCAGTGGGAACATTAGTAGGCTGATGATGATGATGATGATGACTGGCAAGGACGGACGGGCTGTGTGAACGATGCTATGGCTAAAAATAAGGTTCCTGCTGAGATGACGAGTAATAGAGAAGTAGTGAAGTAGACGACATGCAGCGCCGACCCCAAATCAATTAGGATCATCTTCAGCCTATTAATGTTCCCACTGCTGGGACACAGGCCTCCCTCTACGAGAGGGAATTAGGATAAGGGCAGTAGAATGATGATGACGGGAAAAGCGTTGCCTCAATTCAAGCCTTTAAGAATAGGCTAGTTTCCACCATCAATAAATTGCAAATCTATTTAGTCCGTCAGTTAGAGCATTGGAAAATAATGGACACGTATTTTTTGTTTTTGTAAATCGATTAATATTGATAAAGATTATACGAATCAAAACTCGGGAGTGGGGCTCGTGACGTCAGAACGCACTAAAAATTATACCACGGTGTGACGTATTGAGAATTTTAAAAGCGTCGTATCTTCGTCAATTTTGGTTTACGTAACAAAAGAAAAAATATGGGTCAAACATTTTTTGATAATCTAACTGACGGACTAATTTGATTTTTAACACAAGCCTATCATTTTTATGAAGCTCCATACTGCAATGTACACTTATAAAGAAAAGAAGTAAAAATCTGCTAATGAAGTAAAAGTCCGATCTGGTGCAGAACTTATAAGTGTAGTAGGAGCTTTAACAAACAATTTAAAGTGGTGTCGCCATCCATTTCCATTAGCGTAATCGAAACGTACTCAAATAATTTATGCGTGTTTTTGTATGTGGTTTGTTGTTGGTTTTTGTGGTGAACGAATATTTCAGTAAAACGATAAGGCAGTTGTGCTAGTTATTAAATGTTGCATTTATAATATCACGCTTGTATTCTCAGAGGTGGTAGCAGGGTTTGCCACTACGAAAAGGACATTCGAAAATCTTCATACAAAGATTATTAAATGAAAAGACTGCGTACAGAATTCCTAAATCAAATACAATTTAAATGATTAAATTTAATTCCACAAATACATACAAAGATGTAGTGTAGAATCTCTGAATTTCAAAACCATCCAAGGAAATATCGCGAATATTCAAAATATCTTCCTACAAATAGTGGGTAGTTTCACATTTCAGCCACTTAATGTAAACTAAAGTATTCTTTTGTGCTTCACAAACAAAATGGCGGCCATTGTCGAATGTACAGAGCTTTTAGAATAATGAAGTTTTGACACAAGTTAATGTTCGCAACGGGAGTTGGTTTTGTATAGAAGGGGGATATATTGGTTTTTGATACTGGATTTTGTATATATGAATAAAAATGTTTAGGTAGGGTAATGTGTACTTTGTTTGTTTGGTAAAAGGTGAAGAAAAAATGTTCATTTTTAATCACATAAATGTATATTGCCCGGATCTTTAGGCAGAGGGTAACCAACCTAACCAGACAAACCAACCTACACCTAACCTAAACCTACATATTTTCGCCATATTTAAGATCCATGTGATGCATGACATCACGCCTGCGTAATCCCCGGGTTAGGCTGAGGTGTACCTTATAGTACAGTCAGATTTCGCCAGTTTTGTTAAGTCCCATGTAATATGGGGCGAGCCTATTGCCATCAACCGGAGACAAATACAGACTCCGTGGCTGCTACTGAAAAATTCCTAATGGAAAAACCAAGCTTTTGTCCGACCTGGGAACCCAACCTGAGCCCACGTGTCTAGTGTCTTCGACTAGATCTTCGAGGACCTATGTGATCTCCAATTTTTTTTTCTCTATATCTTTATGTTCCATTTATCATCTGCCTAGCCTTTTCCCAACTATGTTGGGGTCGGCTTCCAGTTTTACCGGATGCAGCTGAGTTCCAGTATTTTACATGGAGCGACTGCCTATCTGACCTCCACAACCCGCTAGTACCGGGTAATACGATACCTCTTGGTAAGACTGGTTGTCAGACTTTTTGGGCCTCTGACTTCCTAACGACTGTCAAAGATCTACAAATGAAAGCCGGGACCAACGGCTTAACGTGCTTTCCGAGGCCCGGAGGAAACTCGGTATGTAATGGGCGGTCATCCATCCACAGACCAACCTAGGCAAGCATGGCTTAACCTAACGATCGACCCGAGCGGCTGTTATTATTTAGCCACGAGCTCCTCTTAGCCACGAGCTCCTGCTTTATGTTCCATTTATGAGTTTCATATTTAGAGCTATCACTCTCTATCATCACTAACATGCTTTATAAGGACAATTTTCATTTAACCAAAGTTGTTCCTCGTCAAATAGCAACCCTTCTAATTTTTTGTAAAATGTTTTTTTCGGTCATCCCTATTTATAACAGCGGCAGTTCTTTAACGTTTATCTATTATTGTATTCTAATAAAGATTTTGTGTTTTTACAGGTAATGTATGCTGTTTTTACATAGAACAAGCGGTCTGTTTTGCGAGGTAAATAAAAATACACAACACATTGAATCCCCTAGGGGTTGTTTTCATGCGTATTATACTGAAAAGATTTTTAATTAACATCGAAAAATAAACATTATTTCACGATACAATTCTAATCAACAATTTTTATTTTTATATTTATTTTTATTTAATACTAGCGGACGTCACGCGCTTTCACCCGCGTAGTTCCCGTTTCCGTGGGAGTACGGGGATAAAATATATTCAGTAAAGACGTGGCTCTCTAATGGTGAAATAATTTTTGAAATCGACTCAGTAGTTTTTGAGTTTATTCATTACAAACATACACACACACAAAAATACAAATCTTTCCTCTTTAGTGTAGATCAAAAAGATTGTCTCCAAAAACAAAACAAAATGTTCAGAACGAAATTGGAATGGATTGGATTCCTTTAACCCCTTTTGAAAGGGACACTAAGCTTTTTCACGTGAATTTTGCGGGCAATTCATCTTTTTGCGTGGCGTCGGTTTTACGGCCACCATAAAACAAGGTTATGAACCCCTATGTAACCATTGTCCTTCACAAATATATTGAATGTTTACTGTCCTGTCATGTGGTGACGTTTCACCCATATTTTTATACAAGTGTGCCCATAATTTTTTATTTGCGTAGGTTTCTTTCAAAGAATAGCTGATTTTAACACATCGTAGAATGTTGCAGAATTTTTTCAAGTGAAAATATATTTTTAATTGGCAAGAAATGATTAACGCCTTGGATGGCTTTCTCGTTAATTGGCGAGAAGAGGCGCAACACCGAGAAAAGTGGAAGGAATGGGGGGAGGCCTTTGCCCAGGAGTGGGACAGGTCAGGTTAACTAAAAAAAAAAAAAAAAAAATGATTTTTTATTAAAATACACGTAATAGTTTACATTTAAAAGCTTAGTAATCCTTAAATACAAAAATATTTTATTTTTTAAATATATATCTAAGTTATTCATTGTTATGGTTTGACACTTAAAATATATTAAACAATTTATTCCAAACAGTAAATTCGCCATTAAAAATTTTATCGAAGGGTAATATTTTGCGCCGAAGTGAACGACTAGCAAAACTTGATTTACGTAGCTCCTTGCTACGAGTGGTGCTACGAATTCGTAGCGTATCTACGAGGCATAACTCGTAGAAGGAGCTACGAGCGTAGCAGATTGTGCGTCCTTTAGCTACTTTTCACACTTGTCAACGGAAGCTGGTATATCAGCGAAGCGAAATAGTCGTGCTAACAGTTATTATGAGAATTTGTGAAATGTGTATATAAAATTCCTAGTACGATAAAGCTGAATTTATGAAATATTACCTCACACAAAAAAACTTTGAGCATGCATAACATGACATTATTCAGTATTGGACGGAACTGTAGCTACAATTTAACTCGAATCAAGTGAACCAGAACGGATTTATTGCCCGAATATACAATACTATATAAGTGGACCCACGATTTGTATTCAAAGCGAAAACCACTAACACTCGCAGCATCTGATGTACGGACCACGAAACAGATAAGTATGCAGGCAGATAACTCAAAATATTTTTAACCAATATTGGTGTCGATTCTGCTGTGCACAAGCTACACTTAATTTAGGCTATTGCTATCTTTTTCTCTCTAATAAAACGAAAAAGAGACGGACGTAATTTAGAGCTGTCAAATTTAGTTGGAACTCATATTTTTATACAAATGAAGGGTGCACGTAAAAATATGTCGACTTAAAACACGGTGAAGCGCAAGGCATAAACTAGTTTGACATCTCTAACTTAGTTCATAGCTTTAGCCGTCCTTTTCTCGCACTGCCTTTTAGTAAAAGATAGCAATAGCCTAAATTAAGTTTAGTTTGTGCACAACAGAATTGACACCATTGTTCGTGTGTTGAGTACTTATTCCATAATCAATTTTTAATTTCATTGATTCAAAATAAACACACCCTTAAGGTTAGTGTACATTCTTCTATCGCGTCTCTTCCCGGCCGTGCTACTTGTAAATACCTTTTGTCAATCGCCTTTCACTCATCTTCTCATGAGATGACCAAACCATTTAAGCATACTCTTTTTAATTTCTGCCACTTCCAGCTCTAATCAAAATAATTAAAATGTAACATGGTTAGGATATGGTGAAAATTGATCATTATCTTTAACATCTTAAATAATAGAGAGCAGCGGTGGCCCAGTGGTGGCGGCCTCGACTTACGAACAGTAAGTCGTGGTTTCGAACCCAGACAGGCGCATTACTTTGTGTAATTTATTTCATCACCACTGCTCTCAAAACGTTGAAGGAAAACATCGTGAGGAAACCGGCATGTCCTAGAACCAAAAATTCGAAGACATGTGACATCTACCAATCCGCACTGGGCCCGCGTGGTGGATTATAGCCCATTGAGAAGAGGTCGTGTCTCAGCAGTGGGAAGATTATAGGCTGATGATGATGATCTCAAATAATGATGAGTGAAAGATGCTTACTTTGTCCCCAAACACATAAAACTTTTATCGACTGGGCACACAGAAGTCCTGTTTGCGATGATAGGGGAAACTTCAATATGTTTGTAAAAGAAATTTGGTATTGATCTAGAACTTTTAACATCTATCACAACCAGAACTAGAAATAAATGGAAATGTGGTTCTGGAAAAGTTTAAGAAGTTCTCGTTGAATAAATTGAATCTTTAAGTTAATCCAGAGTAGGAACGGAATTAGAATGCATTGAATTTCGTTTATCCTCTGTATGAGAAAGAAACGATATTGGTTATAGCATTAAACATAATATCACGCCTGTAATCCATGAAGGGTTAGGCATAGGTGTATCTAATACTACTGTATTGATTCAATGGTAATACATTATACTGGCCACTAATTAATACTGGCAGCTTGATAAATGCAAATATTTAAATCATAATAAAGAAAATAGAGAAGACAATTACAATAATTATGTATTGTCAGAGTCAGACTTGAGACGTTACCAAAGAACATGTATTAAGTATTGAAAATTAAAAAAAATATCATATTATATTCATCTCCACTAATATTATAAAGGGGAAAGATTTGTACTTTTGTGTGTGTGTATGTTTGTAATGGATAAACTCAAAAACTACTGCGCCGATTTCACCATTAGAAAGCTACATTTGCTCTGAATAACATAGGCGATAACTTTTATCCCCGTACTCCCACAGCAACGGGACCTACGCGGGTAAAACCGCGTGACATCCGCTAGTAATATCATAAAAAGGATTGTTATTTAGTAGAATAACACGTCCCCCACACTACAGTTCACTCACATTTCACAGTTATGTTTAAGTCCCATGCAGTAGGGAGCGAGCCTATCACCATCAACCGGGCACAAATCCAGACTCCATGGCTGCTACTGAGAAGTTCCTAATGGAAAAACCCAATAGCAATTTGACCGACCCGGGAATCGAACCCCGGATTTCGTGTTCAGCAGCACTTGACCAACGGGGCAGTGATATTATTAAAGGATGACTATTTCAAAGTCGCATGAGTCGATCGATCAGGGTGAAGCGCCGTTTGATCGGGCCTTCGACAGCAGTTTAAACCGTTAGGAACCGCCTCCACGAGCGAGAGAATCGCGGCGATTTGACGATATTCTATACAAAAATATAGCCGCGATTGTCTCGCTCATGGAGACGGCCCTTTTTTTTTTCGTCTGGGAAATCATCAAATAACTCCTCCCGCTCTGGGCGGAGTAGGAGGGAGTGTCAGACTTTTACTGACTAAAACCCATCCATGTTCCTTCATCGCCCTTTGTGTTCCGGGGCCACGGTATCTCTTTCGAACAATCCCGCAACCCCGGCAGGCATCGGTCCTTACGGACCCCTTCCTTTTTGCTGACTCTCACGGCCCAAAAGAGAGTGTATAGAAAAACGTGGCAAAGACCATAATATCGCCGCGATTATTTCGCTCGTGGAGGCGGCCCCTTAGCCCCACTGTTATTTGTAGATCTTTCACAATTGTTGCGGGTAGTCAGATCCCTGAACGTCTGATAACTACTCTTACCAAGAGGTATCGTGTTTCCTAATAACTGGGTAATGGAGGTCAGATAGACAGTCTCTCCATGTACAATATTGTTATTCAGATGCTTCTGACTAAATTGGAAGCTAACCCCAAAAGCTAGGCAGATGATGACATCAAATATTTGTTCACGTCTTACTAAATTGTATTTTTAAAGGAGGTTCTCCTTTCAGTGCTTTTAAAATTCACCGTAATCGCTTTGCCGAAGCGCACAACTCTTTTGTTTCCGTACATATTTGATTGTTTCGGCCGCCATTATTTACCGAGACCTCTCATTGCAACCGTCTCTGTATTCACGGTTTGAAAGGAACGCAAACTTGCGTTGTAATGAGATTACATTTGCTATGATAGTCTGTACCTGAAGCAAGGTTATGTATTTGCTAGGAATATAACTAGTAACGTTTCTCAGAAATTAGCTGTTTTTCTTAGAAATAACTGTATGGTAAAAAATATTGGAGCAGATGGTTTCTTTTTGACGAAGAGTATCACTACTACTAGTATACAGGGTTAGTTTTCAATGACCAGCCAAAATTTAAAATTAAGATCTAGATATCAAACCAAAAGTGCATTTTAAATATTTTTGTCGAAAAACATGAAATAAAATAAAATAGCATTCATTTGAAAATGTCCTAAAAAATTCCTAAAACATAAACTTAGTAGAAAACAAAGCACTTGTGTGCGTGCATGAACCGCCAAATTTATGTGTGTGCTAACTGCTACCTATCTAGGTTGTCGAACTGAATTGTGCTGTTGCAATATCCACACGTTCGCTTTTTAGTGGTGGACAAGAATGAAATTTTATTTAAAAAATGTTGTTTTTTTTTCATTATATCGAAAGTATTATCGATTTTAAACCATCTCTGAAAATTTGGCCAGTCATTGAAAAGTAGAGCTGTATGCAGGGTCTAAAATCATGTACTCAATTTAACGGTAACAGTTTGCGCATCGAGGTCCCTAAGACTCTGTATAATTTCATGACGAACAACTATCACAATTAAGTAACAAGTAGTTTTCAGTAATTCAAAATAACTCGAAGGCTACAAGAAAATGCAAATAAGAAAAATAAATGCGATCGTAGTGGTTAACGACAACTGGGAGTAATATAATTAAATACACACTTATCTAGATTAATTACAACTGGAATTATTGTAGTATTAAATACCTTTCAATTATAAAAGGAAAGCATTTCACCACGCGGCATAAGTCGGCCACGGTCGGAGCAAATGGTCACGCAATACACTCAACCGCACTTGATCGTATGCGTACAAGTGTTGAAAGTCCTTAACTCCCACCTCACTTCGCTCCCGCTTTATATAAACTCAACATGAGATCCGACGCCTTAACTAGTGTTGTGGCTTTCGAAAACTAGTTGAAAAGAGTCGGGGATCTAGTCAGTTTGGAAAGTAGTTTTGAAGGAATTTTCAAGACGTGTTCTTTACAACAATAATCAAACACGGTTGTGTGATAGTAATAGACTTTATTTATTTATAGATTGCCACGGAACAAATAATAATCGGGATTAGTTAGCTAATACGCTAGGCCAGTAATTAACAACTAAGTGCAGTTATTAGGGATGCCTGGATTAAGAGCATGTAAAATGGAAACGAACCTAGGACAAACACGTACTTAAAAGCAATGACAGCTGTCAACTCCGAAAAGAAAAAAACGCTAGCTCTAGATCCTCAGACGATAATAATGGTCAATAGCTGAGTTCAAGAAATGGATCGAAAAATTATTTTACGATAATGAGGATATGACTGCAAAAGAATTTATATAAAATATCTAAAAGAACAGTGAACTAACTTGTGTTTTTTTAGAGGCGGATAACTTTAAAAAATAAAACCAGTACTTTTATATCATATTCAAACATAAATGGCATAAAATTATCAGTCACCTACAGTGATATTAAAAACCAATAACTGTGTTTTATTTCAATTTAAAATTCTACGCCGATGATGGACGACGCTACCAAAATCACCAAATTACTAGCTCAATTCTGCGCCGACACAACTTAGATTGCCATCGACACGCTTAAAAGAAGTTCTACGCTCCTAAAATACAAACGATTGCACCCTTTAGTTCACCTAGATTCGCTGTAGCAGCGGTGATCTAAACTGCCCAACACTATTACAAACTCTTTTTTAGTTCACCTAGATTCGCTGTTGCTACAGCGAATCTAGGTGAACTAAAAAAGAGTTTGTGATCTAAACTGCCCAACACTGTTTCAAACTCTTTTTTAGCTCACCTAGATTCGCTGTAGCAGCGGTGATCTAAACTGCCCAACACTATTCCACACTCTTTTCATAAGTGAGGCGTTTCATTCCAGACAACACTTGCGTTTTCAATGGCTTTTAACTTAAAAGCTTTTAAAGTGTTCGAGACACGCTTAACTAATGAGAAAATAAAGGTTATTTGAGGTTAACTATATTTTAGGTAGTTGCTATACGACTGTATTAAAGGTTTACGTGGGACTTTGGTAATTAACTCGTAAGATTATTATTTGGGGTAGCAAAAACGAGTTAGTAAATTAATAGCAATTTGAGCGTTCTAGGCATTGTGTACACTGCTAATGGAATTAATTGTACCTTACCCATATTTCACTTGTTTAATAAAACAATTATTGTAACAATTATTATAATTAGTGTGTAAAAGGATTTAAGCGAGTAATACAATTTCGTTGTTGTACTTGTCACTGTTTCTAAGATAGAAGGACATTATTGGGTAATGAAAATATAACATCACCTCTATAAAATAAAAAAAAACTATAATGTTATGTTTGAGACTAAATCAAATATAAACTTTAAGTTATGGATAAACATAAGATTGGTATTGCCAATAATAATAAGGAACAAAGGGTATTGAAAACAAACAAAAGAGATTAACTTAGCCGCAATAATTGTCGAACAAATAACTTTTATCACAATCATGTTTGTGTTATATGAAGCAGAAATTATATTAATTCAATGAGATATAGAACTTAGAAACGCGTATTGAAAATCGTCATGAAAATAACAGCATTGTACCGATATTGTTTGGCATTTTATAAATAAACTAGAATAATATTACTGTAAAAATAAATCAAAGTTATAAACCAGTTATAATTTTCGTGATGTCAGTGTTGGTTCCATAATAAGGTTTGTCAATACTTTTTCACCCTTTTAAGTTATTTAAATTAATAATAATAATTTATTTGTTTGTTCACAAAAACGAAAAAAACCGGCCAAGTGCCAGTCGGACTCGCGCATTTAGGTTTCCGTACCATAGTAGTAGGGGAGCCCCCTTTAATTTAATTTATTTTTTGTTGTTATAAGGGCAACAGACACATTCTGTGTAAATTATAACTGTTCACCTATTACGAATCAAGAGATACAGCCCGCTGCTAGACAGACAGACGGACGGACAGCGGAAGCTTGGTAATAGGGTCCCGTTAGTTCCCGTTCGGGTACAGAACCCTACAAATTTACTTAAGAGGGTATCACAATTTTTCTGTTATTCGTTATTGTAATTTGTCTAACACTCAAATACAAGAAATATTTTGATTTTTATTTTGAGCGCTCCCTAGAGAAATAATCAAACTTTCTCGGGCATATTTTTTTTTAATTTTGTGGCCATATCTAAACCATAATCACACATCAAAAATCTCAGTTAAGATAAAAAATATATATGCCCGAGAAAGTTTGGTTATTTCACTAGGGAGCGCTCAAAATAAATATCGAAATTGTTCTTGTATTTGAGTGCTAGACTCTTAAAACACACAAAAACAAGAAAAAAATGAAATGCCCTCTTAACACACAGTAAATAAAGCTGTACAGTGAAACATACTAAAATGCGAACTTCTGGCTCTGAAACTAGACCAGTAGTAGCCTGTGTTTTAGGAGTCAATTACACCTTCACCTTGTATAAGTTACCCCAACATCCATTACAAAGATGTTGGTCACCACCTCACCTGGGCTTAGAGACAGCGCGTTTGCATTCATTTAACGTTGTGTTACATTCAATGTTACTCCAGGGATGATGTGAACTATTCACACGTCTATAGTAGCAATTTGATTGCCTTTATTTCATAGCAGTAAGGTTGATTTTTGTTCAAGTCTTAATACTGACGTCTAGTAGCCCGTATATCAGAAAGTTTTGTCGTATTTAGGTACCAAACGTACCAATTTAGTTACTGAACAAAAAATTGTAAAAGAGAGGTTTTCGCCGCTAGTTGAAAATGCGGGTTGTTTGCTTGGACGGAACGTGAAATAAACATCAAAATGCAAGCAGCATTTTGATGTTTATTTATTAGTTTTTGAAGTCTAGCTTGAAATAAATAAAGTAGTAATATTTTATTTTATTGTAATAATGACTGTTTTTATCTTTTATTAATTTTTGTTTGGCTATGGGTGTTATTTACCTGAAATAAATGATTTTATTCTTATTATTACATAATCAAATGTAGTATTCAGCAGCAGCATAAATGCAGCTTAAACTATTTACTTTTTGCCGAAATGAAGTAAAGCGTTTATTTGAGGCCCAAATTGCACCAATCAGGGGTATTTTTAAAACCAGTCCTGTCGTAATCTCCTGGATAACTCTGCTTTCGCAATGCACTATATTTTGTTACGTCAGGTATGCTGCATAGTTCGTATGTGGCGTTGAAGATGCCGATGAACAACAGTAATATCTACAATAATTGTCCTCTTGCAGAGCAGCGCTTGATTGAGGAAATTTGAGGCGAACGATAGAAACATTGAATTTAATACGAAATCTTAAGTGTAAAAATATTTTATTACCTTAGCTTTGTCCTAAAAATAGGTTCATTAAATTATTAGGATCCGTTTCGATTTTTATGCGTAAAGATAACGAAAATTGTTCATTCTAAGCGTTTCTCAAGAGAAAAGCTAACTCAAGATAAAAGGCCTATCTTTCAAAGGTTTTCTTTATGTAAAATTGATTGCTTATGAATTATGAACGTTCGTTAAGATATCATTAAATAGGCTTTTGAATAATACTTCGTTATTGCGAAATAGCATTGTTGAAATTGGTTGGCGTTTTCTTAACCCAATTATTTGAGAGTACATTAACCTAATTCTGATATCTTCCACTCCGCTTTAAGTAGTTCACCGTTTACAATAAGCTAGCTGATGCCCGCGGCTTCGCAAGCCCGCAAATTATATATTAAAACCTTCTAGAATCACTATCCATTAAAAAAAACCCGCATCAAAATCCGTTGCGTAGTTTTAAAGATCTAAGCATACATAGGGACAGACAGACGCGGGCGACTTTGTTTTATAATATGCAGTGATGTAGTGATAGTGATGATATAGTAATGGTATCTTTAGAGTATAAATCGAAAAATACGACATGATAGGAATCTACGCAAGATCTCAAGAAATCAGCTGTTGCATTTTATTCGGGAAAGGTGTCTTTGAATCATCTGTTTTATCAGTCAGCTTACAACAAACAGCCTTATCTCTCTGTGTTAAATAAATAAGCATGTAAATTGCTTCACAGAATGTACACAAAAATGCCAACGTATTGCTGATATAGTACATTACTGCAGAATCCAGTAAGTAAGCCTTTCTAAGTATGAGTTATATACGAGGCCAGGATGGCTTTCTTACTGGTTGAGGTTTGTATAATGCTTTTCTCAAAAATAAAAGAAAGTTTAACAACACATTCGTTTTAATTAATATTGAAGGTTACATTCATTATTAGGGCAATTACTGATAGATATTGTGATCGATTTCCCGGGGGCATTTATATTTGTTTGTTGTACATCTTGATTAACGGACTCTTGGCTGGCAGTTAATGTAAATTATTGTTTTTGAAACTCCATGTTAATTTTAGAATGGAAAGTTTTAATCCAACATGATTTATAAACTGAAATGACTAAATACAAACATAAAATCCCACACTATACTTCTTCTTTTTCTTCTTCTTCATTATTCTTTACTAAGTACAAAACGCAACGTGCATACTTTTTCTGCGTCGAGTTAAGTGTCACAGGCTATAAAATGGCCGATTAAGGCTCCAAAAATATATGTATATCATAAAATGTCATACCAAAAAGAGAGATAGATATATATTTGGAGCCTCCCTCCTATAACCATGTTATAATGGCTAAACTCTAATCTGTGTCTGGTACTATGTTTTTTTTTTCTAAGCAGATCGAAAGAGGATGACCTACTGTCCAGTAAGTAAATTACACACATACTTACTGGACAGTAGGAGATTTAAAATTTAAAATCTCGCTTCTTACTGGACAGTCGTGAATAAGTCTCCGGTAGAGTTCACTTTCTGGATACTTTTTAGAGATGTTATGGCAACATTACATACCATTTTTGAGAAAATGATCTGTAAAGGATAAGATCCGAAATGAAATGCTCCTGATCAGACTGTCACACCTGCTGGATTGTCTCCGATGTCTGCTCACCTGCATTCTGGACGATCTGGACACCTCTGACACTAATAAAACTGGCCAAATATACTATGCTCAAACAGTATGACATAGATACTACAGACAAAAAAAACAGTTTTTCTGTTTTTTTAATAATAAGTTTTTTTTTAAATAACAAAAAAATAATTTAGTTTTTTTATTGTTATTTAAGTAACAATAAAAAAATTAAATTAAATTTATCGTGATTTTTTTTTAATAAAAAAAAAAAACAGTCCTAATCGTTCCGAGTTCCATGATCGAGTTTATGGCTTTCGGTTGCAGAACGACCTAAAAATAAGCGTGTATAAAGAAGAAGAGGGGTCAGATGATGTAAAGCTTATCTAACCTCACACTCCCTTCTTTACAAGATAAGTAATTTAGGGCACTGACTCTACCATCGTCATCATCACCTTCCTGCCCTTGGTCCACTCTACTTGGGGTCGGCGCAACACGTTTTCTTCTTCCATTCGCCCCTGTCAGACGTCACGGCATCATTTACTCCTTTATCCTTCATAATTGTCTTCACACCATCCTCTGCCGAAAAGTTCTGGAGTGGCGACCGCGAACCGGAAGACGTTGCGTTGGAAGGCCCCCCACTAGGTGGACCGATGACCTGGTGAAGGTTGCGGGAATCCGCTGGATGCGAGTCGCACGGGACCGGTAAATGTAGTGCCACTTGGGGGAGGCCCATGTCCAGTAGTGGACGTCTTTCGACTGAAATAATGATGATAATGAATACTCTCTCTCTCTCTCCATTCATCAACATTGATGTCCTTTTCCATTCTTTTAGTCACATGCGTTTCACAGGCCACTGAGTGTACAATTGCTATTAAAAAAGGGGACCAGCGGAAGAGTATTTTTTACACAGAATACACAGTTGTATTCTGTGTAAAAAATAATCTCCCGCTGGTTTTAGACATGAAAAATCAATACATGAGAGTTATCTTTGCTTTCCTTGATTCCCCATTGGGACAACATTATGCACGGATGTATACGTTTTTAAATTGAATCAGGCACATCCGCAGCCCTTATATTTTGTCCGTACACAAAAGACGAAACGTAATTTACCCAACCCGAGTGATGCGATTAAAAACATAAGTGACTTGCATTGTGTACAACCACACATTTGCGCTACGAAAGCCGCCCTTACTGCAACGACTTAAAGGCTCCCACTGAGAAATTGTTACCATTATACAACAGTTGACAATACTTACCAGGAAATGGTGAGAGATGATACAAGCGTATTTAAGTACGCATTGTCGTCTTTGGATTGTCGTTTTATGTGAAGTAAATGTTTTTTTCTTATGTATGTAGCCATTATTATATGATTCTTTAAAGTTTTAATTTGAATGTTTTTAATTATATTCTATAAGATAAATCACAGCGTTATTTTCTCTATCCTGTTATATTTTATGTGATATTTTAAAGTCTCAATACGTGTAACTGAACCAGAAATAAACCGAACAAAAACCCTTAAAAGTATTCTAAGACCACAAGATTTAACATCGCAACGAAAACTACGTAAATAGTTTTCTATTACTGAACAAAAACAACAATTTTACGGTCTGCTAATAATAGCCCCAGACATCACTATAAGGATTCCTTCTGTATTCAGTGGAATGAGAAAATTGAGCGTAAGTGCCTCTCGGCTCGCTCGACTTGTGAGCACGAAGTAAATATACAGGTTTGGAGAGTCAATTGACGATAATTCAATTACTATTCACTTACGGCAAGCAATATATAAAATATAGAAGAAAATATTGTCGTTCTGCCTGTCAGATGTATTGGCACGAAGCGAATTTATTAGTTCATACAGTTATTATCAGTGAAAACATCATGAGGAAACCGGCTTATGTTCAAGAATCAAGGATTCTAAGACATTCTGGGAAGTGGATTACGGCCCAATGCCTTTCACACCAGACAGCACAGAAATCTAGGTCCCTCATTCGACATAAAAGCCTTTGGAAACTTTGACGTTGTTTGCCTTAAGAATTCTTCCCCGCCGACATCGGTAAAACAATCGTACTATGTTTCTCTCAAAAGTAAAATGTCATTTCTGTTTTGGTCGCTAGAGAATTTCTGAGAAACTTTTTACACCCGCGAAGTGTAAAATGGTTTTAAAAATTTGTGTGTGATGTTAAAACTTTTGTTTGCCGAATTTGTCGTCGTTTTGTTTTGATGATTCGGGCCGCGTAGCAGCAGTCGCGTAGCGCTACGCCGTAGCAGAGTTCGTAGCAATGTCCGACGCGGGGTGTTTTCCGCTACGTGACAAATATTTGTATGGCCAACGGATATTTCCTTTATGGTTTATGATTGCAATAGCGTTCACATATACAGAGATAATCCTTGTTTAGGACTGTTGATGTGGTTTGTTTATTTAGATACTAAGCCTGGAAATAATAACGAAACAAAAAATACAGCGGGATTTTTTATTAAAGTTTATTCGCATATTTAAACGCCTACTGCTGTCTTAAATATACTCATAATACAGTTTTAGGGCAAATTAGTGTCAGACTTTAATTGGATGACAACCAATTGTGTGACATTAATATTAATAATAACTTAAAATTATATCATACTTCTTTCTCTGTTACTCGTCAGCTCGGCAGTCACCTCCTTTCTACCCATATCATCCTTCACAGCCCATTCCATCGTTTCTTTGGTCTTCCTAACTTAAAATGACGTAACTTTTTAAATACTAAATTGTGTTCACCGCATTTTTATGTTTGGTGCTTATGTCATGTCAGATTATTCTGTTTCCTTTTTTATGTCAACATTTTGTTAATGTTGTGTAAAATGTGTGTTTTTCCTGTTTCCGAGGTAATGTGATCATTGTGCTTGATAGAAGTGACAACGATAAGAGAATGTTAGCAAATATACTATTTATTATGAGTGTACTTTATTTAATGTTACAAGAATAAAAAAATTACATAATCCCCAAAGGGTTGATGTGATATTACCTAATAGTACACCTACATTTCACAAGGTGTGTTAAGTTCCATGAAACAGGGGGCGAGCGTTATGCCATCAACTGGGCCCAAATCAATGGCTGCTATTCAGAAATTCTTAAAGGAAAAACCCAATAGCACTTTGACCTCGACCTGAGCACTGTGACCTAAAATGGTCACAAGTGCACGACTTCCTTAAGAGGGCGATTACAATTTTGTGGCCATATCTAAACCATAATCACACATCTAAAATCTCAGTTTAGATATGTGATTGTGGTTTAGATATGGCAACAAATTAAAAAAAAAATATGCCCTAGAAAGTTTGATTATTTCTCTAGGGAGCGCTCAAAATAAAAATAAAACCGGCCAAGTGCGGGTCGGACTCGCGCACGAAGGGTTCCGTACCATTATTTAAAAACATTAGACAAAACTGCAAAAAAATCATGTTTGTTGTATGGGAGCTATTTTTAGGGTTCCGTTTTTACCCTTTGGGTACGGAACCCTAAAAATAAAAAAAATCTTGTATTTGAGTGCTACACTCAAAAACAAAAAAAAATTGTAATAGCCCTCTTAATTTGGTCTTATGACCAATGACGCATTGTTAAATAATTGATTTAAACGTTAAGTTTTATTAGTCGGTCTAACGTCAAATGACCAGTGATAAAATAAATGTGAGCTGAATGTGAGCTTTTCCCCGTAACTACCTACAGTTTGATAACTATCCGTTTTCAGAATTGGTCAATAATTATTATTATTGATCAATTCTGAAAACAGTCATTTCCATGTTAAACTGGTTTGTGAATCAAATATTAAATACACCACATAACAATTGTATTTCCTCGAAGGAATAGGCAGACGTGGGGGACAAACAATTTAAAAAAAAGAAACACTCATAGCTGCTTAGTTAGAAAACGTTTTCACACAAACACTTTCTGCCCCAAACACTCTTTCTCTCTCAAGCACACACACACACTCTCTCTCTCTCTCTCAAACGCAAAAATACGATTCAATTATTGTTTATTTAAAATACAACGACACATTCCGGGGAACTTAGCAAATGGTTAGTAACTTGCATGTTAAATTGAGCCTAACTAATGCTAAACTCAGGTCGAAATGGACTTGGTTTTCTATAAATAAGAGGAGCGTCCTTCTTCTAATAACAATGAAGGTTTACTATCTCCAATTTATCAATTCCTTACGATCGCTCATTGTGGTAGAATACGGCTTCGTGCGCTGCAAAGGAATTCTTTGATCACATTGCATAGTAAACTTTATCGCCAGTGTCATAAAGTGCAAAAGACCCTGTGCTCGAGGATGCCCGAGGACACCCCAAGAGCCGTTTCATGTCAGTGACGATGTCCCTACGAACAACTTTGCACTTTATGAGGCTGATAAAATGGTATATTATTTAACTTCCTCAGAAAATCTGTGTACCTTTCGTCTTGGTCTTTGGTGAGCCTTATAAGAACTGTTTGCTGAGTACATTGAAAGCTTGCACCAAAAGATATTTTTTATTGCAATTCCAAAAGTATTTTCATTAAATAGCGTATAGCAGGTTTACTCTGTCTGATAAAAATACACAAAATTCCTATAATATTGTATCTAAACACAAACTAATGTCAAAAAATAATACGACAGGCTCTAATAATATACGAATACTCCTAATTGATGTCAAAATTCTGATAAGCCTCAAGCTTATGACATCTATCTTTCTCCAAATAGATATCTATTATTAGGATTGTCTAGGAATACCTGTTTTAAGAACAATGGGCTGAAAGTTTATGTTTCCAATGATATTAATCTAGTGTTAGGAACACAATTGTCTATAGAGAAATTTTTATCTGCTGAAAAATATATTTCAGTTTATTTTCCCTTCTAAGTTTATCATAATCGATAACAAAATATATTATTATTGACCATATTATGATGTCGTATAGACAAATAATAAATACCAAGTCTGAAAATTAGATTTACTTTTACCTCTTATAGCTGTTTTTAATCATATTTTAGTGTGGGTAAAAGATGGAGCTAGACGTCCTGAATAGCTTCATATGTTTCCTACACTGAAGTAAGATTAAAGTTGCCTTGAGTATTTAAGTTAATACAGGTATTGGACAATACAACTTATATTGTTGTATGCTTGAAACTTGTCGTCACTTTACGGCAACTTAGCTATTTCTTATCGCGAATAGTTTCTTAATTCAATTTAGCTGTGTAAGCAAGCTTGATGACGATATTTTATGCATCTGTGTATTCTCTGGTTTTAATTTGTTACGCAGTGTGGCAATGGAAGTAAAGAAATTAATTTACGAGCAACTATCTAATTAGTTTTCAGATATAAGTATGAAAATAACTCTTTAATGTTTTATTTTTTTATTTTTTTACTATATTTTAAAGAAAAAAGGCTAAACCGTTTTTGTTTTCATATTTTTTGGCATTTGATAAAAACTCAAGAGAGGAAGTTTGTAAACAACATTTTTAATGCATGCTATCTTTCGCATCAACATAATATATTTACAAGGTTTCTTGCACACCGCAGCCTGCAATAATTTAATATTTCAACAGCTAAGGAGAATTAATGGACCATTACCGTGAATACCGACAGAGTGTTAAAAGTTTGTGTCGCTCACAAATTAATGAGGACCACAGGATACACACAACATACACTGTGACAAGCGTTATTTTATACATACACTGTGATAAGCGTTATTTTATTAATCAACAGCATAACATAACTTCACGCTTGTTATCCCCGAAGGGTTAGGCAGAGTTGTCACACGAGTTCTTTCTGTATTTAAGAAGCTGACAACTCAAAGAAATAATACATTATGTAAAAGATTTACTATCATTCCATAGATTAAATTAAATTAAATAACACGAAAACTTAATATGCATTCCCATTTTCCCTTTAGTGGTTATTTTAGAAAGACGCCTATGCGATCCTTATACATTTGGCGACCACAGCCTCCCGAGATGAGATGTACAGACCTAAGTTTATCACACAGTTGAGACAAAAATGGATAAAGTTTTAGTTCAAATTGCTTTTATTTCAGTCAGTACATGTTTTCTGCTAGCTGGCACCGCTAACATGTTGTAAATTTTGGAAAAATACGAAAATGTAAACGTTATATTCTGCTTTTATTTGTGAGGAAATAACTTTTTATGTCAACGACAATCACGACAAACTTTGAGGCAATTATATTTTTAACGCGATATATTTGTCGAGTCTGTTAATCGTGTGAAAATTTATCAGCCTAGCTTTTTCTCAACTTTCTTGGGGTCGGCTTCCAGACTCAGCTGAATACCAGTATTTTACATGGAGCGACTGCCTATCTGACCTCAACAACCTAGTTGCTACAGGGTAATACGATACTCCTTGGTTAGACTGGCTGTCAGACTTTCGGGCCACTGACTTCCTGTAACGACTGTGAAAGATCTAGAAATGACAGCCGGGACCAACGGCTTAACGTGCTTTCCGAGGCACGCACGGTGGAAACTAGTATGAAAATATAGTACTAATGAAAATTGCATTATGGAATTTAATTGTTTGCAACAGTACCTAGAATATACTGTAGTGGAACTTTGCAGTGAGATCTAAACTGCGAGTAACCGGAGTCTGGCATAAATTGCGTAACAGTGAAATCTAAGTTCAGTGCAATGCAGCTGTGGTTTATTGAGGTCTAGCTTTAGGTAACTATGGAACAGACATTGAACTTTTGGATGTTTGTTACAATTACTGTTTGGATTTGGATCTATAAATAATAAAATAGACTTCAAAAACACCAAAAAAGCGAGAAATAACTTAAGTTTCAGAAGTCGGTGACTTTTCTTGTTTGATTCAGTTTTTTATTTGCTAGAAGTTGACTTTTGTTTGTTTGATTCAGTTTTTTTGCCAGTAGTTGACTTTTGTTTGTTTAATTCAGTTTGCCACCGAGTTCTTTTTCCATTTTTAGGGAACTCTTCAATAATATGTAGATGGCAAATCTGTCGTGATTGCTGCAATCGCTTGGATGTTTATTGTTTACACAAAATCTATTTGCTGTATATTATTGAAGAGTTCCCTTGTTCTCTTATCTTCACCAAACTTAAACGGGACCACCGCGAAATAATATTCTTCTAAACAAAAAATTAACCATTTAAATCGTTTCACAGTTGGCGAAGGTATCGCTGAACATAAACACACAAAAAAAATCAGACGAATTGACAACCTCCTCTTTTTGGAAGTCGGTTAAAACTGAAGGATGCCTTCGAATAACACAAGAAAGAAATTTTAGTTTACTAATTTTTAAAGGTCCAAACGAATGTAGCCTTAGCCGAAAGATAATTAAATGGTGGCGATTTGGTATCGTTCAAAGAGGAGCCTACTCGTCATTTTAAACCACTCTCCGAAAGATACTCAAATCCGATACTTGAAAAAAAAAAAAAAAAAAACAGTTTCTATACATGCATGCAAGTTAATCGTTGCCCTATATTTAAAGCAAACCCGTACAATTTGTTTATTTAAATGACTAGTAGATTTACTATTTCTCAATAACTGTAGCTTTTCGATACCCGCAATTACAGACACAATTAAAATTAATGCACCGTACCCGATCGGGTACGGCTGGGGACATGCAATTGCGTAACTTTCAGTGACCGACCTCTGAAAAAGAAAATCCGACACAAAGGACAGTTGAGTCCCACAATCATTTTTATTTCCCCTCGGAAGCAATGCGAAGGCTCGATGAAAGGAAATGTAGTTTTTACTCCCGAACGGACCATAGTTTCAAAACCCCGGAGGATTTATGGTATGGTCAACTAACGAAAAAGATTTATGTATTTGGGAGCCTGCTTGCTATATATCTCTGTCCCTTTTAACCCCATTGCGCTTGGTGTGACAAGAGGATTTAGAACGTTATTTAAATTATTCGAAACTATGAAACTGGATAGTTGTTTATAACATACCAATATTGACCATACAAAATGATAAATCAACTCTTACGCATCCCCTTGACATTGCGAATGAATTCAATAAATATTTTATAGAGATTATAGAAAATAATTCTAAAACAAACCTTAATAATACCCCATTAACAAATTCGTGTAGAAATGTTATTGAAAACTCAACTTCGCAGTCTCTATTTATGTTACCAGTTTCAGACACTGACATTATAAAAGTGATAAGTAGCTTAAAAAATACTAGTACAGTAGGATACGACGGTATTTCAACTAGAGTAATAAAAGATGTTAAGGAGGTCATAGCGACACCGTAATCGCACATAATTAATCTTTGCATTTCCGATGGTATATTCCCTACTAGTCTCAAGAAGGTAGTTATTAAACCCATTTACAAAAATAATGACAAGACTGATGTTAAAAATTACAGGCCTATTGCAAAAATACCAGTTTTTGCAAAAGTTTTTGAAAAAATAATATATAATTCCATTTACACATATTTCGAGAAGTTTCAGTTATTTTGCAATGAACAAAAAGAATTTAGGAAAAATACTAATATTAATATGGCACTATTTGACCTGCTATCAAATATAATGACTTCTGTGGATAAAAAAAATCCTGTGTGCTCCATCTTCACGGATATGTCAAAAGCTTTTGACTTCGTAGATCATCAGATCTTGCTGCAAAAGTTACATGGGTACGGCATTCGAGGAAACATTCATAAACTCCTAGAATCATACCTAAGTGATAGGACACAGTGTACTGAGATTTCCAGAATCTGTCCTATAAGCAAATTAGAAACTACATATGTCTCTGAAGCGAGGTCCGTGAAGTATGGTGTGCCTCAGGGCACTGTACTCGGGCCCCCACTTTTTTTAATATATATCAATGATCTCCCAAGAAATTTGAGAAACAAAATGGTACTTTTTGCAGATGACAGTACGGCTATCATAGAATGCACTGATCCAAACGAATATCGTAATGAGATCAATAACTCGCTAAATAACATCATTAATTGGCTAAATAATAATAATCTTGTGATCAATTTGAATAAAACTAAAATTATACAGTTTCATCAACGACGTGAGAATCCACCCCTTAATATTACCTACGATGAGTGTAAAATAGAAGAAGTTACGAGTACAAAATTCTTAGGCATAACTGTAGACCATAAGTTGACTTGGAAACCTCACCTGGAAGTGGTTTGTAAACGACTGAGTAAATCTGCGTATCTATTGTTTCAATTATCTAAGAGAGTTAATTCTGAGACACTGTTAACAGCCTATCATGGACTTGTAGTCTCTATTCTCCGTTATGGTGTTGTTTTCTGGGAGCAATCAACAAATAGGGATCTGGTATTTAGGATGCAAAGAAGGTGTGTAAGATCCATGTGTAATTTAAAGTCAACAGATAGTTGCGTTCCCTACTTCAAGAAATTAAAAATATTAACGTTACCAGCTATATATATATTAGAAACTGCATTATTTATAAAATCAAATCCACATTTATTTACAAAATTTTCAACAGTTAAGAAGCCATTCGGAGTCAATATGAAAATCAACTATGTACGTTGAAATGTAATACTGCGTTAATGAAAAAGAACTTCTTTGGTGTTGCACCAAAGATTTTTAATAAAATACCTGATGCTATAAAATGTATGCCATTAAAAAAATTCAAAAAGTGTCTTCACAAGTTATTAGTTGAGAAATGTTATTATACCTTGGATGACTATTTTAATGATAATACTATTTGATTAAATTATGATATGATGAATTATGAGATTATGTAATTTTATAAATCTATATTATTAATGTTGACTTGGATGACTATTTTAATTTTGGATGACTATTTGATTCAATTCTGTAATTTTATTAATTTATATTATTAATGTAACGGACGAATAATTTCTCCCATGTTCTTTTGTTATGATCTTCTTGTGTGTGTGTTTTTTTTTTCTTTCTTGTAGTGGACATTATTAAATTGATTATTTTAATGTATTTGTATAAAATTGATAGAAAATTTTGTTAACTTTGATGAACCTGACTTTAATATTTGTATGTCAACAATGACAAAGCATAGTGCAACACTTATCTATTTAAGACCTTGACATGTATGATTAATGTATATATGTTCTTCACCTATGTTTTACAAATAAATAATTCTGATTCTGATTCTGATTCTGAACATAACATTCATTTATTCCAGGCAATTTTGGCCCATAGATATCATGTTTACCTTACAGACTAACATAAATGTGATAAAAGACAATTTGTTATTTAATCATCTGCCTAGCCTTTTCCCAACTATGTTGGGGTCGGCTTCCAACCGGATGCAGCTGAATACCAGTATTTTACATGGAGCGTCTGCCTATCTGATCTCCACAACCCAGTTAGTACCGAGTAATACGGTCAAACGATCTACAAAACACAGCCGGGACCAACAGTTTAACGTGCTGAAGAACCTAAAACCTATGTTAGTAACACTTCAATTGTGCACTATGTCACTGTGAAATAAAAAAAATAGTTCGAGTTCTGGCAGCTTGTAATAAAGTTCTTAAGATTTAAGAGATATTTTAGGAAAAAATCTTACTCCATAAAAATACAAGTAGAAGTAAATTTTGGAAAATTCTTGTGTTGTACATTCGTGAAATCAAATATAAAATCTTGCCTCATACATATTCCTCGAATACCCTCATCCTTAGAACAGTAAACTTCCTCGTGTGAGTTAAACGAAATCAGCATGCGAGTGTGAGTCCTTAATAAAAAATGTACAGCGGCTCTAAAAAAAATGTATGGGGGTTCTAAAAAAAAGTACGCAAGCCTGTACGTTTGCAGCTTCGTTGAATATTTTATTTATCTCGCTCGAGTTCGATTGCTGGTTGTTTGGGCTCGTATATCATATACTTGGCAGATTTGTCTTTTTTTTTCTTTGTATTGTTTGATGTGGGATGTTTGTTTTGTTAGCTAAAAATAAAATGTGTTTGAATTTGAGCTCCAATTTGTTGGAATATTTGTTTGCTTGAAGATTTATAAGACCTATGTTTCTGGTTTTGGAATGAGAGTAATTTCTTCCAAAATTATGTCAGACGGTAACAATATTTTCATGGCCACTGGTATCTTCTTCTTTCTTGTGTGGTTAGTGCCTAACCTGGTGTCAGCTTTTATGCTTCCAATCGGCCTCTGACTTAGCTTTACATGCCGTCGAGAAATATCTCTCAGGCATGCTGGTTTCTCACGATGTTTTCCTTTACCGAAGCAAGTGATAATTATACAATTCGCGTATAAATCCGAAAAACTAGAGGTGCATGTCTGCTGTTGATGCCTAAGCCTATGAATATGGTTATAACTACAAAACTTGTAAAATTGAACTTATATTGTCACGGATATCTTACGTGATTCATGGCGCTTTCAACAGCGTCGAAATATCGGGCTCAAAACAAATAATAATCACGGAAGATATCCCTAAGTGTGACAATATAAGTTTAGTAGTAGCTCTTCGATACCCGCAATTACAGACACAATTAAAATAACAATGCACCGTACCCGATCGGGTACGGCTGGGGACATACAGGTGGACGGACATACCGTGAAAGCTTAAAACAGTGTTTGTCAAATTGATCTGTAGTCGCAGTTTTTCACTATTATTGCAAAGTTACTGCTAACGATTAAAATATCAAGTACGATGCAGAAAAACGCATTTAACCAAATCGAAAAGTTAAAAACGTTCGTCGTACTACTAACCCACAAAACTTCCTTGATGTTATGCCAAAGACATTTCTCACAGAAATATGTCCGTCCTAATTTACATTGTGTACAGGGTAAAAAGAGAATTATCAAAACTACTAACTTTGCTCTCGGCTTTGCCTGCGTGGAGATTGGAAAACGATAAAAAGAACGGTTATCATCTGCCTAGCCTTTTTCCAAGTTTATTGGGGTTGGCTTCCAGTCTAACCGGATGCAGCTGAATACCTGTATTTTACATGGAGCGACTGCCTATCTGACCTCCACAACCCAGTTAGAACTGGGTAAAACGATACCCCTAAAAAGCGGTTATATTTTTATTATAATCAAAACTTTCATTTCGGCATTTGCCCTGCAGTGCCATCAACATTCCCTGTATACATTTGTTTGTATGTACATTGTTGGTACATCTACAGAGTATATTTGTTATATGAGTTATACATTGCGTTGAACGCATCGAGGGCGTGTATCCTGCAATGCGTAAACCATATTCCGTTCGCCAAACATTTGACCGAGAAACAACGTCCTATATTTAAGACCTCACTTTGGCAGATTTAAGTTCCGTTTTGGCTAAACAAGGGGATAAATTCTGTTCTATATTGAACTGGTTCACACATCCTCATAATAAAGATCCTACAAGCATTTTGTAAGAAAATATAAAATAAGTTCCTTCCAAGAACCTCATAATTCCCTGTTTTTTTTTATTTCTTGGAAGAGGCAATCAATCACAGAACGAATAATTTAATTGCGTACCACAGATGTTACATTGGTCTTAATTTACAAACTTCACAAATTAAGCCAACGGGCACAGATGCACTGAAATATTACTTCAGAAAACTTTAGTAGTCTTGATTTCGAAAATATTTGCAAAATTATTTATTTATTAACTATGGAAGACTTCAGCTAAGATAAACAGATTAAAACATTGTATGTGAGACTGAAAGCCAGTTAAAAGTCCTCACTTCTTAAAACAGATTTTAAAGATAAAGAACCATTTTCATTGCTTGTTCTTTTGTCGTAATAAATACGTGCCGTATTTAATTAAATTAATACAGTACCACTTAAATCATTTTCGAACCGCGTTTTCCTTAGCGTTCATCATCTGCCTAGCCTTTCCCAACTACGTTGGGGTCAGCTTCCAGTCTGACCGGATGCAGCTGCTGAATACCAGTACTTTACATGGAGCGACTGCCTATCTGACCTCCATAACCCGGTTAGTATTTGGTGATATGATACCGCTCGGTAAAACTGGCTGTCGGGCCGCTGCTGACTGTTTGTATCTTTAAATGACAGTCGGGACCAACGGCTTAATGTGTTTTTCCGTAGCACGGAGGAAACTCGGTATGTTATGAAACCCATCCACGGAACTCTTCGTTTAGCTTAATGGTGTAATTCTCATCTTTTTTAATGTGGTAATGTAGGTAATACTTAACCTTTTTTTACACCAATTAATACACAAAATTATCATTGGTCTCTAGTTGTAAATCTACTTTAACACCAAACAGTTTGTCTATACTTAATATTAACAAAATGTTTAGTGTTAAAGTAGATTTACGCATTAAAGATATTATATATACGTTATATTATAATGTCTTTAAATAAACTTGAGAACTATGTGACATTCTACTAAGTTTGTAGTTCGTCTCGCGGCAGATCTTAGTTTGCAGTCACGGATGCGGAATTATCCGGTTGAAGTCAAGTTGCCTACTGAAATTAGTTTGTCTGAAGCAAATTATATTATTTAGGGCTGGGTATTAAATCTGTGAATGGAAGTCCAGAAGGTTCGAGTTGGGTGGATGTTCTTAGAGCTGCGGGTCATCTCTAAACATGCACACATCAAAAAAAGTTTGTGATCACTTTGAAAATTCGAAATCTTTTTTGTTACGTTTTTATAAAAAAAAAAAACTAGCGGACGTCACGTGGTTGAACCCGCGTAATTCCCGTTTCCGTGGTAGTACGGGGATAAAATATAGCCTATGTTGCTCAGAGTGAATGTAGCTTTCTAATGGTGAAAGAATTTTTATACACACAAAAATACAAATCTTTCCTCTTTATAATATTATAGTGTAGAAGTGTAGATAAAAAATAGTTTTATTTTTTAATTTCAAGCAGGGTATTTCTATTTAAAAAAAAAACACAACAATGATTTTTTCTTGATAAAGTTCAATTTAAAAAATTATATCAGCTTATGCTAGTGATCACAAACTTTTTTTGATGTGTGTATATACTGTTGTGGATTGTCTATGTTTAATTATGATTAAAACAGTTGTCAACTAGACTTATCTTTCATTACACAACATGGTGACAGCGGTGAGATTTTTATTCGATTTAAATGGTTTAAGTCGGTAATAAAGGTACGTTTTAGACTTTAAAATCGTCAGGGACGGTTATAGAGCGCTATGGAACACGCGCGACCACCAACTGAATTGTGTTTAGAGGGCAGCTCCGTCAGTCGGGCTGACGCATGGCGGCGTTGGAGGTCGCAATTTATGTTATTTTTAAAAGCATCGGGGGTGCAAAAAGAGGAAACTGATATTCAAGCCAGCTTAATGATAAATTTAATCGGATCTGAGGGGTTTGAAGTGTTTGAGACATTTTCTTTTGACAAAGAGAGCGATAAGGATGATGTCAATTTATTGCTTAAGAAATTTGATGAATATTTTGGAGTCAAACAGAATATAACATTAGCAAGATACAATTTTTTTACAAGGGGTCAGGAAGAAGGAGAATCAATTGATCAGTATGTTACGTCATTGCGATTATTAAGCAAATATTGTAACTTCAAAAATTTAGAAGAGGAGTTGATTCGCGATCGTATTGTTTGTGGGATACAGAGTACTGGATCAAGAGATCGTTTATTGAGAGCAGAGGATCTGACGTTGGAAAAAGCTATTAAAATTGTCCAGGTTGATCAAATGTCATCAGATAATCGACGTTTATTGGAGACTCGTGGTGCTGGTACTTCAGGATTGGTGCAGGTCGATGCAGTTGGTTTGCGCGGTGTAGGTGGCCGCGGTAGGCGCGGTGGTTGGCGCGGCAGTGGACGTCAACAAAGGCGCGGTGTGGCCAGTGTTGCTGCTGGTTCTAATACAGCGCGAAGATTTGATCATTCAAGCGAGACTGGATATTGTCTTAGGTGCGGAGGCCAATGCAATGAACCCAATTTATGTCCGGCTGTTTCTGTGCAATGTTATTTGTGTGATAATCATGGACATTTTGCTAGAATGTGCAAGTTGAAAAAAGGGAATAAGAAAATGTACGATATAAGTTTAACTGAACCAAAAGCAATGAAGAAGATGATGATGATTGTGAGTCATTTTTTGTATCAGTTTTGTATACTGTCTCAGAGATTAACTCTTCGTCGGAAGATTGGTATGAATCACTCCAAGGGGAGTGCGGTTCAGAAAAATTTAAATTAGATACGGGAGCAGATATTAATGTTTTATCGTATAAGCGATTTTTATTGTTAGGCTATGACAGTAAGCTAATTAGTGGCAAGCAAAGTGTTAGGTTGCAATCTTATAGTGGTGATTTTATTCCTATTAAAGGTATTTGCAAATTAAAATGGTGGTATAAGGGTGTATCGTATGAATTAAGATTTGCAATTGTGGTTAATGATTGTCAGAGTGTGCTGGGCTTGCAATCTTGTCTAACATTAGGATTAGTTAAAAGAATTCATAACATAAATCTTGCAGATTATCAAGAATTGTTTAATGGGTTAGGCTGTTTGCCAGGTGAATATCATATTGTTGTAGATAAAACTGTGATGCCGGTGATTTGTGCAACCCGTAAGGTACCATTAGGAGTTCGCGATAAGTTGCAAGATGAGTTAAATAGAATGATTGAGTTAGGTGTCATTAGGAAAGTTAGTCATCCAACTCCATGGGTGAATTCATTGGTAATTGTTGCTAAGAAAAATGGACAGTTGCGTATATGTTTAGATCCGAGGCCGCTTAATAAGGCGATACAGCGTGCACATTTTCAATTGCCAACAATAAATGAGTTGGCTACTAAGCTTCACGGTGCTAAGTATTTCTCAGTTTTAGATGCATTTTCAGGGTTTTGGTCAATAAAACTGGATAATGCAAGTGCAGACCTATGTACATTCAGTACACCGTTTGGTCGATATCAATATCTGCGATTACCATTTGGTCTTAATTGTGCACCTGAAGTGTTTCATGCGAAAATCAAGCAATTACTTGAAGGTCTAGAGGGGGTAGATTCTTTTATTGATGATATCATTTGTTGGCGAAGGACTAAAGACGAACATGATCTGCGTTTGAAAGAGTTGTTAAACAGGGCACGGAAAATTAATTTAAAATTCAACAAAGATAAATGTTGTATATGTGTTGAGGAAGTAACTTATTTGGGTCATATTTTTAACAAAGATGGGATGAAAGTGCATTCTGAGAAAGTAAGAGCGATATATAATATGCCGGAACCGATGGATAGAAAAAGCTTAGAAAGGTTTTTAGGGGCTGTAAATTATCTTTCTAAATTTATACCTAATTACTCAGAGCACATTTTTCCGTTGACAAGATTGCTAAAAAAAGATGTGATTTGGTGTTGGGAAGTTGGTCATAAAAATGCATTCAATCAACTTAAAGAATTGATATGTAATGCACCAGTTCTGTCTTTGTACAATGTTAGTGGTCCGGTTGTGTTGTCAGTGGATGCGAGCAGTGTGGCACTGGGTGCCGTGCTCATGCAAGAGGGGCGTCCAGTAGAGTATGCGTCACGCACGCTCACTGACACACAACAAAGATACGCACAAATAGAAAAGGAAATGTTGGCAATAGTATTCGCTTGTGAAAAGTTTCATCAGTACATTTATGGAAAAAGTAGTGTGGTCGTCGAATCGGACCATAAACCACTGGAAAGCATTTTTAGAAAATCACTAGACTCAGTCCCAGCTCGCTTGCAGCGTATGATGTTGAAGGTTCAAGCTTATGAGTTGGTGGTAACTTATAAGCCTGGGAAGTATATACTTCCCAGGGGTATATACTTCGGGGGGGTCTTCGGGTATGTACATATGTACATACCCGATACATTGTCGTGGGCACCCCTTCCGGATTTGTATGACGATAAAATTAGCAGGGCTATACTATGTCAAATTAAAATGGTATAGTCGATAACATACCCATGTCGCAGAATAAGTTTACTCTCATCAAGCGGGAAACTAGTAAGGATGAGTGTTTAAAACTGTTGCTAAAATATATTAATCAAGGGTGGCCTGATAAGTTTAACATACACAATGATTTAAGATACTATTGGTCTATAAGAGATGAACTGTACTGTGTAGATGGTGTTATATTTAAAGACAAACAGGTTTTGATACCACATTCTATGCAAAGGGACATGTTAAAGCTTATTCACGAAGGGCATTTAGGGATTGATCGTTGTAAGAGACGTGCTCGTGAAGTATTATTTTGGGCAGGTATAACAAGAGATATTGAGGATTATGTGAGAAGATGTAAAATATGTCAAGAAACAGCACACAAACCGTGTAGGGAACCTATGATTCCGGTAGCTATACCAGAATTGCCATGGAATAAAATTGGAACAGACATATTTGAGTATGGAAAGCAAAGTTATTTAATATTAATTGATTACACTGCGTTACAAATTAAAAAAAAATTTGAGTACCCGCTTTGAAATGTCAGGTTTTCTTATTTATACCTATCGCTTATTAAACATACATACAAATTTTCTTTTCATCACGTCTCATTTTTCTTCTGTAAGAATGTGCCAATTTATATTAAAAATTAAAAGGCAAAAACATATTTTAAAGAAATCTAATAAAATCAACCAGAATTTTTTACATTCATCAAGTTTAATTTTATCATTTAGGTAAAAAAAACTCAAAAAAAGCCATTTTATAAAATTTTAATACAAAATATCATGAAAATTTAACTTTTTCTTTTGTGCTCTGAATGATCTTCTCGTTTTAAATGCCAACAGTAATCACCTAGCATGGTTGTGTCCCAACGACCTTGAAATCGTTCCTCAAGCTTCTTTACATCCTGGTGGAACCTCTCACCCTGCTCATCACTGACCGCACCAAGATTAGATGGAAAGAAAGAAAAATGAGAATGAAGAAAGTGAATTTTTAATGACATTCTGCAACCCAACTTTTCGTATGCCTTTAACATGTCGTTAACCAGCTGTTCCGCATTTTCGGCTCTGTGGTTCCCTAAAAACCCTTTTATAACTGCTTTAAGTGATAACCAGGCGTCAAGTTCCTTATTAGTAAGCTTTTTGTCGAAATTTGGGTCTTTCATCAATGTGCGTATTTGCGGTCCCACAAATATCCCTTCCTTGAGTTTTGCATCACTTAATTTTGAAAATACTGTCTTTAAATATAAAAATCCATCTCCCTCTTTATTCATAGCCTTCACAAAATTTTTCATCAAACCAAGTTTTATGTGGAGGGGAGGTAAAATGACATTTTTAGGATCTATCAATGGTATATGTTTCACATTAGATTTTCCGCAAACAAACTCTGACCTTTCTGGCCATACTTTTGTAGTATAGTGCTTTTCTGTGGCTCTGCTGTCGCGGCGGTAACAGGGTAGTTATAATTTTTTTTTACATCATATTTTAATAAAGGAGATAAAAACAAACAACTTTTCCAAAGTAAAGGTATTCCTACGATATAATTGACTGTACCTCGAAAACTAGACGTGATGGATACCACATATGTTTGGAACATTTCATCTGTGACTCATTACCTATTCATTCCAGCTATCAGTTAAGAGGGTACCAAAACCGTGTAACGCAGTGTTATTATTCTGGTTTTATTGAGATTGCGTATTTGAGGGACACTTTGTCAAACTCAGTAATAGGTATTATGAAAGAAAACTTTGCACGGTATGGTATACCGGATACGGTTATCAGCGACAATGGACCACAATATTCTTGTCGTAATTTTAAAAAATTTGCTTTAGAATGGGGTTTTCAGCATGTCACTTCTTCTCCGTATTATGCGCAGTCTAATGGTAAGAGCGAAAGGGCAGTTCAAACCATTAAAAATTTATTGAAAAAAACAATTGACAGTAAAACCGATTTTTATTTAAATCTGCTAAGTTACAGGAATACACCGCGGGAAGATTTGAATTCTCCTGCACAGTTAATGATGGGCCGGCGTTTAAATTGTAGATTACCAGTCCATTCAGATTTATTAAAACAAACAAATTGTGGTACTATGAACTTACAACATAAAAAAATATTAGAAAAACAAATAAAAAATAAAAGTTTGTATGATCAGCATTGCAAACTGCTACCTGAGTTGAATGTGGGCGACGAAGTTATAATGTTAGGAAACACAAATAAAAGAAGTCGTGGTAAAATTATAGGAAAAGCGCCGACTCCACGGTCTTATATTGTTAGAAACAAAAAAGGTATTTATCGTCGTAATCGTCGTCATTTGATAAGATCTGTAAAGGATCCTACAGATAATAATATGTTGTCTGATAGGGATGAGTATTTTTCGGGGGATGATGAGGATGATGACTATGTGCCAAGCACTAAAATAAATGTATCGTCATCTTACTCGCCACCTCATACCCGGAGTAAGACTTAACAATTTGTATGCTTACTTATTTATAATGTAGAACTAATGATTTATTTTAAGTTGGTTTATTATTGTATTTTATTTAACTGGAATTAATGTATTTTAAGTTCGTTTTTTATTATTATTTTATCTTATTTAAGGGGAAGGTGTTGTGGATTGTCTATGTTTAATTATGATTAAAACAGTTGTCAACTAGACTTATCTTTCATTACACAACATATACCACTAGCCCCGCCCTTGTACTTGTATTACTTGTACTACAGTTTGGCCGCTGAGAGAATGCGTTCCTGACAGGTCGTGAGTATTAGTATTATTGGTAATGTTACATACCTTATAGCTTATATAACCTATTATTACCCTTTTGCCTTATTAACAAATAATATGATTAGTAAGTACCTACTGGGTAATACGATACCCCTTTTTTTTTTTTTTTTTTTTCGGATGGGAAATCATCAAATAACTCCTCCCGCTCTGGGCGGAGCAGGAGGGAGTGTCAGACTTTTACTGACTAAAACCCATCCATGTTCCTTCATCGCCCTTTGTGTTCCGGGGCCACGGTATCTCTTTCGAACAGTCCCGCAACCCCGGCAGGCATCGGTCCTTACGGACCCCTTCCTTTTTGCTGACTCTCTTTGAGGCGCGCGTGGAACACGAACGTGCCGTCGACACGGCCTGTCGTCATGAGACGGATGGACGGCGAGCTAGCCCATAGCCCACCGTCCACAGGCCCGCGTCTACGGTGGCCGGGGGCCATGTGGTGGTGGCCCCCGACGCCCGGAGCGTCTCCCGCGGCGGCCGGGACGTTGAGAGGTTCTCTCCCTCTCACGTTCCGCCACCTCCTTCTCTAGCATTACTGCTTCGCAGAAGGAGGTGACGGCGTCCCATTCCGTCTCGCTCCGGACCATGGCTTGCACCAGGGCCGGACGCGAGAGGTCGCCGTCGCCGATCGCCGCTTCGAGGACACGGCGGTGCTCCGCCCACGCGGGGCACACCTCCACCGTGTCCTCCGGTCGATCTTCACAATGGAAGCACCCGGGCGTTTCCTCCCACCCGATTCGGTGCAGGAACCTCCCGAACACTCCGTGTCCGGTGCGGACCTGCGTCAGGCGGAAGGTGAGGACGCCGTGGCGTCTCTCAAGCCACTCCTCAAAGAGGGGACTTATCGCCACTATTGTGGCGTGCCCTGCGCGGGGTTGCGACAGTCGCTCTCTAATACGATACCCCTTTGGTATGACTGAACTTTAGGGCCACTGACTACTTGTAATGACGATGATGATAATTTGAAATCCTTAAAACAAATCATCGCTTACTGAATAATGCAGTGTCAGATTGACAGTTAACATATATAGTTCAGTTCTAAATCGGAATACAACTACAATCTAAACCAAGTCCCATATTTTCAAAGAAAACAGAATTGGTTCCACGTTTACTACAAAAGATATTGGAACTGTTGCGAGCATAGAAATTCTTTGGAATATTACTTTGTCAAAATCAGAAACTTTCGTGTTCGACGAAAAGAAAAGAAGGATTTGTTCATATTGTTTCTTTTTCGAGGAAACTAAATCTAAACTTAGCAAAGTGTTACTTACAGTTTTAGGTTTAGTAATAGTTTGAAAAGAATTTGGGAGAGGGGTTTGCCCACGACAGTGTAGGGTATAAAAATATTATTTTAAATTGTTTATTCTTAGCGCGGTATTGGTGTCGATTCTGTTGTGCACAAACTAAACTTTTAATTTGGGCTATTGCTAGCTGCACTAGTGTCGAGTTCCATGCAGTAGTGCGCGTAGCAAAAGACAAAGAAAGAGGGTAGACAGATTTGTCTGCTCCTAACATTTTTTTCCATCCACCCGCATTCTCCAGTTAACCCGCGATCATGGTGCTTGCAACAGCGTCGAAATATCGGGAGCTCAAAAATAATTAATAATCACAGAAGATATCCCGTGAGTGACATTTTAAGTATAGTTAGAACCGTTAAAGCTTAAAACAGTGTTTGCTTTAGATATGTTTATAAATGGCAGCAGACATTATGCTACGTTTAAATATGTAGACACATAATCGACGGACTAGGTATATACTTATACCCCATATACCAGTAGGTGAACCTCTTACCCTTTAACAAATAATTATAAGCTTATATATTCGTACATAGTTTTCCGTAATAGAATAAAACCCAAAAACGTGTTAACATTTAGCTTCTAAACCCGACGTACGCAAATCCCGCTAGGGAACATATTACAAAGGATCTGTATACAAAGGTACATTACATAACTTTGACTGTTATATTCTATTATTACCATAATATTATATCACTAGCGGACGTCACGCGGTTTCACCCGCGTAGTTCCCGTTCCCGTGGGAGTACAGGAATAAAATATAGCCTTTGTTACTCGCTGATAATGTAGCTATCCATTGCTGAAAGACTTTTTAAAATCGGTCGAGGAGTTTTAGAGTTAAATCGTAACAAACACACAAAAAAAAATCCTCTTTATAATATAAGTATACAGTATAGATAGTCTAGATGATACCAGTAGTAAAACCACATGGCTTTTTAAGTACATAGAAAAGTTTTATGTAAATTGGATCATAACTTGCGAGATATCGTTCCTATTTGAAAGAATCTCGGGTGTCTACCCTCATCTAGAAGTACCTACAGTCAAGAGCATCCGAAAAAATGCACTATCCAATGATGACTTCATTGGATAGCGTTCGGATGCTAAAGGATGATAAAGTTACTTACTCAGTGTGTCCATTGATGCTCAGGAGTTTGCGCATAGTTTATAGCACCAAAACTTCGTTTTCATAGCCCGTGCTCCATGCATATTGTTTACAGGTTGAGTTGAATGGTGCTGATCCATGCGTCATGTCCGTGAACGGGCGCTGTCAGTTGTGACTGGTCATCTCTTAATTGCCATGGCTTATTTGAATGTATTATTTTGAATTGTACTTTTTTTTGTATGTTTTTACTGTGGACTCTTTTAACGTGCACATCTTGCTACATTGTTCTCACATAATATACCATCTCAACATGAATGATGTAACCAAGATTTTGTAACAAAATTCTGATTTAAAAGAGTGTCCATGGAGTTTCTTGCCCGTTCTTCTCCATAGAGATCTACGCTAGGGAATGGGCAACTACAGTACTTTCACAGTTTTTATGTCTTGTGACTAGGACTGTAGCTACATTTAATTTTCATCTTTGTTTCGACAATTCAAAAGTGCCTGTAACTGGCCTACTTGAAATAAATGCTTTGATTGATTGATTGCACATTTGAGTATGGTGTAATAGGTACTCCTGTTCTTTCGTAAACCAGCTTCATACACTTTCAGGAAAACAGAAAACGAGTTCCTATGAGCTCTGTTCATGTACGAAATGGGTCTTGGGGACCTAGCGCACTTGCGGCCACGACCACGACTTGTCCCATGACCGGCTGCTAATTTGAACTGGTTGGACGCCTGGTCGTGCAACCAAACATTCTTCCTGGTGGTCTACCATGACGTCTTAAACCAATAGGTTTAATGTGGGAAAGAGACAGAGCTATAGAGGACATCTAGCGCCATCTCTTTCCCACGCTGGAATAAGATTCCCTAATGTAAGATCCCTGGGCGAAGCTTCTGTGGCCAAAAATCGTGGTTGTGCCCACGTATAGTGTGCGAGGTCCCTAACCCTTCTGTCTAAATTGTAAAAGGCAGTTTGTGTTTCCGTTCAGTGGGCAGTAAAAAATGTTTTACAGCTTGTTGAATCAACTTCGCCATTTGGTAATGGATTTTTTTTGGGGTTTCGACCTAAATTGAAAAACGATAGTATTTTTATGTAATACGGTGGGTTCTAAACATGTTAACATAATTATCAGTACCTGCATGACCGAGCTTTGCTTGGTATTTTTTTTTTCTTAAAATGAAACCTAATAAATCGATTTATCGCCCCCTAAACCCTCTGCATATTAATTTTCATGAAAATCGTGGGAGGGTTTTCCGAGATTCAGATTACGTATTTACATATATACAAGAATTGCTCGTTTAAAGGTATTAGATTAAGTTATTTTTCCTATTATGGTGGTTATTTTCACTTAAGATCGAAGTGTACATTGCGTTCTTCAGTCAACCAAAATGTCAACCAGCACAGTATTACTAACATATCCTTTAACAAAAAACCTTCAAATTAGATTCCCACAAAAAAACATCTGGCCCCCATAAACGAAACTTTTCATTCGTGTCCCTGCCAAGTTTCCTTGTTACTGTGTCTGAAACCTTCAAAGTTTCAGTGACAAGCCTTACAATATTGATGGGGACTTGAATGATGTATGCCTATGGGCCTATTACGAAAACTGGCTGTCCTTGGCACTTTGTTTAGATTGCAGTGGTATTTTTGTAAAGAAGTTTTTAAAAGGAGCGTGGTATTTGTATGACAGTGAATAATTATGTTCTGTATTTAGTTGCATTGTAACATTGGGTATCTATTTTGTGTGTGTGTATGTTTGTAATGAATAAACTCAAAAACTACTGCGCCGATTTCAAAAATTCTTTCACCATTAGAAAGCTACATTCACCTTGAGTAACATAGGCTATATTTTATTCCCGTACTCCCACGGAAACGCGAACTACGCGGGTGAAACCGCGTGACTTCCGCTAGCTTAAAATATTTCGTTAGCCAAATCCATTTGAAATAAATTGATTGCCGTTTCAATGTTTGTTTGGATGTTGTTTATGTGGCTATAACGGCTGAACGAATTTGAATATTTGATATAAAAGTTCAATGGCGGGGTTGCGGCCAAACTAGTTAGCAGCTTAGTTTGTTTTTTTAAAGTTACAAAATGGGGATGCTATCGAAATTGTTGCCGTTCGGTTGTTGTTGTTGTTGTCTTTTACCTAGGGGTAAAAGACGATGAAAATGTTTGGAACAATTTTTTTTAAATTTAATTTAATGATTAAAGTTAACTACAACCCTCAATTTCTTTCCCTCTCTCTCTCTTCTTCAACTGGCCACTGCACAAACCTTTTCTTCAGCTACGCTTAATTTAAATAAGTATAAATAACTTCAGAAGGCGTCGGCAGACCTCGTAGATCACTATCTTCTACGAAGTCTGCTGCGGTTGGTCGTTGGTGGACCAGTGGTCCACATTGGGCCTGGATAGAAACAACTGGAAGTCCATGTGGGGAGGCCTTTGCCCAGCGGTGGGAGGCTAACAGTATCAGTAAATAACTTCAATTGGTATTATTTTCACAATCGTAAAAAAATACTACACTTCACCTATTTACAATTCACAGAAACATTACACAACTGTATAAAAACAACAAACAAAACGAACATCGATACAAAGTTCGTTAATTTATTGAATTCTCAATTAACTTCCGAGTTTCAATACACGTGGAAAGAAAACAATGTGCAATAACATGTACTTATGTAATGTAAACAAACAATATTTGAAACATGGAGTATATACTTATGTAGGTATATAAAGTTTGCCACGTGTTTCAAATACAAGGCTCGACCAATAATACCCGCAAAGTTTTGTAAGTACTTCGATATTTAATCATTATACAAAGAGTTTTATTGGTCTCCGGGTGAAGTACGACTGAAAATCTAAACTTTGGTGATTGGTTAAGCACTAATCGAAATGCCTCTTTTTATCTTAAAAAACCGTTTGTCCTGACTGACTATCAAAGCACAGCTCCAACACAGTTTAGATATACCTAGCTATGATGTCGAAGGCATCCGCTAACAAAGGATTTTGGAAAATTTAACCCCGATAGAAAATCTGTCATCGGGCGAAGCTCGTGCGGCTCTATGTATAAAGGGTGTAAAACACCTCTTAACGAAGCCGAAAGGCACTTGTTCTCCCCGTCATTGCAATCATTTTTTTGTTCTACACCATACTTAGGAACCTTCTAGTTACGGAGATATTTAGGGTCAAAGTTCCAACTTTTTTACATTTTTTTTTTAAATACAAGTTTTTAATTTAAGATTTTTACACCTCCACGACCTTCGTACTATTCAATCCATCCATCAGCATAATGTTTTGAGTGCGTTACATTGAATTCTACCACAAAACATGATTTTTCACCCCCCAAAAAAAAGTCGTTTCCCAGCAATAATTTTTGCGTAAAGTTACTTAGTTTGATGTACAGAATGCTTGGTTGACGGCTTTGTGATGAGGTCTTTTACAGCCTGTATAAACGGAAAAAAACACTCATGCTCGTTTTCACTTGTCCTAAATAATTGCCTGAATATTATTTATTGCACGGTCCTGAGCTTAGCGTTGAAAGTCTAGTGAAAAAGAACATAAATACTACAAAGAATGTGATATATTTTTCACTCCCAAATACCGTACCCCAAACTAATTCTTTTGACGAAAAAACACTTCCAAGGACCTCTATTTTTCAATAACCTTCACAGCTAAAACCCATGAGGGTGATACAGGATGTAACTTACAAAAATAACCTCCCCATGGTGCGTTAGAACAGGCTATAAATTGCGATAAAGTCCTTCACAGGAATCGATTGGCCTTGGCAATACTTTGAAATGGTAGTGAAGTTCATTATTAGTTTTGTAATCGATGATAGCATTGCATAATTGCTGTTTACTTTAATGTTTCATATTCACGCAATAGAGACACGTATTTTCTATAGTTGTATTTTAGCACAACTAAGCTGTTGATGGTCACAAGCGCAACTAGTGAGCGGTCCTGGGTTTGATTCTCAGGTCGGGCAAAGTGTTATTGGGTTTTTCACACCTCTGCCTAACCATTCGATGATTACAGGCGTTATGCTATGTTATTTAGTAATCAGTCATACAAATTAAATGCATGAGCTGTGAACCGACACTCAACCATTGTCACCACACCATTGCCGACGTTATGCAAAAACGGCTTGTTCAGTCCATAAACCTATTTATTTTTTGGCAAAGAAGTTGTTCTTGTAATCAGATAAAAACTAGGCTATGCAAAGATTGCCTACGTTGTACTATTTATGATTAAAAATACCTTTGATGTCCTAACACAAAATATTTTAGCATTGGTACAACATGTACCTACCTATTTTCATTCGTATCCTCAAGAATTAAAACTTTTCTAATGAATTTCAGTCGAACCACAACCGCAACCACCATTTCCTAATACAACTATCTGCTCTACTCATCTAATTTACTACTAAAACGTACACTTCAGATAACTAACATTATGTTAAAACGAGACGCAATGCGGAAACCGAAACGTGAGGAGGTAGGGGGAGGAGGGGGAGACTCCGTACGCACTTCCTGCTTCGTACTTTCAACCTTCCACTTTCGTGTTGAACCTTAAATTTTGTTTAACCCTTTTAGTTAAAATGTTTCCTTTTGGCTAATAAACTAATTTAACATAAATGTTATATAACATTACGCCTGTAAACCCCGAAGTGTTAGGCAGTTGTGTAACTACGCGTACACCCACATTTCGCCCAGTTATGTTTAAGTCCCATGTAATAGAGGGCTAGCCTATTGCCATCAACCGGGCGCAATTCTAGACTCCGTGGCTGCTACTGAGAAATTCCTGTTGGAAAAACCCAATAACACTTTGCCCGACCCGGGAATTGAACTCAGGACCTCATGCTCAGCAGTCGTGTTTGCGACCACTAGACCAACGAGGAAGTTAGCGAACAGTCAGTCAGTAAACTAATTCATTCTATTTGATTTAGAGCTCAATTTTTAAAGCCCTTTCCACACAGTGTTAAAAAGAAAATGGCCGACTTGTTTGTCCGCGTCAAATTTTGGTAATCATTTGTAAAATGTTCACACACTTAGAGTGCAGTAAAGTACCTTTATTTATACAATTTCTCCAACTTCACTTCCTGATCTTAGAGGAAAAGAAAAACAGAATATTTTATTCTATTTGTTATTCCACACACGTTTCCAAAGCGAGAGGAAAGGGCGTTGTAACAGTCAAGCCATGACAGGTCGGGTAGCCTCTCAAAATCACTGTGTAGTACAATTGTATTATCTTTAACTTTGCTACAAGAATTGAATGATCAAGCGAGCTTACCTGAAGTGAAGCTCGATCTTGATTATACTGCCTTCACCGAAGAGAAATGATTACTTGTAGTACGTAGGTACGCTAGACTATATCGCACAAGTGTTTATAGGTAGACAGAGAACGAAAAAAATCCGATCCCTGCTACCTCGCCACGCCGCGCGCCGCTAGCTTACTCATTATCTTCAGAGCAGAGTTACAGCAACGTTGATCTTCCTGGGGAGTTGTCAGGGCAGGGAGGGACCTTTCTCTTCGGTGAAGGCAGTATAATCAAGATCGAGCTTCACTTCAGGTAAGCTCGCTTGATCATTCAATTATACTGCCTTCACCTTCAGAGAAATGATTACTTGTAGATGTTTAGAGAACATGATCAATGTTGCAAAAATTTTAGAAGGAGGTATAAAAATAATCGATATAAAATTATTTACGAGAAATCAAAAACAAAAGAAACATTAATTAAATAATAACTTTATTGTAAACAATCATAGTAAAAGCTTGCTTCAGTACATTATTTTCTTTTAAATAATTACAGAAGACCAAAGCAATAACTAAAAAATAATAATAATTGACTTTTCTTTAGTACAAAACTAAACTTATTCCTTATCAGGAACTTTAGTACCTTCTATGTAAATAATTTATAAATCTAGATCACTAGAATTCGTTTTAATATTTTTAATAATCAGGTTAATGAACTCAATAAGTTGGTTGACTCAACAATCGGCCTATTATAAAAATTTGCAAAAACAGCTGATTGTGCAGACCAACCAGCTGCCTTCCTTATGACGTCAATACTAAGTCCAGATCGAGAAGCAGCTGAAGTAGTGGCATGCCTCGTACTGTGAGCTCCAAAAACAGAAGTGTCGATACCGCTATCAGTTAGCGTTTGTTTAATCCAGCGTCCGATAGATTGTGGAGACGCAGGTTTATTAGGTTTTTTATAGGTTAAAATAAGACGATCTTCTGTTTCCGATCTGATAGAAGACGTTATCAATAAATATTTCTGCAAGACAGAAGCGGGACAAATACCTGGTCTTTGATGAAAATAAGGTAAATTTAAAGAAGGTTGCATTCTACCAATCCCGGAAGTTTTAATCAAATTTGTTATCGATATGACGATTCGATCATTAAAGCATTTAATATTTGAAATCAGAATCAAAGATAATGTTTGCATCCTCTGGCCGGTTGATAATGCGAGTAGCATTACTAATTTTTTAGTTAATGATTCTAAATTAATTGTATCATTCTGAAGTTTCTCTAAATAATCTAAAACTATACTCGGATTCCAAGTAACATCGTAACGAGGAAAAGTTGGCTTCAATTTAAAAATGCCTTTGAAGAACCGCTTGACTCCTAAATCTTCACCTACTTTGTTTAAGGATATTAAAGAAATAGCAGATCTATGATTATTTAAGGTACCATATGATGAACCTTTTTTGAAACAAATTGTGAGAAATTCCAAAAGAGATGATATATTAACGTCATAAAAATCATTATTATTTACTAAACAAAACTCCCACCATTGTTTGAGACTACCATTATATTGTGATCTAGTATTCAGAGAAATAGAAGAGAGCATCACGTCTAATGCCGATTCCGGGACAGATTGTCTGCGGAAGGCTTCCCTGATAACACACACACTACCAGGGAAAGCTGATGATGCAACGGGTGTAATGATCTGAAAGGAGAAAGAAGAAGATATTTACTTGGGGGAAGTATCAATATTTCTTCAACGCATAGTGACCTATAGAGAGGGTACCATGGTTGGGACGTCCAGAGTGGTACCACAACAATACCCGTGGCTTGATCAGATACAATTTTATTTAGGGTTTTTAAAATTAAGGCAAAAGGTGGGAACGCATAAAAATAAAATTGGGACCAATTTATGGTAAAAGCATCAATGCTATAGGCAAAAGGGTCTTTTTTCCATGAAATATATAAAGAACATTTTGCGTTGATACGCGACGCGAATAAATCTATATTTGGTTTATGAAATCTATTTATAATCTCTTTAAATTCATTTGATCCTAATTCCCACTCCGTATCGATATTAAGTTTCCTCGATTCTGCGTCAGCTTCTGTATTTTCAGCGGAAGGTATATATGAAGCGAAAACAAATATTCTTCTTTCCTCACACCATTTCCAGATCATGTTAGCTACCTTGTTAAGATGTGGATATTGGACCCCACCCATTCTATTTACATAAGAAATAGCGGTTGTGTTGTCCACCCTTAAAAGAATATCACAGTCTTTTTTATCCTTAGCAACTATTTTAAGACCGAAGTAAACCGCCATCAACTCGAGGTAGTTAATATGATTGGAACGCTCTGTGGTAGACCAATGCCCCCCAACTCGTTCAGAGCCACAGGACACACCCCAACCAGTGGTTGAAGCATCCGTAAAAACTTCACAATCATACACATGTTGCCGGATAGGATTAACCACTATCGAAATATTATCTTTCCACCAAATCAGATCATCACGAAGGGTAACTGGGACATCCATCAATGCTTCATAATTGTCATTATTTTTGAGTAGGGCCAGGTACTTGGCCCTTTCCAAGGACTTTGTGTATAACCAGCCATATGGAATAGCTGGGCATGCTGCAGTGAGGGATCCTAAATACCGCGCAAAGGCTCTGATCTTTATTTTTTTAATGTTTATTATCATATTCGTTTCTTTTAAAATCTTTTGTCTTTTCGAATCTGGGAGTTGCAAGGTCATTGTCTCAGTATCAATTATGAAGCCTAGAAACTTGCAAGAAGTTTTTGGTATTAAAATACTCTTTTTATCATTGATAACAAACCCTAAACGCGTTAAGCAACTAATAGTCGCTTCCGCGTTTTCTAGGCAACTAATTGCTGACGGCGCTATACAAAGTATATCATCGAGGTACCTTACTGAAACTAGCCCCTGAGATCTTAGATGGGCTATAACCGGTTTTAATAGTTTTGTAAAAACGTAAGGGGCTGAGCACAAGCCAAATGGAAGGGCCTTAAATTCATATAAAAAACCTTGAAAATAAAAACGTAAATATTTTGTAAAATCTTTATGAATGGGAATCAAAAAATAGGCTTCTTTTATATCAATATTTATCATGTGAGATCCTTGATTTACGAGTTTAGTAGCGGTTCTGATGTCCTCCATCTTAAAATGATCAGTTTGAACATACTTATTTAAATTCTTTAAATTTAGTATAAACCGACTACTACCGTCGGCTTTGGGAATTAAAAATACATCTGAAATAAATTGTCCTGCAGTTGGATTACACCTTCCAATAGCCTGAATATCAAAAAGATGATCTAGCTCAGATTTTATCGCTGCAATTTCAATTTTAGAATACCTACGTTGTGGATAATATTCTAGGTTTTGGTTAGGTATTTTTATAAAAGGTATTTTATAGCCAGACACAGTTTCTAGAATGAATTTATCATTTGTGATAGCTGTCCATTCGTTCAAAAAGTACTTTAGACGGCCTGCGTGTACCTGCGGTGGTGAGTCTATGATCTCCGATGAGTTGCCGGGTACCGGCGCGCGTAGCCGGCCGGCTGGCGCCGCGCTGGCGGCGGGTGGCGGCGGGCCGGCGGGGGCGCACGCGGCGCGGCTTGTGCGCGCCGCTGCTGAATTGAGTGGTGCGGGTAGGACGTCGACTGTCTCGGCCCACCGGCTCGGTTGAACGTCTGGTTGCCGCGCTGGGTTCTCGCACCGCGAAACGATGGGCCTCTTCCGTTTAAATTCCCACTAGATGAAAGGGCAGGTTGAATCAGCTGACTAGTTTTCTTGATGCCTCTGGAATTTTTTACTAGATCGGCTAAATTTTCTCCAAAAAGAAGGCTATCCCTTTTTTTATCCTTGAATGGGTCCATCAGGGACTTATCTATTAGCGGGATGATCACGGATCGACGAGTATCGGTTTCTGCGTAATGAGAATCGGCTAGAATTCTGCCTGCATCATTTAGCGTACGGATGACATCCGGAATATCAGTGTTCTTTTTCATCAGATTTGTCATTGCCTTAGCTAAGATTGAAAGTGCTTTACCAAGCTGATCTTGCTTGGTAAGCAAACGTTGATCTCTAAGTTTGCAAGTATCGACGAGCATTGCACCAATCTCAGGGTTTAAAGAAGGGCCCTTAGCTAACGATAAGTTTTTAGGGTATAGGTATCTTTTTAAAATCTCATCTTTTGTTTCCTTTTGAAGGCCACTTAGCAAAATTTTTTGAAATCGAGAAGCTAATTCAGCTTGAATATCCTCACCATATTCCACAACATCAGCTTCTGAGTCGCCGAGGGCCTGAAGCAAATCAGGGTCAAAATTGTCTTCGTCGGCAGTTTCCTGCGCCACCGTAACACCAACCTGCTGTTGGCCTTCTGTACTTGGCCCGGCTTCGGAGCTTGACATATTATTATCCACTATATCCTGTACCGGTGATACCCTTTCAAGCCCTTCCTCAGGGTTCATATGAAGAGAACAGTCAACCGATGGATTGGTTTGTTCTGAAATAGCCGAAAAGAAATACCCGATAAGAAAAAAAATATAAAAGTATATATTTTCGGTAGTGATAAATAGGTCACAGATTTTTCAAATACTTTCCGTTAGAACGGTTATTCGTAGAATACAACGAACAAAAAATATACCGTTTTTGCATAACCCAAGAATACAAGGGGACCTTGGTGTGCGTTATCGTTGAATGCAACGAAACACAGCTAGATATTACACATTATTATAGTGCAAAGACTCGATGAATGCATCGAGAATATCCGAAGAATACAACGGATACTTAAAAGTAGGTCAGTAGATGCACAAAATTCACCTTGAGAGTGTACATCGTCCTCATCATCAGAATATATAACCCGTCTTCTTTTCCGCTTTCTCTCCAGCTTCTCTTCATATTTCTTCATTTTCCTGGTCCACCTATCTTCCTTGGTTTCTTCACGACTACGTTTGGGCATAATTATTTCGTTGCTTGAACGATGAAGAAAACAAAAACTGTTATCACCTGTGCGAACGCCGTGAGCGCACGAACAAGAATGAGTAAGCTAGCGGCGCGCGGCGTGGCGAGGTAGCAGGGATCGGATTTTTTTCGTTCTCTGTCTACCTATAAACACTTGTGCGATATAGTCTAGCGTACCTACGTACTACAAGTAATCATTTCTCTGAAGGTGAAGGCAGTATAATTTTAAATTCAATGGCGTTCCTCGGTACTGAACTTAATACTGCAGTGCAAGTACGTAGCACTCGATTCGATACGATTCGATAAATCTGACAGTTAATCTCGATAAAATTAGTTTTTAACCAATCGAAAAGTCGGATTTATCGAATCGTATCGATTCGATCGTTATCGATTGCTACGTACTTGCAGTGCGGATACGATTGAATGTAGTGGTAGATACCTTTTAAAATTAAACTCAAATACAAACCCGATTATGAAAAGTTATGCCAATATTGTAAAGTCAAATGTATTCGATAAAGTGAAATTCGCTGTTGCCTGTGATTACTGTGATCACAACATGAGTAAGTTACAGAAAATAAGTAGAGCTAATTTTGTTCATAACCTGTCGTACTTGCCTCTGTATAAACTGCCGAGAGTAAATAATGAATACGGTAAAAGGGTCTGGACATTATGCGCTTCCAAGCATACTTAATAAGTTGCTTAAGGAATTAGCCAAAAAATTGGAAGACAAAAAGTCTCGACAGATTAAAAAAATCCTGAAATTCTACTTCACCGTTGAAATGTATAAAACGGGAGAGGGGCATACGTGTGGGCCCATTACCAGAGTAACTTAACTGATCGATAGCGCACATAATCTTGCATTAGACAGATTGAGCGTTATTGTTATGTATTAAATTTAGAATGCATGTGGAAATAAATAGTTTTAAATTTTACTTTTTTTTACTGTCTTCATCCATGCTGGCCAAACTCCTGTTCCCATGGTTTCCAGTTGTTTCGATCCAAGGCTAATGTGGACCACTGGTCGCTGGTCTTGCCCAGTTAAACGCAATACGAGAAATATTTTTTTACTGACCTAAATAAATACCTGCTTTATATAAGTAACATAATCAGTCTATAATAACGAAGTTTTTCTTTACCGCTTTGAGAGCATATTTTATAAATTAATCTACGTATAGTGCCTGGATGGGTTTCAACCTACGGCACGTAAGCAGGGAGCCGTCACTGAAATACTTGCTTAATCACTGTGATTTCTGATTAAGTAAGTTAGGTTATCCTTAACTCTCTCGGGCCTGCGGGACTGTTCGAAAGAGATACCGTGGCCCCGGAACACAAAGGGCGATGAAGGAACATGGATGGGTTTTAGTCAGTAAAAGTCTGACACTTCCTCCTGCTCCGCCAGAGCGGGAGGAGTCATTTGATGATTTCCCATCCAAAAAAAAAAGGTTATCTTTAACTTGAGTTAGTAATTATAAAACTTTTGCTTTAAGTAGGTACCAGTACCATGTCGATAATTAAAAATTCATCAAGTTCTTACTAATCCTAGGCGTCTTGCTGAGCATCGGAATTAGTTAGCTTCTTTGAAATTGTAGGGAAATCGACAAGTTTACCCTTTTCAATTAATTCATGGCGTAGCTTTCGGTGTTCCAATAATCCCGCAGCTTTTTGAGGGTTAAAATTAAATTAGATTTTGAGTTTGGCGTTACTAATTTATTCTGAGAAATATGAAACTGGTGTTGTTTTAGAGTTTAATATTTATTTACATTTTCGTGTTTCGGTAATTTAGCAATTAAACGAATAATATTCCATTATATTAAATTGTAAATAAGAAAGTAACTCTTTCTATCTGTTAAACTAATCTAAACTCTTAACAGCTAAACAGCTTTCGATGAAATTGAGCACACAGGTATATACGCTATATACGTCAGCCCGTGACGTGGGATAGGCCATAGCAATAAATGTTAAAATTATATTGCTTTATCTTTTTAATTTTCTTTTATAATATAAGAAAATTTTGTTATAAAAAAATAAATTGGATATTCTTCTGCTCCAGTAAGCTTTTAATAGTTACTTCACAAACAATATTACTAACGTCATAAACCTTATTAGATTAATTTTATTACAACCAGATACTCAAAGTATTTTAATAACCTTAGAAATTATAATTAATTAATTAAGTACATATAAAATTTCATAAGCTGTGTGAAATATTTATTTAATTATTCAGTATGCGTAGTCGCGTTATAAGTACGTGTGATGAATATTCATAGTGCTGTCGTAAGTGAAGATTTTATTATCAAAATGCGCTGGGCGCAGCAAATCATTAACAATTTATTTATGAATTAATATATTAAGTCTGAAATCACTAACCCGTCTTGAGCAAGCGTGGTATTGATCCCCACGCTTGTTCAAAATAGGTTAGTGATTCTTGCTCGTGCCTTCTCTGTATGAGAAGAGGGTTTTGCCCAGCGGTGGGACAATAATAGGCTGGTATTATTATTATCGGGCAGGCAGTTGAGACAACTGATATCTGCCTGCATCCTGTTGGGACATTCACACTGCGAGAAGAAGTGGGGACACTTCTTCTCGCAGTGTGAATGATGTTCTATTCGATATTTAAATAATTGTTTTATATGTATTTGGGGCTTAGACTAGCTCTTCATTTGGTACTGTGAAGTAAGGATGTAAGTAAAACTTGTGTGAGCCCGATAACACAGCAACTTTGTAAGTTTTGTTGTGCTATTTAATTATGGAGAGAATAGGGAACATCCTGTGATCCTGTGTATGCTAAAGCTTAACTTATGTGGTACGAGAGTTTTGGAAAATATATTCTATTTTACCCTTACATGGTAGTCTGTTATGAAAGAGACATGGATATAAAATTCTTTAGGCTTTTTTTAACGCAGAACGTTTTAACGAAGTTATGTATCCTCACCGTGTTTCCGGACGATATAGATAAACTTCGACCGGTCATTGTACATGAACAACTTTTACTATGGGACCAAACCCAGACTCGCGAATAAAAAAATCAGCTGTTCCCTAAAATTTATGTTCGTATAACTCGTCAAAATGAATGGAACAGTTGATTTTTTTTTCGCGATTCAGGGTTTGGTCCCATAGTAAAAGTTGTTCATAATGATGAGTACAATGACCGGTCAAAGTTTATCGATATCGTCCGGAAATACGTCAAGGCGTATCTCGAAAATTATTTCAGTGTGACAACAACAACAGCCCATAACGTCCACTGCTGGACATAAGCCTCTCTCATGATGTGAGGAATATGCCGTAATCTCCACGCTTGGCAGGCGGATTGGAGATCGCAGTGATGAAAGACTAACAGAAAACGCTGCTGCCCATTCTCTGATCTACGGAGGCGCAAAGACATTAGTCGCCTTATACGACACCCGTGAGTGTAATGGGTTGGTTCTATTCTACTCTGCCGGATACCACACAGCTAGCACAGTGGGAAAACATTAAAAATATTACAGTATCAATCTTAACTTCACTTCAGCTCTTCACCTGCATAATTTTATTACTAAGATATGAATACCAAACCTCACATAACTGAATTATGTAAAGTGCAGTTCTACTTACAAAAATGACACTAAAACTTCACACATTTACACACAAGTGTCGGTAGGTATAACCTCACCTCATCCTTACGGTGTTATAATGTAATATTATTCGTGAACTTGGCACATATTCCGTCAGTTTTCAGCGGGTTTATCTGGTGACGTGCTTGATCTCGCTGTCATCTTGTGAAAGCTTGTGGCTTTGTGTGTCAAGCCTTACATATATTTTTTTATACAAAATACCAAAGGTACTTATATTTTTTTAGTGCTAAATGCTTAGGATTATAACTAATGCACCATGGTTCATGACTAACGATAGCTTACATCGGGACTTGAAAATACCGAAAGTGAAAGACAAATCACGCAAGCAATCAGTGCCTACAAGAATAGGATTACTACTCATCCTAATAAACTGGCATCGAACTTGATGAAAACCAAGTCATTCGAAAGGCTTAAAAGACAAACCCCACAAGACCTGATACTGTGAAAGCTGACACACCATAAAACGGACTGATATGGATGCACCACTGGGTGCATACCAAGCATGACTACTAAACTTAACACAAAAGATGCTGAATGTCAGTAAATGGACAGATCGCATCATATAATATTATATAAAAAAAAATTTTTTTTTTTTTTAGTAGTAGAATAAATTAACGTCACGATTTCATGTACTGTTATTTCAAATAACTAGAAAAAATAATGAAATACACAGTTTTAGACTTTCACGGTTTTTCACTACACTTAAAGTACTTACGGGAGCTCATAGAAAAAGAAAATCACGGATATTATCCCGTAAGTACTTTAGATGTGTGGAAGGAAGACAACAACATAAAGTACGCCTCTGTCTGAGCCTCTCAGAGATTAGAAGCGTGATGTTATGTTTATGTGTAGCAAATGAAGCAATATGTTAAATTTGGTAAGAGTTTTTTTTATTTAGTGATCTGTATTTTCTTCAGATGCCCCGTTATTTATCACTATTCTCAATTAATATACCTAAGTACTTATTTGACATAGTACATTATTGGTTTTTTACAGGGACTGAATTACCCAAAAATTAAGGTACCATTAAATTTCGGTATGACGTCATACCGAAATTTAATGGTAACCGAAATATTACGATACCGTTTTTTTATTCAGTAACGGAATTTTGAGGTTGGAAATGCATACCGGTATATTTCGGTAGAAGTACTATAACCTTTACAAATGTTTCGGTAGCAGTACCTTTACCTTTATAAATGTATCGGTAGCAGTACCTAAACCTTAATAAATAAGGGTTTTCTTTGACGCACCGCCTAGCCACCGTATCCTTCACTTTGAGAGGCCCCGAATGCTATTGCAGCTATTGCTATTTATTTTATATTAGGAAACGAAGCATGTCGAAACACGTTAGATTTATCACCAATTATTACCCACGACAGAACGGAGACGTTTGGGGTGAGAGGATGTTTGTTTGTTTGTTTGTGCATATACATGTTGCCATTTTTCTTCAAAGCTACTGGTCCGATTTTGATGCAGTTTTCAATGATGGGTTTGGGTTTTATTGGTGCATATTCTTAGATAGGTGTTACGGTGACAACTCACGAGTTGTCTTCTCACGAGGGAACTCCTTAACGGTAAATAGCACGGATACTAAAATTTGTAGACGCGTTCTATTTGATAGATAAACCTGATTTCTATCATGACCTGATCCTACAGCCAGGATTGTCTTCTCGCGAGGGAACTCCTCAACGGTAAATAGCACGAATACGAAGATTTGTAGACTCGTTCATATTTGATAGATAAACGTGTTTTTTATTATGACCTGATCCTACAGCCAGGATTGTCTTCTCGTGAGGGAACTCCTCAAAGGTAAATAGCACGAATACGAAGATTTGTAGACTCGTTCATATTTGATAGATAAACATGTTTTTTATTATGACCTGATCCTACAGCCAGGATTGTCTTCTCGCGAGGGAACTCCTCAACGGTAAATAGCACGAATACGAAAAATTGTAGACGTGTTCATATTTTTAATAGATAAACATGATTTCTATCATGACCTGATCCTACAGCCAGGATTGTCTTCTCACGATGGAACTCCTCAACGGTAAATATCACGAATTTAATGATTACGACAAAAATAAAAATTTATAAAATTATTAAGTAATTGAAAAACCTTTTTAAAATATCTTATTAAATAAGCTTTTATAAAAGTGCACTGAAAAGAAGAAAATAAATCTTTTAGGAAATGAAAACGAAAAGCTTTTATATAAGCTTGTCCCGACTTGGTGTCGGCTTCCAGTTTTATTATTGGATGCAGTTGAATACCAGTATTTTTACCCACGACGGAACGGGGACGGTAGGTATATGCGTTTGGGGTGAGAGGATGTTTGTTTGTGTAAATTCATGTTTTTCATTTTTCTCCAAAATTAATCCGATTTTGATGCTCTCTAAAAAGTTTATAATAAAAAGCAAAATTAAAAATGTTGAAATAACCACGACGTTAAAAGTACTTAATTGAAAAAGGATAAAATAATTAAAAAAAAAAACTAACTTATTACAAAACCCACGAATATCCGTCGGGGGCTGCCATCACACAATCATCAACTTCTAAAGGAGGGCCCACTGTAGGGGCACGGCCTGCCCATTAAGGGCCTATACTACCTCAAATGGCTTAGCATGATTCTCCGTTACGCCTAAAATAGTACAGCATTAATTTTGAAATAAATATATGGTAAAGTTGAGGATTAATGTTAGGTCTTATAATTGACGAAAACACGATTTCATAAAATTTTCTCAAAATAGATCATGAAACTTTGCATACTCACTGAACTAACTATAAAGCAGGTCTTATGTTTTTTATTTTTTCCAAAAGACGAAAATTTGATTTCATAAAGAATAAAAACCACTCATTTCGCACTATTCGGCCGCAGTGACTGACGTAACAACCGCTTTGTAGTGCAAGCTGATTAGAACTTTATTCTAACAGAATTACAAACGAAGTTTGAACCACCACAAATAGACTTGCTAATCTGAGGTAGTCTAAGCTCTTAAGGGTGTAAGTATAGCGCTAAAAATCTCCAATTATTCAAGTTACTATAAAACTGCAAAACTGTTTAACTGGTTTTTTATTAAGTTCAGATTTTTTTTGTACAGTTTTTTTGGTTTATTGTTTTTTACATAACTGTTAATTTCTTGCAGACTGTGTGCCGGCCGGGTAAAACGTTTTTATTTTGTTGACCGCGGATCGTTCAACGTAATAAATATTTTCAAAACCTTCCTCAAAAACTGGTCTATAACGCACTACGATCCAAACGCACGCGTGTGAAATATATTGCCTGTTGTACCTACAACAAGCAATATATTTCACACGCGTGCGTTTTTTCAATTTACCCGCATGTTTGCGGGAATGAAAATTGCCACAGATAACTATACCTATACTTAGTCCAAATTGGTTCAATGCCTATAGTCTGAGGTCAGAGGTGAATGTTTTTTTTTTTAATTTCGGCAAAGCACTACGCGTCTTTATGGCATAAATATTTTTTGAATATTCAAATTGTGTTTATAAATAGAATATCATAGATAAACATGATTATTAAAAACGAATAGTTACTTTTATACGTAAATTAACATTTATTTGTGTTCTGATTTCAAAAATATAAAATTAATCATTTTTTTATATTAGGCTGTTTAACGGCTTCATACCTTTCCTTTCCTTCAACCCGGCAAAAGCAAAGCGCGTAAAAAAAAAAAAGGAAATTAAAATCATAGTTTCTTAGTTCGGGACAAATATATTTTTCGTTATTTTATTTTATTTCTTCAAAAGTGTATTGAAAAACGTCGTTTGATACACGTGGATATTTGTTATTACAGTTCTCGGCTAAAAAACACCCTCACCTACTGCTTGGGTGTTATAATTCCGCCTCGAATGCAATAAAAAACTTTCTCCACTTGTATCAAAATGTACTATTTATTTGTAGGTAAATATTAAAATGAGAAGAAAGCGAAAAAATGCAGTTTACGCATTTTTTTCATTCTCAAAGGAAAATAATGCCTCTACTTGCCTAGTGATCGGATGTTCAGCAGTTATAAAAGTAAGTACCGACCAACTTTCTTCGTTAACCTATTTTAAAATTATTAGGTAGTATTATAGGTAGGCTGTATGGAAACTGTGTGAGTACTAGTCAACCGCATATGATCGGTGGTAACACTGGTAAGTAGGTACTTACTTTGATATATTACCTTCTTTTTCTTTTGTTTGCTTATTGGCACATTCACTGTGCAGTGCATTATATGATTATATCGTAGGTACATGTCAGATAACTTCAGGTAAGTAGGTACCTACACAATGTAGGTACGGAAATTGTTTCTGTTCGTGAGGACTGCTCGGCCAATAGGTTACTAGGACCTAGGCTACAGAACATATACCTACCTACTCTAATGACTGGGTACCTACTTCACTCGTAGAGTCAAGTTTCTGTACTTATTACTACATTAAATTTTGTGTTGTTAACTTCGTACCATAAATGTACCTCTTTACCTACCAAACCACACACGCCAACGTTCGAAAATTGTCAGTAGGTAGGTACAGACGCCAACACATCAAGCTACCCGAAACTGTCAAATTTTCCCAATTAACCTTGAACCTTCTATACTATAGAATATATAAACTTTATTACTTACTATAGAATCTATAGTAATAAAGTTTAAAATAAGTACCTACTTATATTAATGTTTACCAGATTTTAGTGGCTTTATGTGCTGGCGTTTGTACAAGCTTGCGTACCTATGGTACCTACATAACCTACGAGGTGATTAAAACATTAGATTATTATGTTAGCCAATTGTACCTAATGTTGCTTACTTAATCTCCCTAGGTACCTTAACCTACCAATAAAAAAAATTAAAACTATTTCCACATGCATTCCTAAATTTAATTAAAAAACAATAACGCTCAATCTTTGTACTGCAAGATTATGTGCGCTATCGATCAGTTAAGTTACTCGTTCACATTAGTCTGGTAGTGGTAGTGGGCCTACACGCATGCCCCTCCCCCATTTTATACATTTCAACGGTGAAGTAGAATTTCAATATTTTTTGATCTGACGAGACTTTTTGTTTTCCAATTTTTTGGTTAATTCCTTAGGCAACTTATTCAGTATGCTTAGAAGCGCATATGTCCAGAACCTTAATTGGGAAAATTTGACAGTGGTGGGTACCTACTTACCAGTGTTACCACCGATCATGTGCAGTTGACTGGTACTAACCCAGTTTCCATACAGCCTACCTATAATACTACCTAATAATTTTAAAATAGGTTAACGAAGAAAGTTGGTAGGTATGTAGATACTTACTTTTATAACTGCTGAACATCCGATCACTAGGCAAGTAGAGGCATTATTTTCCTTTGAGAATAAAAAAAATGCGTAAACTGCGTTTTTTCGCTTTCTTCCCATTTAAATATTTACCTACAAATAAATAGTACATTTTGATACAAGTGGAGAAAGTTTGTTTTTTGCGTTCGAGGCGGAATTATAAGTGTTTTTGAGCCGAGAACTGTAATAACAAATGTCCACGTGTATCAAACGACGTTTTTCAATACACTTATGAAGAAATAAAATAAAATAGTTAACGAAAAATATATTTGTCACGAACGAAGAAATTATGATTTTAGTTTTCGTTTTTTTTTTCGCGCTTTGCTTTCGCCAGGTTGAAGGAGAGGCAAAGGTATGAAGCCGTTAAACAGCCTAATATAAAAAATTGATTAATTTTATATTTTTGAATTCAGAACACAAATAAATGTTAATTTACGTATAAAAGTAACTATTCATTTTTAATAATCATGTTTATCTATGATATTCTATTTATAAACACAATTTGAATATTCAAAAAATATTTATGCCATAAAGACGCGTAGTGCTTTGCCGAAATTAAAAAAAAAAAACATTCACCTCTGACCTCAGACTATAGGCATTGAACCAATTTGGACTAAGTATAGGTATAGTTATCTGTGGCAATTTTCATTCCCGCACACGTGCGGGAAAATGGAACAAACGCACGAGTGTGAAATACATTGCATGTTGTGTTGTACCTAATCGTAGTGCGTTATGGACCAGTTTTCGAGGTAGTGTTTTGAAAATATTTATTACGTTGAACGATCCGCGGTCGACAAAATAAAAACGTATTACCCGGCCGGCACACAGTCTGCAAGAAACTAACAGTTATGTAAAAAACAGTAAACCCAACAAATTGTACAAAATAGGTTATAAATCTAACGTGTTTCGACGAGCTCCGCTTCCCCGAATCGACTCCGTCGGCGCCGCGCACCCGCTGCGGCCTCTCGCATGTTTTTCGGTACCGAAATCGTGTATAGGTTAAATAACGATATAGCCCAACCTTTATTTACTTAAGATATCGGTATAGCTCAACCGTTATTTTAAATCGGTACCGATATATTTTTGCGGTATCTTAACCTCTAACCGTAACCGCTTTCAGTACCGAAATCGTGTATAGGTTAAATAACGATATAGCCCAACCTTTATTTATTATGGTACCGGTATAGCTCAACCTTTATTTTAAATCGGTACCGATATATTTTTGAGGTATCTTAACCTCTAACCGTAACCGCTTTCAGTCCCTGGTTTTTTATTCAAAACAAAAAATCAATGTGACGTAACCAAAAAAGCAACACCATTTAATTTTATTCGAGAAAACGTAACACGAAAGTCATTTTACTACAGTGCTATACACAACAACCAAAACTGTACCTTCCCACATTCAAATACGGTTGGTTTTAGAAAGTAGGAGGTTTTCCGGAATTGTCCCTTAACATTCGGCGTACAGTGTACACTGCCGTTCAGATTAACGACCCGCTGTGTGTCGACATTTCAACAGATACACGTCAGGTACGGATTTTGAGCAGTGTTTGTGTATTTAGATTGTATGAAGTTGCTCATACGGCTGACGTTGACTCAGTTTCAGGGAATGGTAAAGTTGACGGAAGTCTTTTGAGGTTGTGTGAGTGACTGTGAGTTGACTATTTTATCACTTTCCAAAAAACGTAGTAGAAGCAAATGGTACACTTGTTTTTTTTTTTGCGATATTTTTCATTTTTTTTTCAAAATTTCTCTTTCTTTGTTCTAATATGAAAAGTCGACTTGAAATGTGTGGCGTTTTCTGATGATAGATCTTTGTTTTTCTAAGCTGTGAAAAAAAAACTAGTTATGTCATAAGCTTCTACTCCGTTCACCTAATATACCCATTTTTTTGGAAAGTGCTAAAAATGTCATCTGGTATTGCAAAATGTCGTATTAACATAATATGATGCCTGGGTACCTAATAGTAGGTATGTACACCCAAATTTCGCCAGTGTAATAAAGGTCGCCCTTTATTACACTGGCGAAATTTGGGTGTCTATAGCTGAGAAATTCTAGATGGAAACACTTTGCTCGACCTGGGAATCGATCCCAGGACCTGATGCTCAGCAGTCGCACCACTCAACGAGGCAGTCGAATGTAATGATTGATTACCATAATATATCCCACTTAGTGTTTTCAGTTGCCGATACTGACCAAGTTTATCATGCTTTGGTATGAGATAAAAGATTTCTCTTTTTTTAGTAATATCACCTTAATTAAAGCTCGCGGCTAAATAATAACAGCCGCTCGGGTCGATCTTTAGGTTAAGCCGTGCTTGACTAGGTTGGTCTGTGGATGGGTGACCACCCATTACATACCGAGTTTCGTCCATGCCTCGGAAAGCACGTTAAGCAGTTGGTCCCGGCTGTCATTTGTGATCTTTGACAGTCGTTACAGGTAGTCAATGGCCCAAAAAGTCTAACAACCAGTCTTAAAAAGGGGTATCGTATTACCCAGTATTAACTGGGTTGTGGAGGTCAGATAGGCAGTCGCTCCATGTAAAATACTGGTATTCAGCTGCATCCGGTTAGACTGAAAGCCTACCTCAATAAACCTGGGAAAAGGCTAGGCAGATGATGATGACCACCTTAATTTAAAGGTAAGTCAATAAAATATCAGCAATATTTTTGTATGCTATGAAAATAGTTATTTTTCATGACTAATGAGCTTTTCTGTAGTAATTTATCAATGGAAGAACCCATTAAGCCATTGCCAGTGAGTATTAGCTCAATTTCCATGCAAAGGCGTGATTTATTGTTCTCACCGGAATTGTGAAGGCATGCGATAAAACTATATTTAATAACACCCATTTTTAGGGGCGTCAAGTGACAATTTATCGGTAAGCTGTGTATGGGAAATAGGGTAATATCTGTGTAAAGACGGAATTTTTGAAGGGTTCTTATTACTTATCATTACGGGGTGGAAAGGATGCCAACGGAAAAATGGTTTCCACCCACGTATTTAGTACGGTTGAACAAGCTATTTGGTTTACATTTTACAATTTAATTTGTGGGTTAAACTGTAAATCAAATAGCTTGTTCCACATCATTCTGACCATTCATTTCTATGAGGCTCATGGAAATTTTTCGTCGGTTATTAAAAAAAACCAGCCTACTGCGAGTTGAACTCGCGTGGAGAGAGTTCCGTACAATGCCAAAGTCTTATATTGAGTTTACCACTTTATTTTCAATTGATATAATTCTTTTAGGTTAGCCTGTAATCTACAAGCAATGAACTATATTGAGTATTTTTTTTTTAATTTTAGACCCAATGGTTTCGGAGATCAGGGGGGAATGGTCAATTTCCGTCTTCTTTAAGGAATAAAATCAAAAAAAAACAAACAACATATATTTGAGATTCTCATAACGAGCCCTTTCATTTGAAATATGACACAGTAAGGTTTACATTTTTTTTTAAATTTCCTAATGTGTCCCCCGAAAATAGGCATGACGACAGTATCAAAAAATTGCAAATCTATTTAGTCCGTCAGTTAGAGTATTGGAAAATAATGGACACATTTTTTTTGTTTTTGTAAATCAATGAATATTCACAAAGACAAAACGCATCAAAACTCGGGAGAGGGGGCTCGTGACGTCAGAACTAGCTAAAAATTATACCTAGGCGTGACGTATTGAGAATTTTAAAAGCGTCATATCTTCGTCAATTTTGGTTTATGTAAAGAAAGAAAAAATATGTGTCCAATATTTTTTGGAAATCGATCTGACGGACTAATTAGATTTTGTTTGTCGTCTCGCCTATTACCCTTATTTAAAGAAAATAAAAAATACTTCGCACATCCGTGTTTGGGTCATAGATTACACCATCCTACCAAATTTCACCTGATTTGGTCTAGATTCGGGGCAAATTGGCTGTCACAGATGGACGGACAGACAGACAGACACACGAGTGATCCTTGAAGGGTTCCGTTTTTTTTTTTTCATTTTTTACGGAACCCTAAAAACAGATGTTTCTTACAAAATAGAATACCGACATGGTCAAAATGTATGGAACAGCAGTTTTTTTTTAAGTTCAGAATTATGTCTGAATACATGGTAACCGTTTTAGTGGCGGTGTCCTTTTTGTGGGAGTAAAACGCTGCAGTTGGGGAAATAATTAAAAGAGGTCTTTGCGCAACCCTGGGCCTTAAGCCTGCCTACCAATTAATGTTTTACTACCATTAGCCCGAAAGTAAAAATACAAATTATGTAGGTATTTTAGCATCAAAGCTCAGCCCTAAAACCTAGAATTAATTTACCCTCAACAAATTATACAGAGCAAAACCGAGCAGAATAACCGAGATCGTATATTTTTACTCCCCAAAGTGTGTTTTTATGCAAACACTTGTGCTGTAATGAGATCGTTAAAATTACCGATAGCATCTTAACTACCCTCCGACCACAAGTAAGATTAAAATTTGATTATACCTCCACCCTGTATAGAGAAAATCCTGGGATATTTTTTTTAGATTTACCTTCCCAATATCGCTATATAAATGTTCGCAAATGATTCCCTAAGGCGATTTCCTTTAGATGCTCGAGAAAATATTAGAAAGAGCCCTCTCCCGGTTTTGCATTATTGTAGCAACTGATTACGCCTTTGAAATTCGAATTCGACAATGTCCGAAATTCCGAGGGAATTCCGAATTATCGTATTGGAATTCCGGAAGAAATAATCCTGTTAGAATTGAATCAAGTATAACTTGGTGTATTTAATCTTCGAGTAAATGATTAAATATTATTTGGATGGAAATCTTGGTTCAAATTTAATCACAGTGAACTCCCAAGAGATGCGCTCGCAGAATTGCACAATTTCCTTCGCCGTGCACTCATCCGATTAAACCGTTACCGGTGTAGTCTGAACGATGTATCTTCATCAGACATTGTATGATCTTTCTTTACATAAACTAGTGTAGTTACGTTATAGTTACGATTCGCTCTAGGAACAGCAGGCTCAAGGTCTTGTTATTAACAATCTTCTCAATTTCCTGTAGTTTCTTCATCGTCACTTATCGGTTATTTAGATTAATTGGCAATCAAAATAATATAACTTTGAAAAGGATTACGGATAACGATGTTATGACACAAATTCTTTAGGATTCTTTTTAATTTACAATGTTATTTTGTTTGGTTTGTTTATCGAGTAAAAAGTGTTCAAAACTTACCCATATTGCTTTGAAACCTTGCATATTATCCTTCTTCTATTATTATTCTCCTTCTTTAAGACAGGTGTGCGGAAATCAATATTTTATGCACTTTAACGAAGGGTTTCCGAAGTAAATGTAAGAAGAGGTAAATAAGGATATGAAAACAAACATACGTTGATATGGGTTTGTGTTGTTGAATAAACATGAGGCATCTTCCGCGTCTCTCCAACAGATATGAGGTATGTATCTCAGAATTGGGACCATTATCGACTATACTTATGCGTTGTTTATATTTTTCACATTCTCTTGGCTGACATTCCATGCTCTACAAAAAGAGCACGGAAAGTTAGACCAGCTACATCCAGACTTTTATTACCAAGAAATACTTATTCCGGCAAAAGGATAACTTGAAAAGTTAGGAGGTACACTTGTAATTGAGAAATATTTTATTATTATGTTATGAATACCTACTATTTTAGCATTGACTGCAGAATTCTACAACCATTATTGATAACTAAGAGAACTTTCCAATTCAATAACCAGTGTCAAACAAAGCGAGTATCAATTAATTGGCTGTTAGTACCGAAAGATTAACAAACGCGGAGCTGGTGAGTGTTCAGGACAGAGGGACTAAACTAATTAGTCTTCTGTAAACGAGAGGTTCTCGTTAGTTCCTTTTAGTGAATGTCTGTTGATACAAAGAAATACGGACGGAGCTGAGAGTTATTTATTGATCAGGTTAATTAGAATTGAAGGACCAGCAATTGAGACCGGTTGCGTTTATGTATTGGTCCTTCGAACCGGATACTTTTATATCTTTGTTAGGATATGTTTAAATGTGACGTTTGTTTTACTAAATTGTGTTTCTGTTTTTGTTACAGGTAAGATTATTTTGAAATAAAGAGCGGATGTCATAGCTGCAAGAGCGTAGTAAGTGTAAGTCTTCATCAACGAAATAATAATTCATTACACTTCAGCTAATTTTAAAATAAAAAGAATTACTGACCGCTCTTTTGAACAAAAGTTAAATTGATTATTTTGAAGTGCAATGGATAAAGTGGATTTTATAATCCAATAGGTTAATCCCGTATTAATAAAAAGTTAAAACAAAGAATTTTAAAATTGGTTCCTCTCATTCCTGAACAGCGATATCACGTAGTGGACACTAGTTAATTGAACTTCGGATCCCGCTGCAGTTTTTAACAGACCAATTTAAAGTTCTTTTTCGTGCTACAATTTTTTTTTACGTTTCGTTTTTGTTGGCCGGGACACTTTTTTTGCAAGTCATTTATCCGAACATATCTGAGTATGTCATATGGAATTCGTTAAATATACGTAGAAATATTTGGGTTTAAATGAACATTATTAAATTAAGAATAAGAATTAAGAATACTTTATTTACAAAAAAGTAGATATTACAAAAGTGTACATTTAGGTGCAGCAGTGTTATTTCTTAAAGTATTGTATAATTGGTGCATAAAAGTAAACTAAAACTACAATATATAATATAATAGTTGCAAGTAACGAAAATGTCGAATTCAAATGTTAGGTAGCGACCTGCCTGATCTAGGTTTATTTAAACCTGTGTTTCAGGAAAAATAAAAGTAAATGATAAAACGATGGGAGAGGAGGAGAGAGAGGCAGTCGTAGTCGGCATTCGACAGTTGAAAATGTCTGACTTTCAAATTACCTACTTAAAGGACCAGAAACGTGTTTATTGTTAAACAGGCAATTCAGTTACAATTATTAGCCGTAGAATCAAACTCAGCTCATGAATTTTTTAAATGTCTCGACGACAAGGACCTGAACGATCAATTCATCTCATCCACATAATTTTATTCAGTGACTTTCACTGTTTGTCTTACACTTCAAAAAGCTTCAGAACTTTTTGTAAAAAAGTGTGTAAATGAGGTGTATTAGAATAAAAACCTTTGACCTCATCAATTCGTAATAATTGGGGAAAAAAATGGAATCTGCTTGAGATTTTTCTTCGTCTCATACAAAATGCTATTGATATTCTAAAAGGAAGAGTAAGTAGAGCGTAAGGTTTTTTTTTTTAAATATTGTGTATTTTATTTTTACAGCTTTTTCTTTGATCACTCAAGTGTAAAAAAATCTTGCGTAGGTAGATGTTGTTTTTGAAGTGTTTTTTTGTTTGTTTATGTTTACTCACGTAATCTTGTTACGTTAATGATGGGAGTGTTTTTTATGATTTGAATACCGTATTTGTTTCTTTCCTTTTATCGGCGATATGATACTTACGGTTTTTTTTTTCTTTTCGAGTACTTAGATATAAGTCAGCGCTGTTGTCTGTTTTGAATATTTATCCTAGTTAATCCGGAACATCACGTTATCAGAAGCTTAGGTTAGTTGCTTAAGGGGGAAACGCCGGGGTAGCCCGCAAAATTCAAATTATTCTTTGTTTTTTTGCTATTTGGCGGTCAGTTTCGGGTTGTATGTTGATTAAAATAAATATGTTTCGCGGCCGTAATAACAAATATATCTTTACAGAGTTTTTATCACTAAAATCATTAATACAACCCCGTTCAGTTAATTTAAACCCATTGAATGATATTTCATAACAAAGTCATTCAATGCAAAAAACGTAAGAAAATTTACTAAGGCTACCCTGGCGTTCCTACCTTAAGTATAAGTAAAAGACCTCAGGAAAATTCAGTAATACATTATATTTATACTAACACTGCTTAAAGAAAGGCCTGATATGTAAATCTATCCTACTATTAACATACGTCACAAACAACAACATAATATCCGTTATCAGTTCATGTATGTGTAAAACCATACATTACCCGACAGCTGTAATTAGTAAGCTCGCGATACGAGAGCCGGCCGATCGAATGACAAACGATGAAAGAGTGCCATAATAACAGACTTTGCCCACTAGGTTACTACCCTGTATATTTCGACCCTGTTTACTCCAACCGCGTTTTGGGTTTGTCAAATTGTGGCGATATGTGGTACTTACTTGTTCTAGCGAGAGACTTCATTCAGAAATTAGGAAGAAATTCTTTAATTGATAGTTATTCGAAATAGATAGCTTAGGTTGATGGCCTTTGTAAATCTAGCTAGGGCATTGATATTATAAGAAAAAGTTCGCTAACCGTTAATCTCTTTAAAAGTGAATCTTGTTTTGACTTCTTAAGGCTGATGCTCCAGGGTAGCCCGCGAAATTCAAAATTTCTTACTTTTTTTGCAATTTGCAGGCCAGTGCTAGGTTGTATGTTGATTAAAATATTATTCGCGGTTGTAAGACGTATGTACTTACAGAATTATATTAATCAAAATCATCAATACAACCCTCAAAGTTCATAAAGGTGGAAAAATTACGAATAATATTTTAATCAACATACAACCTAGCACTGGCCTGCAAATTGCAATAAACGTAAGAAAATTTGAATTTCGCGGGCTACCCTGGAGCAGCGCGGGTAATTCAAATTTTCATTCAATTTTTGCAATTTGAATTTCAAGGTGTTACCTTAGCGCTGCATCCTTTTTAAACTATTTTCTGTTTAAGTAAAAGTAAGGTTTTACTGTAATTAAATTTTAAAACATTAACCTACAGTACCTACCCTTTATTTCATACTTTTTTGAGACACCATTTGATCTTACACACACAGTAAGACTGTAATTCCCATATGCACGATTTGAGCATGTTGACAAGCGTAGCACATGACATATCCCACATTTTCTTCTTTCTGAGATCCAAGATCGACCCCCATAGACAACCTCCTAATCACATGTACATAACATAACATCTATATTAGCTCAGCCGCAACAGTTGATTGCTTTCCGTTGTTCATTTATACATAATATACCTACCTGACGCGTTGTTATTTTTTAATTAATGGATGTTTTTAAAATAGTTTGTTTTTTTTTTATGTGTTGGTTTATGCACAGGCTTTTGTTTTGACGGTTTTAAAATAACGATACTTGTGAAGTATTTGCTTTATATTATGTTTCTACCCGCTAGAAGGAATATACAGGATGTTAAAGTAGTCGCGTGCCATAGCTTAGGGGTAGGTTTTTTTTATGTGTTGGTTTATACACAGGCTTTTGTTTTGACGGTTTTAAAATAACGTTACCTACTCGTAAAGTATTTACTTTATATTATGTGTTTATACCCGCTAGAAGGAATGTATGTATACTTGTTCGTACTTAAAAACCACATTATTTATACAGAACTGTGTTTAAAGCGACAAAAACAAATGAAATAAAGTTTGTTTCGTGTAGTCCAATGTTTACATAGGCTTGCTAAAACTTTCCTAAAAGAACTCGTGTGTAAAACTTACTGAATACATCCTCACAACTACTGCAAAACTTAAGAACATTTCAAGTTTCTACCGCTCCCTTAGTTAGCAACTCCAATTAATTAATGACCCTTGAAACTTAAGTTACGTGACAAAGGGTTCATTCCTCTAGTCTGTACCCAAATTAAGTTTGATTATCCTCTTAAGAACCACAAGGAAACACATTTTCCTTCAAGCCTTTTGTTTTTACTTAAAGAAAAGGTAGATTTAAGTTTCCCTTCCAAAGGCGGCAACAGGCTGCATTACTGCCATCAATGAAAGGGTTTTCATAGAGTTTGAAACCAGACGTGTTACTGTGGTCTTTCATTGCAATTAGCTGTGGTATGCGGCTGCTTCGGAAGAGCACCCTTTGTAAAATTGAGTAGATGTTTTAAGTTTTTCCTCTCTTTTTAATTAGTTATTTAGTATATAGGTAACTGAATATAAATGTGAATGTGGAGGGTATATGAGTAGAGGAAGACCAAAGAAACGATGGATGATTATAGAAGCAAATGGCATACTTAGTTTTTTTTTTATTGGCAAAAAAAACGAAATTCAAATCATACGCGTACTGCGTATGATTTGTAATTCGATATTTTTCATTTTCTTTTTTCAAAATTTATCTTTCTAATATGAAAAGTTAACTTGAAATTTGTAGCGTATATATACTGTTTATTACTGTTTATTCTCTGTATGAGAAGGAGCTTCGCCCTGAAGTAGACAGTAACTTTAGGTCGAAAGTTGTGAAATTCCACTATCTGTAGTCCTACAAAAATGATTTATAGAAACCCTTATCAGGACCACTATATTACTTTTCCTTTCACAAAGGCGAGGATATGGATCCTCTCCATTATTTGCACCATTTGCAAACCCTGTTAAATCAACCTCCGAAATTACTATGATTTATGGAAATATATTACTTTCATATCTACCTGTACGAATAATGGATGCTATCGTAAAGGTTTTTGAGTTAGAATACCATAAATAATCCAAAGGTTGGGCAGCCATTTTGATCGTTCGGTATTTTTCGCGCCAATCCATCACGTATGAGGCGCCATCTTAGGTTCTAGAACGTTTTACGGTCGTTAACCTTTCCATGTTTCCCGATAATGGGAAATGAGTAAACGATGGGACATAAGTGAACAAGATCGCTAATGATATTAAGATACTTATGGCTACATTTCCTTTTTGTAGCGGATTTTCCTTACGTTGTAAGGAGAAAAACGGTGCTCAGGAGAATGTTTGCTGGATTCCAAATATCAGGGAAATGGTTATCGGACCAGTATAAGCGGAAGAGTAGTAAATATTTACTTAATTGTACCTCTAATTGACAAATGCGTTGTGGTTGTGGAACCACGGAAACATTAACTGGATTCTAAATTGCAGGAAAGGAAAAGTTGCTAGATTACATCTTCTAAGCCGGTCGTCTACTAAGCTTCGCGAAAGTAACTAGATACTTTTGAGTAGCATCTTAAACGAAGGAAACAGTAAAAACACCGGCAATCGGCATGTCCTATTACTGAAAATCCGAAGACGTGTAACATCCACCAAATCCACACTGGACCCGCGTTAGCATGACCACCGTAGAAACGGGTTTCTTCGAAGAAAGAATCGATAAGATAATGACAATGACAGATTTATTTAGTTCATCTGTCATTTTGTCGATTCTTTCATCGAAGAAACCCGTTTCTTCGATGATTGCGTTGTAGGTTTATACGTGGACGACGGGCTTTACACAAATAGGTCTTGAACAATTTAATTCGCAATTTAAACTCTCCAAGCAGCTGTCTTTTTTGCTAATTTTCAAGTTAGCATATATGTAACCTTTTCAATATCACGGTTACCCTCATTTCGACCACATGTTGCTTCCATTCATCGGTTAAGACTACGTCAGGGATAAAATTAGGAGTACCTACGTCCGTATGATATTCGCCACAGTCGCATATAACGTTAATTTGCTGAGGTCATTGAGAGCTGTTTGAACAAATCGGTTACTTACTATTAAAATCGGCAGAAGGTCAATCACCGTACAATACAAGCTTACTTATACTCGTAGATATAACAGTAATCGTAGCCAATCCACTATTATCATATGTTTCGCAGTTTCATCTGATTTTTGAATCGGATTAAGTACAGTAAACCGAGTTTTTCCATCAGAAATTTCTGAGTAGCAGCCAATCAAAGTGTTGCTAGAGTTTGTAAAATTACTTCTACCATACACCGAAATTCTGGATCGTCCCAATCCCAAATAGCCCCGTTTTACCGTAGATGATAGAATAATACAAGCTCTACTGATCCCAAATACATTGGGATAAGGCCAGGGAGGTGATTGATGATGGTTAAGTAGATAATAGTACTGTAACTTCACCAACGAGAAAATTTCAAGAGCATGCTATATGGGGAAAGATGATATGGCTAAAAAGGAGGAGACTGCTGGGATGACGAGTAATAGAGAAGAAAGAAGAAAACATGCTGCGCTGACTTCAAATTAATCGGGATGTTGCGAGTATTAGGAAACGAAAAGTTTTATACGTGAGCGACTAAAATACTTGTTGCGAAGTAAACAAAAATGTTGCACTTCATACGACCAATCCGCACCAGAGGCCCTACTCTCTAACGTCCGTCCGTCCATCCGTCTCTATCCGTCTCTCTCGCACACGTCTGCAGATGAGTACGAGTGCCCCAGGCCCGGCAGTGTGGTGGATTACGGTTCAACGCCTCTTACAGTTCGGGATCTTCTAGGCAAGCGTGCTCCACCCTAGGCTGTTTCATTGCTTCACAGGCGAGTTGCAGCCAAACGCAAGGCTATTTAGCTTTAAAAATAATATTATGTTATTAAACTTATATTGTTACTTACGGGATATCTTCCGTGATTAGAAATTGTTTTGAGCTCCCGATATTTCGACGCTGTTGCAAGCGCCATGATCGCGGGTTGACTGGAGAATGCGGGTGGATGGAAAATAAATTGTTAAGAGCAGACAAATCTGTCTACCCTCTTTCTTTGTCTTTTGCTACGCGCACTATTGGAACTCGCCACTAAGTCACGACAAAACACACTCACAGTATCACCAGGTTTTGTGGAGTCCTTATCATGATGCCGGCTGCTACTTTTGAGCATACTCAAAACTGGATTCCACGTACTCGACAATTTGAAGCCATCCTCTCGATTGAAATTTTTATGTTTTCTTATTTCAATTGCCTCTCTTGTCAGCCTAGGTAAGTAATGTTTATCCTTAGACAAAATCCGTGGCTTATGAAATTCGATCCAGTGATTGGTCCCTGACTGCAGTAGATGCTCAGCTATGGCAGATTTTTGCTCATCCTTATTTTTCACAGCTTTTATGTGTTCCTTGATGCGGCATGAGATGGTTCGCTTCGTTTGACCGATGTATGAACTGCCGCAACTGCAATCAATCTTATACACCCCAGGATGTTCAAACGGGATCTTATCCTTCGGGGAACGCAGACTTTGCGCAATTTTCTCATGAGGAGTAAACACGGTCTTTATCGAGTATTTGCTCAGTAAACGACCTATCTTGTCCGTTACTCCTCTTAGATATGGCAAGAAAGTTGGCTGACGCTCCACTGTAGATCTGGCGGCTCGCATCTTATTTGGTCTTACTGCTCCAGTATTGGTTTTGTAACCATTACTATGTAAAACCTTTTTCACGTAGGATAATTCACCAGTAAGGTGTTCGGAATCACACTGATCGAAAGCGCGATTAGTCAGTGAAGTGACTACGGAATTGAGGTGACGAGGGTGATGATGTGAAGTGGCGTGCAAGTAGCGGTCCGTGTGAGTCGGCTTCCTGTACACTGATCACTCAGTGTACAGGAAGCCAAGGGTCCCATCACTCCTTACAACGACTTTGACGTCAAGGAATGCCAACGTCCGACTCTTCTCCACTTCCGCTGTGAAACGCATGGCCGTGTGGAAATTGTTCAGATGGTTCAAACATCACTCGACTTCTGGTATTCCACCTCTGAGGATGCAGAATACGTCGTCCACATGCCGCTTCCAAACCTTGATAGGAACAGGGCATGTCGAAATAGCCAGGTCTTCAAAATGTTCCATCCACAAGTTAGCAACCACAGGTGCCACTGGACTACCCATGGCTACACCATCAATTTGTTGATAAAACTGGCCTTTGTATAGGAAGAAATTGGTGGACAAACAGTGCTCCAGCAATTTAGCATAATCCATCGGGATATCGTTTTCTGGAAGCTTTCTTCTTATGACTTCTATACACTCCAGTATCGGCACATTGGTGAAGAGGGATTCGACATCAAAACTGAAAATAATCTCATCCTCTTCAACCCTGGTCTGTTTCAAAAAACTCACAAAATGTCGGGAGTCCTTGACGAACGATATAGTGTGGCCCACCAGTTTCTGTAGCGTGTCTGACACGTGTCTCGCTAAACAACTAGAAGGGGAATCAATCTGACTCACTATTGGGCGCAATGGGACATCCTTCTTATGAATTTTAGGTAATCCATAAAACTTTGGTGGCTGCGGTACCTTGGGCCTAAGGAGCTTGTTTAAAACTTCATCAGAGAAAACATCCTGGCACTCCTTAATAACCTGGATAGTACGTCGTGAGACTCTCGCCGTTGGGTTGTAATTTACCGGTTTGTATGTTTTGTTGTCACTAAGCAGAGATCCCATCTTCTCGTCATACTCAGAAACATTCAACACAACCGTCGCATTACCTTTGTCCGCCTTCAGAACGAGGATGTCCAAATCTCCACGGAGTTCACGTAATGCGGAGCGTTCTTCAGGCGTGATGTTGCTGTTAGGAGGTTTAGCATGCCGTAACACTACGGCAACATCTTGTCTTAGGGCGTCTGCCTCATATGGTGGTAATTTATTTTTACTAATGGTTTCCTCTATCCTGCCTATGACATCTTCGAAAGGCACACGCAACGGAGTGGGCGCAAACCTGGTGATACTATGAGTGTGTTTTGTCGTGACTTAGTGGCGAGTTCCAATAGTGCGCGTAGCAAAAGGTAAAGAAAGAGGGTAGACAGATTTGTCTTGCAACAGCGTTGAAATATCGGGAGCTCAAAACAATTTCTAATCACGGAAGATATCCCGTAAGTGACAATATAAGTTTAGTTTTAAACCGTGAAAGCTTAAAACAGTGTTTATTATATTATTCTTTTTTTATTACATTATTATTATTTTTTTTTTTTTTTTTTTTAAGTATTATTATTTGTAATGTATTTTGTGTATTTTATCTATGGGCCTTAGTTACCTGATAATAAAATGATTATTATTATTACAAAAAAACAGAAAGAGATAAATAAAGTTTTTTACTCTATGCCGTAATTCTAAATCTCCTATTACTCTAGATATGGGACATAACAGAAACATCTAGCTACTCGAAAGTAAAAGAAGAACAGCACAATCCTTCTGCATTTAATTCCTTTGTGGCCGCTAAGTCTTGGCCGACATCGTACGACCGCGACCCGCGACCCCACTTGTGTGTACGCGACCTTACGCTAATTTAATCGCACGATTTGTTACTGAACCGTTTCCTATGTTTCTTTTGTGATATAGCTTAAGTAGTAGGTGATATTTTTGTTTTATAACTTTGTATATTTTTGTATACACGGTTAAATGTTGTTGGTTTAGAGGCAAATTTATTGCAACTTTACTCTAAGATTATACATGGAGTGTGTGTTTTGGGATACGAAATAAAACGCAAGCAAAACTTCTTGAATTTAATAAAAATTATACGTCTTCTTGGTCTTTCATTGTTCTTATTCGTTCTCCGTCGTACTATCTAATATTTGATGCTCTCTGCGCATCCTTCCTTGACACACAGTGTTGTCACTCCATCTTACATTCCCTCATTCAATCAGTGTTGCCACTTAACTCCCCTTTCATTCCCACATACATGTCAAGTAGAGGAAGACCAATGAAACGATAGATGGACTGTGTGAAGGATGATACCGCAAGAAAGGAGGTTTCTGGTGCGATGACAAGAGAAGTATTGATGAAAAACACATATTGTCTTTTAGTAAACTGCACCCCTAGCCAAGTTGACAATCTACAATCGTTAACGATAGTAGAAAACTATTCAAATGAATGGGAATGACATCATCTCAACGTTAAATCACGTGATACGTGACGAATAGAAAATTCGTAGACAAGTTTACATCGTTCAATATGATAGAATAGAATGTTATCGTTTCTACAATTTTGATCGCTAAACTCTTTGGTAGGAACGCTCATAGATAATACACTATATACTACAAGGGAACGCTCCCCATAGACTAAAGTGTGGGATTTTTCTACAGACATTAGAGAACGAGCGATCGACTCAGTCGTGTCAACTTGGCTACCAATTTAGCGCTTTCTACAATCGCTTACGCCGAGGCGTTTACGATTGTAGAAAGAGAATCGATACGAAACGTTTGTAACTTGGCTAGGGGGGCTGTTCCCACACAGGCGGATCCTGCGGGATCAGTCGACCTAATGAATTTTTGAATTGGTCAACTGATCCCGTTGACCAATTTTATGTAAATTGGGATAAGATCAGGAGAATGATGATAGATCTGAGAAATTTAAAAATTTTGTTCGTCATCATAAGATGTATAGTAGTTTGCTGCCGATTGGTAGTTCCCTGTGCTTAATCCCCGACCACAATCATCCATTATTTACAAGTCTCTTTGCGAAGTTTGTTTCTTAGTAAAATTTTATTAATTTCAATAGAAACATCCGGTCTATTAATTGATGAATCATTTTGTTGATTAGTTGTTTAATTACTTACCACTCACTGTGCGTAATTAATCATACTCAAGGGTACTGGCGAATTTTAGAAGTATACTCAACTGTATTCATCAAGACTGTACTATTCCCTCAACGAGAGCATTTTGCTTGTAATGTTAAAGTGTTCAGATTATTTTCTTTCTGGACCAGAATCGAATTTTGGTTGTTACATTATAGGTGAATGCTCGGGGTGAGGGAGCACTGTAATATACAAAAAACCGGCCCAATGTGAGTCGGAGTCGCGCATGAAGAATTCTGTACCATCCTAGTAGGGGATCCCCCTTAATTTATTTTTATTTTTTATTACTTGTTGATATAATATATTGGCAACAGAAATACACAATCTGTGATTGTCTTTTTTAAACTTTCACGATTAGAACACATTATAATACACATGTAATCGGGTATTTATCGCGAATTTTACCTTTAATATAAGCCCGACGTTTCGACCGGATTGCACCAGCCGTGGTCGCGGGAAGACTGAAGTATTGGAGGTACCGCCACAGCAAAGCGAAGGTGTTTATTCAACTACCCTTACTTGGTAAAATTCGCGATAAATACCCGTTTACATGTGTATTACAATCTGTGATTTCAACTGTCTACCCATTACGGATCATGAGATACAGACCACTGACAGACGGATGGACGGACAGACAGCGGAGACTTAGTAATAGGGTCCTGTTGGTTACCCTTCGGCTATGGAACTCTGTAAAAACCATAGTAGTCCCCCCAACGTATTTCCACAAAATAAATAATTAAGAAAAGTCCATTACCAAAGTAACTAACATTCACCACATAACCAACTTCTTTTCACGATGAAAGGGTGTTACCTATGTGTCAAGGTAATAATATGACCAGGTTGGGAGGTATGAAAGGGGTCGGAAACGGTGAACACACTCAAATGTCATTTGGTGTCGGACGATTGACTCAACAAGTGATTATACGGAGCACCGTGGGGTTGTCCCGGGGCTTATGGATTGTTGAAGTAAATTAGAGCTTAAATACATTGTTAGAAGCTGGGTTTTGGTATGTACTATTAATTAATAGTTATTTATGCAACTGTTGTATAATGAGGGGTATTAAAACACGAATTTGGGTTTATCACACGAGGCGAAGCCGAGTGTGATAAATGAAATAAATGTGTGATTGACCTGTGAGATCCCATTTACAAAATAAAAATTAAAAAAATCGGTCGCAACGTTACATTTCTGTCATTTTATTGAAGTTGACACACACAGAATAGGTATTTCATGTTGTGTTTTGTGGAACAAGAGGTCCTTACGTTCGTTTTCACTAACACTAGGCGATAATTTAAGGAATGATCAAATGAAAGCGCAATATTCGATTCTAAACACTGAGAGTTTTTCCAACACTGAAAATATTCAGGCATTGACATAAGTGTCCTGTATGTACGTGAAAACGCTCTTAGTGTTATTGTGGTTGGTTTGGTACGTAATATACATTGCAAAAAAGTAAACCCTAATAATTTTAGGGCTTCAGCGCTTTACATAATGTCGGGACCTTCCAGTTCCAAACATTTAGGCACTCTAGACTCAGGAACTCTTTATTTAAGTCTACCTTCTGGTACAATGTTTCGGCTATAATCGGGCACTTTCGGGGATTCGGGATTCTCATAATGTTTATTTAAATGCTTTACTTTTCTGGAAACATGTTCCTGGTAGAATTACCAGTATTTTTTTAAGAAATAGCAGGAGGTTTTTATTCCGACGAAGTATATTAACTTCTTTTCATTTTCTCTCACTAACAGAATTTATTTTTAGAAGCAATTTTCTTGCACAGGAGTTATTCAAATATGCAGGTTCATCTTTATACCTAGCTCGTGTCTCATTTATTATTTAGTTAATACCTAATTCAAGTTGAAATCTTGCTAAATTGAAATGAAAACATTTTAAAACTGAACTTAGATTCAGTTTTGGTGTTTGTCTAGACTCTCTAGAGGTTTTAATAGAGGTCACTGACTGTAGTGTTGTTGACTTTTAACTTATTTGAATTGAAACATATATAACTATACATATAATAAAACAGTAACGAAACAAAAACTATACATTGCGAATTTTCGAGAAAAAATAAGTGGCTTTTGTTAGAAAAACGTAACTGATGACAAAAAGTGACTTTTTTAGAATTTTTGTCTGTTTGTCTGTGTGTATGGTACGGCTTCACGCCAAAACTACTGGATAGATGGAATTGAAATTCAGCAAAAATGTTCTTTGTAAACCAAGGAAGGCTTTAGGCTACATATTATCACGCCGATAAGCAATATTGATTTTAATAGGTGATGTCGCGGGTGGGTACTAGCTGGCTAGTGGTTGTATCTCCATAGGTTATATTTATAAAAAACTAAGAAAAAGGTAAAGAACACAAGATTGAGAAAAGCTGCTGGTCTCGCGACTAAGGGAAGAAAATTGACTAACCTTAGCACCACGGCGGGCAGTCCAGTTCAAGGCCTCGCTCCACGTGCCAGTGCTGCTGCGACCTTGATGCGTTCTTCTCGGTCTTCTTGATGATGAGGACGATGTGAGGATCGTGCACGGCACGAAACAACCTCAAAGCGGTTTAATCCAAAATTGATGATATATTAAATGGAGCGGAACGGACATGACCACGCGGCGACGGTGTCTGTCGTATTCTCTCCTCAGTACAAAACCAAGCAGCGAAAAATCAAAAATATAAAGTAAAAGCGGGTATAAGGAAAACTTTACCTAAAATAAAGAAGCGCCAATGCAACGGCGCGAACAATAGGTTTTTGTTCGTACTTAGGTACATATACACATCAAAATTTCCATGCGAACGAAGCCGCGGGCAACAGCTAGTTTATCATAGACCATCAGTTAGTTCTATATCTGTCTGCCTCTGTGAGTGATTAGCAGAGTTCCGAATAGGTGAAGTTTATTTACCTAAATATCACGAAAGTAACTCATCTTCTGCCTAGCCTTTTCCCAACTATTTTGGTGACGGCTTCCTGTCTATCCGTATGCAGCTGAATACCAGTATTACATGGAGCGACTGCAGTCAGTTTTCCACAACCCAGTTAGTACTAGGTAATACGATACCTCTTGGTAAGACTGGTTGTCAGACTTTCGGGCCACTGACTACCTGTAACGACTGTCAAAGATCTACAAATGAAATCTGGGACCGGGATTGCTTAAAGTGCTTTCCGAAGCACAGAAGAAAGTCGGAATGTATTAGACGGTCACCCATCCATCAATGAATGCTGCAAGATCTACAGAGAAACACAACTGTGTACACCTGTGTAATAGCAGTCACATAACCGATATAATCTTTTTATCACCTCTTACGAAACGCCATCAAGAAAGGGTGTTGCCTAATCTTCACAGAAACCATACGGAAACACACCATACCTTTTTATTACGTATGTTAATATACATTAAAAAGGGTTAGGTTGGTGTCTTATCTTATGTGATCTAAGCGTCGAAATGACACCACAAAACTACGTTGATTTGACTGAATAGGGCTTATGTCTTAAGGCGGGCGAATTTCACCAAAAAAGAAACTAAATGCGATCAGCACATTTGGTTCAAGACCTGTCTGTGCCATAATTGCCGAATTGCGTGCCGTAAACAAAAATCACATTGAAACTTATCCATAGGTACTAATATTTGTCTGTTACCTTTTCACGGCTTTACGCATTTCGATTAAATTCGACCTAAAGTAGACTATGACCTAGATTAGGGTAGGTATTCTATACTTTTTATTCTGGTAAGGCTTACGTTTTCGTGGGATAATTTTCAACCTCCATTGGGGTGAAGCCAGTTTTTACATAAAGAATTATTGTTGAAACAAAAGCAACTTGAAAACTAAATACAAAGATAAATTTGATTTAAAAGAAAACTTATTTTCATAAAACTGAATACCTACCAAGATTATTGATTATTTTGTATGTGATTATATTAGCCGTGTGGTATCCGCAGAGTAGAATAGAACCAACCCATTACACTCACGGGTGTCGTATAAGGCGACTAATGTCTGATGCAGAACACCTTGCGCCTCCGTAGACCAGAGAATGGGCAGCAGCGTTTTCTGTTAGTCCTTCATCACTGCGATCTCCAATCCGCCTACCAAGCGTGGAGATTACGGCAAATCCTCCCATCATGGGAGAGGCTTATGGGCTGTTGTAGTAGTAGTAATACCAAGATATAAATAAAAAAATAAGTTCAAAATAAGTTCAAAATAGTCTACTATAAAAGTTGCCAAACATACAGGGGTGCACTGTCTTAGACTTTCACGGTTTTTCACTACACTTTAAGTACTTACGGGATAATATCAGACATCAGTGATTTTCTTTTGATTTTATGAGCTCCAGATATTTCGACGCTGTACTGTGTATTCCCGTGATATGATGCTTGCAACAGCGTATACAGGGGGTGGCCTAATCTACGCTAAAACTACGAAAGCACTCCTCCACCTACATTCACCTATTTACATATAATCTTACCTTTACATAAGGGTTAGTTTCGATCTTATGTGATCAAAAGCATTACGTTTTGAAAGTGAAACCATCAGGCTGTTTATGGAAACAATTAGAATGGAGTATTAGCATAAATGTAACTGTAATAGTGTACCGTGATGGATGCGTGTGGTACCAGTTACACGATAGGTAGACTAATGTAATATACATTGAGGATTTTTATGTATTTGTTAGAGTTGGGAAATATTTGGTTGAGTACTGCTGGTCTACATAGTAGTAACTGTATTGTTCCTCATTTAATAAAACAATTTGCTCAAGTTATTTTGTGTTTATTTAAATACTAGCTTTTGACGGCTTCGCTCGCGTTTTCTTCGGAAATTATCACACGAGAACGTTTTAAATATAGCCTATGGCACTCACAAATAACGTGGCTTTATAATTTTAAAGGAATTTTAAAAATCGATTCAGTAGATCCAGAGATTATCCCCTACAACCTCACAAACTTTACCTCTTTATAATATTACTAGCTGACGTCCCATGGTTTCACCCGCGTAGTTCCCGTTCCCGTTAGAGTACGGGAATAAAATATAGCCTATAGCACTCACGAATAATGTAGCTTTCTAACAATTTTTAAAATTGGTTCATTACTTCCGAAAATTACCCCCTACATACAAACTTACAAACATACAAACTTACAAACAAATGTTACCTCTTTATAATATTAGTATAGACTAGCGGACGTCACGCGGTTTCACCCGCTTAACCGCTCACCCGCGGTGTCAATGGACTCATAGTAAAATTTCTGTGACATACGGATGGACAGATAGACGGATCGACAGGACGAATCTAAAGGGATCCGTTTTTGTCATTTAGCAACGGAACCCAAAGTAATAAAAGGTCAAGATAGCGAATGAATACTAAATGTTTCAGTTATAAGAAGAAAACAGAAATAAATCTAGCACACTGAAAAGTACCGACTACTGCGCTCTAAGAAATTGCTCTATCTACCCGTATTCATGAGCGGGGCTTAAAATTGCATTGAATATTGATACTTTCTTAGACTTCAGACGATGAAAATGCAACACGCCAACAGGAATACAGAATTTCTAATTTCAGAGATGGTATTTCGTAAGTGTTTCATGAAAACGTCGATTTCAAGGAATGCTGACGATAAAAAGTGATATAATTATATGTTGTTACTCAGGTTATGGTTTACATGTGTGCCAAATTTCATCGATATGCGATCAGCCATTATGGCGTGGGTAACAGAAAGACAGAATTACTTTCGTGTTTATAATACTACGAGAGCAGCGGTGGCCCAGTGGTGGGGGTCCCGACTTACGAATAGTAAGTCGTGGGTTCGAACCCAGACAGGCGCATTACTTTGTGTAATTTATTTCATCACCACTGCTCTCAAAACGGTGAAGGAAAACATCGTGAGGAAACCGGCATGTCCTAGAACCAAAAAAAAATTTTCGAAGACATGTGACATCTACCAATCCGCACTGGGCCCGCGTGGTGGATTATAGCCCATTGGGAGAGCCCATAGAGAGGAGGCCTGTGTCCCAGCAGTGGGAACATTAATAGGCTGATGATGAATACTACTAGTGATCCGCCCCTGATTCGCATGGCACTACATTTCATCTATCTTTCAAGCTGGAACCATTCATACACATTCACAAAAACTTCATTGATACTGGTGTCGATTCTGTTGTGCACAAACTAAACTTAATTTAGGATATTGCTATCTTTTACTAAAAGGTAGTACAAGAAAAGGACGGCTTTAGCTATGAACTAATTTAGAGATGTCAAACTAGTTTGTGGCTTGCGCTTCACCGTGTTTTTAGGCCACATGTTTTTAAGTGCACCCTTCATTTGTACGGAAATATTAGTTCCTAAATTTGACAGCTCTAAATTACGTCCGTCTCTTTCTCGTTATATTAGAGAGAAAAAGATAGCAATAGTCTAAATTAAGTTTAGTTTGTGCACAACAGAATCGACACCATTGGTTCGGTTGTTTCAGAGATTAGCGTGTACGAACATAGCGACACGTGATTTTTATTCATTAAGATATAGTGTCGATTTCACAAATGTCAAAAGATAAAAGATAGACAATCTACTACACCATATCACCAACACCCTGATACGACACCAGTGCAAGTGAAAACACAACAACATATCTTAGTCTCGATAAAGATCCGATATTGCCAGCCTCAGCCGCCTAGCGTGAAGCGATTCAACGTTACATGTATGTCATCGAGAAATATGTGGTGTAGAGAAACGCGAGAGAGGCGACCACGCTCCGCTGAACGCTTTTTTACACATAATATTTAGTGGGCTGCGGTCATAATGATAGCGGGGTGCGGTTTGTGAGCAGTGTTATGTCATGTTTTGTTTTGATGACTTGTGTCATGTTTTGTTTTGTTTGGGTTGTGTTATTGTTTACTGTTCGTCATAATATTGTGGCAAGGGTGCATGAGTTACGTAAATATTTGGACTTGCTATTCTAGATAGTCATTTAGGCATTATTTATTATAAAGCACGACTATTATGTGAACAGCGGTGGCCCAGTGGTGGCGGCCCCGACTTACGAACAGTAAGTCGTGGGTTCAAACCCAGGCAGGCGCATTACTTTGTGTAATTTATTTCAACACCGCTGCTCTCAAAACGGTGAAGGAAAACATCGTGAGGAAACCGGCATGTACTAGAACCAAAAATTCAAAGACATGTGACATCTACCAATCCGCACTGGGCCCGCGTGGTGGATTATCGCCCATTCCCTCTCATAGAGAGGGGGCCTGTGTCCCAGCAGTGGGAACATTAATAGGCTGATGATGATGATGATGATGACGACTATTATTCTGATACCAACAAAGGGGTCTTAAATATCATACCAGGATCTAAATAACTTAAAAAATAAGAAGACATTTTTCATCATATTTAAGAGGTACGGTAAAACCGATCCGGACAAAAAGCGGACGCTGCTCCGAATACCGGACTCTACCAGATCCGCTGCCAGTCCGCAATCTAAATATCCTGTGCCAACAGTCAACGTAATTTTACCAAAAGTATCAACAAATTATAAAATCAACGACTAAAACTAATCATCCCCGCTAACATAGCGACCACAGCCGATGTAGTGTTAGCAGCAGAGTCAGCGCACTTGGCGCGTACCGTACGCAAAAACACTTAATTAAACACTTCTGCGCGACCGCCATTTTAATTACTTGTGTTTGTTTTAGATGTGAAAAGTTAGGGTTTTGAGGAGACTGTGGGTGAGTCTGGTTCTAAAAAGAGACATAAGTAATTAATTATAGAACTGAATTTCAGGACATTAACTAACACAAATGTGTAGTAAGGATTAAATTAACTTTATAGTAAAACCTTTATGTTCACGGCATAAGTTTTCAGTTGAAGAGTGATTATATTTTTTTAAACTAACATGATTACTGAAACTATTATCATTTAATAATAATAATAATAAACCATTTATTTCTGGTAACAAAGACCCATAGATAAATACTTCACCCTATAAATACATAGTAATAACCACAGATCATAGTTCTATGATCTGTGCTAATAACAATTTAAAACGGGATATTTAACTTGTATATCTTTTGTTATGAATTCCCGAAATTTTGGCACTGTTACTAACGCCAAAATAAACTTATTATATATCCCGTTTTAAGTTTTAATGAGAGTGCATCATTGTTACAACTATTGCTATTAAGTAAGCATCAATTTTCAGGAGAATCAAAAATCTGTTTTATTAGTCTATACGCTTTTTTCATAGTTCACGAGTGTTCCAATCCCTGTATCATTAAGTTTAATATCTCAAAGCATTAATATAACAAACTAGCGGACTTCCCGCGGTTTCACCCGCGTAGTTCCCGTTCCCGTAGGAGTACGGGAATAAAATATAGCCTATGTTACTCGTGGATAATGTAGCTTTCGAATGGTGAAAGAATTTTTTAAATCAGTCCAGTAGTTTTTGAGCCTATTCACATTACAAACAAACAAACAAACAAACTAAGTTTTCCTCTTTATAATATTAGTATAGATATGCAACGCTCCACGTACCGTAATTCTATGAATCCAGAAAATACTTTGCATTCTATCTGTACACTGCAGTATGAATGTTGAATTTTGCAGGCACCTCGCGTTACGGCAGAAGCTAGCTTTATCCCACCTAGATTGGAAGAAACCCGGGGATCTAGGATGAAAGATTTCTTCATATAAATGCTACTCTATTTTTACTAGGTAAATATTGTTATTTTGCTAGTCATCATCTGCCTAGCCTTTTTCTATCTATGTTGGGGTCGGCTTCCAGTTTTATCGGATGCAGCTGAATACCAGTATTTTACATGGAGCGACTGCCTATCTGACCTCCACAACCCAGTTAGTACCGGGTAATACGCCCCTTGGTAAGACTGGTGGTGACTTTTAAGGCCTCTGACTACCTAACGACTGTCAAAGATCTACAAATGACAGCCGGGACCAACTGGCTTAGCGTGCTTTCCGAGGCACGGAGGAAACTCGTAATGGGTGGTCACCCATCCACAGACCAACCTAGGCAAGCACAGCTTAACCTAACGATCGACCCGAGCGGCTGTTATTATTTAGCTACGAGCTCCTCAGAGTTATTTTGCCAGTGACAAATTAAAAAAAAAAAAAACAATCCACCAACAGTATATTTTTCAAACAAATAAGAGTCATGTTTTGACATTTCAGTTGTCATAATGTCAGTTTGGCAACAAAATATTGCGTCAAGCTTAGGCTTTTTCCAAAGATTAAGTATTTCAGTAAATAACGATGGCAGAATAGTCCACATTATCTCAGTTGCCAAAAAATAAAAAAGATTTCAAATCTTAAATTTTAAATTGTTTTGCTTTTCGTGTATTATTCCACACAACGTGCGATTGGTTTCATCACTGCATTGTTTTATATTACATTTCACCCGCGTAGTTCCCGTTCCCGTGGGAGTACGGGGATAAAATATGTTATGAGTATGTTACTCAGGGTAAATGTAGCTTTCTCATGGTGAAAGAATTTTTGAAATCGGTTCATTACTTCCGGAGATTACCCCCTACATACAAACATGCAAACAAATGTTACCTCTTTATAATATTAGTATAGATAATTATGCATAATCACGCTCAAGTAGTGTCTCTGAAGAAAAACATATTTTTCTCCTGTGAAATATTCCTGAAAGAAACGACAGGTCATTGGCATTGTGACTGCTTGTTTAAAAGCTACAGTTTACCTACTTTCTACATTTAAAAGTGAATTCTGTTTTAAAATAACATCACGCCTGTAATCCCGGAAGGTTTGGGTAGAGGTGCTCTCAGTAGGTACAGCTACATTTTGCCAGTTACATTTATGAAGTCCCATGTGAATTGTGTTCTTTTAGTGTGTAATTACATAAAAATAACATACTAGTGGACGTCACGCGGTTTCACCCGCGTAGTTCCCGTTCCCGTAAGAGTACGGTGATAAAGTATAGCCTATGTTACTCAGGGTAAATGTAGCTTTCTATTGGTGAAAGAATTTTTGAAATCGGCGCAGTAGTTTTTGAGTTTATTCATTACAAACATACACACAAAAATACAAATCTTTCCTCTTTATAATATGAATTAGTGTAGATAAAACAACAATAAATATCAACTTAAAACAACACAAAAGATCTTAAGAAGAACAATAAAACATAACTAGTTTTTGATGAAATCATTTGATACAATGACCTATAAAAATTTTACGACATCATAGTTAAGTTTTATAGGAATTTATCTTTTTCCTAAAAAGAGAATTTCATAGCTCACTGATTGCTTTCGTAAGGACTCTTAAATAACGATGTATTTGCCATGTTTCCGCCCTTACCAAATACGCCGTAATGCGGTAAAGATGGTGATTTTTCTTGCTTTATCGCAATTTCGCAACTTCCTTATTTTTTTCGTTGTTGAGATTTGACTGCTTTTTGTTACATTTGTACCTGTTTTATGTGTAGTCTGAAATAATGGTCTGCGATTTAGGCCAATGTAATCAGTGGGGCATTTTCATTGATGACTTTAGCATCAATTCTAACTCTATTAAACCACTTTCCTTAAAAATCACTATACATGTTTCTCTGTTCTTGTTACTTACATGATTATTATATATTAATATACAGATTGTATGTATATTGATATGTAATTGTTTCACCGCAAACCACCTGGCGTATTGTCTCTTCCCTCTTCCTGTTATCCATCTAAAAGTTGTCTTGAAAAGATCGCTATTAGCGTTAAGACGGCCCATCGTGACACCCTATGTGAAAGGTTTTTTTTATGAATGTTACCTGTATGTTGTATATTTTAAAGAATATTTTATTCTATTCTATACTACACCTCAATTTTTATTGTTCCCTTTGTAAACAATGCATGGTCATCGCGAAACATACTTACAATGGCAATGTCTGCTTGACAACCGCATTGAATGTTTCGCAATGCCTTTGCGATAATGCCTTTGGTCAACCAGACAAATCGTTCAAACCATTGAAGCAAAGAATTTGGTGTTTCTTCTAGAATCCTTCGTATTGTGATAGAGTATATTACAAAACGTTGTCATATCGAAGTTTAATCCAAAGATCTGCAGCATTTATACCTTAAATCACCAAATTAAATAATGAAATACAAAACTCTTTCAAATGGGGAGGCTAACTGTGGAACTAATGACGCTAGCATAGTTGATACCCAAACATCGTCATGGTTGAAAATATGGTAATGTCATTTTATATTTCAAAATAGCTTAACCTCATTGGTCAGATTGAAACCAACTATGGTGGCGCCATCTGAGATTTACTTTGCCTTAGCCACCCCATTCTCTTAGATATTATTTTTTAAACGGTTCCACACTAGGTATTCCTGCTGTATCGTGGCTGCATTTACAAACATTTAAACTCACATACACAAACAGCTAGACCCGGGACTATATCTGTAAGCCATACAAATATTTGTCGAGTGCGGGAATCAAAACCACGACACGCAACGCAGCAGTCAATCGCTCAACCACTAGCACTAACTGTGCCGTCAATTTCTTCTTATGTTATTAATGTTAGTTCGTGGGTCTTCAAGCGATATCAGCCTCACTTATTATGTATGTGCGATTCGTCACGCTCTCTTCACGTCGTGTCCAAACAGTAAAGTCACGTGGTTACGTGGCGCCACCTAGCGTGTGTCCATCTTCAATGTGAAGTTATTGGTTTTGTATGGATTTTGTTTCATAACAACTAACGATTGAACTGGTAAATCGTTCTGAGGGATCGAATCCTGAACTAACTGATGTGATCCCGGCAGTAAACTGAAATAAATTGTCGACATGACTCAAAGAATAATAATAAATAAATAATAAATATCACTGGACATTAACACACAGCGCCATCTAGTGCCACACTAAGCAATGAGGCTTGTGTCGTGGACACCAGATAGTTTTAATATACTACATAGATACTTTTTGTTTGTAAATACATAATATACATATAAACATCCATGACTCTGAAACAAATGACCATGCTCATCACACAAACATTTGCTCCAACCGGGATTCGTACCCGGGGCCCTAAGAACGTAAGGCAGCCTCACTATCGCTGCGCCATTCGGGTCGTCACGAATACATCAGCTGGGCGTAAGGTGGGACGCTCTCAGGTTTCGTGGACCAACAATCACCGCAGTAATTCATTTTAGTATTTATTATGTAAAAAATTAACATAAACAGGTTTGTTTACACTTCGATCAAAACACTGTCCTATTGGTCTAATGGTCACAACGCGACTGTTGATGAGATCCTGGGCAAAATGTTGCTGGGTTGTTCTATCAATCATTTCCCAGAAGTAGCCACGGAATTAGGATTTGTGACATCACCTCGTTAAACATACGTAACTGGTGAAATGGGGGTCTACCATCAGGTAGACTTCTGCTTAGCCTTGGTGATTACAGGCGTGATGTGATGTAATGATCAGTGATTATTGGTGAAAGAATTTTGCATAAACAGGTTTTTTTTTTTACTTTTGTCAAGCACACTTCTTTTTCTATGAGCTTTCCGATATTTTGACGCTGTTGCAAGCATCATGATCGCAGGAATACAGTATCATCATCATCATCAGCCTATTAATGTTCCCACTGCTGGGACACAGGCCTCTCTATGAGAGGGAATGGGCTATAATCAACCACGCGGGCCCAGTGCGGATTGGTAGATGTCAGATGTCTTCGAATTTTTTGGTTCTAGGACATGCCGGTTTCCTCACGATGTTTTCCTTCACCGTTTTGAGAGCAGTGGTGATGAAATAAATTACACAAAGTAATGCGCCTGTCTGGGTTCGAACCCACGTCTTAGTGTTCGTATATAAGTCGGAGCCGCCACCACTGGGCCACCGCTGCTCTCTACATATATCAAAACAGTATTATCGCGGGATATTGTGCTTTAAGTTTAGTGAAAAACCGTGAAAGTCTAAAACAGTGCGTTTTAACGGGTTATTCACCAACTGGACACGAGAGACTGAACACACGTGTGTCCAGTTGGTGAAACTCACAATTAGTATCACTTATTATTTCGTCATCTGGACACACCAAAATTTTTACGCGTGTCCACATAGTGAAACTTAAATTAAATCATTTTTATGTTTTTGCCAACTGGACACACGTCCGCATTTTATCTGAATTCATGAGAAAGTACAGTCACGCAGATTGATTTTCTGTATCACAATTGTGCCGAACGGGCGTGATCCGCTGAAGGCGTGGATGTATAACGTGTACGTAGCGGTCTGCCTTTACCCTTTCTACACCGGGCGCACGCATACACTATACTTCGCTCTCAGACGGCGCTGACGTCCTACACCTATTTAACTGTAGCCAATTTACGCAATCTCAGGCGTAGAACCTAACGAGGGAAGGGGGGTTTACTGGGAAATAATACTACTACTACTACAACAGCCCATGACGTCCACTGCTGGACATAAGCCTCTCCCATGATTGGAGGAATTTGCCTTAATCCCCACGCTTGGCAGGCGGATTGGAGATCGCAGTGATGAACGACTAACAGAAAACGCTGCTGCCCATTCTCTGGTCTACGGAGGCGCAAGGTGTTCTGCCTCAGACATTAGTCGCCTCATACGACACCCGTGTGTGTAATGGGTTGGTTCTATTCTACTCTGCCGGATACCACACAGCTAAACGGCACGGGGAAATAATACACTGATAAACTTTCATAACTATTCAGGAAGCGATTCGGAGCTTCAGGACTTTTTGCGCACAACTTTTTCACTGTTTTTCTTCATAATATATTTGCCGTACTGATGACTACTTAGAAATGTTGTGTTTACTAAGGTACTCCGGAACTTTACTGTAACGAGAACCCTGATTGGCTTCCTGATTTTGGAAAATTTTAATGAAAATTTTGATTATCGATACATGCACCTTTTCGGAAAATTAAAATTTTGTGCTTATATCTAAGTACATTATATTCATGATATGACTTCTGCATAAAGTTATTTATATACAAACATTAATATCACAATAATCTTTATTGTAATTAGGAAATTATTTCCAAAAAACCAGACAACTTTTCCAACAGTGGCTGGTTGAAAGATCTTCCAGGCTGAATTACACGAAAACTGTTGCTGTACTTACGTACAGCGTAAGTATATAATTGCCATATACTAGACGAGTACATGGCCTATCGAAAACTGTTACTTATTATGTCGCGTCTGTATTTTTCAGCCTGTAACGATCCTTTAACTGTTATTCTGTTAGACCAAATTTTCCTATTACTGACGAATATAGCTGCGCTAGATTGTCATACTCTCATCAAAGTGGTTTTCCTGAAGGGCTAAGTTATTAAAAAAGACTATATCCAGGCCTAGGTCGCAACCTATATAGGCTACCTGGATCTTACTAAAATACTAAATTAAACTATAAACTCCACTTGCGAGTTTATATGAGTCTAGCGCTTATGTAAATTACTGTTTTTTTCTATTCTAATCACTGAATGCACTTATTACTTGTCACTATATTGCCCATACACTACACTGTTTTACTATAACAAAAACACTATATGCTGATTAGGTGACGTTCGTCTATTATTAGTTATATTTTTTTTTTATTCAGAAATTGTCAAAATCACCCGTTCCCAACAGTGGAACGTGGCTGAACATGATTGTGATACAGAATACCAATCTGCGTGACTGTACTTTCTCATGAATTCAGATAAAATGCGAACGTGTGTCCAGTTGGCGAAAACATAAAAGTAATTTAATTTAAGTTTCACTATGTGGACACGCGTAAAAATTTTGGCGTGTCCAGATGACGAAATAATAAGTGATACTAATTGTGAGTTTCACCAACTGAACACACGCGTGTCCAGTCTTTCGTGTCCAGTTGGTGAATAACCCGTTTTAACAAGCAGTTTTAGAACAGGGAACGTAACCTACCCCGCTCCGACAAGGTAGCTGAAAACTACGTCTATAAGCAGACGTAAATACTACCATTCGTGGCAATTAAAACACAGACACTAATCAAATGTTCATACATAATTAATATCGGATATAATGCTAAGTAGATACGATTTATGTTCAGATGAAAACGCTTGCGGAATTCGTATTAGGTTTAATTGCTACTACCGTTATACTGGATTGTCTTTATGATAGTTTCCATAATATACTGCCAAGATTTTCTAGTATTTACAACTGTAGATGATTGCGTCTTCATACTAAAATGTTAATAAGATTAATAAGTGTGATATACGGACGGTCATTTAGCATTAGGCTGAGATCTATAAACGATATTTACTTAGTATAACATTTATTTATTTTCAGGCTAGTTTGGGCCATGGATAAATACCTTAAAGAATGTCTTAATCATGTGCATTTATGTTTTTAACATGTGCTTTGACTTAGATCTGTTCTCATCTCTTTCCTGCTCTTGTAGTTTGAAAGATGTACGACAGCGACAGAAATAACGCTTAGCTACTGTACGTGTTATGCAACGGTTGTAGTTCTTGACCTTAAATAGTGGATTATAGTTACTATTGCAACGTATCCTTTTTTTAAAGAAATATAACGAGTTCCTACGTAACTTAAAACAGGAGCCATGATAATAAAAGTGCATTTCCCTGTTGGCCAATCCTCTTTTGGATGGCAAAAATTTTGCGGTCGTATTTCGGGGACAGGAAAATTTACCTAACATACGAGAACGGTAGGGTACATTGAATCACACATTCCAAGTAACACTGATACTACGAAAACTATAATTTAGAGTATAATGTATATTGCTGTAAGAGTCAAATAGTGGGCTTTTATAATGAAGTGACTTTACGTTAAAAAAAATATCCACGTTTTCCTACAAGACATTAAATGAAATGAAAAATTATGTTTATTTTTGCAAATAGGTTTTTACAAACACTTTTACACTTCATTTTTAGGGTTCCGTAGTCAACTAAGAACCCTTATAGTTTCGCCATGTTTTAAAACTAGATGGGGCCGGCGTTTCGTACCTGACTACTCTGAGAAGAAACAGCCGAAACAAACTCAGAGGTCATAGTATCTTTTGAAGTCCAGACATAATCTTGCTCAATTCACATGAGGACTATGCAGATTAGTGTCTGAGATGGTCTTTTGAAGAAAGAACCACACAGATTTGAGTGGACCTGTCCAGTCAGTGCAAGCATTTTTCAGTTATCGTGTAGCTCGACTTATAACTCAAGGAGCTCAACGAAACGACGAACAAGTTTTGTCTTATTGATTAGAAGCGCTTTTTTTCTAGTTACAACATTACAATCAACACTAGAAAGTACAAGACACACACGTATTTAATTAGTAGTATACGGTAGCATTTTTCCATATTGATAACTAAAAAAACGTTGATAACGGAGCTCGCAGCTCGTTCAGTTAGGCTATGCTCCAATTGTTGCTGTACCGGTGCGCCGGCGCAGACTGGACGTCGTTAAGATCGCACGGATCTATAGACAACGCTCCGATGATAATTGTTGCTATCATTTTTATCAGGAAGCGTTTATGAAGCGAAATTGCTGAGTTACGATTTGGTTTCTACGTTGTTAAAATGATGAGTTGAAAGTTAAATTGTATTTGTTGACTTTTTCAAGTTCGATAAGTCATACATGTGGTTCCACCAGCTGTTTTCTCTCTCTTTTTGCTCTGTTCCTATGGGTTGTATTCTCAAGAATTGGGCTAATACATGGAAAAAGATATTTTCAAATCCGAAAGGGACTTCCAGAGAGAGCGCCTTCACAAGATTTCGCTGATGCACTGACAACCTTAGTAAAAGCTGAAATAACCAATTATTTCACCTGTAATTTTATGTCAGGTAGCAGTCCTTCTCCATAGGAAACGGCTATTTCGACCGTACATCTAACTTCTGACGCATAAATACCCATGTGGGATATTTTGAATATTAACTTATTCCGTGAATGATTCTGTTCACAAATATCTGTAACTTGCTTGCCGTGTATCTTCCTTTTTCAATAATTACAGAAGTTCTTCGTTTTTAGATGATTATCAGCCAATAATGATCCCACTGCTGGGACACAAGCCTCCTCTTTATGAGAGGGAATGGGCTTAAAAGACAATCAACTACGCTGGCCCAATGCGGGTTGGTAACTGTATCCAAGTGAATGACTGCTAGCATTAACCATCTATGAGTCATTGAACATCACGGACCAATCTATTCATTCGTTACAGTATGCTAAAACACCTTAACTTAGAGAATGTTAATCACACTTCATCTAAACACACGATATGTGTCTGAAAAAGTGCGAAGTGTTGTGAAAATACCTCGTAACACGCGAACTGCTCATGTAGGTAAGACAGGTGTTATTAATATACATATGTAAGAGCATGTCTTTATGTACACAATCGATGACTTGATCAATGATCACACAAGATTAAATATAATAATTAATCATGGATACAGCAAAAGTGCGATGGCTGATGAATAATAGTTTTGCAACAACTCATTAGGGCTCTTATTTTGAATAACAGTCAATACAGTCCTTCAATTTATTATCTGAATATCTTGTTTTATATGGATGGATTGTGTGAGGAATGATATGAGGGAAAAAGGTGTAAATGATTGCGTTACGGTTGACAGAGGAGAATGGAAGAAGAAAACGTGTTGCGCCGACCTCAAGTAACATGGGATAAGGGCCGGAAGATGATGATGATCTTGTTTTATATATTTGGGATATAACAACTAGATCTATGGCGTGTTCGTGATTTTACCACTTCCACTGCCAACAAATGTTAAGTTATTAAAAATATCCGGTAATCAAGACGGTAGGTAAGTATGGACTAAAATATTAAATAAATCAATGTAACCTGGAAAATCTTTAAATTTACCAGAGAAAGTAGGCAGCTTTATTGGTGGCAATTTAGCCTGGAGCCTGGGGGAGTCGAGACTCATGAAGATTTTAGACAACTCCTTGAGTAAATGTGTTGTGTATACCTACCGGATGTTTTAGAAGTCAATATATTAATCAGTAAATTATAAATATTTTTTTGACACAAAGTATCAAACTACGTATAATGATCGTTTAAATATGATTTATATCTTCACTTTTTAAATTACATTAAATAGTTTCGTGGTGCAACGCTACTGTGTCCAGTAAAATAACGGAAATACCAACAGAATCTAGTAACTATTCCAAGCATTTGCTCTAAATGATGAAACTTTAAGTTAGCAGCTTGGAACATGTGCATGTAACTGCCGTAGTTACAGCATTCCTAGGAACATATTTCACAACTTATTATCTGAGAAAGATGGTTAGTTTCGTGTCGTTTGTCGCATTTAAAAATATATTATATTTTGAGCATCGTTCGGCCTTCCAAAGCTTTGTAATTGGGGCTTTACACCGAACTTCGGAGGGACTTCGGTTTGACTCCTGAATTTTTCAGCTATAATGCGGTACATTTTCCCTCGCAGTTCGAAAATATTTTACACGAAACAGCGTACTTTTCTTCTGTTAATATAGAACGTTATTAGTTAGAACAGGAAAGTAGTTAGCATTATAAAATGGCTGTAAATTAACTTTATAATTGTTATGAATGCATTTAAGACCGAGGACGAAGTTGTTTTCGTTCCTTGGGGCGAAATTCACGAAATCTGGTGCTTGCATACTTTTTCCTCATTAATGAAAGAGCTCGAGGGGAAACTGGGAGGAACTTGACTTCCTATTAAGGCACGCTTTCGACTTTTTAATTATTTTTATAATGAATTTTTATTTGAACTTTACAGTTTGATAACTTCTTCTTTGGACCATATTTGCAATGGGTCTGTTGCCAGAATTTCCCTTTAGACTTTACTAGCTGACCCACGCACCTAAAAGAGAAACTGCTCCGCTCCTTTTGGTCGCAGCGTGATGTTATATAGCCTATATACTTCCTCGATAAATGGACTACCCAACACTGAAAGAATCATTCAAATCGGACCAGTAGTTCCAGAGATTAGCGCGTTCAAACAAACAAACAAACAAACTCTTCAGCTTTATAATATTAGTATAGATTGCAATGGGTCTGTTGCCAGAATTTCCCTTTAGACTTTACTAGCTGACCCACGCAACTTCGTCTGCGTCACATAAAAGAGAAACTGCTCCGCTCCTTTTGGTCGCAGCGTGATGTTATATAGCCTATAGCCTTCCTCGATAAATGGACTACCCAACACTGAAAGAATCATTCAAATCGGACCAGTAGTTCCAGAGATTAGCGCGTTCAAACAAACAAACAAACTCTTCAGCTTTATAATATTAGTATAGATATAGTATATAGTATAGATTTCGCAGTCTTCATGCATGATCTGTGGTTATATTTACATCGTTATATCATTTACTTTAAATAAATATTCACTCGTAATTCTTCCGCCCGCTTGATTTAGTTTCACTAATGATACAATTCATTACCGGAAAATAAATACAATTAGATATTTTATTAACGAGGTTGGTAAATAAGATGTTTTTTTTTTTACAAATAACAAACACTTCTGGGTTCGTAATTAAATTCGCTGGGGTCTTTAGTAAATATAGAAGTTAGAGGGTTGGGCCTCTGGGAAGAGTCCGTGATGGCTTATTCAAATAAATTAGTAAGATGGTAAGTGTTTGTATAGGCCACAAACCTTTTTGCAATCACTAGATCAGTGGGATTAAAGTAATGTCTGTGTTACAGGAGCTCATAATACAACTTCTTCATAAACATATTAATTTAATAATCTTCAGAATATTCACTGGTAAACTATTTTAGTGTTTTATTCTTAACTAGCTGCGATGCGCTGCGCTTGCGCGTTTCACCCGCGTAAGTTTCGATGTCCTTTTTTTTCAAAATAAATTAAAGCCTATGTTACTTCCTGATAGTTTAGCTTTCTATTGGTGAAAAAATGGTCCAGTAGTTTCGAAGTATATTCGGTACAAACACACAATAAAAAAATCTTTCATCTACATAATATTGTAAGTAATAAGTACTTGTAGAATGATGTTTTAAAAAGCCGTCATTTATTTAATGATCATCTTCATAACAAAAACATGGATATACAAACGATGTTCTTTCCACGAGTGAAATTCGAGAATATTTTCATTAATTTCAAATCTATTACTTATTTATGAAACCATTCCAACTATAAAATGTTTATCACCAGCAACTTTACACTCTTGTTGAACAATTTTGCTCTCTATCTTTGTCATGTTGAGGTTTCTTTTTAAAATGGCAATACCCAACCTAATTAACTGGTCAAACAATTTTGATCTCTGACTCAGACACTTTTGGGTTCAATTTTATGCGGTGTAGTTGTAACAAAACGACCTGGCTATTTGCCAAGACTAACAATAGTCTAGCTAGACCAAGAACAGACTCAATCCTTGACCTATCGTAATCGGTTATATTGATGATTTATCTCTCTGCTTATGTAATGCTGTGAAGATATTGATGGGTTCAAGTTCTTTGACTTGTTTGTTAGGACAAACGTGATTGTGTACCTATAGTTGGTGCCAGTTAAGATGAGAATAGCGGTCGTTGCCCTTTCCCTAATATCTCTTCGTACGAACCAAAACAAATAAACCATGTATCGTTTTTCATTACAAAAAATGTTGAAGATCACGATAGATGACGATTTCAGACCTGAACAGGCTTATTTTTGGTTTTCAAAGTAAAGAAGTTTAATAAATGTAGGCATGTAGAATAGCGGTCACTGACCCACCTACATTTATTAAACTTCTTTACTTTGAAAACCAAAAATAAGCCTGTTCAGGTCTGAAATCGTCATTTATCGTGATCTTCTACATTTTTTGTAATGAAAAACGCTACGATGCATAGTTTATTTGTTTTGGTTCGTACGAAGAGATATTAGGGAAAGGGCAATGACCGCTATTCTCATCTTAACTGGCACCAACTATAGCTATCGGAGAATCCGCAAGGCACTTGTCCAAAGCCGAAAGGCACTTGTTCTCCTTGTCATTGCGATATTTTTTTGTTATGGACCATTCCTTGGAACCTCCTAGTAACGGAGACAAGTTCCAACCTTTTCACATGTTTTTCTTAGATACAAGGCTTTAACGTTATTTACTACCCTGTACTATTCAATGCATTCATCGGCACAATATTTTGAGTACGTTACATTGTGTTTTTATCGAAAAACGTGATTTTTCACGCCAAAAATCGATTTCCAGCAATAATTTTTGCGTTAACTTACTTAGTTTGGTCTACACAATGCTTGGTTGACGGTCCGTTTACACCTTGTATGAATGAACTTTAGGTTAGAGAATTTACATATTGTTTCATACAATGTAAACGTATTTAGAGAGTTAATGATATTTCAATTCTGTCTTGTATGTAAACGCTTCAAAACTTGACCTACTAAAACCTGAAAAACCAATTTAGGACGTTTTGTTCGACTGCCCGAATTTGGCATAGAGCATTTAGATATCATCGGATTAAAATCGCCATTTCTAAAAATATGTTACGTCACCACCTGGGCATTAAACACAATGTACTAGCGAACACCCGTATCAAGTCAAGTTTAAGTAATTACTTGAGTTGAAGTAATTACTTAGGCAACCATTTTTATTTATCTATTTATTAATAAAGGTTCACCAACAGCTTCTGTGTACAGCATTTAGGTATACATAGGTTTTACAGTCTTGGACTTACACAGTCGCCAATTACAGGTTAACCAGCATTCACAAAAATTAGTGTTAGCATAAGAGAAAATAAATAATAATTATGCAATAAACAAGAATTTGAATGAAGTAAGAACCGTCGAAAAAACAAAAGCTAAGAATTTTTAATTTTTACTGTTAAAACTTCAGGCAATTACTAAACTACAAAATAAAAATCGTATCTTAAATAATTACTTTTACTCAAGTAATCTCTGACTTGTTTAAAGATACGGAAAGCGCCAAACTAGTAGCTCAGTTCTGGGCCGACACAATTTAGATTGCCATCGATACGCTAAGAAGAAGAAAGATACGGATGTATAACGTTTCCTAAAAGCTCCCAGCTAATAGGCTTGTGTACTGAAAAAATCTAATTAGTCCGTCATTAGATTATCAAAAAATATTTGACACGTATTTTTTCTTCTGTCACATAAATCAAATCTGACGAAGTTACGGCGCTTTTAAAATTCTCGATACGTCACGCCGTGCTATAATTTTTAATGCATTGTGACGTCACGACGTGACTCTCGAGTTTTGATGCGTTTTATCTTTGTCAATATTCATAGATTTACAAAAAAAAAAAAAAAACGTGTCCATTATTTTCCAATACTCTTACGACGGACTAAATAGATTTGCGATTTATTGATGGTGGAAACTAGCTTATTCACCAGACGCACCAGATGTACTAACAACCAAAATCATTGTTTACACTTTACCGGTGGCATTGTTTACAAGTTTACGTTGACAGTTCTACACCGTTTCACATTCCACTAGCCATTTGCTCGATATTTACGAAAGCATGATTAAAGACTTAATTATTTAGCACACCCCATTTATACTCCAAAGCAAAGGAAACCGTATTCTAAGTGAGAAAATTTTGCTTGTCGATACTGAACCTTTTGAATAAGTGGGTGAGGTGTATAATCAAATGAAGATTATGCTACTTGTTATCTTTAATCTAGTCTACTAAAGCGGCTTAGGCAGTATGAATGCGTAAAATTTTTTCACGCTCTTATGTGTTCGTGATAGACATTTTACGACACTTAAGAACGCAAAATGTTCCGTTATTAAACGCTTCAATGATATTTGCATGTTTTTGAATATTTATGTGTTTATAGAACGCGTTGTTAAGAAGATATTTTTATGATTAAATGCCGCGTTGGATATAAAAATGCAACTGAAATAGCTTTCTTGGTAATCTCTAGTTTGCCCTAGTTTGACGGCTCGTAATTATGAACGTCTTCAATTAAAACTGCTTTGTGTGATCTTGACGGATTCACAGTAATGTGTGTATGATACTGTTTTTAGAAACGGTCTGTGTTCTTGATTCCTTATCACGTATTTAGTATCCTGAATTTAGTCAAAATGACATGACTATATTATGTCAAACACTTGTTGACACACATTGTATAGCAAACATTGTTTGCCTCCACAAGTCTCAAATAATCTTATATCTCAATCTTATATCTAAACTCACCTCCGCCTCCTACTATGTGTCTTGCGCCGATCGTGGGCGGGCGGGTCACTTGCGTAGGCGCCGCCCTCGCACTCAGCGCTGTGTCCAGCCCCCATCGCTACCCCATTCCACAACACACACCGTCACTGATGACACACGCCACCAACGACACCCCACACTGAAACAGTGACGATGACTTTTCCGAACTATTCCGAATTTTTGGACTATTCCAAATTTTCTAACTATTCCAACTTAAATGACTTGTGTAGGCTATCAAGCGCGCGTGGTTAGTATGATGAGGTATAGGAAGGTTCAGGGTGTCGTGGTGCTGACGATAGCCCGCAACGTATGGCCCGGGCGGCTCGCGGCGCGAATGTGAAGCGTAGCGTCGCATGCGCACCGCACGCGCAAGATCTACGTTATTGTTAATTAAGTTTGTGTTAGAAGCTGATGGCGGGTTGTTGGTGTCGGTGATGAGTGGTTGTTTCTTTTTTAGTGGTGGTATATTTTTGTTAAAAGGGGTTTGAATTTTTTGGCCGCATCAACTTCCGCCATTTTGATTTTTTTTTTTTCAAAGTAGCGACCACGAATAAGACTGATAGCTGGTATAAATATAAACAAGTTTTGTACGAAACAAACTGTTCTAAAGTATCAAGTTTCCGAAATATATGGCGTTGTGATCGCTACCAGTACAACTTGAATAGCTTAAATCTCGGAAACGTGACACTTTAGAACAGTGTTTTTCAACCTTTTTCATGGCACGACCCCATAGTATGAAAAAATATTTTGCGACCCCCGAACCTTCGTTTTTGTTTTCATTTATGTCATTATATTACTACAAATATTAAATCCATACAATTTTTTATGCATTTGCTTATTTAGGATTCGGATAAATATAATGTAGGTACGTATGTAACACATTTTTATTTTAAATTTGGTATAAATTCTACTTATTAAATTCTCAATGTAGCAAAAACGGATCCATGATGTGAGAAATTAGTTTATATATATGATAGATGAGTACCTACTAATAGGTTTTTATTTTGTTAATTTTAATGAACATACAAATGTTTATATCTTTTAGTTAACATTTTCTTATTAAATCTATCTTTCTAGGCTTTATTGTTTTGTTTATTGAAGTAGTTTTCGCGACCCCTTTATAGAGGCTTCGCGACCTCCCGGGGGGTCGCGACCTACAGGTTGAAAAACCCTGCTTTAAAAGATTTTGTAAAGAAGGACTATGCAGATTAGTGTCTGAGGTAGTCTTTTGAAGAAAGAACCACACAGATTTGAGTGGACCTGTCCACTTGACCAGTCAGTGCAAACATGTCAGTTATCGTGTAGCTCGACTTAAAACTCAAGGAGCTCAACGAGACGACGAACAATAAATAAACATTACTTTCAACCTGTTACACCCATCAGTCGCTCACATCTTACACCTCACACCCCACCTCCACGGGCTACTAATTGTTGCGCGATCCGCCTCGGAAATCGCTTCGCTCTCGTTTCTTCTAATTACACGAGCGGATGCTTTCCCGATGGAAACGTCGCGAGCACCGGAAGGAACCGAGAGTCGCCTGTCCACATGGCCATTTACTTGCCACGGTGACTGATTAACCTCATGACTATATCTGGGCGGTGGAGCGGGCATGGTTGTTAATGAATGACCACTTTGTTGAGTTCCGGAATTAATGATTGAGACAGTTATGAAATCATTGTGAATTGTATTAGTTGTGGTATATAACTGAAAATTAGAAGGGTTTCTGAAATTATTCTTTATGAAATTGGAACTCCTGTGCAAGTGTTATAAAGGTAATTTGTATTTTAAAAAATGTTGTTGATTCTCTTGTAAATTGCTACAGTACAGTTATGAAATTGTAGTGGATTTCGTTTTGTGAGGCTTGATTGTCTTTTTTTACAAGCCTTTTTATTTTCAGTTTTCAAAAATCCTCATGATACACAATCATGAGGATTTAACTGTTAATATTTCTGTCAATCAATAATAACAATTATTATCAAAAGAGACATTGTGATAAGTGGCTTGGTGGATAAGAAGGAAGAATCTTCAACATTTTACATCAAAATTTAAATGAAGCCATCAAAATTGAGGTTGATTGACCAGTCACATAGTTTTAGTAGTAGTAACTAAAACTAGGTATCACCCAGTAAATCCTGCATCAAATACAAAACAATATTTTATATTTTGATGGCCGACTTTCAAACGAGCGATCATACGAAGAGCTCCACAATGGAATCTACTTAATCACACGTTAACTGAAGTATGATGGATCTATCGAAGCGGTGATTAAGTGCATCTCTTGTAGGTTGCGATTGGAAAACTGCAGTTAACACACATCTTTATTTACTGGTACAGTTGTGGGAACATTCACACCGTAAATGTCAGTGCCAAATACATAAACACTATTGACAATACTGTGATATCTGTAAGAAATATGAGTTATTTATGTGTATCTTTTTTTCAACGTTGATAAGGCTTGGGTTTGGCCTCATCTCGCCTGTTGTGAAAAGATGACGCGGCCTAGGGTGGAGCACACTTGCCTAGAAGAAACCCATTCACTGAGAGAGCAGAGATGTAGATCATAATGATCTGGAAACAGGGAAGCTGGCTGGCTAGCTAGTGAATCTTTGGATGTCTAAAGATTCTAGCTAATAAACTAAAAACTTTAATCAACTTGCTACGCAGACAAGGATACAACTGGTCGGACGCCCGCTTGTGTGACCAAACTTTCTTTTTCCAAGCTGCTTTAGCTTCTTGGTCGAGACTTATGCTCGACTTGTCACCGATTAGTCACAAAAAACTTTTTCCATGCTAGAAGTCCCGACTCGTCATGGATGGACATGGACTCGGATGGGTGACCATCCATTACATACCGAGTTACCTCCATGCCGCGGAAAGCACGTTAAGCCGTTGGTCCCGGCTGTCATTTGTAGATCTTTGATAGTCGTTAGGTAGTCAGAAGTCCAGAAAGTCTGACAACCAGTCTTACCAAGGGGTATCGTATTAATCGGTACTAACTGGGTTGTGGAGGTCAGATAGGCAGTCGCTGTATGTAAAATACTGGTATTCAGCTGCATCCGGTAAAACTGGATGCCGATCCCAACTTAGTTGGGAAAAAGGCTAGGCAGATGATGAAGCCCCGACTCGTCACTGCGGCCAAAACAACAGCTGACCGAGCGACAAGTCGTGAGTTCAATCAACTCAGCCTATCACCGTCCACAGCTGGGTATAGGCATCTCTCAACCTGCACCACAACACCCTGTACTCCGCCTTCGGCATCCAGTATGAACCAGCCACATTTTGAAGGTCGTTAGTCCATCCATCCAGCTGAAAAGCGTCCAACGCTACGCTTGCCGATACGCTGTCTCGCGGCTTAATAATAAAGTAACTAACATTAGAGTAACATTAATTAAATACAATACAGCAAGATGCTATTAGGCAAGTAATTGAAATAAGTGAAACCTGAAATGGTGTTATTGAAGTCATTATTTAAACAACTTTTTGAACAGGGTGTGACTGACACTGGCTTGACTACCATCAAGGATTTTAATTTTGGTAACACAAATAAAAAAAGAGAGAAAAGAAAAGAAAGAGAAAGAAGAAGAGAGAAGAAGGGACAAGAGTTCATAAGAGTTCATTCGATCTAGCTCTTGGACTGTACCTTACTTATTGAACTCATTATCTATACTAATATTATAAAGAGGTAACATTTGTTTGTAAGTTTGTATGTTTGTATGTAGGGGGTAATCTCCGGAAGTAATGAACCAATTTTAAAAATTGTTTCACTGGTAGAAAGCTACATTATTCGTGAGTGCTATAGGCTATATTTTATTCCCGTACTCCCACGGGAACGGGAACTATGCGGGTGAAACCGCGGGACGTCAGCTAGTATTTTCTAAACTGAAACCCGATTAAATCAGTGAATTGGCGACAAATTTCGACTAATTGGCGATAAAATATGGAAGAATACAGATCTTCGCTAAGTGCCCTAATTTTTGAGATATAAATGTGGCCAAGCTGGGGAGACTCTCCAGATCAGCCACCTATAAACCCTTATATCTTTTGAACCAGTGACCGACAAATTCTGATATTTAGCGACAAATTTCAACTAATTAGCGACAAATTTTTTGTGTTACCAAAATTAAAATCCCTGATGGTAGCCAAGCCAGTGTCAATAACACTTGAACGGGACCAACACTGATGTCAATAAAAAAAGTACTCCCTACATTTTGTCGAACACGGACCTGAATGTACTTGCTGATTTTCTTACGGGTTTTCATATATTTTAGCAACACCTTGCATGAATGTTACCGAAAAAGGTGAGGCTGATTAACGAACCTTACCAAGTTATATTTTCCTTGTAAAATAAAAGTCATGCTTCATAAAACGGCTAAAGATTTACGGGTTTGTTCAACAAAGCACATGAAGGGAACGGTAAAAAAGTGATGTTCCGTGTACGGGCCGGGATTGGCTCTATTTCATTCGAACTACTCCTTAAATTATAAATTCTTCCTAATAGGGTTGGCTCAGTGCTTTTTAATGTGATAAAAAGGGTGTAAAAAGACTACTGGCGAAGCCGAAAGGCACTTGTTCTCCCCATCATTGCGATCATTTTTTTGTTCTAGTCTAGACCATACCTTCTAGTTACGGAGATATTGGGGGTCAAAGTTTTTTTTTAAATACATGTTTTTAATGTAAGAACTTAAACACCTCTACGACCCCCGTACTATTCAATCCATCCATCAGCACAATGTTTTGAGTGCGTTACATTGAGTTCTACCACAAAACATGTTTTTTCACCCCCCAAAAAAAGTCAATTCCCAGCAATAATTTTTGCGTAGGGTTACTTAGTTTGATGTACAGAATGCTTGGTGTATGCTTTTTGGGGTGAAAAATCATGTTTTGTGGTAGAACTCGATGTAACGCACTCAAAACATTGTGCTGATGGATGTATCTACGGGGGTCGTGGAGGTGATTAAAGTAAAACTCTTACATTACTTACAAAACTTGTATTTAAAAAAAAACTTGTCAAAAAGTTGCAACTTTGACCCCCAATATCTCCGTGGTTCCCAGGTATGGTGTAGAACAAAAAAATGATCACAATGACGTGGAGAACAAGTGCCTTTCGGCTTCGTTAAAACGTCTTTTACACCCTTTAAATATAAAGATACAAACTAACACAATTTGTTTAATAACACTGCCATCCCTAACTGAAAATGCAAATCATCACAAAATTGAAAATTATGAGTTTGTAGACAACAAATCACTTTTACCTCACCACACATGAAATCTGGTCTACGTATAAATAATCTTTATCATAATAAATAAATCCTAATGTACAGGGTACATATTTTAATTTGAGCACATTCTGGGTAAGGGCTGGGGTACGTGCCGGAATGCCGGACATTTTTCATTCCCGTGAAGCGGAGAAGTGAATTCCCGGGATCGTGTCCGGGAATGAAGTGGTACGTCTCTCGCTCAGTGAATGAATGAACGAACATTCATTGGTCCGGCATGACAGGGACCTTTTGACGTAGTGATAACGGTACAATAAAATGTACGTAAACATGAGAAGTTATTTACGGGTTACTTGTTTATTAAATTAAAGTAGGTGAAATTATTGAGCTATTTTTCTGTAATCTGTAGGATCATAGTAAAAAATAAAGGTCTCGGTTTCTAAAACATTTATATTTAACTTTGGTGTGGCACATAAATCTTGTTGTGTTAACATGTTGACATTGCATCCGTGCGTAGCACCCGTCTCGCAACTAGTTTAGCTGCCTATAAGAATTTAATAGTCGAACATATTTGCTGAAAAACCCTTTAGGCATTTACATCTGTATCATATATATGTAAAGTTTCATGTAATTTATGTAACCTGTACGCACGACGACCAATCAAGGTATTTTTAATTGGGACAAGCCCGCCACACTGTTTCCAAACCACTGTAACTCCTGAAAGCCAGAATCAACAGTGGCGACCACCAGAAAAGCGCCGAGACAATGAAGCTCGACGAAGTCCCAGAGAATGAATTTAACTGTCTTGGATCCCGCAACGAAATTAATCAGAAAAGTACAGCAGAGGAGTAGGAAAATCCGTAATTTCCACTTACGGATTTTCCTACTCCTCCGCTATACTTTACCAATCAAGGTATACAAAACCAATTTATGCGCATCTCTCAATGTACGGGAAACTATACAAAGCGAAACCATGTCATACTGGAAATGTAGGTGTATTCCCGTAGACCCCACCGCCCGTGACCCCACTAAAATAATAAAAAATTGTTCCCGTTGACCCCACTGCAATTTTGAGTAATAAAATATTACTCAAAATCATTACATAGGATCGAGTAGTGTTAGTTCAGTTGTGTTAGTAATTACGGGCAGGAACCTTACGAACTGTACTAGGCGGGCATGAATCCAAGAAGGTATTTATTACTAGAAGACCGTACCTATACCCAGTATAGCTTGATGTGTCTCGAACATTGTCGTGTGTGTACATTTTCACGTGTGTAAGGTATTAATACATATCAAGACCACATATCTATACTAATATTTTAAAGAGGTAACATTTGTTTGTAAGTTTGTATGTAGGGGGTAATCTCCGTAAGTAATGAACCGATTTCAAAAATTCTTTCACCATTAGAAAGCTACATTCACCCTGAGTAACATAGGCTATATTTTATCTCCGTACACCCACGGGAACGGGAACTACGCGGGTGAAACCGCGTGACGTCCGCTAGTACATCATATATAGACATCTTAGAAAGATATATCGAGACCTTCCTCAAGGAAGAGTTTTGGCCGAAGGGTGTCATGTATCGGCGAGGCGATTCTGCGGAAGGCTACGCGACACCACGCAGCGCAACATGACACAGTCTCTTCGTGTTCCATAGTTTAATTAGGTTTTTGTGGTTTTTATAAATATGTATGTTAGTCTGTAAGGGATATATGATATGGGTCTTTTGTTACCTGAATTAAATGATATATTATTATTATTAATTTCACTAATTATGTTCTAGAACTCATAATAACACGATACATTTCCTAACTCACATCTCATTGCTTTCCAAGAAGTGACAAGTGACTTCTGAAGCGGGTGTCCGTTGATGTCATAAGCAGAGAGACAGTGACGAAGGTTCGTTTGTCAAAGAGAACAGATCCGGGTTACTTACCGGTCTTCATCCGGATAAGGTAGTCAGACAGGCTTTGTGTCTCGTGTAAATAGGGCTTAGGATTTTGTTAGTAATTTGATAGGAAACAGAATCAGTAACATAACATAACATTACACCTGTATTCCCTGAAGGGTTGAGCAGACGTGTACTTAATAGTACACCCACCAAAGGGGCGACCCTATTGCCATCAACTAGGTACAAATCCAGACTCCTTGGCTGCCATTGAGAAATTCCTGATGAAGAAACCCAATAACAATTTGCCGGGAACCGGGAATCGAACACAGGACCTCATCATTAACAGTTGTGAACCAGTATTTTAGTAATTAATAATAAATACCAGCCTATAACTGTCCCACTGCTGGGCAAAGGCCTCTTCTCAACAGAGAAGGTACGAGCATTGATCACCACGCTTGCTCAAGACGGGTCATTGTCATTCGTAGTCTGACAGTCGTTACAGGAAATCAGAAGGCCTAAAGTCTAAAAACTAGTCCTGCCAAGGGGTATCTTATAACCCAGTGACTGAGCTGTGGAGGGCAGATAGGCACTTGCTCCATGGAAATCTCCGCTAATAGTGTAGATGACACCATAAAACAATAATTCCAAGACACCTATCTCTAATAAAACAATTTATATTGGGCCTGAAAATCCGATTTATTTTCAATTACTTACCAAATTCGATTTTTAGTTGCTTTGAAATCAATAAATAGTTGAGTCATTGAGTTGAATAAACAGTGACGTCACAATTTGCTATTGCCATACAAAATCTATGAAAACCGCGTTTTGACAGCTCTTAAAAAGTATCTCAATTGATTGGTGTGTCATCTACCCCATTCAGCTGCAGCCGGTTGGGTAGAATACCCACCCTACCTGTATTAAGGAAAGGTATCTGCAGGGCAAAGGCCTCTAATTGTCTTCTATCTTGAGCCAGTGTGGACCAATCCAGCTTGTAGCCGTGAAACTCGTCCCACCATCTGCGCCCGGTTTGCTGCCATGTCACTGTTGGCTTGAACCACATCGTGGTCGATATACTGATTGATCTAAAAATAGGAAATTGGGAGCAGATTACGTCTTATGTACAGTCACGGACTATAATTGATAAGCCACTTTCAAGATTTCCAATTTTGCAGTTGTATACATTCACGAGATTACACGATTAAACACGAACTCAAACCGAATACTCGGAAACAAAATGACATATTACTAATAATCGGAAATAGTCTTATCCATAGAGGTTGAAAAATGACTTATAAGTTCTGTTGTCAATGATAAAACCATACAATGGTGCTGGCTGACGTGTATCCCAATCTATTTGATACTGACCTCCTTTGAAGAAATATAATAATAATAATAATAATAATAGCCTTTATTCAGACACAAAAAAGGATATTTACAAAATTATGCTTAAGATAACGACTCTGCTGAGTCGATGACATCGACAACTTCGTCTGTTTGCCCAACTTTGGCAAAGGCCTCCTCCATTTCTTTCCACTCTACTCGGTTTAGAGCTTTCCTCGTCCATAGCTTTCCTGCTATCGCCTTTATCTCGTCTTCCCACCTTCGAATCTGTCTGCCTCGTTTCCTTTTCCTATTTCTAGGGTACCAAAACACTACGCTTCTGTTCCACTTTTCGGTGCCTCTTATTGTATGTCCTGTCCATTGCCATTTAAGTTTCCGGATTCTAGTTTTAACATTTTGTATTTTAGTGCGATTTCTGATGGTTGCGTTGCGTACCCTGTCTGATTTTCTTAAATTCAGCATACTTCTCTCCATTGCTGTCTGGCAAGTTTCTAATTTTTTGCTTTGTGCTTTTGTGAGAGCACAGGTTTGGCAGCCATAGGTTAGAACCGGTAGCGCGCAGGTGTTGTACAGTTTTGATTTGACAGACATTTTGATTTCTTTGTTCTTCATGATTTCTTTTAGCCGCCAGTAGCACTTCCATGCATTCCCAATTCTAGTGTCTATTTCTTTTGACATTATATCAGTCGTTGAAATTTGTTGGCCTAAGTAAGTGTACTCTTTGACATACTCAATTGGTACGCCGTTTATGATGATGGGGTCCTCGGACGCATTTGTTAGTGCTTTAGTTTTGGAGGCGTTCATCGTTAGGCCTACCTTGCGGCTTCCTCTTTCTAGGTCTATGAGCATGTTTTGTAGGTGCTCCTTTGTTTCGGCGAATAATACAATGTCGTCAGCGAACCGTAAGTGGGATAGTCTTTCCCCGTTTATGTTTAACCCATAATGGTCCCAATTTAATTTCCGGAAGATTTCTTCTAAGACAGCTGTGAATAATTTAGGGGATAACGGGTCGCCTTGTCTTACACCTCTGTTTATTTTTATTTCCTTCCCTTCTTTTTCTAATTTTATTTTAGCTGTACTGTTGGTATATACGTTTTTTATTATTCTGATGTACTTTTGTTCGACTCCTTGGTTCTTTAGACAATACCAGATATTTTCGTGCTCAATTGAGTCAAATGCCTTGTTGTAGTCGATAAAACAGCAATAGAATGACACATTAAACTCCTTGTTCTTCTCGATAATTTGTCTCACAGTGTGTATATGGTCTAATGTTGAGTAGCCTGCCCTAAAGCCGGCCTGTTCCCTAGGCTGGTTTTCGTCTAGAGTTCTTGTTATTCGGGCTAGAATTATTTTTGCAAAGATTTTATAAATATTGGACATTAGACTAATGGGTCTATAGTTATTTATTTCGGTCTTGTCACCCTTTTTGTGGAGCAGGATGATGGTTGATGCAGTCCACTGTGATAGAATAATTTCGATATTCAATATATCATTGAAAACACTTGTTAGTAGTGGTGCAACGTAGTTTCTGCAGCTTAAAAGCAGCTCATTGTTGATCTGGTCGGGACCAGGGGCTTTGTCGTTCTTCTGTGTTTTGATTGCCTTATGTATTTCATCTTCTAGTATGGGTGGCACATTATCATCGTTGCTTAGTTCGGTGATTTCTATTTCGTTCTTGCTGGAGTACAGGTTTTTGTAGAAATTTGTAGCTATTGATAGAATATCTAATCTTTTGGTTGTTGTCATGCAATGTCGGTCTTTCATATTAGCTATCCAGTTGGTTTTGTCTGATAAAACTTTAAGCGCTTTTTTTATACCACCGGTCTTGGTGATGAACTTTTCAAAGGTGTCGAGTCTAAGGCGTTCTCTATCTTTCCTAATTTGTAATTTTATTTCTTTGCTCAATTTTCCTATTTCATCTCTGATAATTTTTGTTTTATTTGTTGTGCTAATTAATTTTGATCTTCTTTCTAGGAGTTCGCTGGATTTTTCTGATATGTATCTATTATTGTTTGGTTCGCCTTCATTGTTGGTTTTAGGTCTTGCTATTAGTATTTCGTGTATTGTGTTGTATTTCTGTTGGGTACTTAAATGCTCAAGAGATGATTCTGTCAAGGAGTTGAGTTTCTCTTTTATCGTGGCTATTCTTACGTTGTTATGTGGTATTGTTGTTTTCGCTTTGAACGGCCGGCTTGGTTTTACAGCAGATGATGTGTTCAGATATGTTCTAAGCATTCTATGGTTGCTATTAAAGTTGAGATTTGCGATGGTGCCACAGTCGTCGAATAATTTGGGTCTGTTCGTTAAGATATAGTCTATCTCATTTCTATACCGACCATCTGGCGATATCCATGTCCATCTAAGAGAAGCTCTCTTCTTGAAATGACTATTTAGTATTTTCATATTGTTTTCAAACGCCATTTCTATTAGTTTTTGTCCATTTCTTGTTCTTTTCCCGCTACTTTATGGGCCCAGGACGATTTCTTCTCCGTTTCTTGGTGCTCCAACTTTTGCATTAAAATCACCCATAACAATGTAATTTTTTTTTGCGTGTTCTTTTATGGCAGTTTTGAGGGATGAGTAGAATGACTCAATTTCTAGTATCGAGGATTGTTCGGTTGGCGAGTAAATTTGCACTATGGACCATATTTCTTTGCTTGGGGGTATCTTTATGTTCAATATAGCAATCCTTTCTGATATGCCAATTATTTCTGTAATGAAGGTTTTGAGAGTTTTCCTTACTAGGAATCCTACTCCATGTCTTCCTGGTGTTTCGCCTTTGTGGTACAGTATGAATTGGTCATGCTCTTCGATAGCTTCACCGTGTCTTCTTACTTCGCTCAAGCCGATAATATCCCATTTTATATCTCGTATAGAGTATAAAAGTTCTTGTAGGCTTTCTTCAGTCCTTAGAGAGAGTGTATTGTATGTTGCTATATATAGGTGTTCCGTGTTTCGCTGTTTTTTGGTTCTAGACGCATTCATTTGAGATAAAGTGATAGTATTTGGAGGGTAGTGGTCGTCTTCCCCCACGGTGACCGGCCGTCTTGGGGTGAATGAGTAGGTTGTTTCGTTGGGTATATAGTTTCTGTTGGTTGGTTTCGGTTTTCCGTTGTCGATGTCTATTGATCGTTTTTTGTATTTGAGGGTGTTGACAGTGACGCGGATCTGCCCCGCACCATATAATTAAGCATATTATTTGTCTTGTTAATCTTTTTTGGGGCCAACGTGGGTTGGTTATTAGGTGAAGTGCTGCAGTTTCTTTTCCTATTATCTCTTTTGTCATCTTTCGACTCCTTTATGACTATTTTATCTTTGACAAAGTAACAAATTTTGCCCTTTGCCCTTTCTTCCTGTAGCTGGGGAAGAAGCTCTTTCCTTTTCTCCAAGGTTTCTTTGCTGAGGTCTTCCTTAATGTAGATTTCTTGGCCCAGTTTCTTTTTGTTTTTGAGAATATAATTTTTTCTCCAGTTTGTTGTAAACGTTACAAGGATAGGGCGTGGTTTGTTATCTTTTTTTGCTCCCAGTCGGTAGGCGTTATTTATTTCTTGAGGGTTGATAAGAATGTTCATATTTTTTTCTAGCTCTAGTTTTGTAATGCATTCAATTGGAGACTCGTTGTTCTGATCCTCTTTCACACCAAAGAAAATGACATTATTTTTTCTTTTATGATCTTCCATTAACTTTATTTTGTCTTGTAAGGTCTTGATTTCAGTCTTCAAGTTATTATTTTCCTCCACAAGAGCAGTTAATTTTTCGTTAATACTCTCGGATACCTTTTTGGTGACGGCTTCGGTTATCTCCCGCGTTTGCACTGACATTGCTTCCTTCATTTTTTGCCAAAAAGCATCCATTTGTTGTTCCATATTGAGATGTTTTTGTGTGGTAAACTGCACAGTGTTGGTAATACCGGTTTTTTTTTACGTGGAATTTGGCAACCCCAGGTTCGAGGTGGCAACACTTGCTTCAAGTTAGCAACACTAGGTTGAAGTTGGCAGCACTAGTTTGAAGTTGGCAATACTTGTTTGAAGTTGTCAACACTGGTCTGGAGTCGGCAACACTGCTTTTACCTTGGTAATGTAGTCTATGGTTGTTTTTCTCGGTGTGTTGGTATTCAACTGTCAAAGTTAAGATGATTTATTTTTCTAACCTGTTCGGCGGTTAAATAGCGAAATGAATGTTTTTACACGCTATTTGGTTGTCCACTATATATTCACCACATATATTCACCACTTTTCACTACATCAATGATAGTTTTCAGTTGTTATTGTTGATTTTGACAATTAATTAGTGTTATTTCGTGAAGAGCAACAGCAACACGTCCTGACTTTTTGACACCGGAAACGGAAAAAAGTCCTTATTAAATACTCTTTATTTCTGAAAACCTATCCGAAGCCAGAGTGACAGTTGAAATGTCGATGTTAGAAAAGATAAAATTTCTCCGTATACGCCAACGTTACTATGGCTACGCTAAAACAATATTGTCGCTAGGTTACGGTTGCTACACCTGCAATTCGTCGACTAGGTAGTCACTCTGTACTAAGTACGAATATAACCGACTAAACCCGATTTGCATTACACGGCTAAAATACGAATGGTGGCAAGTGGCTCATCATTTATAGTCCGTGACTGTACGTAGGTATATTCCACCGATTTTTACGATTCCGTAACCGAAGGGTAACAAACGGGACCCTACGGTTAATAGGGTCGCGCTGTACGCCCGCCCGTTCGTCTGTCTGTCAGCGGGGTGTATTTCATGATCTGTAATAGGTAGACAGTTGATTTTTTTACAGAATGTGTATATCTGTTGCCGCTATAACAACAAATAATAAAAATTAATTAAACATTAAAGGGGGCCCCCCTTTAATGTTTAATTAATTTTTATTATTTCTCTCAAACGATTGTACGGTACCCTTCATGCGTGAGTCTGACTCGCACTTGGGCAGTTTTTAATGGTTATTATACTCCCTATTGTAAGAGGAACAGCACGATCATCATCATCATCATCAGCCTATTAATGTTACCACTGCTAGGCTACAGGCTTCCTCTCTATGAGAGGGAATGGGCTATATAATGCACCAGGCGGGCCCAGTGCGGATTGGTAGATGTCACATGTCTTCGAATTTTTGGTTCTAGGACATGCCGGTTTCCTCACGATGTTTTCCTTCACCGTTTTGAGAGCAGTGATGATGAAATAAATTACACAAAGTAATGCGCCTGCCTGGGTTCGAACCCACGATTACTGGAATCATTCCCCCTGCGTCCAATCCCTTTACGTCGACTCGTGAAATGTTCGTAAGTCTGGGCCGAACTGCACGATATGGTCATTAAATGACTAGGCACTTATTTCATAATATTACTTGTAAATAATAACACCAAAAAGAAAATAACGTGCCCTTATTAACCTGCACGAAAGCGATAAAAGCCCCAATTAATTCCAGAAATCAGATTTTATTTCCAAAACACCATTGCGTAATTTCATCGATTTTCCCCAAACAATACACGCATTGGTGTGGCCTGTCCTTTATCGCAGTATTATCACGCTCATGAATAATGAATACCAGCAGTATTGTGAACCAATAATCCCCACACAATAGTGATTAACGCTTTTGTTCTTAACACTGATTGTGTATCGGGAAATTAATAAATAATAATTTATTGTATCTCATTACCGAGGAAATTAATTGAATATAAATAGGGTACATAAATGGATCTTATTATATTTTTTGATGATCTTAAGCAAGTAATTATGGAAGTCCATCATTGTCTTTCATATTTATGACCCAAAGCGTCCTTAGCAGATTTTATAGAGCCTCTTAGTAACAACAATTGATATTTCGGAATCACACTTAGCACTTGCAGCGTTCAGACGTGCTCGCTAGCAATATTTTATTTATACATAATTAATTGTGACCTACTTTAGTGTATTACTTTCGCAATGCGTCTGTAATCTTGCTTACTGTGTAATTTAGTGAATAATGAACAAGCCATAGTGAACTTTTAAAAATAAAAAATGGAAAACAGCCCCTGTAATCCAAGGGGGCCAGTCCACTCGTCTGCCTCGCCATCGCATAGCCCTTCGCATAATCCAGCCCCCCAATCAGCCACGGGTCCTATTGTTTCAACACCTGAGATCCAAAAATGGATGATAACCATCGAGCAGCACCTACATGAAGTTTCCTTAATTGCCGCGGAGGGCAAACTGAACTCGGAGCAGAAAATGAAAATTGTTAACCTTTGCCGTAAAATAGGATCTGGTACCTCGAATATGGCAGTCCTATATCAGTCGCTGAAGCAAAAAACCATTCATGCAGAAAACGTAATTTGTACCCTTAAACAACAACGCGACCTGACGGAACAAATGGCGGAGCTCAAGCAGACGATACGGGACTCTACTTCTACGGAAAATGCTTCTTTTGCCGATATGGTGAAAAAGGGATCCAATCATTTTATTCGACCTAATCACGTAAGCTCTATTGCCATTTATCCCAACGATAAATTTAAAACAAGTGACGAAACGAAAGAACTGGTGCAAAAGATCATACGACCTGAGCAAATGAAACTGCACGTACGTGGTGTCCGCAAAACAAAAAATGGAGGCGTAATTATCAGTACCGAGTCGAAAGATGACACTAATAAACTAAAAAACGCAGTCCAGCTCTCTACATCTGGGCTCACCGCCGACGAACCCCACAAGCGCAAACCCCGGATCGTGGTTGTAGATGTGCCGACTTCCTTGGCCGAAATTGAGGTATTCAAGTGCATTTTTGAACAAAATGTAGCCGACAAATTATCAGAGATGACCTTGGAATCTTTCTTGACTGCCGTAAAATTAAGCCACAAATCTGGGAAGAGAGATGCTGCGACCTGCAATTACGTAATTGAAGTTTCAGCCAATATACGTAAAGCCTTAATCCCTCAATCCAGGATCTTCATAAATTGGTCGTCTTGCCCTGTCAGGGATTTTACATTAGTAACGAGGTGTTATAAATGCCAACAGTACGGCCATGCAGCAAAATCTTGTCGAGAGGTCAATTCTACGTGTGGTCACTGTGGTGAAGAAGGTCATAAGATGTCCGAATGCACGAAGAAAACAGACACGCCGAAATGCGCGACTTGTTCACGCTTTAAAAAATCTAGTGACCATAACACCGGAGACGCTGAATGTCCTGCTAGGAAAATTGCAGAGCAAAGATATATAAACTCTATTGATTATGAGGGCGTCTAGTACGTCATACAAGACCAGACATCCATATATTTGTTGCTAACTCAGCGATACCTGTACGACACCACTGCGCTAGGTTTGTTGCTGTCTAAGCAAATTCACGACCGCTACAAAAATGCCATGACATTGATTTTTGCAATTCTTACTTGACTGAGCCTAACCTGTTTATTGTACCTACTGCTGATACTATTGTAATGGTGTAATAATTAAGAATAATAGAGTTTAAGTAAATTAGGTGTATTATCATAATAAATTAACCATTTATTTCGCTACTTTAAAAAATCTTATTTTTAATATTGTTAGATAATCTAGTGTCCAAATAGTAATTATTAGAAAAATGCCGCCTGTGATACAGGTTTATCCTAGTACAGGCATCGTACTTTGTTATACCTACATTATTTCTAAGATTTATGTTTTATTGTACCAATTTTAACTTTGAATAAAATTTATTATTATTATTATTATTATTATTTTAACGACAACAACAACAACAACAGCCCATAACGTCCACTGCTGGAAATAAGCCTCTCCCATGATGGGAGGAATTTGCCGTAATCTCCACGCTTGGCAGGCGGATTGGAGATCGCAGTGATGAAATACTAACAGAAACCGCTGCTGCCCATTCTCTGGTCTAAGAGGCGCAAGGTGTTCTGCCTCAGACATTAGTCGCCTTATACGAAACCCGTGAGTGTAATGGGTTGGTTCTATTCTACTCTGCCGGATACCACACGGCTTTTAACGACAACAATTTTATTAAAGCAAAAATAAATCTAAGTAGAACTACCTTTTTCAATTAGATCACAAAGTTGTTTCATGTGTCATCTCACAATATAAAAACCACGTAACATCATATCACGCCTACAATTTCAAAGGGTTATAGGCAGGGAATATGTTCAATAGTAAAATGTGTTACCACCCGTGAAAACGGTAAATATTCGCTGGTCACATATTTTCTTGCTGAAAATCCTTCACATTCGTAATTTTCTATAAAAGTTTTAAACGAAAAGTGAATTACTACACAATTCTACCTACCCCTTCAGATAATATAGGCCCTTTTTTTCGGATGGGACATCATCAAATTACTCCTCCCGCTCTGGGCGGAGCCAGACTTTTACTGACTAAAACCCATCCATGTTCCTTCTTAGCCCTTAGTACAGTACTAACAGTCCCGCAGCCCCAGATAATATAAGCCCGATGCCATGTTTTTTAATCCTCAGTAACATATTTTGACCTGACTCAAAGTTATCCAACAAATTCTATAGCTTCATTGATTCTCATTTCCCAATTACACTGGGTTCGTGGCCAAAGTTCCAGTCTTTACAAATTCTCATTACATGTTCCCGACTTCGTTACATTACATACAAACCTAATTAAAATACGGAGTAAATATAAATAATAACACACAAAATACATCCCATTTTGTGAACCGAGAACTAAGGGTGCGTTTACATTTGGTCGAGTAAGTTGTCAAGTCAGTGGTAGCCCGTTTTCATTTTTTAGTAGTAGATTTGGTAAACGATCTGATTTGTAAATTAATATAAGCTTGTATTTACAATATAGTTGGTGCCAGTTGGTGGTGGCTTATGTCCAGTAGTGGACGTTATGGGCTGTTGTTGTTGTTGTTGTTGTTGTTGGTGCCAGTTAAGATGAGCATAGCGGTCACTGACCCACCTACATTTATTAAACTTCTTAACTTTGAAAACCAAAAATAAGCCTGTTCAAGTCTTGAATCTATCGTGATCTTCAAATTTTTTTGTAATGAAAAACGATACATGGTTTATTTGTTTTGGTTGTTACGAAGAGATATTAGGAAAAGGGCAATGCCCGCTATTCTGATCTTAACTGGCACCAACTATAGTACTACATAATATATTTTAGCGTATCTAAATTGCTTCGGCTTGACCTCGAGTTTGGCGTTTTCAGTAGTTCATAAAGCGAGCAGAAACTAGGACACGATATTAAGTGACCCATCTGTCAATGTCTGCGCAGGATAAATCCTGAAGTATTCTCCGTTCTTAAGTCGTACAACTATAATATAAATTAATTACTGTGTCAAGATTTATTTAAGGAGTTCTCTTAGAAAATATTTTGGGTGTCAAAATGTGCACTAGGCTTTCAAATTGAAATAGCTGTAATTACAGTAGGTACTCTACTAGTCAACCACTACTACTTGCCCGATATAAACGCGACCTAAAGGAACTGTGGTTTGATTTCCGCCGGGAGATTTAATATAAGCCTATTGTTATTGTACTGTGCGTCGCTCGCTTGGCATTCGTATTTAGTTTGCTACTTCTGGTGTTTAGTATGTAGCGGGGAAATGAGGATTTGGCGTTTTATTTTATTAGGTATAAGGAATGTAATAGTTTCCTGGTTATGAGGTTTTTTATTAGTCATGATCATTATTGGCAGCCTAATTCCACCCTCAGCGACTATAGGAGTGAAATCACATTTGCATTCATGGATCAGCGTTTTCAAGTATCTCTGTCTCATTCTGGCGTCGCTTGAGGGAGAAAGAAGTTCGGTCGCAAACATCCGACTTTAGTGAGTTGTAATCTTAATTGACAGAAAGGGAGAAAGAGATCATTTGTGCAATACTTCCCTGGTTTTTGCGTCCTATCAACCAGGTCTTCCCCGCAACCTTCTACCTTCTGTAGGTCTTCGCTGCAGTCTGGCATAGCGGTTGTGCGGCATTTTCGCTGCGGTGCGGTTTCGCCTTCGAAATCGTATCATGTTCTATGCGTTGTGATCATTACAATCACCGAAATACAAAATTTCGGTGATTGTAATGGTCTCGCCGAGACACTCTGAATCAAGACGAGTGCGAGAGTGTATATAGTAGCGCTCAGTGTTTCTCGCTTGCTTTTGATCCCAAGTCGGTTCTTTGCCAAACGTCTCGCGAGAGACATAGAAAGAGCTCTCGATCGGGAGTAGCCATGTTGGAATTGAGTGACCATAAGTTTAAAGACTCGGGTTAAATCTTCTTCTTCTTCTTCGTCGTGTCGATGAAACCCCTTTTTTTAATTAAATTTTTTCGACCAGTACTCTGCCACCTCGATAGCGTTGGTGGTGGCGGACAGGTCCCTTAGAGTGCAGGTGGAACCACAAATAGTGCAGGACAGGAGGTGAGCCATAGTTTGCGTTGAGGGTTAAATAATAAACATCACTAAGTAAGTACTAAATATATGGGGAAAATTAAGATTTTTTTGGAATGTGGGACAAAACTTCTGGACGAAGGAAGAATGAATCAAAATTTCATGTTTCTTTTAAACAAATTCAAAGCTATTTGACGCTAAAGTAATATTCTTCCGAATTGCTAACTGAAAAAGTTCTAGTTGGTTACGGTTAAATTCGTGGCTGAATTTTAATGTTTCGATACAATCTGATCAGAATACGCGAGTTAATAAGTTTGTTGCCGTTCATCCGACAGATTTGCTCTGATAACTTTAGTTTGGTTTTAATTATAAAATTTAAGCATTTAAGCACTATCGAGCACTGCTTAAACTTATAATAAGCAAATTAATTGCAAGAAGTGGTCCTCTTTGGAGTTAAACAGAGGCATTGAAAGAGCTTTATTATTTGGGGTCCTTTTCATTTCTTTAACTTCAGAGTTAACGTGAGTTCTAGACATTAACTAATAGCAACTGAGTAAGTAAAATCCCTTTCAAACTTTATAAGAAAACATTTATTCGTCTCAAAAACTTTTTCGTACTTCCTACAGCTATATGCGTAAAAACGCTTTAGCAAATGATTTGTTCATTTATACGCAGAGCCACAAGGTCGATATTGACAAATAGTGACAGATTGCTGCAATCTGTATCACCACACGCCGAAATGGTGGTAATCAGGCAAGTGGGAGAAACCGAAAAGCGATAGAAAGATATATACCCATTATTTTTGCTGATGTTAGGGCAATAAATACACCCTTTATATTTATTTTCTTATGTTGCCAACTGTGCAACTTGATGTTGTACCTTCGTTGTTTCACATAAATGTAAGTAGAATGTATTGACTTTTGGCTGATTTTTTGAACGACGAGAATCTTAATCTGAGTTGTAGTGGAAGAGGAATTGTATTCCGTGAATAAAATATAGCTGACTTATAATCAGCCTTTTTTTTTGGATGGAAAATCATCAAATGACCCGCTCTGGGCGGAACAGGTTGGAGTGTCAGACTTTTACTGACTAAAACCCATCCATGTTCCTTCATCGCCCTTTGTGTTCCGGGGCCACGGTATCTCTTTCGAACAGTCCCGCAGCCCCGGCACGTATAATCAGCCGGCATAAAAACTTTAACACCAGCCCGCTTAGCATGAACGCCGTAGACACGAAAGAGAATCGACAAATCTTTTGTTCATCTGTCATTTTGTCGATTCAATGACAGATGAACAAAAGATTTGTCGATTCTCTTTCGTGTCTACGGAGTTCGTGTTAAGCGGGCAGTTTAGGCACTAACCAGACGATAAAGAAAGAGAAGATCCTGTAAGACCTGGTACACGTCTGCCTACCCCTTCGGGGGTTACAGGCGTGGTGGTATGTTCTTCTGTAAGACGTTGTAACTTAAAAGCTTCTTATCTACTTATTTCGATGTCAACATAAAAATATGTAAAAAATGTTGGAAAGAGGCATAATCTCCGTTTGTTCAGGATATTGAGACTGTCGATTTAGGCATGTTTAAAAATAAGATATTCAGGATATGTCTCCGTCGAAATATGGGGGCGTATTTACGATATTATTTTGTAAGGATATGTTGACTTAAAAGCTCTCTTCAAACATATCCTTACCTTATTACAAGTCTTTGTGGTGATCAGGGATCGGAATAGGTACAGTTTATTTTTCTTATCTTCAAGAAAATAAGTAATATGTGGAAAATACGTCGTTATGATATCCCGGAATGATTTTTAAGCTCCGAAATAAAACTGTTATTTTATAGAGAGGAATCCACTCGTTACTTACTTAATTGAAGTTTAGGTAAATAAATGATCCCTGATGATGATTGTATCGGTAAACCAAAAAACAAGCCCTAAGAATGGTCTTAATAAGAAAATATCAAACCAATCTTCGATGTCTTTTATTAACGAGGTCAGATACAACAATAAACCGTTGTATGAAAACCAATAAAATAATCATGAGTTCATATTTTTTATTCACGTGTCATTCGAACAAAGGTTAACAATAGGCGCTGGCGACAACAAAGGATGAACACATCGAAATGTGTCGATATTATGTCACCGTATAAATGAATGAAAATGCAAATCGCTTTGCTGATTGGCTCACTGGTTAGGCCTGGGACTTTTTATCGACAATTTCACGGCTATAGGTGAGGTACAGGGATGGAACGCATGTGGTTAAAATATTAGGCTTTTGTCCTGATCACATCTAATTAGTCCGTCAGTTCGATTTTCAAAAAATATTTAACACGTATTTTTTCTTTTGTTACGTAGACCAAAATTGACGAAGATACGACCACAGTAATATTATACCGTGATACGACGCTTTAAAAATTCTCAATACCTACGTCACGCCGTGCTATAATTTTTGTGCGTTGTGAAGTCACGAGCCGCCACTCCCGAGTTTTGTTGCGTTTTAACTTTGTCAGTATTCATTGATTTACAGAAACAAAAATTACGTGTCCATTATTTTCTTATACTCTAACTGACGGACTCAATAGATTTGCAATTGATTGATGGTGGAAACTAGTCTATTGGATGTTGGATGAGAGGAAGATCAAAGTAAAGATGAATGGATTATGAGAAATTAGATTAAAGAAGAAGGAGTAAGTGGTACTGACAGTGGAGAATGGAAGAAAATAACGTGTTGCGCCGATCGCAAATAATAATTAAGACAATGGCAGGAAGACGATGAGGTGTGGTACTTGTTTTTACAAAACGAATATTTCACTAAAGTGGTGCTTAATTTTGTTGTGTAGCGTGACTTACTAAAGCACACATTGTCGATAATTGAAATATTCTTAATTGTGGAATTAATTTCTGTATGCAAAACGCAAACAAGTTTGTCAAACAAACATATACATTAATCTTTAACGAATCGCATGCTATAAACGTAATTTACATTTAATTTTGTGTTCAATAACTCTATTTATTTTTACTCAAATTAGTTACCTAAATTTTTAAATATATATTTTTGTAGCACTTAAATACCCGCAATTACAGACACAATTAAAATAACAATGCACTGTGCCTCTGGAGGCACGGCCGGGAGCATACGGGTTAATATAAAAAACATTTTTTTGTTATTAATTTTTTATGTTTTTTTATTGTACTTTTTAAATACCAAAAAATCTTAAACTTTTATTTTAACGTTGTCGAAATGCTGGGTGAAGTCCTCCCTCCATTCCTACCACTTTTCTCGGCAGCCTGCAGCCGTGGACCAGTCTTTCATAAAGTGGTCTAACTTATCTCGCCGTCTTCGTAAAGGCTTTCCAAGACGTGTTCTCTCCTTAGGCACTCATTTAATAATCCATCACTTAAATTGTGTCAAAGGAAAAAAAAATTACAATTAAAATTTATTAGATAAATTAAACGAAGGTAATAAAAAGAGTGATGTGTACCGTCGCATGCAAAAGTGATATCTATAAATCAAACATTGGAGAGAAACGTTGAACAACGTGATGATAATTAGGAAAGTGACAGGGCAATTACAACGTCTGCCCACTGTGCGGGCGTCGCTTTATGCTGCGTACGCGCATACTAAATATGGCGGCGCAATGCATAGGAGGTAGCGGGAGCGGGTAGACTAGAACAAATTCAAACACAAATGTTGTAATTTTTTTACGATATTTTTATGTTATTCAGCAGTGGGACTATTATTTTATTGATATCAATGAATATTTTGTGGCTTTATCTATAGGCCAGTTATTTGCTTAAGTAATGGCATTATTAGCGGACGCTAATCCATTATTGTCTCAAGATTTCAACCAACTATCCCTAAGTACATCGAACCCTATATACATCTACTACGAAATACCTACGTATTGTATTATCTTAATTACAATCTGTGTAGCAGGAGGTAATTAGCTAAATTCTGCATTATTGCCGTAATTAGATTAACGGGTTGAATGCAATAGCACAATCTTCTTATAATCTTCTGTAGATCAGACTACTGTTAACTACTAACTAATTGGCTCACCAAATATTTTTTTTGTAAGTGTTCATAAAAAAAATATTGGCCATACCATAAGCGATCCCAAAATAAATTAAAAGGTTATTTTGACCGAGATATTAAGTAAATGCACAGTAAAGTAGCAGTTAAGGGTCTTCGTATACCGACCACCTGTGGATGGCTTATGATTTATTAAGTTATTTAGGGGCTTGTCACTGCTTTATGGCTTACTAAGGCCGTATTTACGGGGTCTCAGCATCATGGCGTTTATTATGAGTCGCATGAAAGATTGTGATAGCAAAGGGAGCTACTGAAAAAAAAATTTCTGTGCCATTGCAGAAAATAATGGTATCTGGTATTATTTATTTTAGAAGTCGTGTTTGACAGCCTGCCCATAGGCAAAAAATACGAACTTTCATACCCACTTAATCAATCAATACGGAATGTGCATGTTTTCAAAGTTCCTTTCTTAGTGCTCTTCTTAGTCATAAAAGGAATATTTGTATGTTTCTAAACCGAGCGGTTCAGACTGTGCTTTGCTTACCAGTAATCATCTGCCTAGCCTTTTCCCAACTATGTTGGGGTCGGCTTCCAGTCTAACCGGATGCAGCTGAATACCAGTATTTTACATGGAGCGACTGCCTATCTGACCTCCATAACCTAGTTAGTACTGGGTAATACGATACCCCTTGGTAAGACTGGTTGTCAGACTTTTTGGGCCTCTGACTACCTAACGACTGGCAAAGATCTACAAATGACAGCCGGGACCAACGGCTTAACGTGCTTTCCGAGGCACGGAGAAAACTCGGTATGTAATGGGTGGTCACCCATCCACAGACCAACCTAGGCAAGCACGGCTTAACCTAACAATCGACCCGAGTGGCTTTTCTTATTTATCCACGAGCTCCTCTTTGCTTACCAGTAGTGTTACAATATTTTTTTTTTTTTTTTTACCTGATCTTAACAAAGAAATCACCTAAAAGATAAATTAGAAGTCAATTATACAACCCACGTAACTTTATCTACCCGCTCCTTTAAATGTTCCGATTCACTAAATTAAGTTATAAGCATTCACGTACGCGAACCAAGTAACATTAGCAGATGAGTTACTTCAGAATTTAATTCCACTAATTATGCGCTTACGTGAATGTTCTTCGCAGTTGGTAGGAATAATCAGCGGAAACTTTAGAAGCGAACAAATTACCATTCCCCGCTATCGCTTGTGACATTTACCACAAATAATTATCGTACGTCTCTTTCTAACGATTAATCTGCTTGAAAGTTTAACAAAGTATTTTGTACAGTTGCGTGCAGAATTGTTAAAATTAATTCTACATTCGTTTTGGCGGAACGTCGGAATATAAAGACTGTTTTGTCATTTTTATTTGCTACTTACGTAAACGGAACGTATTTGTTTGGTTTTCCTCTTTCCTTCGTCGTAAATTCACGGAACTGAAAACAATTTTTGTGCTCAACTTATGACAAGGTAAGACAAGAATTTTATTTTTCGTTTTCGTCTACTTGACACGCTTAAGAAGACTTCCCGTTGTACAATTGGAGACAAACGTTTAAATGTTAATGCGTCATAAATATTAAACTCGTCCGTCATGCAACAGTTGGTTCCGTAGCTTAGGGTTAGAAATCCCTATTGTGCGGTGTAAGAGAAATAATTAATTGTTGTTCCTGTAGCTTATCTACTTATGAGTGTCGGACATTCATCGCAGTTCAGCATTGTTATTTATAAGCTCTGGATTTGCGTTTGTATACGTAATTTAACAAAAGTGTTGAGTTTCTTTTGCCTTTGAAATTCTTGTCGCAATATTTTTGGTGGCTTTAGCATTTTGATGTAATTTGTGACATCGAACACACGTACGTTATCATGTCTGAATGTAGATAGTATTTTCAAACTAATTTTAATTAAAATAAGTTTCTTGTTCAACATCTAACTTTTGGAGAGCTAAATTCAATTCTTTCTTTTGGTGTTGCTTCACTTTGAAGTTCAAAAGGCATAGTATTTTGGTGGTCTAATCGAAATAAACAATGTGATATTGACTTCACAGAAAAAAAAGTAAAAAATAAATAGGTACGTATCTAGCCATCTAGCCAGATAGCCATGCGATATGTCACGTCATAAGAAAAAGACGTTCTGTGGTCTTTGTCTACCCTCATAAACAAATGCGTCAGAATATGTACCTATGTATATAGTATGTTAATAGAAAAATACATTGCGGTGTCTGTAAATTAACAAAAAACTACACCGATAGTTGTTAATTAATAAATTCAAACAACGTTTAACACTTTCGCGGCTAAGTGTACGCGGTAAGTGGAGCGTGCCGACAATCAGGTTGTGTCCGTTCGCGCATAATGAAACAATTTACTTTAGACTACTCCACAACATTATCAATGGAAACTATATGTATGACTATTTATAGAAAAAAAAATGTAAGTCATTTCTTTTAATTTGAAAATACAAGTTTTTTTTTTAAATTAATTTCCATGGTAAAACGATGTGCACACCAGAGTCAATGCGGCTTTATCATTTGTAAAATAAATAAATAATGAGCAATTTTTGTTTTAATAGTAAAACATAATCTTACCTGAGATAGAACGGTTATCGAAGTTGTGACACTAGTTTTCAACAAGACTTGTAAACTGTCTGTAGGCTTGTGCCCTGAAAAAATCTAATTAGTCTGTCAGTTAGATTAACAAAAAATATTTGACACGTATTTTTTCTTTTGTTACGTAAACCAAAATTGACAAAAATACGGCGCTTTTAAAATTCTCAATACGTCACGCCGTGGTATAATTTTTAGTGCGTTGTGACGTCACGAGCCCCCACTCTCGAGTTTTGATGCGTTTTATCTTTGTCAATATTAATCGATTTACAAAAACAAAAAATACGTGTCCCTTATTTTCCAATACTCTAACTGACGGACTAAATAGATTTGCAATTTATTGATGGTGGAAACTAGCCTATTGACGTTATTTCGGGCATGTATTGTTAGGTATTTGGTTCATCTTTTTGACTTTATGTATCTCGGCTAGAACAGTGGGTATCAAGATGAACTATTTCAAATACGATCCAAATCCAACACATAAAAAAACCATTTACTAGTCTCCGAACAAAATTCAGTGTCCCAATAATTCCCGAACGGTGTCCCGAAAACCAGATAAGAGCCCCTGAAAATTCCCGAACGATGAATACCAAGGTTTTACGGGAAACCGCCTCGGAAAGTGGTTCCGCACAAAAGTTCCGCTTCCAATCCACTCAAGTGTAAATGAGTTTCTGTTCGTTCCCTTTTAATCCGTTAAAACCTTGTACGAGTATGTTGTAAAAATAGTCTGTATTTAGTTTAGAAATTACTATGTGACCAAGTGGATTAGGTACCTATTAAATTGTCGGATATGTTTACCTACTGAAATCCGTATTGCCTATTAAATTAGGTACCTGCCTAATGTGTTTACCTACACTTCATTACATCTAAACGGTAGCACTAAAGTCACTAAAACCAACAAAACACATTAAAAGTTACACAACACCACATTTATTTGAAGAGTCGTAAAACAGGCGTAATTTGGCAAAATCTATTTATGGTATTTGTTTTTATAGTAAACCCGTTTTACTGTGGGCATTAAGGTCACAGAGAGCAGTGGTGGCCCAGTGGTGGCGGCCCCGACTTACGAACAGTAAGTCGTGGGTTCGAACCCAGACAGGCGCATTACTTTGTGTAATTTATTTCATCACCACTGCTCTCAAAACGGTGAAGGAAAACATCGTGAGGAAACCGGCATGTCCTAGAACCAAAAAATTCGAAGACATGTGACATCTACCAATCCGCACTGGGCCCGCGTGGTAGATTATAGCCCATTCCCTCTCATAGAGAGGAGGCCTGTGTCCCAGCAGTGGGAACATTAATAGGCTGATGATGATGATTAAGGTCACCCCTTATTATTTGGACTTACAAATAAGAGTCGAAATGTGTGTGTTATTATACAACACTAATATACTATAGGTACTATACTATATACACTAATTTAATTTTTAACTGAAAAACACGTTTTAGAGTGACGTCATTATGTTTCACGTAGTTTTCTGAGCAAACCTTTTTATTCGATACCCATATCATGGGAATGCTTAAAAAATTATAGGTCCGCCATGAATTGTCATCTAAACTAAACATGTATGCAAAATTTCAGCTCAATCGAAAACCGGGAACTGGGCCGAATTTAACTTCTAAGATTTTGTTACATAGTTGTAGTTGAACCTAATAAAAGCATGTTAAAAACAAAGCGAAACTTATCGTCATAACGCGAACGTACTGTTATTTCTCAAGTCCTGCCAATGAGCGTTAGTTAATCATTGCATTAAAAAACCTTTAATCAATTCAACTTTAACCCCATAACCTCAAAACACCTCAGTCACGATCTTTCCACCACTTTGGTGGAGTGTTTGAGCGCTCTCATACAAAGGCAGCAATAAGCCCGAGGGTGCTTCTCACAAGACGCTGTAGAATCGAGGATGTTTGAACAGTTAGCAATGGATGTTGCGGCAGGATATGAAAGACGTGAAAGAAGATGTTTTGTGGGAACGGTTTCGCGTTACGTGTTTTAAGATACTGGAAAGAATAAAGGCGATTCCTAGTCTTACTTTATCTTTAACCTTAATATAAGTAACTTTATGAAAAACTGGGAAAATAGGGTAGATGACAAAAAAAACTAATTAGTCCGTCAGATAGATTTCCAAAAAATATTGGACACTTATTTTTTCTTTTTTCACGTAAACAAAAAATGAAGAGGATACAGTGCGTCGAAAAGGCGTGTGACGTCACAATTGAGTACATTTTTTACTCAAATGTAACGCCACAAGCCCCCACTCATGATCTTTGTCACGTTTTATCTTCGTCAATTTTCATTCATTTGGTATAACAAAAAAAACGTATCCAATATTTTTTGATAATCTAACTGACGGGCTTAGCAGAATCATATGTTTTTTAGTCAGTCATCATCCCTATTGTTGACAAAATTATTTCACGGTTTGCAGGCCAACCGTCTTTTTATTTTTTACTAGCTGACGTCCCGCGGTTTCACCCGCGTAGTTCCCGTTCCCGTGAGAGTACGGGAATAAAATATAGCCTATAGCACTCACGAATAATATAGCTTTCTACCAGTGAAACAATTTTTAAAATTGGTTCATTACTTCCGGAGATTACCCCTACATACAAACTTACAAACAAATGTTACCTCTTTATAATATTAGTATAGATTTGCTAATTTCTTTTATACATAACATCACGCCTGTAGTCACGAAAGGCTCGGCAGAGGTGTACCTAATAGTACACCCACATTTCGCCAATTATGTTTAAGTCCCATGTAATAGGGGCGAGCCTATTGCCATCAACCGGGCACAAATCCAGACTCCGTGGCCGCTACTGAGAAATTCCTGATAGAAAAACCCATTAACATTTTCCCTGACCCAGGAATCAAACCTAGGACCTTATGCTCAGCAGTCGATCTTCTTTAAACCAACCTTGATTCGGCCTTCATGTTACATTCTACACATTTGGTGTTTTGTTGTGTTCCTCCCGTTAACTTTTTAATTATTCAACTAACCTTAAGTATTTCTCCCTTCATGTTACATTCTACACATTTGGTGTTTTGTTATGTTCCTCCCGTTAACTTTTTTTAAATTATTTTATTTCAGAGGTGACGGTAACATACCGGCGCGGCTTGCCGGTGATCACCGTGCCGCTGCCGTCTCGGCGCGAGAAATGTCGCTTCACACTCCGTCCCGTCTCGCAGACCGTCGGCGATCTGCTAGAACAGGTGAGATATCTTCTTTATATTGTAATTGGAGTCTAGGAGACCTGAGGTGTTGCGAAACTGTTCGAAAGAGATACCGTGGCCCCGGAACACAAAGGGCGATGAAGGAACATGGATTGGTTTTAGTCAGTAAAAGTCTGACACTCCCTCCTGCTCCGCCCAGAGCGGGAAGAGTCATTTGATGATTTCCCATCATGGGCATGCGAAACCCGGTTTCCTATAGTCCTATTGTAAAACCTGGGAAACCTCTCAAAACGGTGAAATAAAACATCATGAGGAAACCGGCATTTCTTAGAACCAAAAAATTCGAAGACATGTGACATCTACCAACCCGCACTTGGCCCGCGTGGTGGATTATAGCCCATTCCCTCTCATAGAGAGGAGGCCTGTGTCCCAGCAGTGGGAACATTAATAGGCGGATGATGATGAAAACCTGTGAAAAACCGGTTTTACTATGAGACCGAAACTCGGTTTCGCATGCCATAGTGCGAAAGCCATCATTGTCTCGTAGAAAGCTATGAAGATCTTAAATGACAGCCGGGACCAACGGCTTAACGTGCTTTCCGAGACACGGAGGAAAATCGGTATGTAATGGGTGGTCACCCATCCACAGACCAACCTAGGCAAGCACGGCTTAACTTAACGATCGTCCCGAGCGGCTGTTATTATTTAGCCACGACCTCCCAAGGACGTTTTACTAGCAAGCTTAATTCCCTTGAATACTAATTGAACTTTTTACTTACATACAGTTCGTGCTGAGTTCTATCCGACCATCAGACCACACACAGCTCGCTCTGAAAGCACACTTTTGAGTGAATTTCTATTCAATTTCTGATAGCAATAAAAACAAATCAATTCATTACCTTATAACTTATTCACTCCCCTTCAAATGATTCTCGGACCTGAGTTTCAACAGGTGGACAACAGTTACCGTTCACCTTTGCATCTATATAAGTAATATTCATTAATGGAAGACCCGCTGGCATGACTCCAACCGTATTAAAACAATCATTTTAATTTTGGACCCATGGCTTCGTAATTTCAGCTAAATAAATTTCACTGCAATGTTTTTCCTGAAAATCGCTCAACTGGTTCTGAGCCTCGTCTTGAGATGTTTACCTACATTATAAAGACTAGTCTTGTCTCAGAGTCTTGGCTAAAACCATCACTCCAATTGCATAAAACATTTTCTATCACAAAACGAAGGAAGGAAAATTCATTTATGTATGTACCTTTGCAACGCAATAGCGCAATGAATAGGCATAAGTAGTTGATTTGTAATACAATTTGTATTTCAATGACCAGCCAAAATTTAAAATTAAGATCTAGATATCAAACCAAAAGTGCATTTTAAATATTATTGTCGAAAAATATAAAATAAAATAATAGCATTCATTTGAAAATGTCCTACCTAAATCATAAACCTAGTGGGAATCAATGCACTTGTGTGCGTGCAAGCAACGCTAAATTTATGTGTGTGCTGTTACAATATCCACACGTTCGGTTTTTAGTGGTGGACAGGAATTAAATTTTACTAACCTTTTTTTTTCATTGTATCGAAAATATTATCGATTCTAAACCATCTCTTAAAATTTGCTCGGTCATTGAAAACTAACCCTGTTTAAAAAGGCATTACAATAATTGTGTGTAAGGTTAATAATGTGTGTAAAAGTACCCGTAACAAAGCTAAAAGGCACTTGTTCTCCCCGACATCGACATTGCAATCATTTTTTTCTTCCATGCTTGAGAACCTTCTAGTTATGGAGATACGGGGGTCAAAGTTCCAATTTTATTACAAGTTTTTAATGCTGTAACTTTACTGGACACTTTGCGTAGAGTTACTTAGTTTGATGTACAGAAAACTTGGTTGTCAGCTTCGTGAAGAGTCCGCTTACATCCTGTATTTTGTTACAGTCAGTTACTATTGACTCCCCAAACATGACAGCTCCCTACAGACACGCGATTGCTACAAGTGCCCATCAAACTGATATAATAGGCCACTAGTTGCCACTCACGACACAATTGTGCACTGTGTACGTTGTTGAGTGGCCCTTATTTGCATACGAGGATGTCTATATTCGACCCGATAGACTTAGGTCGAAAGTATAGATGGGATAGGTAGATATCAGCCAATTTTTGTGTAATTATTCGTTCTTCTAGATAAAGTTTTGGTATGTAGGGGGGGTAATTTTGGGAAGTTCTGATCAGATTCCGAAAATTCTTTCACTAACGGGAATCTACAACATCCCGGAGTATAATGGACTACATTTAAAACATTCCCGTGGGTTGCGATTTCAATATACGGTCAACTTTTGTCTATTGTCAATTTGCTCAATAATTTATTTCACTTTTCACTGACTGTGTGATAATCTATCAATCTTAATTTCGTCCAATTCACATTTATTAAGAACGCGTCAATAACCTACGTCAACGAAATAAGTTACTGAATGTCTAGGACTGATGAACTAAGATTGATTACCAATTAAAGACCCGTCGATGACCCCCAAAACCCTAACTAGTAATCAATAGAGTACCACTGACTTCTAAGTCGCTGGCTTGCCGAGAGTATCGATAATTACGTTTATTACTTAGTCCAAGTTCGACCGTCTGGAGTAATGAGCGAACTTGTGATGTTGGTCGAGATTTATGTGTGATTTAATTGGGATTATCAGATTACGTGCTCGTGAGGGTTGATTGCTGTGTAATAGGAGATCAATAGAAAAGCTTTTTTAGGGTTCCGTACCCGAAGGGCCTATTAATTAATATTAATTAATGGAACCCTATTACTAAGCCTCTATTTACTGTTTTAATAACAATAACATAACAATATAAGAACAACAATATAACAATAACAATATAACACAACAATAACATTATAACAATAACAATAAATTAGCACGGTTTTAACTAAACTTATATTGTCACTTACGGGATATCTTCCGTGATTGTTATTTATTTTGAGCTCCCGATATTTCGACGTTGTTGCAAGCGCTATGATTGCGGGTTGACTGGAGAATGCGGGTGGAACAAACAATAACAATCACGGAAGATATCCCGTAAGTGACAATATAAGTTTATCCCTTTATTATCCGTCCGTTCGTAAGTCTGTCTGTGATCTCATGACCCGTAATAGGTAGACAGATTAAATTTTCACAGAATGTCTATTTAAGTTGCGCTATAACAAGTAATAAAAATTAATTAAATATTAAAGGGTGCTCTCCTACTACGATTGTACGGAATCCTACGGTACCCGCCGGTTTTTATGTATGGCATATCACAAATGCTCTGTACCATAGATACACACGTGAGTTATGAGCAGCCTGGTTCAGTCACTGCTGAGTTTAGGGTTTCTCCCTTTGTGCCATTCTTCCCTTTACCTCTAGCCAAGTTACAAACGTTTCGTATCCATTCTCTTTCTACAATCGTAAACGCCTCGGCGGCGTAAGCGATTGTAGAAAGTGCTAAATTGGTAGCCAAGTTGACACGACTGAGACGATCGCTCGTTCTCTAATGTCTGTAGAAAAAAACTATACTTTAGTCTATGGTGAACGTTCCTACCAAAGAGTTTAGCGATCAACATTGTAGAAACGATAACATTCTATTCTATCATTTTCACCGATGTAAACTTGTCTACGAATTTTCTATTCGTTTGTGTTGATCACGTTATTTAACTTGGAGATGATGTCATTCCCATTCATTTGGATAGTTTTCTACTAGCGTTAACGATTGTAGATTGTCAACTTGGCTAGGGGTGCAGGGCTGCGTAAGTCTCAACTATGTAGGTCTTACCCACGGGTAAGAAGGAGAAGATCGAGATCTTCTGAATGTCATACACCCTGTAACTCTGCCAAAACTTCGTCTTCAGTCTCTCGGTAACCATTCAGTGAGTAGATAGGTGTACTATAACAGTCAGAAGTCGACTGCCAATCTCGCAACACAATGGCAAAGCAATATTAGTTGTACTTATGACCTTCTTCTATAAGAACGTTTGACAACACTTACACATTAGCAACTTGTTGCCCGCTTAAGATTGTTATTACAAATTTCAATGAGTTGTGTAAGTGATACAGTGGCCAAATTGGTTAGCACTGCGCCTGCGCCTCGCATGGCGAGTGTTCGGGTTCGAGTCTCACATCAAACATGAAAAACATTTTTTAAGTATTACATGTGAAATATAAATGCCGAGTTGTTAACAAAATATAATGTTAAAATATATTCCACAACTAAACGAAGATTCTTTCGTTTTACAATAATTTTCAATCTTAGCGTCGTTATTAAAATATGAGGGTAGATTTGAAACAAAGTGATAAGTTCACTTTGTTTCAAATCTACCTGCATATTTTAACTACTTTACTAGTTCACATAAATTATTCCACTATTCGCTGTTCTTGGTTGGTGAACATAGTTACGAGCGTTTGTGTTATCTTGCTGTTGCTATTTTAGTATTCTTCTGAATTCAATATGCAGGCTAATTTATTAGAATTGAAGCTAAGGCAAATATTGTGGCCCTATATTCGACTGGCCTTAATATATCTCAAATATCGAATGAAACCGGTTTATGCGTAAGTTTATTTTTTTAAAATTTTATGTGATGATACCTACAAAATATAATGGTAGACCTAAATCGCTTGTTGCAATTGTGTAATATAGACTTTTTTTTTAGAGAGAGACTGTTAGGCGCTGGGTGAAGAGATTTGAGGAAGAAGGTAGCCTGAAGAGTCGTGAGAGGAGCGGAAGACCACCTCTTATTAGCCAGCCTCAGCGACGTTATATGGTAGCTGAATATGAGACGAATGGTTTCATCCCAACAACTCGTTTTGCCGATGAGTTCGGCAGAATCAGTGTGAATATGTGGGGGTGGATAAGTGCTCAAGGGCCCGGTGAATTAAGTTTTATATCGACGCGAGCCAACAGTGCCAACTATGTGGAAGTGCTGAATGATGTAATGTTGCCTACGGTGCGTAATATCTACCCCGCAGAAGACTTAGAAGAGATAAGTTTTGTGCAAGACAATTGTCCTATTCACCGTGCCAGCATTGTTCGCGAATGGTTTAGCAATCATCCGGAAATTAAAGTTATTCCTTGGCCAGCTCGGTCCCCTGACTTAAACCCTATAGAAAATGTATGGGGTTTAATGGTGCAAAGATGGGAAGCTCGGGACGAGAGATGCCCTGAGCTACTCAAATCCCATTGCATGCAATTATGGGATAGTTTGCGTGGCACAAATGTCTGTGCAAATATTGTGGCGTCTATGCGTCGACGTCTCATTAGCTGTATCGAGGCTAACGGAGGTCATACGAAATATTAAAAATCCTAAACAGGTAGGGTAATTTTATGTCAGGGGACATAGTGACCGTAACTTAAACAAATTAGTATTTATATTATTGTAAAATTGAGGTTAAGTTTCAATCCTCTTTTCATTGAGAAAATGAATAGTTAAATTTAACCTCTTAAATGATGTCAGAATTTTCATAATATCTATATTATGTAACCTTAAATATGATTTTTAACATTCTATACTACAATAATAACATAAGTAAGTGTAAAGGACTTCTTTTATAAAAAAAATAATAATATTACTTGTTTGTTTCATTTATTATCATTATTGTAATAATAAATTACCTTTATAATATATTTATTATAATATCTATTTGTTCAAAATAACTTACAAAAATAAATTATTAAACATAATTAAATAAAACATAAAAAACCGGTCCATCTTGGATTCGAACTCACATCTATCCCGATCACACTAGCCTCGTTACCGATCTAGCTAATGTTAACTTACGCAAACTTGTCAAAATTTTGCATTACTATGAAAAAAATAATCAGACGGTGATAAAAAGAAGTTACTGATATTGTCATCCTTGTCTAACATTGACCACATCTATATTATTACTCGTAGCGATGCTACACGACATGTTAATTTGTTAGCGTTGGAACATCACTCACACGGATAAATATGCGTATGTGTGTATAGGCGCCGGAGCCCGTATAGCGCAAACGATAATGTGCATTGCGGTGGAAGTGGAATTTTGACCTTTGACTGTACATAATATCTTAAAAATACTCCTAATTAGATTCTCACAAAGTTACTATAAAAGTTGGATATTTTCATTCCCAAAAATGTTTTTTTTCGTCTGCAGCTGGCGCAGGGGATATTAAAAACATGCAACATTTTCCCAGTGCGACTAGAGCTTTAACATGAATTATGTGCACTGCACCTACTGCTACTAAGGCCTGTGTACGTTTTTGTGGCTACTGGTGTATTTATTAATTAATTACTTGCTTGTCGGATTAAGGGCCAAAACTCATTTACACGACGTCGATGTAGCCGTTCCTACGATGTGACGTCGGCATTGTATCTTGATTATGCGATGTCGGAATGGAACCTTAGATAATTAATTAATTAACAAATAATAATAGTGCGAAAAAATCCGTGTCACAGGTAATTTAAACGATTAGAAGCTATAGCGCAGCTTTATTAATTACACACTATACAGGGTGTAAAAGACCTCATCACGAAGCCGCCAACCAAGCATTCTGTACATTAAACTAAGTAACTTTACGCAAAAATTATTGTTGGGATTGGGAAACGACTTTTTTTGGGGTGAAAAATCATGTTTTGTGGAAGAACTCAATGTAACGCACTCTAAACATTGTGCTGATTGAATAGTACGGGGGTCTTGGAGGTGTTTAAAGTAAAAATCTTACATTAAAAACTTGTGCTTAAAAAAGAACTTGTCAAAAAGTTGGAACTTTGACCCCCAATATCTCCGTATCTAGACGGTTTTCAGGTATGGTGTAGAACAAAATAATGGATCGCAATGACGGGAAGAACAAGGCCTTTCGGCTTCGTTAAGAGGTGTTATACACCCTATATTAATTAAGTCAAGCTGTTGAACGTCCCGCAACCTGCTCAGTGAATTTGGGTTCGGAATCTTAATTTGTGAGCCTGACTTGCTCTCGGCCGGGTTTTCATTTGTGATTGTTTTTCATTTAATACTGTCATCCTTTCTGGTCATGCAGTGGGACAGAACAAGCCAAAAAAAACCTTTCTGGTGGACTAAAGCACAAAAATGTAGTCATCTCTGCATTGTATTCATATTCTATCTATCGTCCTCAGGTGAAGGCTGAAGACCGCGGCGTGGAGCGCGCGGCTGCGCTGGCGGCGGACGAGCGCGTGCGCATCGCCGCGAGCGACACCATTGAAGCTCTGCTCGAGACTGACTTCCGCCTCATCATCAACGACACAGAGTATTATGTGAAGACTCCTGCTCAGGTTAGTACTTACCTAGATATGATGAACATACATAAATGCATAATAGGTAGAAACGGTCAGGTTTCTGTATGAATATTGCTAATCGTGGGGATAACTCTGCTTAGCCGAAGCAGGATTTTGCGTAAAGTCAGGTTTCAAGCGTAGTTCATATCCCGGTGAAGGAAGAGAGGTGAATACTTATATGACCGAAATAGAGGACCCAAAAGGTCCACGATTACGAAGTAACCAGGCTGGACCAGCTCATTGTTTCGAGGTTCGATCCACTTTTGATTTATATTTATGTGGCGTCGTTGCAGACTATGCCAAAGACGCCACCTGAATTGATAGCGATCTATAGATAAAGGTGGCGTAACTAGACTGTATCACTTCAATTTGTCAGAGGCCGCTTTTATGGCAGTGCAAACATTTATCCACAACCTCGCCATTCGATCACTGCTACCAGGGGCCACGCAATCAATATCGCCAAAGGTTTGTATTGACTGAAAAGTGCTGTTTTTGAGCTTCGTGCTAAAAATACACACTATGTTCTGGCAAGAACTTTAAGTGAAATTAAACGTTTTGAAGGCTGGCTTACGTATTATCTGGTATAATAATTTACCACAAAACTATTAAAGAATATTCTGCGTCAGTCCCAACTGAAAATTTTGTCAAGCGCTGAACAAGCGGTCAGCTTTACATACTAAACTGTTTTTCGGAAATCGTGCTAAGTAGTGGCAAGCCAGCCATAGCGCTGCGGTCAGGAACACTGGAAACTTTGTTTTATAATACTTTGGACAATCGGCGGCTTTGGGTGGCAAAGCAAAAGTTTATTATAACCTGTTGTATTCATGAATAAACGAGTGTTTTCTGCAGCTGTTGTAGCTCATGCACCTTTAGAATAAACATAATCTGCCGATAATGTTCCCACTACTGGGAAACTGGCCTTCTCTATGACATATTTTTCCTTCACCGTTTTGAGAGCAGTGGTTATGAAATAAATTACACAACGTAATGCGGCTAAATGAAAGTAAAAGAATTGGTATTCAGTTCCGTTTAGAAGCTGATCCCAATGTAGTTGGGGAAAGGCCAGGCAGATGGTGATCAAGCTACACCTAAATGAAAGTCTTAGTAAAAGCACTCCTGCAGGCCTAGCCAAGTTACAAACGTTTCGTATCGATTCTCTTTCTACAATCGTAAACGCCTCGGCGTAAGCTATTAAAAAAAGAAAAGAAAGAAAGAAAGAAAAAAAAAAGAAAGCGCTAAATTGGTAGCCAAACTGACACGACTGAGTCAATCGCTCGTTCTCTATTGTCTATAGAAAAACCTACACTTTAGTCTACAGTGAGCGTTCCTACCAAAGAGTTTAGCGATCAACATTGTAGAAACGATAACATTCTATTCTATGATTTTGAACGATATAAACTTGTCTACGAATTTTCTATTCGTTTGTGTTGATCACGTGATTTAACGTTGAGACTATGTCATTCCCATTCGTTTGAATAGTCTTCTACTAGCGTTAACGATTGTAGATTGTCAACTTGGCTAGGGGTGCTGGACGGACAACACTCGGCTCAGCGGCGACAACGGTTGAAATTTATACTATATATCCTTCGTATATATCGCAATGATATTGAGGCATTCATTCAGATCGTCTTCGTGTTTAGTGAAAACGGATACTATTCTTAAACATACTTTGCACCATGTTTTAACCATAATTTCTAACTTAACTAAGTTAGATATATTACGTATACTACATGACTACATAATACCCACATCAAAGCAGCCACAGCAATGTATATCTATTCAGCTATACACTCTATTTCTTCCCAAATACATGTACATATACAAGCTTATAAACCTAATTTAATTGATATTCGGTCAGGCTTACGTTTGTGTTTGTCATACGGTCTAATTGGCAACTGGCGGCGAGCCAACTTCGATCGTGTGGTCGTTACTTTAGATGTCATTATTGAATATTAGTTCGATTAGTTGGCCATAGTTCTGATTTAGTCATGTGTGAGGTTTAAGGGATATGCAGATATAGTAGACTTCTTAGGCGTGGTCTGATTAGTTAAAGATTTAATCTAGTGTTAACCAATGGTTTTAAGTTCCAACAAAATAATACAATTCATGGATTTGTTAATCTTCACTTACACACATCAAAAAAAGTTTGCGATCACTTTGAAAAATCAAAATCTTTTTTGTTAAGATTATATTGTGAATTCTTCTTCTTTTTAGATTATATATTTAAAAATATAGATTTAGAATATAAAACAATAAAACAGTTAAAAAAACACAATGAAGAATTTTTCTTGATAAAGTTCAATTTAAAAAAATATATCAGCTTATGCTAGTGATCACAAACTTTTTTTGATGTGTGTACGTAATTTATAATATTTAAATATCATTTTCTTTTCAGCGAACAGACATTTGGCGGGTAATAAACACTAAAGTAAGACCTTGTTAAAGTCATTATTGTCCTTAAACTACACCTAATTCCTGTTTTCGTTAACAATAAGCGCCCCTAAATAAATGCCTAAATATTGCACTATTTAAATTTAAAATGATAATACTCGAGCGTTACAAATTCCAGAAAACATTTTTATTAAGGCATTTATTTAACTATTGTACTAATTTACTACTGTACTAATTTCTGTAAGGTTACTGAAAGCTGGCAGTATTATGTTAATTTTTTTGTATTCACTACTTACCGCTGTTCATTGAAGAAATCAAAGAGGCATTAAGTCCGCCTTTGTACAGTTTTTTTTTTACTTGTGCATATAGTTTTTATAAATAAATAAATAAATCAGCAAAAAAAATGGAAATAGGTTACTCAAAATAGGCCATTCAAATAATGCAAAATAAATAAATTAATTAAATAAAATATTTCAGCATACAATATGAAAGGTAAAAGAAAAAGTTATTCACCAAATAAAAATAGTAACAGGTGAAAATATAGGTTAAAGTAATTTGACGAAGGCGTCCATCTTGATAAGCCAAGACCAAAAATAATAGACTGCTTTTCCTCGGAAACTTAACAAATAATTTGTCCTTGACAAAAAAACAATCTTGATTAATGGCGGAGGATACAATTTCGCAATCATTCTCGTCGTTAATCACTTTTTTGATTAATTAGTTAAAGTCCGAAGTGCTAAGTTTGTTACGAAGTCATAAAACTTTTAATTATGATATTATTTTGCGAGAATATTTTTGTGACGGCGCGACTACGGGTTAACTCATTTCTGAACCAGCGTTTTATGAGTTCAAAAGAAAAAGCTTTAGTGACTTTTTAATGTTAATACTTAATAATGTTAGACTTTTGATAGTCAGGAAAAGTCGTGACAACCGGTCTAGCCAAGGGTCACGTTACCCAGTGATTAGATCGTGAAGGCCAGATAGGCGGTCCATGTAAAATACTTCATACTTGTATGCAGTTGCATCTAGTTAGACTGAAAGCCGACCTCAACATAGTTATTTATGAAAACTTAAACATAGTGATGTTACATCCCTATACACAACCCGTTATATCTGTATATCCTAATACCTAAGAGTACATACTAAGCAAGCATAGTGACTAGATTAGTCAAATAATAGTAGGTTGTCCATTGTTTCCATAAGAAGAAGGATTTAGCCCTCACAATAACAATGACAGACGGATGACCCATTGAGTCGAGACAGAAAATCTGACCTTTTTTAATCCACGACGATCTTTTACATCCGACACATACCAAAAAGGAAGAGGACCAAATAAATCTAGCCTAACAAAGCCACAATCGCTCTCATTCCGTAAAGTAAGCACATAAAACCTTTATTGTACCCATAATAAACAACCGACTTATGTAATTGCAACTACTTGAGGAGATATAGTAGATAGTACCTATCGTAAACAGTTATAACTACCTGAGGGTAATGGTTTTTCTAATAGATAAAGATCGAGATTTGATCACTACAATTCATATTGTTCATCATCATCAGCCTACAGTAATCCACTGCTGGACATAGGCCTCTTCATTCGCACGTCACTTTACTCAATTCACATCCAGTTGCTACCAGCCAGCCTGCGCAGATAGTCGCTCCATCGAGCCTGAGGGCGTCCCACGCGTTACGCTTGCCGATTCGTGGTCTCCACTCAAGAATTTGTCTACCCCAACGGTCATCGGTTCTCGGCCAATTCATATTGTTATTTATGATTAATTCGTCATCACCACCATCCAGGAATCCTGCTACCTTCCCTACATTGCCGATCCACCTTTCCCGCTAAACGTTCTGGTGGAGCCCTATCGGCTATCTATTTTCGTATTGTAATCTCCCAATGGACACACACACACAGGCAAAGATAATCAAATGGCGCCACCATAGTTGGTCTCAATCTGAACAATGAGGTTAAGCTATGTTGAAATATAAAATGACATTACCAGATTTTTAACCAATGACGATGTTGGGAACCAGCTATGCTAGCACCATTAGTTCCACAGTGTGTATCCCCATTCACTACTCCCAAAACAAAGTACCAAAAGCAGTTTTGGCTAACAGCCAATATATTGTTTGCATTCAAAAAATATTTAGAACCTCGCAATACCCATCGCACTACTATCAACTAGAGGCATTTCAACCATGTCACCTGCATTCCGTGCTACGTGCACACCAATTAGTTAATAGTTAATTACCGTATCAGGAGCCCAATGGTGCAATTAATTTGCTTAAGTACCTCCATGTAATTGCGCCTGGTCACTTTTGTGCCCCGGTTTGCCCCGCTTTTCTATTTGTTTGGGACACAGAGTGGGAGGGCAATTTTGTGCGTTGCTGCAGGATTTTTAAATAGAGATTTTTTGTTAATTAGGGTAAAGTATGCTGAGTGTGTTTTAATGGCTTTTTACTTTTAAATTCAACTTAGTTGAGTCTGCAGTTACGTCGAGGGAAAAGCTTCTTCGCTTTCTATTTTTGGATTATTATTTATTTATTTATTAGTAAATGTTCACCAACAGCTTCTGTGTATAACATTTAGGTATAAGTACATTGGTTTTACAGTCTTGGACTAACACAGAAATTAATTAATTAAATTAAATTAATTATTATCACAACCAGTTCAGCTGTTTATGTTTGTAAGGACACACTAATGGACAGACTTACTTTCAAAGCGCTCAAAAGTCCTCTCCGCTTCTTTTAATCATGTCAACCACAAGGAACTTTAAATAAACAGATTAGTAGCTCCCGGGAAGTACCCAGCCCAAAGTCCTTTGCCAAAATTCTCTCATATTCTTGCTACGATATTTCATAAACTCACCTCCTCTCATGGAAGATCACCTAATCCTTGCGTACACGTCTCGATGAGCGGGTTAAGCCGTCCTTAAGCCGGCCGTCACTTGGATGGCATTTGAATGGCTTGGAGCGTTCTCTTAACTCGTGCGAGCATTATGCTACGTACAGCTTTTGAAGACTTAGAAAACATGTTTATGGGGAATTATGAGATGCGTTCGAAATATAAATCATCTATTTGCTTACTATCGTTTGCTTTCGGTTTTGCCTGATTATAGATCGGAAATTATCCCACGAGAACTTACCACTGGGGTAGAATGTATATAATTTCATGATACGAGTAATCCGTACAGCTGTTCGTGCGTAAAAAGCTAAAAGACAGACAGATACTTTCGCATTAGTTTAGTATGAAACCAGGTCGATGTAAGCAAAAGGGATGATAAATCAAAAGGGATGATGAATGTTTTCATAAATTTTCATAGCAAAGTCCATCAGCAAGGTTCTATTAATTCAACCAAACAATGGTTAATGTCAAGGATTTGTGAAAGACACGCGTTAAAAGACTGACAGGAAAGTGACTGTACCATAATACTCGTCCAATTGGTACTAGTATATAAAATATTGATTGAATATACTAGGAACCTCGGGTTTTCAATGACAGGGACTTTTCCGAGTACCTACCCGTTATTTCAAGGTCCGTTTCGATTTTCTACTTCAGATTAACTTATTAAGTATAAACAAGCTAATAAGCTATGATTTATACCAAGGATAATTCGCTGAACCTATTATGTCGTTTCAAACAATTTTCAAATCAGTTACGAGTAAGTGTTTTCAATTATATATTAAGTAATCGTAAACAGTAAATGATGCCGTGTCGTCTGACAGGGGCGAATGTGAGAAGAAAACGTGTTGCGCCGTCCCCAAATAGGACAAGGACAGAAAGATGCTGATCATGATCCAGTACCTAGTTCATAAATGGAAATGCCATTTCCTTATTCTAAAAAATCCACAATCCCTTGTTGAATGGGCCTAAACCAATGATATTCTTCGACTTAGATTATAATCGTGAAGACTCGAAAACGACCCAATTGGGTCGTCTTCCTTTTATTCTGCGTCACTGCGTGTATGTGAGCTGCCGCTGCCGCGCGGAACACTTTTTTCGGTTGATTTGTAGGTGTATCTGTTTATTAGAATATCATAGGCCTAAACGTGAAGGAAAACGACCGTTTCTATCTGGAACTTAAAGTTGGCAATGCGACAGTAACAGGAACAGCGTTCTGCCAAAATACGTACGTACTAAGTTCTACTAATATTATAAAGGCGAAAGTTTGTGAGCATGGATGGATAGATGGATGGATATTTGTTACTCTTTCACGCAAAAACTACAGAACAGATTTGGATGAAATTTTGCACACAGGTTGTTCCTTACGGGGATGGGTGGTTGATGATTCGTGATTGAAACGATCTGACTCCAAATTAAAAAACTATAATCAAAATTCTACAATGAAGACCGCGGCCGAAGGTAGGTATATGAAAAAATGTATGGATGCGAACGCGTATGCTCGCTAAGGCGGTTGATGGTAAGTGTCGGAGGCAGGTATACCGCGTCCCGCGCGCCCTCCCTCCGGAGCTAGTGATGCACCGGAACACAGGTAGTTTATAACCTGTATTAAAACATAGGATTCTTTTTATCTCGGCATACGATACTGTGGGACAATTAGGTATTGTACTCCACGCGGGCGAAGCCGCGGCCATAAGCTAGTCTATACTAATACTATAAAGAAGTAACATTTGTTTGTAAGTTTGTATGTAGGGGGTAATCTCCGGAAGTAATGACCGATTTCAAAAATTCTTTCACCATTAGAAAGCTACATTCACCCTGAGTGACATAGACTATATTTTATCCCCGTACTCTCACGGGAACGGGAACTACGCTGGTGAAACCGCGTGACGTCAGCTAGTAACTTATAAAGTTCTCAGCCTCAGATTTGTGCACCACATGGTTCATCTTACTCGAAATTTATTTCAAGCTTATTCACTAACAGTGTATTCATCATTTTCTACCAAACGTTGAGCAAATATTTGGACTGGTCCAAAGCTCGTTAAGTCGACACTCCCTAATATCCTTAGTTATCTTTAGTTATATCCGGGGTGTAGGCGTTGATGACCAAACGTATTAGGAGCACGCAGTTTAGAGTATCTGGTAGTTTTGATAAAGATAATACACCCGGTAAGACTGGTAGCCGACACCAATATTGTATCTAGTTGAGAAAAGGCTAGGCAAATGGCGAGTAAATGTATCTTTGGAGGCCGAACTATATTATTAACTTGCACTGAGAACTGCCAATAGTTCTGAAGGTAGCTGCTGAAGTAAGCTGAATCGAATAAAATTTGATCAACAATAGAGCAGTCTACCAAACCATTGATAAACCAATCAAAATACAAAAAGGCAGATTTGTGTCAATCAACTCTTATCATATCACTATCAATCCTCCATTATTATTCTCTCTTAGACCCCTTCTTTCAAAGGTGGTGAGAGGTGAGCTCGTGCCTAAATAATAACAGCCGCTCGGGTCGATCGTTAGGTTAAGCCGTGCTTGCCTAGGTTGATCTGTGGATGGGTGACCGCCCATTACATACCGAGTTTCCTCCGTGCCTCGGAAAGCACGTTAAGCCGTTGGTCCCGGCTGTCATTTAGATCTTTGACAGTCGTTAGGTAGTCAGAGGCCCAAAAAGTCTGACAACCAGTCTTACCAAGGGGTATCGTATTACCCGGTACTAACTGGTTTGTGGAGGTCAGATACGCAGTTGCTCCATGTAAAATACTGGTATTCAGCCGCATCCGGTTAGACTGGAAGCCGACCCCAACATAGTTGGGAAAAGGCTAGGCAGATGATGGAGACCCCTTCTTTCAAACTGAAGATATATACAAGCTATGTTGTTCTGGCTACCTCATATGTTTCCCTTGGGGTAGATACGATCGTATTACACCGCTTCTTAGTATCTTACTTTACTTTTGATGTCAAATAAAACTATAAAGTATGCTTTCAAACTTGACGTCTACAAATATTCAGTAGGTCCTACACCTCTTCGTAATATTGACGCTTTATGTACCTATATATTTCAGTTATATGGCTATAACATGCTATAAAGTTTTAGAGCATTTTAGTTAGAGTGGTCTTAAGATGAAAGTTGCATAGGAGTCGTATTTTTGGAGAACTGTGTTTCAGCTGTGGAAATATTAAAGGCCTGATCTCTCTTCGGTCGTGTCAGATTGTCGTCCCATAGGACTATTCTAATAGTCCACTCACAACTACGTAGTCACAGTACGTAGTCACTCACTGAGTAGCAGTTTTTACTCTAGTAAAAGAAACAGAGAGTGCGCCTGTGTCTGCGCGCAAAACTTTTGCACTATATCTCCCGCGCCGCGATGGCTAATCCCCGCTGAAATTGACCGTCGTGACCGAAAAACATTCAGGACTGTGCTATCTACTAAATAAGAATCTTAAATTCATTAATTCATGTACACTGACAGACAAAGCTCAGCTTGAATAGAAGTTTAAAAAAATACAAGAGAGCTCCTTATTATTCTACTACTACCACTACAACAGCCCATAAGGTCCAATGCTGGACATAAGCCTCTCCCATGATGGGAGGAATTTGCCGTAATCTCCACGCTTGGCAGGTGGATTGGAGATCGCAGTGATGAAAGACTAACAGAAAACGCTGCTGCCCATTCTCTGCTCTACGGAGGCGCAAGGTGTGCTGCCTCAGACATTAGTCGCCTTATACGACACACCCGTCAGTGTAATGGGTTGGTTCTATTCTACTCTGCCGGATACCACACAGCTATTATTCTACCTATAGGATTTTTCAAAATCCATCCCCGAAACTGATTTGTTGGTTGTATGGTTGCTGTCTGTGAACTTTGTCCCTTTTATCGATGGGAAATCCCATTGACTGTACGGATTGTGTGAAAAAGTTCGTATACTCCATTATAAGCCTACAATTAAACGATATCTTACGGAAACCAATTTTAAATGGAACATTAACGAAGAAAACTTCCTCCACAAATCATTCCTTTCAAATGAATAGCGCAACCTGGCGTGCATGAAATGTTCTCAAGTAACTTGCTTCCCAATTTGCCAATAAACCAAGACTTGGCGAAGCCTCAATAATAATTAGTTCGGTTACTTACCTCGGGCCTTGTATTCCCAGATGTTGCTGAATACCTTGCCTGATTTACTACCTAATTACCTACGGCAGTAATGAATCGGTTCACTGGTTTATCCGCCAACCTATACTGAGCACGCGTGAGAGCAACTTAGTTGTAGTGTATCTAACACTACAACTAAGTTGCTCTCAGAGAGAGGAGGCGTGTCCCAACTGTGGGAACTTCGATTTTCTAGTCTGGATTTCTAGAGCTTCCTTTTGGTATTAGAAATTAATGTCTTTTCAACACTGCCTCGTTAGTTCTGGGTTCGATTCCCTGGTTGGACAAAGGTGTTACTGGGTTTTTCCAGAAGTTTGTTTTCATTTAAATTCAGACTGTTTTGATTATATCAGATCACTTGCCATTCGTGGCTATATGTAACTAGATTACATTCAGTAATTGATTGACGTACTAGTCTACATGAATAGCGATTGAAACATCCACTAATGCCTACATAGTACATCTGCAGTCAACTATAAACTTAGATAAAAGCTATGTTAGATAGAACTACCAGTTTAAGATACCTATAGGTACACAACACACACGCACTATCGACGTATTGAGAGACAACATTCTGTATCCTGAATATCAATGCAGTGTAATTTCCAGGTAGACTACCTACAGACTAGACTAATACAGTTGCGTTGACATTTATCGGTCTATTAGTTTTTGCCTGCGGTTTCGTTCGGAAAACAATACATAACGACAACTTAAAAAAACTCAATTCTTAAAACGGCTCCAAATCTTTTGAAAGAACAATGAAAAGTCTCCGCTATAGAAATAAAATAATGATGTATTATTTACAAAGAGTATCAAAAAATATTTTTGAAAAGAAAAGCTCGAAAGTAAGAGGTCTTTAATGACCAGGACTTTCCTGTTTCTTAGAGGGAAAACGTAGGTTTTTTTTATGTTTATTTACATGATTACAATGTTTTTTATACAATGTGTTTTTTTGATATCCCATATAACTCTTATGGTTATAATATTCTATAAGTAAATTTCCACAAAAAGTCCTAGAATATGTGGTCCAAAAATTCATAGTTTCGAAGATATCATCAATCACAATTAATCTACGTTTCATTGATAAATACGAGTATTTATTAGTATTTTATTTTATTCAAACCAATCATTCATTTTTAAAGCCAAGAAAATGCGACGTTGTCATATTTCATGTAAGAGTGTTTTTTTTACATTATAATCATAACTTGTCGAATTTATTTATTAATTGTGTTTCATACAAAATAATAACAATGAAAACAAAACAAAATAATAATTTAAAAATAATTCATATGCCAGTTGATTCTTTGATATGGTCTCATTCATACCCTATAGAGTCATCTATACTAATATTATAAAGAGGTAACATTTGTTTGTAAGTTTGTATGTAGGGTGTAATCTAAAGAGGTAACATTTGTTTGTAAGTTTGTATGTAGGGTGTAATCTCCGGAAGTAATGAACCAATTTTAAAAATTGTTTCACTGGTAGAAAGCTACATTATTCGTGAGTGCTATAGGCTATATTTTATTCCCGTACTCCCACGGGAACGGGAACTACGCGAGTGAAACCGCGGGACGTCAGCTAGTGGAATATAAAAGGAACACATTGTATACCCACAACTTCCACGTTACATGTTCAGTACATAGGTAAGCTTCAGTTAATATGCGTCTTAACTGAAGTCCCATCTGAGTACCTTGTCGCTCCAATGAACAGCCCCGACCGCCTTGCTAACTCCGATATATATGGCGTCCCGCAGTTTGATACAAGTTAGTCGTAGGGTAAACGAGGCGTTAATTGCAAGGTATTGGTTAGTAGTTGGCCCTTCTAGTTGAGTAATATTTGAGTGAGACATTTTCATTTGAACTTAATAACATAGCATATCATCACGCTTGTAATCCCTGAAAGGTTAGGCAGAGAGGCACCTAGTAGCCACATTTCGCCAGTTAGTTTAATTGGGGGTGAGCCTATTGCCATCAAACGGGCACAAATCCAGAGTCCGTGGTTGCTACTGAGAAATTACTGATAGAAAAACCTAATAACACTTTGAACTATTAACACATACATATTTGTATACAATTTAGAACTTCATGTTATTCAAATACTCCAAAATATTAAAAGAAAATCTTTGATCCTTTAGCTATTCATATAGTGGTGTAATTAAATTTTGGATGTAGATGTTAGATACTCGTATGTACATTGTATATACAGGGTGGAATTTTTCAATGCCGCCTGGAGGGAAAGTACTCTAAATACTGGAGATAGCAAATTTTACTCAAAGGAAACATTCCTTTATTTTTTTAAAGAAACAAATCTGCATTCACAGATTTTCGATATTTTTTTGCCACATTCGGGCATCGAACCCGGGATGGATCGACTTAATTTCGAAAAAATAACATTCTGTACCTTTCTGAAATCAATTGATAGGGTCAATCATATGGATCAAATCTCTCTAACAAACATGATAAATTAAATGAAAGGAAAACCATGAATAAAAGTGCTTTATCTTATTGAATTTATCCCATTGAATTTATAACTGTTCTTTAGATTTAATGGTTTTCCCTTTATTTAATTTATCATGTTTGTTAAAGAGATTTGATCCATATGATTGCACCTATCGATTGATGTAAAAAAAGTACAGGATGTTATTTTTTCTAACTTTAGTCGGTTCGATTCCCGAGTGTGACAAGCGAATTTTCGAAAATCTGTGAATGCAGATTTGTTTCCTTTTATAAATAAAGGAATGTTTCCTTTGAGTAAAATTTGCTCTCTCCAGTATTTCGAGTACTTTCCCTCCAGGTGGCATTGAAAAATTCCAACCTGTATATACTGCAATGCCAAACTGTGTCTCCCGATTTTGTTATCACCAGTTTTTTTAATTGCTTCCCACTGAATAGAACGTAAAAGAAGTATTCACTTCAAAACACCTCTATTATAATAGTGGCTACTTAAAAAAGTAGAGTAGTTAAACCAGAAATCTCAGACCATGAAAATTCATAGCTGTTTTCTGTCATGAATTTCTTCTGACTTGCTGTTTAGGTACTAACTGACATACAGTGAGCAAGCAGCTTGTGAGAGTGCTTGTTACTTGGTTTAATACCGACCCTAACTTTTCTAGACTAAAATAAACTTGAATTAATTAGAAGAAAAAGGAAAAAGTAAGGATGAAACCGAAGTAGTATGATCAAGAACAAAGTTCCTAAACAAACAAAACAACAAACAACAAAGTTTTAAAAGATCATATTACTGACATAGTTTTCTTTGTAAGATCATATTACTGACATAAGCTCCAAACTTCCTCTAATTACAAGTGTACGGAAATTAGGTACGATGTGTAATCTCATTAGCGAGGTTACCTCCAAGTTAGCTGAAATTTTAATAGTTCCTGGCCTGTTAGGGATTTATTAACTAAAAGTAGTTTTTTATTTACCTTACGACTCTAAGGTTATGTTTTAATGATTTTCATGTTACAAACAAACATATTCTAAAAATATATTTTTACATGAAACTGACATAGGTAAAACAGATAATTATTTACAAAACGATTATTACCTAACCCCCTAACCCTTCGGAAAACAGGGGTGAGGATATGTCATATATTTAGATCTAATTGATTTAGAAATGAACTTAGTAAAATATTCATAACAATTTTTATTGTATAACAAAATTTAATACTCGCTGTATCTGTTCTCTATATCAAATTCCCATCAGTAAATCGGCCATTTTATTCATTTCTGGACAAACCAAAGTACTGAATAAATCACCAGCGGCAATGACCACAAACCGACTAATATGGTGCGTCCGTTACTGGTAAATGTACTCGTGGCGGTAATAATTTTATTTGCAAGCGGTTTGTTAGGTGTATACATTGTTTTTCTCAATTTTAATGACACACATACACACCACACATCATACACATCACACACATCTTCGCACATCTTTACTTAAGTCTCCTTCTTCTTAGCGTGTCGATGGCAATCTAAATTGTGTCGGCCCAGAACTGAGCTACTAGTTTGGCGCTTTCGGTAGCGTCCATCCGTTCCTGTAGTGAACAAACAACAGGACACGCAGGTCATGATATTAAGTGCCCCATCGTTTGTGGAACAGCACCACATTAACACTCCAGGGAAGAGTCATTAATGAATCTCCAACTGAGCAGGTTTTCCTTGCTGCGGCCAACCTGGGTCCGGAGTCTATTTAAAAACTTCCAGGTCAGCCATGGCAAGCCATGTCCAGGTGGGAGATTTTCAGCAGGTGGAACGAATAGGATGCACTACTTCGCCACAGCGACTTTCCGTGGAGCGCTCGCCACTGACACTTCTAAAAGCTGTTTCGGCTTGTCAGCCTTTGCGACACGAGGATATTCAGATGTAAAGGGAGTCGTGTATCTGAAACCATTTTGGCTCTTTCGCTAGATCTTACCACTGTCCTCTGATCTTCTGATGTCGCTATTCTTGCTAGTCGGCACAGCATCTGTACCGGGGTCTGTTTAAGGCAATCAGTGATGATCCGGCGGCACGTTTCATTCAGAGCTGTATCCACCAACTTTGCATGGGCTGAACGGCTCGCAATGCACGCAAATTCACCAGCTGAAAAAGATAGCGCCAGCGCAGTAGTCCGTAAGACATGAGGTGAAGCACCCCACTTAGAGGAGACTAGTCGCTGTAGTAAGTAATGAGGAGGTAAAAGGACTGTTGACAGTTCCAAAAATGCACGAATTAAGAATTTACGTCTACACGGTACGTGGATATATGTTTTTTTGTAGGATCAGTCTCTTAAAACTACCAAGATCTACGGACTAAAAATATAGTAAAATCAATAATTTACAGCAACAACTATAAAATAATGTTCAGTAAACGTTTACTTTGCAATGAGCGCTATCAAAATTCAGCGGCATGCAATGTTATACTGCGATCATCAATATGCTTGCTGAGGTAGAACAAGACACCGCATTGCAGCGGTATTTGATCTACCGCTGGAACTTGACGATCTTACTTAAACCCAAGTCGTTACTAGACTTATAGTGTAGCTTGCTAAATGATGGTGCATCAATATGCCAACATTTGGTACTCCACTAGACTCGGCACGCGACTTCGCCCCCAAAAAAAGCATATTCTATGACACTCGGCAATAGTGCGGCTTTTTACAAGTGTAATTTTTGAATTTAGCCAGAATAACATAACATCACGCCTATTACCTGAAGGGTTAGCCAGACGCGCATCTTACAGTACACCCACATTTTGCCAATTATGTTTAAGTCCCATGTAATAAGGGCGAGCCTATTGCCATCACCCATGCACGAATCCAGACTCGTGGCTGCTACTGAGAAATTCCTGAGGGAAAAACCTAATAACACTTTGCCTGAACCGAGAATCGAACCTCATGATCAACAGTCGCGGTTGGAACCGCTAGACCAAAGAGGCAGTCGGATGAGCAGTTTCAGATATTACTTCCTATATCCATACAAATATTACACGTTTATAATGTTAGTTTAGATAAGCTCCTCACCGCATGTGGTGTAGAGACATCATTCTTTGAGTTCGTTGTCTACTTTTTCACAATGGTCTAAAACTTCTTACAGCTCCTGAAAGCTGAGTTGGGATCAGCTTCCATCAGTTAAACCCACAGATATATCTGTGGTTAAACCGGAAGCATCTGAATTTTAGTATATGACGTGTAGTAAGTAATTAGCATATGGATAGTCAGTTACTTATCCTAGACATCACTTTTTTGACTGTAAACCAAAATCCAGGACAAATACTAAACAAAAAAAAAAAATGAAATTTTCAAATTAAAATATACCCAGGTTATAGGACATTCTGAATTAAGAATAGCCAGGATAAACTGCACAACAACAGCGCGAAACTTTAATAGTTCCCTTCATTCTCACCTGTTCGCTGGTAATGAGTCAGTCTGGTTTTAACGAGCTTCCATGTAAAGGACCTTTTGCAGCACGATTATTTACACGGAGGCAGTTTCTGTCCTGGAATAGGCAATTTATAAAACTCTGTCGTTTTAACAGTTCGTGTAATTCTCGCATGACCAAAGTCTAGAATCAAAAATAGAAACGTCCGTTCCATATATACAAAAAAATGTCACAGTTCTGGGACGCTCTGGGATCGATTCCCGAAGTTCTTCATTCCCTATAGAAAAAGGAGGATCCTCCGACCAGACGGGTGTTATGTCTACCATAATGATAAATATTTATTTAATGATAAATAAATACCATATTGGTGGGCCACTGCCCGACAATAGGGAAGATGCATAAATTTTCTTTTGTTTATTTCAATACGGAATGTTAAAGTACTCTAAAAATAATGACAAAAAGCGGAAACAAGACATAAATCGGCCAAATAACACAAAAGTTATAACCATTTAAACTTTTGTTTCTATCTCTTTCTAGATAAACGGAATTTAGTATGGATTTTGTACGTCGATGCAGAGAATGACGTCATTCGTTTTATCGGATCTCTCTGTCTAATCAGCAGTTGTAAATGCTTATAACTTAGTATTTTTAATAGATATCTAGAAAATAATTTCACTTGGCTATTTCTGATGTTAATACGCATTGTTTAGAGTGATAAAAAAAAATCATGCATCTTCCCTATTGTTGTCGGGTTCTTGCCATGTATATAATCTTAAGTTGCGTATAAAGATGCTTGCGCGAAGTAGGAATCTCACGTATCTTGCCTAATTTTTGCCATAGAGGGCGCTGTAGTACTTTTTGTTCTACGTAGTGTACTACTTTTTCGTATTGCCGCTACAATGGCAAGGGACGCGCCCCCTATTACATTATTGGCGAAATGTGGGGGTATTATTATGTACCTATACCTTTGCCTAACCCTACGGCGATGAGAAGCGTGATGTTATGTTACGTCAGTTCGAGGAAACCGCGTAGTGAGTCTCCGTGTTTGAGTTTTTCTTTGTCGCTTTTCGTTTTCTATTTTTTTTGATACGCTTACCAATCATTTAACTCATATCAACTCAACTGCACATTCACAGAAGGGCAATAATCGCCTGGCGAGTCTCGCCTACGATTTGCAAGTATATTCTCGCCTTTCTACGGGCAATACTCCCTAGTGTAAATGAGCCTTAAGGCCCTTCTAACCCTAAAATTAGCAACTCTATTTGTGGTGGTTTAAATTTCGTTTGAAATACTGTTAGAATAAAGTTCTCGCACTACAAAGCGGTTGTTACGTCAGTCACTGACGGCCGAATAGTGCGAAATGAGTGTTTTTTTGCGATTTACAAAAAATCTATTGATTGGACTAATAAAACACATAAGACCTGCTTTATAGTTAGTTCAGTTAGTATGCAAAGTTTCATGATCTAATTTGTAAGTAATTTTTGAATACCAGCGGTTTATTGTTCGATTTGGTGGTAACTTTGGAATTTTTTTCTACCGAGAAAAGTTAATGGAATCGTGTTTTCGTCACACATAGTACCTAGAATTAATCGTCAACTTTACCATATATTTATTTCAAAATTAATGCTGCAGTATTTTAGGCGTAACGGAGGATCATGCTAAGCCATTTGAGGCATGAGGCCCTTAAAGGATCTTTTTTTATTGCATAAAGTGAAACTATACGGTATGCCAGCAGCTGAGGAGAAAGCCTTTTTTTACGGGGCTGGTTACTGTCGCTCGTTATTTCGGGTAGCTTGGCTTTTTAACCCTGACTGGAAGTTTTTATTTTGGGTGATTCGTAGTGTTTATGACGTGATTCGAGCAGGATATTGTTGAGGAAAAATCCAGATTCTTGAAGAAATGTAGTTTTTGTGAGGTATTTCTAGAAATCCATGATAAATACTCGTTATATACATACGGCCGCGAATAACTTGATCATAAAGATAGTGTAGGTTTTAGAATTCCTTTAAGAAGGAGTCCAATTAACATATTATTTAATTATGTACATCACAACTATAATTCTCAAAAGGTTAGACAGAAGCTACATCCAGATTTTGTAAGAAATATCACCTTTAGGTTCAAATTGTACTTAAAAAGTACAGTCGTTATTGATCATCCTTTGCTTGAATCACATACCTAAACATATAGTAAAACTGTTACATCAATCTCTGATTTACAACAAATCGACATGATTTTTGCATGCCACAACGCTTTCATCATAATTTTCTCTTTATACGATCAATCTTGTAAACGATGTCTATCAATCTTCATCTGAGCATAAATTAAATGTACGTCAGTGTATGTTCTACATATTTCCATCACTTTTTATATTTTTAGGAAAGTATGGTAACTCTTTAACCAAGTATATAAATAAGGCCTTCCCATAAGTAAGAATAATGTGTATCGTGATAAACTGTGGATGTTAACACAAAATATGTGCGTAGGAAATATTTATTTGTGGTAGAATTTCCTATAGTTGGTGCCAGTTAAGATAAGAATAGCGGTCATTGACCTAGCTACATTTATTAAACGTCTTAACTTTAAAAACCAAAAATAAGCCTGATCAAGATCGTGATCTTCAACATTTTTTGTAATAAAAACGATACATGGTTTATTTTTTTTTGGTCCGTACGAAGAGATATTAGGAAAAGGGCAATGACCGCTATTCTCATCTTAACTGGCACCAACTATATGAAAGAATTTATCTGAGAAAATTCACAAAACTGCCGTTAACAAATGGTACATTCGTTCTTGTCGGTGTTTGAAAAGAATTCCATCCTTGTTGATGATATTGCAAATAAATAAGACAGCCTCGTTGGTCTAGTGGTTGGAAGCGCGACTGTTGAGCATAAGGTGGTGGGTTCGACTCCCAGGTCGGGTAAAGTGTTATTGGGTTCTCCCATCAGGATTTTCTCAGTAGCAGCCACGGTAATCCGGATGTCCGGTTGATAGCAATAGGCTCGCCCCTATTCCATGGGATGGGACTAAGAACTCGTGAATTAATGTGGGTGTTCTATTGGATACACATAAGCTTAACCCTTTGGGAATTACAGGCGTGATGTTACCTATGTTATGTTATAGACTTTAAATGTGACTGTGTCCACAACGCAGTTGCATTAGCAATGTCCTAGCTAGGGTTCCCAATCCAATGCATGTGTCCTTTGAGAATTACAGGCGTGATGTTATGTTATGTTATAGACTTTAAATGTGACTGTGTCCACAACACAGTTGCATTAGTAAAGTCCTAGCTAGGGTTTCTAATCCAATGCATGTGTCCTTTGAGAATTACAGGCGTGATGTTATGTTATGTTATAGACTTTAAATGTGACTGTGTCCACAACACAGTTGCATTAGTAAAGTCCTAGCTAGGGTTTCTAATCCAATGCATGTGTCCTTTGGGAATTACAGGCGTGATGTTATGTTATGTTATAGACTTTAAATGTGACTGTGTCCACAACACAGTAGCATTAGTAAAGTCCTAGCTAGGGTTTCTAATCCAATGCATGTGTCCTTTGAGAATTACAGGCGTGATGTTATGTTATGTTATAGACTTTAAATGTGACTGTGTCCACAACGCAGTTGCATTAGCAATGTCCTAGCTAGGGTTTCCAATCCAATGCATGTGTCCTTTGAGAATTACAGGCGTGATGTTATGTTATGTTATAGACTTTAAATGTGACTGTGTCCACAACAGAGTTGCATTAGTAAAGTCCTAGCTAGGGTTTCTAATCCAATGCATGTGTCCTTTGAGAATTACAGGCGTGATGTTATGTTATGTTATAGACTTTAAATGTGACTGTGTCCACAACACAGTTGCATTAGTAAAGTCCTAGCTAGGGTTTCTAATCCAATGCATGTGTCCTTTGGGAATTACAGGCGTGATGTTATGTTATGTTATAGACTTTAAATGTGACTGTGTCCACAACACAGTTGCATTAGCAATGTCCTAGCTAGGGTTTCCAATCCAATGCATGTGTCCTTTGAGAATTACAGGCGTGATGTTATATTATGTTATAGACTTTAAATGTGACTGTGTCCACAACACAGTTGCATTAGTAAAGTCCTAGCTAGGGTTTCTAATCCAATGCATGTGTCCTTTGGGAATTACAGGCGTGATGTTATGTTATGTTATAGACTTTAAATGTGACTGTGTCCACAACACAGTTGCATTAGCAATGTCCTAGCTAGGGTTTCCAATCCAAAGCATGTGTCCTGAATTACAGGCGCTATGTTATGTTATGTTATAGACTTTAAATGTGACTGTGTCCACAACGCAGTTGCATTAGCAATGTCCTAGCTAGGGTTTCCAATCCAATGCATGTGTCCTGAATTACAGGCGCTATGTTATGTTATGTTATAGACTTTAAATGTGACTGTGTCCACAACGCAGTTGCATTAGCAATGTCCTAGCTAGGGTTTCCAATCCAATGCATGTGTCCTGAATTACAGGCGTGATGTTTTGTTATGTTATAGACTTTAAATGTGACTGTGTCCACAACGCAGTTGCATTAGTAATGTCCTATCTAGGGTTTCCAATGCATGTGTCACACACACAAATGTTTAGTTCGGCTTGATTTTGCACGGTTCGATTGCCGGGCGGAAAAATATACATTCCATGCTGCCGGGTCTGTGATCCGACCGACCCGAAAATGAATAGCACACCTTAGAGCTTTCGCACACTATAGACTGCAAGACTGTATTTAGACAGACAATTACTACTAGTGCGAGCGAGACAGACTATGTATTCCCTTTAGCAATATTCTGTCTAAAGACAGTCTTGTCTATAGTTTGCGAAAGCCCTTATGAATCATGACGTAACATATACACGAAACAATGATTGGGGTAATCAAACCATATGAAAAAGATTTGAACAGTGTAGCAATGTCAAGGTATTGTATGAAAGTTATGTTTACGTTTAACCAATAATAAACTATTTTCCCTTTCATACGATAGACGATAATATAACGTGAAGGCACGTACAATCGTTGAGTACATGTCAACACGTAGGTACAGCTGAATAAGTTGGTTGGTATACAGGTATCAAATTTACGACTCCTATCCTGAGAGAGGAGTGTAGAAACAGAATTGAGTATTTCAACGGCTCTTTAGTAAACTGATCCCACACAGGTGGATCCCACGGGGTCAGTCGACCTAATTAATTTTTGAATTGGTCAACTGATCCCGTTTACCAATTTTATGATTTGTATTGTCAAGTAGAAAAGTTTCCGCAGTGGTGGCGCTGCTCCAGGCGCTCGTAGCTCGTGAAAGTAGATGTTGTACCCAGCAGATACACACATCGTGACACACATAGCAGTAGAGACGGCAGGCGCACGCTGCCTTAAGTTTTCAAAAGCTTGAAAGTTAACACCAGTGCAGCAGTGTAGTGTAAAGAAAAAATGATACAAGTCAAACGTTCAGTCAAATCGATGCGGACACTGAACTCTGATAAATAATCTATAGAAGTATCTATCAGTGTCCACAGCCAGTACGTAATCAGTCCGTTGCTTTAGTCGTTAGTTCCAGCTGTCATTTGTAGATCATTGACAGTCGTTACAGGTAGTCAGAAGACTGAAAGTCTGACAACCAGTCTTACCAAGGGGAATCGCATTGAAGTTCAGACAAGCAGTCATTACATGTAAAGTACAGTTATTCAGCTGCATCCTGTTAGGGAAGCTGACCCCAACATAGCTGGGAAATGGCAGATGATCATGTTGTGGAAAGATGAATATTTTGAGCTGTATACCTAATAGCTTGTTCGTCTGTACTATACATGTTGACATGCAATAATTGCGTTAAAAATTATACTCTGAACGTTAACATGGTTTTGTCACGCGAACTGTATTGTTGGAAGTAGCTACGTTGAAGTGGTCATTAGTATTCCTCGTAGGGTTATTGTAGATTAGGGGTAGTTCAATGTTATTAAATTCAAGATAGCAGGTGCTATTATTAAAAGGAATATCACCTTTCCGTTTGTTATGCAGAAGCTTTTGGTAAAGTTTGGACAACACAGGGTTGTTGTTATTATTTAGGAAACTGTGTAATATTTTAAACGATACTAAATCATCATCTTCCTGCCCTTTTCCTATGATTTTTGGGATCGGCGCAACACTTTTTTTTCGTCCATTCTCCCCTGTCCATCGTTACACGATACTATATTTCAAACACAAAAGATAAATCAAACAAAACGAACTATGAGGTTGCATAGATTTGTTCGTTGTTGAATTATACCCCAATACTTTTTAAATGGCTTTGTTTATGGAACCGGGGAATCAAACAAAAATACACACCCTTCACATTTTAAAACTCTTTATGGAAATATTAACACACACACAGCCAACTCGATGGAAAACTTCATAAATCCGTCGCTTGCCAGCTTATTAGACTCATATTTGACGTGCTGTCGACACCGTATATTGTGACGTCACTCACAAGCTGTCGAGACTTCAGGACAAAATACCAGCAGAAGTTTCAATAAGCTCTATGATAGAAGCTCATTGATACTGCACTGAAGTAAAATATCAAAACTTTGGTTAGGAAGGAAATCATTTTTATGATGGGTAGTGTCTCGATTTTACATGACTGTCATACTGAACTCCGAAGTTTAAAGTACAGACGTGCTGTATTCATAAACGTTAAAAAAAACAATATGATTTGCGTGAGTGAGAGAATCACAGCGATCTACGGAACATCGAAAGCTTGCTATATGACGATTGACTAAACTTGAACTGAAATGGACCAGTCGCAACGTGAGCGTCCAGGTTTCAGTCCCGTAATTCAGAACATGCAAGTCGCACTGATAGAAGACCTTGGTGTGGCCCGTAGGCATGTGGGACCAGTTGATGAACGACTCAATACGAAATATGTTTGGTTGACCGTACTTTCCCAAGACATAAATTTGTTTTGTTTTTTTTGTGGTCCCAAAATACCACTAAAAATATTTAGGGGGAATCCGGGACCGTGGTCCTGGTCCCGAAAGCCCCCCGACCCGTGGATTCGACCTGTGAAATACGCGATGAGAAGACTCGGTGAATCCTCTCAAACGCTGCCCAGCTATATTCTTCTGTTAGCTTCCGTTTGCACGAGGTACAGAATAACTACCTAGGCTGTAGTGGCAGGGAGGCTAAGAGAACAATTCAGCTGGGTTGGCAGGGTTCGGAAAGCTTTACCGAATCTTCTGAGAAAGAGTTTTAAATTAACTACAGTTCTAAGTCTTCCTCAAACAGATACAAATAGTCTTCGCATCCATCTCAAAGTCTACTCAAATAAAACCTTCTAAATACGAAAAAGTAATTAAAAGTTCTCGTCCTACCTATTTATAACAGGCTCTTTAGTAAACTGTTCCCACACAAACGGATCCTGCAGGATCAGTCGACCTAATGATTTTTTTTAATTTGAACCAATTTTAGGATATGTGTGTGGTGATTCCCGTTGGCCCCGTCGCCCGTGTCTACACTGGTGGGGCGAGGGGGGTTTACATTTATATTTTATTTTTTATCTAGTCTAGTTACGGGCAGTAACCTTACGAACAGTACTAGGCTGGCATGAATCCAAGAAGGTATTTATTACTAGAAGACCGTAGCCTACCCAGAATTATTGAAATGCATACCACCTTGAGCTCATGCCAGCCTGGTACTTCTTGGGGAACATATGTCGAGAACTACCCGACACCTTATCACAAGCTCTGATGTGTAGAACTTCTGTTATCACGTGATTACACGTGTCGGTGCACCTGCGACTGAATATTTGATCCTAACTAAGTACCTCAGTCTCCTTGTTAGTTTACTGCTCTCCGTGTGGAACAGTTTGGCGGTTATATAGTCAAGTCGTAACTCGTAAAAAGTATACAGTGTAGTGTTGTTTAGAGGTTACGTGCTCTGCAGTATTCTTTGTTTGTTGCTTCGGTTTTTTGTTTGTTTTCATAAATTCTAAGCTCAACAATGTATGACTTCTGAAAGGTACTAAAGATTTACTTGGGTGCTTTTTTTATATGATGCCAATAATAACAAAGGAATTAAACAAAATTAATAATAACAGCCACTCGGGGTCGGGGGTCGATCTTCAGGTTAAGCCGCGCTTGCCTAGGTTGGTCCGTGGATCCCATTACATACAGAGTGTCTTCCGTGCCTCAAAAGGCATGTTAAGCCGTTGGTCCAGCTATCATTTGCAGATCTTTGACAGTCGTTACAGGTAGACAGTGGGACGAAAGTCTGACAACCAGTCTTACCAAGTGGTTTCGTATTACCCAGTACTAACTGTGTTGTGGAGGTCAGATAGGCAGTCGCTCTATCTAAAATACTGGTATCCAGCTACATCCGGTTAGAATGGAAGCCGACCCCAACATAGTTGGGAAAAGGATAGGTAAATGATGAGGTGTACAATAACATAATCAAGTTCCCCTTTATAGTTTTATGCTAGTCTTCATTTCAAACAATCGCGAAAAGCCATACCTTAAAAAAACTGAACACAGATAGTTATTTATGCAACTGTAGTTTAATGAGGGTATTAAAACACGAATGTGGGTTTATCACACGAGGCGAAGCCGAGTGTGATAATATAATTATAACATATTTGAATATAACATATTTGAAAAGATCGATTTACGAGCATTCTAAAAAGTGGTTATATGTCCCAAATCCGTACAGTAGGTAGTTACAGTAGTAATTTGCATGCCAACATTGCCGGTATTGTAAAGTGTTCATATGATATTATGAGATAAATACAGCATCTTATTTCAAAGTAGGTACATGCTGATTCAGGTTACCTAAATGTCTTAAACACAATGAAGGTTATTCTTTTCCACTTGTAATTAATGTTCATAGGTTACATTGTAAAGTAACCTCAAAATGTTATTGTCTAACGTTAATTGAGTTGTTGAGAAACAAGTAGCAGCTTGTGACATATATCAACAAGGCCAGATCAACAACAAGGCAAGATTTACAAGGTTTTAAAATAAAAACTAACCCCATACAGAATCAACCTTAAAAACAAAAACCACCGTAAGAATTTATTAAATCACTCAGAAATTATAAATAGCAATAAGTCTACTTAGAACCCCTAACCGCTATTTAGAACCCCCCATGAATACTTGATCGTTGCTCGATAGCCTCTTTACATTGCATTGCTCTCAAGAAGGGTTGGATTCGACCAGAGTTTGTAATCATTATGATCATTTTAAGCAGTCATAGAATATGCATTGAGTTTCACTGCTGAGTTAGCCGAAGTAGCAGGGGTCGATTTTCAATATCATTGGAGGTTTCGGCTGCAAAGTAAAAGCTGGGGTTGATTATTCAAAAGATAACCTGCTGTGTAAGATAAGATTGCTGGGGTGGTCTTTTTTCCCGACTACGGTCAAACCAAAAGAAGCATTATGATTTGATCAGTGTTTATACAGGGTGTAAACAGAGCCGTCAACCAAGCATTCAGTACATAACTATACGCAATTTTTTTTTGCTGGGAAACGACTTTTTTTTGGGTGAAAAATCAGGTTTTACGGTAGTACTCAATGTAACTCACTCAGAACATTGTGCTTATTGATGCATTGAATAGTAAACGGGTTATGGAAGTATTAAAAGTAAAGTTACAGCCTTAAAATGAGTATTTTTGAAATAAAATCGTGAGAAAGTTGGAACTTTGACCTCCAATATCTCCGTAACTAGAAGATTCCCAGGTATGGGCCAAAACAAAAAAAATAAATAAAGCAATTATGGGGAGAACAAGTGCCTTTCGGCTTCGTTAAGGGTCTATTTCCACCCTTTTATTCTTGTGTGTGTTTTTTTTTTATAATTATCTAAATCAAAATCAAATCAAATATTTATTTATTGCGAACAACGAGGTCCATAGGGTAAAAGAGTACTTAAGAACTATGTTAGCGGTGTGGTTTATAATTATGATGTAGGAAAGATATTCAAAACGGATTTCAAAGATTTTACGTTTTTATCATCTGTTTGATTTTCTGTGTTTTACAAAATGTAGTAGATACGTAACGTTTGGCGAGTGTTTATTTTCAGGTGAAAAGGATAACAAATAAAATGTTCTTAAAACCATATTTAAATAGAATTGGTTTAAAATGAAAAGGCCTTAAAATAAATAATAAACACAATACAACACGCATTAAACACCGAAAAGCCTTTTTACCCATCGAAAATCGAGCAACAACACATTTTGACCCGTTTTCAACCCCAATTTTGGACCCATTCATAAACTTCAAAACATCTCGCGTTTAATCAAAACTCTTGAGATTTAATAACATGTAAACAATCCGCAAGCCTTTGTATGAAGCATGTGGAAACATGTCGAGTTGTCGCAAAATGAAACAATCTGGTGTTTGCATATTTCGGCGACGAGATTTTTCCTCGTGACACCAAGGAGTTCACCCCGTCCACGTATTTATTTCATATTAAGGCCCTTCTAACCCTAAAATTAGCAACTCTGTTTGTGGTGGTTCAAACTTCGTTTGAAATACTGTTAGAATAAAGTTCTTCAACTTGCACTACAAAGTGGTTGTTAAGTCAATCACTGCGGCCGAATAGTGCGAAATGAGTGTTTTTTTCGATCACATAAGACCTGCTTTATAGTTACTTCAGTTAGTATACAAAGTTTCATGATCTAATTTGAAGTACTTTTTTAATAACAGCGGTTTATTTTTCGATTTGGAGGTAACTTTGGGATTTTTTCTATCGAGAAAAGTTTAAGGAATCGTGTTTTCGTCACACATAAGACTTAGCATTAATCCTCAACTTTACCATATATTTATTTCAAAATGAATGCTGCAGTATTTTAGGCGGAACGGAGGATCATGCTAAGCCATTTGAGGGAGTATAGGCCCTTAAGCCGGTGTACGCGGTGAATTTTTTTTAATATGTTAGATACAGACTCTAGAATGATAATAGGTTAAAAAAACATATTGGTCAAAACAAAATAATTTGAGCTCAATTTTGAAGGAGAATTAAACTGAAATTTTAAGTTCGTTGAGCCTGTAACCATCTTCTGCCCAGCCTTTTCCCAACTATGTTAGGGTCGACTTCTAGTCTAACCGGATACGATTGAATACCAGTATTTTACATGAAGCGACTGTCTATCTGACCTCTAAAATCACCGGTAATACGAAACCTCTTGGTAAGACTGGTTGTCACATTGTCCAGCTTCTGACAACTCGTAACGACTGTCAAGAATCTGACTGTTAAGTCAAGAATTTATTTAAAAATCACCCTGTATCTGTAAAAAAAATGTTAAGAATTGGTAATCCAAGTGCGTGATTCCAGGACGAAATACGCTGTCACCTGATTATCTCTGCCACCAAATTGTAATGTGCGGTCTTAAGGAAAATGGCGCTGTCCTTCCCCTGGCTTAAATGTGTATATTACTAGCGTCCTTGACATAATAATGGGAGGGAAATTCGGTAACCTTGGAACGCCTTCTGAATGGTTTTGTTTGCAGCACTCTGAGGGCTTTTATTAAGCAAATGAAACAAAAAGTTTCCTGTTAAACATAACATAAGAATTTGTTTGGTCATTCGATAAACATATCGAATGACCAAACAAATTCTTATGTTGCGAGATAAGTCAGTGTTATCCAACAATATTATTTTCTCAAGCCTGCTTCAACCAATCGCATCAGAATTTTACTAATCTTTCAACATTTACTATACAGGGTTAACTAACCCTCATCATTGAAAACTTTCAATGACCAGCTAAAAATTAAAATTAAGATCTAGATATCAAACCAAAAGTGCATTTAAAATAAAAAATGTGTGTGCTAACTGCTACCTATCTAGGTTATTGAACTGAATTGTGCTGTTGCAATATCCACACGTTAGCTTTTTAGTGGTGGACAGGAATTAAATTTTATTATTATTTTTTATTTTTTTTTCATTAGGTAGATTCTAAACCATCTCTGAAAATTTGGCCGGTTATTGAAAACTAACCATGTATTTAAATAAACGTGTGTGCACCATAGTCATACTGGTTAAAGGAGACAATAAAAGAAACATCAGCTGTTCCATACATTTCGACTGTGTACCTGTCGCACTTTGTATGAAAACAGCTGATTATGTTTTATGGGCCCTTACATCGTGTTTTACCATTCTCTGAGCAAGTCACACCATCGTAAAACCAAAACGATGAATTTGCTTATCCTTCACTCCCTAATCCTCAAAACAAATAAAGATGGTATCAGCCGCAAGTTCCTAGCAATTTGTCCAAGTAGGAAAGTAAATTAAAAGGCGATAGAACTTGCCGGGCCTTTCGACCGTCTTGCCAATTTACAAGAAAACTTTGGTAGGCACGATTGCACAGGAAAACTTCTGCTCCTTCCGGATAGCTAATGATTCTTGAAGGTAAAAGATGAGTAGTAAAGCCATAATATGAAGATACTAGGCTAACGAGATCTACCGAGTTTGGTGTCAAGAACTAGAAAAGAACTGCACCCCTAGCCAAGTTACAAACGTTTCGTGTCGATTCTCTTTCTACAATCGTAAACGCCTCGGTGTACATAAGCGATTGTAGAAAGCGCTAAATTGGTAGCCAAGTGACACGACTGAGTCGATCGCTCGTTCTCTAATGTCTGTAGAAAAAACCTACTCTTTAGTCTATGGTGAGCGTTCCTACCAAAGAGTTTAGCGATCAACATTGTAGAAACGATAAGTGATAACATTCTATTCTATCATTTTGAACGATGTAAACTTATCTACGAATTTTCTATTCGTTTGTATTGATAACGTGATTTAACGTTGAGATGGTGTCATTCCCATTCATTTGAATAGTTTTCTACTGGCATTAACGATTGTAGATTGTCAACTTGGCTAGGGGTGCTGACCGGTTAAACATTATGTTTTGCCGATCAATTTTAGCCTAGATATAGCTCCCATTTAAAATTTTTAATCGTAGCCCTTTACAATTTATCACATCTTGATTGCTTTAAAAATGGAATGAAGGAAAACTTTTTAAATTTGGAACGCGAATGAACGTAGGTGGTACTATTGCTTCTGCTATTCCGAAAGTTTAGTTGAATTGCAATGTCTAAATTAGAATATAATTTTTAGATTTCAGTTATTTCACGCGTGAACGCCGTGAAATTATTTCATTCGAATCTTTCAGGCGACTATTACAGATACTGTGAACTGTAACTAAAATAATCTTACAAGTCTCAAATGCCATCTTATCCCCATTTTCTTAAATGTCTTGAAATATTAAAATTCTAGTGCGCCTTTACTACATATTGGATATCGAGTTTAGCTCACATCTATTTTAAAATCGTGTAGATACTCTAGATAGATCGTTTAGGTATTATTTGATGGCAAGGAGATGAAATGGCTATCATGAAACGAAATGAAATTCTTTCAGAAGATGCATGTCACGGAGATCTTATCGTATTTATTTTAGACTGAAACATATCAGTATTTTATACCCCTTTTGGAATGTATTGGTTACGAATACCTATATTGAAAATACGAATAAGAATATACAGTTTCAGATATTTTCTGTAAAGTAAGTTTTTGCTTGTGAGCAGGTGTTTCTTGGCCCAATCTTGTACGGCCAAGCTACGTCGGCTGCTTCAAGATGGCCATGCTCTATGCAATATAGTAAAATGCAAGACAAGCTTTTTTAAAGCAGGCATTTTTGCTATAGTGTTAAAAATTCCAGTGTTTTATTAAACAAAAATAGATCTTGAGTATAAATTATTTTTACCTAGTTCAATATGCAAACAAAATAAAAAAAATAGCTTCTAGCTTTTGTTGAACTTTAACGAAATATTGAATTAAATAAAGCTTTTTTACCATCTACAACACTGGACTACCACACATTTCTTATAGCACATAAATAAATATTTAAATTTTATCGTCTCAAAGGGTTTAATGGTGCGTGTAACGCCTATAAATTTTCACGGAGCGAAGGTTAAAGTATTTTCTTCTGGAACCCATAAAATTGTATGCCTCGTGATTTTTTAATCTTACCTTTCCTTAAGGCGCTGTCAACACCAAAATCGCGCACACTGTCTATTTGTATGGGAGAAAACGAGACGTCACTATCACTGGGCGGCCAGGTTTTAGAAGAAAATAATGAATAAATATTGATATAAAAAAAAGTATGGATTATTTGTGAAATATGACTCGTTAGCGGTTTAGGTATGAATATGTTGACTTCATGTTTTTAATTGCAGACCCATACGTCAAAAAAGTAAAGACAGGACCGTTAATGATGATTTTAAGACCAATCTTTGCAATTATTTTCTATCGAGCCGATTTCCTCGAAATATGTATCGAGTCCGTCCAAGGTCTTTGAAATATGATCAATATTAACATATTTTTTTTGCCGTGCTAGAACAAATAGTTTTTCTTAAAAAACTGCTTAAATAACATCAATTTCAACAAATTTGGTGTTGTCAGCCCCTTAAATTTCTTATGCCATAAATACCAAATTCCTACAATAAAGTTTAAGAGTATCCATCAAGAGAGAGTATCATTCAACATTTGTATAAATAAACGGAATTGTTTGTGAATAATTGCAATATTACTGGGGCTTCTGTAATACCGCTAATGTCACCACGAGACGATCCCATTGTAAGTAAGTGCTTAGTGCAAGCACTAAACGTATTAGTACCTAAGTAGCTTCAATTTGTACATACGCGTCTACACAGGTGATGTTGGCGGGCTTGTGTACACACAGCATTTACCTAATGCACCCTTTACAAAATGCCTCTCAATTTTCTCAGTTACATGAATTTAATTTTGATGTCGATTGTACTCGGTGGCTATTTTGTAGTATTAGTTCCTTATTGCGTTTGTTGCTCTATTTTCATGCAATCGCTAATCATCCAACTAAAGGGACGGTTCAACTGTTGGACTTGGACTTTGTTTAAAAGCAATATTATCATCTATCTGTCCTTTTCCCGTATTACTTACGCGGTCGGCGAACACGTTGCGCTCTGCGAAAAGTCTTCATACAGTATAAAGGGTGTAAAAGACCTCTTAACGAAGCCGAAAGGCACTTGTTTTCCCCGCCATTGCGATTATTTTTTTGTTCTACACCATACCTGGGAACCTTCTAGTTACGGAGATATTGGGGGTCAAAGTTCCAACTTTTTGACAAGTTTTTTTTAAATACAAATTTTTAATGTAAGATTTTTACTTAAAAACCTCCACGACCCCCGTACTATTTAATCCATCCATCAGCACAATGTTTTAAGTGCGTTACATTGAGTTATACCACAAAACATGATTTTTCACCCCAAAAAAAAGTCGTTTCCCAGCAATAATTTTTGCGTAAGTTTGATGTACAGAATGCTTGGTTGACGGCTTCGTGATGAGGTTGTTTACACCCTGTATAGCGTTGTAATTATTTTTGTGTAATCGTGTCCAGACGGCTATACTCCTCTTTCTGAAGCTGCTCTTCCTGCTAGAGACCTCTGACTTACGGTGAAATAAAACCTCAGGAGAAATCTTGGATTTATCAGTAACAGTCAAATATTCAAGCTTGATGATCAAAGCTCTTTCCCTGTTTCGTTTAGCACTGCAATAGGACAATTTGTTAGTCATTGGCCGAAATACCGGCTCCATTTCAACGCATGCCGTGTTAAAATGGAGCCAACTATATTATTGCACCCTCTGAATTCAGATTTGATTGAGACCAAACGTAGTGGGTTTATTTGTCAACCTTTCAATGCAATCTGTGGGCTCCACTTTGGCGATAACATAGTGCTGCCGCATTGATTTCAGTTCAAAGCGGTTTTAATCCACTTTGTCATGTGACAAAAAGTCGTACTGAAAAATATAGAAATGAAACCTTTAAAATACAAGAGTGATCTCTGTTATTTGATGGGATATTTTGATTTTTTATTGATGGCGAATATTTTTCATCAATCCGATGGTAATCTCCTGGCTCTGTTATAGTGAAAATTACAGTTTAAAAATTGGTATTTCGTTCTGCGTTAAAGTATTAGCCATTATTTTTGTTACGCTGACTTTAAAGCAGCTTTTCATGGAAATAGGTATAAGTAGTTTAGCCCATAGCTACTTTTGGACCATGTTTTTGATACAATCCATTATAACACAATACAACCTTAGAGGTAGTAGAGTAAAAATGTAGCACATCATGTTTGAGTCCACCTGATTCGATATGATTCGGCACATTCTGCCAAGCGGCAAAATGACTGTATATTTTTCGTGCGGCGATGCCAAATCAGAACACACTTAAGTAAGGTCACGAGACACAATCGATAAGACCAACACCATAGACGTACCTCCATAAAACAACAGAAACTCGTTCAAACCCATCCTTCAATGTGTGTTCCTCTTTATCCCCACGTCATCTCTCCATAATACATGAGACGGTCCGTGTTAGCAAACAACATGGTTCCTTCCCACTCCTACTTACAAACTGGTACTTACTTACCTATAAACAAAGGGTCTTTGACCTTTGAAACGCAATAGATTTTCCTTAGTAAGCTCGTAAACGTCAGATGCATTAAATTATTTACTTTTTTATCGTCTTTACGTTGTTTTCGAGGTATTTTTACGTCGAGTCAAGTGATATATTTTGTTTTTTTTTTTTTTATATTGGTTCATTATTTGTCCATAAGTAAGACGGCATGTCCTAGAACCAAAAAAATCGAAGACATGTGACATCTACCAATCCGCATTGGGCCCGCGTGGTGGATTATAGCCCATTCCCTCTCATAGAGAGGAGGCCTGTGGCCCAGCTGTGGGAACATTAATAGGCTGATGATGAAGACGTTAAAGATTAAATCATTCTTCGTTTTTTTATGGGTTGTTCTGCCTAAATTTTTCCCAACTAAGTACGTTGGGGTGGGCTTTCAATCTAACTGGATGCTGCTAAATACCAGTATTGTATATAGAGTCGCTATCTGACCTCTGGTATTCAGACTTTCAGGCTTTTGAATACCCGTAACGACTATCAAAGCTTTACAAATGACCGCCAAGCTTTATCATACAAAATTTTCTTTTGCTACCAGGAGCGCCTGAGTCAAGAGGAGGTGACGCGACTCAGCGACGTACGGAACTTAGTCAACCAGCTGTATGAAGCGCTGAACGTGCGCGAACATCAAATAAGGAAGGAAAGGGAGATTAAAGCGCAGCTTGAGAAGCTGTCCACTGAGCTGCAGCCGCTGGAAGAGGTAAGGTCCTAGATTAGTCTGACTTTGTAAATGGGTACGGTTTCTTGCAAGGGTGTACTTTTCTGCTCCTTTAAGAGAAAACTCCCCAAAATAATTTGGGGAGTTTTTTATTTAATTAATATCTATAAAGATATTAATTAAATTATTATAGATTATGGTATAGATGACGTAGTCGTAGTTATGGTAGTAATATCTACCCTTATACTGTCACTTACGGGATATCTTCCGTGATTGTTCATTATTTTGAGCTCCTGATATTTCGACACTGTTGCAAGTGCCATGATCGCGGGATTAGTGGAAAATGCGGGTAGATGGAAAAAATAGTTAGGTACAGACAAATCTGTCTACTCTCTTTCTTCTTCTTTGTCCAATCACGGAAGATATCCCGTAAGTGACGGTATAAGTTTAGTTTTAAACCGTGAAAGCTTAAAAAAGTATTTAGTAATACCTACGTATAATGTAATAATTCTTGTTTAATATATTAATTTGACAAAATTCTCACCTACATTTACAACACTTTCCAGAAACGCCTGAGCCTTGAAATGGAGACCAGCCGTCGTACCTCAGTTCTCACATGGGTTGGTCTAGGTCTGATGGGCGTGCAGTTCGGGGTGCTTGCCCGCCTGACCTGGTGGGAGTACTCCTGGGATATCATGGAGCCTGTCACCTACTTCGTGACCTACGGCACTGCGATGGCCACCTATGCTTACTTCGTTTTGACTAAACAGGTGAGGTTATTTTTTTGGCAATATTATTTAACTATTTAGTTTCTTTTTAATGGGGGCGAAGGTGTTGTAACGATCATATTCGCGGAGCAAACGTGGTCAGAAATTGCACAAAACAGAGATGTCCGTTTTTGCTTCAAATAAGCAAGCCAGTTTCATTTAAAAAAAAACCGGCCAAGTGCGAGTCGGACTCGCACACGAAGGGTTCCGTACCATTGACTATATTTAGTATTTGTTGTTATAGCGGCAACAGAAATACATCATCTGTGAAAATTTCAACTGTCTAGCTGTCACGGTTCATGAGATACAGCCTGGTGACAGACAGACGGACAGACAGCGAAGTCTTAGTAATAGGGTTCCGTTTTTACCCTTTGGGTACGGAACCCTAAAAAAACAAAACCCTTCCTTCGCAGTCGAGTAAAAAATTGCATATTATATTATGTTAACTGCAAACCATAATCAAGCTATACAGGATGTAAACTACCTCTTGACGAAGCCGACAACCAAGCATTCTGTACATCAAACTTTACGCAAAAATGGATTGTATAGTACGGGGGTCATTACATTATATATTTTAAAAAAAACTTGTGAAAAAGTTGGAACTTACCCTCAATGTCTCCGTAACTAGAAGGTTCCCATGTATAGTCTAGAACAAAAAATGATCGCAATGACGGGGAGAACAAGTGCCTTTCGGTTTCGTTAAGAGTCTTTTTACAACCTTTATAGTTTTCACTGCTGAGGAAAAAAGCTTCTTTTTGTGAGAAGAAGTAGACTGCATTCCACCACACGGTGCCGCGGGCCCAGTGCGGGTTGGTGGGTAAATGTATGACTGTGGCTGCACTAGATTCCAGCAATGTTAAGTTTCCGATTCATTTTCATAAAATTTAACTTAACTTTTCAGGAGTACGTGTTACCGGATGTTAAGGACAGACAGCACCTGTTGACTCTGCACAAAAAGGCGAAAAAGATCGGACTCGACATCAACCAATATAATAATCTCAAGGATGAGGTGAGCCCGACCCTAATTAGCCTTTTATCTTAATTACTTACACTTCCCTTTAGTCTTAACGAGGCCTTTAGAGATTATTTTTTGTGAGGAACTTTGACAAATTTTCTTTTATCATTGCCGCCTATTTTGTTTTGTTGTTTTTTGTTCTATTTATATATTACTACGCCTACTCTTGATTATGATAGCATCACTTAAAGCACTTTGTCTATACATATCAGGCTATGGGAGACATTGTTTACCCCTTAATAAACACAAAACGCTTTGACACTGTCCTCATTCGAGGCGGTTCCGTCTGAGGATACTATGCATTCCTATTTCATATCCTCATTTAAGGCTGTCCTCATTACACGGTGGAACACACGGTGGAGGTGTGCCCCGCGTGGGCGGAGACCTCTCGCGTCCGGCCCTGGTGCAAGCCATTGTCCGGAGCGAGACGGAATGGGACGCCGTCACCTCCTTCTGCGAAGCAGTAATGCTAGAGAAGGAGGTGGCGGAACGTGAGAGGGAGAGAACCTCACAGCGTCCCAGCCGCCGCGGGAGACGCCCAGGGTGTCGGGGGCCACCGTAGGCTTGGCCTGTGGACGGTGAGCTATGGGCTAGCTCGCCGTCCGTCCGTCTCATGACGACAGGCCGTGTCGACGGCGCGTTCGTGTTCCACGCGCGCCTCAAAGAGAGTCAGCAAAAAGGAAGGGGTCCGTAAGGACCGATGCGTGCCGTGGTTGCGGGACTGTTCGAAAGAGATACCGTGGCCCCGGAACACAAAGGGCGATGAAGGAACATGGATGGGTTTTAGTCAGTAAAAGTCTGACACTCCCTCCTGCTCTGCCCAGAGCGGGAGAAGTCATTTGAAGATTTCCCATCCGGAAAAAAAAAAAAGGCTGTCCTCATTCGAGGCGGTTTTGTCTGAGGATACTATGCATTCCTATTTCATATCCTCATTTAAGGCTGTCCTCATTCAAGGCTGTTCTGTCTGAGGATACTATGCATTCCTATTTAATATCCTCATTTAAGGCTGTACTCATTTGAGGCGATTTTTTCCGAGGATACTGTGCATTCCTATTTCATATCTTCATTTAAGGCTGTCCTCATTCGAGGCGATTTTTTCTGAGGATACTGTGCATTCCTATTTCATATCTTCATTTAAGGCTGTCCTCATTCGAGGCGGTTCCGTCTGAGGATACTGTGCATTTCGGTTTCCTATCCTCATGTAAGGCTGTTTTCGTCTGAGTAAACTGTGTACTTCGATTTTATATCGTCATTTAAGGGTGTCCTCATTGGAGGCTATCTTCGTCTGACGATACTGTTCATTTCGATTTCATATCCTCATTTAAAGCTGTCCTCATTCGAGGCTGTTCAGTCTGTGGATACTATGAATTTCGATTTCATATCAGACAGTATTTTAAATTGGAGTTGATAACTAATTTTAAGCACCACTAAATAAAAATTATTTTCCATTACAGATAGCAAAATTAGAAAAAGATCTGGGCCGTCTTCGCGACCCGCTTCACATTCATCTCCCGCCTCCCATCGGAAAGGGAGGAGATAGCAAGCGTTCTCCTTTAACCAAAATCAAGGATATGCTGGAGGAAACCAGCAAGAAGATGAAAATCACGTAATATTGGCTGAACCTCCTGCGTCTTGGAACCAAACGGTAAAACGCAGTACAACGGTTGTATAGGGATAATAATATAATGCTTGTTGATAATATTGTAACTTGCTTGCTCGTGTATGATGGGGCCCGTTGTCTTTAAAATAAGTTTTAATTTAATAGTTTCTGCCACAATGAGACAAGCCACAATCTCATATTAATTCAGTCAAAAATGTTAAACTACTCAAACATTTAAACGTGATCCGTTGTGACGTATCCGGTTAACTCTACCACATAAAGACAATTAAAATTAATCAGCATTAAATCAGTCTTAAACAATTACTTCGGAAAATGGGTGAAATTTTGGATGTGGTTTGGGTCATTTAGGCTGGTTTGAAGATTAGTTTATTTAAGTTATGCCAATAATTTTGTTCCTTGAGTACATACATGTTTTGTTGTGGTTTTTCAAGGGTGTGTATCTTAAAGTAACAGTATTGTTGTAAAAGAACTTTAGATACATACCTTATTTTACAATTATTTATTTTCCACTACAAATATTTAAATGTAAGTGATCAACGCGCTGGCATTCACACACGAGCATTTAGTTTTTTGTAAGTAAAGTTGTAAAGTCGTACTGAAATAGTTATTGATTCATTTTCACGGACTTACAAGTATGTAATTTAGTATATTCAAAAGTCCAATAAAGCAGTTGTTCGTCCCTTAAAAACCAAAGTGAAAATATTTTCTCTTGCCTTAATTTTGACTTTAGTAAAATATACAAAAACAATAAAGATGATTGTATTTTTCTTTCTTGAAGGTATTTAAAATAGTTAATTATACATTTTCGTTTTGATAGTTTATAGTATGCTCAGAAAATGGTTTCCTAATTTAATTAATGTTTATTTTATGTAATAATATAGTACCTATATTGTTTGTGTTTCTGTTTGAGAATGTGCAATAACTAACACAATATTATAAGTGCCAATGAATTAGATATGCAAATTTTAACTTCAGGGATGGTGTTTATTTTGTAACATAGTTTTACGGAATCTAGTCTTTTAACTAATGTTCTTTTAGCAAAAAGCACTTCTTTTAAAGCAAAGAGATTGGTTCACGTTGATGGCCCAGTAAGCCCCCAAGTACGGGTGAAACATTTAGTTAAAAATAGAATTTGTAGGTACTAGAAACATTTAGTTTTTTTTTTGCAATAATTCAGTCTGTTATTAAATAAAATACTTATGTTAAGAATCAGACAAAAGCAGGTAGGGAAGAAATTAATAATATCATTGTAATTTTTTATTTCGTAAGTAAAATCATATTATGTTTTTGGCATTTACGCTAGTATTAAACAATGCTGGTGTTACATTTTGTTTGTCTTATTGATTTAAATAACCCTTTCTATATTACTACGTAGAATCTATAAAATTCAACATGTTCATGTATTTTAAATATTTATTTTCTCTTAGTTTATAAGCTTACAAAAATAGCACAAATAGTTTTTTTATTTAGTTAGTGATCAGAGGCTTTTTAGTTTGATTGCATAGTGTTGCCAATTGTTTTAATTAAAATTTATTGAATATGCCGTGTATTTAGTGGCTAACATGTCCATGAAGTACTAATTTTCCCACGTCAACCTGAAAATACTTTTTTGGTGCTTTTTCTAAGGAAAAAAAAATAGAAAGACATCATTGTTTTTTTCCTTTTATAAATTGGGATTTAATATCTCCTATGCTTTTGTTAGTTAGTTACTTATGAAAATAAGGTCAAAAACGACTTCCGTAAACAAAGCACTAAAGCTCTAAGCTCTAATTCATCTTGTCCTCATTTGAGTATTAGGTATACTCAAATGAGGACAAGACAAATTAAAGCACCGCGTATAAGGGTTACAACAAAAATTTACCTAACCAGTTAATTGTACGTTTTTCAAGTCGTCCGCTTGGTTTATATTACTTGATTCAGCAGAAAATTGCGTACGTTATGCATTCTGCATCAAGCGAAATCTGTTTATGTTTTTATCCTCAATATCTAGTTAATTAAGCTGTATAAAAACAATTCAAGCTTGTATATCCTAGCTAAATATACCTACGTGTAGCTTGTGCTTCATAATTTGCAACATTTATGTCTAATGAATTAAAATAGTAATTGCGGTAGGTTAAATATTGGCTGTGAATTTAATGTGTAACAAGCATTATTCAGTCCATAGTAACATTTAGTACCATTTAAATATATTGGATACATTAGACGAGTAAATAAAATAATCGTTAACATACGTAAATGATTTTGTAATAATACATCGAAGTTAAAAATGAAAATACTATTAAATTGTGTATCTCACAATTCAATCGAGAGGCGGTGACAAGCAAACGCAAAATATTTAATACGGATCGTATCATTTATGGAATCAGGCGTTACTCTGCCTGAATCCATGACATTAAATGTAAACAAAATATTTAGTTTCAATCTGGAAATTGATTAAGGCATTTTGATTCAGGATGCAGCACTGCTCCCCGTATAAATAAACACTTACGGGAAGCGCGAAACAACATCGTAGGTATGGTTTGATATATTCTATATACTCCTATACTCGACTCGTGACTCGTCCCTCCACAGGGATTCTTCAGGAGCCGAACTTCCTGCACCCAAGTCTGGATCTATTTTCAGAATTAAATCTAAATATTTGGCATAACATTTAATAAATATGAGAAGTTTAAAGGCGTATGTATTCGGTTGAATTGTGGTGATGACGATTTAATAAACTCAAAATTAAAATACCAGATCTGAATTACAGGTTAGTATAAGCTATGTAAAAAGTGTAATAATAACGACATCTTTGATCACTCAAGCTCTGAGACGATAGTTTCTACGTCTGTCTCTTCTAACAATAGAATAAAGTGATAAAAATAGAAATCGAAAAGCACGATATTACGTATATATAACGTAAGTCTAGCGTTGTGTGTACTTCTACGGATGAAAATATTTGACCAAGTTTAGCGAATAGAATACATTTTAAAGCCTTGGGCCCAATTATGTGTTAGAGATATTCAGGTCTCTGATACATTGACCATCATAAAGGTAGGATTTCTGATTCAGTAGCTTTGCACCTTATGGTCTAATGTTTCATCTGTAGAGTGTCTGTCATCTAACTCATCATAAAATAACTATAAAAATATATTAGGTGAGTAAAAACTACTTCAAAGAGTAACAATGTCTACGATTGTCTCATCAACAATGTACTAAAAAGTGCTTTTTCCAGTTGTCGGGTATGGTAAGATTGTATTGAAAGGTATTGTGACTTTTAAGGCCTTGAGAATTCGGTCTAAAATTCTTTGTACATAGCTCTTGTATCTAATCTTAAGCACGCACATAAAATTATTCGCTCAATAACGGCTTCTTCTCGTGATTTGCTAATTTGCCTTTTATAGTCTTTTTCTATATAATGTTTTTCTATCTATATAAATAGATTTTTATATACATCCCTAGAGATAAGGTTAAGGAGCAAAGCTTCTGTTAATTGAAGTTTATTTACTGTAGTATCGAATAAATTACTTTTACTTACATGACAATGGTGTCGATTCTGTTGTGCACAAACTAAACTTAATTTAGGCTATTCCTATCTTTTTCTCTCTAATAAAACGAGAAAGAGACGGACGTAATTTAGTGCTGTCAACTTTAATCGGAACTAATATTTTCAGACAAATGAAGAGTGCAGGGTGCACGGTGCAAAAACACGGTGAAGTGCAAGGCATAAACTAGTTTGACATCTATAACTTAGTTCATAGCTATAGCCGTCCTTTTCTCGCATTGCCTTTTAGTAAAAGAGAGCAATAGCCTAAATTAAGTTTACTCTGTGCACAACAGAATCGATACCAATGTGTATCAATGTCTTAGTTTCGAATAAGTGAAAATGTTCTATTAAGTTCACAAAGTTCTAAAAGTCTTCTAGTTCTAATAAAGGAAAATAGTTAGAAATTGTCTGTTGTAGAGTCATAGTTAGTTATTATAAAATTCTGATGGTGAAGTGGGGCGTAAGAAAGGAACATAGTCTTTTGGCCCATACACTTATCGTACTCATATGAAGAAATCCTCGGATGAGAAAATCTCCTCATTTGAGTACAGTGAGCAGGTAAGGGTTAATACAAGTGTTGGCCGTGTATAATATCGCAGAAATTTAATTTAGTTAAAGACTCAAATTATGTTTAAAAATAGTTTATTTAAATTATACGTACGTCTATAACTATAGTAATTTATTTATTAAACAAGTCTTACAATATTTACACATTAATATTAAATTTATTTGAATATCCTAGCGAACTGTAACCAATATTAAACATTTTTGAAATTATTAAGGAAAAATATATTAGACATTGTTTGATCAATTTCACAATCGAGTAGTTAGGTACTTAATTATAAAAAATAAATATATCTATTTAGTCTAAATTAATTTAACACCAAACTAACTTTCCTGTTACTATTTCACTACTTGAGATTGCCAAATTTAACCCTTCCAATGATATTCTATTCTTGTTATCTATGTTACACCTTTTTGCATAATATTTCCTATATCGTTATGACATAAGGGGTGGCTACGGGAGTGGGGCATGGAATGATGACGTCACGCACACACACATACATACAACCCGACTCCTTGTAACAGTTACTATTTTGCATTTTGTTATTACAGTCGTGTTGTTCGAATAAATTTTTTAAAATAATTTTGGATTTGTTTTATTTGTATGTAGTTTCAAAAAAGTGTTGTGTGTAAACCCTGATGTATTGTGTTATAGTTTTGAAGTAGTCATTTTATACTAAAGCATTTGGTATCTTCTAAAGATTATTCTTACTAAAAATGAAGGGTTTAAATGTTTTAAAATATTGGTATCACGTTCACTAGAATTTAAAGCCTGATATTTTCACATATGGTCAGGTCTTTGAATAGCACTTATCGCCCTAAAGCACAAAGATGTTTGAAATCAAACACGACACAATTTATGGAAATATTTATTACTTAAATTACAATCCTTACAGCTTTAAAATAATACTTCGATGTAGAGAAACCGTTCAACGTTAAGACATTACGTTTGATCGTGTTCTAGAGCTTCAGCAGGTGATATGGGCTTAGACCCGAAAGGGTACAAGTCAATGCTTTGCACATGAGCCCTTACTGACACCCCTGGAGGAACCCCAAAGTAATCTCTTCCTAAATTCCTAATAATCGTAGTACCGGGCTTATTATTATGGTTTATATTGAATCCTATAGCAAACTCTGGTGTGTTATTTTCGTGTATAACTTCATCTACAACTTCGTCGCTTATGTCATTTGGTGTCTGGAAAGGTTTTGGTGTCTGGAAAGGTTTTAGTGGCACATACGGTTTCTTCGCCGGCCTATACGGTTTGCTCGACGGTCGGCCCGGTTTGCCTGCAATTGTTTAATCAGTTCAAATTCCCTTGTTTAGTATATCGATCTGTGCTGTATGTGCTGCGTGCCGTAAGGTGTTGGTGTAATAAAAACCAAATTGGTTGTGAATAATATTTATTGCGTTCAAGCAAATATAATAAATAATATTCGAGTGCATCTTCAGGCGGCGCAAGCGGATTGAAACTCGTGATCTTGTGTCACCTGATTATGATCGACTTTTTGGATTTTGGTTAACTTCTTTTGAGAAATCATGCTTTGAACTTTCTTTAGAAAATCGCAAGTGAGATTGTTGATAACCAAAAATCAAAAATTTCAACAGAATTTTCAAGTTACAAGCCAACCTACAAGTTGAAAATTCCGTAAAAAGTTTTGTCCAAAAAGATCGATACAACCGCTTGAACTACAAACTTCTCCAACTACCCGGATCCGAAAGACCGACTTCAAACATTATTTTGGTCCTTCGAGCCGGATAATTTTAGAAGGCCGTGTTTCAAGCGGTAAAAATTACAATTATAAACAAGATCACTAACATCAATCATTGCCGGTGCTATTCATCACCTGGTCCTTTCGTCGACTGTGGAGGGGGTCCGAATGGTCCGGTTGGTGATTGGTCTTCGTCTATGAAGCTCGTGTCATCTGAGCCTGCGTTCTGAGGGAAGCTTGGAGGCGGGTTGTACTGGGGTTCGCTACCGTCGGCAGGGCTAGCGTCTGGGGGTTCTGGTCCTGATGCTGGGACAGTGTTACTAGGTCTGTCAGAATCGCTGGGTGAAAATGGAGGCGGTTTTACGTGGCCTGATGCTGCGGTACCATCTGGTCCTGTAATTAAGGATTTTATTAACTTGGAACTATCAATGTTCGTAAGAGCATGATCAGATAACAAAACGACCACAGAGCGGTGCTACAAAAGAGTATAAAAGAGTCTGAGTGGTAAATGTCTTGACGCTTAAGTTCTGCAGGTCTCTGCAATGACTTATTGACTTGGAACAGGCCAGATTTACCAGTAGTTGACGGGAAATTGTTATAAATTGTGCGGCAGGACTATGTAGGGAAACCTTCACACACGTACATTATTCTCCTTTTGATCACTTAAATAGGTTTAAAACAATAAATATAGCACTGTACCTTTGAAAACATCATCAGCTGCAGCCCCAGCGGGTGGGCTTCCAGCGCCGTACTTAGAGCCAGCGTTGACAAACTCAGGGTCGTACTGACTGGGGATCGTAGGGAAGTAGGGCGGAATGTAGGGGTCGTTACTGTTCTTCACTATGCGGTAGCCGATGCCGGGACCTGCTATGTAGTTTACTGTCCTATAGGGGGGATAAAGAAATCAAATTAACTAAGAAATGTTTCAAGTTAATGGACTATATCTCAAAAAACAACAACAGATTCTTGTCGGTTTCACAAGGCCATCACAAGGTGGTACACCTTGTGATGTCCTTAGATTGTTATAGAGTGGCCACCCTATAAGTTTAGCGCTAAAAGTGTTTAAAACATTTCTGTTTCTGCCAATCTTTAGAAGATGACAGAGACACCATGAAATTGTTTTATGGTGCAAGAGAGTCATAAGTTACTTCTCTTGTCCTCCTCTGTATTGCATCCTGAACTTCTGAAGCTGTTGGGAGACTACATACCTTTGAACACCTTTGTCATCCAAGAAAGTGTATGATCCCCTGACGTTTCCTTGCGAGTCACTGCTCTCTGTCCTCCTCTGGTCGGGACCCGCCGATATAAACCTGTGCAACAAATTGTATGAACAGTAGAAAATGTTTATTAAAGAAAGTCCATTTCGTGGCTATAAGTATTGCAGTCAGATCAGCTATATTTCCAAAACACATTATATTCTCTCTCATCTTTCAAATATTGAACTCGTGTTCCTTGCAAATTCTAAGAAACTTTCTTCGGCTATCAGTTTCCATTGGGTACATTACACAGAAAAACCGGCACAATTTATGTTTCACTTAGACTTTGAAAGGAAAAACTACTGCGTTTTTTTGAATAAGACCATGAACTCTGTTTTATTCCACTTACCCAACCCAGTAGCTCATTTAGAAAAATAAACACCATACCTATAAGACCCATCCCTCCCCCTCTGAACAGCAGTTCTTCCCCTGGGTTTGGTCTCCCCCCTGACAAGGGGCACCCTGTGGAAGGGCGAGCCGATGATACTGGGGTTGTCAGGAACTGCTGAGGACACATGGAAGCCGGTGTCCCTACCAGCTACGTAAGAGACCTCGTGACGCTCGCCCACGTCATCGACGAAGGAGTAGTGACCTGGTGAGAAGATTTTTGTTTAGCAGCCTATCGTAATATAAGCCTATTGCGAATAGAATGTCACTTTGTTTAGAGCAGCTGGTGCCATTGTGTGGTCGTCTTCATTTCTAGGAGAACTTGAATCCACTGTCTAATAATGGTGGGTATGAGGATAAAAGCTTTAAAATAACGTTGCAGACCTTGGAGGCAATTTAAGAGAAGCCCAGAGTATAGACGAACCACAATAAAAAAATAAAAAAAATGTTTATTTCAATCACATATATTTATACCCTTACACAGTGTACCATCGTTAATACTTGCTAAGGTTCCCATTTAAATTAGATACTATAAACGTTTTCTGCTGAAAGGAATCTTAAATAATGCAGTCTGACTGAAAAGAGGTTCTAGTTGGATACGAGTTTTCACACGAATATAGAATGAGGGATTTTCTTTTTAGCTCTTCCCTAGTCGCTGGATAGATGGCGCTAGGAGTAAGTATGATAATGCAAGGAACGGAACCTAAAAAAACTGATTTTAACAAAGCGCGAGAAATGTTGGTTATATTCGGAAGGTTAAGCAAATGAAAGTGTCAGTCAACGAGAGTATGTGACGTGACACAATGTTTTTTTTTTCAAGCGTTTTGGCTTTGGCATAGTAACTTCAACGCCATCTATAGAGTTCTTGGAAACTAAGTTTTTTTTTAAAATCTCAAAAGGAAAACCTCTCATTGGTTTTTAAACCGTGGATGAAGTAAACACAAATTTTATAATGAAGAAATCTCTATGTTTTATCAAAAGGGCAAGGAGCAAGTCAGTAGTTGAAAATAAATAGGTAATGGGTGTAAAATATATACCCCTAACCCTAATGAATTGTTTTCTTGGTCATATTTTTTTTTGTTCTGAACTATACCTGGGAACCTTCTAGTTACGTAGATATTGGGAGCCAAAGTCCCAAAATCTTCACAGTTTTGTTTAAATATTATTTTCAATACACTTCCTCGAAAACTGGTCCTTATCGCACTACGATTAGGTACAACATGCAATGTATTTCACACGCGTGTGTTTTTTTCCATTTTCCCGCAAGTGTGCGTGAATAAAAATTGCCACAGATAACTATACCTAAGTATACTTAGTCCAAATTGGTTCAATGCCTATAGTCTGAGGTGAATGTTTTTTTTAATTTCGCCAAAGCACTAAGCGTCTTTACGGCATAAATATTTTTTGAATATTCAAATTGTGTTTATAAATAGAATCTTCCTCTATGGAGCGGAGACATGGACATTCCGTATGCAGGACCGACGCAAGATTGACGCCCTTGAGATGTGGTGTTGGCGGCGCATGCTAAAGATTCCCTGGACCGCTCATCGGACTAACGTGTCAATACTCAAAGAACTCAATATTAAACAAAGACTGTCGTCGCTTGTGCAATTACGAATCCTCAGATTCTTTGGACACGTTACCCGCAACAATGATTCCATGGAGCGTTTGGTAATTCAGGGTAGAGTCGAAGGCACGAGACCACGTGGTCGATCACCAACCCGATGGACAGACTCCATTAAATCTATCACCAAGATCCCGCTGGCAGAATGTGCTCGCCATGCGACCAATAGAGACCGGTGGAAACGGATCGCGAAGGCAGCGACCGCTGTTGTGGGCGATCCCTCATGACCACGACCACTCTGTCAAGAGTGAACGACTAAGAAGAAGAAATAGAATACCAGATAAACATGATTATTAAAAAGTAATAGTTACTTTTCTAACAAATTAACATTTATTTGTATTCTAAATTCAAAAATGTAAAAAAGAAAATATTTTTTATATTAGGCTGTTTAGCGGCTTCATACCTTTGCTTATCCTTCAACCTGGCGAAAGTAAAGCGCGGAAAAAAAAAGATAAATTCATAGTTTCATAATACCTAATTCACGACAAAAATATTTTTCGTTCTTATAATTTATTTCTTCAAAAGTGTATTGAAAAACGTCGTTTGATACACGTGGACATTTGTTATTGCAGTTCTCGGCTCAAAAACGGGGAGTTAATTAAGCCTCGGATGCAATAACAAACTTTCTACACTTGTATCAAAATGTACTATTATTTATTAAAACTTTATGCACAAGTAAAAAACTGTACAAAGGCAGACTATTGACGGAAATATTCGTTTTTGATGTTAAAACTATTATTATAATATTAAATGCATCCATTACCACAATGTTTTCAGTGCTTTATTTTAAGTTGCGGTAGGACTCAATGTAACCAACCGCTTCCAAACGTAATTTTTCACCCCAAAAAAAGTCGTTTACCAGCAATAATTTTTGCGTAGAGTTACTTAGTTTGATGTACAGAATGCTTGGTTGACGGCTTCGTGATGAGTCTGTTTACACCTTGTAGACAGGGCCGTCTTTATCCATTTGGAGGCCTTGGGCACTTGAAAATAATGGGGCCCTTGTAGAATGCAAGAGCGAGCGAAGCGAGCTCGAATTTTTTTGCACCCCGCCTCAAATAGTTTAGGTTTTCTTGACAAAAATAACGGGGTTTTTTTAGCGGCGTAGAACTTTAATTTGAAATAAAATGCAGAAAAACATTTTTTATGAATGGCATGAATATGGTGTATTTCGGCAATAATACGTTGAATGTTGGCTTCCAAGTGCTCATTGTTTCTAATTTCGTCAAAGGTTCAAAAACGAGGATGGTCAGAACTTACAGTCAACGGCGAGCAGTACAAAGACATATTATGCTAAATAACTGTAATAATTCGTGTGACAATTGCAAGGCCTTAATGTTGCAGACATGTATGTAGTTTTAAACGTCCAAGTCTGACATCCATAGGTCAAAATGGGAAGAATGCAATACATGTGAATGTTTTTTTCGCTTGAGTGCCAAAGGAAGGTTTCATTGGTTTCATTTCCTCCTTTATAGCAAACAAACATGAATGGCATACAATTCTCAGTCAAATAAAGCCAATTTCAAGGATATTGAAAACTTTCTTCTGTGTTTTTTTTCAATTTAATGTTGACTTTTGCCAAAAAGCTAGACTCAAAAGCGAGCGAAGCGAGCTCGAAAATTTTAGTATCCTGCGGTTGTGCCTGGGATAAGTTACAGGAACTTGGAGGCCCCCTTGCGTCGTGGGGCCCTGGGCATGTGCCCCGTGTGCCCTTATGGTAAAGACGGTATTGCTTGTAGATAAAAGTACTAATACCTAGCAGCTATCTACTGTCCCGCTACTGCAGGCCTCCTAAAGTTCTACAGAAACACATTTTAATTGTGTAGGCACATGATCTACTTACCCGTAACATCTCCTCTGCTGTCAGCATTCTCATTCTTCGTGTAAGTCCGTGTGTCTATCTTGAACGAGTAGCTGGGGTCTTCACTGGGGTCAAAGTAGGGGTCATCTTTGTTACCGATGTTCCCCCGGGGTCTTTGGTCTAAGTCCATGTTTCTGTGCACATTTGGACCTTTCGCGCGGAATCTGTGTACAAGAAATTGTTAAGGCGGAGAAAAAGGTGCTTTAAAAGTTCATTGATTTAACTTTTAACGAAAATAGATTTTAATCACAATAATTTTGTTATTTAAAATAAAAAAATATCACTCATCTGTTTAGAATACTCCGGATCTATTTATTAATAAAATAAATGAAATCTTAATCTATACTATCTATACTAATATTATAAAGAGGTAACATTTGTTTGTAAGTTTGTATGTAGGGGGTAATCTCCGGAAGTAATGAACCAATTTTAAAAATTGTTTCACTAGTAGAAAGCTACATTATTCGTGAGTGCTCTAAGCTATATTTTACTCCCGTACTCCCACGGGAACGGGAACTACGCGGGTGAAACCGCGGGACGTCAGCTAGTCATTCATAAATAAACCTCATAAACATAAAAGTATCAGCATAACTTTTTAAATTATCAGCTTAATCAGAATGAATTATTTTGGTCCTTTTATTAAATTATACCGTTACTAAACTACTGTAGAAGTAGTGTTGAAAACTTTTTTGCACTTCCTTATTAATTGTAGTAGAGTATACGTTACACTCTTTAAATATTTTAGGAAAATCTTTACCTTTACTACTCTACACCATTTTCTTGCAGTACCTAATCTCACTTATTCCAAATAGGTGCTTACTATTTAAATAATTCATAATAAACTTACCCTCTAGGACCAGCAGTATAAACAGTCTCCTTCACAGTATCCGTAGCCGGATCCTTAGCTCCAAACCGTCCACCGACGACGCCATTAGTGTTGGCATGTGCCAAATGATAGCTGGCCCCTCGGTCCTTGTTGGCGTACCTAAGATCAGATATCATTGAATTGCAACGGCCTTAATAAACACCTTTTGTATGCGGTATAGCGATAAAGTTAATGTTTCTAAAAAACTACCTAAATACTGGCTGACAATAGACCGTTTGGGAATCCTTGGATGTAAATTAGTAGATAATTCCGTTTTGTTTTTTTTCAGCTTTAAGTTGCTGGTAAACTGATATAATGTGTGTGTGATGAGATGTTTTAATTAAAGTATAAAGTAAAGAAAAGCTTGCAATCATTATTCAGATAAATAAAAGCTTAACTTAAACTAAGTATCTATCTACTTACTAACTATTAGGTTGCAAACAGTTTCGATAGAAAAACACGCATCTCAATTTCTAATTTCAAAAATATATGTGGAAATTGTTTTCACCATCTAATAATCTCTTAGGTGTTTCATTATGAAAACAAAACATTTTTTAAGCTTTAACTTAATAAACACACACACTTTGACAGTTATCTTAAAATCTTTGACAGCTGTTATATTATAGAGAAAAACGAATAAATACTAACACTTTTTAAACATGAAAAGATCAAAATTCTTAAAATTAGTTTAATATAACGTAAATTCAAACTGAAACATGAATTCAAACAATTTTTTTTTAATTCCCCAAAATGAAGCAAAAACCAATCAATAAACGCAAATAATTACCCGAAATCGAACGATCCATCAGGATTGACACTGTTGTAATCTCCATCACTGGCCCTAGCCTTCCCAGGAATTACTTGAGTCCTTACTCCCGCACAAAAACACACTAAAAACACACTTTTATAAGTCCAATACATTTTCACTGATTACTAAGACTTTACTATTATTTTACTATTGCATCACACACTGTATGTTTATTCGTTCAAATTCGGGGTAACTGTGGAGGTAAAAAACATGGCTTCTCTTATATATGGCGGTAAAAATGAGCGTCCAGTGGAGGCAGACCGCGTGAAAACGGCCGGACGTCATTGTTATTAATATTAGGCAGGTGTAGTAGTGGATGCTAAAAATTATAGCTTACCAACGCTTTGGTGAAATATCTTGTAAACTTTTATGTGGGGTCTAGGAGGAGAGGTTCCCCTTTAACATCGTGAAATGCTGTTAGAGAATGCTGACTTGAACAAGAATTTGTATTATATAGTGTACTAGCTGACCCGCGCAACTTCGTCTGCGTCACATGAGAGAGAGAGAGGGTTAGAGAGAGTATGACTCAACCTTAAAAGATAGACAGACTGCTATCGCAGATATATATTTTTTTTTCTTTTATGAGGTACAATTCCATTATGCGTCTATGCAGCGCTCGCTACGGAAGCTCTCAAAAGAAATACATTTTCCCCGTTTTTGCAACATTTATCATTGATGCTTCGCTCCTATTAGTTGTAGCGTGATGTAAGATAACCGCCGAATGACGCCTTCCTCGTTAAATGGACTATCCAGTAGCGGCGTTAGGGGGGGGTGAGGGTGGGCGACCGCCCAGGGCGCCGGATAGGAAGGGCGCCGCAGGCGCCCTTTCATTTAAAAAAAAAAACAATGATCCTTAAGCGCTAGATTTTTACGAATTCCCTGGACTCCACACTAGGATACCCTGTGTCGTGGGGTCCAGTAGAGACTGGACCCCACAAGAAGAAGAAGGGGAAGAGTCCCAAGTAAAGTTTCATTATCAAATGCGTGAGAGCGAGGCAGGCCCGGACTGGCCATACGGGCAAATCGGGCAAATGCCCGATGGGCCGGTGTGCCCGACTGGCGGTCGACTTTATTTTCTATTTTAAAAAAACATCGCAATATATCGATTAAAATAACGTCCTATCGAGGACCTAATTCCATTTACTCTTGGACTCTATCTGTAGTAATGGTACCCCCTAGAACTGTGGTCGTCACACTTTTCTGGTGAAGGGCCACATAGAAACCGTACTACCGCTAGAAACTTAAACATTTTTTCTAAGCCAACGCGCGTGGTTCGCACTTTGAACGCTGCGAAACTTTTATCACAAAGGTTTCTTTTTTTCTGCCTCTGAATTAGCACTCCTATTGGATTTTTGCATGATCGACTGGTATAGACAGAGACTGAAATACTTAAATTAAGAACTCCTTGCCCTGAGACCATAATAGGCACTTTTGGCATGCATAGGTACAAAACTTTTTAAATTTTATTCTAGGCAAGATGTAAAAGTTTTCGAGCTCGCTTCGTTTGGTCTTGTAACCTACTTTCTCTTGGATCTTTACATTGTCTATTATAAGTCAAGCAATTAACTCCAAGAGGTCGAAACAATTCTAACCTGTCCAAGGCAAGGTATCAAAAATTTTCGAGCTCGCTTCGCTCGCTCTTGCAACCTGCTTTCTCTTGGATCTTTGCATTGTTTATTATAAGTCAACCAAGTAACTCCAAGAGGTCGAAACAATTCTAGCCTGTCCAAGGCGAGGTGTCAAAAATTTTTCGAGCTCGCTTGGCCCACTCTTGCAGGCTACTTCCTCTTGAATGTTGGCTTTGTCTGCAACTCGACCAAGTAACTCTTGTATAAAGGGTCGAAACAATTTAACCTGTCCAAGGCAGGGTGCTACAATTTGCGTGCTCGCTTCGCTCGTTCTTGGAGCTTTACTTCTTTTTGTTTTTAAAATTGTCTCCTTATGTCGAGTAGCAGAGCGGAGAGCTTAAATATTTTTTAGTTCCTAGACTTTTCAAATAACTCTTCAAATTTAGTAATTTGTACTTCTATCAAGTATTTTAGCAAATTCGTTTTTACTGGCATCTCTCCTCTGACTCAAAAACTGGTGACGCCTTTGTTGGACAGCGTCGCTATTCTCTTAAATTAGTTTCAAGTCTAAAGTCGCACTCTAGCATTTCAGCCTAACATTCATTTTTAGACGTTTCCTTCGGTTGATTCAAATTTTCTTTCTCTTGAGAGTGGAGGGCCAACCGTCTCTTTAAATGCCCGGGCCGGTTTTGGGTCCCAGTCCGGGCCTGGAGTGAGGTGTTAGTGTGTGTTCACGTCGAACTAGCGGCGGAGCGCGCAATTCACTCGCCTGGTGGCCAATTAATAAAAGAGTTCGCCGTTATAAAGTCTACAAAAGTAATTTTTTATTAGTTACATTATACCTATCCTTTGCTTTTTTTTCGTATGGGCTTAAAATTGAAGTTAGAGGGCGCGCTAGAAATCTCGCCCAGGGCGCTGGTAGTGCTAAAACCGGCACTGGGACTATCCAACACGACTATCTATTTTTTTAATTCGAACCAGTAGTTGCTGAAATTAGCGCGTTCAACCAACCAAACAAACAAACTCTTGAGCTTTATTATAATAAAATAGAATCAAGTGTGTAACAATTTAACATCTCCGATATATTTGCATTAATCGCTAAAATAATCTACTTATGTTTTTCCAAATAAGGGTTTGCCTCAACAGCCTTACATCTTCATCCTTAGACACGATGACAGTCATACTCCAGCAAGGTCAAAATTTCTCATCTAGGTGCATGAAATAAGCCGGGACACGATAAAGCTGCTGTAAACTGTTGCGGAATTCTTGCAACTGCCTTCTGTCTCCATCGTTAGATCGCCGATGACAATCATACTCCAGCTAGGTCTATAGTTCTCATCAAAGGTGCATGAAATGAGGCCAATGACAATATAGCTGCTGTAAACTCTTGCAACTGCCTTCTGTCCGTTAGACCTTCGATGACAGTCATACTCTAGCTAGGTTTAAAGTTCTCATCAAAGGTGCAGGAAATGAGCATAAACACGATATTTCAATTTTGATTGGGACCAATTTTGAGATATACCTATTACCTACGCTTTTCAAAAAAAAAAAAGGATCATGCTTAATGAACTTCTCTCGTGGTCATACATAAAAAATATACGGGTCGAATTGAGAACTTCCTCCTGTTGTTTCGTCGGTTAAAAAACCGAACTTAAGAAATTGAGGCAACTGACATGACTGTGCGAGGGGTCATTCTTTTACGGAAAATCTTAACACCGCGATTCAGAAAATGAAGTGAAATTAAAAACGCCATCTATCGACCAAAATGTTAAACTGCTAAAATGTAATGCACGGAAATGCTATGTAAATTTTCAATGAAAAAAATATGTCATGTAGACTAATCTAGAGTACCTTATGCTATAATAACTCTTTTTAAAGCCGGTAAGTCGATTTAAAAGTTATCTGGTGAGCACATTTTTAGGCATTAGTACCTACCTACCATTTTAGTGCAATAGATGTCGTTGCATCTTACATTTGATGATTAGTTTTTCTTGAACACTTTAAATTCATATATCTTTCGATAGAATTAACCGATTACGATGAAACAAAAACTAAATCATACCTCAAGATATGCTATGATATATAAACGTTATCTATATTGGTTTCGTATATTTTGCGTGATGCTTGATCATCGAAACAGATAAACAGACAAACAGACAACGATTCCAAAAATGATGGAAATGAGTTCTGTTGGTTATCCTATAACACCCTGGCAATTTTTTTTCAAAATATTTTCGATGTACTAAAACGATTTTTCTACAGATTTATTATATGTATAGATAGCCTACAAACTTAAAAGAACGGTGCGTCGAACAGTCTAGTGTGACAACGTATCGTCTGTTCGTGGTCGTGACTCAACGAATTGGCTTGGCAACACTAACTTACTATATTAAACGATTGGCACTATTGGATTCAAACTACGAAGTAAATAAAATACAATCTTTACTTCGTACCTCAAACCAATGACCAAAGTTGACCAAACGAAACCAATAAGATAAGCCAATCCTTTTTTTTCGACCAATTTAGAAAATCGATAAACCAAGCAACCAAAGAACTTTTACGACACACGCAAGAACTTTTAAGTCACCTAACGAAACCCAATTTGCCTAGTAAACACGGTGGACGTCATTCTCGCGCGGAAAAAAATGACGTCATTTGCACAACGCCATCTATCGGATTTGGATTTCAACTATCAACATTAGTTCTATTTTTAGTCTTAAGAAGATGTCGTTGCAATACTATACTGAATTGCGTAATAATTTTACTTCTTGAACTCACTAAATTAATCATATCTTTTGATAGAGTGAACCGATTTCGATGAAATAAAAACTAAGTTAAACCTCAAGTTGCTTATAATTTTTGTATATAAACATTGTCAGCATTGAATTCGTAGATTTTTCGTGATGTGCGCACAAACAAACAGACAAACAGACAACAATTTCAAAAATGATGGAAATGGGTTCTGTTACTTATCTTTTCACACGCTGGCTATTTTTTGTTTCAATTTCTTCAATGTACAAAAATGACTTTTCTACAGATTTATTATATGTATAGATTATCTATGACAAGAATCATTAGATGTAGTTCCTTGGCCCGCGTGATGAATTAAGGCTCGCTCCCTTATATAGAGAATAACTCATTGTCCCAGGAATGTGTCTGTATGTACATATAGAACAGGCTAAGAAGCTTTTAGGGAAATAAATTAATTACCGTGTTCTTTCTTTTTATATCATATCAAAATAAAACCTCACCGATTTTACTCGATGTAAAGTTTTAAAGTTCGTCGCAGTTAATGCCATACATTTTTTTAGTCGCAAGTTTGCAGTCTACTGGTGGATTCTGTAAACAGACGTACTATCTCCAGTTTTTTTTTTTATGCTAATATGTATATGTGGTAACTATATTTTCGAGCCGTTTGGGGTTGAAACTCTAGGGCCGTGGGGTCCGAGTGCCCATAGTCTGTTCAAAGAACTTTCAAAACGCCTAGTTGACGCTTCCCGTGACCCAAGAGCTGGCTTTTACCTTGGTCAGAGGCTAAGTGTTGCCATACAACGTGGCAACGCCGCCAGTCTCTTGGGCACATTAGGTACCAGCTGACAGCGTTGAGGAGGAGTTTTTCGATGCCCTTTTATAGTTTGTTGTTAGTTTATTTATTTTAGTTTATTTAATACATAGTTTTTAATTAATTATGGCAATGAGTAATAAAATAAAGAAAATAATAACTTCAGTGGCTCTTTAATTGCATGTTATCGAGAAAAGTAGCAGCCTGTATTTTGTTGATAGAATAATTATTTTATTACTTGTAATCCAAAACAAAAGCTTTTCTTATTATACAATCAAGATTGTATGATCATTTATAGTTATAAATAAGAAACAAGACGTGCAGATAAAACGACCACTCCGTATATTTCCTCCACAGCATATCTTTCAGTAAAACACAGCCTAACCAAGATGCAGCGCCAAACGATACAGGGGCCACATCCTCTAGCACAAACCAGGAACAAATCGTTTACGATCATTACAATGCTCTGCCCAAATGGTAGTAATTATGTGCTCAGAAATTAATAACGCGTCTTTAGAGCCAGCAAGATAAGAAACCCAGGATTGTGTGAACTTTGATTATATGGTGCTTAGATGGTATTTCCTATTACAGCATTATAACTATTCAAATATTAGCTATTTGAATTTTTTTTGTTCAGGCAAGATCCAGGTGAATTCTCTGAGCCAAAAGTTGCGCCTGGATATTTTTTTCTTTGCGCAATCTTTCAGCCACTGAACACAAATCTTGATGATTTGACATTCAACATATTTCTGGGATCATTTATGTAGTTTTTTCAAAATGAAAGATATCCTATTGTAGAAACTGAATCTAGGAATGAACACTTGGCTACAGAGAATAAACGAAATTATATAATACGTAGTAATTTCATCGTAATAAATTAAAAATCTAGGCAACAATCATTGGGAGGCTGATTGCTTATACTTTTAAAATTAAGTTCCCAACTGAATCCGGAATCGTACTCAAAGTCATTCGGACGATTAAACTCTTACGAACCAGACAATGCACTAATGGTTTGATAATTCGTGTAAATATGAATTCATAATAGGCCATTAAATTCTGTAACTAACACCAATGTAGCTGAAACAAAAACATAATAAAGACTTATCTTTTGTCTAGACTAGATTGAGGTCGACACTAGATAACCTGAAACAGAATAGGTACCTAAACTTGCTTATTTTGGTGAACATTTTATACTGGATTCACATGTATAAACTTCGTCGTTTTATTAGAACCTACAGTAGTTCTGTACTGCTGTTCCAAGTCAAAGACCACGTACTTACATGGAACGATGGACTTTGGCCGATAAATGTATACATATAACAATATTCAGTTTTCTAGTTGATAATAAATAAAAACCGGCCAAGTGCGAGTCGGACTCGCGCACGAAGGGTTCCGTACCATTATCTATACATTAGACAAAACGGTAAAAAAATCACGTTTGTTGTATGGGAGCCCCCCTTAAATATTAATTTTATTCTGTTTTTAGTATTTGTTGTTATAGCGGCAACAGAAATACATCATCTGTGAAAATTTCAACTGTCTAGCTGTCACGGTTCATGAGATACAGCCTGGTGACAGACAGACGGACAGATGGACAGACGGACAGACGGACAGACGGACAAACGGACAGACGGACAGACAGACGGACAGACAGCGAAGTCTTAGTAATAGGGTTCCGTTTTTACCCTTTGGGTACGGAACCCTAAAAATAAAAACCGCCCAAGTGAATTGGGTTCCGTACAATCGTATTATGGGAGCCCCCTTTAATATCGTTGTTATAGAGGCAACAGACGAAATACACATTCAGTGAAAATTTCAACTGTCTACCTATTACGGAACATGAGATACAGCCCGCTGACCGACAGACGGACGGACGGACCGCGGAGTCTTAGTAATAGGGTCCCGTAAGGGTAAGGGTAACCACCCTTCGGGTTCGGAACTCTAATTACAACACTCTTCAGTTTTTTTGAGGAAGTGCCGCTTGGAGATCTCAGTGAAATAATGATAATGCAATGGAAGACAACATCATAACAAAAAAGAACATGTTGTAAAATCTATACAATACTTTGTACCAAAAAACGATAAAAGAAAAGAAAAAAAGTGCAAAGATTACTATCTTTTTACGTTTAATTAGCAACTCTATTTGTGGTGGTCCAAACTTCGTTTGAAATACTGTTAGATTAAAGTTCTAATCAGCTTGCACTACAAAGTGGTTGTTACGTCAGTCACTGCGGGCCGAATAGTCCGAAATGTGTGGTTTTTTTCGATTTAAAAAAAAATATTGGTTGGACTAAAAAAACAAAACCCTATCATGCTAGTATGTTGCTTGCAGAATTATTTGCCAAAAAATCAGAATGATCGCATGTATTTTAGTACGTATAGTTTTTACTCGTTAAAATAAATTTTTAGAGACAACTTCGTGATATTTTATTATCGAGTAAAATTAGTTGTATTATGTTTTCAAAACACTGTCATACTAGCATATATCCTGAAAAATATCATATATTTTTCTGATTTTGTTTATTGCAGTGAATCATAATGTTTTTTTGCATTATAAAACTCGCTTTTAGCTCCTGTAGTCCCCTTAATTACCAAGTCTACGCTAAAATTAGATACTTTAAACCATTGTCACACTTTAATGATAACAATTTCTGCTCATAATTGGCAGATGACAAATACCTAATGCACCAACATTTACGCGTATCCAGAATAACTGCTGGAATGACTAAAGTTCTCAAGCTATAAATGCTCTTACAGACTGGCATTTATTCAGACAATAACTCTACGTATGCTAACAATGAGCGTAATTAACATTTTAGTTAATTAAAGACATCTACAGAAATAATATAGTCACCTATTATGCATTTATTTGAATGATACTGTACTTAGCGAGATTCACATACAAATTGTCTGTCAGATGTTTTTAGCTGATGATTTTGTTTAATCAAACTACTGAAAGCTTTTGATGTTGTCAACACTTAATTTTTTTTTGAGAAACAAGTTATTTAAATCTGAAATGAATTCTAAATTCATCTTAAACCTTAACAATAACCAATTAATAACTTAAAGTCATATTTCCTTCGATTCGTATTTCGCTGAAGCGTCAATTTTAGCGCATACCTCAAGGACGCACACTGGGACCATCGCCAATGGGCTCTATTCATTATCGACTTAATTAATATTAGCGTCCGGCGTTTGTTTCACTTCCCTGTCCGACGAGCCTTGTGGATGTAGCACAATGCTGTAATAAATGTCTAATTCTGATGAGAGACCTTTGTTAGGTGTGGTTGCATGGTACTACGGGATGCCGGATGAGATGCAATGCATTGCTTTGTAAGTAGGGTTATAAAGTCCGCCTATGTAGGTACCACCCTTCTATATGAAGTTTAAATAAATAAAATAAAGCTTTTTTTTTTGTCATGACTTGAATGTTGTTGTCAAGCTATGTTTGAAGACCTCTGATAATGGCACAAATCTGTCCAATTTGAGGGCTTAATTGTATATATATATAATTCAATTATTTCAATTTGTGGAATTATATTTATAATTTCTTGGAAAATATTTTGAAACCTAAATAAAACTATATAGGTTTCAAAATATTTTTTACAATTGAGCGCCTAAACGTATAATGTATCGTAAAACAACGAAAACAGTCTCTCCGATGCTCGTTCCGGTGCGATCATCTCGGATTATAGTGTCGAATTGTACTCGCTGACTTGTGAAGCGAACATCTAACTTGACCTCACAAGCTACACCTAATTGTTCCAACTACTTTTAATAACACGGCTCAGGTTAAACTGGTGCTTTGCGGCGCATTTGCATGTGTCCTTCTACCCGTAGTATTGTTTTGTGCGATATATAAGTTTGGCTTGCTCCGAAAATTTATAATGATAGGTAGCAGCACAATAGCGATTTGCTGGTCAGTTGCGATAATTAAGGTGGAAGCTTTGACGGTTGGTTAGTCACCTGGATTACACAGAGCTACAAACTCAACCAGGATATAAAATATTAAGGCATAATATTTTTGATCGTAAATGAGTTTCCCACTTTTTCTCTGTTCTGTCTACTCTTCAAATGCCTACCTCCATTTCTGCCATGTTTCGCGAATCCGCGTTTTCTTTCGCGAAACCTGACCAGTTTATTCTGTACCTTATGGAAATAAGAAAAGCTATGAAACGATAGCTACCTATAGCTTTTCTTATAACATGCCTACGAGTACGTAAGTAGGTATTTCATTATTATTTAGCCTGGAAAAACCAGCAAGATTTAAAGATACGAAGCCTGTTCAACTTCTCACCTAACCGGACACAATCTCAACTAAAGATAAATTAATTATACGTATATATTCCGCTCAATTATAATACTCAACTTCTTGTACTTAACAGAAACAATGCGTGGCTTCGCACAATGGTAGTAGTGCGGTAGAAGTTATCACTAATGTATCAGCATCATATTCGGAGAGGTTTGGCAACATCCTACGTTCCTACCTACCCCCCATTCAATGTTAAACCAACTGCTGAACGCTTCGGTGGTTCTGCGTTGTACCTGATATTGAAATTCGTTGGTATAACCTTTTGACCTGGATTTTCTTGGTAGTTGATCGTCCTCGGTAGAAAATGTCGTAGGTACATTGAGGACCTATCAAGTCTCTTATAGTCTTAATACATCAGATTTCTATTAATTTCCATATTCTTATTTTTTGCTCCAAATATTTGTTTTATGAGAACTACCTATGTAAGTGTTATTTTAATCGGAATGCTTTAGTGTGCATGTCAAAACTTTTTGTTAGCTTGAAAACACACTTTATTTACTTTCGTAATCTTTCTAAAGTGACTTGTAAAGTGAAACATCTGGTTCTTAACCCTGAAATCCTTACCTTGTTTTCCATTTTTCGTTCATCAATTCAGAGTAGATGACCTATGATATACATAAATGTATTATAGTGTTAATTGCAGATTTACTCTGTTCTATTCAAATCTGCTTGTCGATGGCAATCTAAATTCATTCAGCCCATTTTGCGAGTTTGGCTCGTCGCCTATTTCAATAAGTACCGTACTTTGTAAATTGATTACGTATAATATTTATCTTAATACATGATTGGACACAGGTAACTCAACCACTTAATCGTCTAAGTACCCGCCTCATTTAAGAATTCGTTTTGACGACTGCTGGTCGGACAAGCGGCGCGGGCGCCGGTGCCCGCCCACCGTGAAGATGCGAGATGCCCTTCGAACGCGGCCATTGTGCCCTACGACCTCCGTCCTCCTCAGCCGATATTCAATCATGTTGGGAAATTTTGTTTAATAAGACCTTGGGTTTTGTTGAAAGCGGGTTAGTGTTTAAATTGATGCTCTGTTTACAGGAAACTGGTGTAAGCCTCGTTAGGTGGTTGCCATTCTTATAAAAAACGCTCCTTTTTAGGGTTCCGTAGTCAACTAGGAACCCTTATAGTTTCGCCATGTCTGTCCGTCCGTCTGTCCGTCCTCGCTTAATCTCTGTGACCGTTAGCACTAGAAAGCTGAAATTTGGTACCAATATGTATATCAATCACGCCGACAAAGTGGTAAAATAAAAATTGGATTTTATATTTATTTATATATTTTCTAAACTTATGGTTCAAAAGTTAGAGAGGGGGCTCTAACTTTTGAACCATAAGTTTAGAAAATATGAAAAAAATCTGAAAAGTAGAACTTTATAAGGACTTTCTAGGAAAATCATTTTGAACTTGATGGAAACAACAGTTTTTGTACAAAAAGTTATACAAAATAATTTCTGGACTAAGTTTGTAGTGTATTCGTATATGCAAGCATTTTTACATAATGGATACCCACCTTTAAACTCATAAGTGACTCTACACTGAGCGTGGCCCGACACGCTCTTGGCCGGTTTTTTTTATAGAAATAATGCTCAAAACAGTACATACACACTTCAAAAAAAAATTTCGATCACTTTGAAAATGAAATCTTTTTTGTAGTACGGTAGATTATACGTACATGATTACTTCTTCTCTTTAGATTCTTTTAAACAGGGTATTTCTATTTTAAAGAAAACACACAACAAAGATGTTTTTCTTGATAAAGTTCGATTTAAAAAATTATATCAGATTATGCTAGTGATCACAAACTTTTTTTGATGAGTGTATATCTTATTATCTTCAGCCGGTATCATCCAACTGCAGAGACTTTCCGTTCTTCTTTCTAATCCTCTCTATTTTGAGCTACTAGTGTCAAAACTGTATCAACGTCATCATCAGCCCACAGCAGTCCACAGCAGGCTGGTGCAAAACAGTATAGGGAGCTTTCATTGTTTATGGTAGAATTCAAAGATCCTTATGTTTGTAACTAGTGACCACTGGGTACAAACATAAGGATCTTTAAATTCTACCGCCGACGTCCGCTGGTTATTGAAGACTAGTTGTTGGAGACCTCCAACGTGCCATGCGGTTTTACTCGCGTAGTTCCCGTTCCCGTGGGAGTACGGGGATAAAATATAGCCTATGTTACTCAGTAAAGACGTGGCTTTCTAATGGTGAAACAATTTTTGAAATCGACGGAGTAGTTTTTTAATTTATTCATTACAAACATACACACACACACACACACACACACACACAAAATTACAAATCTTTCCTCTTTATCGTTCTCATATTTGTAGAACCTTACTACACGTTGCAGGCTGTGGCGTTGTGCTTGTATTTATATGTAGTCACTCTGAACATCGACTTCCTTTGCGTGATAAACACAAACAAACTTCCTCAAAAGATAGCACTAATATGCAGGATCCTGTTCACTTTGGTGTAAAAAATTACGTGTTTCTGTAATGAGATTCTTGGTTTCCACGTGATTTTTATACAGAAAAACTCGTTAGTAAGAGATATGTTATGATTGTGTTGCAAAATTCACTTAAATACGTCTTCAACATTAAGGGCCTATACTACCTCAAATGGCTTAGCATGATCCTCCGTTATGCCTAAAATACTGCAGCATTAATTTTGAAATAAATATATGGTAAAGTTGAGGATTAATGTTAGGTCTTATGTTTGGCGAAAACACGATTTCATAAAATTTTCTCGATAGAAAATATCCCAAAGTTACCTCCAAATCGAACAATAAACCGCTGGTATTCAAAAAGTACTTCAAATTAGATCATGAAACTTTGCATACTAACTGAACTAACTATATAGCAGGTCTTATGTTCTTGTTGTGGGACAGTTCGAAAGAGATACCGTGTCCCCGGAACACAAAGGGCGATGAAGGAACATGGATGGGTTTTAGTCAGTAAAAGTCTGACACTCCCTCCTGCTCCGCCCAGAGCGGGAGGAGTTATTTGATGATTTCCAATACGAAAAAAAAAAAAAAAAAAAGGTCTTATGTTCTTTATTTTTTCCAAAAAACAAAAATTTGATTTTATAAAGAATAAAAACCACTCATTTCGCACTATTCGGCCGCAGTGACTGACTTACCAACCGCTTTGTAGTGCAAGCTGATTAGAACTTTATTCTAACAGTATTTCAAACGAAGTTTGAACCACCACAAATAGAGTTGCTAATTTTAGGGTTAAAAGGGCCTTATATATTAACTATTATTTCTACTATTATTATATTTTTTTAATATTATTTCTTCAATATTAACTTTTCGGACTTGATAGGTTAGGACTTAGGTATATGCTGTAACATGTGCAAAAATACGCTTGTACCGATTCCCATACCTTGAGACCTTCACGTTACCACATACGTTACACAGAAATTAAAGATTTCATCTTCTTTAAAAAGTTTACCTTTAAACTTTTTACTTTGTTTTAACTATGCAGAGGTTGTGGGGACCTCTCTAGCATTGCATGCACCAATAAGCACAATGGGTCGCGTGCGTTTCATAGCGAACCATCTAAACAGCGATTTTTCACATCAAAAATAAAAGTAGTTTCCCAGCCAAAAACTTTGCTGAATGCGAAGATGACGTCTACATGATGGGACTTTTAACATTTAGTATTTGATACCGATGGAACCTTTTATCAAAAGTGTAGGTTATTTACTGGGATTAAACTAAGTTAAAAATCTAGACAAGTCGTTTTATTTGCTCGAAACTTAAACTCAGTTAATTAGCCAACCTCTAAATTAATCACCATATACATATTCTTCCCTCACACTCATAAATAAAACAAATTCCTGTTTGAAGTGTTACGTACTCAATCAGCATACAGTCATAATAGTATACGTTTCCTAGTCATAATGCCTCGTGAAACACAAAGCTTGAGTAAAATTGATGATCACTATCTATCATTGTGTCTGTCCGTATGTCCCACGACCTTAACTACTAAATACGAATCTGCTTAAATACAAAATTCAATTGTACAAGCGTGATAAGGTTCACCTTTTGCGTTTGGTTAATTATCATAAATGTAGGTCTTTCCTATGTATACTGTATAAAGTGTTGGTGCTGGCGAGGATTGAAACGAGTTGGATGTTGTCTAGGATTAGGGAAACATTGGTGTAGCTGGTTCAGTATTATTAATAATCTATGAACTGTCACACACTGTGTCCAGCTTTCACGGTTTAAAACTAAACATATTCTGTCACTTAAGGTCTTCCGTGATTATTCATTAACATCATCAATCATCATTTTGTCACCCGCGATCATATTGCTTGCAACAGCGTTGAAATATCGGGAGCTCAAAATAATGAATAATCACCGAAGATATCCCGTAAGCATTCCCGTAAGTGACAGTGTAAGTTTATCTATGAACTGTTATTTCTAGAATGGCTGTAAAAACTCAGCTTGGTTTGAAGGCTGGCAGTAGTGCTAGAGGTACGTAATTGCGTTCGTAAGGTAGCTCGCGCACTACACGGCCACGACCAAGAAATCTGGCCGCAGAAGCGACTACAGGTCGAAACCAAGAAGAAGGGGCGTCCGACCAGTTTTGTTCAAGAAAGCGGTCGGTCATGTGAGAAGGCTTGGTAGTGCGCAAAACCCTAACACACTTTGTCATTCTGACAATTCAAGAAGTCGGTTAAAAATAAGATGTTGTTGAGCAGATGAATTGTGAAAATGAATTAGGGATTGCCATCAACATCTTTCAGATTGTGAGAGATTTATTCTGGTGGCCGAAATCACCGGATCAGAACTTCGAACCTACAGAACTTATAAAATTACGTTTTGATAACCTGAGAAGACACTAGTGCAGAAATACCTATCTCCTTAGGGGCTTTAACTAATCCAAAGTGCAAATGATTTGTCTCTCTGTAAATTCCGATTGTTTAATGTAAGCAAAGCTTTGGATCCAATGGTTTGAATGTTACTTGTCTTTCAAATTTTATTTATGTAGTTATTTTATTTGTCTTTCAAATTTTATTTATGTAGTTAGTTATTTTATTTTAGTAGTTGATGTGTCAGATAGGCAGTTATGCATGTAAAATGCTGGTAGATACCTATTCTGCTACACGGTTAGACTGGAAGCCAAACCTGCTAATGTTGGGTTTTGCTAAAAAAGGGGTTGACAATGTATTTTCCCTTTGAACAACAATCAACTCTTGCGCAAGCAGTCCTTTCAGGAGTTTTAGCAATCGACTGTCATTGTCTAAGACTAGCAATAAGCCTCACAAACTAATTGGCCGCAGCCTCTTAGATCTCTCACGATCTGAACACTTGTATCCTAACAATAATTTATATTTTAACACGCAATAGATATTTCTTAGCTGATAAAGTCAAATTTTATTGAATCAGGAAACAAAAAGTCGTGGGAGTCAAATTATGGTTATTAGTGGCTTGTTTGAAATATTATCTTAATTCGAATTAAAGGTGATATACTAGTTACGTAAAACTTAATGCGTTACCTTCAGTAACTACTTACATCCTCATCACAATATCTGATTTACATCTACAGTTTGCCTTCTTAACGATCATCACATGAAGGAATCTTTATCCAAACTGTCGGTTCTTGTGTAGATATTTGTTTCTAGACATAAATTACTTCGAGAAAAGGTAGGTGGTACCCTTGCGCTTCGCTTGGCTCGTCTTGACGGGGCCTGCCGTGCCCCCAGATGAGGTAGGAAGTGGTATCTTTAATTCCTAAAACAATGCCTAGATCTGCAATTAGCCTAACTTGAATGATTTCTTCCTGAAACCACAAAATGTTTACTTTGTGAATAATCAGATTTTTTTCTGAAAATACGTAATAATAATGATTTGGTTGTCGTTTATAAGATACCTACTAATCGATGTCCAAAGTGTATTCTAAGACACTTTTTGCGACATAAATGTCTAATGTACCTAATGTGTTCCATATTTTGCGCAATTCTTAGTGTTAGGGTGGCTAATGTTTGCCTGCCAACATATTATTCTAGTAAAACCACAATCGGCTAGCAATCGCTGCTCCTACAATCTGCTAACAGTTTTCAAACAGGCGAATAATTCAGAAATAGTCACAGAACAGACGAGCGTTTACAAAAAACATGGAAAACACACTATATTATTATCATTGTTGGTACATAATTACCTATACTTTCTACGCAATAACTAACTAATTGGAAGAGAATTTCTTTTCAAATACCACGAACGAATATCTACGAACTCTCATCACGCTTCCTGAAAAACCTTCTGGGCAGGGGCGTAGCTGCCGCCGTATCAACCGTATCAATGATACGGGGCCCCCGAGTAACAAGGGCCCCTGATGAGGAAAAAAATCACAAAACCTCCCAACCACAAATATTCTTCTTGATAAAAGATAAAATGAAAATATAACTTATCGTGGTTCAGAAAGATTCAATTTTTTTAGCTCACTTCGCTCGCTTTTTGATGAAAATTTAAATCCTTTCAGGATGCTGTAATTTTCTATTTTAGATCTTCATAAGTCACAACTTAAGCTAGTTATGGTCACAGTTACACATTCTTTTGTATCACTTTGCTCGCTCACACATTCTCTTAGTAAAATGAATGACAGCTAATCGATGCAAGTCAGGGTGCTATTTTCTTAGTTTTGCAAATTTGTGATTTTCTCCTTTTTTTGGACTTTGCCGCACTCGGGTTCAAAGAGCCCCCCCAAATAAAATGGATACAGGGCCCTACTAGGACTAGCTACGCCACTGTTTCTGGGCTTTCCTTCCAAATAGGTAACTATAATGTATTTAAACCATCTTTTCAATGAGGATAGGTACCATGTTTTCAAGTGGGTAAAGCATGGCGCCTGATAGTTGAAACATAGCATTTAGTTTATCGTGAGGGTTTTGTTTCCCAACATTCATGACTCTATTTTATCTAACAATCTCAGAGTTATTTAATGACCTTACATTTCTAAATGTTATTTTTGCTAGCCCTTTCTTTTCTTTTTATATTTCTTTGTTCTTTTAATTGGATGTCCTCCAATGTGTCTGTGTCTTCCAGCTTACATTTGGCACTTGGATAATTTTCTATGATCCTGTGTGAACGTCAGAATGGCTGGTTGTCTTGTATCGCTCCGCGCCAGGTTGGTGACCAAAAATCGCCAAGTATTTGCTACCCATTGCTACCTATAGTCATTTAATTGACCATTCGAAATGGCCATTCTGATATCAGACTGGCCATTTCGAATGGTTCTTTTGAAGACCCTTTATTTTGTTTCCAAGTCAACTCTCCGTTTGCGTAAACTATTCAAATTCATGATATTATTTTAACTTGAGTAATTGCTACCTGATTGCTACCCTCACGTCTTTCAATGTCCTTGTAGCTTTAACAAGTAAAAAGTTATGATCACTTGGAAATCATCAAATGACTCCTCCCGCTCTGGGCGGAGCAGGAGGGAGTGTCAGACCTTTACTGACTAAAACCCATCCATGTTCCTTCATCGCCCTCTGTGTTCCGGGGCCACGGTATCTCTTTCGAACAGTCCCGCAGCTCCGCCATGATTCCTGCCTTAATCCTAATTTATTTGTGGTCGGCACAGCATGTCGTCTTCTTCCACACATCTCTATTAAGTACTCGTCACCTCATCAGACACCTCCTTTCATGCCATATAATCCTTCACACGGTCCATCCATCGTTTCTTTGTTCTTCCACTACTCTTATACCCATCCACATTCATAGGTACTCAAAACTTTTCTCACGACATTTTTGTTTTTTTTTGGGCCTTCTTTGGCTATGTGCATTGAGCATTCTTCAACTGTTGATTTTGTACGTTCTACTTATCCAGACACATGAATTTAAATTAAAAGATTATAGGTAATCAGACAATGGTGTCGATTCTGTTGTGCACAAACTAAACTTAATTTAAGCTATTGCTATCTTTTACTTTAGTTTAGCTAACAACCTCAAAGCCATTCAATGACCTTACATTTCTAAATGTTTATTTTTGCTAGCCCTTTCTTTTCCTTTCATATTTCTTTGTCCTTTTCTCGCACTGCTTTCGAGAAAAGGACGGCTATAGCTATGAACTAAGTTAGAGACGTCAAACTAGTTTATGCCTTGCGCTTCAGTGTTTTTAGTCGACATGTTTTTACGTGCACCGTTCATTTGTATGGAAATATTAGTTCCAACTAAATTTGACACCTCTAAATTTCGTCCGTCTCTTTCTCGTTTTTTTAGAGAGAAAAAATAGCAATAGCCTAAAATTCAGTTTAGTTTGTGCACAACAGAATCGACGGCATTGTAAAACTGATATTAGATTACAGCATTTTATAAATTGTTTAGGAAGAACATAAACACGTAACATAATTATCTTAGAAGAGTTAGACAGATTTGAACCTAATATACACCCACATTTTGTATATGTATAAGTCCTATGTAATATGGGCGAGCCTATTGCCATCAACCGGGCACAAATTCAGACTCCATGGCTGCTACTGTGGAACTCCTTATGGCAATCCCAATTATATTTTGTCCAACCTGGGAATCGAACTCAGGACTAATGCTCAGCAGTCGCACTTAAAGTGGTACCTGAGTTTTATACTTTTCTCTTTTTTATATTTTTCTAGTACGTAATATCAAATAAAACATTCACTAGATATATACAGAACTTTATTACATAAACAACTTAAAGCTATGTTAAATCTATCAGTTCGTTAAGGATCAGCTAATTAAAGGAGTAAAAGTAGTGATAGTAGAGTTGGCATACAAATTGAAACATACATTTTGACAAATTGAAACATACATTTTGACAAATTGAAACATACATTTTGACAAATTGAAACATACATTTTGACAAATTGAAACATACATTTTGACAAATTGAACATACACTTTGACAACTTGAAACATACACTTTGACAAATTGAAACATACATTTTGACAAAAAACTCCTCAATGCTGTCAGATGGATGTCATGTGCCCAAGAGACTGGCGGCGTTGCCACGTTGTATGGCATCACTTAGCCTCTGGCTAAGCCACCACTTGGGTCATGGGAAGCATCAACTAGGTGTTTAGAAATTTCTCTAAAAAGGCTACGGGCACTCGGACCCTACTGCCCCAGAGTTTCAACCCCAAACGGCTCGAAAATATAATATCCACAAAGGTCAGCACGATGAGTTTGGAAATAAAAAATATTTTAGACATATGTTTTAAACATGACATATAGTTGTCAAGCTTGCGATTTCCGAAATAGGGTAGATGATACCTTATAACAGTAATTCCAAGACACCAATCTGTAAACAAAACACTTTATTTTGGTCCTGAAAAAGCGATTTATTTTCAATTAATATCTAAAGAGTTAAAAAAAACAGTGACGTCACAGTTGGCCATACAAAATCTATGAGAGAACCGCGTTTTGACAGCTCTTAAAAAGTATCTCAATTGATTGGTGTGTCATCTACCCCATTGAAGCCTATTCCACCACTTCCGGATAAAAGCCCACTCCATACTTTGCAACTAATCCAGCATCTTTTTACAATTTTTCATAGGAAATCTGTGGAGCTACCTTACAACTAAAATTATTGAGCATCACATTTTAGTTTATTAATTACAATCTATGTACATGTATCTTAATTCTAGTGGTTTGATTCGTGTTGGTAACTTATGTAGAATTTTAAGTACAAAAGACAAAATGGTAAAATAGCAAGTAAAGTAACGTTGGCATGATTATTTCTGGTTATTCTTTTGATTAAAGTTTCAAGATAAAAAGAGCTTAGATCTGCCAAAGTGGGCCAACCCACATCGTTTCTCCTATTTTCCAAAGTACTTAAATGTTCTGTTTTAGAATTTCACGGTTTCTCATTACACTTATAGTACTTACGGCACTAAAAACAAAAGAAAATCACGGATATTATCCCGTAAGTACTTTAGTACTTAAATGTTTTTGAATAGTTTACACTATTTAATTTTAAATCTTGCGCTTAGCATACCTAGTACCTATTGGTATGTGTCGAATGTGGATAGTCTAACACATTTACAATGTTAGATCCAGTTTGACGTATTTAACTAATTTTTAAGAAAGCAGGGTTTTTCATTTGGCAGAACCAAGTCCAATCGTCAAAAGAATCTAAGAAACATTAATTGTTACAATCTGATTGGGGACACGGTAGTGCCCGACAAAGTCCAAATAGGTAATCTTCTAACATGTCACAAATTAAAGAATTTTTATTTGTATTTTCGAATGGTTAATTTCAATAGTTTAAACCTACATCGACAGTTTTATTAGGACATTATAAAGAAGGCAGTATGTTGGTGCATCAATGTACTACGAACTAGGTTACAAGCCCGAGGTTCCGCAATATTCGCCGATACGGTCCGAAATACACTCGAATATGTCGAACGATATGTCACAGTTGCGGCCGTTGTCTGGAAACAAAAAAAAAAAAAGTATTATTTTTTTTGTTTCAAGATTGCTAGATTTAAAAAAAAATAAGATTTGAAATTCCATATTTTTCATTTTTTTTTAATCAAAATTTCTCTTTCTTTGTTCTATTATGAAAAGTTTACTTGAATTTGTAGCGTTTTTTGATGATAGATCAATTTTTTTCTAAGCTGTGTAAAAAAGGAAAAAAAAAGCTTCTACTCCGTTCACCTATTAAACCCTTTTTTTTTAAAGTGATAAAAAAGTCATCCGGTATAGAAAATCATCATTTTTTTCATCTCACAGATATCCTATACTTTCATATTAATAGAATACTTTTTCGTTATAATTATGCCTTTTTAAGTAAATTGTATACAATTAGCGTGACACCAAAATGTAAAAGGGCTCATAACAGCAACACTTCTTTCTCTGGTTCCATGGATTCGTCTAAAATATTTGTAAGCTCTCGTTATATTCTTCTGTTTACCTAAGCTATCATGGTTACACTTGTAAATTGCCTGGAGGATCGCCATGCAATGACAACATTCCTTGCAACATTAAATACTTTCAGTTGTTGTGTACTAAAGTGCAACACACTTAGAAAGAAAAGAAAGAAAAAGCATTTATTAGCCCGCACAGGACAAAACACAAATTAGAATGGTTAAATTAACAGTACAACTAATAAAAATAAAAAAATAAACAAAGAGAAAGATAAAAAAACTTGAAATGAAATTGGTCCTGTACGAGGCCAAAAGGTATCTCAGCATGGTGCTGTAACATTAAAAAAAAAAAAAACTACACTTCATCCTTAAGTGACAATACGTCCAAAGTCAACCAAGCTTCCCCCTCACAATTTTCGGTGTATTCCCGCTGACCCCACTGCTTTGCCCCACTGGTGGGGCCAACGGGAAAAATTAAAACCGTCCTTTACTTGACACATGGCAATTTTTTTTTTTCAAGAAGTACAATTTTTTTTAAGATTTTATTTTCAAGCTGGCGAAAGAGAAGAAGTAAAAGCACAGAAAACTCACCCATAGGAACAGTTCTGGAGAACTGGTCGTGGTTCTTCATGAGACACTCGCGCGAGGCCTCTAGCACCGCCATGAAGTAGCCGCGCTCGTTCACGCCGTCAGAGTATAGTCCCACCAGGCCTTCCAGCGTCGGGAAACCGTAGCCGTCCACCTGGAAATTAAACAGTTCGAAATTAACTAGAAATTTTAATAACCACCTACATTATGTTATGTGTAAGTCCTTAGAAATACGGGAAGATTAGCCTATTGCTATCAATTGGGCACAAATTCAAACACCTTGGCTGCTAACACTTTGCCCGATAAATTGAACCCAGGTCCTCATCAGCAGTAGTGGTTGCAACCACCAGACCAACAAGGAAGTTCAAAAACCCAATAGGATTTCTTATAATAAAGTTAGAAGAAATTATATTGGTACTGGTGGAGTAACCATTTGCATCCAAGTATGAAATTGGTAGGAATTCTAGTCGAGGTTGGAAAAAGTGGTCTGACGTTGGTGGAGTAAAATTTTGGACATGCGGTCGCTGACTGTCGGTCAGCTACAGATACGCAGATACAAATATTTTATCAACCTTAATTAGGTTAATTCGGATTTTTTGAGATTGTTTTGTAATTTCTGAGTGTTAAAACTAATTGGCTAAATGTGGAAGTATTATTAGACAGTATTATTTATGGCTGTCCAGCCCATTTCAAGTTTTATTTCTAGAATAAAAGTTTTTATTAAAGTCTGATTCGAGTCTACACACGGTGACAGGTGGCAGTGACATTAAAATACTAAACATTCAACGAGCAGCGAATATCAAATAACAGTACAATATAATAAAAGGAACTAAGGATGGATATATCTTCTCCGCAGCTGCAAAAATACTGTCTCGTTTGAAGAAGGATTTACAGATTTATTTCTTTTTCAGAGACATATTTCATAAAGCCAAATTCGAAAGATCCCAGAAAAAACCTAGGCCACTTAAGTAATAAAATTGCGATTATGCCTGCGAGGATAAAAATAACATTTATTGAAACCAATTCATAGCAAGTCGTTCAAGATTTTATTGTACGATCCTAACTAGTGTAATACTTGTAATAAAAATTTCATACAAAAGAAATTTATATAGAAAAAAAGTATGACAAGCACAAACTGACGGGCCCGACCCCCAACTATTAAATTCAATACCGCTTTTTGAATATAACACAAATAAAATACAAATTACAGCGTATACCGAAGATCTTTTATGACCGTAATATTCCTGCTCAAAGGATTTCAAGTATAATAAATAAGCAACGAATTTTTCTTTTTCAGATTTACGACTTTACCCTCATGTTTTATAGTTAACAAATTGGAGCAATCAGTTCGTGACAGAACTATAAAGCATTAAAACTCGATTTAAAATTATTTTATTTTTCTTTTCGAGTAGGGTTAACCTTGGTTTACGTTACGGGAATAGCCGCCTAACATTAAGCGGATATTTTCATAATATTTTTTAATTTATTCTTGTTGATGTTGTTGAGCTTCACATACGGGTAATTGCTCTGATGAGGTCGGAATGGGCACGTTCGTGCGTTTCACAATGTTGTTTGATTTTTAAATGATTTACTGGCCAAAAGTTCACTTGAACATCAACACCAGTAATTTAAAGAGTATGTAACGTCCAATAATCATTTTAAATTAAGCAATTACGCTTCATTTTTAAAGCTTTTTGTCGATTTCGCATAAATTTATTTTAGTACCATAACGCAAACTGTTGAGAAATAAAATCTTCCTGTACAGTCACGAGCACCAATTTGTAAACAACTTACAACTTTTAAAAGCGTTTTTCTCCTACTGTTCTTATTAAAATTTCGTGTTGTTATGAACATAGTATTCCGGAACTCATATTTTTATGAAAAAGGTTTTATCTCTAAGTTGTGGTGGTGTGTGTGTTGTGGTTTTGTTTTTTCTCTCTCTTTACGGTTTACAATCGATATATCTCGCGAAAATTGCTTTTAAATTTAGGAAAGTGTATACATATTGGTGCTCGTGGCTGTACAAGTTTCTGTTACAGTTTCACACAATTTCTCTGTAACACCCTAACATAATTTTCATGAAGATAAAAAGTGTTAAGCCTCAATTACCTCATGAACCTAGTATCCACGATGAACAATACGATTTTTCTCTCCATATCGAGGTAAATAAAAAATGCTTCTTACTCGGTGTGACAGAAAGTTCGTTTGATCATCTTTGCTCCACTGACAATCAGGGATGGCACTTGGCAATGTTATTTCAAAACTTGGATTTGGGCATTATAATAAGGAATTGGAAAACGTTTTGTCGCCGAACTTGGCTTGAAACACTTTCACTTTGAACACTTATGTTTTAAGAAACGTGAAAAAAAAAGAATCTGTTTCCATATTTTGTCGACATAAGGGAACATATTACATGTAGCTGTTTTTTGTCCGCGATTTCAGGTTTGGTTCTACAGTAAAAGTTGTTTATGGTATTATGATACGTGCAATGACCTCTAAGATCTTTTCAGTTATTTTAATTACATCTTGTTAAAGGTAAGGCAGGGAGATTAAAAAGTAGCTTCTAAACCGACTCTTTAAATTTTTTTTAGTTTATTTTCCGTTCCGATGACAGCCCTACGTTTATCAGTGTAATCGGTGCAAACGAGTTAGCAGTTACTTAGACAAAATATATGAATGGAGTAGCTCACTGGGTTAATACTTACAGCTTTCACTTTTCGGTACACGCACTGCAGCAGGCACTGGAACAAGAAAAATAATGTTTGATTAGCTATGGACAAAGACGAAGTCTGATAATCTTGCAATAAGGAAAGTAAAGTGGATAAAAGATTATATTTTGGGCACAAACAGGTTATAAGACTTGTAAGTAAAGAGGCAAAGAATCGATAATCTTAATACGTTCACTTTATCTTGTTTCTGTTTTGAGTGAGTGCGGTAACTGTAAAGGACTTTCGTTACAGTCGGTGTACTACTTCCAAAATTAGTTCAATTTGGTCAGCAAAAAGCAGGTGGTAAATGTGTGCCAAATCTAAACTCCGATGAAATGCAAGAACTTGCATTTCATCGGAGATTAGACTTGACACACACAACATTTTAACATTCTGTTTTTTTGAATATATTTTCAGTAAAGGAATATCATAATACGCTGGTACTAGGTTGTGCGGGTCAGATAGGCAATCGCTCTATTTAACATACTGGTATTCAGCTGCATCCGGTTAGACTGGAAGACCCACAAAGTGTGAAGTGGACCAGTTCACGACTCATCAAGTCATCATTTTCTTAGTCTTTAACCAACATGGTCGGCTTACAATCTAACCGGATTAAGTTGAATACTGGTATTTTACATGGAGGGACTGCCAATCTAAGTTTCACAACCCAGTTAGTACTGGGTAATACAAAACCCCTTGGTGAGACTGGTTATCAGACTTTTTGGGCCACTGACTACCTAACGACTGTCAAAGATCTACAAATGACAGCCGGAACCAATGGTTTAACGTGCTTTCCGAGGTAGGGAGGAAACTCGGTATGTAATGGGTGGTCACCCATCCACAGACCAACCTAGGCAAGCACGGCTTAGCCAAAAGATCGACCGGAGCGGCTGTTATTATTTAGCCACGAGCTCCTGTTCCACTTCAACAACAACAAACAACAACAACATCCCATAACGTCCACTGCTGGACACAAGCTTCTCCCGAGATGGGAGGAATTTGCCGTAATCTCCACGCTTGGCAGGCGGATTTGAGATCGCAGTGATGAAAGACTAACAGAAAACGCTGCTGCCTGCTGCTACGGAGGTGCAAGGTGTTCTGCCTCAGACATTAGTCGCCTTATACGACACCCGTTAGTGTAATGGGTTGGTTCTATTCTACTCTGCCGGATACCACACGGCTGTTCCACTTCAGTACTAGATTATAAAAGGAGTGGAATAACTTACCCCAGCGATTCTTTTCTCGTCATGTGTGAAGGGGACTTCTCTCTTGTCACGCCGCCTCTGTGCTGGCATCGTGTGCTCTTCTTTGATCACGTCTAGCGCCTCTGGAAATAGAGATAGAGAAACATTTAGCCAGGAAAGAAAGAAATAAAATGAAATAAACACTTTTTATGTGAACCTCAAAACGTCAGTGAGTGAAATTGTATCTTTGTGGCTGAGTTGTCGAAACAAATTTCAAAACTATGGGAATCATAGACACACTCAACTTTATTAAATTATAACTAATTATAACTTTATTATATTATTTTTATTTAATTATATTAATCAAATATTTTTCTGTGTACTTCGTAATTGGCGTAATGTTCGACTATTATTTTTTTAATGTTAATGTACTGTCAGCTATGAAGCTACCTTTTATAAAATAAATAAATAATTTAAAGTACATAGACAAATCATGGCATGGGTCTGTTCTCTCGTATGAAAACTTGAAATATATGGTTTTATATCCTCTTTTCGTTATTCTTTTACCCTAGTCCTATTTTTTCTCATGCCACGTCTTTAAAGTACATGTCTCTTATCTTTCAATTTTCTTGCACCTTTTTAAACTACAAACATTTAAAACCAGACACAACCACTGTATTACGCGCCTTTTCCAACGGTGTAGGCAGAAACTAAAGAACATTACCTGTAGTATCTGATTTCTCCATAGATAATGCAGTTGTGCGCACTCCAAGATGGATGTGGTTATGCACTCGTTTAAATCAAATTAGCTAGTTACCATGGCGCCCTTAATTGCTTTTATCCCAAGCCGGGTAGGTACCTAAGTGGTGTACGATCATTTTACGCAATACATGATCGCTTCGCAGAATAAAAAGTGCTTATTTGTTTGTTTTCCTATGGCTCATGGTGTGTTTTTCAATTGAATCCAAATCAAAAAATAAAACAGTAGTTTTATTGTTAACAATAGATTGCTGAATAGAAATGTGAAGATGAGCAAAATTGTCTAAATATGTAGGCCACACAAGACATTCCTCTTTTTTGAAGGCACGGTGTTTAAAATATTTGTATATTTTAGGCACCGTGCCTTATTTTTTTCGACCCATGTTCCTTCGGTAAAAAATTCTCCAGTTGATGGTCTTACTCATTGCCTGCCGGGGCTGCGGGACTGTTCGAAAGAGATACCATGGCCCCGGAACACAAAGGGCGATGAAGGAACATGGATGGAGTAAAAGTCTGACACTCCCTTCCGCTCCATCCAGAGCGGTCTGAATTATCATAATTATTGCTCTTTTTCAGAATGTTCATACTGTTTAAGCCAGTGGGCAGTGGCCAGAGCGCAGCACTATATTTTTGAACAGGTTCACCTCATCCTAAACAAAATGCCACACAGTGACAGCTAGTATTTCAGCAACTTTGCCAGTTACACTGGTATTATGTCCAGCTATAAAAGATCAAAAGTTTAAAGCGCATCTTGCTTCATAAGGAAGAAACGCGTAACTTAACCGAATAAACGTAGAAACTCGTAAATAGTGTTGCGTTAGTATTTATTTAGTAGTAGTACTGTAGTATGTAGGCCAGGCGGGTCACGATCCAGTCGCGAGTTAACCAACGCTCACTTTCGATAGGCATACCGGTAGGTACTGAGACGTTTCTGGATTTGGCGATTTAACGTGGATTTTAGGTGGACTTATTGATAGTATGTGGTAGAGTACGCTTTGTAACCTCTCAAGAAAATAATTTAAAAAGATAATAAAAATATTGTATGAAATAAGCAGTACTTTTGTGCAAAAATACTTTGCCCGATCCGGAAGCCCAAGAACTCATGCTCTGCAGTTGCGCTTACTATCAATCAACCAACGAGGCCGTTGTTCCTAGTAAGTACCTTAGTACATTATGGATATCACTGACCAGACTAATATTTGTAATGTGCGTATAAAAAAATTAAAATACCGCAAAATTCTCTTTTAATAATAATAATAATAATATTTATTTACTCAACACTGATTGTAGTAGGATACATGGTTATAGCATTTCTTAGAGAATAATAATATGTTAGATAGTCTACAATCGAGTGGGTGAAGCACTGTTCTCCTAGCTAGATTACAGAATAACCTGTGTTAAGGAGAAACAGTCTCGGTCCCCTATGCTTAATGGTACAGTGATACTATACATAACATAGTACATGTGCTGATGCTACAATTTTAACGGCATTACATATTAATGAGTACCTAAATACTACATAGTTTTATATTCTAACAAAAATCTTATTCTATTTAGTAATATAATGTGGGTGTGGTGTATCAGTGAATGTGGGTATGTGTGGGTGTGTGGGTATGTGTGGGTGTGTGTGTATGTGTGGTGTGTGTGGCGTATGTGTGTATGTGGATACGTGATAGTGTGTGTATAGCGCAGCGTAATGCTCATTAAGTTGTGAGTAGTTTTTCGGTTGCATCATATGACAGATTTTGAAGGTATTGCCGGACAGTTTTTTTACAGTTATGGTATGATAAACTGTAAATATGCATATGTTTGCTTATTTTATTATAAAGATACGGACCTAAATAATAAAAGAATCTTTTTGCAAATGAGGAGTGCACTTGCGGCAGTATGCAGACAATATCTTTTCGTCTTTGATTTCTCTGTATGGGATATTGTGGTGCTGCAAAGTGACTGTTTGTAAAATAAAGTTTTGTCGAATGTTGAGAACTTGACAGTCCTTATATAATTGATCGGTCGGGAACAATATTGGACGAGATGTAGCTACCTTTAGTATTGCCCTATGTGCAATTTCTAATGATTTTAAAGTGGTTTTAGCAGCACCACCCCAACACGAGATACAATATGTAATAATTGACAAACATAAAGCAAAATAAACATTACGAATTATAGTTGGATTTGTTATATTTCGGAGAATTTTAAATATGTATATCAGCTTTCGCACTCTGCCAGTCAGGAGATTTATGTGAGACTTGAAGTTCAGGTTCCTGTCCAGGATTATACCCAAGTATTTAATTTGCTCCGTTGATTTCAATAAGGGACATTGACAAGGAACCTGTGTTGGTTGTTGACATGAATGAGCTTTCAATAATATAGGTGTTTCTGGCTGAGAGGTTGAAGAAATGGAATAGGTCATGAAATTCGTTTTGGAGGCATTTAGAGTAAGCGTATTGGCTTTAAGCCATTCTAGTGCTATGTTAAAGCCAAGCTGAGCATTATGCTCCAGATCTGACCATGCACTGCCGACAAATGTTATAGCTGTGTCATCCGCAAATGAAATGATTTTGGCATTAACCATATCAAGGTTACACAAATCATTTATGAAGACTAAGAAAAGTATTGGACCTAATATGCTGCCCTGTGGTACACCATAATAGATAGGATATTCTTCGCTTTTGTGATTTTCTATTTTAACGATCTGCCTACGATTTGAGAGATAACTTCTGAAAAGCTCCAACTGTAAACCCCTGACCCCCATGCCCTCCAGCTTAAACAAGAGTGCGGAAACCGGGACGGTATCAAACGCTTTCGCGAGATCTAAGAAGATTGTTAGTACTTTATTCTTCTTGTTAAGATGTTCTTCTACAAAGTTTAACAAGTCAACGACAGCGTTATTTGTTGACTTATTTTTGCGAAAGCCATATTGCTGTGTTGAGAGTAAATTATAATGTTCCAGGTAATGTATCAGCCTTTTATTAATTAAGCGTTCTAAGACTTTGGATAAAGCACTCAAAACTGCAATAGGGCGGTAGTTGTTCGGTAAATTCCCATCACCTCCCTTGAATATTGGATAAACTATGGCCTTTTTGAAAGCGGTGGGAAAGATTGCAGTTTTGAAGCAAAGGTTAAATATGTGGCATAGAATGGGTGACAGAGTACTAGAATATCTCTTTAAAAATGAAGCTGAGATACCATCCCAACCAGTTGAGGCATTCGATCGTAGTGAGTTTATCACAGACATTATTTCATCGGAGTCAGTGTCATCAAGTACAAATGATGATTTCGAAGAAAAAGTATGTGCCAGCTGTTTTACAGCAGATTGCTGGGATTGTGACTCTTGCGTTTTTATAATATCATCCGCAAGTTTCTTGCCTATATTTACGAAAAAGGAATTTACGTAATTACAGGACTCAGTGGGAGAGGATGAGCAAGTTAATAGCTGCGTAGATGTATTATTTGGTTTAACAGTATTCGTAACTCGCTTTAATGCGTCCCAAAGCTTTTTTGGATTTTGACTTGCTTTATTCAGTTCATCTGTATCAAATGCCCGCTTAGCTTTTTTGATAACTCTTGAACAAAAGTTTCTGTATCGCTTGTAGGTAACTTTTAAAGTATCATTTTCAGGAGATTGTCTCAGTTTTCTGTGCAACGCGTCTCTATGTCTCAAACACCGTAGTAAACCTGGAGTGATCCAAGGCTTTAAGATTTTCTTTTTTGCTGTTACTCTTTTTGCTACAGTGTTCTTCGATATAGCCAGTGTCAGTGTTTCAATAAGTTTGTCTGTAGCGGTATTGGCGTCTGGTAATGAGAGAAGAGGGGAAAAGTCTATACTTGCAATTGTTTTATCAAGGGCCTCGTAATCAATTTTATTGATGATCGATGTACTGTTAACCGCACCTCGCTTGCTGTCCAGGCATAACAATAACGAGCTATGGTCAGTAACTGTCGTATCATAAACAAATGTGATTGCCGGTGATTGCGTTTTCAAGAATACGTGGTCCAGGCAATTATTACCTCTAGTTGGTAGTGAGTGGGTAGGTAGAAAGCCGTGGAAGGCCATGCAATTTAAATATTCATGTGAACGTGCATCAAGCGCTTTTACAAAAAAACTTTTTTGCAAAAAAATAAAACTGACTTCAAAAAATAAGTCGAAGTCGGTGACCTTTGTTTGATTGATTTAGTGTTTTTGTCACCGACTTCTGAAGCTTGACCTTTGTTTGATTGATTTGGTGTTTTTGTCACCGGCTTCTGAAGCCCAAGTAATTTTTCATTTTTTGTTTTTTTTTTTTAAGTCGGTTTTATTTTTTGCAAAAAAGTTTTTGTTTTATTTTCCATTTTTAGCTGTAAATATCCTATACAAATATTTGCCATGTATTTATTTTACATTGTTAACAATACATATCATGGTACTAGGCTTATCCCCAGTAAATGGAAGTTAACATACCTAAACTGTCAAAATCTTTTAAATATAAAAAGAATTTTGAGAATCGCTACACAAATGGGGAGAAATCGGTAAACATACATACATTTATTAGAGCACACGACTGAAGTAATAAAATGACACAAAAAATGATACCGCGTTGATGTCTTTTTGAAGTCCCTTTCTTGGTTATCTAAACTCTTCGTTTAAACCACACGACTGAAGTAAAAAAATGTTAATAAAATTAAAAATACTGGGCCAAACTATGTCAAATTTTTATGGGACCAAATGGCAACTATTCCGCATAAGACTAAAAAAGAATCACGTAAATCGGATCATAAATCTCAACGTAAACGGTGTACATATATAAAAAAAATACCAATCGAATTGAGAACCTCCTCCTTTTTGAAGTCGGTTAAAAAACGATATGATACAACCAAACAACATTTACCAGAAAAAAACAATCGTGCGTTTATGAATTATGTTTCACATAAAATAAACCGAGTAAAGTAATCGGCTAGCAATCTATCACAAAGTCACTTTTGCAATCGTTAACTGGTAACTTGAATACCTAATTAAAACCTCGTAAGGGAAACTGGGTACTACATGCTGTTCTTATGGCTATGGGAGTGATAAGTACTTAGATTAAGTAACTTAGCGTAGTTAACAAGTCAGTGATCTCTGCAAGGTGGTCTGTGTTCTGTTATCCTTATATCCTTGAGTACAGGCGCCTGCGCATCAAGCTACTACAAACTGTCAAATTTTCTCATTCAATTTTGAACTTAACCTTAACATTTTATGGTTTGAAATGGGTCAGAGCCCATTCGTCCCCTAAGATTCGCACCCTGTGCCCACTCGTCCCCTGGAACTTTTGAGGGGCCCATTCGTCCCCTGAAGAATATTTATTTTTATTCATTCTTCTAATATAAGTACATGTATATGTATACTGCAGCTTGGTAGTCCTGGTACAGTCGCGCAGAAAAGGGTAAAATAAAAAATATAGTAATTCGGTAGATATCATGTTTATTTCAAATAAGATTAAGTTAATCTTATTAAATAGTATTTATTAGTAAAATGCCTCTAGGCTCTAGGCATTAAGTCAGTCTTCAAAATAATTAATCTACTTTTGGTTTCTTGTACATTTGAAAATATTTAGCAAAATATATTATGATAACTATAATATCTTTATGCAGTAAAATAAAACTGTGTAACTATTTAAATAACATCCCTGTAATAACTGAATTTTAGATTAATTTACATCCAGTGTACCTACAAACAAATAACCAAATATCAATACCAATATAACAAAAATAACAATTAATTGTTAGTACTTTGTACAGTCAAAGAGATCTACAAAATAATGCAATATCACAATAACTTTGTATGAAAGTAATATAAAAAGTAAAATCAGTCTTTATCAACTATGTAAAACCAACATTTTTACTAACTACAAATACACATGCAAAATCACAATGACTAGAAACTAACAAAATACAACTCTTTTACAAAAATCAGCCTTGATTGACCATCATATAAATCAACATTAAATATAAAATATGCAAAAAAATAGTCACAACACATATATAGTCAGTCAGAACACATATCAACAGAAAATAATCACTTCTTATTTTTTTGTATATTTACCAACTACATACATGCAAAATCATAATAACTTAAATCTAAAAAATTATAACAGTACAAAAAAAATACTAAAATCACAGTAATTATTGAAGACTAGATAAATCAACATATTTTAGTATAAAACTAATCTTATATTTGTTTTTTCATTTTAAATTAAGAATATATGCATAGCTTTTCCGTGCAGTGGCCTAGTGAAATCTGATTTTCAAAAAATTGGCTAATTATGCGATTTATTCTCGCTTCATTTTCAATCGATTCAGGAGTCCGATTATTTGTTTGGACACCCCTTTGCACCTGATCTATTTTATTTTTTTATAAATTCGCTTCTTTATGTAGAGTGTCTAAACATTGCAAAATATTTGGTTTATTTCTACCATTAATTTTACGATTAATTTTGGAATGCCAACTTTCTACAAGGTTAGTCGTCCGATGACGTTGTCCATATACATTCCAATTTCTGGCTATAGTTTTATTATCGAGCTAGTTCTCGACAAAATAATAACATCCACTAATATGATAAAATTATAATTAGGGAAAAAAATTGCTATACATCAAAAATCAATCAATCAATCAATTATGTTAAAAATATTACTATTATAATATTAACAGTATTGTTTATTTCTTTAGGCGAACTTTATTTAATAAAAGACTAAAGACACATTGAACAATCTCGTATTCGCAGTCACTTTCAAGAACCAATATGTCACCGAGGCAGCCATAACATACAAACAAAACACCTTATCTATTTTGTAACCCGTTTTTTTAACAAGCCATTCGTGAGACGAGAGACAATATTACATCGTAAGCCTATCGTCAGGTTATATTATTATCATGACGGATTATCATTGATCATAGCTCTTTTTACAAAGATCTGTTATGATTTATTAAATTAATTCCGTTAATAAACTGTTCACAAGTGTACTATGTTAACCGTTTCTTATGTAAAATATAGCTAATTTTATCTCAGGGGACTAATAGGCACCTGAATAGGTGCCGAATCTTTAACTTATATTGTATATATTTTAGAGGGGACGAATGGGTACCTTAAAAATAATATTTTTTGTTAAAATATTAATTGGTCCCCTACCAGGAGACCAATGGGCACCTATATAGGGGCCGAATCCACAACTTTTATGCTGGGGGACGAATTTTAGGGGACGAATGGGCTCTGACCCTTTAAAATCATTTGGAGAAATTTAATACTAAAACTTTCATCTTTTATTTAAATTAAATTATTTTTAATTTATTCATTTAAATTAAATTAATTTTATTCATTCATGTAAATTAAATTAATTTTATTCATTCATGTAAATTAAATTAATTTCATTCATTTATTTAAATTAGATTAATTTAATTTAAATCTACCTGAACCTGGTGAAGGCTGCGGGAATCAGCCTAATGCGAGTCACACAGGATTGGTCAATGTGGCGAAACTTGGGGGAGGCCTATGTCCAACAGTGGACGTCTTTCGTCTGAAATGATTATGATGATGATGATGGGGGATGATGAAAGTTTTATGGAAGTTCGTCAGTTATACCCATGGGATATTCAATCGGGCACACCATATCCGATCTATTCAAACCGGCCATCAAATACAAGATCTGCATTGGCAGAACCGGACAAATTAAATTATTAGATTGTGTAAGCATGCTAATCAGACAGTAAATTGGCCTCCATATGAAACTGCAGTAAACCAATAATGATTGGTCAATTACCTATGTGTTACAATATCCTGGCAAATCAAAGGAAACTCAATTACTGAGAGTTTCCTTCTTTATAGAAACTTTTTATTGCCGTTTTTACTACGGTCAAAGTTTTGAATTTCGATTCTCAAGTGAAAGTTATGATTTCCTCCTCCGTGACTGCTACTGAGAAATTCCTGATAGAAAATCCTAATGACACTTTGCCCGACCCGGGAATCGAACCCTGGACCTCATGCTCAGCAATCGTGCTTTCGACCACTAGACCAACGAGGCAGTAGATAGGTATTTATTTATCTAGTATTTTAAGCAGATAAATGCACAGACTGGCTTAAGGGGACTACAGGAGCTAAACGCGAGTTTTATAATGCAAAAAGCATATGATTCCCTGCAATAAACAAAACCAGAAAATATATGATATTCTTCAGGATATATGCTAGTATGATAGTGTTTTGAAAACATAATACAACTAATTTGTTATACTCGATAAAAAAAAATCACGAACAGTCTAAAATACATTCTGAATTTTTGGCAAATAATTCTACAAGCAACATATTAGCATGATAGTGTTTTATTTTTTTAGTCCAATCGATAGATTTTTGTAAATCATAAAAATCCACTAATTTCGCACTATTCGGCCCGCAGTGACTGGCGTAACAACTACTTTGTAGTGCAAGCTGATTAGAACATTATTTCAAACGTAGTTTGAACCAGCACAAATAGAGTTGCTAATTTAGCTCCTGTAGCATAATGCCATAGGCGTTTTCTACCAGTCAACCTTACGTAAGCCCGGTGACTTTGGTGTGTGGGCTTAATTAGTGTCACGTAGAGTGACAAACTAAGGTTAAAGATGAAGGTTTAATTGATCTAGTTTAATTTATTGTGAAATTTTAGGTTGACGAAATTATTTTTTTATCAATAACAAATTAAGTGGTTGGTCTTGAGATACTTAAATAACACGAAACACATAGGCGCAATGATAAAAAAATGATACAGGGCTAACTACACTAACGGCCGTTTTCTGTAACCTTAAGTAGGTTACAGAAAACGGCCGTTAGTGTAGGCCGTTCCTTAACCAACAGTTATACTTACGTATAACTGTTGGTTAAGGAACCTTCTTCCGTAGCTATCAGTGTTTCTATAAACAAAGAATATCCAAGCCATGTCACCTACCTGTCACTTACACTACACACTACAACAGCCCATAACGTCCGCTGCTGGACATAAGCCTCTCCCATGATGGGAGGAATTTTGCGTAATCTCCTCGCTTGGCAGGCGGATTGGAGATCGCAGTGATGAAAGACTAACAGAAAACGCTGATGCCCATTCTCTGGTCTACGGAGGCGCAAGGTGTTCATCTGTCACTTGATTAATAGAAAAATCAAAGAAAGTTTTTCTGTAACGTTTTGTTTCTAACCGTCCAGTAAGCAAAATGTCAAACAGAGAGAGATAGCAACCTACCGAAACCGGCTAGTAAGTTATTGAAAATGACCGTAAATTTTTCATAAAAATATGATATAGTTATGATAGTTATTTCTCCAAACTGTATCATAAGTAAACTAAATACAGGGCAATGATTACCATATTGCTTACCTAACCGCTAGTGTTTTGTGCAATTCTAGAATCTAATCATATATAATGCAATTTAACGGATACAAACCAGTTATTGCAGCTCATCATAATATGTTAGGCATATCGTAAATCATTTAGGTCAACTGCAAATTAAAAATATTTAGAACGAAGTTAGTAAAACGGGCGATTAAACAAATTAATAGGTCCAGCAAAGTTTTAATGCCTTTTTAAGTGGTCGGTGGTCATAAAAGATAGATAAACCACGAGAAATTACAAAATAGGGTCAAATAAAACAAGCTCAAGAAAATCGTGGTTCTTGCTTTAATTTACTTAAGGACAATGGGCAGAATTGGTCCAGCGTCCAATAGAGTTAATATTCCAAAGGAGTTAATACTACAGAGATATCTTTAACAGAACTTTTCTAGATTTAGAGTCAGACAGGAGCTACAGAGCTATACAGAGCTCTTAATGTAGGTAAGTTAAATTAAATAATGTCATTTTGTCAAATAACTAACTTTAATTAATATAGTTCCTCTCGAACACCATCTAACATACCTCTCAACACCATTAAATAAAATTTTGCAATTTTAAATGTCGTTTTAACATATAAAAATGCACCATATTTTGAGAATTTATTCTGGAAACACATTTACTATTTTCTCAGGTTATGTTTGAACTGGAATATTTACCACCAGCATTTTAGTAAATGCTGGTGGTTTCATGACAGCAAATAAAAATCATTAAGTAATCTGTCTTTAAAACATCGTGAGTTAGTGATATTTTTACCAGCAAGGAGTCATGTTTTTTCAGGTTCTTTTGAACAGATTCTAGTAAATATTTTGTAAAATGTGAATTGTGCTGAGAGGTTCTACTAAAAAAACCCACCATTTACAAATTCTCTTATATTGTTAATTTAGTGTAATTTATTTAATCGTTTTTAAATTGTAATAATGTAAAATTATAGTTAAGTTTTGTCAAATTGTTATGGGGTTAGCCATTAATTTCTCAGTAGCAGCTACGGATTCTGGATTTGTGCCCGGTTGATGGCAATAGGCTCGGCCCCTTTTACATGGGACAATCTTATGCAATTATTGTTGGCAAATAGCTTGCTTTGAACTTGTTTGGATTGCCCTAGATCTTCTAGTGATTACTACCCAAGATTCAAATGGCACCATTTTATAAACCAGTCACGTAAAGTTTAAAGGTCGGAAATGCAATAGAGCATCATGTAGTGAGCAGCGGTGGCGCAGTGCTGGCGACCCCAACTTACGAACAGTAAGTCGTGGGTTTGAACTCAGACAGACGCATTACTTTGTGTAATTTATTTCATCACCGCTGCTCTCAAAACGGTGAAGGAAAACATGGTGAGGAAACCGGCATGTCCTAGAACCAAAAATTCGAAGACATGTGACATCTACCAATCCGCACTGGGCCCGCGTGGTGGATTATAGCCCATTCCCTCTCATAGAGAGGAGGCCTGTGTCCCAGCAGTGGGAACATTAATAGGCTGATGATGACCACGTAGTAACAGACTTATGCATTAAGACCTAAAAAGTCATAAGCCTTTACATAATGCCACAATAAGATTCGCTATCGCTGTCCTATCGAGGACACTCCCGCCTGACCACCACTAAGCTTATTTTTGCTTGCACTCGCAACATAGAAACGCTCTCTAGCCCCGCCCCGTTGACTTTGTATAGAAATAATAAATGAAAAGATACCGAATCCGCCGAGCGCACTGACGACGCACGCCAAACGAGAGTTATTGTTATTTTGCGCGCCAAAGTTGAGGCTTTCCTAATAGGCCCAAACTTTAAGGGGGCGTGGCTCGGCGCCTTCGCATATTTTAAGTGAAAAAAAATTAAAATGGTCAGGCGGAAAAGACCCTGACTGTACCTGTGGTTGGCAAATAAACCACCTGTGTAGATTTTGTAAGGCTTGTGGCATTCACTAGTGTAATACTGGTTTTAAGACGTCATTTCAAAGAATATGCTGAAGCTGGTTTTTCGGCTTTTGTTGTGGAATTTAGACAGACTGAACATGGTGATGGAAATGCTGTTTTCGCAATCTCTAAAAGGTTGGGCAAAGGTGTGCCTAATAGCAGAATATCAGCGTCAGGTGCACGCCTGACACATGCTGAGCTGGACTCCCATTTGGTGTAACCTTGAGACGCACACCGCGCCTTGTATACTTGTTATTTTATTATTATTTAAAGTATATCATGGTGTACCATACTCATTTCGATATTTTTCTATTTGTATAATTGGCACCTTGTTTTTATAATCATGTAAATTTTACTTCTGTGTGTTGTGCTATGTCTTTTGTGTGCACCAAATAAATAGTTTATCTATCTATCTAATATGTTACAGTTATGATTAAGTCCTATGTTATTAAGGAAAGCCTAGTGTCACCGACCCGGCTCAAATCCAAACTCTGCGGCTGTACTGAGAAATACCTGATGGAAAAAACCAATAACACCTTGCCCAACCTGATAATCGAAGTAAAGACTTTCATAAATTTATGGGAGTTACACTAACAGAAGAACAGACTTGTGCAAGAAATGTAAAAACAAAGTTTATCTTTGTCCGCACTTGACAATTTCCAATCCTTACTTATGCTAAAGTTGGATTCCTGTTGCCTTTCATTCATTCATCCTTCCCGGCCCTCCTTTCGTCAATGCGAGCATGGTCGAAAAGCTTGTTGTTTCATCTAGAGCCACAGCGGTGGTATTCTTTCAACTTCCCTGTCTTACCTAGCCCCGAACCCGCACTACTTGCCTCCCGCGTACCTCATACCGCCTAACGCGAGGACATTGAACGAAAAATAGTGTTCGAAAATTTAGGAAATACGTGTTTTTGAATTAGTCGTATGTGATATAAATATTTGTTATTTAGAATCTCCACTACATTTGCAAGGCTTCTATCAGGATGCTTTCTTTACTTTTACAATTTATAAGTACATACATTATGAACGGCCAAAGTTGAGGTAAAAGTTGTGCAAAACAGTAATTTTTGGAGGCTTATACTGATTTTGTTTCTACAAATTTTTATTTTCTGCTTCGATAGAAGCCTAGATATAGTCCACAAGATACCTATTAGTTCAAAAAAAATCAAAGATATATGTCTAACAACGGCATAATCACGCACGAGCTATAGTCAAAATTTTCGCGAAAAGTATGGCGGGTTGGCCGCTCTTAATTTCATTTCATCTTAACGACTGAATGAAGATCGATGGAATTTGTCAATCAATATGAAAAATGTTAATGTTTCAATTACTGCCTGTCGGCGTCGTGCTTAACTAAGTGCACCTTCCAGGACTTGAATGAGGCAAACGACGAAGCTGTCCAGGTTTCGTCGTTTGTCGGACAAAATTTGATTCATTGGTTGGACAAGAAGAATTACTAACTAAACTGAAAATTTATATGTTATACAATTTTCAGCACGGCAGGACGTTCTTGAGTAATAATATTTGACATCTACAATAGATATAAGCTAGTTTTACAATAAATTATATTCATCATCATCATCATCAGCCTATTAATGTTCCCACTGCTGAGACACAGGCCTCCACTCTATGAGAGGGAATGGGCTATAATCCACCACGCGGGCCCAGTGCGGATTGGTAGATGTCACATGTCTTCGAATTTTTTGGTTCTAGGACATGCCGGTTTCCTCACGATGTTTTCCTTCACCGTTTTTGAGAGCAGTGGTATTGAAATAAATTACACAAAGTAATGCGCCTGTCTGGGTTCGAACCCACGACTTACTGATCGTAAGTCGGGGCCGCCACCACTGGGCCACCGCTGCTCTCTATAAATTATATTATTAATTAATAATTATAGTAGATAGACTATCACAAAATTGCATCAAACTATAGGTAGGCGACACTCAGATACGATTGCACTATCAACCTCGCTAATACGTGAGGAGTAACACCCAATTAACACAGCTGTGTCTACCCAACAATTGCACAGTTTCGCAAATGCACAATTCAGGGTACAGTCGAGTGCACATTGCATGTCCTGCGGTGCAGCAACCTGCAAATGCATGTCTGCAACTTATGCAACGTGACGCAATGAGTATATGGGTCAGTTGCTCACGCATAGCGACGGTTTAGAATGTTGTTTGTTTTATGGGTCAGCTACTCAGTTGAGTTATCAAAGAATCTTTGCCTCTGGAAATTGTTTTGTGGTTGTAATTGAGGATTGTATGAAACTTTTGAAATAGGAAGTAAATCCACCAAAACAAAAAAAAAATATGGATATTTACTTTTTTTAAGACGTTTTAAAATCAAGTGCGTGATGAACTATTGCTTAGAAAATCTAATATTTACAATTTTTTTTTTTTATATAATATTTAATATAAGATAGTAATCGTGATTGACATTCGGGGTTGTTGAAAAACTATAAGGCAGAACAGAATATTCGCTCTCCCAAAAACGTGATCAAACACAGAATACATGGCCGTATGCAATATTAAAATTAATTATATGTAAGTAGACGAAGGTCAAGCATAATATATTATGTAAATATTTGCATGTGTTTCAATATTAATGTTCTCTTTCCGTGAGTAAAATGCTTTAAATAATTTCTTCAATTGCTATCCTTTATAATTGTGCTGAAGATTACGAAGGAATTAAAGAGCAGGAAATCAAAAGAAATTACGTTATAATAACCGTTTTTCCTCTTACAAATAAACGTTACATAAGATAATGATGACAAAATTAAGAATAAGAAAAAAAAACCGTTTTAATTCTGTTACGACATTAACTTTTTCAAAAACTGACCGGGAGTTTTGGGAAATGTTAATGACACAATATTAAGGTGTATTACACAAGCTAATTATACGCTAATAACGCGAAGTAATGCGAAAATGTCTCTTGTGCCGTACTCCGTAATGAGCTCCACACATCAAACCTGATGCGCGACGACCGGCGAGCTAGTTGCTCGAATTCTTGTCGCATTGACGGTCGGTCGCGTGCGGTCGTGACGTCAGCGAGAACAAAATACGGCTGTCGGTTGCCACTGACGTCACACAATGTATACACGTACGCGATTGACCGTGCGCAACCGACCGTCAGCGCAACAACAATTGAGGCGGACGTATGGGTACGCAAGTCGCCGACATGCTGCCGATATATCGGCGGGTAGACACGCGATCGCATATACTCGTAGCTGTGCATAGTTTTTGTGTCCAATAGGTTATGATCTGGCTAAAAATCTTTGCTAGATCTGAAGCTTATTGAAACATACAGGGCGTAATACCTCTTACGTGGTGATTCAGGTCATCAAGGTGGACAACTTTTCTAGGGAACATAACGAAGTTTCGGCCAATAATTGGCTGAAACCCAAACTGCGGTTGAAACTGGCCCATACTGAAACCGAACGATCGGTCGGTCACTAATCCTTTTTATCATTAAGGCCCCGCGAAGCTGTGTTGGTGGATTGTGTCGGTGGATCTTGTGCTTGTGTAGAGCCCTTTAGAAGTGACCGGACGGCCATCACACCATATTTGGTGGTCAATGTTTAAGCGTGATGTTGCTACTTATTTGACCTCAGATTCAGTTCACGAAAACTTGCGACATTACAGTTTCGTATGTATTGAATATTCATGTGATTTTACAATTAATATTTATAGCATCCGCTCATAGATATTACGTTTGTTGTGTTGTGAAATTGATCTAAAATTAAAATGTTAACAGTGATTTCCTGCTGATATTAGGATATATTTGAATAAAACTCTTATGCAAACGGCGATTTGGACGAGATATTACGTCAAAATATAAATAAATTTATGTGAAACACAGGAAATGCATAAATGTCACGTTCTGTATCAGTTAAAATATATATTGTTTGCTTACAAAGAAATGTAAAATACTATAGAGATAAATATGCATGTCTTTGTATGCAGTGCGATCTCATGTTTCAGTAACTTCATAAGGCAAAGCCAAGATTAATTAATTTTGTAACAACTGTGAGGATTTATTTCTTGCCAAATTTCACGCTCCTAGATCAACGGAAAGTTTATCCTACCTATAATTTGTAAGATAATCATCAAAATATTGAATAGAAACTATGTAGTTTTATTAGACCTTGTATTTCAGTATTTCTTATTATTTTTAAATCTTCTCTTTAAGTCAACTAAAAGTCATCTCATTTAATTTTGACACGTTCGCTTATACCGACAGCCAATGGTGGCAAGAAGATTACAATTTTGTTCGCGATGTCTCGTCTATCATTAGTAGACAAATATACCTATTTAAATGTCTCGGTACGCTAATAACTCAATTACCACAACCAGAACAATAATTCATCTCCTTGAAAACTATTCATCTAAAAACCGCTCAATATTAGTTCAGCTGTTTTCAAAGACACGTCGCGCGTCGGTGCAGACAATATGTCATAAAGTAGTGTTTATGTGCAAAGTAAGGCTATTTTTCGTTCAGAACGGAGACGTGAGTCAGAAAATGATCTCAGCGAATACAGTTACTGGTTTCAACCTTCCTTATTAGTGACTGATGACGTACCTAGCCTACACAGTATCGTTGAGGAGAGGAAATTAGCAGAAGCAGAATGAATATTCGATAGAGTACAGTTTTTATGCTAGGCATCTGTTAATGACGCACTATCTCATGATTTTCTATAATATTTACATTATTTACATACTAACTCTATTCATCCAGAAAAGTGCCCAAAAGGCTGGCAGCATTTTGCCACGTTGGATGGCAATGCTGATTCTTTGGCCATAAAATAGGCCCGCCCTCTGGTCACGTGAAGAGTCGACCAACCGTTTGGCGATTTCTCGAAAAACTATGTGGGCACTCGGACCCCATGGCCCTAGTGTTGCAACCCCAAACGGCTCAAACACATAATTACCAATTAAATTATTGTATTCGCGCCGTTTGAGATGTCGACGCAAGTTGCGTCCCACACCAAAGGCCTTCCCAACTTCCATGGCATTATGGTCATACCATCTGGTCCCTTGCCATCGACGCGTGCCAAGCCAGTGGGTTCTAATACAGCTGGCAACCCGGTGGTGGCAAGAGCACGACGGATGAGATCATTAATGCTAGCGTGCCGCGCTATCCGACCTGCATTCTTACTGGAAGAAAGGCAATGGTGTCTGAGGCAGTCGACTGCTTCACCACATTGACAGCGATGTGCATGGAGCTCCACAAGGAGCGCCCAAACGCAAACATGTAGTGAGCCGGAAGGTTGTGTCACCTAACATAGTGCCTATATTAGGTGACGGTAGTGCCTGAAGCCAGAGGCCCGACTCCCATTCACCCACAGCCAGCACCCGGGCACGCTCAGCAGTATTGCCGTACCAACCTGCAGAGCGGCTCATCCCACTGTCTCTGGGAAAACGTGTCTTTATTGGGATCTTTATTCGATTGAATAAAGATCTAAAATATTGGTTAAACTTAGATATTTAGAAGTTTTCTGCCGTGTTATTATAGGTAATGATTCAAAGTCAAAACGTTTGTTGCGAACTAATTGTACAATGTTAAGTTGTTAGTACTTACGTATATGACTTAACAGCCTTTTACAAGCATTGCAATTATCATTTGCCTGCCCTTATCATCCTAAATTAGATGATAGATTAGATTGGATTCATCATCATCATCATCAGCCTATTAATGTCCCCACAGCTGGGACACAGGCCTCCTCTCTATGAGAGGGAATGGGCTATAATCCACCGCGCGGGCCCAGTGCGGATTGGTAGATGTCACGCGTCTTCGAATTTTTGGTTCTAGGACATGCCGGGTTCCTCACGATGTTGTTGTTGTTAGATTGGATTAGATTTATTAAATTCTCCGTGCCTCGCAAAGCACGTTAAGCTATTGGTAGATCTTAGACAGTTATTTGGGGTCATTTGAAGATCTCGAAAGTCTGATAATCGGAAGTCTTTCGAAAACCATTAGCATCAAGTATCAGCAACATCATAAGGAAACCAGCATGCCTGAGAGATATTTCTTGAGGCATGTAAAACCAAGTCGGAGGCTCAGAGGCCCATTAGATTCATTAAAAATCTCCGTGCCTCGCAAAGCACGTTAAGCTATTTACAGATCTTAGACAGTTGTTTGGGGTAATCTGAAGGGCTCGAAAATCTGATAATCGGAAGCCTTTCGAAAACCATTAGCATCAAGTATCAGCAATATCGTGAGGAAACCAGCATGCCTACGAGATATTTCTTGAGGCATGTAAAACCAAGTCGGAGACCCATAGGCCACAACATAAGATGAAGACACACGGTAAAGATGAAGTTACCCAGTAATTCGATTGTGGAGGTCAGATAGACAGTCGCTCCAAGAAAAGTTCTGGTATTTAGCTGCATCTGATTGGACAAGAATTCGACCTTTACATCGTTGGAAAAAGGTGAGGTAGATGATTATGACTTATTTATAATGTCAGTAACACAAAACAGAACATTACATTTCATCGGTTTAACATCATGTACTATCGGGGTCTTTTCCGCCTGACCATTTTAATTTTTTTTCGCTTAAATCATGCGGAGGCGCCGCCCGAGTCACGTCCCCTTAAAGTTTGGGCCTATTAGGAAAGCGTCAACTTTGGCGCGCAAAATAACAATAACTGTCGTTTGGCATGCGTCGTCAATGCGCTCGGCCGATTCGGTATCTTTTCATTCATTTTTTCTACACAAAGTCAACGGGGCGGGGCTAGAGAGTGTTTCTATGTTGCGAGTGCAAGCAATAATGAGCTTAGTAGTGGTCAGGCGGGAGTGTCCTCGATAGTACCATGACGACCATTGCTATTGTTATAATGATGTCGGTTGTAACACGGTATTTTTATTGTGATGCTAATATCATTATTTACATCTGTAGCCAATGCTCACTAACATTAACATCTAGGTTAATACTTATAGGTAGGTACTGCAAAAAGCGAGTCCATTCGTAACGAAACCTAGATTTAATCAAACTCTGAGCTCTCCTATATTTATTACAAGTGAACGTGTATCTGAAAATTGTGCTCTCTGGTATCGTACGTGTATTAAATTAAAATCTGTGTTTAATCATTTGATTTCACATATAATCCATCAGTTGCATAATTGGACATTGTTTGACTAACATTTCTAAACACATTTGCAATCATAACCTCAGAAGATTCTTTCTTCATACCTATTTACCTACTTAATTTTCACAGTTTTTCCACATCACTATACAAACTTACTTACTTGTCAATATGCATCGAGGACACTTCACGTATGCGGGTCTTACAGATTTCAACCATGTATGTACCGTTGTCGTAAGTTAACCTCATTTCTACAGAGTATACGCCCTGATTTACTTACTTAATTTGTATAAAACAATGGCAATTGGCGTTTAGTATTGGTGATGTTCAGGCTTCATTGCTTGAAGCTGAGGAATCAAGGTCTTGTCTTGAAAAGTTTAAATATAATATCAGCGTCAGTCTTCCGGTTTTTTTAAGCCCGTGAGCATTGCTGTTGGTATGAAAAACTAATCCAAATAATGTTAATCCAAAAGGAAATGTAGCAAGTTAGAAACTATCAAGTGTTTGTGAAACAAAATGATCCATGACGGTGATAATGTGAAGATGGTGTTAATTTATGCAATTAAATTAGTTTTTGCTTAAAAATCTACTGTGATTTATTTAATTAGGTCGTTTTTTTAGGTTTTGAACCATTTTTCTGAGCTGAGTTGGAACAAGACATGTTTCGTGGATAAAAACATAAAGAGTAGGTATATAAATTGTAATAATTGCTAAAAAATCTTCAGTTTCTGTATCCGTAAACACAGGAAGCAGCAAATCTATTAATTTAGGCAGGTAGATACCTAAAATAATGGACTTTATAATACATCTACGTGCCTAAGCATCTTAATAATATTGTACAGAGATATCAAGGCTTTCGGCAAAACAGTTCCTTAAACCTGCATTATAATTCGATCTTGAAAATGTAGCCTTTAGAACGGATCTGATAATTCCTGATGAGGTCACTTGTGTATGAATTTATTTTAATCTATTTTTTGGCAAATGTTAATGTTAATTTTATGTATTGGTTCATCAAAATGTAGATCAGAACCAAATAATCGTTTTATTAATTGAATCAAATCAAAAATGAATTTTAGTTCCGCAGTCATTAAATTCTTCTTCTATAATAATGTCAAACATGCCAAAAAATCATAGAATAGACAATGAAAAAAATGGCGAATAAGCAACTTTTGATTTGCAACTGCCAAAAAAACGCAGCATCAGCCAAAGAACAATTATTTATTGAAAAAGTCCGAAAATGTGTAACATTTTGTAGCCGCCTTTAAAATAGTGCTTCTTTCTAGCTCACTAAATACAACACACTAAAGTAACAAAAAAACAGAAATGCAGACACTGAAACTCTTAAACCGAGGTCACGTAACAATGCAATGCACGACTAGCATACAGTTGTAAGAGCTAATTGAACCGGATCATTAGCAGGCAACTAGCATACCAACTTGCACAAAAGTGCATTCAAATGGGTACTAAACACAGCATGGAACTAGAAAGTTCTCTTTTTAAATATTTGTCTTTCTGTTTTGTTGCATCTCTGAATATGTACGGCGTGATCTACATTTTCTTTCGGTAGGAAAGTAGCTACTAGCTATTTATATTAAAAAGTCTGGATAGATGTAAAATCTTCTAAGATTCATGAGTTCATCGCTGGACTTGAATAATAAGATGGCTCTTTTCAGAAGGCTGAAACTCTTGCATTGTTTTTCAGCATAGTTCATCTACTTCAACAACAACAACAGCCCATAACATCCACTGCTGGACATAAGCCTCTCCCATGATAGGAGGAATTTGCCGTAATCTCCACGCTTGGCAGGCGGATTGGAAATCGCAGTGATGAAAAACTAACAGAAAACGCTGCTGCCCATTCTCTGGTCTAAGAGGCGCAAGGTGTTCTGCTTTAGACATTAGTCGCCTTATACGACACCCGTGATTGTAATCGGTTGGTTCTATTCTACTCTGCCGGATACCAAACGGCTAGTTCATCGTTCATCTAACTTTAATCAAGCTGCTGTAAAAGAGCGGGTGTTAAACTAAAATTGCAGGGCCAAACTAGCTTCAAATGAGTTGGTGAGCGTTGCATCCCTTAAATCCGGATAGCGTCGCCTGACATTGTATCTGAACAAATTAAAAAACTCTTTGTTTACGCATTTATGAGATAATATCAGATAAATACTAGTGTAAATACGTAACAAAACTTATAAAGTCGAGTAGGTACGTCTCGTTACGTATGGTGAGCGTTTACTTTCACTGCGCATGCGCCGACCTTGACAACGCGTGACCGCGACTGATCGAGTTTTGATACTAGTCAACTAGTGCGATACAACGGGGCTTGGAAGTGAAGGAAGCATGAATGATTGATATTTATTTGATTATTGTGAATGTTAATGATTGGCGTAACTTATTATTAATTTCAATACGTAACACAACTCTTGATGACATTATTTTCTTAAAAATCTGTCACTCTGAAACTGTAAACCTGCTTGTATTTTGTTGTTTGATACTCTACACTACTAAATTACCATTCGGTTAGGATAAATTAAGTATCTAATTGGACTGTAGATGCATAATAAAACAGTCTGCCCCCATATACTGTACTGCCCACCATGTATTTGCCTTTCCCGATCGACTGTCGTTCCAATATTACGTAGGGATTCAAAATATAATAGAATATACTTTATTGTACCCACACCAAAATTTAAACACAATTGTTTTACAATATTGCTAATTCTATGGTTACAATGGCGGTTTTTATCGCTGATAATGACCATCCATTGAACATGAATGATCATCCATATAACTCTTGAATGGACTGTACGTATATACGAACATAAAATAAAAGAAGGTAGTCGTTACACATTTTTTTTAAATAATAGATACAAGTTATACACTACACAATACACATTCTTACTTCATACTTCCATACTAATATAATAAATGCGAAAGCACTCGAAAGTAACTCTGTAGTTTATTTGTTACCTTTTCACGACTAAACGGCTAATCGGATCGTAATGAAATTTGGCAAGGAGATAGATTATATCCCGGGGAGGAAAAAGGGTAACGTTATTTAAAAAAAAAAAACATCAAAGTTTCCACGCAAACGAAGTCTCGGGCTACAGCTAGTTAACCGACTTCCAAAAGGAGGAGCTTCTCAATTCGATTGGTATTTTTTTTTATATATTCAGCTTATAATGTAAGTATTCCATAACACCGATATAATGCTGGTTCCATTAAAAAACTAAAGATCAAAAGCGAGAGCTTATGCATACGTAGGTAGCTACATAATACCCATGTATATACGTAGCTATTTAGACATTGGTATTACGATCACCGATCTTCCCCTTCACTCGAATTACATTAAGGCTTTAAATAAATGTTGTTACGAGTGCAATTTGAATGCACAAGGTTTCTATAAATTGTGAGAAAAAATATTTTGATTATAAAAGCGTAATAAACATGATTGCTCTATTGTAAAGTGTAGTATGAACAAAGACCTCAATTTATTAATCGTGCGTGTCGGCCATTATCATCCGTGGATACACTTGAACTGATGATAATTCCTTTACCAAATATTAAATTTGTTTTTTTTTTGTTTGCATCTGTTCATCGAATCTGTCTTTTCCTTGACATTAACCTACATTAATTTGCTGAGCCTTTAGTCGGCTTTCAGTCTATCCATGGTCTATCCCGATGTAGCTAGATCTGACCTCCACTGTTGTGTAATGAAAGACACAAGTCTGGTTGACAACTGTTTTAATCATAAATAAACATAGACAATCCACAACACCTTCCTCTTAAGGCTGGAGTCTCGCAAAATTCACTCGCTGCGAATTATTTGCGCAACATAGTATTTTTTTTTAAACAAACGGATGAAATAACACGAAATATTATTATTGCGCATAAGTAACCATAATATAAGTAATAGCTAGTTATTTTTTTTAAGTTCATTTAAGTGGATTATGTTAGGTAAATCAAGCGCTAGATACAGGTCTTTCGTGCCCAACATCATTTCGAGTTGTGTTTGCGCGCTTAGTTTATGGCAATAAAGAATTAATTTACAAGTCTGTTCAGCGCATAATGACCTCAACATACACGTCTTTAAAATGCGCTGATTAGTTTTTTCAAATTATCTTTCATTTTCTTAATTCAGAGGTCACAATTTCATCAAAATTCTTCTTATTTTGATGCCAAGAGTTCAATAAAACAAATACAAAAACGGCGCACTTTTTGAATTTGGAACATCTTAGTGTTCAGCGCCGAAAGAAATCGAACGCAAATATTGTTTGAATAAAGACTGGCTGGTACGACGGCCCAGTCGCGCCGGCCCGGCCGCCGCGCTTACTGAATAAAAAAAAGAAATCAAATTAAAAACGCGCGAACTACAGACCGCGTTTTCGTCAATTTTCATGAATTGTTAGAAATTCATGGTTTTGTTTTGAAAAATGAGTTCTTCAAGTGACAGTGAATAAAAAACACAATAAAGTGAAAAATAACTTTAGATCTTCAGAAGTCGGTGACCTTTGTTTGATTCATTTAGTTTTTTTTGTCACCGACTTCTGCTGCTTCTTCTTCTTCTCTTCTTCTTAACATTTTTGTGTTTTGTGAAGTCGGTTTTAATTTTTGCAAAAAAGGTTTTTTATTTTTCCATTTTTAGTTGTAATATCCTATCCAAATATTAGATATGCATTTATTTTAGTTGTTGAAATTAGACCACACGACTGAAGTAAAAATGTTCATAAAATGAAAACTACTGGGCCACACTATGTTACATTTTTATAGGACCAAATGGCAACTATTCCGCATCAAACTAAAGAATAATCACGTCAATCGGCTCATAAATATCAGCGTAATCGGTGTAAATACATAAAAAAACAGTCGAATTACCTCCTCCTTTTTGAAGTCGGTTAAAATTATTAGGCGCCTTTTATTTTCTCATAGTGGGTGATGAAAAGTACACTCGGGCGCAAAATATATTTTTGGCTCGGGCGACGTACTTTGAATCCCTCGCTACGTTCAGGATTCTATTAAAGAATCCCTCGCTACGCTCGGGATTCTACTCTAGAATCCCTCACTTCGCTCTGGATTCAAAAAAGCGCCCTTGTTGCGCAAATAATTCGCAACGAGTGAATTTTGCGAGACTGCAGCCTTAAGTAAGATAAAATAATAATAATAAAACTAACTTAAAATACATTCATTCCAGTTAAATAAGATGCAATAAGAAACCAACTTAAAATGAATCATTAGTAAATATTACTTCGGGTATGAGGTGGCGAGTAAGATGGCACATAGCCATCATCCCCATCATCCCCCCGAAAAATACTCATCATCCCTATCAGACAACATATACCTGTAGGATCCTTTACAGAAATGTCGACACATTTGATAGGATCTATAAAGGATCTAGATCTCTATATAGATAAGTATAAGTATAAGGTAGGTCGTAATCTTCGGATTACGACGATAAATACCTTTTTTGTTTCTAACAATAAGTATAAGAACGTGGAGTCGATGCTTTTCCTATAATTTTGCCAGAACTTCTTTTATTTGTTTTTCCTAACATTATAACTTCGTCGCCCACCGGTTTAGTAACTAAGTAGCACTGAATCCATTAGACTAGGCAAGACTGGATGTCAAACTATCGGGGTTTTGGTTACCATTCCGTTTTTAATACAAAACATCTAAAAATGCCAGCCGGGCCAACTGCCCTCATCCAACCCCGTCTTTTCTGAGGCACGGCGTTGGGTCTCGTTTTGTTATTTACGGCCACCCATCCATATAAGCAACATCGGCAAGCGTTGTTTGCCATGAAGATTTTCCCGTGCTATGTTGCTTAGCCACGAGATATCATGCCATATTAATTTTACAATAGAAAATCTGGACTTAAAAGAACTCTATTGAGTGTTGCTATATTTTATTCAAAACATAGAAATATTGAAGCAAAACGATGTATTTATTACTCTCGTCTTATTTTTTAGCTAGAGAATCGACGGCTCGATCTCGTTGGTGGGCGTGGATGCATGCTATTTAGTAAAGTTTTTAATTTATTTAGTTTAATTTCTTTAGTATTAATTTATCTAGTTTTTATTTATTTATTTATTTTGGGAAATATACGACGAATTGTATCGAAAATGAGCGCGTAAAATTTCATAAATTGACCTTTGGGCGTTGGGGGATTTTATGGAAAAACTACTAAATGTATCTTACTCAAAATAAATTATTTGAACTTTTGAATAAATTATCTATCCCTGTATGGTTTCACTTTTTCCATTTTCATACGACATAAGTTATTTATTTACGCCCAAAGATGAGTCAAAATTAATGTTGAAATATGAAAGTTTCGACGCTCATAACTTCCAAACCAATATTTTTTTCCAATTTTGCTTCCATACATGGGCTAGATAATGATAAGACCAGTTGATACAATTTTTATTTTTGAACCTACACCGTCAAACAGACGAGTAATCACCATACTACGTTTGTATAGAAGAATGACCGACTTGTGTAAATTTAAAACTTGAGATTACACATTTTCTTATCCCATTTCCCAGTTATTTTCTTAACCTACTGAGTAGATCCGTATCTAAACGTTTTCTGTGAGTTGTTTATTGGGGTTTATACTTTAATTGATGATTGAATAAGGTAATATTGTGTAGGCAGCTGTATAAATCTGCCTAATATAGCAAATAATAATATGTCTTACCTCTAAGTATGGAGAGTTTAATTTCATCTTGACACAGGGTTATGACTCGTTCTATCTTCTGTGGCGCGGTGGGCGGGTTCCGGCATCTTGATTCCTAGAAATAAAAAGGAGAAGGAGTCAGTACACAGAACACACCTGAGATCGCAGAAGCAATTGGGCTTCAAATTGACACCAATAAACTTTTTCAGTCGAAAGTCGAAATGGAATAAACACGATGATAGCATTTATGCGATCAATTGCTTAGGTTTAAGCTTTATTGATAAATTTTTGGTGAACTATAAAACACTTTGAATAAAAGAACATATCTTTCTTTGGCAAAATTAAAAATTTAAATAACCTGACGAGATAGAATCTTTAAGAATATGGGTACCTACTCGGATCATAAATTTCTGGTACTCTAGTTTTTTTTTTCGTGCCTAGATACACAAAAAAATAACACGTTCCTAATAGATATCCAAAAACTAGAGGTCAGATTCATTTAATTGAATAAACTCGTTATGTCTTTAAATGTCACGTCTTCGTTATAAAGTTATTTTATAGATCATAAATACATACATTTTATAACTCTATCTCTATTGTCTATTGGACTTAAAAATAACAAATAAACTTAAAAAATACATGTAAAATACATGTAATCCCCGAGGCGTTAGTCAGAGTAATACATATGTTTAAGGGCTATATATCCCTCAAATGGCTTAGCATGATCCTCCGTTACGCCTAAAATACTGAAGCATTAATTTTTAAATAAATATATGTGAAGTTGAGGATTAATGCTAGGTAGGTACTATGTGTGACGAAAACACGATTCTATAAACTTTTCTCTATAGAAAAAAAATCCAAAGTTACCTCCACAAACAATAAACCACTGGTTTTCAAAAAGTGCTTCAAATTAGATCATGAAACTTTGCATACTAACTGAACTAACTACAAAGCAGGTCTTATGTGTTTTATTTTTTTAGTCCAATCAATCGATTTTTTGTTAATCGCAAAAAACCACTCATTCCGCACTATTCGGCCGCAGTGACTGACGTAACAACCGCTTTGTAGTGCAAGCTGATTAGAACTTTATTCTAACAGTATTTGAAACGAAGTTTGAACCACCACAAATAGAGTTGCTAATTTTAGGGTCGGTACTGTACCTGTACTTAAGGCCCTTCTAGGCCTTAAGTACAGGTACACCGACATTTCGATGGTTATGTTCAAGTGCGTCTTGTGTAATAGGGGGTGAGTCTTTTGCTCTCATCCGGGCACAAATCCAGACTCCGTGGCTATTACTGAGGAATTCCTGATAGAAAAACCGAACAAAACTCAACCAAATAGTATATAGTAAAATCGAACCTTCGCAACAGTCGCGCTGGCGACCTCTAGACCAACGAGACAGTCACTTAAATAATTTAAAACGGGTAGTAATTAAATCGACTTCTGAACTATTTAGTAGCATTTTTCTCTTTTAAAAAACAACCTTGTCCTTTAAATTACTAAGTCAACCACCATTTAAGTGCATTTAAAAGTAGGTACTGTCCAACCCACGGAGTATGGTCCAACCACCCTCTATACCATTGATGTAAGCTATTGTAATAACATCCCAGCATCTATATTTTTGACATAATAATATTTTCAAACAGTCATTATCATCATTAGCCTATTAATGTTCCCACTACTGGGACACATCAGGCCTCCTCTCTATGAGAGGGAATGGTCTATAATCCACCACGCGGGCCCAGTGCGGGTTGGTAGATGTCACATGTCTTTGAATTTTTTGGTTTTAGGATATGCCGGTTTCTTCACGATGTTTTCCTTCACCGTTTTGAGAGCAGTGGTGATGAAATAAATTACACAAAGTAATGCGCCTGCCTGGGTTCTATCTAACCCACGACTTACTGTTTATAAGTCGGGGCCGCCACCACTGGGCCACCGCTGCTCTAAAATAACTATATATGTCGCCAATAAAGTAATCCTATTGACATCGACGTAAGACAGGTGCGACCACGACTCTATATTAACCATTTTTGTAGCTATGCACTTCTGGATTTTTATTTGAATTATTTTCTAGTTTCGTTTTTTTTTACGTGGTCGGGTTGTAGTTTTAGATTTTTTTTTTTTTACCTAGCACGTCTAAATATTATTTGAGTGTGACTAATTCAGAACTCGTCCTATCATTTATTATTACACAAAATGATCATCAAATAATTACCAATAGTCACTAAATAGAAACAACAAAACAACCATAAGTTTTCTTTTGGGTAGAATAGACTCTTCTGTTTGTTAGTGTTTAAATTCACCTAAAGTTCTAAGTTCATGGTAAACATATACAATCTAAACATGGTAAAAATAACAATATTTTTGTGATAGTCGGAGTCGACGACGCGCGTTATTTGTGGCTTGACTTATAATTTCCCGTTTAAAATGATAATTTTAACTCAACTTGTTAATTACTAGGAAGCGAGTAACATGACAGGGACTAGGATACAAGGTATGTTACGTTACAGAATACATTTAACACAACAATGTACACGGATGCTACAAAATGTCATCACACGTGGAAACCGACTAAAGTTGTCAGTAATACACAAACTTCACAACCTGTTACGTTAGTTCTAACATGAATAGCAAACCAGATAATATTATTAACTCTTGCAGTAAACTTTAGTACTATACGTATAGTGTCTGTGGTCTATCTATAGTACGGTCTGTGTTGTAAAATGCGTAGGCATGGGAACTTTGCACTTTCACTTGCTACTACAATTGTGGCAGAAAATCTTCGTTTCTCTTTTGTTTCTAAGCACGCTCATGAAAATGGTACGATTTTGTATGGAAAACACGGATAAGTAGTAATACGGATGTGATTTATTACTTGTCGAAATTCGGGATGACACTCCAATTTTCTCTTTAATCTACGGAATCCGAAGAATTTTAACATTATGATGACTTCACTGATCATTTTGAGAAACGGCCATTTTAATTACGAAAGTGTTCAAATAATTTGAAACCAAAAAGAATAACCATCATAATTTAAAGTAAGAGAGGTAATTACATTAAAACCATCAAACGGAGTCAAATGCGTAAAGATAATCTACGTATAGGTACAGTTGAAACAAAGAAATTCTTGAAATGGTTTTGTTAAACTTTCACATTTTCTTTAGTAGAAAGCATGATTCAAGGCTTGAGCACACATAAGATAATGTGGAAAATGTCTGGCATACCCAGACAACTACTATACTAGTAAAGTATAGATTTACTCATAATTATTATGTCTAGGACCTATGATGAACTGTACTTTTGAAAGTCTATGACTTTTCTTTGGAACATTTCAGAAAAATCCAGTCTTATTTCAATCGTATTTAAGTACATACCAGTGTGATCGCATTGAATAAATCCAAAAAAAATCGCAAGTATCAGTTTTCATGATGTGAAAGCGGTTTCTTTATTTACGCCAATCTAAGTTCCCATTCATCATTTGTCTCTCAGCTGCCAGTCTGACTGGATGCAGCTGAATACCAGTGTTGTATATGGAGCGACAGCTTATCTGACCTTCACAACCCAGTTAGTGATGGGTAATACGACACCCCTTGGGAAGACTGGTTATCATAATTTCGGGCCACTGACTACCTGTCTGTAACGATCGCAAAGATCTAAAAATTACAGCTGGGACCAGTCCTAGCAACCTAAGCTCCCATTGTAGAACAAAATGCTGCTATACGTATATAGGTGATTCTTTTTTGGCACTGATACGGAAGATTAGACATGGTCATTGCTTGTGCCACAAAGTAACGAAACAATCTGAGCTTTTATCCATTGTTGTAACAATCGAAAGACAATAGATTTTACTAATCGGATATTGAATGACTGTTTGTGTAGCGGTGGTGTGTCAAGGACTTCTATGTGGGTGCACAAGTTTGGGAGGCGTGGGAGATTGAGGATTTTAGGCATCGTGTTTCTAACCTTTTCTATCTTTATTTGTCTAGAGATTAGTCATTAATCGTTGATTTTTCATCGAAAATTAAATGCTTCTGCCGAAACGAGTGACGTATTGGTGTCAAAGACATTTAATATTTACGAGCGATAGACGGGACAAGACGAACTAAACGTAATCCAATACTCGTTACTACTTAGTAACAAGTCGGTCTGTCTAGTGCGTCATACGCCCGCTTGTGAGGTGGCATAGGAATGTCTAAAGACCGTTTTCTATAACTTACTTACGTATAACTGTCAGTTATTATGCCTACTCTCGTAGCTATCTGTCTTTATATAAACGAAGTGTCACCTACCTGTCACATTGGTATAGGTTATGACCCTTTTGTTTCGTTTTCTTGTGGTCCCAAAATACCACTCAAAAATATTTAGGGGGCGCCCGCGACCCTTAAAATAACCTTAACCCTTAATAGCTGTTAATCAAGAATGCTCGAGATCAAAAGTTTTGTATGAAAATATTCCCTATGTCCACTTTCTTTAAGTATTTTAAAACTCTTTGATTGGTATGGTACATGATGGGAAATGAGAAACAGTCTGACTTTAATAACAGCTGACAGGATTCAGTAGAAGAATCAGAAAAAAAAAAATATGGTGTATATTTCAACTCAAAGTAACATGGGCCCAGAGCAGGCAGAAGAACAGTTCGATCTTTACGTAAGCCATTGTGACGGTTAAGTTCATTAGCACTAAAAGGCAACATGCAAACCGGAAAGTGAAGACCCAAATCAAAGCAAGAAGATCCTAATTCCACGTATTGATGCGGAATTCAAAGGGTTCATTTGGTATCGTAGGTATTTATCAGTTGCATTAAGACGAGGAATCTTGCATTATCTAAGAGTAATGTCAGACAATATAATGAATGGCATTTAATTTTGCTTTGACATTCAGAAATTATTAGAGTGGAATCTTCAGTGTCGGGTTTGTGAGTATAAAATATAATACCTTCGTCACACTGTGGAAGTTACCAATGTCACTTAGCAACTATTGGTGCGTAAAGTTTGTTACTTATTGAACAAACAGCTATTTAGTGATACCAGCAATACTCGGTTGTCCGGTTGATTAGTCTAAGTGATCGACAGTTAATCAAGCATTAATAAGTTTGCCTTTGTCAGCTTAATTAAATCGTCAAGTGTTTAGCTAATATAATAATGAAATCAAACAGTTATTTAGAATTAAGCTAGTACAACACTGAAATCTTTAAAGAAAAAAAACTAAACCGGGAAAGTTAACAACGAACAGACTGATATAAAACAATAAACATATGTTTAGAAAGAAGACATTTAGTCAGAGGAAGAAGAAGAAGAGGAAATTGTTGATAAAATAGATAGAGATGAAGACCAAAGAAACGAGACGGACTGTGTGAAGGATGATATGGCAAGAAAGGAGGTGACTGCTGAGATGACGAGAAAGAAGAAAGAGAGAGAAGAGAAGAGAGAAGAAGAAGAGAAGAAGGGGAGAAGAGGAAAAGTTAAGAGAATAATGAAAGTAGAAGGCAAGAGAGAGAAATAGAAGAGAAGAGAAGTATGGAAGTAGAAGACATGCTGCGCCAACCACAAATAAATTGGGATAAGAACAGGATAATGATAATGATGATGAGGTTGCAAACATTCGAATGTTTCTACATCTGTTTTAAAACCCGAGTCTTGAGTTCCTCAGCCAGTCCACAATGAATGTGAACACAGTTGTCCTTGACCGAAGCATTATAGCTGATATGGAAGTATTACCAAAGCCTGTCGACAAATCCATAACTGCTTACAACAATTTCGAAAAAAATGTCACAGGTATTGCAAAAATCTTTTCGTAAACTTAAGCTCTAAAATTAGAAGTTATTCCATAAAGTAAGAGTATAGTTAAAATTAGATTAATAAACTAATGAGATAGTTATTTTGAAATTGTTAGAAATATTGTTGTTAGTGAAGGTCTAGGACGTTGTCCGTTTCATAAACATTTACATCATAAATGTCATAAATCGTTGTGAACACGTGAACTCATAGTGAACATTAGAACATTGTGCCAAGCGCGAGAATGCGGTTAGGAATGGATACAGATCTTAGTCAAAACTTTAATGGATTTTGTGAGAAATGTGCCTATAGTTTGTAAAGAATTTGATTAACATCTCAGATGTAGATATGTAATGTGTCCTCTAAAAATGCAATCAACAATAGACAAAGCTTTATTAGGTAATTCAGCCTACAAGGTTCCCATTGCTGGGACACAGGCCTCCTCTTTATGAGAAGGAGTGGACTGTAATCCGCCACATGGCCACGTTACGGGTTTTTAAATGTCACATGGCTACGATTTTTTTAATCTGAGACGTGCTGGTTTTCACAGTATTGAATACAGTTGCCAAGAAAAAAATACACAAATTAACACGACCTAAAACTCGTAAATCGTCGTTGATACCACTGGACCACAACTATACTCAAGGCTTCGTTAGTCAAACATTAATATATATAAAAAACAGTTACTATTATAAAACAGAAACCCTAAATCATACAAGAAAAAAAACCTCCATAAGGGTGAGGCCAAACGGCCAACATATTCATACGAAAGTCTGGTTTGTGTCACATGACGGCGTAAAATGCGCCAAACTATGTATGAAACCGAATTTATACGTGACTCACATAATTACGCTCGTTTGACCTCAACCTTAATATACCTTATAATGTTAAGCTGTACACATGACCTCACGAAGCCAAACATAAGGAGACTACAGGAGCTAAACGCGAGTTTTATAATGCAAAAAAGCATATGATTCACTGCAGCAAAAATATATGATATTCTTCAGGATATATGCTAGTATGATAGTATTTTGAAAACATAATACAACTAATTTTACTCGATAAAAAAATCACGAACTTATCACTAAAAAAATCTTTTATCGAGTAAAAACCACATATCATAGAAACAAAATAGATCTGTGGTAAAAACCCTACTAAAATACATGCGATCATTCTGATTTTTTGCCAAACAATTCTACAAGCAACATATTAGCATGATAGTGTTTTATTTTTTTAGTCCAATCAATAGATTTTTTGTAAATCGCAAAAAACCACGCATTTCGCATTCGGCCCGCAGTGACAGACGACAACCACTTTGTAGTGCAAGCTGATTAGAACTTTATTCCAACAGTATTTCAAACGAAGTTTGAACCACCACAATTGGAGTTGCTAGTCCTGTAGTCGCCTTAATAAAATTAATCATTATAATATGACCACCAACAATAATATTCAAGGAGTCCGCCTCAGACTACAACATGTAGGCGAAAATGACGGATGTGAAATCATAAGACATAGACGGTTAGACACTGGTTTAATCTAAACCTGCCCTTATAAGCCTGGTAGTAGAAAGTTGTCATATCAAGAGATTTTATGCTCACAAATAACGGGTGTATTTAGCGAAATTGCTATATAATGTGCAACCGGTGGAAAGTTTTAATAGGAATCCGGGAATCGAAAGAAAACTCGATTAGTGTGTAATTATCTTTCACGCGAGCTGGAAACATGAACTTGTGTTATTTGCATGATTGATCGGATACAGCTACTTTTATACCGTACGTAACATCACGCTCGTAAACCCCGAAGAGTTAGGCAGAAGTGTATATATATATATGTAATAGTACACCCACATTTTGCCAGGGCTTCTTAAGGGCTATATATCTCATGGCGACATGGAGAGAGCGACTGTCGCAACCCCGTGCAGGGCACGCCACGATAGTGGCGATAAGTCCCCTCTTTGAGGAGTGGCTTGAGAGACGCCACGGCGTCCTCACCTTCCGCCTGACGCAGGTCCTCACCGGACACGGAGTGTTCGGGAGGTTCCTGCACCGAATCGGGCGGGAGGAAACGCCCGGGTGCTTCCATTGTGAGGATCGACCGGAGGACACGGTGGAACACACGGTGGAGGTGTGCCCCGCGTGGGCGGAGCACCGCCGTGTCCTCGAAGCGGCGATCGGCGGCGGCGACCTCTCGCGTCCGGCCCTGGTGCAAGCCATGGTCCGGAGCGAGACGGAATGGGACGCCGTCACCTCCTTCTGCGAAGCAGTAATGCTAGAGAAGGAGGTGGCGGAACGTGAGAGGGAGAGAACCTCTCAACGTCCCGGCCGCCGCGGGAGACGCCCCGGGCGTCGGGGGCCACCACCACGTGGCCCCCGGCCACCGTAGGCGCGGGCCTGTGGACGGTGGGCTATGGGCTAGCTCGCCGTCCGTCCGTCTCATGACGACAGGCCGTGTCGACGGCGCGTTCGTGTTCCACGCGCGCCTCAAAGAGAGTCAGCAAAAAGGAAGGGGTCCGTAAGGACCGATGCCTGCCGGGGTTGCGGGACAGTTCGAAAGAGATACCGCGGCCCCGGAACACAAAGGGCGATGAAGGAACATGGATGGGTTTTAGTCAGTAAAAGTCTGACACTCCCTCCTGCTCCGCCCAGAGCGGGAGGGGTTATTTGATGATTTCCAATCCGAAAAAAAAAAAAAAAAAAAAAACGGGCTATATATCTCTCAAATAGCTTAGCATGATCCTCCGTTATGCCTAAAATACTGCAGCATTAATTTTGAAATAAATATATGGTAAAGTTGAGGATTAGTGCTAAGTCCTATGTGTGACGAAAACACGATTCCATAAACTTTTTCGATAGAAAAAAATCCAAAGTTACCTCCAATTCGAACAATAAACCGCTGGTATTCAAAAATTACTTCAAATTAGATCATGAAACTTTGCATACTAACTTAACTAACTATAAAGCAGGTCTTCAGTGTTTTATTTATTTAGTCCAATCAATAGATTTTTTGTAAATGTCAAAAAACCACTAATTTCGCACTATTCAGCCGCAGTGACTGACATAACCGCTTTGTAGTGCAAGCTGATTAGAACTTTATTCTTACAGTATTTCAAACGAAGTTTGAACCACCACAAATAGAGTTGCTAATTTTAGGGTTAGAAGGGCCTTAAGTCAACCGGGAACAAATCTAGACTCCGTGGCTGCTACTGAGAAATTCCTGAAAGAAAAACCCAATAACACTTTGCCCGACCCGGGAATCGAACCCAGGACCTCATGCTCAGCAGTCACACTTGCAACCACTAGACCAACGAGGCAGAACAGATTACATAATTAAATTGAACGTAATGTAAGACTAGACGGCTTATTTACACCAGAGGTTCCCAAACTATTTTTCTGGTAGACCACTTTCAAAATTTTCTGGTTTCGGTGGAACCCCTGCTGTGTCCACCTGGACCACTTTGAAAATCACTGATTTAGACCCCGAGTTTTATCAATTGTCATAGAAATGGGGACAGAGATTAGATTATGCTTGGTCTAACACGAGCCATTGAACACCATATAGCATTCTTTTACCAAGTAACCTCATTGTTCGAAGATAGCATTACTTCATTATAACATAAACAAATAAATAGCTTCTGCCAGCGGCTTCACCCGCGTGAAGTTTGATAATTGTCCTATGGGATCTTATTACCGGGATAAAAAGTATCCTATCTGTTAATCCAGGTTATAAACTATCTGTGTGCTAAATTTCATCCAAATCCGTTCAGTAGTTTTTGTGTGAAAGAGAACCAAACATCCAAACATCCATACTCACAAACTTTCGCATTTATAATATTAGTAGGAAGTAGGATTTTATTTATTTATTCTTTATATATATAGCACTTCAAGCACAAAGTACAGAGGGGGCTTTTTCAGGTAACATGTCAAATAAAATATATCATAATTCATTCTCCTGCCCTTATCTCAAATTATTTGGGTCAAATCTTCTTCCTTACTACTGTATTACTCATCTCAAAAGCTGCCTGCCTCCAGAAACTGATCATCTTATACTTCATAAAAGATAGCTTGATCTCTGCGATATAATTATGTCAAACTCATACAACTAACTCCAAATTTGAAGTTTGTTGTATCAATACAAACGCATACAACAAACTTCAAAGAAGAAGAAGTGAAGAGTTTGAAGTCTGTTGTATGAGTTTGAAATATGTCGCAGAGATCAAGCTATATTTTATTTATGAAGTGTAGTTCCCTCTACATCTGAAACACAGAACAGCCTTCATGTCATCAAGTATCATGTCATAAAAACTGTCAACCACCTACATGATTAACACATTGACAACTGAATTAATTAACTATCTAGTATATCCATATCAATCCTGCGTCCTCATTACCCAACTCCGTACAGCTATGCAGTCTACTGATGCAAGAGACTCTTAGTCTTAGCCAATAGGTCCAACTCCGCGGTTCAACTTGAGACCAATTGGCGTCGCCGGCGCAGCTCTAACCTGAACGACTACTTATGTAACTGGCGGAAAATCGATGCAAATGGTATTATCAAACTTGACTATTTTATTGGTCTGAGAATATTTTTATATGTTTTTGTTAATTTTATTATTGCATTCTGAGTTACCTAAGTTTTATAGCACAGAGATAAAATAAGACATTATTATTATTACGAGCTTAACATTACACCATCGTATTGTGCACGCTTGTCGTATTTGTCTTAAGACTGCAATGCAAATAGTGCATAAATAAGTGTTTGCTGATTTAATTTATCACTGGATTTCTTGAATTTTTTTATGACAAATGGTAGTATGTGCATGACCCCTACTAGCGTCCACCGATATAGAGTGATTGGTAATTAGTGTACGACACTTGAACATAGAAAAAGTTGTTTGTTATTATGAGTACAATAACGTGTTTAAGGCGACTACAGGAGCTAAATTAGCAACTCTATTTGTGGTGGTTCAAACTTCGTTTAAAATACTGTTAGAATATAAAGTTCTAATCAGCTTGCACTACAAAGTGGTTGTTACGTCAGTCACTGCGGGCCGAATAGTGCGAAATAAGTGTTTTTTTTTGCGATTTACAAAAAATCGATTGATTGGACTAAAAAATAAAACCCTATCATGCTAATATGTGGCGTGTGTGTAGAATTATTTGCCAAAAAATCAGAATGATCGCATGTATTTTAGTATGGTTTTTAATCGTTAAAATATTTTTTTAGAGGTAAGTTCGTGATTTCTTTTTATCGAGTAAAATAAGATAAATTATGTTTTCAAAACACTATCATACTAGCATATATCCTGAAAAATATCATGTATTTTTCTGGCTTTGTTTATTGCAGTGAATGATTTTCTTTTGCATTATGTAGGTATCGTACACTAATTACCAGTCATCCTATATATACTGAGCACACGTTCTGGGCGAAATGATGATTGTTATTTGATTTCAATACTATCTACCGAAGATATTTCAGTTTCACAAATTCTACAGGATATTTGAAATACAATAAGTATGCTGTCCTCATCGCTAATGCAGTTACTGTGTGCAACGTGCATGATCGAAACATTGTCTCTTTCAACATTATCCGTGACGGTCGATAGTGCAGCATTAAGTAAGACCATTTGCTTCTACTGGCGGATTCAAGGCGAAATAAGGATATACCTTGATTGTAGTTGAATTTATTGATCAATTGAGCCGTGTGGTATCCAGCAGAGTAGAATAGAACCAACCCATTACACTCACGGGTGTCGTATAAGGCGACTAATGTCTGAGGCAGAATACCTTGCGCCTCTGTAGACCAGAGAATGGGCAGCAGCGTTTTCTGTTAGTCTTTCATCACTGCGATTTCCAATCCGCCTGCCAAGCGTGGAGATTACGGCAAATTCCTCCCATAATGGGAGAGGCTTATGTCCAGCAGTGGATGTTATGGGCTGTTGTTGTTGTTGTTGTTGTTATTGATCAATAGCGTTTGACCACGTTTAATTAGGGTAGGATCCCGGTGGAACGTATTAAGAACTTTTGTCCTAACCTACGTTATGGTCAACCTGTGTGGTATGTTTCATCTAAATCCGTCCAGCCATTCAGATATGAAAATTAATCAGACAAACGGACAGAGTAACTATCGCATATAATAATAAATAGGCTAGTGTCTACCATCAATAAATTGCAAATCTATTTAGTCCGTCAGTTAGACTATTGGAAAATAATGGACACGTATTTTTTGTTTTTGTAAATCAATTCATATTGACAAAGTTAGAACGCATCAAAACTCGGGAGTGGGAGCTCGTGACGTCACAACACACTAAAAATTATAGCACGGCGTGACGTATTGAGAATTTTAAAAGCGTCGTATCTTCATCAATTTTGGTTTACGTAACAAAAATAAAAATACGTGTCAAATATTTTTTGAAAATCTAACTGATGGACTAATTAGATTTTTTCCGGACAGAAGCCTATTATGTATACCTATGGCCGATATTGCTGTACCCTAATTCCGGTCTATAAAGTAGTTATACGCTCGTAAAAATACCTCAAAGTTTAGTTTCTAAAGTTTCAGTTAGATTCATGACTTTACAAATTAATGACATACTATGAACAAAAAATTTGCTACAGAAATATTTTTGATCTTGAAGAATTTAATGAACGCAGTCAGAACATGCATGAGAATATTTAAAGTATTATCAAGATAACATTTTGGTGTAAATTCTCTAACAAAAGGCGATGTGAATCAGTCACCTCGGCCTGAGTGGGTGCGGCCTCGCTACGTAGACTATCTGCTTGCTTTATAAGGCATTGTGTGGGCTGCAATGACGGACTCACAAGACCTTTTTAAACCTTATACTACTCATATACAGTATTTGAATAAGATTTGATGTTAGCTTCACAAGAGTTAAAAAAATTGCAAGGTAAAAACGTAATAAGAACAAAATTGTTGATGAAGAAGCAAATCTCAGTAAAAATAGTTATCTACACTAATCTACACTAATATTATAAAGAGGAAAGATTTGTATTTTTGTGTGTGTATGTTTGTAATGAATAAACTCAAAAACCACTGCGCCGATTTCAAAAATTCTTTCACCGTTAGAACACATGGACCTTGAGTAACATGGGCTATATTTTATCCCCGTACTCCCACGGGAACGGGAACTACGCGGATGAAACCGTGTGACGTCCGCTAGTTTTAAATACTTTAAAGCAAGTGAGGAACGACGGGTAATACCTACTGTAAAATTCAGTCAGTCTAAAATATAAAGACGTTCTTTGATGATCCCAACCCATAACAGAAAATTGAATGAATGAAAAAAATCCAGACGTTCTAGAACGCTTCTAGCCCACATTTCCATTCATACTACTTACCTACATTATTTTTATAGCCATCACCATTCTCTGCATCATAAGGAATGACAGTTGATTGACCCTAGACATCGTCAACCTTTTACCAAGACCTTATTTGTTTGAAGTTGATCGATAGGTGAACCTACTGATCGTATATTAGCAAGCAGATTCATGATTCATTGTCTACTCTACCAGGTCATACTGCTATGAAATATTACATACTATAGTTGGTGCCAGTTAAGATGAGAATAGCGGTCATTGCCCTTTCCCTAATATCTCTTCGTACGAACCAAAACAAATAAACCACGTATCGTTTTTCATTACAAAAACTGTTGAAGATCACGATAGATGACGATTCCAGACTTGAACAGGCTTATTTTTAGTTTTCAAAGTTAAGGAAGTTTAATAAATGTAGGTTAGTCAATGAGCGCTATTCTCATCTTAACTGGCACCAACTATAGGTACATCATGATCTGCCTAGCCTTTTCCCAACTATGTTGGGGTTAGCTTCCAGTCTAACCGGATTCAGCTCTATACCAGTATTTTACATGGAGCTTCCAACCACCTACCCTCCCCATAATCCAACTAGTCCTGGGTTATGCGATACCCGTTGGTAAGACTGGTTGTCAGAATTTCGGGCCACAGCTGTAACGACTGTCAAAGATCTACAAATGACAGCCGGGACCAACGGCTTAACGTTTTTAATACATTAGGTGTTTTATTAGAAGACTAATATACCTATATCTTATTACTGTGTTAAACTGTTATTGTATCAATAATCAGAATCATCAGCGTCTAGATCAATTTTATTTCTTTAAACCTTTAGGAAGATCTGTCTTCTTTTAATCAGAATCAGCTAAGAAATGGGCCATCTAGAAACACCATTTGTATAATTTAATCATTTCACCAATCACCATGAAACATCAAATCGATTTGACTGACGTAAAAGCGATATTTTAATCTATTAACGGTGCTTTAACCAATTTGTTATTATTGTTAGAGTATGATTAAAATCCTCTTAATTGGAAGACGGTTTGCAGATTATTTATTGGAAACAGGTAGGTAAGTACCAATATTCAATTCAGATCTGTAAAATGTAGTAGCATTATAAAATGGGACCCATCTTTAAATTAAAACTATTTGACCTTTCGGGACAGAATACGTATATATACGTAGTAACAAACACAGAGGTAGGAAAGCATGAATTGGCTTAGCGTATTGGTGAAAAACTGTTACATTATAAATATAATATTTATGTACTAAAGAAGGAAGTACATCGGCCAACACACTACTTTGAAGGTCATCATCTGCCTAGCCTTTTCCCAACAATATTGGGGTCGGCTTCCAGTCTAACCGGATCCAGCTGAATACCAGTATTTTACATAGAGCGACTGCCTATCTGACCTCCACAACCCAGTTAGTACTGGGTAATACGATACTCCTTAGTAACACTGGTTGTCAGACTTTTTGGGCCACTGACTACCTGTAACGACTGTCAAAGATCTACAAATGACAGCCGGGACCAACAGCTTAACGTGCTTTCCGAGGCACGGAGGAAACTCGGTATGTAATGGGTGTTCACCCATCCACAGACCAACCCAGGCAAGCACGGCTTAACCTGAAGATCGACCCGAGCGGCTGTTATTATTTAGCCACGAGCACTTCTAAACTACTTTGCAGGTCAAATTGTAAAATTATTTTCCTATGATAATTCATCAACCTAACACTTTCATTTGTTTATTGTTTACTTGGTGGTATAGGACAGAAAGTGCTAGACTGAAGTTACTATAGATTCAATTCTAATAAATAATCAGCCAGGTCATACAAATTTACATCAAACACCATTATCATACAATTTCCTTTAATAAAATGCTTTAATTAATAACCTGGAAATTATTGTCAATAGAAATAAAACGACATTTTATTCTCGTCAGTCATCTTGTTATTTCAGAGATGTCAAACCTTTGGTTTAAATACGGTTTATTAGAACGTATCATCGTCATAATTTAAATAGAACCAGAAATTATTAAAGTAAATGGTACAATAAACTTATGTATGCAGAAATGCATCAGCATTTTCCGTTTTTCAGATAGAAAAAAGCTCCATTACCGAGTTTCTATGCCGAAGATATGAATCTACGTAACGTAATAAGTAGTTTCCCTGCCTAGGAATTGACATATATTTGTCAAGATATTTTGTTAGGTAACTCCAGATTACACTAAACAGAGGCAGTCTACAAAAATAACAACTTATATTAGTTTTGATTGATGCTTAAGTGCTCGAGATAAAGCTCAGATTTGATTGATAAGTCAAATCCTAAGAGGAAAAATATTTTTATCTGTTTTGTTAACACATTTGCACATCTTGATGTAGTAATCTTTGAAACAAGTTACCTAGGTTGTGGTGTAAAGTAATTGATTCGTAGCTCAGTTAGCGTGGACTACCATTTACCACGGTTGTAAGGAGGCCACAGCCGGCATTGAAGCAACATCATTTATGTAATCGTACGTCGAACTTTTTAAAGGAAAATCTCTCAATCTGTTTATTGAGTTATCTCGGAGAAATGTGGGCTGGAAACTTTGAGACTTAATTAAAGTTATTTTATTGCAATTCAGGGCTTTAGTTCTTGTTATTCTGTTTTGTTAAATAAAAGGGACATTTAATTTAAACGTACAATAGATTGAACAACGATATTAAATCGTACTAATCTACTTGCAATAGCCAACTGGTCGCTGTCAGCGTAATGTGTCAAACTTAGTGTGTAGCAAATTATGACATTATTTTACTATAATGTTATGGTCACACTGAAGCTTGCAATGGATGCTATGCTGTTTTACACAGACAAAGATAATCCAAGATGGCACCGCCATAGCTGGTCTCAATCTGGCCAATGAGGTTAAACTATTTTGAAATATAAAATGACATTACCACATTTTCAACCAATGACGATGTTGGGCTCCATTAGTTCCACAGTTTCCTTCCCCATTAAACTTCTCTTTACCTGCCTATAGTATAGTATTCTAATCTCTTTGAACATGATTTATCGGTGTGTAAAAAATATTTTTCACTTCTCATGCTCTGAAAGTTCTTGTTTGTGCAGGATATAGGCTGCACAAAATCGAATTTTGTGCACAAGGGCATTAATGGATCTACTCATAAATGTATCTATATTAAGGCAAAGAAAATGAGCCATACAGCCAAACACAATAAGAAGTTCATAGATAGAATTTGTTATTTTATAATATTTACTTTAATTTATTTGCCTTATGTGTTTTTTAAGACATAAAAGACATAAAAAAATTGATTCAAGTACCTACGGTAGGTTATTTAATTAATTTTAGAAAATTATTATTAAAAAAAAATATTTCATAGTAGGCTGTATAGGTCTGCAGCCCAAGTCTTATATCAATGTCGCAAGATTTCAAAAAAAGAAAGCGGCGGGAAACAGCTCTTGTTTTTGCGTGTTTATTAATTTCTTCAATTTATACTACTGTTTTATTTCCTCGCAATCGAAGTGAAAAGCAGAGTTTATAACTCGTCCACAAAACCATTTTTATCCTCGACATTACTATCAGCCCTCGCCTTCGGCTCGGGCTGCTAAAAATCTCGGATAAAAATGGTTCGTTTTGTGCACTTGTTGTAAAATCTACTATTGATCCTTCGTTTTAATAAAAAAAAAATCCTTAATTCTTGCAACACTAACGGGAAGTGAGCGATCTTATTGGTATTCGAAATCACGTGCCAATATAACTTTATTGGTTTGATTAAAATCACTGCGGTCTAAATTTAACTTTTATTAGTTTACGAAATGCAGTGAAGTTTATCATATCAAGCAGACTGCAATATTTCGTAAGCTTTATAAATAATATTGCTCTAACAACTGTTAAAACTTAGCGTATGAAATAGCAGACATTGTAATACCTCATTTCGTTTGGAATCTCTAGTTTGAGCCTGATAAGATCAGCTATTTACAAATGAAAAAAATACCTACCTATGTTATTTTTTTCAGTAAGATTGCATTTTATAATCCGTTTCGTGAATTACTGAAGCGCGTTTTTACTAACCCACCGTAACCAAGAAAGTTTAGACACAACCATTGCCGAAATTATCGTAACCGGTTAATCTGTTTCTTTGTGAAAGCATATCTAAATCCATTACTTTCTTACAATGGTATCTATAACAATATCTATTGTTTTTTTAGATTATTACCTTTCTCAAGGTGGCATCCACACACCCAAGTTACTTTTTGTGGAGCATTTTTGCAAATGATAACACTAAATAACTTTTTTTATATATAATTTTATATATATAATTTTATATATATAATTTTTTCGGCGTTTGCTCTCCGTTATTGCCCTATATTCGACGACCCGATTGGCGCAGTGGTAGTCAGGCTGCCTTTCGTTCTTAGGGTCCCGGGTTCGAATCCTGGTCGGAGCAAATGTTTGTGTGATGAGCATGGACATTTGTTTCCGAGTCATGGATGTTTATATGTATAATAAGTATGTATTTACAAACAAAAAGTATCTATGTAGTTTATCAACTATCTGGTGTCCACGACACAAGCCTCGTTGCTTAGTGTGTCACTAGATGGCGCTGTGTGTAATGTCCAGCAATATTTATTTATTTATTTATTTATATTGAGGCTGCAGGCTATCAACACCATGGTCCACAAGGAAATCTCTGAATCGACTACGAAGCGAATTGGGCCGCTTGAGGTACGTACAACTTAGTCTGATAGAGGTATTCTGAAGAAGCACAGTGTGACTGTGGAACTACAGAATCGATGTCACACCTACTGTGCAACTCCACCTGCATCTGGATTTGTCCGAAGCCACTAAAACCCCTTTCAAGTCGCAAAGTTCTGTCCGAACCTAATCTAAACGAACATCGACCGCACGAAGTATCAGAACACTTTCAAACGTTTCACCACAAAAAGTAACTTCGGTATAGATGCACCGTAACTCATTACCTACATTTCTAATTGCTTTGCTTTCGGAATGGCAGCCATAATTAGCATATGCCATAACGCGAGTGCGTTGACTGAGCACTTTCACCTTGCTGCATTCGCACGCACCAATTGTTGACGACACCTGCTATTGGTAACGTTCGCATACAAGTTTCTTTACGCGTGTTTCCTTCAGTATCATTGTTAATTAAACGGGTCTTTGAATTTATGAATAATATGAATATCTGATTAAATGCTTAGTAGGTAATTTGTTTGAATACATCTCTCATCTCCCAGTAAAAAAAATCACATGTTTCGACCTTTGAAGATTTTTTGTTTTGTGAACTGCTTCTGTGTCATCATCATCAGCCTATTAATGTTCCCAGTTCCCACTGCTGGGACACAGGCCTCCTTTCTATGAGAGGGAATGGGCTATAATCCACCACGCGGGCCCAGTGCGGGTTGGTAGATGTCACATGTCTTCGAATTTTTGGTTCTAGGACATGCCGGTTTCCTCACGATGTTTTCCTTCACCGTTTTGAGAGCAGTGGTGAGGACATAAATTACACAAAGTAATGCGCCTGTCTGGGTTCGAACCCACGACTTACTGTTCGTAAGTCGGTGCCGCCACCACTGGGCCACCGCTGCTTCTGTGTCATGTAACTAATATACAATGTATGTTATTGTATGAATGGTTATGTATTTGAAGCCGGACGTTTCCTTACTCTTTTATATCAAAACTTTAATTTGTTTGTGTACAATTCTGTACAGACCTTTCATCATCATCTGTTAGCCTTTCCCCAACTATGTTGGGATCGGCTTCTAGTCTTACCGGATGCAGCTGAATACCAGTATTTTACATGGAGCTATTGCCTTATCTAACCTCCACAACCCAGTTAGTCCCGGCAATACGATGCCCCTTGGTAAGTAACGACTGTCAAAGATTTACAAATGACAGCCGAGACCAACGGCCCACGGAGAAAACTCGATAAGTAATGGGTGGTCACCCATCCACAGACCAGCCTAGCCAAGCACGGCTTAATCTGAAGATCGACCCGAGTGGCTGTTATTAATTAGCCACGAGCTCCTCCACGTTGTACAGACCCTTTAATAGAGCTTAATTGTAAAACTAATCAGGTCTAGCCCATTCAAGGTTTATGTAAAGAATGTTTTAGAGCCTGTGTGTCTTTGAATATGAATCGTGTATGAATCACTGTTTCTTTGCAATTACCATGTTTAACGCCCTTCAATCTATATAGGTACTATAGGTGCTGAGGAGCTCGTGGCTAAATAATAACAGGCGCTCAGGTCGATTTTTTTAAGGTTAAGCCGTGCTTGCCTAGGTTGGTCTGTCGATGGGTGACCACCTATTACAACCGAGTTTCCTCCGTGCCTCGGAAAGCACGTTAAGCAGTTGGTCTCTGCTGTCATTTGTGATCTTTGACAGTCGTTACAGGTAGTCAGTGGCCCAAAAAGTCCGACAACCAGTCTTACCAAGGGGTATCGTATTACCCAGTACTAACTGGGTTGTGGAGGTCAGATAGGCAGTCGCTTTATGTAAAATACTGGTATTCAGCTGCATCCGGTTAGACTGGAAGCCGATCCCAATAAAACTTGGGAAAAGGCTAGGCAGGTGATGAATCTATATAGGTACTAAGATTGGATGACCAACTCCGTCCGGTTAACGTCAATCTATTTCACAAGCAAACATTACACTTTTTAATACCACATTTGTGTTTTATCTCTAATTATTTACACACTCTCAACTCTATAATAGTAATAAAAATATGTACAAGTATCAAATAAATTCCACAATAAGTTTTTGGAGTTAGAAATAATTCAGATAAGTTATTATAGGTACACAGGCGCCATATCAAAATTCTTTGTGGACAGTAAAAAAAATAAAGGTCATAGTTATATAAGAAGGCGGTCTATAAAGTAGATCCATAATAAACAAGGCAAAAAAACTATGTTGGAATTAAATTAAAGTTCCTACAGATAATATAATGTGGCTTGTAATAATAGTGTCCACCGGAATGACAAGTTACATTCAATACTCAAGGCCGACCTAGTAACTAGAGCAGCTTTATATGAGCCAATCTGAGGTCATGCAATGTTTTAGAAGATTATTATTTTATCTATGTTTAAATTACTTAATAATATACTTTTTCGAATAATATCAGCTTACCAGCTCTCAATTTGCATAAGGTAGGTATATATAGTGTCCAAGTGCCAGTAGAACACTGACTCCTAAGTCACAGGTTTTCCTAGTTAAGGAGTCAGGGTTTCAGCTTTTGTACGCCTTAATTATTGTGAACTTTGCTAGATATTAAGCATATTGTAAGGATTTGTGTCAATAAAGTATTATTATTATTATGTATAGACAGATTAAAACCTCCTTTGACATTATCGTACTAATTAGAAAGTATATATGCAATTAAAAAGCTTATGTTGGGTTTTTAAGAGGTTTTTAAAGGGCTTACATACCTAGAGAGAATTGTTGCAAACTTCAATATCTGCTGAAACTGAAGTAATGCCGCCTGGACTCGAGTGTCAATAATGGGAAGCACACTTATCCCATACAATTTAAGGTTTACTTTAAAGTGGTCGGAATCGTTTGCAATCAAAAAAATCACACTAGACCCACAGGGTGAACAAGATGACTTGTTTTGTTAAATTCGAGTAGAATGTTACGCAATTTTGAGCTTGATTAAATAATGACACTTAATTCGAATGCATTTAAACCGTCAAACCACCAACTTGAAAGATTTATTTTAGAATGCATCGAAAGTAAACTTATTATTCAATGTCTACATGTTAATCCAATTACAATGCAATTATTAAGCCTGCCATGTTTCCTGCATTTGTTTCCTATAATTAGATTAATTACAAGCAATCAATAATAACAGTAAAGTCTTGTACTTACACAATAAAAGATTTCATTTACGTAGTTACATTCGACTTCTCATTGATTCATTCATTGATAGAACATCGATTGCAGTCTTTACTAAACTGTCAATGTATGTCAAACCCACACCAATATTGGTCATTGTTTGCAAGAGTTTTTTAATAATTGTAAATTATTTTTGAGTACTTACTGAATCTGCTGATATAGCGCTATCACTCAATGAAATACCGAAAACGCAGAGGCAACACAGGAGTCCACCGATTTTGCGAACCATTTTGCACAAACACTTATTTTTTTCTTTTTAAAAACAAAAATATTTTAATGTATCAGCGGCCAAAAATGTCGCGTTGAAAAAAAAAAGAATTTAAAATGCGAGCTTGTGTCTTCGTTCGAAATTCAAAATGTTTTTTTTTTATCAGTTTTTACGGCGTGCGGCGAAAGGTGCGCGGCCGGTCGCGGTATGGAACGTAACTCGCGAATGTGACGATTTTTGAAAGGCCCGCGTAGGAGGGTTTCGCGCCGATTTCTGCTTGCGTTCCGTTTCATTCAAGCTGATAATATGATGTAAGGGCCAGACATGTCGTAATTGTATTTGTTCTTGGGTAGTTTAAAGCAGTTCTTAACATAAAATGGCTTTTGCAACATTTTCGGTATCATGGTGTGGTCGTAATTACCAACTGATTTAAAAATTACCTACTTGTTAAGTATTTCTCATAATTGAAAAAAAAACCGGCCAAGAGCGTGTCGGGCCACGCTCAGTGTAGGGTTCCGTAGTTTCCCGTCCGTCACAATAAGTGTTCCCACTTATGAGTTTAAAGAATCAGACAAAAAGAAACAGAAATCAGACAAAAAGTTGTACAAAATAATTTCTGGAAAATTATTTTGTACAACTTTTTGTCTTTTTTGTACAAAAACTGTTGTTTCCATCAAGTTCAAAATGATTTTCCTAGAAAGTCCTTATAAAGTTCTACTTTTCAGATTTTTTTCATATTTTCTAAACTTATGGTTCAAAAGTTAGAGGGGGGGGACACATTGTTTTTTACTTTTGGAGCGATTATTTCCGAAATTATTGACATTATCAAAAAATGATTTTAGAAAACCCCTATTCATTTTTAAATACCTTTCCAACAATATATCACACGTTAGGGTTGAAATTAAAAAAAAAAACACTTCCCACTTTACATATAGGGGGGCTACCCTAATAAAACATTTTTTTCCAATTTTTATTTTACCACTTTGTCGGCGTAATTGATATACATATTGGTACCAAATTTCAGCTTTCTAGTGCTAACGGTCACAGAGATTAAGCGAGGACGGACAGACGGACGGACGGACGGACGGACGGACAGACATGGCGAAACTATAAGGGTTCCTAATTGACTACGGAACCCTAAAAAGATAAAGAAGACTAAGTATTTCACAGTCACACTCTATTCTACCCATTAAAAACGTAAGTTTATCTAAGACATCAAGCTAATTACCGTTTCATAGGGCCAATAATGTAATCATTTGTTAATAAGCAACAACCGTTAGTTAACAGTCAAAAATTATCTAAACATTACCTACCGTAAACATTGTAGGAGTCCGATTACAGTAATCTTACTAGGGGAGGAAAATTGATTAAGTGAGAATATTTGCGTAACGTAATTGATGTGCATGTAATTTACCGCTTCTTGACAAAAAAAGCCTCTTTTGTTTTTTTTACGGCTGCCAGCTACGCATTTGCGTGTGTTCGGTACCGTTTTATTTTTAATCTATGTTTTGGTAATTTTGATTGGACGTGTCTTTGTTGACTTTTGTAAATATAAATAAACTAATAATGAAAACACAACAAAAATCCTTGATTTTTGCGCCTGCACTGCGCCTTCAGTTTTTTGGACTACAATATTTCACGTGAGCAAACATTATTAATAACTTTTGCTTAGGCGTTTGTCATTCAGAGCAGAAGTGTTGTTAATGGGTTCCTTCTATCTGGCAGAATCTTGATGCTCCGAAATTTATTTTGCATAACACACTTGGCATAATCTTGTTTAAACGAATATTTTTAAGGCATAAAAAATATTTAATATAGTTATTGTTTGGCCGAATGTTTGTATTTCCGAATTTACAATGGCATACTTTTAAGATGGCAGAATTTTATTTGGCATAATTACCTTTGGCAATGTTCAAATTTCGCACAATTTCACATGGCATATTACGAAGATGGCAGAATTTCATTTGGAATAATTTTATTTGGCATTATTGCCATTTCTATAAAATAGCATTTTTAATCAAACATTTAAATATTGTCTCAAAAAGTCAATATGATGGGCTACAAAAGTTAGTGACAGAAACGAATCGCTCCAAAACCGACTTTACGTAGTCTTGTCTGCCCTACCCCTAGAGTGTAATTTAAAATTGCGTAGGCGCGGAGGGGCGAGGCGGCCCGCGAGTTGAGGAGCAGGTTGTTGTAACACTCGCCGCCGCTGCTGAGGCTGGCCGGCTTCGCCGGCCAGCAAGCCGAAGCTGCGGTGGTGAGCGTTAAACACATCTGCGACAATAAGCTCGCGTGGGACCGCCGGCGCCCCGCAGCGCCGGAGCCGTGACATAAACCATGCCTGCTGCATGTTGCATGCTTGCTTGCATGCTGCACGCTTGCTTGCATGCTGCATGCTTGCTTGCATGCTACATGCTTGCTGTATGAATGGTGTATGCTGGTTTGCATGTTTGCATATTGTATGCTGGTTTGCATGTTTGCATACTGCATGCTTGTTTGCATACTGCATGCAAGATGTATGCTTGTTTGCATGTTTGCCTCCTGCTTACAGGAAAATAAAAACCACATGTTCACAATCAACTGTTTTAATGAATTTTCTGTGATGTGGATGTGATAGATGTGTCTTTCCATTGTTAAGCATAAGAAATGTATGCCAAAAGATGATTCTAACTGTAAACTTTCTGAGATATGATAGTTCTGCTTTTAGTGACTATCGATATAAAATTTATGCCAAAAGATGATTCTGGCTGTGAACTTTCTGCGGTAAGATGGTTCTACTTTTAATTCTTATGCATATGAAATTTATGCCTAAAGATGATTCCGACTTACAAAATTATGAATTTTGAATGTATGATAAATGAGTGTCTGCCAAACGATTTTCTGCGAAATGAAGTTTATGCTATCCGCTGTTATGCAAAGTAATATTATGACATAAAAAGTTCTGCTATAAAGGGTGGACCCGTTGTTAATAAGTGACTGCGGGTCTAAAATGGCCGCTTTATCAGAATTCACACAGAATCTTAGTATGAATCACGTTAAGGACTTTATGCGTAAAGTCCATTTTAAGAATTTTAACATTTTAACGTGATTCATATTACGATTCTGCTAAAGCGGCCATTTTAGACCCCCAGATGTTTCTAATTTATTGCTATTTTTTGGCTAGGCGGATGATGATCTTAGTTTTTAAGTTGGTAAGTATTTTTATTTATGACCATTCTGGGAAAGTTAAAAAGCGAGTGAAATTGTAGAAACCTCACTTGTCATATTTTCGTGTGTCAAGCATGTGATATCATTTAAACATAAATTATTTTATTTATTTATATATTTTATTTTATTTATTTTAAAAATAGCGGCCACTCATAAAACCTACATTGTACCCAATCAAATCTATGTTAAAGTTCATCAAAGTACTATCAGTCCAGTAAATAGACTTGAAATATCATAGATAGCTCATATCTCGTAAACATTTTCGTTTAATACAAAATTTGTTTGTATTGATGTCGGCTAATTCGATAATAGGTTTAAGTATGCTATAGGTTAAGGGCCTATACTACCTCAAATGGCTTAGCATGATCCTCCGTTACGCCTAAAATACTGCAGCATTATTTTTGAAATAAATATATGGTAAAGTTGAGGATTAATGTTAGGTTAGGTTGGTATTTGGCGAAAACACGATTTCATAAAATTTTCTCGATCTCAAAGTTACCTCCAAATCGAACAATAAACCGCTGGTATTCAAAAAGTACTTCAAATTAGATCATAAAACTTTGCATACTAACTGAACTAACTATAAAGCAGGTCTTGTGTTTTTTTTATTTTTTCCAAAAGACGAAAATTTGATTTTAAAAAGAATAAAAACCACTCATTTCGCACTTTTCGGCCGCAGTGACTGACGTAACAACCGCTTTGTAGTGCAAACTGATTAGAACGTTATTCTAACAGTATTACAAACGAAGTTTGAACCACCACAACTAGAGTTGATAATCTGAGATAGTATAGGCTCTTAATTCGATTCAAAAATCGACGTATTTACTTTACGTTTACCCCGCGCACTTCTGCTCTCTTTAGGCTATTCTACCGATAATAAACAACACAGGTGCCTTTTCCCAGGCTCGCCACTTTCCTCGAATCGTAATAAATAGTGCCAACTTATGTACTTATTTATATTGGCACAACCTGTCTGGCTTTCTGCCCACACCGATGTTTGCCATCACCATCATTCACTTCTTCGTTATCGGCTTTAAGAGGTGGATGTCACGTGGTGGTATTATCATAATCAGGATAACATAATCAGGGCCGTCTTTACCTAGTGTGCAGGGTGTGCGTTGCACACGGGCGCAGCGGTCCTAAAGGGCGCCGAGCGAAAATTAAAAAAATTTTAATCTCCAAACAATAGAGTATTATTTTCCATTGGGGAAATTTGTCAGTTTGTGGTAACTTGATGTGCTGTTACTTGTACTTTGTGCCCATTCCATTTTGACCGCGCGCTTACTAGGGGGTGCTAGGATAATGTTTGCACACGGGCGCTACGTGGCCTAGAGACGGCTCTGATAACGTTTATAACTATTGCGAACGGTGCCTTTCTTGATCGACGCGCATCGCATTGCTTGTAGTGCGCGATGGCTCATATAAAATTTAATCATCTTCATCTTGCTGTCCTGGTTCCATCGCAACACGTTTTCTTCTTCCATTCTTCCCTATAAGACGTCATGACATCATTTACGCATTCCTATGACTGTTTTTTTTCTGAAAATAACTGCAAATGTTTCTTCAGTAACTTTAGGCCTTATTAAGAAATGATTTATACTGAAATTAGCACTAGAGCCATCATCACCATAATCGTCATTATGCTGAAATTACTTCCGCTGATCCGCTACGATTCCGCTCTTCTAAGCTTCGCAAAAACAAACATCATCTGCCTATAGCCTGTTCCGGATGCAGCTTAAGGGTCATATATGCCTCAAATGGCTTAGCATGATCCTCCGCTACGCCTAAAATACTGCAGCATTAATTTTGAAATGAATATATGGTAAAGTTGAGGAGTAATGCTAGGTACTATGTGTGACGAAAACACGATTCCATAAACTTTTCTCGGTAGAAAAAAAAAAACAAAGTTACCTCCAAATCGAACAATAAACCGCTGGTATTCAAAAAGTACTTCAAATTAGATCATGAAACTTTGCATACTAACTGAACTAACTATAAAGCAGGTTTTATATGTTTTATTTTTTTAGTCCAATCAATGGATTTTTTGTAAATCGCAAAAAAACCACTCATTTCGCACTATTCTGCCGAAGTGACTGACGTAACAACCGCTTTGTAGTGCAAGCTGATTAGAACTTTACTCTAACAGTATTTCAAACGAAGTTTGAACCACCACAAATAGAGTTGCTAATTTTAGGGTTAGAAGGACCTTAATAACAATATTTTTCATGGAGCGACTGCCTATCTGACCTCGGATCCCAGTTAGTGCTTAGTATAATATGTAACCTTGGCAAGACGGGTTGTCACGCTTTTTGGGCAACTGACTACCCGTAAGTAGAGGCGTCTCTAGCCCATGTAGCGCCCGTGTGCAAACATTACCCTAGCGCCCCCTAGTAAGCGCGCGGTCAAAATGGAATGGGTACAAAGTACAAGTAACCACAAACTATCAAATTTCCCCAATAGATAATAAACTCTATTGTTTGGAGATGAAGAAGAAATTTGTTGGTTTTGGATACCATGATGTGTTGTTAACTGTATTTAGAATTATACAGGGGGTTCTGGTGTTTACCATACCAATCCAAAACCTACCCATGTTAACATGTGTAATAGATGTTACATCATCAATGTCCAAATTTTGAAATTTCTTCATTCTAATTACGACCTTATATAAACATAGAACATCATCATCATCATCGTCAGCCTATTAATGTTCCCACTGCTGGGACACAGGCCTCCTCTCTATGAGAGGGACATTTGAAAAATTTGGGAAGGTAAGCTCACTGCGAGCGAGGCCCAATGTCCACGGGTAAAAACATTTTTGGGAAGGCCCCGTGTGGGGCCGTAGCGAGCGGCGCTCGGTTCCCCCTAAGACCACTGCACCTGTGTGCAACGCACACCCTACATACCTACTAGGTAAAGACGGCCCTGATTGGTCCCTTTTCCCAGGCTCGCCACTTTCCTCGAATCGTAATAAATAGTGCCAACTTATTGATTTTTATTTTGGCACAACCTGTCTGGCTTTCTGCCCACACCGATGTTTGCCATTACCATCATTCACTTCTTCGTTATCGGCTTTAAGAGGTGGATCTCACGTGGCGGTCATGGTATTATCATAATCAGGATAATATTTATAACTATTGCGAACGGTGCCTTTCTTGATCGACGCGCATCGTTTATAGTGCGCGATGGCTCATATAAAATGTAATTATCTTCATCTTACCGGTGGCCTACCATGACGTCTTATAGCAGGATTGTTTTAATTTTATTCCAGCGTGGGAAAGAGATGGCGCTAGACGTCCTCTATAGCTCCGTCTCTTATACCCACACTGGCACATGATTAAAACGATCCTGCTTTAAGACGTCATAGTAGGCCACCTGTTCTGGTTCCATCGCAACACGTTTTCTTCTTCCATTCTCCCCTGTAAGATGTCATGACATCATTTAAACATTCCTATGACTGTTTTTTTTCTGAAAGTAACTGCAAATGTTGCTTCAGTAACTTTAGGCCCTAATAAGCGATGATTTATCCTGAAATTTGCACTAGAGCCATCTTCACCATAATCTTCATTAATTGAAATTAATTCCACTGCTTAACTTCGCAAAAACAAACATCATCTGCCTAGCCTATTCCGGATGCAGTTAAATACCAATATTTTTCATAGAGTGACTGCCTATCTGACCTCCACGTCCCAGTTAGTGCTGGGTATTGTAAACCTAAGACGGGTTGTCAAGCTTTTTGGGCAAATGACTACCCGTAACGACTGTCAAAGATCTACAAATGACAGCCGGGATCAACGGCTTAACGGGCTTTCCGAGGCACGGAGGAAACTCGGTATATTGGGTGGTCACCCATCCACAGACCAACGTAGGCCAGCGCAGCTTAACCCAGAGATCGACCCGAGCCACGAGCTCCTTGTAAAAACAAACATAGGCCATCAATTCTGTGAAAAATGCGCCCCAAGGGTTATCCAGCAAATGGCGTTCATTATTAGATCAAGGAATTTCATATCAATGGAAATATTTGTTCATTTAATTTGTTTATTAGTATAAGGTGCAATAAATCAACATAATACTTCAGCACACATCCCGCAGACGATATACAAGATACCATAAGCAAACTAGAACCTATCTATACAAAGAAATATGTCTGCTTGTAATTATACATACTAAGCGTTGCCCCCCTACAACACAGTAAATTAAAATACAACCCACTACTCCTCCAAAAACGAAGAAAAGACATTGTATGCGAAAGAACTAAGCAGTCTAGAACTAAATTTAGCCAACGCTTTGCCCACTCCATTGGTCCATTAATTTACAATAGGTTAAACAGAATTCTTAATATATTAATTAAATTTTTGCATTGCATTTTTGTTAACGGGTATATATACCCGTTAACAAAAATGCAATACAAGAAGAAACTTACTGAATACCTGAAAAGTCTTACCTACGAACAGACAGAACATGAGTTCGGACGAAATCTCACTACCAATACGACTCTTGTTGCTTGCAGCATTCGGCCGCTATTGAAGCGCTTATTTAAGCTCATCAACCAATAGCATTGCAGCATAATATGATCCCTTGTTTTTGCTAATGAAAAAAAAAATGAAAAAAAATTAATTGAGGACTATAATAGTTCTTCTTCATGTTCATGATTCGTTAAGTTTACATCTCTCATAACATACACACAAACGCGCGCATAGGTACTCACTCACACCACAACTCACAACAGAACACTAGACAATACCACACACATCCTCTTACACATCAGACACGTACATTCCCATCTTACACAAATAAGAGGCCCTGCATGCAAACACTACACAAACGTTTTTCTTTTTAATTTTTTGTTTTAAAAAAAAACTTAGTTTAAGTAAATATAATTATTATAAATTGTTAAAATGATTTTGTACAAGAAACAAATGAAATGTTACTGGCAATTTTATATGTTTAATACTCGAGGGGTTTGGCGCTGATAGTCGAAATACAGGCTCTGCCTAGTTCGGCTACAGACTGATGACTACACCACATATATACTGACCTAAATTAGCCTGTCAAACATTTTGTAACCTATGTCTAAGATTTCTTTAAATGAAAGTTATTATTATTATTTTATTAATTTCAAAATAACGGCTTTTACTGAATGTATGAGAAAGTATACACCTACGGTACTTTTAGCAAATTATCTTTTTTATGTTTTTTATCTGTTTGTCGGTTTGTTCCGGCTAAATTCCGAAACGGCAGGACCGATTTTGACGGGGCTTTTACCAGCAGATAGCTGATGTTATAAGGTCTAACTTAAGCTACTTTATTGTATCACTAGCTGATGCCCGAGGCTTTGCCCACCCGCAAATTATATAGGTACTAAAACCTTCCTCATGAATCACTCTGTCTATTAAAAAAACCCGCATTAAAATCTGTTGGGTAGTTTTTAAAGATCTAAGCATACATAGGCACAGACGCGGCGGGCGACTTTGTTTTATAGGGGACGATGATGGGGGAATTGCGGACGCGGGGTAAGTTACCTACTCAATCCCTAATGCCCGATCCAGACTCTCGCGAGGCGCCTCCTAGAGGCCCTCGGCGCGTTTCTTGGCGAGTGGAGGCTGCGCGAGTGCTAGCAATCCACACTCTCGATTTATTCACTTGCCCGCTACGTCTACTACAAGATGGATGTGATTGAAGTGACTGCGTTAGCTACTTTATGTGCCTATCAATTTTTTTTTTGTTATATATATTATTTATTTTTCTGCTATACATGTTAGCAAAAAAATAAATAATATATAAAAACACTGGTTATTAGGCATGCATTAAAATTGCATGACACAGTATTAAGACATGCACACCCTGTAAGGGCACTGCAAATGTTTTATATATCAAATTGCTAGATAACATAATATAATATTGATTCTAATTATTGCAATTATATTGCATTAAAATTGTTTACATTACAAATATTATATTAAAATTATTTACATTACAAATATTACAGGATCAATTGATCCACAATTTGTCAGTTTAAACAAATATTTCAACTGTTTAGAGAAAATTGAGTCATTTGGCCTTACTCTGCAGCAGTTACAACAAAGTGAGCGAGCGCGAGAGTGTGGATGATTCCCTCGCCTCACCCCTCGCGTCCTTTGACTCATGTCCGAAAAACCGACACAAAACGGAGCGACAGCGAGGCGAGGCGAGGGAAGACGAGAGGACACGAGCACACCGTCCACACTCTCGTACTCGCGTTCCCTCGTGTAGCCTCGTGGAGAGTCTGGATCGGGCATAACAACCGCGCTTGTCCGACGTGATCAGGTGTTACATTCCGCCATCTTTAGTGTCTTACAAACATTCATGACGGACGGTTGCGCACGTTTTTTATTACAAAATTAGGTATACTAATTGATGGATATTATAAGTCATGTTGATTTTGTAAATGGATAAGTAAAGTTTCGTAATTAATAAAGTCAGACTGATTATTTCTAACAAAACAAGTTTTATAAGTAGGTTATTTCGTTAAAGCGTCCGCAAATCCCCCATCGTCCCCTAATATGTATTGATAAGATTTAGGGTTCCGTGCAAAAATTAAAACCCTTGGTAACTAAATCCGATTCAAAAAAAGGGTAAGTACTTAATATATTTTTTTTATAATTATTTTACGCCAATGACAGTCGCTGGCTACAGCTTGTATGTGATATAGTAGAGCACCGCGCTATGTTTATACTACTTCTAGAATACTAGAATGTTGTCCTAGGTACTTGTAAGACTAACTGGAGGGTAACGAACTCGACATGTTTGCTAATAATTAATGTTAGGTACTAAACATTATCCATGTTGACGCTTACCTAATACCTAGGTACTATCGTGGACACTCCCGCCTGATCACCACTAAAGGGCCGCCTCCACGAGCGAGAGAATCGCGGCGATTTGACGTATTTCTATACAAAAATATCGCCGCAATTCTCTCGCTCGTGGAGGCGGCCCAAAAGAGAGTATAGAAAAACGTGGTCAGGACGATAATATCGCCGCGAGTCTTTCACTCGTGGAGGCGGCCCTAAGCAAATTTTTGCTTGCACTCGCAACATATAAACGCTCTCTAGCTCCGCCCCGTTGACTTTGTATAGAAATAATTAATGAAAGACAATGCCGATCGGCCGAGCGCACAGACAACGCATGCCAAACGAGAGTTATTGTAATTTAGCGCGCCAAATTGACGCTTTCCTAATATGTAGGCCTAAACTTTAAGGGGGCGTGGTTCGGCGCCTCCGCATGATTTAAGTGGAAAACAAAATTAACTGATCAGGCTGAAAAGACCATTCATGTCCTAACCATTTACCTAAGTAGTTTGGTTTAGTAGGAAAACAGAGAAATAATAATTTAGCTCCAAAATCATGAAAATATTCGCCCTACGCTGAAAACCTTACCTTCATAATTTACTACATACCTACTACAAAAAAAACCAAACAGAATTTCGTTCACCGAACAGAATCCATACACATACAAATATTATAAAAATGCGATACCGATACACATACAAATATTATAAATGCGATGTCTGTTACATTATAGATAGGAACGGATTTGGAAGCTTGGCACACGGATAACCATATCCTGGAATTATACCATAACATAGAAATCTTTTTGTCCGGGTAATGCGATCTCGTGGGATAATTTTTAACCTCCACACGGGCAGAAGCTAGTCACTAATAACATAAAGATAAATTCATGTTGGTAGATACATAGGTACTTAGAGATACTAGACAAATAATGATAAGCGACCGATCTCCAATATTATATCTCAATGATACAAATGCTACTAAGCAGTAACCAGTCGAGATAAATATAAATGAAAAAGAGTAAACAAACTTAGCGGGAGACAAATATAGCAGATAAGATACAAATTGCAAACTCGATTAGGTACTTGTCATCACTCGCTTCTAACTAGTACAACTAGTATCACTTCATAAACGGGAAGAACAACACGCGTTCTGTGGCTTTTTAAAAAGTGTTTTTAAAAAAAGAACGCGTGCGATGAATTCAAAATGGGAGAACGATGAAGTCGTACAAAGGTTTCGGGAGTATTTGAGAATTCCAAGCGTCCATCCTGATATTAATTATGGTGAGTTTTATACATTAACTTTTAGGGAGTAATGCAATCAATGTATAAAATACAACCAAAAATTTAAAGATTTGAGTAAACTTTTTTTTACAAAACAGAACTGACTTTAAAAAAAAACACGACACACTGATAATTTTTCCTGAAGTTGGTAGCTTTTAGTAGATTTGTTCGGCTCATTTTTTGGCCTCCAATTTCTGAAACTAAAATACCGACTTAATTTAATTTTTTCAGTCGTGTTAGTTGATAAAAAACATACATTCATCATAATTTAATGAACATTTGGTAGAAGCTTTCCAATTACAAATAAACATAATTATTACCTTTGTTATAATTATTTTAAAGCCCAATGCCCATGTATTAATGGGTGCGAGCCCATTTCTTACCAACCGGGCACACAGTATGCAGACTCCGGACTGTTACTGAGAAATGCAATGATATTATAAAGAAGATACGCCATGTTCATACTGAATGGCGTTCAGATATCGTTGCGAGTAATTTAAAACTACGACAGCGATAGATAATACGGAACGTATGAGATAGAAAGAGATAGCTAGCTATCAAAGTGCAACAATTGTGTCACTTTGTCCTCAACAATTTGTGCGTGCTAGTGCAATATCTACCTCTTTTTACTATAATAATATCATTGGAGAAATGCATAAACAACCCCAGACTCAGCAGAAGCGCTTGCGACGAACTAAGTATGTCAACGTTGCAATTCTCGATTTGTTCATTCTTATTATGTAATATAACTTACTTATAAAATATTCTATACCTAATTTGTGTATATATTCTATTCTATAAGTGATTTATTTCCTTATAAAGTTGTTGTTCAAGTTTTACCCACAGTTAACTGACGTCAGGAATCACAATAATAAAAAATAAAATAAAAATAAAAAAGCCTTTATTTCCCATTACCCTTAAAAATTACGTTATAAATGTATACAATATTTTATTTGTTTGTTAGTAGTTTGATTTTTCTTATAATCTATGTTAGTATGTTCTCCGGGATATGGGCCCCTCCTCGGGTGAAGGCCTCCTCCAGTTTCTTCCAGGAATCACAATAATAGGAGAAAATCCGATGCAACTCCGTATACTGATTCTAATCAAATGAAATCCTCTATGGGGTTGAATTGTCTTAACAATAGGATAAACTGTTGTTGTTTGTTGGATAATTCAACTCACACTAATTTTAACAAATGCAAAAGTAACTCTGCCTGTGTCTTTTATTTTTCCACGCAAGATAACTTACTAACAGGTAACGGAAGGTTGCTATCTCTGTCTGTTTGACATTTAGCTTACGGACCGTTAGAAACAAAACGACTTTTCATTGTAAACCGCAGACGAAACAACAACAACACTGGCAACAATAGGCTTGTCAACTGAAAAAATCTAATTAGTCCGTCAGTTAGATTATCAAAAAAAAAAAAAAAATATTGATCCGTATTGTTTCTTTTGTTACGTAAACCCAAATTGACGAAAATACGACGCTTTTAAAATTCTCAATACGTCACGCCGTGGTATAATTTTTAGTGCATTCTGACGTCACGAGTCCCCGTCTCCTGAGTTTTGATGCGTTTTATCTTTGTCAATGTTCATTGATAAACAAAAACAAAAAATACGTGTCCATTATTTTCGAATACCCTAACTGACGGACTAAATTTTGCAATTTATTGATGGTGGAAACTAGCCGATAGTCCTATCCATACTATCGCAGAACCTTCAACTGACGAATTTACATTTTGTGCAGGGGACTGTGTGAAATTCTTGAAGAAGCAAGCAAGCCTTCTCGATCTGCCGGTTTTCGTCAAAGAGTTTGTGCCCAAGAAACCAGTCGTGGTGATGACATGGGAGGGTCTTCAGCCAGAACTACCTTCTATACTGTTAAACTCCCATATGGACGTCGTGCCTGTAAATGAGGTAAGAAGTTGATTGTTCTAAAGAACGCTGTGAATCCTCTTATCATCTGCCTTACCTTTTCTCAACATTATTGGGGTCGGCTTCCAGTCTAACTGGATGCAGATTAATACCAGTATTTTACATGGAGCGACTGCCTATCTAGAAAGAAAGAAGAAAGAAAGAAAAAATATTTATTTGCCGCAGGCACATGACGTGCAAAACATAGGTACAAAGCTTATAAGACGTTTAAAATATAACAGAATGGAACAGAAACAAGAAAAAAAACAAAGAAGTTGACATCTAGCACGTCGTGAGTGCGACAAACAGGTTAAACCACTCAGCATGATGCTGTGCTATGGGGAGCCCCACAGCACAGCATCATGCTGAGTGGTCACCCTTGAAAAAATGTACGTAACGTATCTGACCTCCACAACTCAGTTAGTGCTGGGTAATACGATACCTCTTAGTAAGACTGGTTGTCAGACTTTCGGGCCACTGTAACAAAAGATAAAGATAAAGATTCATTTATTTGCAAAAACATGTGTAGATAATATACATGGTATGATGTTTACTATAGGTGTTACAGGATATTTTTTGGCACAGCATGTTTGACCAATGGCTGGTGTACAAATTAGATCGGAAGACCATTAGGTTACAAAAAAAAAAAATGAATAAAAGAAAGTATACAAAGTTAAATAATCAAAAAATAAATAAATACAAAGTTAAATAAACAAAAAAATAATAATTAACATTAATATTAAATAAAAAACAATTGGTAAATATTCATGAGATACAAAATAAATATAATAAATTCAGTCAGTATATCAGAGCGATTTGTCATTTAAAAATTCATTGACACTATAGTTAGGCTTTTTCTGTCAGTATTTTTTTTAATGTTTTCTTAAACTGGTCTGCATTTAGTTTTTTTACACAGATAGGGATATTATTATAAATTATCGGTGCTCTGCATACAACGCTTTTATATAGTAGGTCACAAGTTACAAGGTCCGATATTCGAGGAAACAAATGGGGTTATTTCTTACAAATAAGACGATTTCTAAAATATAAAGTGAGGGCAGTGTTAGGATTTTATGCTTTGTAAAAAGTGGCTTACAGCTCTCAGTACTTTGGATACCGAACATTGCACGTATGCATCGCTTTTGCATTTTAAATGCCATATCTTTATTTGATGAGTTGCCCCAGAAGATTATGCCATATCTTAGGACAGATTCTACAAGTCCATAATAAGACGATAGTAACACATTAGTGTTGATAGATGGTGCAAGTTGGTACAAAGCATAAGCTTGACTACTGATTTTTTTACATACTGCGTCAATGTGTTCTTTCCAGTTTAGTTTGCTGTCTATAATTAAGCCGAGAAAACGGACATTATGTACTTCATTTATAATGTAATTATCATGAATCAAATTTACATTTAATAAATATTTGTTTTAGATAAATTTATTTTTAAATTATTATTATCAAGCCAAGAAATTATAGATGTCAAAGAATTATTAATGTCAGATTTATAATTATTTATTTCCTTACATGCAATTTAAACTGTACTGTCATCAGCAAATAATGTCATAGGTTGAGTCGTTGCCTTTGGCAAGTCGTTAATATAGATAATAAATAACGGTGGCCCTAGGACACTGCCTTGAACACCGTATGTGACATTTCTCCTCATGGAGCTGTATGATTCCTCTTTTTTTATTTTAGGATTCACTTTAGTTATTACTGTTATCTGTTGTCGGTTCGTTAAATATCTAAAATATTGCCTCTTATGCCGTATGCTTCAAGTTTACTGATTAGTATATTATGATCTACATAATCAAAAGCCTGTGACATATCGCAATAAATTGCACAAGCTGGAACTGTTTTGTCTACGTGGCCTATAACATTTTACAAAAGATCTACAAATGACAGCCGGGACCAAAGGGTCAATGGAACAACCTAGGCAAGCGCGGTTTAACCTGAAGTTCGACCCGAGTGGCTGTTATTATTTAGCCTAACCTCCTGCGAAGGAAAAATAGGCTTTCTTTTCAGTCCGAGTCATCCCAGCCTTTGCATTATGGAAAGTAGCCAATCGGCGCGAACTAAATATTCCCTTACTTTCTATACGCGCTCCCACATAAAGACACAGTACAAAATCATGGGTCCAATCATTAACTAGAACTGATTCATTAGTAGTCAATGATCAGTTCAAATTAAAGGCTGTCTGTCAACAGGGTCAGAACGGGGGTCAATTGCTCTAAACTTTTTGTGCTCCAAACGTACATTTGTATTGGTATTTGCTGAGATGTTCTTTGATCTAACTCTCGGATATCATATAGATATAGGAATCAGACAGTCGCTACGTGTATATATCTCGAAATGGATAGTACTTATCTGTCTATACTAATATTATAAAGAGATTTTTTGTTTGTTTGTACCGAATATGCTCCGAAACTACTGGACCGATTTGAACCATTTTTTCACCAATAGAAAGTTAAATTATCAGGAAGAAACATAGGCTATAAATTATGTTAAATATAATGCATATTAGCCGAGTTATCACAATTTTTGCGGGCGAAGTCGTGGGTGAAGTGCTAGTCTATACTGATATTATAAAGAGGAAAGATTTGTATTTTTATATGTAACGAATAAACTTAAAAACTACTGGATCGATTTGAAAAATGCTTTCAGTAATGGATAGCTACATTATCAGCGAGTAACATAGGCTATATTTTATCCCCGTACTCCCACGGGAACGGGAACTACGCGGGTGAAACCGCGTGACGTTCCGCTAGTTGCATAAAAAGAGCACCTGCAATATAGATGCCTTATACAGAGTAATCCTGCCATCATTATAGCTTGTAAACAATTCTGTTATCGGGACAGGTAATATCTAGGTGGAGACGAATCATATCAGTAAAATAAATAAATGTTCGCAATTCCTAATGTAACTTTAAGATAAATACATGAATAATATTGAACGTGTGTTATGTTCGTATTTTACTCGTTGGCAAGTAAAGCAATGTTAGCCGTGTGGTATCCGGCAGAGTAAAATAGAACCAACACATTACACTCACGGGTGTCGTATATGGCGACTAATGTCTGAGGCAGAACACCTTGCGCCTCCGTAGACCAGAGAATGGGCAGCAGCGTTTTCTGTTAGTCTTTCATCACTGCGATCTCCAATCCGCCTGCTAAGCGTGGAGATTACGGCAAATTCCTCCCATCATGGGAGAGGCTTATGTCCAGCAGAGGACGTTATGGGCTGTTGTAGTAAGTAAAGCAAAATAAATAAAAATTGGAAGGTGGCATCTCGCGACCAGTCGCGATTCACAGTCGCCAGATGACGAATGACTCTCGTAGACACTAGATTTCAGCCCGTCAGCAATAATGGGTTCCGTGATTACTTAATTACATTCATAATTGTGAATCATAATAATAATATATTATGTACCTATGCATGTTTTGTCTTTATGTGCTTCGCCTTTCATAGTATGACAACAGGTCATACACTTAACTAGAGAATAACGAATCAAGAATTACTACATTGTTTGTCAGATCTAGCGACAAGACAAAACATCGATATTCATATTCATATTCATTTATTTCATAAACAATTTTTACATTGTGTCGAAAATGCATTAAAAACTAACACAACACGGATTTTAATGTTTACAATTCAAAAATAAAATAATACAATTAAAATTCGGTACATTATCAAAAAAAACAAAAAGTTATTGAAAAGTAAATGCAAATAAATCATTTCAATAAAAAAAAATCAGGTTAATGAAAAAAATAAACCATGTCAATAAAAGATAAATCATGTAAATTAAAAAAAGTAAATAAATTATGTCAATAAAAAAAAAAAATCACACAAATAAAAAAATGATGTCGTTAAAAAATAAACATGTCAATAAAAAAATAAAAATTATCATGTCAATAAAAATAAATCATGTAAATTAAAAAAAGTAAATAAATTATGTCAATAAAAACAATTAAAAAAATCAAACAAATAAAAAAAAATATGTCGATAAAAAATAAATATATATATAGATATTGTGTCGATTAGTTAAATATATTATTTATTGCATTATACACAAATCTTTCGGAATAAAATTCCAAACTGACTGTGAAAACCCCATTAAAATCGGATCATTCTCACTAGTTCTACTACACAGTTCTACGGTAGAAGTAGTGGGACTTTTTTTTTCCACTAGTCCTACGATTTCAGGTGGTACAAAATCGTAGAACTAGTGAGAACAAAAAGTCCCACTAGTTCTACTGTTCTATTACACAATTATACGGTAGAACTAATGGGAATTTGCGTTCCCACTAGTCCTTCGATATAACGTGTTACAAAAACGAAGAACTAGGCGGGACCAATATTTCCCATTAGTTCTACCGTAGAACTGTGTAGTAGAACTAGTGGGAATGATCCTTATAATCCATTAAGTATTTTAGAACAACAATAAATGTTTTTTTTTTCTTACTATTCAAAGATAAAGGTGAGATAGCATAAATAAATGTATTAGCTGTAAGTTTTCTTAAAATTAATAAAATAAAATAAAATAAATAAAATAGTAAAGTGGTGTCGATTCTGTTGTGCACAAACTAAACTTAATTTAGGCAATTGCTATCTTTTTCACTTTATTATAACGAGAAAGAGTCAGACGTAATTTAGAGCTGTCAAATTTAATTGAACTAATATTTCCATACAAAATAAGGGTGCACGTAAAAACAATGTCGACTAAAAACACGGTGAAGCCCAAGGCATCAACTAGTTTGACATCTCTAACTTAGTTCATAGCTATAGCCGTACTTTTCTCGCACTGCCTTTTAGTAAAATATAGCAATAGCCTAAATCAAGTTTAGTTCGTGCACAACAGAATCGACACCAATGACTAACAGATTTTATTCTTCTCCTAATTCCAGGAAAAATGGACCTACCCTCCATTCGACGCAGTCTTGACAGACGATGGGTATATCTACGCCAGAGGCACGCAAGACATGAAGAGCGTAGGCATGATGCATCTAGAAGCTATCAGGAGGCTGAAAGACGCTGGAGTTAGGCTTAAGAGGACCGTTCATGTATCTTTTGTACCTGGTTAGTATTTACTTATTCTCGTTCCCATTGCTGGGACACTGGCTTCCTCTCTTGGAGAGAGAGTTTTCCTATAGGTATCTGGCCAGCCAGGCCCCGCTGGGATGAAAATAGAGAAAACGAATTTCCTCAGATATGAGAAACAGCTAAATCGATTTTTCGCCACCGTAAACACCTATATTGCACAATTTCATCGACATCATTCATAGAGCCGTTTTCGTGAACGTGATTACCAAAAATATTGCTTATTTAATAGTATAGCATAGGATGTCTGACTAAACCCATACACTTAAGTACCTATCTACAGTACCTACTCTTATGTAGTCAGCACGAACTCACGCCGATGTAACTTCTTGCTTTGCAAATTGTATACTGATTGACTGGTGTTAATGATCATTATCCCCTGATTTCTTGTCAACCTTGTATTCACATTTACGGTAATTTTCAATAACTTACTCACAGGTATCGGTAGGTTGCGATCTCTGTCTGTTTGACATTTAGCGTACGGACGGTTAGAAACAAACCGTCACAGAAAAGATTTTTTTTTGATTTTTGTAAGTAATTGGTGTCACTTTATTTGGATGTGACGCGCGCGTATGACTGGTAGGTGACGCGGATAGGATATTTCAAGTTAACTTTGTATATATAAACACCGATAGCTACGGACGTGCCTCATATTAACCAACAGTTATACGTAAGTAAGTTATAGAAAACGGATGAAAGTGATCTGCTTTTCAGAATCTAGAACTAACACTATGTATGTTTTATTTGTAGACGAAGAAATCGGTGGCGTAGACGGTATGGGTGCATTTTCAGAGTCACCTGAGTTTAAACAGTTGAACCTTGGTTTTGCGATAGACGAGAGTGCGCCCAACCTGCATCCTACGGAGATCATAGCTTTTCACGGAGAAAGGACATCGAGACGTGAGTATCCTCTTGACGTGAGAAGTTCACAAACGAAATCCTACCTAGCAGAGGTTGGATTGTTTTTCGGCACCAGGGCGCTATTGGTAATCATAAAGGGTGTAAAACACCTCTTAACGAAGCCGAAAGGCACTTGTTCTACCCGTCATTGCGATCATTTTTTTGTTCTACAATGGTGTAGGTATGGACCTTCTAGTTACGGAGATATTGGGGGTCAAAGTTCCAACATTTGACAAGTTTTTTTTAATGTAAGATTTTTACTTTCCCACCATGACCGCCGTACTATTCAATCCCTCCATCAGCACAATGTTTTGAGTGCGTTACATTGAGTTCTACCACAAAACATGATTTTTCACCCAAAAAAAAAAGTCGTTTCCCAGCAATAAATTTTGCGTAAAGTTACTTGGTTACAGAAAGCTTGGTTGACGGCTTCGTGATGAGGTCTTTTACACCCTGTATTTTAAAGTGTTAGCGGGAATAAAAAAAAAAAAGAAAGTGTCATTAATTCCGATTATAGCCATAATATGTTAAAAGAACTAAGCAGCACTCTAAGCGGTCTAAAACGTAAAAGAGTAACTGAGTAATTTTTATACTAAGCCTCATCGTCATTCTACCCGATAAGCCTCGGAAAGATCTACAAATCGACAATCTGCAACAGCCGGGACCAACGGCTTAACATATCGTTATGTTAATTAATGGAACCATCCACAAACTAGCTTTAGCAAAATAGCTTTACCTTTGATCAAAAGGAGCGCTTTTATTAGTTAGCCACTCGTAACTTTCAATTAAGTTGGTATCAATCGTATCGTAGATAAACAAATATCGATATCATATGTCAACTTTATATATATACCCGTTATTTGTGTGGTGGACATAAATAATAAAGAGTATTCTATCTACCTATCGGCGCGAAACACACAGAAAAGGCGTACGGTGAAGACGCGGCGCAGGCGCAGAGCAGGCGTGGAACAGATAAGGCACGGACGCGATTTAAATTATATCAAAGAGGCGAAGATACGCCGCAACTAGTCATGATACAGGCTGACTTTATCGTGATAGAATGTCTTCCTCTTCAGACGACGAAGATGCGCTTGCTTTGCTGCAACTCATTAATGTGCAGAGACACCGAAGATATTGGGTGCACACTGTGTGGAAAATGTCACAAGACAATATATATTTTATAAGAATTGAAAAATTATGCGAATATCCTGATAATTTTCCTACAGTGTATAAAATGTCACTAGAATGTTTCCACATTCTATTGTCGAAAGTAAAACACGGTCTTAATTTTTCTGCACCTACTGTATAAACAAAAGTCATGCTGCTTGCGCGCCTCTCCAGTCGCGACTGCTAGCGACGCGGAACAGGCGACGAAACGACGTGCCTGTGCCACGCCGCTTGAGTATAATTCACATCGTGTCGCCTACCTACATTTTGTATTGAAACGTTTTGAAGCGGCAAGATGCCTGCGCCGCGCCTTCACCTTACGCTGTTTCTGTATAATTCGCGCCTAAAGTGATTCTCACACAACACCGCTCGTCCGCACGGTTCGACGTTTGCATATTTTGTCAGCCCTTTTTTTGTTATGGCATCTCGCATGTTAACCTATGAGGTCAGGCTGGCTTCTGCCTAACCGGACTATCCCGTGGGTGCCTTGAGTGTAAGACCTCCTAGGCCTCCCAGCCAGAGGCAAATAAATTATAAACTATAAGTGACTGCACGCTAAGGGCACCACCTATAGGGTACGAGCCATGGCTTAGGGGCCGACTCCACGAGCGAGAGAATCGCGGCGATATTTTCGTATAGAAATACGTTGAATCGCCGCGATTCTCTCACTCGTGGAGGCGGCCCCTTATAGGGCGTCGCCGGGGAGGGCAGCAAAGGGACAGGCTGGATCTGGAGGAGTCGGCAGCAAACCTCATAGGTTGGCGTACGAGATGTAGCTACTACGAAATGATACTGGAACTTGAAAAAAGGCCGTAAACTCGTTGTGTTTACGTTCTCACGGGATATTCGTAGTGAATTTCTGAGTCACGGGCATACCAAGCAGCTTTTTTAAATTAAGTTAGACTAGACATTTTGATTTCGTTCTCTGGTCATTGGTGACGATTTTGGGAAACGAAACTTGGTAACGTGCAGGACACATTTATGGTGGAAATTCGTGACTATAGGATGACGTTGAATTGGGACTTTCGTAGCAAATCGTAGAATACCTGAAGACCCCTGTGATTATCTATTTTACCTACCGGCATTAAATTGAAAGAAACCGCTCTTTTAAAACAACATCAAGGAAGGAGAAGGTTGCTCAATTCATAGCGTTAGCTCTTTCCTAGATGATAATCAGTAGTTTAATGTGTATGTGTCCATTTAAATGGCCTGAGTGTGTGAAATATACATATAATTATATGAGATAACGTCTGTGTAGAAACTTTAAAATACTGTCATAAAACTCAGACAGAGTTCCTGCTGATGAAACTAATTAACGTGTTGTTTGGTAACTTTACTACTTGTAGTGCGAAAAATACGTAATTAATGTACAAATTATGACATGTAGGTATTGAGATATTTATAACAATGCTTTTGCAAGCCTGACGTGATGCTGGCATCTACACGATAGGTTACTGAAAAAACGTTTATCGGATATTGTTTTAGGTATCCAACAATAACTAGGTTGTGGAGTTTAAATAGGCAGTCCCTCCATATTAATTTTTTGTATTCAGCTGCGTCCAGTTAGACCGGAAGCCGACCTCAACATAGTTAGGATAACACTAGGTATAGGTGTTAAGGTCTTCCGTCTTTGCAAAGAAGTTATAGGTACTATCGGGGTCTTTTCCGCCTGACCATTTTATAATTTTTTCGTTTAAATCATGCGGAGGCGCCGAGCCACGCCCCCTTAAAAATTGGGCCTATTAGGAAAGCGTCAACTTTGGCGCGCAAAATAACAATAACTCTCGTTTGGCGTGAGTCGTCAATGCGCTCGGCCGATTCGGTATCTTTTCATTCATTTTTTCTACACAAAGTCAACGAGGCGGAGCTAGAGAGCGTTATTATGTTGCGAGTGCAAGCAAAAATGAGCTTAGTGGTGGTCAGGCGGGAGTGTCCTCGATAGTACATAAAATCACGCCTTTTTCCCATGAGTGTAGGCATAAACTAAAGAACGCTAACTGCTAAGATTCTATCATACCTCCTTTGCTTTGACGGTGTGTGTAAACGATAAAATAATGTACTGTTGTGTTCCAGAAATCATTGTAACGTGTAGAGGCGAGCCCGGACATGGCTCCCTACTCCGGTCGGGCACTGCTGGTGAAAAGGTCAGTAGCAATTTCATAAATCTTCCTTAAGGGCCTATACTACCTCAAATGGCTTAGCATGATCCTCCGTTACGCCTAAAATACTGCAGCATTAATTTTGAAATAAATAGGATTTGGTAAAGTTGAGGATTAATGTTAGGTCTTATATTTGGCGAAAACACGATTTCATAAAATTTTCTCGATAGAAAAAACCCCAAAGTTACCTCCAAATCAAACAATAAACCGCTGGCATTCAAAAAGTACTTCAAATTAGATCATGAAACTTTGCATAGGTATTAACTGAACTAACTATAAAGCAGGTCTTTAAATGTTTTTTATTTTTTCCAAAAGACGAAAATTTAGTTTTATAAAGAATAAAAACCTCTCATTTCGCACTATTCGGCCGCAGTGACTGACGTAACAACCGCTTTGTAGTGCAAGCTGATTAGAACTTTATTCTAACAGTATTCAAAAAGAAGTTTGAACCACCACAAATAGAGTTGCTAATCTGAGGTAGTATAGGCTCTTAAGAGACTACTCACACTTATTCAGCTCTGTTCAGCTTATGCCCATAGAAAACAACGATTTTGTATGAGACAAGTACGCGTCGCGCGCCCTGAACGGATGGGTACGCGTCTCATATAAACTCGTTGTTTTCTATGGACATAAGCTGAACAGAGCTGAATAAGTGTGACTAGTCCCCATGGTGACACTTGTCGACATTTATTCCATATAGCTGACGTCCCGCGGTTTCACCCGCGTAGTTCCCGTTCCCGTGGGAGTATGGGGATAAAATATAGCCTATGTTACTCAAGGTAAATGTAGCTTTCTAATGGTGATAGAATTTTTGAAATCGCTTCATTACTTCCGGAGATTACCCCCTACATACAAACTTACAAACATACAAACTTACAAACAAATGTTACCTCTTTATAATATTATAATATAGATATAGATAAATTTCGAGAGGGTATTACTCCACTGTTTGACACTACATCCAAAGTTAAACATGATATCGTTTTGTCTCATTATTAATTTTGTCTGTGCGGAAACAGAATAGTAAAATAAAAAGACAATGGTGTCGATTCTGTTGTGCACAAACTAAACTTAATTTAGGCTATTGCTACCTTTTTCTCTCTAATAAAACGAGAAAGAGACGGACGTACTTTAGAGCTGTCAAATTTAATTCGAACTAATATTTCCATACAAATGAAGGGTGCACGTAAAACATGTCGACTAAAAACACGCTGAAGCGCAAGGCATAAACTAGTTTGACATCTCTAACTTAGTTCATAGCTATAGCCGTCCTTTTCTTGCATTGCCTTTTAGTAAAAGATAGCATTAGCCTAAATAAGTTTAGTTTGTGCACAACAGAATCGACACCATTAAAAAGTTACGAGCTAACAAAGATTCGTTTTTATTGCCAATTTTAACGCAACTTTGGGCGTAAATTAGTAATTAAAGGAGTGTCAAATCTCCAAAACAAAATCGGTACCGACAAAGCACAATTATGGATGAATTCAATAAATTTTATTTGCTATAGATTTATGCAGTGGTTTTTTTCATAAAACTCGATTTTCCAAAGGCCTTTTCGTATTTTTTATGCGCTTTTTACTATGTATAAATATCGTGCATCTAGTTTTTATTTATTCGTCTAAATATTTTTTTTTTTTTTGGTGAAATAAACGTCGATTTATAACGAAAATGAGCGTGTAAATTTCATAAATTGGCCTTTAGGCGTACATTGTGGAATAACTACTGGATGTATCTACTCAAATAAATTATTTGAACTTTTGAATAAATTATCTATCCCTGTACGGTTTGCTTTTTCCATTTTCATACTGCATAAGTTATTTAATTTGTAATCACCATACTACGTTTGTATGGAAGAATGACCGACTAGTGTAACCTTAAAGAAAACATACCAAATAAAATACCTAATTTAATTTATTTAATTATTTAATATCTATAAAACTTAATCTATATACAGTTTGGTTTTAGCCACACATCGAAAATATCTCAGGGCTTATCTGTGTGCTGGCGAGCCGTTCGTTTAAATTTTACAAAATGTTACAACTACAGTGATAGGTACAATAAAACTGACAGTTAAAAAAAAATCAGTTACATACTAAAGTTTAGTGCGTAGATACGTCAACAACATTTGTCCAATGTCCTTTTAGTTGGACTAAAAGGACATTGGACAAATATGTATGGGATATATCTTTAACTTATAGGCGATATTGAGTCATCCTGCCTTCCAAAGATAGAGTAGAGGCAGGCCTAGGTACATGAATCGGGACAGGCAGGATAGTTGTACAGAGGAGTCTGTATCCTAGACACAGGCTGTTCTGTAGCCTTCTATTTTTGAAGGGACAGAACCCAATTAATTTGTAGTCGAAGCTTTCCATACTTACTTCTCTTTTATTCGTTATTGTTAGTAGTTCACCCCATGATCCCCTATCATCTTTCACACAGTCCATCCGTTTCTTTGGTATTCCCATCTACAACGGAAGTGACCGAATGTATTATCAAAACCGATTTCCTAATCGACATTTCTGTTCACAGTTACATTACATAATCGATAAGTTTATGACCCTTCGCGCTGAGGAGAAGACGAAGGCAGTTGAGGATGTCTGGAACGGCGATGTTACAAGCATCAACTTGACACAAATATGGGTGAGCTTTTACTTTAAAGACCTGCGGTTTCACAATATCAAAACACAAAGGCGCTATTTACCAGATTGCAAAATGGAACGGATTTTGTATGAAATTATATATCAGCCAGTTGAACTATGGAACCTGTTTGTATGGTTTAATATTGGGGGAAAATATAATGACCACCAAAAATAACTTTGTGACCACTAACATACTACACTACTACATAAGCCCATAACGTCCACTGCTGGACATAAGCCTCTCCCATGATGGGAGGAATTTTCCGTAATCTCCACGCTTGGCAGGCGGATTGGAGATCGCAGCGATGAAAGACTAACAGAAAACGCTGCTGCCCATTCTCTGGTCTACGGAGGCGCAAGGTGTTCTGCCTCAGACATTAGTCGCCTTATACGACACCCGTGAGTGTAATGGGCCATGTTGTGACCACTAACATCTATTACCTAAAATATCAATTGATTACCAAATTTAGTAAATTGAGCACCAAATTTTAATGCTAGCGTTGCCTAGCCCGACTATTTTTAGGGTTCCGTACCCAAAGGGTAAAAACGGAACCCTATTACTAAGACTTCGCTGTCTGTCCGTCTGTCTGTCCGTCTGTCCGTCTGTCTGTCTGTCCGTCTGTCCGTCTGTCCGTCTGTCTGTCACCAGGCTGTATCTCATGAACCGTGACAGCTAGACACTTGAAATTTTTACAGATGATGTATTTCTGTTGCCGCTATAACAACAAATACTAAACATAGTCAATGGTACGGAACCCTTCGTGTGCGAGTCCGACTCGCACTTGGCCGGTTTTATTTATAAACCATTCCGAAGTAGGGCTCCGTCGACCAGGTCTCCCTCGACTCGGATGCAAGAACATAACAGTTCAATTTCTGGTGGTCATTAACTAAAAAAATAAATGTTTGGTTCTAATTTCACGATAAAATGGGGATTAATTTTGGTGATCATTTACTAATTTTGGGCAATCAAAGGTGATTTTTTTGCCGTTACGTTTTGCTAAATCTGGTGGTTCGTTAATTGTATGCCTTTAATATCTAATGAATATATTCATTGTATTACATGCATGTTTTCAAACTTGTTTGCAACCCTTTCAAGCTGGATATCAGCTTATAGCTAAAAGCTCTGTAAATAATCACATACAGTTTTTAGGGACTTCCATCGAAGCCTAAATACTTATTGCTCATATCTGGGCCATGAACCTGAACAGACTCTTTATCAACACAATGGATCTAATTAGAATACTCGTAATCGTGAAATTCTATGTTTTCTAGGGTGGAGTCCAAATTAATGTGTTGCCAGAGACGCTGTCAGTATCATTTGACATAAGAATTGCTCCCGACGTGGACCACGATGAGTTTGAAAGAATGGTAAGGGCTGCAGTTCATCTATCATTGGAGTAAAGCTGGGACATGAGAATTTAGACAGCACTAACTTTAATAGACAGGGCGAGTAAACAAAGAACCATGTGAAGGCTACAATATTTGCAGGAAGTGAGAAGCACAGGCGCCGTTAGTGGGCGGACTTTCTTATCAAATGATGATAATGTTAACACAAAGAGTCGAGCCAATTTGAATAGTCTATAAGTGTCTCTCTTTAAAACGAATGATAGTTACTTTGCTGTAACGAATCATATAACTATAATACCACATTATCTTCCTGGTCTATAAAGGTAAATTCTAAAAACCATCGCAACCGCGAAAGAGGTCCGCAATCAATGGCGGTCCTCAGTGACACGACTGATTTCTGTCATAATCATAATCTTTATTTGCCAAAAGAAAGATGTAACTCTAAGAAAACGCCAACAGCCGGCAAATTGCAGAAGCATTTTTGTTGTGTAACAGAACCTGTCGTTAGCCTGTCGTTGTCATTATCCTGTTTAAATTTCATTCCATTAGTTAAGCTTCGACGCGATGTCCGACCCGCGCCGTGTTTGCTTTTTGTAATCTTTCTATATTATTTACGAACTACCTCACAATTTGATATAAACTATGTGTTAACCATAAATAATACCAATTATTATTTGCTTTAGTATAGCTTATAAGTGTCTCAACATCCGGACAAACCTATAGAGGTTTTTGTGATGTTTCTCTGTTTATATTTTGTTTTGTTCTTTATTTAATAAACAATAAAAAATAAAAAGCCGTGGTTTGCGGTCGCCTTCGTCATCCTCATCATCCAGACGACTTATCGAGGATATCCCCGCGACGGCACCGATGTCGTCTCTGTCCATCTCGCCACCGGACTACCAACACTTCTCTTTCCATTCCTTGGACGCCACTTAGTTACAGCTTTACTCCAACTGCCATCACCGCACCTTGCTAGGTGTCCTTGTAGTTGTACCGTATTGCTTAAATATCTGTAGATTTCGAGATGGTGCGAGGAAGCAGGTGAAGGAGTGAGTTTCGAGTACATTGTCAAGAACCCACAAGTTAAGAGCACCAAAATAGACGGCAGCGTACCTTTCTGGACTGTCATGAAGAAAGTTGTCGCTGACATGTAAGTTGGATTTCAAGATATTGATCTCATCAAAAACTTAGACGAATCAATACATACTGTTTCATTGTTCTAAGGAAGATTTATGCATGTTAAGCCCTTTTTTTGGCTGTAACAAAACTTGCTTACCGCTAACGTGACATAATATCAGTCCACTGGGCCCGCGTGGTGGATAACGGCTGTCACAAAGCGGAGGCCTGTGTCCCAGGAGTGGGAATGTAAAGACTTGTCCAGTTATATAGGCTGGTAATGCAGCTGTTCCATACATTTTACGTCATCACGCAAACAAGGGCGTACCTAGTATACACATTTCACCAGTTATATTTAAGTCCTATGTAATAGGAGTGAGCTTATTGCCATCAACCGGCCACCAATACAGACTCCGTGGCGGCTATTGTGAATTTCCTGATGGAAAAACCCAATAACACTTTGCCCGACCTGGGAATCGAACCCAGAAGCCTAAGACCACTAGACCAAGTCAATAGCAATAAGTAGCTACTAGTATTATTCGTGAAAATAAGTAGCTACTAGTATTATTCGTGAAAATAAGTAGCTACTACTAGTATTTTTAGTGAAAATCCAAAAACTACTTCACTTATTCAGTCATCGTAATTTTTACGTCAAAGCTTTCTTCCTCAGGGGCTTCTCAGTACGCTGTGTGGTCTGCCCAGGCGCAACAGACATACGTTACGTTCGCCGTCAAGGTATACCTGGGATCAGCTTCTCACCACTCATGGACTCACCGATGCTACTACACAGCCACGACGAGAAAATACACATAGACGTCTTTATGACAGGAATTAATGTTACCGAGAAAGTTGTTCAAGCTGTAGCTAATGTGTAACTAAATCCATGTGAAACTGCGTGCATACTTTTACAGTTATTAAACCTTTGAGCAGCAATAAATGAATCAACAATTATTTTATTTCAAACGAAGTCTTTTTGGTTACCTACTAAAAGCCTATTGTTAGTACTTACTACTACCAGAAGAAAAAAAACGTCGCTTCGTAACAGAAATAGAAATCGCTGTGATTTAAAAAGACCAACCCAACAGCAGCCTGAAATAAATTTCTTGTCAGTGGTGGAACCTAAATGCGATCTTAACGCAACTGAAATAAAGGTCACTATGATTTTGATGGGGTGAATTCAGTATAAGCGACTGGAAGATGACCGGTAAGAAATTATTTAAGGAATGTTATGGGAATCCAATGAGGTGTTTGTGAGAGACTGGCCTGGGAAAGCCACACGTAGAGAAGAGTAGAAGGCTGTAGAGGAAGCCTTTGCCCAGCACTGGGACAATATAAGCCAATAAAAAAATGGGAATCCAATAAAATTTGATTTGTTTTATTCTTTCATACGTAATGTATCGCTATCGTGGTAAAACGCACTCCCGACCCGTGGTACAACTGCGATGTCCAACTGGTTGTACTACGGAGAAGTAAATTTCGCACGTAGCGACCGGCAAGCGCGACGACGAGTTTCATGAACTCTGTAAAGCTAGGCCTAGTGAACAGCTGATTTCACGCGTCGTTCATTTGAGTATATCAACATTCATTGTTGTTTTTTTTTCGATTTTAGTAGTATAATTTACATAAATGGAGTGCTGCGTAGAGAGAATGTAATTTTACATTGAAATAAAGAAATTGTAACTGAAAAATTCTAGTGGAATATGTCTCAAAATAAGGAGCTAAATGCACTCTGTCAGTTTGCAAACGACTGTCTCTTAGGGGCCGCCTTCACAAGCGAGAGAATCGCGGCGATATTATCGTCATTGCCACGTTTTTCTATACACTCTCTTTTGGGCCGTCTCCACGAGAGCGAGAGAATCGCGGCGATATTTTCGTATAGAAATATGTCAAATTGCCGCGATTCTCTCGCTCGTGGAGGTGGCCCCTAACACCCTGTATATTTACAGTAGTGGACTGGACAAATCACTATTATCACTATCACTATGACTATCACTATCACTACATATTATAAAACAAAGTCGCCTGCGTCTGTCTGTCCCTATATATGCTTAGATCTTTAAAACTACGCAACGGATTTTGATGCGAGTTTTTTTAAATAGATAGTGATTAAAGAAGGTTTTAGTATAAAATTTGCGGGCGGACAAAGCCGCGGGCATCAGCTAGTATAAAAAAACAAACACTTTTCGTGTCAGTCTGTGTGGTAGGATTATTGTTCTTAAATTCGCAACGGATTTTGATGCGGTTTTCAACATAAGTGAATTGATTTCGTAAGATTTATTATAATAATACCTGACATTTGTAATCAATTGTTTATAATACATTCTTATTAATCTTAAACATAATAGAGAAATCTCAATGTTTTGTCAAGCCGTAAAAAACTATGCATTCTCCACAACTCGGGATGCATTAACTTTCATCCCTTTGTATCTAAACCATAGACTATCCACTGTATCGGTTGGATCTTCTGTTGACTATGCTGCATTGAAACCATGCTCGGCCAGGAAATACTACTGATATGTTCCCATTAAGTATTTTTCTTACTTGTACTTGGTTGATTTTCATCTTTAGGAGTCTCCTCATCTCTGTTTTCATCTTTAGGAGTCGCCTCATCTCTCTTTTCATCTTTAGGAGTGTCTTTCTTTGTTTCATCTTTTTTATCTTTCTTTTGCTCGTAAATTACTCTGAGAGGTGATTTTATTGATTTACTGTCCGTTGATTTTGTACTTTTAGTGCTTACATTATCTTTAGTTATATCTTCGGTTTCGCCAAATGTAATGCCACGTGATTTTTTAGATTCCGTTGATTTTATACTTTCTCGATCTGTTTCCTCGAAAATTTTAATGCCTGTTGATTTTTTAGTTTCCCGATCTTGTTCCTCGTATTTTTTAACGTCCGTTAATTTTATACTTTCATGATCTTTACCCCCTTCTCTTTCTAGAGTACTTTTAAGATCTATTTTACTTGATGATAATTTAAGTTGTTCTTCTATCTCTTTTTCTATAAGCTGAGCTAACTTTTTCTGCATCTCTAATTGAGCAAGCATAGCGGATTTGGAGGAACTTTCGCGATTAAGCCCTTCCAATTCTTCTTTGATTCCTTTACCCGGCTTGCTGCGCCCTCTATTTTCGTCGGACTGGTTCAATAACTCAAGACGTCTTTGGGACGATAGTGTAGGTCGCATATCTTTGTAGTATTCCTCTATTTCTTGCAATGTTAAGTCTTTTGTTTCTGGCACCCAGAAAAAGATGAATACGCAACCTGTGAATAAGTGAACTGAAATTACACAACACTTGCTAATCTCATCTCACTATACTATTCTAATGTGAAAGTTTGTGAGGTTGAAGGTATGTTAATACTAAGACTACTGAACCAATTTTGATGAAACGTTGTTTTTACATCAGAATAATTTAATCAGGTGAAGTCGCGTGTGTAAGGGGTTCCCAATAACAGCCTAGGAACTCAAGCCAACCTCACCTGCTCGTGGTACACCCTGCTTTCGACCAACGAGGCTCTGGCGACCCGCCAACACGCACTGGACCAGCGCGGCGGGATATGATCCAAACCCCCTCATTTATGGAAAGCACAACGATAATATGTCCCCAAGTGCCCGGCGACTCCAGCTTCTCTGCTGGCGTTGACGGGCGCCGGCTCAGCACTGGAGTCAGGGGCGAGGTGAAATACTAAAGGACTCCGATAATCTTAATGTTCTCACCTATAACGTCCGTATTTTGATGAGAGAAAAGCGTCTAATAGAGCTAGAGAACGCTTTGAAAGACATAAAGTGGGACATTATATGACTTGCAGAAGTGAGGTGACTGAGAGAAGCTACTGAAGAAACAAACGACGCTGTGTTCTTCCACTTTGGAGAAACCCAAGGACTTCACGGTGTTGGATTTCTGGTTGCTAAAAAGTGGAAGGACAACATTATTGATTGATCGCATAGCTGTTCTTAAATTTCGTATCACATCCCGAAAAACACTAACATTAGTTCAGACATACGCTCCTACATCAACAAGTTCCGACGAAGATGTTGAAGATGTTTATGATGCTCTTAACAGAGCATGCGATGAGAACCGTGGAACTTGGAACTTAGTGTTGGGAGATTTTAACGCTAAAATTGGACCAAGGCGGGAATTAGATTACGATTACGAGGGCATTCTAGGGCTACACGGCTTGGGAGAACGCAATGAGAGAGGAACAAGACTGCTACAATTCGCTTTTGCACAAAATATGCATATTGCTAACAGTTTGTTTTCTAAAAAACCACAGCGAAGATGGACATGGATTTCACCAAGTAATCAAATTAAAAATGAAATAGATTATATCTTAACTTCAGACACACAAATTATAAAAGTCGTAGGTGTTATTAACAAAATCAAGTTCAATTCTGATCATAGGCCGCTTCGTGCAAAAATTAGATTTAGCTTCAAAATTCATCGCGCTAAATCATTTCGAGCACCAATCATAAAACTCACAAGGGAAACCCTTTTTAATCATTCAGAAAAGTTTAACACGGAACTATCTAATAACTTCGAAGGTCTAAGCATTGATTTATTTGATGTTGAAGAACAATACAACAGAATAGTAGAGGGCATCCGCAAATGTTCTAATCGGATCAAAACGAAAAAGAAGAAAAACTCACCACTATCTACTCAACTAAAGAACAAATAGAAGAAAGATGCAAACATAACATCGGCTCCGAACAACGCAGAGTTTTAGAAAAACAGGTCGAAACGAAGTATTAGACGAGATATCCGAAATTTTCACACCCATAAGGTGAAAATAGCTCTGGAGAAAAACCAGTCATTAAGAGTAGCTAAACAAGGTGGGTGCGCCAAAGTTCACCTAAATTTTCAACTCCGATAATTGGAAATCCGAAAATGTTCTTCCTAACATTTTTCAACCTAACAATTACAATTCCTAACTACTCTATGTTCATAATTCCGAAGCATTCAACTTCATAATGTCAGTAGCAATAAACGTCTATTATACTTTTATTTGTTTTCCTATATTTTCTCAACATAACCATCTTTCACACTATTATTCAAAGTCATATCTTTTTTGTTTAGATTTATTTTTATTCATAATAATCAGTATTATATACATTAATTTTGCGTAACTTTATTTTCACATAACATGTACATATCTCTCTCTTCTTATATAAGAATAATAGTACCAAACAAAATAATAAAAAAATATAATGACCACCAAAATTAACTTTGTGACCACTAACATCTATAACCTAAAATATCAATTGATCACCAAATTTAGTAAATTGAGCAAATTTTAATGAGGTGGTTGATGACAAACTAGTTTTGCCTAGGCCGACTTGGGGCACCCCGACACGGATAGATTAGGTTAGAAGGGTATGGCGGGGTCGAATGAGCGAGCGAAGCGAGCGAATAGACCCCGCCATACCCTTCGTGGTTATTTTTTTATAAACCATTCGGAAGTAGGAGCCCCGCGAAGCGGGGCTCCTTCGACCAGGTCTCCCTCAACTCGGATGCAAGAGCATAACAGTTCAATTTCTGGTGGTCAAAAATACATTTTTGGTTCTAATTTCACGATAAAATGGGGATTAATTTTGGTGATCATTTACTAATTTTGGCAACCAGAAGTGATTTTTTTGCCGTTACAGTTTGCTAAATCTAGTGGTTCGTTAATTGCATGCCAAATAATAGTACGGTACAAGTAGTTAAATACAGGTTTTCATATATATTTAAAGCGGTGTGTACCTGCAAAGATATCCATAGGTTAGGTTAGATCTGTGACCAACTACCTTGAAATTGGTCGCGAAACTTTTCTGTTTTTTTTTCATAGTGCCCCCAAGACAACACTCTGACCTGAATTTCATTAATTTATGACAAATATCAGTGAAAGGACCTTTAATCATTCTAAACAGTTGGTTTTTTAGACATTTATGTAAAGCATACCCCCAACTAATAATCATACCCTCAAATTAAAACTATAAATATCATCTTCTACCCACATATATTTTTTATTACACTTGGTAAATATTTCTTTCTGAGTATGAGTGAAAATGTTATGGTAACTATGTTTAGGGATAAAAGCGTTATGATAAAAAACAGTAGGAATTTAGATATATTCACATTAATGATATTATTAATTACAATTTTCGGAAGCATGAGTGTTATGAACATCGCCGGTAGCACTACTTTAGGATGAACAATTTTAGGAAGAGTGATCATTCGGATTACAAATCATTAGGAAGAACAATTTCGGGTAAAGAACTTTAGGTGAGCCAATATGGACCCAAACAAGGCATTTGAAAAACCAGAAAATGGATAAATAGCCTACAGGATACCAATGGTATTAAACACCACAACAGGGATTTTTTTTTAGAAATTATCACCAACTACTACAAAAATCTCTATTCAGACCCAATAAATACACTGAAATAATATATGAATGCCCCGACCCTGAAAAGATTCCTTTCATAACGGGTTATGAAGTAAAAAAAGTGTTGACCAGCATGCACTACGAAAAGAGCCCAGGTGAAGATGGTATAACAACAGAAGCCCTTAAACTTGGTTCTCCCACACTTCTCCCTCATATCACTAACATGCTTAATTCCATCCTTCAGACCGGAAAGATGCCAGCTAAGATGTGCCACTCAAACATCATCCTACTTCATAAGAAGGGGGATAAAAGCGATATCAATAATTACAGACCAATAAGCTTAGTGTCACATCTCTACAAGGCATTCATAAAAGTTATCCACAACCGCATCGAGGCAATATTAGATTCCCACCTACCACCCGAACAAGCTGGCTTCCACCCAAGTTTCTCTACCACAGACCACCTTCATGCTCTAAACCAAATCATAGAAAAGCATATAGAATTTAGAATGCCTTTGTATTTGGCCTTCGTGGACTACACGAAGGCATTTGACAGCGTGAAACAAGCAGCCATATTTTCCTCTTTACAAAATTAACAGTTAGACCAAACCTATATCAATATCCTCAAAATAATTTATAATAATAGCACAGCAAACATTAAACTTACCTGTCCCGGCCAAAATTTCAAAATAAACAAGGGCGTGAAACAGGATGAACCGCTCTCTCCCAAGTTATTTACTAGCACCCTTGAGGAGGTATTTAAGAACCTAGCAAACTTATGGTCCAGTAGAGGTGTAACAGTCGGTGGCAAGAAACTCACTAACCTTCGATTCGCTGATGACATCATCTTATTTGCACCGACTGCTGCAGAGTTACAACAGATGCTCCAAGATCTGAGCATAGCAAGCCTTGAGGTTGGACTAATGATGAATCGGTCAAAGACTAAAGTCATGACCAATAGCACAAAAAGTAGGGTCGAGATAGATGGGCAAGAAATCCACTAAGTCGATGAATACACTTATCTGGGCTAGCTAGTTTCCTTCGAAAACAGGCAAGACAGAAAAATCGACCATCGTGTCGAGAACGACGTCTGGAAGAGCTACTGGTCCATGAAGTCGCTGATGAAGCGAGACCTACCTTTGTCCCTGAAACGCAAACTCATCGACATGTGCATTCTGCCCATCCTAACCTACGGTGCTCTAACTTGGTCCCTGACCGAGTCGCAAAAGTCCAAACTCAAGGTTTGCCAAAGGGCGATGGAGCATAGCGTACTGGGTATCAAGCTCAGCGACAGAATTCGCAATACAACAATACGCTCAAGAACTGGAATCGCTGATGTGGGCAACAAGACTGCTGGGCTGAAGTGGGAGTGGGCGGGCCATGTCTGTCGAATGCATCAGGACCGATGGGCCAGAGTCGTCACACAGTGGGTGCCAGAAGACAGCCGTCGTCGCCGAGGAAGGCCTAGAAAACGCTGACGCGCTGGAGTGACGACTTAGAGGCGTTTGTTAAAGATTGGCCTGAAAAAGCCGCACGGAGAGAGGAGTGGAAGGCTATGGGGGAGGCCTTTGCCCAGCAGTGAGACAATATAGGATAATGTAAAAAAAAAAGAAGTCGCGGGCGCAATCATCATCATTTTAGCCAAAAGACGTCCACTGCTGGACATAGGTCTCCCCCAAGTGTCACCACATTGATCGGTCCCGTGCGACTCGCATCCAGCGGATTCCCGCAACCTTCACCAGGTCATCAGTCCACCCAGTGGGCCGATGACCTGGTGAAGGAGGCCTTCCAACGCAACGTCTTCCGGTTCGCGGTCGCCACTCCAGAACTTTTCGGCCCCATCGGCCATCCGTTCTGCGAGCAATGTGCCTTGCCCACTGCCACTTAAGTGTGGCAATTCTTCGGGCTACATCGGTAACCTTGGTTCTCTTGCGGATGTCTTCATTTCTGATTCGATCGCGCGAGGAAACTCCGAGCATAGCCCTCTCTATTGCCCTTTGGGTGACTTTAAGCCTTCTGATGAGGCCCATTGTGAGCGACGACGTTAGTTAATTACAATTATGTTTTTCAAGAGACAAACTCACGTATCATGCATGCTTACATTGCTTACCTATGAATGAAAATGAACCAAATGTTATAAACGTGTTTGCAATGCCTAAAGTTTCCAACATAAAGGGTTCCAGCGTAGTACTAGCAAAGATCATGAGAAAAGTTATAGAAATTGTTGCTCCACCGAGTACCCCTCGAATCTGAAATTATACATCAAAACACACCATTTGAAGACACTGGTAAATACCTCATACGGGGCATTTTATTCTTTCTTTATCGTGTGGTTAGTGCCTAACCACACAATAAAGTCAGATAGTCAGATAGATAGTGTCAGAGTCTTTACCACCAGCTGGTCCTTGAGGGTCGAGAAGTTGGAGTCGCGCCACAACACAATTTTAAGTCGTTCGTGGTGCGAGTGCCGACTCATCATCATATTGAGACAAGGAAGAGTTTTGGCCGAAGGGTGTCATGTATCGGGGTTGCGGGACAGTTCGAAAGAGATACCACGGCCCCGGAACACAAAGGGCGATGAAGGAACATGGATGAGTTTTAGTCAGTAAAAGTCTGACACTCCCTCCTGCTCCGCCCAGAGCGGGAGGAGTTATTTGATGATTTCCAATACGATAAAAAAATAAATAAAGGGTGTCATGTATCGGCGATTCCGCGGAAGGCTACGCGACACCACGCAGCGCAACATGACGCCGTCTCTTCGTGTACAATAGTTTAATTAGGTTTTGGTATTTTATATAAATATACGTATAAATTGTGATATGGGTCTTTTGTTATATAGGTATATATTGTGATATATGGGTCTTTTGTTACCTGAATTAAATGATAAATTATTATTATTATTTAAGCCGCCTAAGGGCCTCTGACTTGGCTTAACACGCCGTCGAGAAATATCTCTCAGGCATGCTTGGTTTCCTTACGATGTTTTCCTTCACCGAAGCAAGTGATAATTAGATATACAATACGCACATGAATCCGAAAACTCAGACATGTCTGCCTTGGGTTCGAACTCGAGACCTATGACTTGAGACTTGTGACCAGTCCGACTGTCACACCACTAGGCTATCACTGCTTTTTTTATTGTCATGGTATAACACTCTACTCATCTCATCTGCCTAGCCTTTTTCCAAGTTTTATTGGGGTCGGCTTCCAGTCTAACCGGATGCAGCTGAATACCAGTATTTTACATGGAGCGACTGCCTATCTGACCTCCACAACCCAGTTAGTACTGGGTAATACGATACCCCTTGGTAAGACTGGTTGTCAGACTTTTTGGGCCACTGACTACCTGTAACGACTGTCAAAGAACACAAATGACAGCCGGGACCAACTGCTTAACGTGCTTTCCGAGGTACGGAGGAAACTCGGTATGTAATGGGTGGTCACCCATCCACAGACCAACCTAGGCAAGCACGGCTTAACCTAAAGATCGACCCGAGCGTCTGTTATTATTTAGCCACTAGCACATATAACACTCTAAATAAAGTTAATTTTTTTAAGTTGTCCTATTCTCAATATCAAAGTGCATTTTAGCAAAGTGTGGTATGGAAATGATTACGAAACGCACTGTACATTTACCAAAAACTATGACTTACTTGTAACGGGAATAATTCAAAAGCCATTAGATATGGTAAGGTGTAATACCCTAAACTAGCAAAAACCACATACACCATTAAATATATTTGAGGTGTCATACTTGGTTTGTCCTTGGCCATTAAGGCGATTCCAAATGCGCAACAGACGATAGTCACTCCGATGGCTGAAAAATTACAGAAAAATATTAAGTAGATAGATTTTAAAATTAGGGTTATTCATTAAACGAAAAAGGTTTACTTCGTTTTAAAAGGATATTTTTACCATAAAAGTAGGCACACGAGCATAATTATGTCTAATCAATTTGTTTTTTTATGATGGCAGTTAACACTGAGCCGATTCCTGCATTGTAACATACCCCGAGACGGCCAGGACTTGAAAATTAACATTACAGCAAATGCTTAATTACTTATGGCTGTTTTACGCCGGGGCAACACTGTGCGGCATTGCGGTATGCCACAAGGCCGCATGCTACAATAATTAAAAAAGTTACGCATGGTGGGAAGAATCGTGTGGCATGGCAACACTTTGCGTCATGTGACAGACTGTCGCAGCCAGTCGCAGCTTCTATCCAAACACAATGGATTCCATGCTGCATTTTGGTGCGTCAATCAGTTTTTAGGTTATGTTATACGATGCTTTGAAAATTATCTAGGCACGATGTTGCCTCGGCGTAAAATAGGCTGCCGCGTACCGCAATTGCCGCATATGTTGGTTATTTGTAGCTTATCACAAGATGACGCACGCCACAATATGTAACATGCTGTAATGCCGCACAGTGCTGCCCCGGTGTACAGCAGTCTTTACACCATTGACACTAAACTTGTGCTTGGCTACAAAAACTAGAATAATATTTAAAAAATATAACCTGAAATCAAAGCCAAGGGCCTTCTGCCAAATCTATAGAGGAGTACTGAAGTGAATATGCCGCTAAGCACTCTAGTCACGCCCACCAGAATATTACCAGTGTGCAGATCAGTAGAAGATTTTGATTTCTTAAAAAACAAAATACAGATAAATATCTAATAATGCAGTTTTATATTTATGTAAAAGTACCTATGTGTTGAAGAGTTGTTAGTCACAAAAATAACAGATTCAAAGCCTTTTTTAATTGATTAATTGATTCGAAGTCATAGCTGCTGGTATCAAACAAACTCAAGGTACAATTCCAAAAGCGACGTGCGTTCCAAAGCGTGTTTATATGGACTTTCGGAAGGCTTTTGACAAGGTTGATCAATAATTGCAATCGCGGAAATCAGATGCGTTGGTCATCTTACGTGACATGTTGCACCGTGCTGACAAAGTTGTAATTAATGGTTATCAATCTGAAATTTCAGTCACGTAAGGGTTCCTCAGGGGTAAATCATGGGTCCATTTTTTTTTAACATTGCACAACCCTAGGCATTTCTCCTGTATCGTGGGTGCGTTTACAAACATTTTAACTCACTATACAAACAGCATAATACAAATGGTTGTTCCGTGCTGGGATCGAAACCGCGACATGCAGCGCAGCAGGCACTGCGCCAACCGTGATTCAAAATGCGGTAAAACCGGTTTTTTGTCACAAAAATAAGTAATTTACCTCCAACAGATCTATAGTCCAGAACAAAATTATGGAGACACCGGCAGCTTGTGCGATCAAATTATAAATCATCATCAACATAAAAGGTTTACACGCCGCTTTAGTAAACAACATTACCAAACTTTTCCTGAACGTTAACCTGTACAAGAAAAAATATTCCATTAAATCAGTCAACGCCCCCAACGAATAAAATGGTAAAGCCAGTATGTTGTTTATACAGGGTGTAAACAGACTCTTCACGAAGCCGTCAACCAAGCATTCTGTACATCAAATTATGTAACTTTACGCAAAAATGATTGCTGGGAAACTACTTTCCTTTTTGGGGGTGAAAAATCTCGTATTACGATAGGACTCAATGTAACGCAACACCTTGTAATGTTATTGCACATTCATATGTGTATCCTCTTCTGCAAATCTCGCTATCAAAATTAGGTTTGTTGTAAGAAAATCCAATTCTGGGTTAAGCTCGCTTTTGTACGCTATTCAGTTGCAAATTATATGAATATTTGTTTTTTTGTGTGCATTATAGAATAAGAACAAGTTTTTTTTTACAATATTTTGTTCATTGAAGGAAAGAGGAAAGGAAGGCCATTGCCCTGCAGTGTCTTGTTCAATTGGCAGAGGAAATCTAGACGGTGGTCCCATAACAAACTCAAACTCAAAACTCAAAGCATTTATTTCAATTAGACCATTACGGCACTTTTGAAAGTCAAAAATACAAAAAAGAAAATCAAAGCTACAGTCCCAGTCACAAGACATAATAACTTGAGAAAGTACTGTAGTTGCCCATTCCCTAGCGTAGATCTCTATGGAGAAGAACGGGCAAGAAACTCCATTGACACTCTTTTTTAATAACTTTGCTTGTTAGAATAAATAGTTAAGAATTTGTGTGAGATACCACCACTCTAAAAAAAGGGTAAATAAAGAAGTCAGGAGCAAAACAGCAAAAGACGACTTCCCAAAGTAAAAATATTTTACTATTTCATAGCGTTCTGTTAAAGCTTGGCTATTTTTTTTAACCGATCACGGAAGTAAGGAGAGAATTATGAATACCAAATCTACCCCAAACCAGCAGTTAAAAAATATTAAAAAAGTGATTTCAAAATACAACCTACTTACGAAGGTTGTTCTCCTGTTTAAAATCTATAAGTTGGTCCATTTCTTTATCAATGTTGTATAGCGGTCCCCTGAACATCGCTAGATTGGCACGGGCTTCCTCCACAGTTTTAGTTTGCAAAATGAAGTATGGCGTTTCAGGTAAAATAATAAATGAACAGAAGCATAGAAATGTGAAGACGCAGCAGATGTAGCACACGACTTGCCATGGAAAGAATTTGCCGAGAGCAGCCTGAAATACGTAAAACATAATGAAACTTTACACCTTACATAGCCGGGTAAAAACGATTAAAGGTTAAACTTCCACTAGCCTAGCAGCTAACAAAGATGACGTGAAATTGTAGATGTGAAACATCTAAATTGTTTTATAAAAGTAAAAAGTTATAAAAAGTCAATATAAAAAACAAACACATAATATTAAAATAAAAGAAAATGACTCGATTCACAAAAAGAAAATCCTTATGCTGGGATCGAACTCGAATTCACAAGATTGTAACTCAGCGCTGTGCCCCAAGACCAGGTGGCTTGTTGTAAACCGTGGGGCGAATATATAGATCTTATGCTGCTTCAACAGGTCGGTAATGTTCGAGATTGTTCGGGCCGGGTTGACAACTTGAAAGTTGGCGACGCGTCGTCGCCACGGCATGCGTCGCCACGCTATTTTTTATTTTACCCGCGCCTATAGATGTTTCACACCAAAAATCTGCCATGTAAGTGTCGGGTTCGTATATAGTAAGGATAAAAGCTGTAGCTACATCGAGCCAAGTACTGATATTAGTCAAAGGAATCATTATAGAAATACGTTTATATTAAATAAACACCGACCGCATTTTTGGTTGAGATAAAATCAATTTAAAAATACCGTAAAAGTTATTCCTAAGGACACAGCCAGGGTAGGGAACGCCCCAATCACTCCGCGCATGTTTGGCAACGCTATCTCAGTGCCGTAAGCTCTTGAAGGTCCCATGGCCATGCCACATCCCACGCCTGTAATGGCTCTCGCTACAAAAAAAACTGCAACATTATGAGACGTTATTAACTCCTCGTTGTCTCTAGCCGGCTCGGCGCAGTGCCGGGCGCCAGTTTAAGCTAGTACACAAACTTTGTTTCTACCCGGAATGCGGTGAGAATGGCATGCGATATGTGTACGTCCGGCTCTGTAGGGCTATTACGTATCTTTTTAATCGGGGTACGGTGTACCGTCTTTCACGAAAGCCACTTCAGACTCAGTTGTCATCAATTTGATGTCCACTATGCTCACATAATCGCAATATTAGAAGAATCGATACGAAGGCGTCTGTCAAAATAAGTTACGGTGACTATCAGCCACGATGGGCACCGATGACGTCATATTTGATCGCGACTGGTCATACATAGCACGAAACTAACCTTTTGACAGTTATTTGATGGACACTGGGCCCAGTTACTATTGTTTCGAGCTGTCAACAGAGATGCGTAATAGCCTTGCAGGTCAACACGCGCTTATCGACTGTCATAGAAGCCGTGACACGGCCATATCAGCCACGGTGGAACGAACGGGCTGAGTTATATTATGCAAGCCTCCATAGTAGTTCAAATTCAAACACATTTTTCGACCGGCCGCCTTGCCGAGCAGAAAAGATCGTGAACAAGAGCCAAAAAACTAAAAAAATATTACAAACCTATAATAATATCATTTGCAGTTTTCGCTAAGGAAGTGTAAAGCCATCCAACGAACATGGGTACCTGACAGTAAATCAGCGTGTGTCCACGCCCAATCCAGTCCATCACGAAGCCACTGATCACACACCCAAGAGGGACCATTAATGGTACCGCACTAACTGGAAAATGAAACAAAAGAATAAGATTTTAGGAATCATTATCAATCTAAGCAATTATACATGCATTAAAACTTAGCGTTATTCAGACGAACTTGCTAAGAGAGGTTCCGAGATAGCAGTGCTAGGCCCGTACCCACTCCTTCCCTTACTTTTCTCACAATTCCGTACGTGGATTCGCTAAAGATGAACTGAACTTCATAACAACAAATGGTCACGGTCTACAGACTGCAGGCAGTCAAAAATGGCGATGCCAAGTCTACATCCACGACTAACAAAACGACTGCTCAGCCTAAGCAGAAATAACCTTAGAATAATAATAGAGGCAATAACGGGCCATTCCCCCTTAACAAACATAAGAGATGTTTGTTAAGGGGCCACGGACAGCCCACTCTGCAGGGGCTGCTTTGACGCCGAAGAATCAGCCGCCCACGTCATCATGGAATGCGAGGCCGTGGCTACCTAACCCAAACAAATCCTCGGAACGGTGAGGTCGCTCCGCGAAGCCTGTGAAGATCCCAGGAAACTTCTGTGTTTCTGGACGGAGTTAGGCTGGCTAACTTAGCCAGGACACCTACGCACAACGGACCGAATGAGAGTCTAAGTGCGGAAAATAGAGTCCCTACTCTACTCTACTAGGGTTATTCACCAACTCGACACAAGAAACCTTTCGAATATAACCTAGTTTTCTCGCGCTTTGTTAAAATCAGTTTTTTTTAGTTCTTTTTCTTACATTATCATACTAAGTTCAGCGCCATCTATCCAGCCACTAGGGAAGAGCTAAAAAGAAAATCCCTCATTCAGATAAAATGCGAACGTGTGTCCAGTTGGTGAAACTCAAAATTAGTATCACTTATTATTTCGTCATCTGGACTCTAAAAGATTACTACGCGTGTCCACATCGTGTAACTTAAATTAAATCATTAGGTATTATGTTTTCGCCAACTGGACACACGTTCGCATTTTATCTGAATGAGGGATTTTCTTTTTAGCTCTTCCCTAGTGGCTGCATAGATGGCGCTGAACTTAGTATGATAATGTAAGAAAAAGAACTAAAAAAAACTGATTTTAACAAAGCGCGAGAAAACTAGTTTATATTCGGAAGGTTAAGAAAACGAAAGTGTCAGTCAACGAGCGTATTTGACGTGACGCAATGTTTTTAGGGTTCCGTACCCAAAGGGTAAAAACGGAACCCTATTACTAAGACTTCGCTGTCTGTCCGTCTGTCCGTCTGTCTGTCACCAGGCTATATCTCATGAACCGTGACAGCTAGACAGTTTAAATTTTCACAGATGATGTATTTCTGTTGCCGCTATAACAACAAATACTAAAAACAGAATTAAATCAATATTTAAGGGGGGCTCCCTTACAACAAACGTGATTTTTTTGCAGTTTTGTCTAATGTTTTTAAATAATGGTGCGGAACCCTTCGTGCGCGAGTCTGACTCGCACTTGGCCGGTTTTTTTCTTTTTTCCAAATGTTTTGGCTTAGGCACCGACTATCATAGTCAGTTCAACGCCATCTATAGAGTTCTTGGAAACTAAGTGTTTTAGGGTTCCGTACCCAAAGGGTAAAAACGGAACCCTATTACTAAGACTTCGCTGTCTGTCCGTCTGTCCGTCTGTCCGTCTGTCTGTCACCAGGCTGTATCTCATGAACCGTGACAGCTAGACAGTTGAAATTTTCACAGATGATGTATTTCTGTTGCCGCTATAACAACAAATACTAAAAACAGAATAAAATTAATATTTAAGGGGGGCTCCCATACAACAAACGTGATTTTTTTATAATTGGTACGGAACCCTTCGTGCGCGAGTCCGACTCGCACTTGGCCGGTTTTTTTTAATACCTCAAAAGGAAAACCTCTCATTCATGAGAAAGTACAGTCACGCAGTTCGCATTTTATCTGAATTTATGAGAAAGTACAGTCACGCAGATTAATGTTCGGTGTCACATAGTGACTTTCGAATATTATCAGTATCTAAAATAATATACCGTAAAATGGGGTGAATAGAAATCGCGGGGTGTATAGAAACAAATCTGAGAACTTGATTATGGTCGTTCTAGTTGCTCTTTATTCTGTTAAAATATCTTTATTTCCACTTTTAATAACACTGCAACATTTTTCCTTCATTCTGGCAACCCTAAAATTTACGTCAAGTCTATTGACATAGAGAAAAAGGCTGTTGAAGTGAACCTCTGCGTACAAGTGTTTATTGACTGTGTAAAACTTTAAAAAAAACATCAAGTTCTTCACTGTTATCTCTTTGTCAATTTGCATACTTGGACAGTTAAGTTTCTCATCTATTAGGAATAAAAAGGTGAGTATCAATATTCCATCATTTTGTACTTATTTTTTAGTAAAATCGAGACTTAGTATTTTTTTACTGAATTCGAGGTGAATAGAACCGAGTGGGGGGTGATTAGAAACGCCTTTAGGGTCAATAGAAACGAAGAAAGGGGTGAATAGATATGAGTGAGGGGTTAATAGCAACGAGAAAGAGGTTAATAGAAACATGATTTTCAGGGTTGTCAATCGAGTATTTTTTCATCATGACAGTTTTCATTTAATTTTTTTATTTAAAATGTTTTTCTGTGACACTTTAATTTGAAATTTAGATTTTTTATCTTCAACGGCTTTGGTCAATTTAATTTAACATTTTCTGGATATATGAGATAAATATTTTAGACCGTTTAAGGATTTATTTGCGATTAGCCTCATTCCAAAAATGCCCTAATTGTGGGTACATTTGCAAAAAGTCTTATTCTTCAAAATAAGTAGGTACTAGTTAGGTACGTAAGTACAATAAAAGTTGATTTTGACAACCCTAAAGTTTTTTCTCTATTCACCCCTCAGTCGTATCTTTTGACCCCAGTTTCAAGGTAAATAGAAACGACCTACTTTTTCTTTTTTTACAAATAATTCTCAAATTTATGTATAATTAAAGAATAACTATTTGGTAAATTAAAACGAGACTCGCAATTCGAAAAATTCTTTGATAACAGCTTTCATACAAAATATGTAAGAAAATCAGTGTAGAAGTTGAAAGTTGTGTCTATTCACCCCATTTTACTACTTAACAAATTCAGAATTGGTGAATATTTTACATTGACATACAAAATCACCCGTTCCCAACAGTGGAACTTAGCCGATAATGATTGTGATACAGAACATTAATCTGCGTGATTGTACTTTCTCATGAATTCAGATAAAATGCAGCGGCAGCGGTACAAACCTGGTAAAAATTCATTGATTTACATAAACTACGTGTCCATTATTTTCCAATAGGTACCCTAACTGGCGGACTAATTAGATTTTCCATTTGTTGATGGTGGAAACTAGCCTAAAGGGGTCACGTCACATTGTTCGACGGCCTTCTACACATTACCGATTGTAAAGTATTACACTAGTACCTACGCCGATCCACTACTTACGGCTGCGTACGAATACGAACGCAGCGCTGTAAGGAAGTGGCAACAATAATCTACTCGGAAAGGAATCGGCACCGTACCGCCTTTCGCCTTGTGTGTTTCATGAGCTTGTCCTGAGACGAGGAGATTACGTTACGATTCCGAGTAGTGTGCGTTGCAGTAGGAAGTTTCATACAAAGAATACTAAACGAGAGGTGAATCGCATGCGTTTGCATTTGTACCTGAAAATCAACTATATGAAGAGAAGAGTTTTCTTGGCTTAAATACCTACATCTGAAACAAGAAGTTCAAGCTACGGCCCAACAAGGGTTTCTACTTACCGATCCAAGATGCGTCAACCACTGTGATTTGTATTTCAGAGTCGGGTCTCGATAGCGTCGGTATCTGAATCGAAGCGAATCCAAAGGCCAATCCAATAGCTAACTGTGCCATGTTCACCCAAGCACCATAAAATAGCTGAATCCGGGAAGTTTTCGTTAAAACACCAGGGTCAAGTTGCGGTTCTTCGGGAGTAAAAGCCGATGTAACACTTTTACTAAATTTATCCATCTTCAAGTCTTGTCAAGTGAATTTGGGAAGGTGTCAACACAATTTTTTCGAAATTCCGTTTGACCATCAATCGTAATGCTTTATTTGCACTTTATGACTATATTATTGTAGTATGTTATCCAAAAATTTGGAAAACTATCACAGATCATTATATACGCACGAGTAAAAACTACTGTGAATAACAAAACCATGTTAAGCCATTTTTGACAGAACTTACACATCTTGACAGTAGAATCTATAAAGAAGGAAATTGTCGAGGAATTGTCTATTATTAAGGTGGAATATAGTCTTCTATTATGCCCACTTTATGTGTGCAGTTCAAAGTGATGTTGTTTAACAAAATTTGAACGGTTTGTCAAACTGTGTATATATTTTATTTTAGATCTGTGTTTCTCGCCTGCACAGATAAGTTGGTTAAAGTGTACATCTTTTGACGCGAGTTCAAACCCAGAACTAACGCCGATTTAATGCGGTTCTTGTAGGTTTATAGACACAGAGATAAATGAAAGCTTGAAGGTGCAGTTACACAGGCTGTTTATTGGAAAAGTAGATTATAGTTTCAACGCTCAATTTCAAGAGTACAACAGCACAAAATAGAATGATTATGGAATAGACAAATAAACCTCCACCCCCCTCCCTCCCTCCTCCTCCTCCTCCTCCTCCTCCTCCTGTCTTCTTCTTCTTCTTCCTCCTAGACCTTATCCCATTTACTTGGGGTCGGCCTTCCTTGCCCGCAACTTCCATTTAGCACGATTTTGTGCTGCGTCCTTATCTAAATTAGCTTCTTTCAGATCTTTTTCAACCGTCGTCAACCAGGTGGCAGGTGGTCTTCCACGAGTGCGTCTTATTGATGGCAAGTCTAGGGCAAGCTTCACCATATGGTCCGCTTGGCGTCTTTGAATGTGACTGTACCACCGTCTCTCTTTGACCTTATCAACGATTGGGGCAACTCTGACTCCCTCTGATGTACTCGTTTCTGATTTAGTAGGCAAATACACAGTGAGAAGGATAATAAAAATAGTCACAGGCGTTCTTTTTCTTTATCGTGTGCGTTAGTGCCTAACGTGGTGTCAGTTTTAATGCCACCCAGGGCCTCTGACTTGACATTAAGACGTTAAGCGTGGCAAATAAAATTAAAGAATATTTATACAGAAGCGATTTATTTGGTATAACTATTCTACTTTTTGGAATCCAGGGACACTGAGATCCTGGCGATTAACTACCTATATACAATTGGGACCTTGCGAGCATCAGGACGTCCGTACGTTCGTATAAAAAACAAACGTTCTTATCAGTTCTACATAGGGACAGATCTACCGCTAAGGTTAACATTCGTTCGGGTTTACCCAAACATGTCTGGCTTTTTGACCCCCCGTCCGGACTTTGTCTGACCTTGTCATTTGGTCAGACTCATCGGCATCGTCGACATAATGGAATTTCTTTTAAGAAATATCTGTGACTACTGACAAAAGCATGATTTAGTAAACTATTTTGCAAAAAGAAACAACTCCCAAAGAAACACTAAAAAGTCTAAAATAACTTTACCTACTTCCAGAAGTTGGTGACTTTGTTTGTTGCATTTACTTTTTTGCCTTTTTAGTTGCAGTATCCCACACAAATTCTTGAATTAGGCAGAAGTAGGCATAAACTACCTGTTTTGATGCTTACATTCTCTTTTCGACTCGTCCATCTTCATTTTTTTTTTTTTTTTTTTAATCTTTATTTAAGGGGACTCGGTCAACAATGACGATGTCGCCCCGTAATTCTAATTATACTATAACTCTTATGGCTAGATACATCTTAACTTTTCAAAATCTTATCCAAATCTTATCTTAACTATGGAGTATTATCCCTGTGCCGTAATTGGCACATGTACAATTCACACAACTTCCTGGCCTCTTCCGAAAGGGGGAAGGCCAAGAAGCTGCTACATAACCCTATATTGTACTGCATATCCCCAAGTACCTGTCGCCGCTGAGCTTCATTCCGGACACACTCGACCAAAACATGGTGAACATCCTCGATCGCGTTACACTCCGTGCAATTAGGTGAGTCCGTTTTACCCATTAAATGTGCAAATTTATTTGATGGAATGTGCCCGGACCGAAGTCTCAGCAGTGACACAATATATTGTCTATGGGCTTCCATCTCCTGGAACCATGGGCAACGAAAAGGTCCTGCCTGTATAGTTCTGTACCATATGCCTTAGGTGAGCGACCTCTCATCAAAATATTCTTGCCACAAGTCTTTACAGATCTTTTTGACTGTCTGAACCTGATCTGTGTGTAACGGTAAACAAGTGTATGTGATCCCTTCCGATGAAGCAAATTTTGCTGCCTGATCTGCTTTTTCATTGCCCATGATGCCAATATGAGATGGAATCCACTGTAAAGCTATAGTTTTATCAGTCATACGCAGCTCTAAAATGGTTTGGAGGATAACTAAGGCTATCGGGGAACCTCGAGAATTCGAGGGTAGCCGAGCCAGATGCAATAAAGCACTCTTAGAGTCAGTTAGAACCACAATATGCTGAGCGTCAAGGGTTAACGCGTACGACAGGGCTTCAGAAATCGCTATCAGCTCACAGTACATTACAGCAATATTAACCTTAATTTTAAATTGAAGCGTATTATTTAATTGAGGGTCGAATACAGCCGCTCCCGCATACTGCGCATCCTTAGATCCGTCTGTATAAAGTTGATAGAACGAACCGTAATTTTCATTCAAGTATTTGGCACACTTTTGTCTTAAATCTAATACATCCATTGATCTCTTTGTAATGCGTACATGCGGAATATCGTAAGAGATGTTCTTTGATAAGTCAATGCTGGAGAGCCATGTATCCAACGAAAATACACCCAATATGGAACTAGAATAAATAGGTAAATCTTGTGTTTGCCTATGCATGTCTACTAATAATGGAATCTTCTTGTTTCTCCAGTATTGACCCTCACACAGATTTGACAATTCTCCAATAATATTTATAGTCACATTATCTTTTACCGATCTAGATTTAAGCCAGAATTTTCCCGCCAAATATATTCTACGAATTGGTAGCGGCTGTAAGCAGAGTTCGTTCTCCATAACATGGATTGGAGTGCTCCTAATGAAGCGCCCAATAATCCTCATACATAAATTTTTGATTCCGTTAAGTTTATTCAATTGACTGTTAGCGTAATTACCAAATAAAAAACTACAGTAATCAAGTCTACTTCGGATCATTGAGATATACAGGCGTCTCAAATGTTTCGGGTGGACTCCCCATTTGGATCCAGCTAGTACCTTAAATATATTTACTAATCTTGAGCACTTCTCCCGCAATTCGTTAATATGCCTTTTCCACTTCAAAGATTTGTCCAGCCACATACCTAGATATTTTACACAATCCACCTGTTGTATGTTATGATTGTTTATATTTACCGAAAATGTTTTCCTATTTCTACCCCTGCTGAATAAAATTATTTTTCATTACTCATACTCTGAAAGTAGGTCTGAAGTTGCCTGAGGAGCGGGTTGAAAGTAATACTTTTCAGCCCTAGGGAGAATCGTTTTCAACTGACAGCTGTCAAATTATAAAAAAAAAATGGTTCATTTTTCTATTGAATCATGTTCCAACTTTCTATACAGCCATGATGTAAAATTGAAATAACATAAAGTTAAGTATTAATTAATGAATATATATATTTTAAATATCTTTATTATAATTAAGTTTCAACTATTTCTTTAAAATAACATAGATTTGGGAAAAATATTTACCATTTTTCGATGATGAAAATGAAAAATAGGTATTGGCTGAATAGCTGGCCGGCCACAGAAAAAAAAAACAAAATTGGTGGGAAAGCGGCAATAGGGTAGTAGATGACACCATAAAACAATAATTCCAAGACACCTTTCTCTAAAAAAACACTTTATTTTGGGCCTGAAAACCCGATTTATTTTCAATTAATTGCAAAATTCGATTTTTAGTTGCTTTGAAATCAATAAATAGTCGAGTCATTGAGTTGAATAAACAGTGACGTCACAGTAGGCTATTGCCATACAAAGTCTATTAGAGAACCGCGTTTTGACAGCTCTTAAAAAGTATCTCAATTGATTGGTGTGAAATGGTGTGTCATCTACCCCATTCGAATTCCGATCTTCATTAGTTTTTTCGAGTTGTATGTTTTTTTTTACTTTCCTTGTATTCGTAATGAAAAGCACAGTGTTTACCTCGGGTTAAAGACTTATTTAGTCCCTCGAACTATTAGCGCCCTCGCTTCGCTCGGGCACCAAACCCCGTCTCGGGACTAAATAAGTTACTTTCACCCCTAGGGTAACAATGTACTATTTGTTTTACTAAAAGATATCTGTAATCCTACTTCTTCTTTTAAACATTGAAACGATTTTAATGAATTCTGGATAAAGGTAATGGAGTCCGAAATTTGTTTCCTAGCTATATATAATACAAAGTCGTCTGCGTATTGCGACACAAACACGTCAGCTATACTATGACAAATATTTGAAGTGGCTGCATTAAATAATAGTGGGGATAGCGGATCGCCCTGTGCAATGCCTGTCCCAGTGGTCCTCACTGCTGTGCTACCATCATTAGTTTGAATTGATAGATGTCTTTCATGTAAGAATTCCCATAAGTATCTGCACAACACCGCTCCCACTCCTAACCCATCTAATATTTTTAACAGGGCCACTAAGTTTATATTGTTATAAGCGCTATCAATGTCAACAAAACATCCCAAAGTGCTAATGCCCTTCGAAAACCCTTCCTGAATGCGCGATACCAATCTAGCCAAGTTGTCAGCACAAGACCGTGTTCTCCTAAATCCGGTTGTTTCATGTGAAAAACAGTTATTTCTTTCAAGAAACCATTCTAGTCTACGGTTTAAGATTGTGTGGAAGACTTTACAAGGACATGACAATAAAGCAATTGGTCTGATACCTGATACAGAGTCAGCAATCCGGCCTGGTTTTGGTATGGGTACTATTTTGACCTCTCTCCATTGATTCGGGACAAAGCCCGAAAGTAAAAATCTGTTGTATAGTGAAACTAAAACAATTTTTCCTATATCTGGTAAGTGCCTGATCATGGAATAGGAAATATTGTCCCCACCGGGAGCGGTATCAGTCTGTTTAATACAGTTATTAAGCTCTTGGATCGAAATCGGGCTTCTCAATTGTTCATTTTCTGATATGAAATTAGGTGGAGGAGGGCTTACGTAGTCTGGTGTTAAACTACGTAGTAAATTTTCCGTTTGCTCCTGATCCACGGCACCTCTTGCTGTCTTATAGCCTTTGAGCCACTTCATTCGTCTGTACACTTCGGCTGCTGACATTGTGTTATCTATGCTATCACAGAAACTTCTAAACGAGCTAAACCTACTATTCCGAATCAATCTCTGGGCATTACTGGTTTTTCTTTGAATTTTGTCTAAATTCTGTGGCGTAGGGTTCTTCCTGAATTCAGCTAAGGCCAGACGTCGCTCAGCAACTGTACGTGATAAGTCCTGACACCAATATGGTTTAGGTTTAAACATCTGTTGTCGAATTGGACTATCGCAAATTTTTATTTTAGGTATGCGTTGATCCGCTGCAGCATTTAGGACTTCAATAAAATTGTCGTATGCTTTTTGGTTATCTGTATGTATGTCTAAAACATTTAGGTTTTCATTTACAATCTGTCTATATTTCGTCCAATCTGCCTTTTTATAATTTCTTTTAATTTTGTACGTATTTATATTATTCATTTCTGTTTTAATTTTTAGAATTAGGTGATCGCTCCCTAAGTTCTCATTCATAACTTGCCAACTAAACTTCATTGCCAAATCCAGGGATGCTACGGCCAAATCAGGAGAGGTACTTTGTAGCACACCATTTACCAATTTAACACGTGTCGAAGTGCCATCATTAAGAGCAATGTAATTGTTATCGAATATGGAGTCGAACAGTTGCAAATTTCTTGCGTCCGTCTTAGATGACCAGTTTGTATGGTGTCCATTGAAATCTCCAGCTATAAGTGTTCTTTCTTGCTTCAGAGAAAAGATATGGTCCCAGTCTCTTTTACTAGTGTATACTGAAGAAGGACAATAAACGGTAATCACATTTTCTAGATGTTCGCAATTAGAAATCTTTACATGTAATAGCTGTATACCTGGATTGCTGACATTGGTGCTACCACGACTTGCTCTTAGGGACCAATGAGTTAATATTGCGACGCCGCCATATCCGTCATAACGGTCTTCTCTGAATATATTATAACCACTTATACGAAAATTGCTTTCAGGATCAAACCACGTTTCATTAATTATTGCGATATGCACTTTCTCTTGATTTAATAACGCTTCGAACTCAAAAGCTTTAGGCCGAAGGCTTTGAGCATTCCACTGCAGGATATTGATCATTGAGGGTCTGTTAGTTCGTTGATCCATTGTTTAAAGTTAATAAGGACTGGCACTTCTAAAATGTACTTCATGATAATAGATTTGATCCATTCAAACAGTATACATGCACAGCTCTTTATTTTATTCTCCCACGACGACTCTGGATTCAATATTTTTTCTTATAATTGGCTCCATATCCCTCCAATTTTCGATCTTTTACTTTTTGAACTGTTCCTCCTATTATTGTCTTCTGACTTTTTACTTTCAACGTCGCTGTCTGCCTCTTGAGAACTTTCTTTTGCTATATCTTCGCTACTATGTTTTGGGAGGGGGGGAAGGGGGGTGCCCGTCCTTTCTTTACTATTCTTCTTTTTCTTTGGATTTTTATTATCTTGATTACTTTTTACTGTGTCTGCGTAGGTATTCTTACTTTCAGAGGGAATAACTACAGTGCGATCTTCACTTGACTTCTGTATCTCTTCTGTCACTATGTATTGATTCTCTCCTCTAGAAGCAGGTTCCGTTATAGGATGCTCTGGCGGGACATACATGGTAAGGGCCTGCTTATACGTGCAGTTGAATTCTGCCATCAGGTCTCTGATCTTCTTCTCTTTAACATATACAGGACACGACTTTGCTAAAGTCATGTGATTTCCGGAACAATTATTACACTTGTAATCCACTGTGTCGCAATTAGAATGATTCCTACTGCATTTTGGACATATCACTTTATTGGATGGGCATAATTTCATTACGTGTCCAAATCGCCAACACCGTGCACATTGCGTTACTGGATATTTATAGGGGGTAACTTCTGCTCTTGTGTTAAATATATGTATGTAGGAGGGCAACGACGACCCTATGAAACATATACGAACTGCCTCCGATGGCTCCCATCGAGAATCTAAACTACTTCTGCGTTTTAGCCTTTTCACTCCTATTATCTGAATGTCACTCTCCAAACCTTCCACTATTTCTTCTTCAGATAAATCCAGGTCAATATATTTCACCACCCCGTAAAACTGAATTGTTTCCAAAGTTCTTTGACATTTATAACCCTCATTCTTAAAGTATTGGGAGTTAATCAATCGATCACAACTATCTTCATTACTAAATACAATCAGCACTTTGTGAGGGTTGACGTATTTTATTCGTGTGATGTCACCTATGTTCTCAGATTTTAAAATTTTAGCCAATTTAAATTGTTTCGGAAGTACACTTGTCGATGAAACGCTTACTTCTATTCTGTCTTCTGCTATTCTAATTGTATCATGTATCTCACTCCTTCTAGCATATTTTTTACCTCTTCCGTTAACTGTTGTCCAATCCTCGTCTTGGCTTATTTCTCGGTTCCTCTTACTTTTTGATATCTCTGTTGTCGAATGTTGTTGAGACACACACAACATATCTACCTCCTGATTATCTCCAACTTGATTTAATTCTTCCATACTACATGTCAACTCACTGTTTTCCCTTGTCATTCTGCTCACATTATCACGATCGTTAAAAGAATCTAACTCATCGCTACCGCTAGCCATTCTTAAATAACATCGTAATGAGTTTAATAAATACAAACGTTAACACTCGAGCCGTAGTCGGGTGATTCAAACCGGTTTGGCGTCGAGCGAACAGCGCGTCTAACGATAATAAGCGCCCGCGCGCAACTGTCGTCCATCTTCATACGTTGATCTTTTTGCAAATCGTTCGAATGAGAGGTTTTCCTTTTGAGGTTTTAAAAAAAAAAAAAAAACTTAGTTTCCAAGAACTCTATAGATGGCGTTGAACTTACTATGATAGTTGGTGCCAAAGCCAAACGCTTGAAAAAAAAAACATTGTTTCACGTCACATACTCTCGTTGACTGACACTTTCATTTGCTTAACCTTCCGAATTTATCCTATATTTCTTGCGCTTTGTTAAAATCAGTTTTTTTAGGTACCGTTCCTTGCATTATCATACTTACTCCTAGCGCCATATATCCAGCGACTAGGGAAGAGCTAAAAAGAAAATCCCTCATTAGTCATGACTCTTCAAATTATAATATACGGTAAATAAAAATTCTATCTATTACACGGTAATTCCTATCGAGTGCTCTCAGACTCTCAGGTGTGTGGGTAACCTCTTCTCATTAATTGTGCTTATAATCATCATCAGCATAAAGAACTCCGCTGTTGAACAAAGACTTCTCCAATTTCACACATGGCTAGATCTTGAGCCAATCACGGACAATTACGGACCTCTTACTGCGTGTAAAGTAAAGGGTAATCATATTTTTGGGTGTGCTACAGACAGTCAAACTGAACAACTTGCTTCTTAGAACCGGCTGCGTTGTACCTAATCACCAAAATATAACAATTAGCCATCACGATGTTAACCACCCCATCAGGGGTAAGGTAACATCGCGTCTAATGGGGTGGCTAAGGCAAAGTAAATCTCAGATGGCGCCACCATAGTTGGTCTCAATCTGACCAATGAGGTTAAGCTATTTTGAAACATAAAATGATATTAACACATTTTTAACCAATGACGATCTTTGGGTACCAACTATGCTAGCGCCATTAGTTCGACAGTTAGCCTTCCCATTATGACTTACACCCTTTCTGTTAAACGCTGTACATAAACGTGCCTCTATATAACCTCCCCAGGATTAAAATAAAACTGCTCCTTTCTTAACAACTACTCATTCACATTTTTATTTACTTTTCCTAATCTATATTAACCTCGCTATTTAAATTACTAAATGCATGCTTTGACTCTAGGACAAGAAACTTAAACATAAGTGGCACAATGTACATAGGTTTTATAGGTAGACCCTAATGCCAAACGCCCTGCTACCTAATAGCACTTTCATGGGCGATCCGACTTGTTATATGTGCGTGCTTCTCTTGTTTCTCTCGTGTGAGCAACGTCGAGTCTCGGAGACTCTGACATGCTCTATTTGAGTGAATTTCTCAGGCGAAAAATTTACGCGTCTAGGCTGAAATCGCAGTGCTGCTTTACAGATAATGCAACGATTTTTTTTCTCAGAACTAAAGTGACATGAATCTAAATGAAGCCACTTAAATTATATTTATAAGACTATTACTTTTTATGAAAAAAATCGGTAAATGGTGAATTATCAATTTCTGTGTCCTGTCCACAATCACTTTCATACTCAGCATTTACCTCTCAGGAAGATAATCTCCAACATATATAGGAAAAAGTATTTTGATTGCGTTAAGTAATGATTGACCTACAAGACGTTAATTCGTTTTGAATGTTTAGACTCATAGTTAATGAGTACATGTCAACGGTAGGTTTGTCCAAGCGAAATTACTAATTTCTATGGTCATTTTGTTTCACCGTCCTGAGCTTCCACCAATGAGTTTAAACGAACAATAAATCCCTGCTCGGCAAGAGACAGTCGTGCGCTTACGTGCAGTAAGAATGGTAGCGCACCATATCGCCAGGTCTTTCCGCCAAAAATGTAAGTACGTGATTTCAGTTTACTCGGAACGAAATTTTGCAATTTCGGTGATCAGGTTTTAAGAGGATTTTTGCAAGAAATAAAGGTATCACTTTTATGCATGCTAAGTAGCCTTTGGTACACATTTAATATTATAAAAAAAAAAAATAGTCATAGCCTTGATAGTTTCTTGTAAAAAAAAAAAAATAGCCACGTTTCCAATTTCTGTGGGGCAATTTCTGTGGTTTCCGTGGCATCTCGCGGCCCACGGAAATTACACAACTCCACAGAAATTGTACCAATCAATTATTGTATTAATGTTAATGAAGATTTTTGAAAAGAATCAATATTTGTTATGCCGAAATTACTTTGACAGAACTAGGTCCTTAGCCCCCGACATTAAAATAAAATTGTATGACTATTTCTTGAAAAAGTCATTCAATTGGATTAACTGAACTTTGAGGGTTGCACCCTCCGGGAGCTCCTCCTGGAAGCCTGGTTCCAGGAGGCCATGTCCGACATCTGCGACGTGCGCAGATGTCAAGTGCCCAGCATCTCTTCGTGGGTCAGAGATCTGGCCCGCGAGGAGACGCTGGGGACTCTCGACAGAGATCCGTGGGGGCACCCTTACAAGATGGTGCGGGATGAACTCCGCACCTGGGCCCCTCTACTGACGCAGAGTCTCCGGCCTGGGCTCGTGGAGGACATGGTGAGTACTCTATTCCTTTCGCGAGGTTAACATCCCCCCCCGCCTATGGCTCCACCGCCTGCGATGCTGGAAGCGGACCAACAGGACGACGACGAAAACGCTCTGGAAGTGACTGGGGTAGACCTGAGAGTGTCGGTACGTAGCCTCAGTGTCAAAAATACCACCCCGGGACCCGACGGCTTGCCTGGCAAAGCCAGGGTCCTGGCCTCGGAGGCTATCGGGCCCCGACTAGAGGGGCTCCTAAGCGCATGCTTGGAGAGAGGCCAGTTTCCGCTTCGTTGGAAGACGGGAAAGCTGGTCCTCATTCGGAAGCCGGGGCGTCCTGCGGAATCTCCGTCCGCATACCGGCCCGTGGTGCTGCTCGGTGGGGTAGGCAAGCTCTTTGAAAGAGTAATTGCAAACCGCCTCACCGAGCGGAGACTTGCGGGGTCGGGGCCGGATCTTGCGGAACACCAGTTTGGTTTCCGCAGGGGACGCTATCATGCGCATGAGAGCCCTCACGACGGGGGATGCGGTTTCCCGGGGTGGGGTTGTCTTGGCGATGTCTCTTGACATCGCCAATGCCTTCAACACCATGCCCTGGAGCTGCATTAGGGAGGCACTTCGGTATCACCGGGTGCCGACCTACCTTCGTCGTGTGGTCGAATCGACTTTGAAGTACCTAGGACTCGTCTTCGACAGCCGGTGGAACTTCGTGGAGCTTTTTTGGCACCAAAACTGGAACGGACCGGGGCTGCCTTCAGGCGGCTCCTGCCCAACCTGGGGGGGGCAAACGCCTCCTGCCGGAGGCTCTGCGCGGGAGTCGTGCGGTCCATGCACATGCAGTCGTGGCCGGGGGCCACGTGGTGGGCCTGTGGACGGTGGGCTATGGGCTAGCTCACCGTCTGTCCGTCTCATGACAACAGACCGTGTCGACGGCGCGTTCGTGTTCCACGCGCGCCTCAAAGAGAGTCAGCAATAGGAAGGGGTCCGCAAGAACCGATGCCTGCCGGGTTTGCGGGACTGTTCGAAAGAGATACCGTGGCCCCGGAACACAAAGGGCGATGAAGGAACATGGATGGGTTTTGGTCAGTAAAAGTCTGACACTCCCTCCTGCTCCGCCCAGAGCGGGAGGAGTCATTTGATGATTTCCCATCCTCTTCATAAAAGTATAAAACATAATCAGTTCCTTGATTGCTAATTTTCTAAGACTGATTTATGCAATAGTACACCATGTTGTACTTTTAGAAATACTTATTAAAATGATCAAATCGTTTATTTGTGATACATGGGTTACATGCAGGTGTTCATTACATAATTACGACGATAATATATACCTATATATTAACGACGATATTCGTATTATATCAGTTTTTTGATTAAACCTTGTCTTTCTTAACATCATAATAAAAAACAATGTATATATATAATAATTCACAATTTCGGTGCAAACGCAGAATTTCTGTGTCACCAATACAATTTCGGTGGCAATAATAAAATTTCTGTGGCTCGCCAATTTCGGTGGCCCAAATAACTCTCTAAGTAATTTAATTATAATATCCCCTTTCAGAAAATGTATGTATAATGTGGATATGTTGCGCTTTATTATTAAAGTTTTTCAAAAAACCTGAAAATGAAAATGTCCATGGAAATTAGGTAAAAAATCGAGTTGTTGAAATTGACTCATTTCTTTTGCAATATACTTTAAAGGTGGAGTGGTGGAGGTTTTCCTCCAAAGTGTCTGACGGTGGAGGTGAATCATTTCATCATCATGTGAGCAGTGGTGGCCCAGTGGTTGCGGCTCCGACTTACAAACAGTAAGTCGTGGGTTCGAACTCAGACAGGCGCATTACTTTGTGTAATTTATTTCATCACCACTGCTCTCAAAACGGTGAAGAAAAACATCGTGAGGAAACCGGCATGTCCTAGAACCAAAACATTCGAAGACATGTGACATCTACCAACCTGCACTGGGCCCGTGTGGTGGATTATAGCCCATTCCCTCTCATAGAGAAGAGGCCTGCGTCCCAGTGGGAACATTAACAGGCTGATGATGATCATTAGCTTCAAAGTCAGTGACCTTTGTTTGATTGTTTTTGGTGTTTTTGTCACTGACTTCTAAAGCTAAAGTTATTTTTAATTTTTTTGGTTTTATTTTTCCCAATTTATTTATGGTCGGCGCAGCATTTGTCTTCTTCCTCCATACTTATAATAAAGGGTGTAAACCACCTCTTAACGAAACTGAAAGGCACTTGTTCTCCCCGTCATTGCGATCATTTTTTTGTTCTACACCATACCTTCCCCTTCTAGTTACGGAGATATTGGGGGTCAAAGTTCCAACTTTTTGACAAGTTTTTTTTTAAATAAAAGTTTTTAATGTAAGATTTTTACTTTAAACACCTCCACGACCCCCGTACTATTCAATCCATTCATCAGCACAATGTTTTGAGTGCGTTACATTGAATTCTACCACAAAACACGATTTTTCACCCCAAAAAAAAAGTTTTTGCGTAAAGTTACTTAGTTTGATGTACAGAATGCTTGGTGGACGGCTTCGTGATGAGGTCTTTTACACCCTGTATTAGGTACTCGTCATCTCATCAGACACTTCTTTTCTTGCCATAATATCATTCTGAACACAGTCCATCCATCGTTTCTCCTCTACTCATATACCCATCCACATTCATACTCAAAACTTTCCTCACGACGTTTCCCTCATTCCTCAACCGACAACCGATTTTGTTTTTGTTTTGACGACCTGATTGGCGCAGCGGTGGTGAGGCTGCCTTACGTTCTTAGGGTCCCGGGTTCGAATCCTGGTCGGAGCAAATGTTTGTGTGATGAGCATGGACATTTGTTTCCGAGTCATGGTTATATACGACACATCAAAAAAAAATTGTGATCACTTTGAAAATTCGAAATCTTTTTTGTTACGTTTTCATAAAAAAACTAGCGGAGGACGTCACGCGGTTGAACCCGCGTAATTCCCGTTTCCATGGTAGTACGGGGATAAAATATAGCCTATGTTACTCAGAGTGAATGTAGCTTTCTAATGGTGAAAGAATTTTTGAAATCGACGCAGTAGTTTTTGAATTTATTCATTACAAACATACACACAAAAATACAAATCTTTCCTCTTTATAATATTAGTGTAGAAGTGTAGATAAAAAAAAAGTTTTATTTTTTAATTTCAAACAGGGTATTTCTATTTAAAGAAAACACACAACAAAGATTTTTTCTTGATAAAGTTCAATTTAATAAAATATATCAGCTTATGCTAGTGATCGCAAACTTTTTTTGATGTGTGTATGTATGATAAGTATGTATTTACAAACAAAAGGTATCTATGTAGTATATCAACTATCTGGTGTCCACGACACAAGCCTCGTTGCTTAGTGCGGCACTAGATGGCGCTGTGTGTAATGTCCAGCAATATTTATTATTTATTTATTTTATTTATTTATTGTTTTAGTCTTTTTTTTAGTTTTACCTAAAGTGTAGTCCAAAATTCTTTTTGCGAATTTCAAGAACTCGTAGAACATAAGTTGTTAAGTTTCGTGATCCGAAACACCACACATTTATTATTAACACCTTGTATACGATTTGTACACCTTGTTTATTTTATTGTGGAGGAGTTTCTTCTTTTTTTCTATGGTAGATATTTGGATAGATAAACGGTCTTGTGTAACGGTTGTTAGCGAACTCTGCAGTAAATATTGGCATCATTTTCTTCTGCTTCGTGTTCTTGTGAATGTTTTCTTGGAGAGTTGTAAGAAGTCTCAGAAGAGTCGAACGGGAAATTTTATTAAATTCCAATCCATTAGTGAATTTCCTTTTCTTTAAACCTGTTGACATAAAACTGTATTTACACAGGGTAAGTAACAAGTCACGAGGACTAAACCACTGTTTACATGCAGTAAATGTTAATGATAGTATTTTGTTTATGATACTTATTTTTTTTTCTTTATGGTGTTCTGTATGGTGTCGGACGTAAAGAATAGCACCATACCATATCTTCCCGTGGGTGTCGTAAGAGGCGACTAAGGGATTACCAGAGAATGGGCAGCAGCGTTCTCTGTGCTTTAGTAACAACCGCACTGCGATCGCCAACCCGCCTGCCAAGCGTGGCGATTATGGCCCCTTTGGGGGAGGCCTATGTCCAGCAGTGGACGTCTTTCGGCTGAAATGATGATGATGACTTATTTTTTTTAACAAACCTTTAGTGTTCAGTTGGACGGCCACCTCGCACAGTACAGTAAGAAAACACAGCTGCAGGACCAATTTCATGACTTTGCTAAACGAACACACATTTCAGACTGAAGTCTTCATTGGTTGTTATCAGTTCCGATAACGATTTAGCTTGTACTATGGGAAACTCGATTTGTTTTCATAATAACGGTTGCATTAAAGCTAGTCAATCTATGTACAGTCGCTATGTACTGTCAAATTTATCCAAATTATTTTAAACGATAAAATTTTGATGGTGAAGTTCAAAATCGAATGAGATAATTTGATAGAACAAGTTTGTAGTATTTTGATGCGTTGGCGAAAGTACATATTTAAGGGGTAGGTACACTACATAAGTACGAAAAACTTTATTCCGAAAATCACAAATCCGAATTTCAAAAAAACGATTTTCATAACTACGAATGGTTCATAATTCCTAATATAACAACTCCGTTTTATCAAATCAACAATCCTATTTTCATCAAAAATATTTATATGTCAACAATCATGACATCAATAATGTTTTATCTATAATCCTATTTTCATAATTCCTAAATTTCAATATTCCGAACGTTATATTAAAAAAAAATACATCCATGACTCGGAAACAAATGTCCATGCTCATCACGGAAAAAAATCAAAATCGGACAACAAACAATTCGTATTTACGACTTTCGGAATTATGAATTTAGGGATTTTAAATAATAGACATTATAATTCTTCGGAATTATGAAATTCGGAGTTTTGATAATCGGAATATCAAAATTCTGAATAAAGTTTTTCCGAATTTTTGGGTGTTCCCATATCTAAGAGATTCCTGGGACGACCCTTTATTGAATCAATTGTAACGGGCCTTAGTTTATCTGAAAACCAATGTTTACTGTAATATGTTTATGTGAGATCGTTTTTACCGTTTTTTCACGTATTCAATCGTAGGTAACTATCAAACGACAATTGTGAGTTGTGATTCACAATCCTGAGTAAGGATTTAATTCATTGACTTATTGCTTCACAGCTACTGTTTAAAAATCAAGCAAGTTGTTTAGGCTACAGGTATTTAAACAAAACGACAATGCATGAAAGATTTTCTTTATTTTCAATCAATCAGATATGTTCAACATTCGCTTTACATGTACTATTTACTATTCTAAATCGCTATCACAAAATGCTTCACTATTTAATTATATAATAAATTAAACAATAAATAAAATGCATTGTATGCTGAAGACAGAGAAAAATGGTAACTTTATTTTAAGTTTTATTTAAATATTTTATTGTAAAGGACAATAACACTTTTTGGATATTTTTGTAGACTTGTGAAATACTAAATCACATGATATCAAATGTGAGGCCAGATTTCTATGGAGTCCTCTTTAAGTGTTGTGTCCTTTCCATAACATAATTTAATTGTGACCACATTTTTGTGACTCAAACATTTATAAAATGGCACATTTATCCGTAGGTATAATATCTACAAAAATAGAATTACTCAGACTAATCTTAACACAAACTACAGTATAATACTTTCACAAAATATACAACAATATCTCATCAAATATACAGTTAATCACAACATTTGTTAAAACCCTTTTACACTTTAATAGACTTTTTATTATTGAAGAAAACCAACGCTATGGACAAAATGCATAGGATGAAAATTGATCAATGAAGATGTTCCAGCACCCACATTAATAACCAAATCGAAAAAAAAACATTATTAAAAATATACATCGGACTAACTCGAAAATGACTTATATTATATTTCAGGGCCTGTAGCTTAACGTAAATCCATAGGTACTTCGGCTATAACCGAGAATTTGTTAGTAAAAATCGAATTCTACCTACATTTACCGACAGTTGACAATCGAAGCAGTCAAGAAACTTTGGACATACGACGTAATTTTCTGCTTCTGCCCTATTACGACATCTATTTCCAGATATAAATAGGCCATGTAAAAATGAGTCTTAACAATTACAATATAGGAACCAACCACACACGTTCTTACCACCTTACACCTTCGGTTTATACAATATTAAGTAAATAAAATGCCCCACAAACAAAGGCACTCAGTTGTTCAGTATCTTTAAGTTTACATATTAGACAATCGTAGATATTTGATATTCCTTTCTTACATTATAATTACAAAAATATTTGGTTGATGTTATTATGAAAAGCTTTTTACATACTTATTGGATAGTCATTCCAATCAATTTATTTATTTACAAGTTCAACGAGTTAATACTGTACTTACTATAAAAATATATGTTTAAAAACTTTTCCTGATTTAGTTTTTTGTTATATAATATCAAATATTAGCAGTTTTGCTGAACTATACGGTAATAGGCAACTCCTATGAGTGTGTATGTACAATTTGACGATTATCTTAAAACATGACACTTACAAACTGCACACTATTTCGTATAAATTGAAGAGCTCCCTCTAAAAATGGTGTTCAAATCAACAAACCTTGAAAATATACAGATTGCAACTAAAAGCAATCAAAGAAAAGGTGCCATAGTTAGTGTTCTTGTACGTCTTGTCTCAGTAACCAATGTGCGGGATAGTGTTTTCAAAGACATTGCATTAATTCCACTTCTTGCAACAGCACGCAGACACAAGCCTTTATTCTTCCCCCGTGTCGACTAGAGCGGTTTCAAAAAGATTTGTAGGGCACACATGGCGACAAATCAAGCTGTACATTTACAGTATAATACGCCCTTACTTTGGTTTTGTATTACTTGATTGGTCGTCGTACGAACAGACGTCAGCACATCAAGCTAACCGAAACTGTCAAATTTTCCCAATCAACCCAGAACCTAATGCTTTAGCAATAAGATTGAAAATCTATTCAATCAATTTGACAGATTGCAGTAGCTTGAAGTGCTAGCGTAATAATTTACAATTGAGCTCACCAATTCATATGAAAACACAGCATTCACACATCATTTGACATCACATCATATCAATCACAAAATCATCATCATTTCACCTTCATCCGATCACGCTCCAGTTAATGTGTTGCGTCTAGTCAAAGATTTTGTTCTGCCGCTAAAGTAGTCTTCTATCTCTTGTAGAGATCTTCCTTTCGTTTCAGGGAGGAAAAAATAGAAGAATCCTATTGCTGTAACAGACAAACATAATTGCTTTAATATTATTATCACTAACAAATAAAATCGTTGACATCGATCTGCACTTCTGAGAACAATGATGCTACTGTCATAAATCTCACTTTTTAGTCCAGTATTTTTTAAGTGAAAACTTCTTTAGGCGCGTTTAGTACTTTTTGGGTAAAGAAAAAACATTGAACTCATCGTCACCGAACGCTTCGTAGCACTCGTAGCTAATTCGCTACGGCGTAGCGCCACTACTAGCGTACTCGGGGCACAATCCGTAGCAGTGCTACGACTGGGGCGGGGCCTGAGGTGGGAGGTAGGGGGAGGTGTGACCCCTGGTGGAGGTGGAGGATGAAGGAGGAGAGGGGAGATGTTTCAAAATGTATAGTGCCCCGGCCAGGTTTTCACTTCTATCGCTAATCCCCAAAGACTGCCCCGCATATTTTTTTATCAGACTTCCACACATTTTTGTGTATTTAATTAATGTTTGGATCAGTCTAGCCTCTCCTAAATTTATTAGGGTTGGCTTCCAGTATTACTGGATGCAGCTGAACACCAGTGTTTTAAATGGAGCGACTGCCTATCCGTATTATCCAGTACTGACTGGGTTGTTGTCGTTGTCTAGAACCTAGTTAGTAGGTACTGGGTAAGACGGTACCCCTTGGTAAGACTGCTTGTCAGGCTTTCGGGATAATTACTACCTGTAACGACTGTTAAAGATCTTCAAACGACAGCCGGGATAATCGGCTTAACGTGCTTAATTAATATTTTGATATGGCTTTAAAATAGCAGATGGATTTAAAAGTGTTTTCGGGCCCAAGTAGGCAAGCAAAATGTAGTGAAATGAGGGATTATGGACCTCAGTGACACCCATTGCAAAAGCGGTGCTCTTGATTAAATCTTATGTTGGTACTGGGGTGCTCAACAGAGTGTATAGACAACTAAAAGAACATCTCCACCGATTGGAAAAGAAGAAAGATGACAGTCGTACAAAGAGAAGAAGAAACTTACCACATATAGACATAGTCCCGTACAGCCCGAACACCCCGTAGTCGTTGAGATTTTCCCTCAGGAAAGGGAAGGTCTTCACCACGGAGAAGACGGACATGTGAGCCACACACGTCGTCAAACCACCCACGACACCACGCACCTGGACGAAAGAATAAAATTAGCACAATATCCCATGGGAAAAGGCCAGGTACTACAGGTACACTGGACCAGGTCCAAGTATACTATATACTCCTTTTGCCTCTACCACGTTCGGGGCAGACCCACCGTACCCCTAGCCGTACCCCTGGTGGTACGGTGGGTTTTAAAAGTTAAACGATACCACCAGGTAATAGTGTTGTAGCACTAGTTGAAATCACTTCTGACAACAACAATTTTATTTAATGATTTTTAATCCTTTATGAGCGGCATGAGCTCCGGGCCGTCGAAGGAGGCCGGCGGAGGCCCGGCACTTCGGGGACAGAAGTCAAAGTGTGTTATTTAATATATGAGCGAAGCGAGCGCGCGTCATGGAGACGACTCCATGCAGGTTCTAATAAAATGATTGAAATAAAATTGTTGTTGTCGTCAGAAGTGGTTTTAACTAGTGTTACAACACTATTACCTGGTGGTATCGTTTAACTTTAAAAAACCCACCGTACCGCCAGGGGTACGGCCAGGGGTATGGTGGGTCTGCAGTGACCACGTTTATACTTGGTTATACACGCACGCTGATTGCGGGTACCTGACCTTCCTGAAGAACCTCACCAATAATACAAACACACTTGACATAATACTGCATGCTCCTCAATGACTGAAATTAGATTCTGCCTGGACTTGAAAACAGCCTGTGACCTCTGAGTTTGTTCTATGTTTCGCCTCAGAGTTTTTCTTCGACCAATCTTCTATTCATTTCATTTCATAATCAGCACATAATGTGGGTTATTGCTGGGACATAGGTTTCTTTGAAATATCATATATCTAGGAAGACAATACAGATTTGCAAGATGGAAGTGAATTTAGACAGCTGGAAATGTTTGGTAGAAAAATAGGTGCTGCAATGCAGGCTATGATGATATATCGCCCTCATACGGGTCATCTAATTTCTTATTAGATAACTAAGAGATCTCCAAATACACCCCCGTCAGTGTCCATGGATAGCTGACAGGCTTTATGTGACATCATCATCACCAATCTTGCCTTTAGCCTAAAATAAAGGCATTCTTAGGCCTGAAATTCTTGTCGCGCTGACGGTCGGTTGAGTACGAGTGTACATTTTGTTCTATTATAACACCATACTGCGATGCTGACGTCAGCGGCGACCGACTGCCGTATTTTAAGCTCGCTGACGTCACGACCGACCGTACGCGACCGACCATCAGCGTGACAAGAATTCAGGCCTAAGGGCGAATTTGTCCAATAAAGACACCGCTGATTAAACCACGTTCAGAAACTGCTAGTTTCATCAAGTTACAGGTTTTGAACGCATTTAGATGTCCTGATCGCGTTAGTAAACTTTGTTCTAAGTAGGTAATATTAACCTGTGTCGGATAAACTTCTCCAATCATGACCCAGGGTACAATCAGGTAGCCCAGCGTGCAGGCGATGACAAAGATGAAGATGCTGAGGACCGGGATCCAGGAGTGTTGTATAGGAAGGTCGTTGTCCTTCCAGAACTTCACGAAGTACATGTATACCGACAGGGTTATCATTGTGGTGCCACAGCCCAAAGCTGGGGAGAAAAATACAAGGGTCATTTAAAATCACAATAATTTCTTAACATTTAATAGTAGATTATGCACCGAGGGGCTAAAGTTGTGTCTTATGTCACGGGCGTCATATTGAAACCCGAGCGCAATTATGAAGGATTCGGGATTTAACTCCCGAGTGCAGCGAGGGAGTTAAGAGTTTAACTCACGAGCGAAGCGAGGGAGTTAATACAAGAATCCTGAATGCAGCGAGGGATTCAAGCTAGCCCAAGGCAAAGACACCTTTAGCCCAGAGGAGGATACTCTACTTTTTACACCTACTGTGAGAAAATAATAGCCATAGTACGAAAAACAAAGTATTTATTAAATAAACAAACAGTAAGAATAATTAACTAATGTTACACTACAGCCAATTACTATTACGGCGCGGTACGGTATTTGTTATTATTAATACCAGTTTTAATGTTATTCCATTCCTTTTAAAAAATGGTTCGTTGTTATCTAATTATTATTCTTACAATATTATGTCTCCGAAAACATGGCAACGATGTGAAGAAGCAGTCGTTATGATTTTGTAGGAAATCGAGAATATCATCCACGCGTAGTAAGGGTATCGAGAATAGCTTTCCTCTTTCTGGCACCAAAGGGTGTTTGTTAGTACTATACTGCCAATTTAGCTGAGCATGTGAGATTCCAAATTCAAATCACATTATTGACCAGCGGGTCATAATGAAATCCAGTACAACATTATTGACCGGCTGTGCCCCCGGCCACTAATGACTTACTTTAGGTTAAGGTTGCTTGACATATAATTTGACATTTTCGAGCAGGTGGTGTGAAAAATAATATAAAAAAAGAAGTTTGACAGCAACCGTTAAGGGTTACCTCAAATTAGCAACTCTATTTGTGGTGGTTCAAACTTCGTTTGAAATACTGTTAGAATAACGTTCTTATCAGCTTGCACTACAAAGTGGTTGTTACGTCAGTCACTGCAGGCCGAATAGTGCGAAATGAGTGGTTTTTATCTATACTAATATTATAAAGAGGAAACCTTTGTATTTTTGTATGTTTGTATTGAATAGGCTCAAAAACTACTAAACCGATTTCAAAATTTCTTTTACCATTACTTAGAGGGATTCTTCCGAATCCGTATAGGCTATATTTTATCACCGTACTCCAACGGGAACGGGAACTACGCGGGTGAAACCGCGTGACGTCCGCTAGTTCTTTATAAAATTAAATTTTCGTCTTTTGGAAAAAATAAAAACATAAGACCTGCTTTATAGTTAGTTCCGTTAGTATGCAAAGTTTCATGATCTAATTTGAAGTACTTTTTGAATACCAGTGGTTTATTGTTCGATTTGGAGGTAACTTTAGATTTTTTTCTATCGAGAAAAGTTTATGGAATCGTGTTTTCGTCACACATAGTACTTAGCATTAATCCTCAACTTTACCATATATTTATTTCAAAATTAATGCTGCAGTATTTTAGGCTTAACGGAGGAGTATAGGCCCTGAAGGCTCTTGTTTACGACCGGTTTCTATCCGGCACGGCACCGAGCCGGTCGAATGATAACCTTGCACCTGGTAGCTAGCCGGAAAGAGTAGGCGATTTTTAATGGCATGCACTGTGCGTAGTTCCGGCTGCCATCAATAAGCGCTCATAAGCTGTCATACTTGACTTTGCGCCTGGCCTTGTCACGGCCGCGCTGGGAACATGAAGAGGCGACGGGGACCAGCTTCCATGTCCATAGCGCTTTATACGTAACTGTCGACCGGACTAACGACGCTGAACCCAGCTCCTTGCCGGGTAGAAAACGATCGTTAACAAAAGCCCTTAGATTTATGATTCGGCTCGTCAACTTTAAGGTTAAGGGACCTCACGTACGCCGGGGGTTGCGGGACTGTTCGAAAGAGATACCGTGGCCCCGGAACACAAAGGGCGATGAAGGAACATGGATGGGTTTTAGTCAGTAAAAGTCTGACACTCCGTCCTGCTCCGCCCAGAGCGGGAGGAGTCATTTGATGATTTCCCATCCGAAAAAAAAGGGACCTCACGTACTACGCAGCCATGATCACGACTTGTCGCATGACTGACTGATGATCTTGACCAAAACTGGTCGTACGTCTAAACATTCTTCCAGGTCGAAGCTTTTGCGGCCAAAAGTCGTGTCGCAGCCGCGTAGTGAGAAAGGTCCCTTTAACCTACTCAACCATTTATTGAAAACTATAGCTTCTGCCAGCGGCCTTCGCTCGCGTGAAGTTTGATAATTGTCCCATGGGATCTTACTATTGGGATAAAAAGTATCCTATGCTTTAATCTAGGTTATAAACTATCTGCTTGCAAAATTTCATTCAAATCTGTTCAGTAGTTTTTGCGTCAAAGAGTAACAGACTTCTTCTATACTTACTCACAAATTTTCGCATTTAAAATATTAGTAGAATACTTGTGGTCATCGTCTGCGTAGCTGACCTGCCAAGAATTTTCTTTCTTCTTTACATAGACTCTTAGGTACTTACCAGATATGAAGGTAAGAATTCTTCTGCCACACTTCCGACATAGGATACAGCCGATTACGGTGAATATGACTCGGACTATACCCATACATATTGCCAGATAGTTCTTGTCAAAACCCGCGCCAGATGCCTGGAACAATGAGATATTAATGGAATGGTAGTTCTGCTTTGGTTGAATAGCGGAAACCAATACAGAAACCCGACGTCGGGCTGCCCATCAGACACAACACCAGTCTGAGGATCCTACCTTTTCTATTTAGGATAAGGAACTTAACCTTAAGCCTCCTCGCGAGTTATTTTTCGGCTAGATCTTGCTGTTATAAAAAAATCCCAATCCTAATCAAAAATACAAATTTCACAGCAAAATAGTTGAGTCCGCGTAACACTGGTCAGTTTCCCTCACTCGTCAGGTTATTTAATTCGACAGTTTCGTTGATTCGTCACTTTCGCTGATTGGACAGTTGTGTGAATTCGACAGTTGCGTCAACTCGACAGTTTCCATAACTTGCCAGTTTCGTCGATTCGTCACTTAGGTACACTCGAGGAAAAAATATAATAAACAATGAATGTGGATAATATAACCTGCTGTACGTTATGTGGATAATAAAACGTTGTTCTTTTAGCGTTTAAATGACATCCTCAGATGTTGCCATGTGCCATTGGTAAAAATATGTGTGTGAAGTATGTGTAATCTCTGGAAATTGTATAAAAAAACAGGATGGCCTTGTTTGTTCCGACTATGACCATGCACGTGCCAAGGAACCGTGATCGGCTCCAATGGTGCATACGTACTTGAAAAACTTCGATGGCGTAGAAAGTGATTGTGTTGACGCCGCACCATTGGTAGACGAAGAAGTACACAGCCAGGATGGTGAACGGTTTCAGAGTAGATGGTGACAGCAGAGCCTTGATCGTTTCCTTGAAGCCATGTAGTCTGAAATTATATGATAACTGTGATTAGTCAGTAACTGTGGTAGTCTTAAGTTTTATTAACATTAGTCTGTATCTGTAGTAAGTCCCACCATGTAATAGGGGCGAACTTATTGCCATCAACCGTGCACTAATCCAGACTTCGTGACTGTTACTGAGAAATTCCTAATGGAAAACCCCAATAATAATTTCCTCGACCTGGGAATCGAACCTAGGATCTGATGTTCAGCATTCGCGCTAAATTTCATCCCAAACCGTTCAGTAGTTATTGCGTGAAAGAGGAACAAACATTCATCCTCACAAGCTTTCGCATTTATAATATCACACACCGTGCTAATTATAACTTAAGGCGAGTAGAGGCTCTATTTGTGGTGGTTCAAACTTCGTTTGAAAAGCTGTTAAAATAAAGTTCTAATCAGCTTGCACTACAAAATGGTTGTTACGTCAGACACTGCGGGCCGAATAGTCCAAATGAGTGTTTTTTTTGCGATTTACAAAAAATCTATTGATTGGACTAAAAAAATAAAACATTATGATGCTAAATATGTTGCTTGTAAAATTATTTGCCAAAAAAATCAGAATGATCGCATGTATTTTAGTATGGTTTTTAATCGTTAAAAGATTTTTTTAGAGATAAGTTCGTGATTTTTTTTTATCGAGTAATATTTGTTGTATTATGATTTCAAAACACTATCGTACTAGCATATATCCTGAAGAATATCGTATATTTTTCTGGTTTTGTTTATTGCAGTGAATTGCTTTTTTGCATTATAAAACTCGCGTTTAGCCTGTAGTCCCCTTCAAACAAGGAAGTCGTTGCACAACAAGGCGTCAACATAGATGTATATTTATACAGCCGTATTCATATTCTTGTTATAGACTTGTATATCATGAATATTGTCGCGTTTATATACTGCTTTTATCTACGCCAGACAAATGAGTTTAGATCGTGACTCTCCATCTATTAACATAACATTTTATCTATTATCATTGTGAGTAAATTGTTACACATTAATAACGTAATGGGCAATAGTATTGACTAAGCATCATTCTTTGTTGAGTTCTCTACATTGGAAACTTCGATGAAGGCTGTTAGCAATATCGTTGGGAAAATCTTGTAGCTAATTTGAAATAATAGGCGTTATGACTACGGTTATCCAAACTAGAATTCTATTCTGTAATAACGATAATAAATAGGAACGAAACGCCATAAAAAACTAATGTCAAAAGGGTTTGCATGTTTTTTTATCACTCTAAACAAAGAAATAGCAAAGTGAAAAGTGAAATTATTTTTTTAATATCTATAAAAAATAATAAATTGTAAGCATTTGAAACTGCAGATTAGACAGAGAAATCGGTATGACGAATGACGTCATGAAAGGTATCGACCTTTCATGACGTCATTCGTCATACCGACGTACAAAATCCATACTAAATTCCGTTTATCTAGAAAGAGATATTAGAAACAAAAGTTTTATTGGTTATAACTTTTGTGTTGTTTGGCGGGTTTTGGTCTTGTTTTCACTTTTTTTGTCATTATTTTTATAGTATTTTTACATTCCGTATCGAAATAAAAAAAAAATGCATATTCCCTATTGTCAAGACCCTTTTGTTCTCGTTTTATAAAAGCTTTTATTTTTATCTTGCCTTGTTAGTTCGGTTAGCTAATTGTTGGTATGTGTTGGTTAAATCTAGCTACTGAATTTCAGACCAGTCCCCCTCAACTGATTGAGCTGAAATTTTGCACACACTTTTGGCTCTGGTGATAATACATTTTTGGGACAGACATGACTGTATCCTGCAGCCAGGATCCCTTCATCATAAGCAAACTCCTCAACAGTTAATAGCACATTGCAGACACAAAACTTTGTACGTGCGTTCAATGTTGATAGATAAGCCTAATTTTCTAATAAAAGCTTGTTATTTTTTTTTTAAATATTACAATAGTTGGTGCCAGTTAAGATGAGAATAGCGGTCATTGCCCTTTCCCTAATATGTCTTCGTACGAACCAAAATAAACCATGTATCGTTTTTCATTACAAAAAATGTTGAAGATCACGATAGATGACGATTCCAGACTTGAACAGGCTTATTTTTAGTTTTCAAAGTTAAGAAGTTTAATAAATGTAGGTGGGCCAATGACCGCTATTCTCATATTAACTGGCACCAACTATAGTCCCTTACAAGAAAAAGCAATTAACGCTTCTTACGGAGTACTAAAGTTGTTTGTGACGAACCCAGATTCAACACTTGAATTGCATAAAAACTTATTTGTTGAAACAGGGGCAATTGCATTGATTAATCCAATGTGTAAATATTTAACAATGCCGCATACTTGTTTGTAAATACTACGTAGATATTGTGCTAATGATATAGGTAATCTACTACGTATACACTTAAGTAGGTACTGAGAAATATGAAAAACAAAGTTAAATGAGAGCAAATTGTTTGACTAAATATGGCTTTACCCTTTATTATTATGTTATGTACGTACAAATGTTATGTTATGTGTTGTTTAAACATTGACACAGAATTTAATGAACTACATAAAAATACCGTTTTAGGGTGTGGCCTCCCTGCCGGGACTGCGGGACTGTTCGAAAGAGATACCGCGGCCCCGGAACACAAAGGGCGATGAAGGAACATGGATGGGTTTTAGTCAGTAAAAGTCTGACACTCCCTCCTACTCCGCCCAGAGCGGAAGGAGTTATTTGATGATTTCCCATCCGAAAAAAAGAAAAGGGTGTGGCCTCAGGCGTGCCTTGAAACTAAGATAGTACACTTCACAATTTACAAGTTATTACGTCTTATGTAATAGGGACGAGCCTATTGCTATAAACTGGGATTTAAAACGGACACCAAGCTGCTGCTGAGAACTTAACTTGTTCCTAGGCACTCCACTAACTATGCTAAGAACTGTGTACTGACTCGCATTGCTCGAATTTATAACTTGGAATTCTCGGAAGTTGATTTATTTAACTATAGTAAACCGACGTTCAAGAAACAAATAGTAAACATTATAAACGGAGATAAATGACAGGCAACCAATCTTCTTCTTGTACTATCTTTTATTCAATCTTTTGTTTTAAATTTTTCAAAATTGTCATCTAAATTTAACTTGAAATTTATTTTGTATTGTGTTGTAATTTTTATTTTAGGAAATATCTGGCATTAATCCGTTCGCATGTGTTATAACAATCCCAGTTATACAGGGAAACCTATAATTGGCCCTACTAACTACAACAAGCTTATTTTGTATTTTATTTTGTATTCGCTGTTGGTTACCTAAATAAATAAATAAAAATAAATAAATAAACTTAACTTAGTATAACATCACGCCTGAAATCCCCGTAGGGTTAGGCAGAGATGTACCTAATAGTAAGTACACCCACTTTTGGCTAGTTATGTTTAAGTCCCATGTAATATGAGGCGAGCCTATTGCCATCAACCGGGCACAATCCAGACTCTACTGAGAATTTCCTGATGGAAAAACCCAATAACAATTTGCTCGACCCGGGAATCGAATCCAGGACCTTAAGCTCAGCAGTCACGAAACCACAATCTTTATAAAACCTTAGTAACACTTTGTCCAACCTGAAGTTGTAGTGCAGTTGCAGTTAAGTTCGAGTGATAAACGGTATTCTTGTAATCTTTGAACTGCGTGTAAGCTGCGCGTGAACTGGATTGTATCCGTATAGTTCTACCGTTCAGCACCCCTAGCCAAGTTACAAACGTTTCGTATCGATTCTCTTTCTTCAATCGTAAACGCCTCGACGTAAGCGATTGTAGAAAGCGCTAAATTGGTAGCCAAGTTGACACGACTGAGTCGATCGCTCGTTCTCTAATGTCTGTAGAAAAAACCTACACTTAAGGTATGGTGAGCGTTCCTTTCCCACCAAAGAGTTTAGCGATCAACATTGTAGAAACGATAACATTCTATTCTATAATTTTGAACGATGTAAACTTGTCTACGAATTTTCTATTCGTTTGTGTTGATCACGTGATTTAACGTTGAGATGATGTCATTCCCATTCATTTGAATAGTTTTCTACTAGCGTTAACGATTGTAGATTGTCAACTTGGCTAGGGATGCAGTTCTACTAGTAGGACTAAACGGGGAAAAAATCCGTTAATTTCTACTAGTAGGACAGAACGGACAGTATGTCGTACTAGTAGAAATTAACGGAGAAATTATTGCACGACAACCAAACTCTACCAAACTTACATAAGGTGTGGCCAAAAAAATATTACTCTCTAAATAATCGAATAGAATCGATTACATTTAAATGAATCTGACGTTATTAAAATAATACCCCAGTACAGATTTTAGTGCATTTTCTTACTTAGTAGAATACCGATCATGTTGCGTTCCGAAGCACGCACCAAAGACGCGGAACAGTAGAATGCCGTTATTGCGCTCACGTGACGCGAATTTGACGCGAGCGTGCCTGACAGCGGTAGAGAATACGAAAAGCGTTGTTTTGATCGAAACTTAACTGCAACTGCACTGCAACAGCACTTCTTTAGTTACGTCAATTAGCCTATACTGCTTACCGAACCTTAGACCTCAAATTCAGCGGTAATATTAAAAATATTTACTCACGGGTCAACATGATTCTTCTCCTTAAACGCAATCATCTTCTGAATCTCATCATCTATGTTGCACGTCGACCCTCTCAGCTTCACTAGCGAACTCTCAGCCCTCTGCCTCTGGTCCTGCTGCAGGAGATAGTTCGGGGTCTCCGGGAGGAACAGCATCCCCAGGAGCGAGAGGATCGGTATCGTTGCGCTGATGCCTGCCAAGATGTTCCATGATGTACAACTGCCTATCACGTACTGGAAGAAATGAAACAGGTATTTGATTACAAGCAATTAGAAAAGTTTATACTTTGATGTGAAACATCTATAGGCGCGGGTAAACCAAAAAGACAAATGAAAATCGCGTGGCGAGCGTGGCGACGCATGCCGTGGCAAAACACGGTTGACAACAAGGCAGGTGGTCTCGGGGCACAGAGCGGTGGGTTACAATCTCGTGATTTAGAGTTCGATTCCAGCATAAGGATTTTCTTTTTGTGAAACGAGCCATTTTATTTTATTTGTTTGTTTTTTAAATTGACTTTTTTTAAGCATTTAACCCCTTGTCTGTGGGACGGCCAAATTGGCCGAGCAAAAAAATAAGCCAGATCTGTGGCTCGGCCAAAGTGGCCGAGTAGTCTCTGCGTTCGTATTTGACATAATTTTAATGATGAACTTGTTTCTATCTCGCTCAAATTTGCACAGAGTCTAGGAGAAAGAACAAGAAAGACATTTTGCCACAGTTCAACAACGAACGAAACTTCTAACTGACCAATATACCGCTCCTCAGTTGCGAAAGACGCCGCGCGCCAACTGGTCGTCACAGATTAGAACAAAAAATGTTCTGTGTGCTATAGTGTGTGATATAGTGCGTTGTGTGGTATTGTGTTGTGTTTTCGTCATGCCTGGGTAAGTAATAAACATGTTTGAATGTAGAAACAGTCTAATTGTTAGAGATTTCGGCCAGAAATAGTCATTTCAACAAACATGAAAAACCGTTGAAGAGACGCTGATACATTTCGCGGTATTTTGGCACTAATTATTGATAGAAATGCAAACTATGGCTATTACGTGTGTTCTTTATGTATCGTATTATATATGTTAGGCGTTTAATTTTAATATTATCGTATTTTGGTTGTGTTCAATTCAAAATTCTAATTACGTAAAACTTTCGTGAGCCCCGACCAATGAGAATTGCCGCGGCTTGCCGCTGGCCCAATCATAGAGCCGGATTTCAATGCCGTCGACGCGCTTGACCAATCAGCGCCGTTGTTTACTAGATTTTTTAGTGAAATTGTTCGTTTTGATTATTGATTTTAATTAATGTTTTTGTTAGACAGCATGCATTTTTTATATGCCTAATGTTTTGTAAATATCTTCAACATGTAGAATGTTAAAAAATATTTCAAATTGAGGCAACAAAATATAAACTGTGATGCAATGTTTGAGTGGCTGTTTTTACGCCTGTTTTTAAGTGTCTGCTTTGTTTATTTTATACTAATTAAGTGATGACTTGTAACAGCTGAAACTGTGTTGGTGTCAAGTATGTAAACCAAAAATTATTATTAAAATATAGTTCAAAGTACAAGACGTTGTGACTTCTGACAATGGAAGTGTAAACAAACCCGTTCTTTTGTTTGGAATGCGGCACTCATAAATTACGTCATGTTTTGTTAGGCTTGTGAGATGAAAAAAATGTATTGCGACGTCTGTTTTTTTGTTTGATTTATAAGAACTAATGTGTCTTTGTGTAAGTTAAACAATAACTTGTTGAAAAAACGGTTTTCTTTTTAAATTATAATTACCTTTACACAAGAAACTGGTATTTTTCCCTCACACTGAACACACATTGCAATTACTAATACATTTCATGGCAAAACTATACAAAACCGTACATAACCTGATAGCTAATTTAATAACGATTCCAATGATATAACTGGTAGCGAGCTAACTAACGTAATTTCGGAGATAGTCGTTTTAATCACGTCCGCCTAATCGGTCGAGCTCCACAGACAGGGCTCCACGGTCGCGCGCATTTTTTAGGTTTGACAGCGCCACAGTTGAGTGGATAACTTGTACATAATAATTTCGATGTTTCCCATCTGCCAGGTGTGCCGTGACGTCTCAGTTTTTTTTTTCATACATTTTCTCCACCAAATAAGTACATTAGGCGCACGGTAACGGTAACTAAACCAGTATAAGCTGGCCAAGCGTAGGCTAGGTCAGCTTAAGGCCCTTCTAACCCTAAAATTAGCAACTCTATTTGTGGTGGTTCAAACTTCGTTTGAAATACTGTTAGAATAAAGTTCTAATCAGCTTGCACTACAAAGTGGTTGTTACGTCAGTCACTGCGGTCGAATAGTGCGAAATGAGTGGTTTTTTGCTATTTACCTACAAAAAATCTATTCCAATGAATAAAAAAACATAAGAACTTATGCAGTTTCATGATCTAATTTGAAGTACTTTTTGAATACCAGCTGTTTATTGTTCGATTTGGAGGTAACTTTGCATTTTTTACCTTTCTAGAAAAGTTTATGGAGTCGTGTTTTCGTCACACATAGGACTTAGCATTATTCCTCAACTTTACCATATATTTATTTCAAAATTAATGCTGCAGTATTTTAGGCGTAACGGAGGATCATGCTAAGCCATTTGAGGGATAGCCCTTAAGCTGATGAAAGTGTTACTATCGATGTGCGGCTGTACTGTTAAAGCTCCCAGAAGAACAGGGATTGCCTCACACCTATCTCGACCAAACTTGATTTTATTTGATGAATGAAGCAAAAATAAGTGGGACACCCCACTTAAACCTTTTCCAGTTGTGGACTGGGAACGGTTAAGCGCCTGTTCGGATGGCCTGATCAACAGGCCTGACGGAAAAATGGAATGTATTTTTTGCAAACCGACTATCCGATGATGCCGAACATGTGTTTAGCAGCAGTGAATCCAACCTTTAAAATAATATCACGCCCGTAATTCTCGAAGGGATAGGCAGAGGTACTCCTTTGAACTGGCGAAATGTGGGTGAAGGTACTATTAGGAGTATCCACACGGGTCCGTGAGGACCGATGCCTGCCGGGGTTGCGGGACTGTTCGAAAGAGATACCGTGGCCCCGGAATACAAAGGGCGATGACGGAACATGGATGGGTTTTAGTCAGTAAAAGTCTGACACTCCCTCCTGCTCTGCCCAGAGCGGGAGGAGTCATTTGAAGATTTCCCAAACGAAAAAAAAAGGAGTATCCACACCCACATTTTGCCAGTTATGTTTAAGTTCGATGTAAAAGGGAGCGAGCCTATTGCCACCAACCGGGCGCAAATTCAGACTCCGTGGCTGCTACTGAGAAATTTCTGATGGAAAAACCAAATAACTCTTTGACCGGCCTGGGAATCGAACCTAGACCAACGGGACAGTCTCAAACTCTTCACTTCTTCAAAATAGCCTTTTGATAGCAGCGGTGACCCAGTGGTGGCGGCCCCGCCACATTACTTTGTGTAATTTATTTCATCACCACTGCTCTCAAAACGGTGAAGGAAAACATCGTGAGGAAACTCTATGTCCTAGAACCAAAAAATTCAAAGACATGTGTCATCTACCAATCCGCACTGGGCCCGCGTGGCCCCATTCCCTCTCATAGAGGCCTGTGTCCCAGCAGTGGGAACATCAATAGGCTGATGATGATGATGATAGCAAAATTAATCACATAAACACGCCCTCTTCTATGTAATAGGAAAGATTACAAACTCATCAATCATGATAATTAATGACGACAACTATCAATCAATAGTGTTCCTTACGTAGGAACCACGTGAAGTTTACCCATGTAATACAACTGTTGTCGCCAATGTTAGCCCAAAGGCGACAGGTCTAATTTTACAGAACCAACAGTTCAATTATGATACTTTAGTTACCAGGTTGACAGACGTGACTGACTAAGGTACGTGAGACGTAAAATGATTGATAATATCAATATGAGCTTGCAATTTTGCCCCAAGTTTACCTACTAGATTGAATTGGCAAAATTTTATCACTTAGTTAATTTTAATACACGTTTATTGGTTATTATTAAGAGTTAGTTGTGAAATTCGTGTTTGACAGATTAGGAAAACTCAATTTCGCGCTGTAAAATTCCAGTACCCGGTTATCATTTTATAAGCTAGGTGTGGCTCTAATAGGCTTGTCAACTGAAAAAATCGAATTAGTCCATCAGTTAGATTATCAAAAAGTAATTGACCCGTATTTTTTCTTTTGTTACGTAAACCAAAATCGACGAAGATACGACGCTTTTAAAATTCTCAATACGCCGTGGTATAATTTTTAGTGCGTTCTGACGTCACGAGCCCCAACTCCCGAGTTTTGATGCGTTTTATCTTTGTCAATATTCATTTATATACAAAAACAAAAAATACGTGTCCATTATTTTCCGATACTCTAACTGACCGACTAAATAGATTTGCAATTTATTGATGGTGGAAACTAGCCTATTGTACAAAATATTCAAAACTCATATACTTAGCTACCTAATTACATAAGCAGTGGTTCCCTGTAAAATACCGGTATTCAGTTGCATCCGTATACTGGAAGCCGACCCCAACAAGTTATAGGTAGAAGTCAAGGGTGTACTATCGTGGTCTTTTCCGCCTGACCAGTTTAAATTTTTTTCGCTTAAATCATGCGGAGGCGCCGAGCCACGCCCCCTTAAAGTTTGGGCGTATTAGGAAAGCGTCAACTTTGGCGCGCAAAATAACAATAACTCTCTTTTGGCGTGCATCGTCAATCCGCTCGGCCGATTCGGTATCTTTTCATTAATTATTTCTATACAAAGTCAACGGGGCGGGACTAGAGAGCGTTTCTATGTTGCGAGTGCAAACAAAAATTAGCTTAGTGGTGGTCAGGCGGGAGTGTCCTCGATAGTACCTAGTGTTAGGTACACTTCTGCCTAACCCTTCGGCGATTATAAGGCGTGATGTTATGTAATGTCTATGTAAAGACTTTTACAGTAGCAAAGGTCCTTGGCGGAAAAAATGTCTAAAATTAAAAAAAACACGAAAAATTAATGGTTTTAAAAAAAAACGATGATCCGGAGGGTTTTAGAGGTCGAAAACTTGGATTTGATATAACTACTTCATCACCTACAACATATAAAAAAATCAGAACTACTTTGATGCTACGCAAAATGTATCAATTCCATGGACTGTGAATTCAAGGTAAAATTTTGTGTCACATTGTCCTGAGATTCCACTAAGTGTGTCAGCCCATTTTGCCAAGTGAAATTGCATTTTGAAACCAGTCTGCTTACCCCCATGTCGATAACGAAATATTAAATGCATTTATCAACAATGGGACAAGCAAATTTGGTCTGCGTGACTTTAAGTGCCCATTCTATGCCTAATGAGTTATTGTTGTTGAAAAATGCATGCAATTATTTAAAATTCATAAACACACCGAAGTTGTTTGTATTTTGGCGCCTTAAAAATATGTTTAGGTGACTTTAAATAAATAAGAATTCATGAACAATAATCGTCATGTTAACAAGTTATTACCAATTATTAACATAATTATGATTCAAGAAAAGTTGCCAATTTGTGGAATCTCGACGAATAGAGATATAATAGGATGGGGGAAAACACAAATTGTGTAGATAAATAAATCATGATAAGACTCATATGACATAAAACAGCGCTCATCAAGAAGATGCTCCATCATTTGGCCTTAACCACGGAAAGTCATGTGATTCACTTTATCAGCTCATTCGCTAATCATGACAGCTTGCACTCTAATTGGCTACTCATGAACTTTACTAATGTGTGACTAGTACAGTCACGTGCCTTCCGGAAATAAGGCACAGCCGCTGTAAATTGGCCTATTTCTTCACCTGGTTCTTAAATGACCGCATCGTGCGTATACGTTAGCATCGTGTTAAAGTGCGTGAGTCTAGTAACCTTCGCGTTGCATGTAATTGGGGTGCTACACACATGTTTGGCATAAGCCTAGTGACAAAGCCTATATGTACGATGTGTGTTCTTCGAACCAAACCTGTCCGAGTCGGGGTGCCACTATTACTAGGCCCGAGCTCGCTTCGCTCGCTCTTGCTTCTTGTTGTGTTGTTATGTTCTCCTTGCCGCAATGACTTCGGTCATTATATAAATAACTAGCGCGGCCCGTCCCGGCTTCGCACGGGTGGACATTTATTTTCCTCTAATCTCCCCCCCCTCCCCCCCTTTATAATTGTGAATGTCAAATAATTTGCAATAAAATAATATTATGACTATAAATTAAGATGTAAGCTGGATAAGTTTCATCTTTGGTAAGTTGGATCAAACTGCACACCGTGTGCAAATTTGATTAAAATTGTTTAAGTAGTTTATGAGTCCATCGCGGACAAACAACGTGACACGTAATTTATATATATTAAAGATTGCGTACTTACTTGGTATATTAGTCGCCCATTCAGTATATTAGTCGCCTACTAAATTTGTATTCGCCCGATTAATAATTATCCAAAAATAATTATTAACTGTGTACAGTGTGTAAATAAAACAATCTGCATGCAAGTTGTTAGTGCCATTAATACCAATATGTTTCTTTAGCACCAGCATACCTGTATCAAGACACCAGTAGAGACTCCAACAGATGCGAGAGCGCCAAGCATTCCTCTGAGATGTGGCTGTGAGACCTCGCAAGTGTAGACCCTGGCAGGAGCTCCCACCATGCCCGAACCGAAACCGATCATCAGCCTGCCTGTAATCATTAACAGCATTTGTAGATAATGTCCCCATTACTGGGGAACACACTGTACTACTTTAGTACATTTTGATACAAGTGGAGAAAGTTTGTTATTGCATTCGAGGCGGAATTATAACACCCGAGCCGTAGGTGAGGGTGTTTTTGAGCCGAGAATTGAAACAACAAATGTCCACGTGTATCAAACGACGTTTTTCAATACACGTATGAAGAAATAAAATAAAATATAACGAAAAATATTTCTGTCACGAACTAAGAAACTATGATTTTAATTTTCTTTTTTTTGCGCGCTTGGCTTTCGCCAGGTTGAAGGAGAGGCAAAGGTATGAAGCCGTTAAACAGCCTAATATAAAAAATGGATTTATTTTATATTTTTGAATTCAGAACACAAATAAATGTTAATTTGTGTATAAAAATAACTATTAGTTTTAAATAATAAATAAATAAATACATAAAATTTTAATATTCAAAAAATATTTATGCCGTAAAGACGCGTAGTTCTTTGCCGAAATTAAAAAAAAAAACATTCACCTCAGTCTATAGGCATTGAACCAATTTGGACTAAGTTTAAGTATATTTAAATGGTAAATAAATGAAAAAAAAAGTTATCAGTGGCAATTTTCATTCCCGCACGTGCGGGAAAATGGAACAAAACGCACACGTGTGAAATACATTGCATGTTGTACCTAATCGTAGTGCGCTTTCAATACACTTCCTCGAAAACTGGTCCACAGTTTTCGAGGAAGTGTATTGAAAACTCTCTTTATAAAAGAGTGGGCCATTATTCACTACACGGAGAGGGAGGCCAAAGAAATGATGGATGGATTGTGTGAGGAATGATATGACAGAGAAAGGAGTAAATGATGCCGTGACGTCTGACAGGGGAGAATGGAAGAAGAGGACGTGTTGCGCCGACCCCGAGTAGAATGGAACAAGGACAATATGATGATGATAATGATAATATAAAGAGTGTAAAACACCTCTTAACGAAGCCGAAAGGCACTTGTTCTGCTCGTCATTGCGATCATTTTTTTGTTCTACACCATACCTAGGAACCTTCTAGTTACGGAGATATTGGGGGTCAAAGTTCCAACTTTTTGACAAGTTTTTTTTTCTAATTCAAGTTTTTAATGTGCGATTTTTACTTTAAACACCTCCACGACCCCGTACTATTCAATCCATCAATCAGCACAATGTTTTGAGTGCGATACATTGAGTTCTACTACAAAACATGATTTTTCACCCCAAAAAAAAAAAGTCGTTTATCAGCAATAATCTTTTCGCAAAGTTACTTAGTTTGATGTACAGAATGCTTGGTTGACGGCTTTGTGATGAGGTCTTTTACACCCTGTATATTCACTACACGCGGGCTCAGTACGGGTTGGTGAAAAGCCATATTTTCTGTAATTTTATCACGCAATGATGCTTACCATGAAAGAAGTAAGCATCATTGCAAGCTAACATCACATTTGACAAGTTAAGTAGTTACAAATAATCGAAAGAAGAAATTGGTGTCCGTTAAACATTTAGAACGTCAAATGAATATACTTGTTATGAGAATGGAAACAGCCTAACCATTATTATGAAGTTTGCTTACTAATTAGGTAGGTATACATTGTTTATTAATATAGATGTTTTTCAAAGGGTGATAATGAGATTCCAATTTATTCGCACGATTGTATAATTATGTCGTAATAAGTTGTAATTTTTAATGGTAATTGCTACTAGAAATAATGTATTTATGATGACTCGTAGCAATGTTGTGCTTTCTGGGGCACAGCTATTAAAAGTGGCAAAATGTGGGTGTACTGCACATCTCTGCCCAGCCCTTTACAAAGACGTATTATAGCAATGGTAGTTAATGAATTCCAGTTTAAACAATCATCGTGTGTGACGTCAGCACCTCCAAAATAAGGATATTAAATTTATTGTTTGGAGTTTCGTAAGGATATGATTTGAATTAAATTATTTGTTATATTTGGGTTTTGTAGGTCAGATAGGCAGTCACTCCATGTAAAAAATTGGTATTCAGCCGCATCCGGTTAGACTGGAAGCCGACCCTAACATACAGGATGTAAAAGACCTCATCACGAAGCCGTCAACCAAGCATTCTGTACATCAAACTCAACTTCAACTTAAAAACTAAACTAAACTTCTACTATCAACTTTACGCAAAAATGATTGCTGGGGAACGATTTTTATTTGGGGTAAAAAAATTGGTTGCCTGTAAAGTCGGTATACGGGCGAAAGTTTTACGTGACAACGACTTTGAGTGGTAAAATAATTTTAATGTGAATATTCAACACACTCTCTCGCTCTTAGGCGGGCTAACCATGCCCGAGTGGAAGGGACGCGTGCCTCTCACTCGCTCTCATTGTGAGCGCATAACGTGAGCGGAGCGTAACGCAGTTTCTTGAAGTGTCACCCGGCAAACCAATTTATAAGACGTTGTCACGTCAAAATCATGTTTTGTGGTAGAACTCAATGTAACGCACTCAAAACATTGTGCTGATGGATAGATTGAATAGTACGGGGGTCGTGGAGGTGTTTAAAGTAAAAATCCTACATTAAAAACTTGTATTAAAAAAAAACTTGTCAAAAAGTTGGAACTTTGACCCCCAATATCTTCGTAACTAGAAGGTTAGTAGGTATGGTGTAGAACAAAATAATGATCGCAATGACGAGGAGAACAAGTGTCTTTCGGCTTCGTTAAGAGGTGTTTTACACCCTTTAGTTGGGAAAAGGAAAAAGCTAGGCAATTAATGATGATGAGGTTTTTAAGGAACTGTTTACTTACCAACATAAAGCATAGGAACATTCTCCGCAAAAGCGATGATAAGCCATCCGAGTATGAGAGGTATTTCTGTGACGATGAGCGTCTTCCGGCGTCCGATGTGGTCCATCAGGTACCCGCTGACGATGCATCCTATTGGCGTACCGGCCGCGCTAAGACTGGCTGGAACAATTGAAAAAGAATGTAAGCTTTTTGTGTACCTATAGTATGACCACTTTAAGTGTGTAGTTCACAGTGGAGTTGCTTATCAAGAAAATTTGCATTGATATGGTTAACTTGGTACATTTATTTTAGTTCTGGGTTTTCCCGCCTACACAAATAAGTTGGTTGAAGTTGTGGGCAAAGGTAAGGTACTACAAATAGAAACAGGACATAGACAACATGTATGACATTTTTTCAGCGATTACGACAGTTCGTGGCGCCCACAGAGTACTTTTTGATGGAGCCGTTTGCCGAGAAAATATGCATCGAATCATCGATATGTGAAACTTGGTACATTTATTTTAGTTTGTGTTTTCCCGCCTACACAGATAAGTCAGAAATGGATTGAATTGACAGAAGCTACCCAAAAATAATCATAATAATCTATACTTCTATACTAATATTATAAAGAGATAACATTTGTTTGTAAGTTTGTATGTAGGGGGTAATCTCCGAAAGTAATGAACCAATTTTAAAAATTGTTTCACTGGTAAAAAGCTACATTATTCGTGAGTGCTATAGGCTATATTTCCCGTACTCCCACGGGAACGGGAACTACGCGGGTGAAACCGCGGGACGTCAGCTAGTCTAAACTAATTTTATAAGAAGGAAAGATTTGATTTTTTGTTTGTGTGTTTGTTACGATTTAACTCAAGAACTAATCAACCAATTTTAGAAAATCTTTCATCATTAAAAAGCTACATCTTTCTTAAGTAACATAGGCTATAAATTATATTGATATCATGCAAATTAGCCGAGCTATCACAATTTTCGCGGACGAAGTCGCGGGCGAAGTGCTAGTAAGGGATAAAGAAAATTTTGGAACACTTCGAAAGTGATCACTTTTTTTTTTTTTCCTCAAAAAAGTATTTAGAAAAGGTTAGTATATTATTTTCTCTCAACCGATCAATAAAATTGATCTTTTAGCGGCAAAAGATATTGATAGTCGTGGAAATAAACTGGGTTTTTCGCTACAGGAAACTTCTTTACCATAACCATGTTAAAATACCGCCTAATTGCATTTGCCAAAGGTGTATTTTTTGGGATTAGCCTCAAATCTCTTTGTAAATTCAAGACTTAGTTTTGTTTGTAATGTAAAAACAACAGGAAGACCATTTTCCCTTCTAGAAATAAAACACACATAATGCCTATTACTTCAGAAATAACTCAGCTCCACATTATTATGTAAAACATAACATGCTTGCCTATGTACTCGTCTATGGTAATTTATCTTGTAGTGTTTACAAAGTATAATCTCGAGATTACAGTCGATGTACGTATCTGTAAGATAAGAGTAACTAAAGTAACTAATTATCTAATATCTAACTGCGCCAAGTGTGCAGAAACACTTCCGGATGACTGGTTTGCTTAGTTTTTGGTTAATCATTCATCTTCAGACATTTTTTCCGACGACGTTTTCGCCGAAATCGCACTGAATGCGGAAAATATTTTCCGGAGAAAGACTGATTTTGTTTAGTTTTCGGTTAATCAGTCATCTTCAGGCATTTTTTCCGACGACGTTTTCGCCGAAATCGCACTGAATGCGGAAAATATTTTCCGGAAGACTGATTTTGTTTAGTTTTCGGTTAATCAGTCATCTTCAGGCATTTTTTCCGACGACGTTTTCTCCGAAATCGCACTGAATGCGGAAAATATTTGAGCGAAGTCTCTGATCGATGTTCGTATAATTCTTTTTGACAAAACATCACGCCTTTAACCACCGAAGGGGTAGGCAGAGGTGTACCTAATAGTGGACCCACATTTCGCCAGTTATGTCCATATAATAAGGGGCGAGGCTATTCCCATCAAACGGGCACAATTCCAACCTCCATGGCTGCTACTGAGAATTACCTGATGGAAAACCCCAAAAAAAATTACCCGACCCGGGAATCGAACCCAGGACCTCATGCTAAGCAATCGCGATTGCGACAACTAGACCAACATGGCAGTCGTATAATTACGTAAGTATTCTGAAAACGATCACATCATGGCCGCGACAGGGGCCCTACTCTCTAACGTCCGTCCGTCCATCCGTCTCTATTCGTCTCTCTCACTCGCACTCATCTGCAGACGTGCGCGAGAGAGACGGATAGAGACGGACGGACGGACAGACGTTAGAGAGTAGGGCCTCAGCTACGGACGTTCGAACTGGTAGAAAATTGCAGGAGATTAATATTATTTTTGTGCGAAGAGCAGTACTTGAACTTAATTTTTAATACTTTTCTTGGGTTGATAGTACTGTATTTTATTGATTTAAGTGAAGAAAAAATTACGTGCATATTCTCTATTGTTTTTAAACCGTTTCGTTTATCTTCTGGTGACGACGATGGTTCTACGATTTTCAACACTTGGCTCAGGCCCGACAGTTGACAATCTATCGGTGCAATCATTTTTAGGCTTTTAGGCTTATCATATTTAGGTTTCACTCACTGTTAGAGAAAACGGGGCTTTATGGCTGAACAAATAAGACATTCCTTCACAAAAACAGAGTCTTAACAGATGTCATTTGTTTCACGAGTCGGCGTAAAGGGAATCGACGTTTGTACAGGGAATGATATACATAAACAATCAAATCAGTAAAAAAACAAATTCTTACCAATCCAACTAGCTTGATCATCCGTGATAGGTATTTTGGAACTGGGATCCTTCAGCTGAGGCAGCGACGTGGCGGAGAAGCCGAAAGCCATGCCCGTATTTATGGTGCCAAGGTTGGCAACGAAGGATGCCATCACCTGCCTGAGGGCGGCACCCCTCCCAGCTTTACCCATCATCTTGTTGGGGAGAGGGGTCTTCGTGATGGTCGGTGATACTCCATTCTTGATGAACGGTATGGAGTCTTTTCTGAAACAAAGATGGTTGGTTTTTAATATGGGGTGAGATTTTGGAGTGAGGAATAGAGGAAAAAATTCTTTTTTTTTCTGTGGGTTGGTGTGGTAATTTTTCACTTATTATAAGTGAAGTGCCTAAATACATCAGAAATTTATATGTATAATAAGTATGTATTTACAAACAAAAAGTATCTATGTAGTATATCAACTATCTGGTGTCCACGACACAAGCCTCGTTGCTTAGTGTGGCACTAGATGGCGCGTGGTGGCGCTGAGTGTAATGTCCAGCAATAAAAAAAAATAACAAAAAATAAAAACTGTTAGTTACATGCCTACATCTCGTCGCTATCGGTGTTTCTACTATAAACAAAGTTAGCTTAAAATATCCTATCCGCGTCACCTACCAGTCACTTTGTTCATAGAAAAATCAAAGAAAGCTTTTCTGTGACGTTTTGTTTCTAACGGTCACAGACAGAAATAGCAACCGTCCGTTACCTGTTAGTAAGTTATTGAAAATGACCGTTAACAATTTTAATGGTAAATTTCCTGGTAAAATAAATTCTTTACGATCATTCATAATTATCACCTAAATTACACGTTCATTATAATAATCTTATTGTTCAAAAGACCTCTGGAAGCGGTGTAAGGGTTATCTCCCCGATAGCGAGGTCTCTTCGACCTCATACTCGCGTTAACCCTCACGAGCCAATGATACTCAATATTTTACTATCAACGTAAATATGGTCAACTTCTATACATTGACTTGTAAACATGATAATTACCTATAGGTATTTTTTAATATAAATGTGAACGATTGTATGTTTGTTAATCAATCACGAAAAAACCGGCCAAGTGCGAGTTGGACTCGCGCATGAAGGGTTCCGTACCATCGTAGTAAAAGGAGCCCCCTTGTTCCGTCATCGTACAAAACTAAACGTACTTTATTCTAATATTCTACAAATCCTAGTAATCGATGCTCAAATGCTCCATCAGTTTGCAATAACAAAACGCAGACCTTGTATAGTCTGTGGTGCATACCGTGACTCTTTGAAAGTTGGAACGAAAACACTTCTTTCGAAAAGCCCATGTGTGTGAGAACATCTCCTTTCGCGCTCACGGTTCTCTTGTCCAAATACTGGACAAATCATCGTTTTTCATTTATCTACGCGCGTGAATCTAAGACTCGCATCCCGGAATTCCTGTGTTCCTGCCCTTGGAACCATCGAAGGTGGAAGGCTCATCGTGTGTCGTAGCAGTCCGAGGTACGTGTGTGCATTGTATTTGCTATCGACATTCTGTGGAGTTTTTGAACATCGTGCTTTTATCGTCATCGTTTTGTTCCCTAATAGCAGAAAGCCACCCGTGCTATTTCGGCTTTGGTGCGCATGCTACAACACCCCTTTAATTTTTAATTCATTTTTATTTGTTGTTCTGGCCGATAGAAATACACAATGATAACTGTCTATCCTATTAGATTTATAATTATTTATTATTATTTTTTATTTTTCTTTGATTATTTTTTCTATATTTTTTTTTTGAGATACAGCCCGCTGACAGACAGACGGACGGACGGGTGGGCGGATGGACAGCGGACGCTTATAGTAATAAGGTCCCGTTGGTTACCCTTCGGGAACGGAACCCTAAAAACGACTGAATGGGTTTGGATAGGATATTAATTTGATACTTTTTATGACGGTTTACAAATTAACTAACTTAATGCGGCCGAAGCCCCGGGTATAAGCTAGTACTCGCTATAAAATGATAATGCATCACATGTATTAAAACTGCAGTGATATTTTTACGATACTTTTATTCGTTTGTAGAGAGGAAAATCTTGAGTTAAAATACAATGCAAAGGTTTAATTTATTCTAATCGATACGGCGCTAGTTTTTCTTAGATTATAATTTTATTCAGGTAACATTAATAATGTATTTAATATCTGGATGCCCCAACTTTACTTTTTTTTGGTAAACGACGTTTTCTAAAAATAAAACCTCGCTAGATTGATTGTGCATACTAAATTTCATGAAAATCTTTGGAGCCGTTTCCGAGATTCAGCTTATATACAAGAATTGCTCGTTTAAAGGTGTCCGTTTATAACGTGAGTGCGAGTTGACGACAACAAAATAAATAAAAATGGGAAGGTGCCATCTTGCGACCAGTCGCGAGATTCACAGTCGCCAGATGACGAATGACTACTTCCATACTTTTCTATTACTTGTCATTTCATCAAACAACTCTTTCATTCCATCCTTCACAAAGCTCATCCATCGTTTATTTGGTCTTCCTCTACTCTAATACCTACCCATCCACATTCATACTCAAAACTTTCTTCACAACACTTTCCTCAATCCTCCGCGTCACATGCCTATACCACGACAACCGAGTGAAGCGTAAATTCCTCCTACTAATAAACCTGGGGCCACCTCCACGAGCGAGCGAATCGCGGCGATTCAACGTGTTTCATCCACCAAGTTTCTGAACGCACCTTTTCGACGTTCGACAGATGACGTTTCAGTTGTCAGTGCGATGACGTTTGCTTGTCAGTGCCATTTTGATTGGGAAGAAATTTTTGGTTCCGCTGCCTTGTTTTTTTGATGCACGCTGTTTTCGTGTAATTATTGATTGAAACTTTGAGTTAATGTTAATCCGATACCATCTTGATCGGTGTTTGATATTTTGTTGATAATTGAGTGAAAATTGAGAGATCTCGCCACTTTGGGTCGTGACCGCGAGTAATTTGTTGGTTATGTAGCCGGCCTTTGTCATTTGGACGCCGGTAACTTCCTAAATTCAGTGCTGGACTATTGTACATCCCCGATTGGGTTAGCAAACCGGGATAAAATTCAGTTGGACATTGATGAAAAGTGCCACGTGTGTGATCAGAAGGTTTGACCAGGGAGTCGACGGTACGCGCTGTGGGGCGTCCTTTGGTTACCGTCGAATCTACATGACTTTACATACACAACACAAGCACATTTACACTTACACCCCACCCAGATACGACGTGACCAGGGACTACGTCACATCACCAGTACCAACGTGATGGTAAGTGTATCTAACAGTTGTTTTCCCTTTGTCGATTGGACAATTATTATTTTGATTAGGGCTCCGCGTAATCGCGTACATCGTGAGTCTGTTTGTGCAGTCTCACACACAACGTATGATACGAAAATATCGCCACGATTCTCTCGCTCGTGGTGACGGCCCAAAAGAGAGTGTATAGAAAAATGTGGCAAGGACGAAAATATCGCCACGATTCTCTCGCTCGTGGTGACGGCCCAAAAGAGAGTGTATAGAAAAACGTGGCAAGGACGATAATATCGCCACGATTCTCTCGCTCGTGGAGACGACCCAAAAGAGAGTGTATAGAAAAACGTGGCAAGGACGATAATATCGCCACGATTCTCTCGCTCGTGGAGGCGGCCCCTAAGATAAAACTAAGATTGAGAACAACTGAAAACTTGCGTACTAGATAACGCGAAAGAAGACGTAGATAACAGTAATAATGTTTGTTAAGACATTATCATATCATCTTCATTTCGTTGGCTGTCGCATAAATATCAATTAACGTTAGCTAAGATCACTGGGTTATCAGAATTAATGGCTTGTTTCGTGTAACTTTGTTTCCAACCAGACTTAAATGGCGGCTGGAAGCGTTGAACTAAAAATTTTGAGCTTATTTTTTTTTTGCAAATATAATACGACGATTTAAATCAGAATAAAGGGTGTAAAACACCTCCACGACCCCGTACTATTCAATCCATCCATCAGCACAATGTTTTGAGTGCGTTACATTGAGTTCTACCACAAAACATGATTTTTCACCCCAAAAAAAAAAGTCGTTTCCCAGCAATAATTTTTGCGTAAAGTTACTTAGTTTTACATAATGCTTGGTTGATGGCTTCGTGATGAGGTCTTTTACACCCTGTAGGTGGTAGAAGGTAGGTTGGTATACCTATTTATAAAAAAGAAGTATGCAAATGTTCTATTATGAAGAACATCATCTGCAGGCCTAGTCTTTTCCAAAATTTATTGTGGTCGACTTCCAGTCTTACCGGATGCAGCTAAATACCAGTATTTTACATAGAGCGACTGCCTGTTTGACCTCCACAACCCAGTATGTACTGGGCAATACGGTATCCCTTGGTAAGACTGGTGGTCAGAATTTCGGACACCTGTACTGTAACGACTGTCAAAGATCTACAAATGATAGCCGGGAGCAACGTTTCCGAGAAGAAAATATTCATACTTTTTTTTTGTTTTTTCCCGATGATGAACAGAATGACATGTCTCACCGTTGACATGTCTCACCGTTATCTTATTACCTTGACTAAATGATACCTGTGTAAATTCCATTTCATAAAACGTATCATTATTCCCTCATTTCGAAATCTTCTTTACATTCTGGTTACAGCATAATAGCAACCAGGAAATTCGCAACTGGTTGCGAAAACGGCCGGAGTAGATTTTTCTACTAAGTAGTTCCAAGTGCCATTCGTAGAATGAATACTGGTTCTTAAATTGCTTACGTGCCTACCCGAATAAACGCTTCAATGAATGAAGCCTTATTGACACCCTAGAGGGCACAATAAGCACAGCAGGGGTTACCAATGACGTCAGATCTAATACGAGTCATATTGTATGAATGTCCTAAGATATCGCAGCCTCTTTTGCCCTAAAATCGTTTTAGGGCAAAATAGGCTGCGATGTCTTCGGGGTCTCTATTCTGGGCGATGCCTGCGAGGACATCTATGTATTTAAAAACCTGAAGTGTTGGTCACTAGTATATCGGAAATCAACTAAATCTAGACTTGCTATCGTATTGCTAACATGTAGACAGCGTCGTTAATTCTCATAAAGAAAATTAGATTCAACCCAAACAAGAAGAAAATAAGAAAAATAATAAACATTATTCCAAAAAAAAAACAAAAAGGTGGAGATAAAACTACCAACTAACGCGCCGAATACATAATCTCTTTTTTTAGAAGACGGTTAAAAAGCTGAAATATTGCATAACAATAGAACAGAACAAAATCATTTCAAAACTTCATCATAACAAAAAACCGAGGAAAAACAGTCCAACCATAATATAAGAACCTGTAATAACCAATGACGTATTATATATAGACACGTCATGAACCAACATCGCGGCGCTTAAAAACGGCGAAAATACTAGAACTACTTATAAGCGTGAAGAAAGAGAAAGAAAATATGACACCGAACGGCGGGATGCCTGTTGCGAGAGGGAGATAAATATACATCTTCAGTCACGTCACAGGACTTATTAAATTATAAACAAACGTAGCGTCGCGCGACAGGTTGGTGCGTAACTAAGCGCTATGTGGCCAATTGGCTTCATTTCATGTTGTCATTTTAGAGTGCGGACAACGTATCTATAGTTTATATATCATTGATAATAACATACAAAAGTATTCAGGTCAAGCCTGATCTATTACTTAAGTAAGGCCAAAAGTTACGGTAGGCCACGAAAACGCTATAAAATTATAGTACGGTATTTATTATTCTGCACCGCTGGAGGAAAGTCATCAGGAGTATTAGTGCTGTCATTGATGGTCAAACTGCACTGGTTATCAAAGTGTGTTTGTGCATGTGTATTGCAGCTAATGAGGTCTTCTGGTTGAACTGATAGGTAACCTCGTCGAGGGTTTGAAGTACTTACACGGTTAATACTTTCATTAAGGCCCTTCTTACCCTAAAATTAGCAACTCTATTTGTAGTATGGTTCAAACTTGAAAATTTGAAATACTGTTATAATAAAGTTCTAATCAGCTTGCACTATAAAGCGGTTGTTACGTCAGTCACTCACTGCGGCCGAATAATGCGAAATGAGTGTTTTTTTGCGATTTACAAAATATCTACTGATTGGACTAAAAAAATAAAACACATAAGACCTGCTTTATAGTTAGTTCAGTTAGTATGCAAAGTTTCATGATCTAATTTGAAGTACTTTTTGAATACCAGCGGTTTATTGTTCGATTTGGAGGTAACTTTCGATTTTTTTTCTATCGAGAAAAGTTTATGGAATCGAGTTTTCGTCACACATAGTGCCTAGCATTAATCCTCAACTTTACCATATATTTATTTCAAAATTAATGCTGCAGTGTTTTAGACGTAACGGAGGATCATGCCTAGCCATTTTAGGGATATATAGGTCTTAACACATAACACGGGATATGTTACCATGTTTTCTATTTATTTTTCCCGTTTTAGTGTGACATTTCAGTTTAAAAAATACAAGTTTTATATTGGAAAGGATGTGTGATGAATACCAAATACAAGTTTGACGTAGTCCAAGGGAACCTAATACTTTGGAAGCCTGGCTTGAAAATCAAAAGGAATCAAGGTATTTTAGATAACAAAGGATTGTAAACTTTTAGATGAACTAGAAAAGTTAATAAAGCATCTCGACCTATATGATGACACATCAAATAATTACAAATCAACAATACTAAAAACAAACATTTCTCAATATGTTACCTTATCCGGAAGACAGATCTCGTATTTACTAAATACGGACCCTTAATAATTTAGTTATTAAATTCTCTGTTAAGCTAGTTTCAAGATCAAAAAGGTATCCACAATTTTATTCTAAATATTCCCTGCCTGACGTTATGACTGGATCAGTCAGCGGAGTTTGCCTAGCAAATTGGGCCTAGTTATTTTTTTTTTGTTTTGCCGAAGAAGCTGTCAAAAATGCTCATCTAATTAAAACGTAGCCTAGCTGCAGCGCTGTAGCGTTTAAACGTAGCGTTAGCCGTGTGGTATCCGGCAGAGTAGAATAGAACCAACCCATTACACTCACGGGTGTCGTATAAGGCGACTAATGTCTGAGGCAGAACACCTTGCGCCTCCGTAGACCAGAGGAAGGGCAGCAGCGTTTTCTGTTAGTCTTTCATCACTGCGATCTCCAATCCGCCTGCCAAGCGTGGAGATTACGGCAAATTCCTCCCATCATGAGAGAGGCTTATGTCCAGCAGTGGACGTTATGGGCTGTTGTAGTAGTGTAGTAATTAAAACGTAGACTAGACCTCTAGACTATCTAAGTACCAATCAGTATCAGAGGTGTGAGGTCGCTTGCGACAACGGTGATAATACCAATGTCGTGGGTAATAATATGCTAGACACGATGTTTGGACGTATTCGTAAAATGCGTGTAAATGGCAGTTTTACTTACATAACGTCACGACGGTAACCCCGAAGGGTAAGTTAGAGGAATACCTAATAGGTAGGTACACCTACATTTCGCTAGTTATGTTTAAATCCTAATGTAATAGGGGCGAGCCTATTGCCAGCAACCGAGCACTAATCCAGACACCATGGCGGATACTGAGAAATTCCTGATGAAAAACCCCAATAACAGTTTGTCCGACCTGGGAATCGAACCTAGGACTTCATGTTCAGTAGTAGCGCTTGACATGGGTTGACAGACAATGGTGTCAATTCTGTTGTGCACAAACTAAACTTAATTTAAGCTATTGCTATCTTTTACTAAAAGGCAGTGCGAGAAAAGGACGGCTATTGCTATGAACTAAGGAGATGTCAAACTAGTTTTATGCCTTGCGCTTCACCGTGTTTTTAGTCGACAAGTTTTTACGTGTATGGTGTTTTCATTTGTATGGCAATATTAATTCCAATTAAATTTGACAGCTCTAAATTACGTCCGTCTCTTTCTCGTTTTACTAGAGAGAAAAAGATAGCAATAGCCTAAATTAAGTTTAGTTAGTGCACAACACAAAAGACACCAATGACTTTGGTACTTTAATTATGGTAGATTTGGGCGGGACCAATCTACTAAAGAAATTGACATAAAAATATTAATTTAGTAAACTGATCCCGCGGGATCGAAATGAGTGGGATCAATTTACTATAGAGCCAATATCACGGGTGCATAGCCTAACATTAAGATTTTAACAAAATAAAAGAATGATGATAAGCTTCAAGAATTTTACCAAGAACTCTGGTTGATAGTTGTGTGCATTTTTTTCATTTGTTTACGTCTAATAATATTTGTCCTGCTTTTGGCCCTGGCACACTAAATTATTTACTTTATTTACCACCTCGTCATAATCGTTCCAGTTCCGAAGTTGATGTAAATAAAGCATCGAGTTTCGTATGATGAGATTATTTTATTACTTTGTGATTTATGTCTTTAAATTAATTCTACTAAGGTTGAGAACATCTTAGTAGAAGGTCTGTTTTTAACCCCCGACCAAAAAAGAGGGATGTTATAAGTTTAACGTGTCTGTCTGTGTACCTGTCTGTGGTATTGTAGCTCCCAAACGGATGAACCGATTTTCGTTTAGTTTCTTTTACAGTCAGTTTATTATTTGAAAAAAAAAACCTTACGGTTTTTTTTAATCATTTGTCTTTTAAATCGCGCCTGTCCTGCGAAGAAGAGTCTCTTAATTAGTTTCCTTAAACAACCAATTTTAGGATGCTATCGTCTATCTGCTTGGCCTTTTCTCAAACTATATTGGGGTCCGCTTCCAGTATAACCGAATGCAGCAGAACACCAGTATTTTACATGGAGCGACTGCCTATCTGACCTCCACAACCCAGTTAGTACTGGGTAATACGATACTCTTGGTAAGACTGGTTGACTTTCGGGCTTCAGACGTAACAGTAAATTTTCTATCAAAACTAGATTTAATTAAGTAGGTACCTACTTCTAAAACAAATAGTAGTGAAACCAAGTAAAGTATTTATAAGCCAAACAAAAAAGTCCTACGGTAGGTAGCTATTGTGTATCTACCTATGTGACGTCATCATCAAAGAGAGGAAGCGACAAGACTGTCGAAACTGCTTCCAATTGTCCTAATTAATACGTAATTATGCTAACCGGGGAATCGAAGGAGTGGCTAGAACGTCCGATATTACAAGACGATAGTAGGTCAGTTTATTATCAGCAATTTGACAGGAGAAAGATAAAGTAAAAAAACATTCACAAAATAAGTTAAGGAAATTGAGTAACCTTCACCAACAAAAATATCATGCACCTTTAAAGATGGACATAGTTTTCAAATGAACTAAAGTACCATCACCAAAAAAAAATGGATAGTAAGTATAAAAATCGTAATGTGCAGACTTACAGAAACGTTATGCCGTCACACGGATCGAAATCTTATTCATCCAATGCTAGACAATGAATTAACTAAAATACCAATAAAATAAAACAAGTAAGTACGTAATAGTATCTACATTATGATATAAGTGCGGTAAGTTGAAAATTACAGCTGAGGCGATATTGCTAGCACGAGCCGTAGGCGAGGGCTGTAATAAAGCAGAGGCTGTAATTATCAAAGCGCACGCATGTCATACGACGTTTTATAACATATTTGTGAGGAAATAAACTCTGACTTTCTTAAACGAATAAATCTTTTACTTGTTCACAAATTAAAGATGCCCGCTATTTTTTTAAGGCAAAGACACAAAACAGCCAGTATTACTAATAAAGTAAATTAATATTTTTGTGTTTTTGTTACAGAAAAATGGTTGTAATTTATTGTCAAAATTAATTAAATTAAATAATTAAATGTTTATTTATTATATTTCATCTCCCACAATTAATTTTATTCATAAAATATTGACCACTTTTCTGACATAAAAACTCTTTGCTAAGATTTAAAAAAGTACCGTTCGTTTTAGACGGAGCATTTACATTACTGCACAAGTACGTAATGAGATACATTACGATATTGAAATGGGTGAAATAAGAGACCCTTTACGAGCAAATGTGTTATAAAATATTTAATTTTAAAGTCACGTCATCAAAAACTCGATCAACACACCCGTAATGGAATCCTTTTGCCCAAAATGGAAACAATACAGGATACACCCATGAAGACTTTGATGGACATAGTTTTCAAATGAACTAAAGTAAACCGACCATCACCAAAAAAAATAATAATAATATAAAAACCGAAATGCGCAAACTCACAGAAACGTTATGACCTCACACGGATCGAAATCTTATTCCTCCAATGCTAGACAATTAATTAACTAAAATAATGATAAAATAAAAAATAAAACAAGGATGTAAAATATATAAAATAACTACGACATCAAAAACTGGATCAACACACCCGTAATGGAATCCTTTTGCCCAAAATGGAAACAATACAGGATACACCCATGAAGACTTTGATGGACATAGTTTTCAAATGAACTAAAGTAAACCGACCATCACCAAAAAAAACATGAATAATATAAATATCGAAATCTTATTCCTCCAATGCTACAATGAATTAACTAAAATAATGATAGAATAAAAAATAAAACAAGGATGTAGAATATATAAAATAACTACGACATCAAAAACTGGATCAACACACCCATAATGGAATCACACACCGGGCCTTCAGAAAGCCTTTTGCCCAAAATGGAAACAATACAGGATACACCCATGAGGACTTTGATGGACATAGTTTTCAAATGAACTAAAGTAAACCGACCATCACTAAAAAAAACATGAATAATATAAATATCGAAATCTTATTCCTCCAATGCTAGACAATGAAATAACTAAAATACTCATAAAATAAAAAATAAAACAAGCATGTGTTAATATAAATATAAAATGACGTCATCAAAAACTGGATCAACACACCCTTAATGGAATCACACACCGGGCCTTCAGAAAGCCTTTTGCCCAAAATGGAAACAATACAGGATACACCCATGAAGACAAAAGCGAATCCCAAGAAGACAGTCAAGAACTTACATAGTGCCGTAATCAGTCACCAGGTTAGAAGAATCTTTCGCCAGATAAGGGCTCGTCAAGCTGCTCCTAAGTAAGAGGTACAGATGAATATACAAGTTCTAATGCAAAATAAAAGGATCCCATCCCACTTTTGCATCGCAAGATTGGTAGGATTACTACATAATTATTTTTCATCCCATCTATTCGAAAAGGACGACTTGGTTCGCCTTTAAGTACACCCAAAGTTGCTTTTACTCCTCTTTATAAGTGCGCCGCAATTACCTTTGCCGCGCACTTTTTGAATTTGGAACATCTTAGTGTTCAGCGCCAAAGAAATCGAACGCAAATATTGTTTGAATAAAGACTGGCTGGTACGACGGCCCATAGTCGCGCCGCCGGCTGAATAAAAAAAAAGAAATCAAATTAAGAACGCGCGAACTACAGCCCGTGTTTTCGTCAATTTTCACAAATTGTTAGAAATTCATAGTTTTGTTTTGAAAAATGAGTTCTTCAAGTGACAGTGAATAAAATATGAGGTGCCTTTTATTTTCTCATAGTGGGTGATGAAAAGTAGAGTGTATCACTCGGGCGCAAAATATATTTTGGCTCGGGCGACGTACTTTGAATCCCTCGCTACGTTCAGGATTCTACTAAAGAATCCCTCACTTCGCTCTGGATTCAAAAAAGCGCCCTCGCCGTAAAAATATTATTTTGATCCCCTATGATACAATCTACTATTTTCTGCTATGGCAAGAAAAGTTTTAGCGCATCTATTTGTTTTTTTTACTGCCTAAATATAGCATCATGGCTTGTGAAATATAGTGGCTATATAAATACATACCAATGTGTGCATTTCTTAGGATTACCTACAGAATTATTTTTTCTGCTAAGGCAAGAAAAGTTTTGGCGTAACTATTTTTTTTTACTGCCTAAATATAGCATCATGGCTTGTGAAATATAGTGGCTATATAAATACATGCCAATGTGTGCATTTCTTAGGATTACCTACAGATTTTTTTTTCTGCTATGGCAAGAAAAGTTTTAGCGTAACTATTTTTTTTTACTGCCTAAATATAGCATCATGGCTTGTAAAATATAGTGGCTATATAAATACATGCCAATGTGTGCATATGGTCAAATCATCATCATCTTCCTGCCCTTGAAAAACTGCGTTCACTTTTTTTTTCTTACATTCTCCGTCACGCTTTCATTTACTAAATTTTCTTTCAAATATTGCTATGATTTATTACACGAAGAATCTGATTTATATTTTAAACAAAAATGTTGTTGCATTACCGAACATCCATCAAGATCTATTAAAAATCAAAACTTATTTATATCCGTCAAAAATAAAAGCTGAACGCAAGAAAATTTTGCAGAAACGTGTAACGTTTGATGTCAGGCGTTAAAAATGTACAAACGTTGGTGCCAATAACTGGCAATGCTATATATTGGTGCAAATGTAATGAAACGTAATCGGCCATGTTTGTTTGTTTACAATGTGTTAATGTATTGCGGCGCTGCACGAAACGGAATCACACGACTTTATAATGGAGCCCCCACGTGATAATACGTTTATTTGCATAAGATATTGTGTTCTATATTGACTTCAAGTACTGTTAATTTGAAACCTAGCTGCAATAACAACTTCTGTTAATGAGTAGCGATTTAACAGCGAAGATACAATGAATGTAACTAGAAAAGCAAAAGAAAAGATTGTAAAAATGTAATTAAGGAAATGAAAGAGAATGGTGAAGCAACTAGAAAAGTGGTTGACAGGCAAAATAATAGAAGAAAAAGTAGTTCTCAGACCCCAAAACATGGAACAAGGACAGGATTTCTTGTGTAATAAAGATTTATTTAACTGGTATAAACTTTAGAGCAAGGAATAGACACCGGCCCAGTCAATATAAATTATAAGGGTAAGTACTTGTAATCAAGATTCTACTATTGAAGTTAGGCACTGATAAATACCTCCTCTTATGAAGAAAATAAGAGCAAAAAGATGGAATCAATCAATGATATATAAACTATAGATACGTTGTCCGCACTCTAAAATGACAACATGAAATGAAGCCAATTGGCCACATCGCGCTTAGTTACGCACCAACCTGTCGCGCGACGCTACGTTTGTTTATAATTTAATAAATCCTGTGACGTGACTGAAGATGTATATTTATCTCCCTCTCGCAACAGGCATCCCGCCGTTCGGTGTCATATTTTCTTTCTCTTTCTTCACGCTTATAAGTAGTTCTAGTATTTTCGCCGTTTTTAAGCGCCGCGATGTTGGTTCATGACGTGTCTATATATAATACGTCATTGGAATCAATTGCAACATTTACTCACTACTACATTATAGTTTTCACGGTGCATTTGTACCCGGTTGGTGCCAATAGACTTGCCTCCCATTACATGGGACTTAAACATAACTAGAGAATTGTAGTTGTACTATTAGGTACAACACTGCCTAAACCATTGGGGATGCATTGGGGGAACAGGTATGATGTAATGTTACATAGATTATTCTTTTTGATCGAGATCTACAACCCAATCTGCAGCCATAGACGAAGCCACGGTGGGGCAGAGTGGGGCGCTTACCCTGACTCTGACCTGTATGTAGTTAGTACCTAATCAAACCTAAAAAAAAAAATTATCTAGGTACTAATTACAACACTTAATATCCGTAAGAAAGTTCACACTGGACAGTAGACAGATACCTATGTGTAATTGTTTACTTACTGTACCTGAAAGTACTATCTATAGATAGATATAAACTTCTAAATTGACTGGTTAACAAATTGGCTTGCGCCCAAGATTCCAAACGGCTGAAGTTAAACACATTTTTGGATGGAAGATTTCGTCGTGTAGGTAGGTGCAATAAGAAAGTGTTTTGGATAATTCGAATTATACATACAGGGTGCTATTAGGGTGTTATATTTTGGTGTGAAAAAACTAACCGGGGTAAGACCACGGGTATAGTTTGCTAGTTATATATTATTTAAGACTGTTGCCCCACCCTGAGTCCATGGCTGGCTACGCCCTTCCCGCTTAGCATGAACGCCGTAGACACGAAAGAGACTCGACAAATATTTTGTTCATCTGTCATTTTGTCGATTCAATGACAGATGAACAAAAGATTTGTCGTTTCTCTTTCGTGTCTACAGCGTTCATGCTAAGCGGGCTGGTCTGCAGCGCGGCTCAAATGAAAGAACCCGTGAAAAAACCTGAATAAATTATCTTTTTCAACACTTTCTTAACCTCTTAAAGCAAGGACACAAAACGGCAAGTTCATTACAAGATAATGTCCGCTATTTGCCCCACAATACAAGTTTATACGACAAGTCAGAAACGCGTCATCATTATCTGTCATACGACACTTATCTAGCTCAAACAAATGAAAATACTCGACTGACTACAACTATTTAATTATAGTTTAATTGCTTTCGTGTTGGTTGAACTAGTTTTGGGAGAAATCGTCACATCATTTTTAGGGTTCCGTACCCAAAGCGTAAAAACGGGACCCCTCTTACTAAGACTCCACTGTCCGTCTGTCCGTCTGTCACCAGGCTGTATCTCATGAACCGTGATACCTAGACAGTTGAAATTTTCATAGATGATGTATTTTGGTTGCCGCTATAATAACAAATACTAAAAACAGAGTAAAATAAATATTTAAGGGGGGCTCCCATACAACAAACGTGATTTTTTTGCAGTTTTTAGCTCGATATTAATAACGGCAACAGAATATTTAGTTGTACATTCACTTTTAAGATAAATAATTTAATTAAAATAAAATAAATATTTAAAAGAGATAGAAATTTAAGAGAAATCACGTTTGTTGTAGGTATAGGCTACAACAAACGTGTTTTTTTTTTGCCTTTTTGTCTAATGTTTTATAGATAACTAGCGGACGTCACGCGGTTTCACCCGCGTAGTTCCCGTTCCCGTGGGAGTACGGGGATAAAATATAGCCTATGTTACTAAGGGTGAATGTAGCTTTTGAAATCGGCGCAGTAGTTTTTGAGTTTATTCTTTCGGAAACAGAATAATATTTTAATCAACCTACAACCTAGCACTGGCCTGCAAATGACAAAAAACGTAAGAAACTTTAAATTTCGCCGGCTACCCTGGAGCAACAGCCTTAACTTGCGGTTAAAAAAACAAAAGCTATCGAATGACATCACGGTGACTGAATACGTAGAAAAGTAAATGTGACTTTTTAATGAACGTTACAACAAAGTAAATAAGTTTATGTAAACAGAGGAAATCAATATTTAGGGTGTGAAGAACTTTTATCAAATGTTTGTTCACGTATGTTTTGTTGGTAGTTACAATAGGCTTGTGTACTGAAAAATCTAATTAGTCCGTCAGTTAGATTTTCAAAAAATATTTGACCCATATTTTTTTCTTTTGTTACATAAACCAAAATTAACAAAGATACGACGCTCTTAAAATTCCCAATACGTCACGCCGTGGTATAATTTTTAGTGCGTTCTGACGTCACGAGCCCGGACTCCCGAGTATTGATGCGTTTTATCTTTGTCAATATTCATTGATTTATAAAAACAAAATGTACGTTTACATTATTTTCCAATACTCTAACTGACGGGATAAATAGATTTGCAATTTATTAATGGTGGAAACTCAGTGAGAAGAATAGTTTATCAAGATACTAGCTGATGTCCACGGCTTCGCCCGCCCGCAAATTATGTACTAAAACCTTCCTCTTGAATCACACTATCTATTAAAAAACCCGCATTTTAATTCGTTGCGTAGTTTTAAAGATCTAAGCATACATAAGGACAGACGCGGCGGGCGACTTTGTTTTATAATATGGAGTGATGATCATGCATGCAAATAGTGAAGATTAAGTACAGTTTTCAGTCATCTAGTAAAATACGTAGATAAATGCAAACTTAAATATTATACATGCAAACAAATGAAATTGAAGTGTCTGATTTTAATTTCAAAGTAACAGTTTTTACTGAATGCATGTGAACATATATAATACGGTACTTGCTTATAACAACAACAAAAACATCTTTTTTTTATTTAACCTTTCGGCTGTTTACCTGTTTGTTTCGGTTAATCTCCGAAACGGCTTGACCGATTTTTACTGGTAGATAGCTGATGTTATAAGAAGTAACCTATGCTACTTTTATTTTAGAATAAGAAATAAGGTTCCGTGCAAAAAATGTATAGACCTTTTAAATTGCTATCAGAATCCGATCTAAATAGGGAAGTTATATTTTTATAATAAATTCACGCGGACGAAGCGTAACAGCTAGTACACTACTACTACTAGTGACTTTTGAGTTTGCAGCCCTTTTTTTTTCGGATGAGAAATCATCAAATGACTCCTCCCGCTCTGGGCGGAGCAGGAGGGAGTGTCATTTACTGACTAAAACCCATCCATGTTCCTTCATCGCCCTTTGTGTTCCGGGGCCACGGTATCTCTTTCGAACAGTCCCGCAGCCCCGGCAGGCATCGGCCCTTGCGGACCCTTTCCTTTTGCTGACATCTCTGAGTTTGCATAGCTTTGTAAACCAACCACGACCTACGTTAGAAGTGGAAAGATCAATATTCTAAGCCACAACCGGTCTTGGACCAGCTCCTAAAGATCTCGCTAGGAAACATGTGCGTCGTTCTTCAAATAGCACGAATACGTCGGCACTTCATTTATTCACGTGCACTACTAACATTATTTACAATCGCATGCGAACTTTTAGGTCATTATCATGTTCTACATTCCTTTAGAAGATGAAATCGGAGGAGAAGATCACTAGCTTCCTATTTACTCAGATTTCATTCCTCGTTTACGAAACGTATTGAAGAATGGCTTGCTCTGGTCAAAAGGATGGGTGGCTGTTTAGGTTGCGCCAACCAAACATATATGCAACCTCATTTTGTCGATTTATGTGAACAAAAATATATAAAGCGACTAACTTTAAAGGGTTTGTAGTCGCATTTTCAATAAAAGTTTATGTGCTTTTCCAGGCTTCGGGTAAAAAAAAAATAAGGTGGTAAATTTAATTTTGGTTACAAGCTTGTGTTTGTGCATCTTAATTTTACTGTAACTGTCCTACTAGTCTAGGCAGCCTAATTATTAAAAGTTTTTGCAAAAAATAAAACCGACTTCAATAAACACAAAAGAGAAGAAGTCGGTGACCTTTTTTTGATCGATTTAGTTTTTTTGTCACCAATTTCTGAAGCTCTAAATTTATATTTCACTTTTTTGTGTTTTTTGAAGTCGGTTTTTTTTAAAGCAAAAAAGTTTTTTATTTTTCCAGTTTTAGTTGTTCCCAAACAAATATTTGCCAAACAAGACATTGCTAATCCCGCTCTGGGCGGAGCGGAAGGGAGTGTCAGACTTTTACTGACTAAAACCCATCCATGTTCCTTCTTAGCCCTTTGTGTTCCAGGGCCGCAGTATCTCTTTCGAACAGTACCACAGCCCCGGCAGGCATCGGACCTTGCGGACCCCGTCCTTTTGCTAACATCTCTTTGAGGCGCGCGCAGAACACGAACGCGCAAACTTAACAAACCTAACTGTTGAAATCTGGGTGTATTTTACACATCTGAGTACCCCCTCAGAGCATACAAGCGTGATGTTACGTCATGATGTTGTATATGCAATAAACATTCAAGCGATTGCAGCAGTCACAGCAGATTTTCCGTCTATTTTTGAAGAGTTCCATTGTATATCTCCGAAGATCAGCATCAGATGTTCACAAAACTAGTTTTTAAATAAAAAAATAATCATCAAAATCGGTTCATCCAGTCAAAAGTTCTGAGGTAACAAACACAAAAAAAAGCCGAATTGAGAACCTCCTCTTTTTGGAAGTCGGTTGAAAACAACGAAAAAAAGACGAATTGATAACCTCCTCCTTTTGGAAGTCGGTTAAAAATAAACTAAATCAATGCAAACAACAGCTACACTCAATCTATACTAATATACATATCTATTATTATATATTATTATACATATAATATATTACATATAATAAAACAGTAAAAAAACTGTGTCTGTACATTGAATATATTAAAAAAGAAATAATTGAGGGGGGTTTAGAAACAGCAATAGAGCACGAATCCAAAAAAAAAAAATTGTCTGTTTGTCTGTTTGTCTGTGTGTCTGTTTGTCTGTGGGTCTGTTTGTTTGTACACGCTAATCTTCGGAACTACTGGACGGATTTGAATGATTTTTTTGTTGTTGTATAGGTATTAAGTCTGGGCAAGATATAGGCTATAATTTATCTTGGAAACTTGAACACCTGATGCAGAATCACAACAGACCAGCTGAACTATAAGAGATACAAAAATGGTACCATAGCAAAAATTGTTCCACGTGATGGGCATTTTCTGCTGAGAGAATAAATTTGAAGATCTGGAACACCTGATGTGGAACTCCAAGAGCCCAGCTACACTAACATATATATAGGAATGACGTTTTAGCAAAAGTTGTTCAATCTTCTATATATATATTTATATATATCTATTCTATACATATAATAAAACAGTAAAAAAACTGTGTCTGTACATTGAATATATTAAATCTATTACATCTATTACATATAATCTATTATCTATACATATAATAAAACAGTAAAAAAACTGTGTCTGTACATTGAATATATTAAAAAAGAAATAATTGAGGGGGGTTTAGAAACAGCAATAGAGCACGAATCCAAAAAAAAAAATCTGTCTGTTTGTCTGTTTGTCTGTGGGTCTGTTTGTTTGTACACGCTAATCTTCGGAACTACTGGACGGATTTGAATGATTTTTTTGTTGTTGTATAGGTATTAAGTCTGGGCAAGATATAGGCTATAATTTATCTTGGAAACTTGAACACCTGATGCAGAATCACAACAGACCAGCTGAACTATAAGAGATACAAAAATGGTACCATAGCAAAAATTGTTCCACGTGATGGGCATTTTCTGCTGAGAGAATAAATTTGAAGATCTGGAACACCTGATGTGGAACTCCAAGAGCCCAGCTACACTAACATATATATAGGAATGACGTTTTAGCAAAAGTTGTTCAATCTTCTATATATATATTTATATATCTATATCTATATATATACATATAATAAAACAGTAAAAAAACTGTGTCTGTACATTGAATATATTAAAAAAGAAATAATTGAGGGGGGTTTAGAAACAGCAATAGAGCACGAATCCAAAAAAAAAATCTGTCTGTTTGTCTGTGTGTCTGTTTGTCTGTGGGTCTGTTTGTTTGTACACGCTAATCTTCGGAACTACTGGACGGATTTGAAAGATTTTTTTGTTGTTGTATAGGTATTAAGTCTGGGCAAGATATAGGCTATAATATATCTTGGAAACTTGAACACCTGATGCAGAATCACAACAGACCAGCTGAACTATAAGAGATACAAAAATGGTACCATAGCAAAAATTGTTCCACGGGATGGGCATTTTCTGCTGAGAGAATAAATTTGAAGATCTGGAACACCTGATGTGGAACTCCAAGAGCCCAGCTACACTAACATATATATAGGAATGACGTTTTAGCAAAAGTTGTTCAATCTGATGAGCACTCTTTGTTGATTTATAAAAATCGAAGATCTGAAACACTTGTTGTGGAACTCCGAGAGCCCAGCTACACCATAACACATATAGGAATGACGTCTTAGCAAAAGTTGTTCAATCTGATGAGCACTTTCTGTTGACTTATAAAAATCGAAGATCTGGAACACCTGATGTGGAACTCCAAGAGCCCAGCTACACTAACATATATATAGGAATGACGTTTTAGCAAAAGTGGTTGAATCTGATGAGCACTCTCTGTTGACTAATAAAAATCGAAGATCTCGAAAACCTGATGTGGAACTCCAAGAGCCCAGCTACACCATAACACATAGGAATGACGTCTTAGCAAGTGTTGTTTGGTCTGATGGGCATTTCCTGTTGACTTTTATCTTGGAAACAAACACCTGATGCAGAACCGCAACAGACCAGCTGAACTATAAGAGATACAAAAATGGTACCATAGAAAAAATTGTTCCACGTGATAAGCATTTTCTGTTGAAGATCTAGAACACCTGATGTGGAACTTCAAGAGCCCAGCTACACTATAACATATATATAGGAATGAAGTTTTAGCAAAAGTTGTTCAATATGATGAGCACTCTCTGTTGACTTATAAAAATCGAAGATCTGGAACACCTGTTGTGGAACTCCAAGAGCCCAGCTACACCATAAACACATAGGAATGACGTCTTAGCAAGTGTTGTTTGGTCTGATAGGCACTTCCTGTTGACTTTCATCTTGGAAACAAACACCTGATGCAGAACCGCAACAGACCGGCTGAACTATAAGAGATACAAAAATGGTACCATAGCAAAAATTGTTCTACGTGATGAGCATTTTCTGCTGTGAGAATAAATTTGAAGATCTGGAACACCTCGAAGGTCTTGAACACCTGTTGTGGAACTCCAAGAGCCCAGCTACACCATAACACATAGGAATGACGTGTTAGCAAGTGTTGTTTGGTCTGATGGGCATTTCCTGTTGACTTATAAAAATGTTTAGTCTGATGGGCATTTCCTGTTGACTTACAAAAATGAAAGATCTGGAACGTCTCGAATCGTCTCGCGCATCCCGTTGTATTCCCGTCCCCGGGCTCTTAAAATTTGATATCAGACGTTTCAGATCTTCGATTTTGACGACCCCGTTGTCGCTGGCATAAGCAACAGGATCCGCGTCCGAAGTCGCGGGCAGAAGCTAGTATACTAATAATATTATAAAGCTGCAGTGTTTGTTTGTTTGTTTGAACGCGCTAATCTCTGGAACTACTGGTCCGATTTGAATGATTCTTTCAGTGTTGGGTAGTCCATTTATCGAGGAAGGCTAAAGATTATATAACATCACGCTGCGACCAAAAGGAGCGGAGTACAAATGAAAAATATTGCAAAAACGGGGAAAAATGTATTCCTTTTGTGAGCTGTTTCTCTTTTATGTGACGCAGACGAAGTTGCGTGGGTCAGCTAGTTATTTATAAGTTAAAACCTAGAAGACTAAAAGTGGAGGTTATTTTATTTATACCGGCTATATATGTAGTTACCTGTTTTTCACCTCTGAAAATAACTGATTGGAGTCATATAACAGAAAAAACTGAACAAATAAAGATAGGTAAGAGAGAAACGAAATAGATAAAATGACGATGAAACGCAATTTGCGACAAAAACTTCGCAAGATTCTTTTTTTTTCCTACGCATTGCTTCACGTGATCTTCAAATGTTATTTATAAATCAAAATAGCTACAGATCTGTTGGTGACGTCAAAACAAAGCGGATAGGTACCTACTCGAGTATAAAGAAGTATTAATATACTACGGCAGTATAATATGTAGATTTAGATACACTATTACGTAGCTACTCGTGTCGTTTATGAATCAGAACAAACTCATTATCTAACTACCTTTTCTATGATAAGAGACTGCATTCAGTATGTGTAACTGGATGTTTCTTAATACTATTATTTTACACTAGCACTTTACCCGCGACTTCGTCCGCAAAAATTGTGATAGCTCGGCTAATTTGCATGATATCAATGCTCAATCAATGCTCAATCAATGCTCGCTAAAGATGTAGCTTTGCAACAGTAAAAGAATTTTTAAAATCGGTTGAATAGTTCTTGAGTTAAATCGTAACAAACAAAAAATCAAATCTTTTCTCTTTATAATATTATTATACTAGCTGTTGCCCGCGGCTTCGTTCGCGTGGCAATTTTGACCTTTTAAAATTAATATTGCTTACCTCCCGCATAACATGCGGCGTGATAATATGTAGCCTAAAGCCTTCCTTGGTTTACAAAGAACATTTTTGCTGAATTTCAATTCAATCTATCCATTAGTTTTGGCGTGAAGCCGTACTATACACAAACAAATAGACAAAAATTCTAAAAAGTCATTTTTTGTCATCAGTTACGTTTTTCTAACAAAAGCCACTTATTTTTTCTCGAAAATTCTCAATGTACAGTTTTTCTTTCGTTACTGTTTTATTACATGTATCTAGATTACTAGCGGACGTCATGCGGTTTCACCCGCGTAGTTCCCGCAATAGCCTATGTTATGTACTCGCTGATAATGTAGCTATCCATTGCTGAAAGAATTTTTAAATCGGTCGAGTAGTTTTAGAGTTCAATCGTAACAAACACGCAAACAAACGAAAAATCAAATATTTCCTCTTTATAATATTAGTGTAGATTACTAGTATTTAGTTTAGATGGAGTCACTGCCTATCTAACCTCCATAACCCCACCACAGAGTTATGGAGGTAGACCGCTAACACGTTACTCTTTGGTCTGACTGATGTCGATCTTCCAGGCTTAAATACATACTGCGAATGTTAGCCGGACCAACAGCTTAACGTGTTTATCGAAGCCCATCCGCGTACCGACATCGGCAAGTTTGGCTAACCCTTAAGGTGAAACTTCGCGGGCTACCCTGAAGGGTAGCCCGCGAAGTTAAAATTTTATTACGTTTTTTGCAATTTGCAGGCCAGTGCTAGGTTGTATGTTGGTTAAAATATTATTCGCGGTTGTAAGACGTATGTAGTTACAGAATTATATTCATCAAAATCATCAATACAACCCTGAAAGTTCATAAAGGTGGAAAAATTACTTTTCCAAGGTCAAAATCATTCTTGCACCTTTATGAACTTGGAGGATTGTATTGATGATTTTGATGATTATAATAAAATTAAGTAACTACATACGTCTTATAGTCGCAAACAATATTTTAATCATCATGCAACCTAGCACTGGCTTGCAAATTGCAAAATACGTAAGAAAATTTGAATTTCGCGGGCTACCCTGGAGCATCAGCCTTAAAGGCCTATACTCGCTCACATGATCTTCATGATCAGGCTTAACATGATCCTCCGTTACGCCTAAAATACTGCAGCATTAATTTTGAAATAAATATATGGTAAAGTTGAGGATTAATGCTGTCCTATGTGTGACAAAAACACGATTCCATAAACTTTTCTCGAAAGAAAAAAAATCCAAAATTACCTCCAAATCGAACAATAAACCGCTGGTATTCAAAAAGTACTTCAAATTAGATCATGAAACTTTGCATACTACTAACTGAACTAACTTTATAGGATCTTATGTGTTTTATTTTTTTAGTCCAATCAATAGATTTTTTGTAAATCGCAAAAAACCACTCATTTCGCACTATTCGGCCGCAGTTAGTGACGTAACAACCGCTTTGTAGTGCAAGCTGATAACTTTATTCTAACAGTATTTCAAACGAAGTTTGAACCACCACAAATATAGTTGCTAATTTTAGGGTTAGAAGGGCCTTTACCAAACCGTAACTACTGCTGTTGTTACTAACCCAGTAGCCCCTCGAATAGAATAAACTATGGCAAATATAATAATAAATGTACCTACCTACACTATTTTCACCTGATCTATCGCCTGATACGATTTATTCCATTCTAATACCAAAAACTAATACCACTGGTATTTGTTTCAACTCATATTTTTTTTCTATTCCGAACCGATACCATTGTTTAAACTAATACCAAAACAAGTTCAAAGATATAAGGTACAATCAGTAAAAATGCTTTGTATGTAAATATAAGACCTTTAATTGAAAAAAAAAACAGGTAACTCCAAAAAAATCAAATTTTGTTAGCAAACGTCTTGTTCAATGATAAAATATCACTTAAATAATCAACTTTAATATAATTTTAGTTTCTCTCTATACCTGTATAATATTTTTTTTTTTACAAAATTTAATAAAAAAAATTAAATTTAAAAATTACAAAATATCTCAAAAAATTAACTCTTAATTTATATTGAAATTTATCTGACATAGTTATTATTAGATAGGTACGTAATTATTCACGTCTACCTATCTCATAACAACTATGTCAGGTAAATTTTTAACAAAAATAAATCACTTTTTATCTAACAATTGTAAAATATCACAGAAAATCAACTTTTTGTATAATCTAATCAGTCATTCATCACCTACATAGCAATGAATCAGCATTTTTTTTTTGCAATAATATCTAATATGAAAAATTCACTTTAAATCTAACAATTATAAAATATCACAGAAAATCAACTTTTTGTATAATCAAATCAGTCATTCATCACTTACATAGCAATGAATCAGCAATTTTTTTGCAATGAATTCTAACCTTACCTAACAATTGTAAAATTTCACAGAAAATCAACTTTTTGTTTAATCAAATCAGTCATTCTTCACCTATATAGCAATGAATCAGCATTTTTTTTTTTGCAAAAACGTCATATATGAATAATTCACTTATAATCTAAGAATTATAAAATATCACAGAAAATCAACTATTAGTATAATCAGCTAAATGACGTGTAAATAATTTCTTATATTTCAACAATTAGTAGCTAAACCCTTAATTTTTCTAAGCAGTGACCTACGGAGATTTTGTTTTTGAGGAGTTGGTCAGTTACGTATGTGATCCACGAATTTTTCATAATAGTTGTCTGTGCACATCGTTTTGCGGGGGGTGCGTTTGATTTATATTGAGTAACAACCACTGTTTGTAAATCTGCGTCCTCTTTCAGCACGTTCAGAAGCTGATATAAATTAGCATTCTTTGGCACAGCCGAGTTTAATTTCTTATGCCAAGATTCTACGGCATTTGTGGTTCGATGGCGTTCACCATGAACGCACCAAATGTCTACAAAACTCTCGTTCCCTAGCCATTGTGACACCATGTAGTCATTAAATGTTTGAATGGCGTCAGTATCAGGACAGTCTTCCATTATGTAGCACCATCCTTCTGATATGAATTTACGAGGAAGTAAAGGCAGTAAAGCTGAAAGTCTTACATGTCTTTGGGTGATAGCATCTTTTGTCAGATCCAACTGTTTTGCTTTTTTCCATACATTTTTGGAATAATGAAAGTAGCATCCTTTAATCACCACTGACGGAAAAACAATTGTTTAAAAACAGTTGTAAAAAAATTTACGGAACCCGTAAAACACCCAGGAATGTTTTGTTTCAAAATTTCAAATAATTTTTTGTATGTTTCTTCTGTTTTTTTGTTAAGTAAAACATAAATAAGAGGAACTATACGAGTGTGATCTTCGTCACTTCCCAGATCTCCGTGGATAGTATATAACTGCACAAAAGGCTCAGGGGTGCAATCGAATGCTCCGTCGCTTTCAAAAAATTTAATGCTCGGAATTTTCTCTAGTTGATTTGGACTGACCAAGATTATTATTCGGGTATTGGAAGACTCATCTTTATAATCGTAAAACAAAAAATCTCTAAATTGTAATGGAACTTCTACTTCATCAATTGATTTACATTTAATTTTTTTTACACCAGCTGCGTTGTTTCTTGCATAATACAATTTTGATTTGATGTTTGCAAACGATGGGATATTTCTCACCAAATCTGATTCAGTAGCGCAGAATTGTGATTTGAATTTGTTATATATGTTTGGTATTGGGGCGAAATCAGACTTCATCACTTTATCTCTTAAATCATCCAGCTTTTTTGCCATTACATTTTTGAATTCATCGGGCTCGCAGCTATGATTTTTCTCATTGGAAATATTGCCATCCTGTGAGGACAACAAAATAGCTTTAGCAAAATAGTTTTCGGATAAAAATACATATTGAAAGATGGAACACTAATTGTCTTATTCATAATATAACGCTTACCGAAGGTATAAACCTTCATTAGTTAAAACATGTTTTAAGGTGGATGCTCCAGGGTGGCCCGCAAAATTCAAATTATCGTAAGTTTTTTGCAATTTGCAGCTCAGTATGGGATAGTATGGTAATAGAAACTAAATTCGCGGTACTGGCATGTATGTATTTATATCATTATATTAGTTAAATTTATCAATGTAACCCACTAAGTTAAAATTTATATTAAACGTAAAGTTATTATTAAAATGGCACATTTTCTCTTTTCTCTAAGTTAGACAATTATATTGAAGGTTTTAATAAGTATAATTGTGTAATTACATACATGCCAGTACCGCGAATTTAGTTTCTATTAATAAAATATCCGATACTCAGCTGCAAATTGCAAAAAAACGTGCATACGCCCGCGAAATTTGAATTTCGCGGGCTACCCTGGAGCATTCACCTTAAGCCTACCGAACGTTCGATAAAAATTCTTATTCATAATCGTTTATTTGTTCTTATTCATAAGCTCCCATAACTAAACGCCACTATCGTACACAATGTTGCCATTTTGTAGAAAAATATGCGATTTTAGTCGATTTTAACGTTGTTTGCCTCTGGTCACAGAAAATTTGTCTATGCATTTTTAAACACCGTCATAAAAAACGTACACCAAGGTAAAGGAGGGAATAGTTTGAACTACCTAGTCTTTTGAACAATTTGTTGAATTTGTTATCATGCAATCTGGGAAAAAGCGGCAAAGGCCGTTGCCGTTAATACTTGTAATTCTGGTGAAGTACCACACCACCGACTAAATTAATTATAAAAGCAGCCGTTTCTTTGGAAAAACTGTACCATTTACGAAATTCTTCGTCATCCAGATAAAATGCATCGAATCTCTGCTAATACAATTTTATACGCGAACAACCACAATGCTATGTAGGGATTTTAAAGTAGGTATTTTAATACTAACTGACTGACATTGTAAACCGAACGTCAAACACGAAACAACTGATCGATGTCGGCCATTTGTTTCCCTTTTTTTTTTGTTTATCTAGTGTTTTTTTTTTACTCTTGCTATTCCAATTCACTTTTGACAATGGCAGAATTGTCGACAATGGCATCGGTACTAATTGCCATTTAAAGAAATAGAATAGAATTGATGTCGGCCATTTTATTGTTAACGAACGTTTAAAGAAGGGTCATGGCTTCTTTAAATCAAATTAACTTTAATGGAGAAATAAAGAGTGTTTTTACCTCTAAAATACGATTATGAATACCATTTTTTTAACAAGCTTCCTACAAAAGCCTTATAAAGCTCCACTAATCCATTATAAATAAGCCAGTTAAACTCTATGTAAGAAGTTGGTAACATACCTTTAACATACACATCTATAATGGGTCCATCCATTTTTATTTTCCCTTTTTTTGTGTACTGGTAACCAGCTCTCATTAAAACCAAGCCACCATTTCTTGTTATGAAAGTCAAGCTTCCTGTTTTTCCCGAAGATGTTGAGGGCTGATTATCAGCTTCCTCAGACATATCTAAAAAAAATTATATATTGTATGTAACTTTTACATTTGATTAGATTATGATAAAAAAATCAAATAATAGGTATTTTAAATAACACTAATTTTAATAAAGAGAAGTAAATTATACAAAAGAACAAATTAATATACTCACTTAATAAATAAAAATCACTGTCACTCTGATACCAATACGCCACCGCCACCGCACGGAAATGTACTGAGGAATTTATGTAGATAAAATTTCTCTCCGAGTCAAAGCACAACATTCCAGTCACACTTGACTCTGATTGGTTGTTTCGAATTTTGGAACAATAGAGCAAACTCACCCTTTCTCGCAGGTAAAAAAAAATAGCAAGATGATTCACTAAAACTACTCTTACCTATGCTAACCTTTGTAAAAATATTGGAGTGAAGTGAATTTGGAAAGTTTTAAGCATTATATTACGATTACATAAAAATATTGAAAAACAAATTTACTTTGATTAGGTTTGACTGCGCTGACTGTACCAAATTCAAGTTGTTGGTATTCGTTCGTACATTAAATTAAATTATTTAAAAAGTGGTATCCGTTCGGAATAGAAAAAAAATATGAGTTGAAACAAATACCAGTGGTATTAGTTTATGGTATTAGAATGGAATAAATCCCTGATACTATCTATATCAAAAGAAAAAAACATTTGACACATGACATTGTTATCTAATATCTTAGACAGTTTTATTTTGGGACATGACGATGAATGTCGTATTCTTTGTGTGCTGTTGATATGGTTCTTCTTTCGATGGTTTTCTTAATTGATTGGCGAATAGTTTGGCAAATCCAGGTCCGCTATTCTTTCCACGCCCAATGGCGAACAATGTTAACAGACCTGTTTATTATTTGTGTTCTTGTTATTTTAAGGAATGCAAGTACCTAGTTTTATTTGTGGAAAAGTGTCACTATTAAAATGTGAATAAGTAAATGTAAAGGAAAAAGGAGCTACGTCTGCCAACAAACTGCTTTGCAGTTTGGCGGGGGTAATTATGTACCAGTTAAAGATTTTTTTCGTGATTAAACACTTTTTCATTTTTTTTTTTCATTTTTTTTTTCATCTTTTACCGCAAAATAGAGTGCCACATTCTTAGCGTCCAAGATGAAACCCAAAGCTGGCCACACATCAATGGACTCTCGCTTATCGCTGAGATCTGCCACCCGTTGCTCTCGGCGTAAGACCCGCATGGATCAAATCGGGGGCGTCGGCCACGGGTGCCTCGACCACTGGGGGCGTAAGCCACGGACCCAAGCATACGTCGACTAAATGCACAGACGAATGGTTTTGCTCTTTATGCTCCACCATGAAAAAATGTCAAATGTATTCGTATTTTTAGTTCCAGAAAGTTCATTTCACGCACGATGTTTTTCTTCACAGTTTCAAGAGTAGTAGTAATGAAGTTATTTAAACTATTTATGTAAAGTACACTGTACTGTGTACTTTTTCTTTTGTCATCTTTGTATTTACTGTGTTTCTAAAACTACCCACTGTTGTTGAAAGTGTTATTTCTGCACTACTATTGTAATTTCATTTTTGATATAATTTTGTTTTTTGCATGCTGTGTCTATCGCTTCATATTTTACACTATGCTTGTATCATATTGCTTGTATTATTAGGATAAACAGTGTTACAATTGTAGATAGGCCAATAAATAAATAAATAAAGTGCTTGCCTAGGTTAGAACCCACGGCTCTTAAGTCGAGCCAGTAAATAAATAATAAATGCACATTTCATCGTAAGTGCATGCTAAAAATAACCGGAGTGCCATTAGTTTGGTCTCGCCGTGCGTCGCAAAACGGATACTAGAGCCGACTGCCAAGCTTTCAAAACTAAGACGTAAACGCTAGGAAATTGTGGTGTTTTGGTTCTAAATATATCATAATTTCTGCCTCAATTATGGGTTCGATTGGTGGGAGCGATTCTGATTTATGGGAGCATAAAGTACCAGTACGAAAAAAGTGTTATTTGGTCTTCTAAAAAGAATTTTTCAGCTTCAGCAGCAGTCCGAAATCTGAGTTGGTGCTCGGTATGTGGTGATTGATGGACCGATAATATTGTTGCCACCGCGGTAAAACCTAACATGATGACTGATGAGTGAGCGTGGAGAGATCTATAGCCAGTGGGTGAAGTAACTGTGATGTGTGATGTGATGATGATGATGTAAGAAATAATACCTACTCTTGCCCACTTTTAGGTATATACCTCAATCTAATCTTATGGGAAATATGCATAATGATATAATGTTCTCCAGTTAGAAGAGCAATCTAAAAAAGGCAAGTAAAATGTGTCTTAAAATGCGAAAGAAAATAATTTCACTGTTATTCTTTTTATTCATCTTTTCACAAATTGAAAACATTTTAAAATCATCATCATCATCATCACCATCATCATCATCATCATCATCATCATCATCATCATCATCATCATCATCATTAGCCTATTAATGTTCCCACTGCAGGGACATAGGCCTCCTCTCTATGAGAGGGAATGGGCTAAAATCGACCACGCGGGCCCAGTGCGGATTGGTAGATGTCACATGTCTTCCAATTTTTTGGTTCTAGGACATGCCGGTTTCCTCACGATGTTTTCCTTCACCGTTTTGAGAGCAGTGGTGGTGAAATAAATTACACAAAGTAATGCGCCTGACTGGGTTCGTACCCACGACTTACTGTTCGTAAGTCGGGGCCGCCACCACTGGGCCACCGCGGCCTGCTCTCGCACTTTTAAAATATAATTTAAAAAATATATAAAACAATGATATAAAAATATTAGCTCACTAGTATAGGGAACAGGGTCCAAGCTACCGGCGGTCAGGGCTCCAGAGAGAGGAACCTCCTAACAATACGAGCCGTGTCCAGGAGTACCACTTTCTGAATCAAGTCCTTGATCCAGCTGCCTAACGAGAGCCTCCTCAGGTATTATTATCACTGTATTATTAGCAGTGATTACTGATCAAAAGGATAATAAACGACCAAATCGTCAATCAAGTAGTGATAATGTTTTTGGCAATATGCCACAAGATCATAATTTTCGGCTTCAGTAAAGCGGATAGTTGACATATTCTCAAAATAAATCTTATTTTCAAGTTTATGGTAATTGATATTATGGTCATTATTATATGACAGCTCACGAATCTCAATAACAATTATCACATTGAAGTATTTGCAGTTTACTTTAAAAATACCGCATAGTGCGAGCCGGACTCACACACGAAGGGTTCCGTACCACCACTGAAGGAACACGTTTCTTGTTATTTGTTTGCGGCTATTGTTTGTTTTGGCTTTTGTTTACTTCGTTTTAAATACTGTTAGAATAAAGTTTCAACCAGCTTTCACTACAAAGCGGTTGTTACGTCAGTCACTGCGGCCGAATAGTGCGAAATGAGTGGTTTTTTGCGATTTACAAAAAATCTATTGATAGGACTAAAAAATTTAACACATAAGACCTGCTTTATAGTTACTTCAGTTAGTATGCAAAGTTTCATGATCTAATTTGAAGTACTTTTTGAATACCAGCGGTTTATTGTTCGATTTGGAGGTAACTTTGGATTTTTTTTTCTATCGAGAAAAGTTTATCGAATCGTGTTTTCATCACACACGGTACTTGCATTAATCCTCAACTTTACCATATATTTATTTCAAAATTAATGCTGCAGTATTTTAGGTGTAACGGAGGATCATGCTAAGCTATGCTAAGCCATTTGAGGCATGACAGCCCTGTTACACACAGACGGACGGTCGCGGTCGTACAGACAGACAGCGGAGCCTAACTAGTAATGGCACCTATGGAACCCTAAAAACGAGAGAAAACTATCTAAGCACGACTTATTTATTCAGTCAATTTTATTATGAAATAATCGTATCGATATTACTTCCCATTATAAAATGATAATCTTACTGATAATTGATTATGTGCATACGTATTGAGTTATGTGGAAATCGCGTACATTTAGAAGATCTCGAGTATTAGCAACAGTCCTCAAAAGCAGTATATAATAAATGGATACAATACTTACAGGGTGTAAAAGACCTCTTCACGAAGCCGTCAACCAAGCATTTTGTACATCAAACGTAACTTTACGCAAAAATTATTGCTGGGAAACGACTTTTTTTTGGGGGGAAAAATCATGTTTTGTGCCTCTGGTAGAACTCAATGTAACGCACCCACGCTGATGGATGGATTGAACAGTACGGGGGTCATGGAGGTGTTTAAAGTAAAAATATTACATTAAAAAATTGTATTAAAAAAAAACTTGTCAAAAAGTTGGAACTGACCCCCAATATCTCCGTAACTAAAAGGTATGGTGTAGAACAAAAAAATGATCGCAATGACGAGGAGAACAAGTGCTTTTCGAGCAGTTTTTTAAGAAAAACTATTTGTTCTAGCACGGCAAAAAAAATATATGTTAATATTGATCATATTTCAAACACCTTGGACGGACTCGATACATATTTCAACGAAATCGGCTCGATAGAAAATAATTGCAAAGATTGGTCTTAAAATCATCATTAACGGTCCTATGTCTTTATTTTTTTGACGTATGGGTCTGCAATTAAAAACATGAAGTCAACATATTCATACCTAAACCGCTAACGAGTCATATTTCACAAATAATCCATACTTTTTTTTATTTCAATATTTATTCATTATTTTCTTCTAAAACCTGGCCGTCAGTAATAGTGACGTCTCGTTTTCTCCCATACAAATAGACAGTGTGCGCGATTTTGGTGTTGACAGCGCCTTAAGTTCAATAAAATAAAAATACATAGCATCAAACATGATCAAACACAAAGAAATAAACAAAATGTAGTTTCAATATGAAGATAATTTTAAAGTTAAATAAATGTAAAGTCTACAGAAAAATAATACACCTACTGCTAGTTCCAGCTATTTGTGTATTTTCGTGAATCAAAGTATGTATTTTTAAACTGTATTCTTTCGTTTGCAGAGAACTGCTAGAATTTTTATTGACATTTATGAGCGTTGTGAATGCGAGTTGTATTTTGGGATGACTACATGTTTTATTTCAGGTGCCTCTGAACTACCTTTTGGCAAGGTTTCAAAAATCATTGGAGAATTGTTTACTATTTTCTTTTCAGCTATGTAGATAGTTATGTAGGTATTTTTGGAGTGCTTGTCTTTTAAACACTGTTTTAAGGCTTGTCTTTCTTTGTCTTTTGTAGCTTTGTTTTTGTCTTTTTTTATTTGGCGAATATAACAAAATTACTGAGATAATAGTAGGTAAGTAATTCTAAAAGTTGAACTACGCCTTGTCCAGAAAATCAAACGCCCAATTACATATTTTATAATTTAGCCTTGACAAAACCGTTCTGAACACTTATAGATATCAATATTAACTTTATTATATAATAATATTCCTTACGTAGGTATTGTAGCTGTACTTACACATCTATCTAAGCCAAACATATCAAAATCACCTAGAAACACAATGTTCTATCAAAATCGCAAAGATTTGCAGCAACCGTGATACAAATCAGTCTTGAAACATTATATTAACACATTTTTTGATAAGATAGAGCGTGATTGACAATAGATTAAATAAATAAATGACATTATAGGTTTATTTGCCACCCGGTGTCCACATGGATGGCATGGCTGAAGCGGATGATGATCATATCTGCTCATCCGATATCAGTAACAATGACTTTATGATAGTGCGATAGTGGAAAATGGAGTTGTTCATCGTTTTGTGGTGTGTATGAATGTTTGTTTGTTGTAGATACATAATCTAGCTCGTGTTTAATTTGACCTAATTAGTAATCTACAGCGTGTATTCCATACGTTCAGGTCGAATAGATGTTCTACTGACGACAGCAGATTTTTCTACGATTACGATGTTCGTCCCGTAGAGAAAGTGGTTTGGTTTGACGATATATACCATTTCCTTAGGCCCAGAACTTCGCCAATTCTACGGTGACATCAGTGGTAGCGCAGAGGGCACAGGTCAGAGGGCAGGATAGGAGGTGGAGCATAGTTTGCGTTGGGGAAGCTTCCACTTTACGAGGTTGGAGTTACATCTTCCCACTTGAGTCTGGAGAAGGTTCAGGGACTTTGACGTCTCTAATACATGTGCTTGCTTGATTTTGTGGGGTAACAGCGAAGTTCGCAGAATATACCTACGACAATGTGTAGCCCTTTTTTTTTGTCGGGTGGGAAATCATCAAATAACTCCTCCCGCTCTGGGCGGAGCAGGAGGGAGTGTCAGACTTTTACTGACTAAAACCCATCCATGTTCCTTCATCGCCCTTTGTGTTCCGGGGCCACGGTATCTCTTTCGAACAGTCCCGCAACCCCGGTGTAGCCCTTCGTCTGTGAACCCGGATCGAATTGGTCTGACGCCATTGTTTAACTATTGTGTCTACTTCGCTAACAGTAGAAGGTTAGGTGTAAAACAGGAATTTAGACTCACTGAGTAACTGTGGTAAACCAATGTGTTGTTCTTATCGCAATATGCCCAAAATACTCCCAAGCTTCTGCTAGCACGTACTATCTGCTATCCTACGGCTTAGCAAAGAAAACAATCAAAATCACAATATTTTATTTCACATAAGCCTAGATGGGCACTTATAAAACGTCGAAAAGGTGCACGGTTCGGGTTGGTTGTTTCCATGGAGAAGAATTGGCAAGAAACTTCAGGGATACTCTTTTCAAATCATTTGGTATTCATTCATTCATTTCAGCCGAAAGACGTCCACTGCTGGACATAGGCCTCCCCCAAGTGTCGCCACATTGACCGGTCCCGTGCGACTCGCATCCAGCGGATTCCCGCAACCTTCACCAGGTCATCAGTCCACCTAGTGAGAGGCCTTCCAACGCAACGTCTTCCGGTTCGCGGTCGCCACTCCAGAACTTTTCGGCCCCATCGGCCATCCGTTCTGCGAGCAATGTGCCCTGCCCACTGCCACTTAAGTTTGGCAATTCTTCGGGCTACGTCGGTAACCTTTGTTCTCTTGCGGATGTCTTCATTTCTGATTCGATCGCGCAAGGAAACTCCGAGCATAGCCCTCTCCATTGCCCTTTGGGTGACTTTAAGCTTTCTGATGAGGCCATTTCCATTTGGTTTTACAATATTAATATGTTACAGCAATTAGTACTTAAGTATTATGGGGGGATAGTGAAGGCCCGACGATAGGTCGTTGCTTACTATATACATACCTACAAAAAACGTAAAACAAGACGACAATGGCGGAATAAGTCGGTTTGTATAGTTTCGAATTACCAGAAACATTACATAAATCTTACTTTTAGTGGATACAGTTTATTGAAGATCTGCAGTAGGTGTCTAAGACCTCTCGAAATAGTCGACTCTTCAAAGAGAAAATGTTATACCGTCTATAAAAAGCTCATAAGTATTACAGCTATGTTCAAAGATGATGATAATCCATCACTGCTTTTAAAAGCTTTTACTTTGTTGTGTTCAAACCTGTGGAAGCCATCCAACTATTAATGTCTTCGTGTGGCTTGTGGCCAAAATGAAAGGTATGGTTTTACATCCAAATCGGTTTGTGAAATATATCTCTTTTTCTATTATCCTAATTTAACAGAAAAAGAGGTAATAATAATATAATAAAATAAAATGTAATTTAGAATCTTATGTAATACAATTAAAATTATCTTTTTATAGTAATAAGTAATATTTCATAAATTAATAGCATGATAATTTAGTGAAGTGATGTTAGAGCATGCACAACGAAATTATAAAACGACCTAAAACGATGTATTACAAAATGGTCAAATGTATCTAAATTATCAGAAATAAAAGCTATTTGATTTTGAATTTGAATAATCTCTTTGGTGGCAGTCCTTCGAAATTGGAAAACACTGGTCATATCTTAACAAAAAAGTTTAAATGTCATTAAAGATTTTTTTTATTTAGTTTTTTTTTTATATTGTCTCTTTAATGGCTTTTGTTTATTTTTTCATTAAAATGTGCCTGCATCTTTAATACTATCGAAGTGCATCCTCTTCGATAATATACTTATTATTTTTTATCAATGAGTTTTATTTGCAATGAAATGTATGTTTTATCGGTACTTGCGTAGAAAATAACGATTTAAGGGGAAGATTTTGTATGAAACCGTATACTAATGCTCGTTCTATAGGACAGAAATATTCACGTGCTTAGACAAACGCAGTAAATACAGTTACATAAACGTTTAGCAGACTAAAATACAGTATTTTTTTCAATGTCGAAAATTTTGACGAGTCTCTAATTATGTTTAACGTCTGGCACTGAATTTCATTTCTCATTACCGGTTCCATACGTCATAGCAAACTAGTATTTTTGTTGGCTTCGTATTGGAAACTGAAATAACTTTGCCACACCCACTTTGGTTATGTAAAACGAGTTTCGTGTTTCCTTGGCTTCATGTTGGCCGCAAATCGTGGCCAACGTTGGTAGAAACAAATATGCTGTGGCAGAACTAATGTTTGTGTCAATATTGGCCCAGAATGTGGAGCCAACATCTTGAGCCATGTTTGCACAAGGTTTTTTTTTATAATTTTTGTGTCTGAAAAAAGAAATGGGGTGTGCTTCTGGCTCCGGTTCATAACTACGTTATATTTAATTTCAATGTCAACATTTTTGCTCTCGACAAAATTCGGCGCCATTTGTTTTTCTGTCAGTAAAAATGCATCATCCATTTCTTGTTACGCAAATAATGTCTTCCTAATATTATCGTTTATGTAATTCATACCTATACAAGAAAATGTGCGCACAATCGACGAAGCAATTCGATTGTGACAAAATCTGAACCATGATCGTTAAGAAAACAAAGTTACGTTCAATTGTGACATTCTACTAAAATCGTTGGCGTATCTTAAACCTTTAAAACATACGATGCATGCCTGCAACGCGGCGGATTTGATACATGGTACATAAAATCAGTCTTTTCCCTGTGATCATGGGCTGGAGAACCAAAAAATTCTAAGACATGTGACATCTACCAATCCGCACTGGGCCTGCGTGGTGGATTATAGTCCATTCCCTCTCGTAGAGAGGAGGCCTGTGTCCCAGCTGTGGGAACATTAATAGGCTGATGATGATGATGATGGGCTGGAATTACAGAATGCCACAATCCTTACAGACTCCTTTCGGTTCATCAGCGTTCATACATGTAGATATTGAAACACGCACGTTAGCATTAGTAATATGGATCAAAAGCATCATCAATAGGCTAGTTTCCACCATCAATAAATTGCAAATCTATTTAGTCCGTCAGTTAGAGTATTGGAAAATAATGGACACGTATTTTTTGTTTTTGTAAATCGATAAATATTGACAAAGATAAAACGCATCAAACCTCGAGAGTGGCGGCTCGTGACGTCACAACGCACTAAAAATTATAGCACGGCGTGACGTATTGAGAATTTTAAAAGGGTCGTATCTTCGTCAATTTTGGTTTACGTAACAAAAGAAAAAATACGTGTCAAATATTTTTTGTTATATGTAACTGACGGTCTAATTAGATTTTTTCAGGACCCAAACCTATTAGGTCAGTTTATAGGTATAATTTTAGTGCTTCCCATCCCGGCTAGTTTGCATTATTCGCTTTATTCCTTTGCTGCTTTTCTCTCAATTTATTTGGGGACAGTGCAGCCAGCAGGGTGGTGTCTACTTCCTTCATTTATTCTCTACTAGCTGCCTTCCCGCGGTTTCACCCGCGTAGTTCCCGTTCCCGTGGGAGTACGGGAATAAAATATAGCCTATAGCACTCACGAATAATGTAGCTTTCTACCAGTGAAACAATTTTTAAAATTGGTTCATTACTTCCGGAGATTACCCCCTACAAGAGGTAACATTTGTTTGTAAGTTTGTACTTTGTATAGTACAAACTTACAAACAAATGTTACCTCTTTATAATATTAGTATAGATTTATTCTCTATTAGTCGTCATCTCATTTCGCCTTTCTAGCCATATATCTTTGACTGACTGCGGTGTAAAACTACAACGTTACAAAAGCAAAAGAATGATATGATAACAAAAATTGTGTCGAGACGTCACCGCGCACCCACGTACTTCTGTTTTGCTCCGTGTTAAAATTCAAAAAACCGTGTCTAAAGTGCATAAAACAACGAAAAAACAGTACAGTTATAATCTATATTGAAGCAGTGACAATTTGTGTGCAAAATAATAGTGGAATAACTACATTGAACCTCGAAGTGATATGTTTTTAACAGCAAAACGAACATAAAAATCGTTAAAAGTGTACGATTTGGACTTTGACCTCATTACCGAGACAAAGAAATAAACGGGTACCACGAACCACTTGCATGACCGCCTGTCTAGTGTTGGCTTATTTGAAGCATTTACTCATAGACTCCGTGGCGTAGCGGCATAGCGCTGTCACACGAATCCTGTGCTCCGAGTTCGAGTCACATAGAAGCGGATTTTTTTTTCTTTTTGGATTTTTGCTTTTTGTTATCCCTCTGTAAATTTATTTTTGAGATTTAATCAACTTCTAAATTATTGCCAATATTAATAGCTGATTGTATCAAAATGCGGAAAACCCCAACCAAACCAACTTTGACTCATGGGCAATCACTTTCCGAATCAGACTTATTGTCAGCAACAAATGAAAATACAGCCTCAACCTCGGCCGAATTCAACGTTACCATGCGAAACAAACGTATTCGCTTGGATGACTCCCCCACAAATGATCTTGGACCCCACCCAGAACTCAGCGGCTTCAAAACTGAGTTACTGGAAATGCTGACAAAATGGAAAACCGAGCAAGAACAGTTTGTCACAGAAGAGTCATTAAAGAATATTATAAAACAGGAATTGGGAATGACTATAACACGTTCAATAAAGGAGTTGGTGGCGGATCAGCTGTCTAGCATTAATGAACGTTTGAACGGCTTTCACGACTCACTCCAGTTCTTCAACGATAAGTTCGAGGACTTTAAGAAACGTATTGAGGAAAGGGACTCCACCATTACAAGTCTACAAGCCGACAATGAGCGCTTGAAATCGAATGTCAACGAGTTGACAACTCGGTTAGGAGTGATTGAGCAGCATTTGCGTGAAAGTAATATCGAAATTAACGGTATACCTGAGAACAAAAACGAGAACTTGGCAAATACACTAATAAATTTATCTACAACTATCGGAAGTCCTTTGAACGACACAGATATTCTCCAGATCACTCGAATCGCAAAGCTAAACAAAGACAACGACCGGCCACGTTCTATCATAGCAAAATTGCAGTCTCCCAGACAGCGTGACACCATTTTGGCAGCGGTTACCAGCTACAATAAAAAGAATCCTGAAGATAAACTGAGTTCCCATCACTTGGGCATCGCCGGCAAGCGCGCCCCCGTGTTCGTATCCGAACATCTGAGCCCAGCCAATAAACAGCTTCATGCAGCAACGAGGAAATTAGCCAAAGAAACTTCATATAAATTTGTCTGGATTCGTAACGGTAGAATCTTTGTTCGAAAGGACGTTAATCATGACTCCATTTTTATTCGTAACATAGATACATTGAAAAGAATGAGAAGTGAGTAAAACTTTTCTTTGCATTATAGCTTGAAATATGTTTTGGTGTTTAAAATTAATAATGCTTAACATGTATTATCAAAATGTGAGGGGTACTCGAACTAAAACGAATTGTATACACCACAATATATTGTTAAATAACTACGACCTAATTGCCTTCACAGAAACATGGTTAAACTCAAGTATATCTAGCAGCGAAATTGTTGACAACAGATACATAACTTACCGTAGAGATCGAATCTGCACTGTAACTTCTAAAATGGATGGAGGCGGAGTGTTGCTTGCTGTTTCAAAGGATATTAAATCTACACGTATGCTGAACTGGGAGACCAGTTCTGAAGACTTATGGATAACTATAGAAATCAAAGCCCATAACACTATAAAAAAAATTGCTATATGTATAGTATACCTTCCGCCTCCTATCAAGAAGGAAAATCTAGCCTCATTCTTAGACAATGCAAATAATATAATTGCTAAGGTAGATGATGTCATAATTCTTGGTGATTTTAATTTGGGTTTTATAAAGTGGACTCAAGTGAATAAAGGTTTTCAACACACTCTTCCAGAGAACTACAGCAACGCTTTGGGCTATTCACTAACCGACTTTATTTCATTAAATACTCTCTTTCAGTTCAAGTGTGTAACAAATATTGACAATCGCATTTTGGATTTAGTAATAAGTAACTTGAATAACATTACGGTTACCGCTCCCCCTGATCAACTAAGTAAGCTCGACCCTCTACACCCTAGTTTACTAATAAATATATCTGATGCCATCCCCGAGACACTAAAAACCAACTATAAACTAGGTTATAATTTCTTTAAGGCCGATTATTCTAAAATTATTCCGAAACTGATAGAGGTAGACTGGATTAGCATGTTCTCTAAATGTCATGACGTGAATGAAATGATCTCTCACTTTTACAGTATTTTATCAAATATTATTGACACGTCTGTACCGAAATATAATCGTCGAAAGCAAAAATATCCAGCTTGGTTCTCATTTAGGTTAATCAAATTGCTTAACCAGAAGGAAAAGATTAGGCAAAGATGTTGCAAATTTCAAAACCCTCGTGATATATTAGATTTCGAGATGTTGCGTGGTCAATGTCATAAACTTGCAAGATCATGTTATCGTTCATATAAACAAAAAATTGAATCCGATATAATTGAAAATCCTAAGGCTTTTTGGAGTTTTATAAAGAACAAACGTAAGGAACCGTCAAAGTTTCCATCCAGAATGCGGTTGGAGGGATCAGTTGCGGAAACTGGCATAGAAATCTCCAACTTGTTTGCCCAGCAATTCTCTTCAGTCTATAGCTCCAACCATGTAGGCATCACTAATCCTGAACTATCTTCTACCGTACAAAAAGTAATCAGTAAAATACAGTTCACAGAAAGAGAAGTTCTTATTAAGCTAAGGAAGTTGGACTCCTCGAAAGGTCCCGGTCCTGATTGCATCCCTCCCATTTTTATAAAACGATGTTGCAACGCGCTTGCATTTCCTTTATGCATTATCTTTAATCGCTCATTGGCTGAAGGCATTTTTCCCGAGGCATGGAAACAGGCAAAAATAGTTCCTATCTACAAAAAAGACGATCCTGCAGATGTAAAGAACTATCGTCCAATTTCAATACTGTCGTGTTTTCCTAAAATATTTGAATCGCTTATATGTCCCATTATCACACATCACCTTGAATCAAACATTTCACCTTGCCAACATGGTTTCAAAGCAGGTCGTTCAGTGGAAAGCAATCTGATTCAGTTTGTGTCCGACATATCTGAATCTCTAGATAAACGATTGGAGGTAGATGCTGTATACACAGACTTCAGCAGTGCTTTTGATAAAGTGAGTCACTCACTACTTTTGTCAAAACTAGCAGCCAACGGTGTTCACGGATCACTTTTGAGATGGTTTACATCTTACTTACAACAACGGTCACAGACTGTTGTTTTGAATGGTTACACATCACAGCCATATGTTTCTATCTCGGGAGTACCGCAAGGATCCCATCTGGCACCAATCTTGTTCTTGTTGTTTATTAATGATATAGCTGATCAAATACAAAACTGCAAGTTTTTGATGTTCGCTGACGATTTAAAGATTTATAAGACGTTAACTTCACCAAACGACTCAATCGCGGTTCAAAGTGACTTGGATCGAATACAAGATTGGTGCAATAAAAATGGCATGGCTCTGAACGTCAAGAAATGTTTCCACATTACATTCACAAAAAAGAAACAAGCTAGTGTAACATCATATAAAATCAATAGCGTAACACTAACTAAGGTTGATGAAATTCGGGATCTTGGAGTGATAATGGACAAAAAATTAACATTCAAGCAACATGTAGACAGTTGCGTTAAAAAAGCTGCGCAATTGTTAGGGTTTCTTAAACGTAATACGCAAGAATTTAGGTCTATTAAAACTAAAATGATCCTATACAATGCCTTAGTACGTAGCAGGCTGGAATATGCCAGTGTTGCCTGGGACCCTTTCTACGCAATACATTCTCAGCGACTGGAGAGCATACAACGGGCTTTCACCAGACACCTCGCATTTATATCTCCTGGCCTATCCCATAGGTGTCCCTATCAACAGCGTCTGAGTTTCTTTAAGATGAACCCTCTACGGCAACGGAGAATTATGCATAGCCTTATGTTCCTTCATAAACTAGTGAACGGTCGCATAGATTGTAGTGAACTGCTATCGCGCGTTCTATTGAAAGTTCCGCCTAGAATTCCACGCTTTCCCATAACCACAATTCTACAGCGCCCTACTACCTCTACAAACACAGGTCTCAACTCACCACTTGTTAAGATGTGTGGCAACCTTAATTCATTTAATAAGTCCGTACCCGAAGCAGATATATTTAATGACCGTAAGGTGAAGTTTAGATCAAGAATCTTGGCCTCCCTACACACCAATGAAACGTAGTCAAAATTTACTTTACTGTTATTGTACTGTACTGTTGAATTAATTACCCTGTTTTCATTTTCTTTATAACATTTATATCCCATTTTCTTTTCAAATCGATTGTACACCTAGACTTAAGTTAGCAACTAAGCGGTAATCTGGCGTCTTTGTTGTCAATGTTGTGTTTACCTGTAATTGGCATATATATTAGAATATTACCGTATGATTTAGTGTATGTAAGTGTATGTATGTGCTGTAGGTGAACCTTAGTAAATAAATAAATAAATAAAATTTAAACTATCTCTAAAAATATGCAAAAAAATCATAAGCAATTTCCAGGGCTAGCGATTCCAAATACTCGTCTGATTAAACACATACCTACAACGTTGCCAGAAAACCGCTGGACGCGAGACGACACGTGATAAAACATAAATAAACATCTCATTTTGGCGTTTGGCAACCCCAACGGGAACGGATTTCGTACAAAGATATAGAATTTGGCGCGAATTTAGGTACGCTAGCTCGCGTGATTCTTGAGAATGGAGATTTATGAATTTCTGTGTTGTTAGGATTACGGAAACCTATGAAAATAGCCTGGAAAACGGTGAGTATAGTTTCTGAATTTAGATCATAAGGAAATCACAAGATTTATGATGATAGACAAAGCTAAGCCCGACCACAGCTGAAGATATACGCAAATGAAAGAATGATCTAGACATTGACTAAGTAGGTACCTAAGAATTCTTCTCAACAACCATTGAGCAGATCTCAGCTGTGGCTTGGAAGTTTGTAAATGGGGTATGCAGAAACGTATACAAGGGTTAAACAGGTACCTACTTTGTTAATATCCTACATCAGGGCTAATGTAAGAGGGTATTTGCCATCCTGTATTTGCCACCGATGTAAGACGTAGCATGCAGAGAATGAACTTCTTAAAAGACCCAGTCCAATTCAACGAAATACTATTCAATCTTATGCAACATATAAGTATTACGTACTAAAGCATGAATCATCGTTATTAAACCCTGAAGCCCTATTGCCATAACGTATCTAATTAATACCAATACATGTCATCACTGTCCAGTTACAGAATATATTATTACTCAATTATTTCCAAGAATTTAATTAATTTAAATTATGTGACAGAAAGGTTAAATAAATGAATTAAGTAGAATCTTTATAGGTACGGGTTAATCGCTTACATGTGTACGTTTAAATAGAGAGACACTATTAATATAATGTTATATTATAGTCGCAGGTATACCTATTCAAGGAAATAATGGGTATAAAAATCTAAAAAGCACAATGATAGGAAGAACAAGTGTTTTTCCCGTCATTGCGACATTTTTTTGTTCTAAACCATACCTGGGAATTTTCTAGTTACGGAGATATTGGAGGACAAAGTTCTAACTTTTTCACGAGTTATGAAAATACAAGTTTTTAATGTTATAACCTTACATACCGCCAAGAGCTCTGTATTACCTATTAATGCATCCATCAGCGCAATATTTTAGTTCATAACATTGAGTCTATAGAGTCCGGAAATTCGTAATCCATTGCTTCATAAGTTTAAAGAATTCGTCTGTTCGTCAGCGTAAACAATGCAACGAATATTGCTGAGCTGTCAAAATGAAAACTGAATGAGTGAATGAGTCAGGATCCAGAACAAGTCTAGGGTTTAGCTAAGTATTCTAATTTTGTGTTTTGACGTCATTGCCAAACCTTCCCTATCAGATAGAGCACTTGAACGTAGTCATTATAACCCGTCATTAATCAATCTACGGCTAGGGTTCCCACCCGTCTGGGTTTTTCAATTTTTTTTTCCAGGCGGGTAGGCAGAGAACGCCACCTGATGGGCTGCTACGATCCTATTATACTCTTTTTGTTTCGTCCACGTTTTACATCACATCAGTTGCGAGTCGGGTCCTTCACAGTCACACCTGAACTTGTCTGGACATGTCTGGCCGACATTTTGGACCCCATGAGTTTTATTAGAAATTAAGAAGAAAGAAAAATAATAAAAAACTTATTTGCATAAAAAATAAAACCGACTTCAAAAAAATCTTTTTTGCAAAAAAATAAAACCGACTTCAAAAACACAAAAAAGTGAAATAACTTTAGCTTCAGAAGTCGGTGACAAAAAAACTAAATCAATCAAACAAAAGTCATCGGCGACTCAGGAGTATACACTTTCAAATAAAAAAATAATTTTAGAATCGCTCCACAAATGGAGGAGAAATCGGTGAACATACATGAAATTATACCACACGACTGAAGTAAAAATGTTCATAAAATGAAAACTACTGGGCCAAACTATGTTAAATTTTTATGGGACCAAATGGCAACTATTACGCATCAAACTAAAGAATAATCACGTAAATCAGATCATAAATGTCAGCGTAATCGGTGTACATACATTAAAAAAAAAGAAAAAAAATACCAATCGAATTGAGAACCTCCTCCTTTTGGAAGTCGGTTAAAAAAGAAAATTATTTTATTATTATATATCTAGCCTGTATTGTCCCACTGCTGGACAAAGGCCTCCCTCCATTCCTTCCAACGGTCACGATTCTGTGCTATTTCTTTACAAATCTCAAGGAAGACATCCAGTTCGTTCCGCCATCTCCTTCGTGGTCTGCCGCGACCCCGTGTCACTGTTTCAGGGCACCATTCCTGAGCCTTACGGGCCCACAATTTTTTCGGCATGCGACAGACATGTCCTGCCCACTCCCATTTAAGTTGGGCAGCCTTTTGAGGCACGTCAACGATTTGCGTTTAGAAAAAGAAAATATTCGAACTTTTTTGCAAACACCGGGTTTTTGTCTGCACTTTCAATGGCAACCCTATCTACGACCGTCCATCGATTAGGTAATCAGTTACCAGTGTACCACACTTGTGTATTACATACTATGTGTGTCTATTGTGATTAATAATGTTTACCCACAGTAGGCGTTAGTAAGACAGCGATAACGGATAGGAGGTGTGGTGTGAGGTGAAATTGGGTCTTGGCCTGGGTAGTAGGTTTGTAGTATTCCATTGTAACATTACCTAATTTAGTTTATGGAACGATCTACAGCGAGGTTATCACATTGACATATCCGATGTAAAGTAATGGTATAGCATTAATGCTGAAAATACACCAAAATATATCTAGTCCTTAGAGACTAGATATATTTTGGTGTATTTTCACCCGATTAGGGTGAAGCCAAAAGAAAGAGTTACGATTTTAGCAGTCTATGTACCTATGTACGAGTAAGTTTGTATTTACGTAAATACATCAGATAAAGTTTGCGATCACTTTAAAAAATCGAAATCTTTTTTGTTACGGTAGACTAGAATAATATTTCTTCTTCTTTTTAGATTCTTTATTTAAAAATATAGATTTAGAATTTAAAACAGTACGAAAAAACATTTTTCTTGAAAAAGTTCAATTTAAAAAATAATATCAGCTTAGGCTAGTGATCACAAACTTTTTTCACATAATATGCTACATTTTAATGACTTCAACAATATGAGGAGTCGATTTTACCATGTAAACCACGATTTTAATTAGAGTGTAATTTTTCAGTAGTCGGGTTTTTAGTTGTATTATACCTTATACCTCACAAATTCTTGTTATTTGATCATGACGTTACCATCTGCATTATTCAATGAATGAATGGGAAACTTAGTGATTCAGTTGTACTCGTATAACTGTTATGCAACCGAACACTGATAAAACCAAACGAACTTACAATTTGCGTGGGCAACAAAAACGTTATTTTTATTGAGTGCACATGTACTCAAAGAAATGAACATTCATTTCTTTGCATTCTTCCAACCAGAAACAATCTAGCGTTTTTAAAAACATTTGTTTTCGATATTCCAAAAATTTATACGTAAACTCCCACAAATTCCAAAGAATCTGACAAACACATTTATTTGCAACTACACACAATATTAATATATTTGACAGCATATTTTCGAACTACCCACATCCAGGTTTTTTGCGAACACGTGACTAAAATGTTACCGGCATTGCGCTGCCAAAGAGCAGGCAAGGTGAAGGGCGATGGCATGGAGCCAGCTCCCATTCACCGGAGCATGAACACGTGAACGGTCGACAAACCCGGTGACATTTTCCGATTCTGAGAAAGCGACTACCCCATCTGTTGCCTAAATAAACGTGGTTTAGGTAACAATTACGGGTTAGACACGGGAGAAATTTTCGTAGTCGCACATTTTTTCTCGAGGTTTCTAAACTTTCGACTTGGAAAGTTTTGAATCAGACTTTTACTTTCTTTAGTTTAGGATGGGGATTTAATTGGGCCTCTTCTGGTTAAGCCTATAAGGCCAAGTTCACCGAAAAGATAACAGTCTGATTATCTAAAAACAGCTGTTTAAAACACATTTTTGAACATAAAAATATGTTTTAAACAGCTGTTTTTAGATAATCAGATCTTTTCGGTGAACTTGGCCCTTAAAGACAGAGATTAAAATTAACTAAGGCTGTGGTCCTCCTATCATGGGTGAGGCTTATGTCCAGCAGTGGACGTTATGGGCTGTTGTAGTAGTAGTAGTAAGGCTGTGGTAAAAAAAGCTAAGAACTACGTAGGTATACAAAGCAGACTTTCTCGATGTTTTTCTTTACACAACAACTTGACATTTGTTCCCAATAAAACATTCAGCTTCAATCAGCTGGCCCTTGATTTGCTCATTATTATTTATCATAACGCAAAGGTCTACGACACTTTATCACACCCTTCACCCCGCCTGCCCTAGACTTCGTACAGACATAGTACTTAATAATTCCATAGCACGACAGTAGAGACTGACCTTTTCATGATTAAAATACGGTATTTTCTTTGAGCTTCTTTTCTTTTTAAAGACCTTTCCAATGTTGAAAATAGGAATTTATTATACGGCGTTTTTCCGGACGATATCGATAAACTTCGACCGGTCATTGTTGATAAGTTTGTGCGCAATGAAACGACCGTCTGGTATAAGATTCGTTTATTACTGAACACACGCTCGTGGGCAAGCGCGCGGGGCGACGCGGCCCGCGGGGATGCATACACATCACTCCTCCACCTTTACTTTGAGCACCTGGAGACATTACAAAAGGTACCCTTTTAAAACTAATTAACTTATTTTCTAACTAATAATTAAAACAATATTAAAAACAATTAAAAGTATTTTTTATAATCCACCACCTTCCTAGGACGCTTCTGGCGTGAGGATACGGGTGCTGGTGCTGGTGGTACGTCAACATTGCAGTCCCCAGTATTTCGAGACTGAATGTCTTCGGTTGCCAGTGGCGGCGATGCTGATGATGATGTACCATCAGCTGCCCTTCCCTCATTCTCAGTCGCCTCACAATCGCGCCATTGTTCCTCCTCACCATCATCGACACATTCCACATCAGGTGCTACTGGCACCTTATCAGATTCATTCGCCACGGTTGAACTCAAATCCAATGACTTGGTGGATACTGCTGACCTAGTGATAGCTTGGCCTGAACCAATCTCATTGGAATTGTCGGTCGTTTGTTCCTGATGACTTAGCTCATTGCTGCCGGTATACTTTAACAACTGATCTACATGTCTTATACAGTAATGATCTAAACCGTTTATGTAAATGTTATACATTTTGTTGCCTATTCTTTTTTTTATTGTGCCTAACTGCCAAGTTTCTTTTCGTGCGCTGTACCATCGGGTCCAAACGACATCTCCAATCGCAAATTGTCTTTTTTGTTGCACCGCAGATGTATTGGCATGGGTAGGTTCACTCGTAGGTACAACCAAATCGAGACGAGATCGAAGATTTCTACCGAACATTAACTTAGCTGGCGTTTCCCCAGTGGTACAGTGCACCGTATTCCTATAATTAAACAAATAACCAAGCAACAATTCATTGATTTGACATAACGGTAGATTGTCGTTTAATATACATTTTAACATTCTTTTACATGTTCTCACCGAATTTTCGGCTTGTCCATTACTTGGTGGATGATAAATGGGTGACGTAATGTATTTTATACCATTTGAGGAACAAAACGTCTTAAACTCAACCGAATTAATCTTGACATCATTATCTGATACCAACACATTTGGTATGCCAAAGGTTGAAAAAACTTGTTTGAGTTTAGCAATCAGAGCTTTAGTTGAAGTCCCATTGTTCATGTGTTGACATTCTACCCATTTACTATAAGAATCTACAACCACGAGATATACCCTCTGCCCTACGGTCATATAGTCTATGTGCACGCGCTGCCAGGCGGAGGCAGTAGCGGGCCACGGCGAGGGCGGGTCGCGCGGGGGCGCGGCGCGCACGCTCGCACACGTGCTACAAGACCCTATCCAACGCTCGATGTCGCTATCGATGCCCGGCCACCACATTCTACTACGTGCATTGCTTTTTGTTTTTATTATACCTAAATGGGTATCGTGTAGTTCTCGTAACATTTTATCTCTTAACAGAAACGGAATTACTATTTTATGTCCCCTAAAAAGGCAATCGTTTTCGTACTGCAAATCCGACTTGCACTGGAAATATGGGAAAATCGATTTACAATTTATTTTTCGTGGCCATCCCTTTTGCATGTACCTACGGACAGTTTGGATGACTGTATCGTTCTCCGTTGCCTGCGTTATCTCGCGAACCGTAGTAGCAGGTGACGCTTCGTCTAAGAACTTGAGCGTGTGGTAAGTATCATTACTATCGCCTTCAGACTTGTTTGTGTACTCTAAAGGCGCGCGCGAGAAATAGTCAGCCACTAAATTTTTGTTTCCCGTTACATAACGTACTACATAATTATAAGCAGATAGCGTAATAGCGTATCTCTGCAGCCGTAAGGCTGTGGTTACCGGTATACCTGTCTTGTTGTTAAAAATAGACACCAATGGCCTATGATCAGTTTCTAAAATGAATGGATCACTGCGACCGTACAAGTATTGATGGAACCTTTTCACACCAAATATTATAGCGGTCGCCTCCTTCTGAATTTGACTATAATTGCGCTCGCTAGCGGTCAACGAGCGCGACGCATACGCGAGCGGGCGCCTGAGCGCGTCGTCGTCCCCTTCCCCGCGCTGCGACAGCACCGCGCCGAGCCCGGTCGGACCCGCGTCCACCGTGAGCACCAGCTGCGCCGACGGCTCGAAATGCGCCAGTATGCGTTCCGATGCTAGTTCTCGGCGCACTGCTGCCATAGCATGCCGCTGCCTATCACCCCATTCCCAGGCCGCATTGCCTCGTAGTAACTCGTGGAGGGGATTTAATACTGACGAAGCGTTAGGAATAAAATTCCTATAGTAATTTACGACGCCTAAGAATCTTTTAACTTCGGTGACATTAGTTGGCTCAGGGGCGCTTAAAATTGCTTTGACTTTATCGGGACTGGTCATTAGTCCCGCTTTACTAATTACGTAGCCTAAGTAAATAACACTTTGTTTGAAAAATTGACACTTGTCTTTTTGTAGACGTAGTCCGGCATCGCTTAATCGACCTAAAACTTCCGTTAGCCTATGAATGTGTGTGTTTCTATCGGGTCCTGTGATACATATGTCATCAAGCCAGACACTAACTCCGTCTATTCCCGCTAATAGCGTTTCCATCGACTTTTGAAAAATAGCGGGTGCGTTGGCGAGGCCGTAAACTAAACGCGTATATTTGAATAGACCTTTATGTGTGTTTATTGCCGTTAGATCCTGTGATGATTCATCTAATAAGAATTGATTGTATGCGTTTTTTTAGATCAATTTTACTGTACAACTGGCCTCCTCCAATCTTAGCAAAAACCTCTTCAATTCTGGGTAAGGGGTATTTTTCTATTACTAAGTCTTTATTAAGTGTTACCGAAAAATCACCGGCTATTCTAATCTGATTATTTTCCTTTAACACCGGCACTATTGGCGTGGCATATTGTGCGTGGTTTATCGAGACTAAAATACCTAAACCTACTAATCGATCTAATTCTTGTTCGACCTTGTCCCGTAGAGCAAAGGGTACAGTTCGGGGCTTAAAAAACTTGGGGACAGAATTTTCTTTTAGTTTTAAGCTTACCTTAAATTTATTAAATGTTCCCAACTCATCTCGCCACAGGTCCGGGTATTTTCCAAGGCATTCTAATACATCATTATCGCTACTTAATAAGGTGTTAATGTTAGTGGTAATAATTAAATTAAAGGCGGACATGAAATCCCTACCCAATAATGGTGGGCCTCCATTCTTAATCACGAATACTTTAATGGCTTTCTGTGAATTATTGAATCTCGCTTTAGCGGTGAAATATCCTAATGGAGAGATTTTATGTCCATTATACAAGCACATTTTTACCTTACAATCTTGTAATTGATATTCTGAGAACTTTTTATTGTATAGCTGATCGGAAATAACAGTGCTACCCGATCCCGAATCTAGTTCCATTTTAATGAGTTGGTCACATAAAACTAATTCGATTTCTATTGGCTTATCGGCTACGTACCTTATGTTAAAATTCTGGCACTCATCACAGTCCTGCTCCCGGGGCTGGTTATCACTACCCCCTTCAATTGTGTCCACATGGTAAACACGTGTTACCTTTTGGTTACCGCACACTTTTTTTAAATGCCCTTTTACACCGCACTTTTGACACTTATATGCCCTAAAACGACACTTATTAGCACTATGATTCTTCAATCCGCAAACATCGCAGCGATCTGTTTCGCCATGTGGTGCTGCGTCGGTGCCGGTGCCGCCGCCGCCGGCACCACCGGCGCCACGTGCACGGCTCGCTTGACCTTGGAACTTAGCGCGGTATACTGGTTCCTCCTTAACTGATATAGGCTCGGGATTGCCTATAAGGGCTTTTGCCTCCCTGGCACATGCTGCCTGCTCCGCCATTTCAATAGCCCGTGACAACGTGAGCGTCGACGGGTCCTGCTCGAAAAGCTTGTCGCGTTCTGGACCTGCACTCAGGCCTAGGACGAAACGATCTCTCAAGTTCGTTTCGAGAGCGGTGCCGAAGTCGCAATACGTTGCCAAACCTCTCAATCGCGCCACCCATTCTCCAACGGTTTCGCCTGTTTCTCTGCTGGCCCCAAAAAATTTCGCCTTGTCCACAAATGTGCACTTTCTCGGCCTGAAATGGCCATCGAGTAATGCTATCAATTCTTCGTAGCTCAATGTTCCTACCTCTTTTGGGAAGGCTAGGTTGAGCACCAGTCGGTACGTTTCTTCTGAGAGATGGCACTGTAAAATTCCACTTTTGTTTTCGTCATCTATGCTGTTAATTTTCAAAAACTGCGTTAACTTTCCTTTATATATTTGCCAGTCATTATTTTTGTGGTCAAATGTTGTTAGGGTTCCTATAAACGCGTTCATTTTCGTTGATTCCGTGGGAAATCGTTCACCTCGTCGCCAATGATAAGTTTGTGCGCAATGAAACGACCGTCTGGTATAAGATTCGTTTATTACTGAACACACGCTCGTGGGCAAGCGCGCGGGGCGACGCGGCCCGCGGGGATGCATACACATCAATAACTCATCATTATGAACAACTTTTAATAAGGGACCAATCCCTGAATCGCGAAAAACAAATCAGTTGTTCCACTCATTTTGACGAGTTATGCGAACATAATTGTAGGGAACAGCTGATTTTTTTTCGCGATTGAGTGTTTGGTCCCATAGTAAAAGTTGTTCATAATGATGAGTACAATGACCGGTCGAAGTTTATCGATATCGTCCGGAGACACGGATACGTAGTTAATAGTTTACAAAATCATTAAATAAAAAAAAAAAAACAAAGGAATAAAGTAAATATTATCTTCATGAATAACATGACAACTTTTTTTAAACTTTTGGCACGTAAAAAGTCATGCTTATGTAGAATCATCATATTGTGTCATAAACTTTTCTCACCTACATTTGGATCGGCTTGCAGTCTGACCGGAGGCACCTGTATATCAGTACTTCACATGGAGTGCCATTTACTGGGTTATGAAACCCAGTAAATGGGTTGCTGGTTGTGAACTTGTAACTACCTGTAACGACTTTGGGCGGAAAATGATGACTTATCTACCCTAATATTATAAAGAGAAAAGATTTGTATTTTTGTGTGTAATGAATAAACTCAAAAACTAGTGAGCCGATTTAAAAAATTCTTTCACCATTAGAAAGCTACATTCACCCTGAGTAACATAGGCTATATTTTATCCCCGTACTCCCACGGGGACGGGAACTACGCGGGTGAAAACTAAAACCGCGTGTATCCGCTACTTAAATACTAAAAAAAAATGTGAACTGGAATCTCAAAGCAGAGGGTGGCCCTAGAGCGCACGAAATCTTCTTCGGCCGACTTCAACATAGTTGGGAAAAGGCTAGGCAGATGATGGTACCTAGGGATAACCCTAGGTACCATCATCTGCCTAGCCTTTTCCCTTTTCCTTTTTTTTCAGCATAAGCTGTTCCACCCAGTTCAATAAAATCTCTTACTCAAAGACTGCAATAAATACATGACAGTATAGCATTGAGCTAGCCATGTGGTATCCGGCAGAGTAGAATAGAACCAACCCATTACACTCACGGGTGTCGTATAAGGCGACTAATGTCTGAGGCAGAACACCTTGCGCCTCCGTAGACCAGAGAATGGGCAGCAGCGTTTTCTGTTTATAGTCTTTCATCACTGCGATCTCCAATCCGCCAAGGCTTATGTCCAGCAGTGGACGTTATGGGCTGTTGTAGTGTAGTGTAGTAGTATAGCATTGAGCTATTACTACTACGTATAGAGAAGACAGCGCGAACAAAATCTGTGCGCAGTGCGGGGCGCGCGGGGGGCGGCTAACCCCGTATATAGATGCTCTGTGGCGAGCAAGCGACTGAGTGAATTGCAGCCGGCCGACATCAGTTGAACGGAGCACAGATTTTGTTCGCACTGTCTTCTTTATCGTAGTAGTAATAGCTCAATTAAGTATAGTGACCGTTGATACGAATAGGTCCCCAGTTCTATATTTATTGCGTTATCTAATTGACACGTAACATTAATTATTTCATAGCAAATACTAATCTTAATCAAGCGTTGAACATCATTCAACTATTTGTGGTCGTACCTAATAGCATTTCACTGTGATGACGTCACAGGCTTCAGACTGAGTCTATGATAAAAATATCACCGTCTGGTGATATTTTCGTCAGAGTTTCGATCGTATATAAAATTTCTACTTTTTTATTTTAGGGTTCCGTACCCAAAGGGTAAAAACGGAACCCTATTACTTACTCCACTGTCCGTCTGTCTGTCACCAGGCTGTATCTCATAAAACGTGATAGCTAAACATCGTGAGGAAACCGGGATGTCTTAGAACCAAAAAATTCGAAGACATGTGACATCTACCAATCCGCACTGGGCCCGCGTGGTGGATTACAGCCCATTCCCTCTCATAGAGAGGAGGCCTGTGTCCCAGCAGTGGGAACATTAATAGGCTGATGATGATAGCTAGACAGTTAAATTTTTTTATACTACAGTAGACGCCCGCCGCGTTGGTCGCCTTGGTCGGCAGCTCGACGCCCCGCAGAACGCGCCGCCCGACGCTATTGCACTGTGTTCGTACACTTAGCGTTGACATACAACGTGATAACGCCGCCCCAGTCTCCTGGGGACATTACCAGTTGACAGCGTTGAGGAAGAGTATTTTTTTAAAGTTTATAGTATAAGTTAGTTTTGTTTATTTTAATTTATAATTGTCTGTTTACGATACGAAAATGGTATTTTTTTTAAATTATTGTCTTTTACTCAATCACAATGCAATCCTATTTAACCCAAAGGTTGACACATTGGTACTTTTAATTCTAAGAAAGAGGAGAGGGCAAAACCGAAAAACCTATCTTTACCGCAATTCGGGTTGGGTTAGGAACGATACATCGGGTCAGGTTAGGCCTTCCTAACCTTGGGTTACGTTCGGATTAAAATTCAATTTTTTTTCTATGTTAAAAAATAAATCTTAACCCACGACGGGTTAGGATTTCGGGTCTGGTTCGGAATAAACCGTATCTAGGTATAATAATATTTTTTTCAACAATACAATCTTTTACTGCATAAGATATCAAAAAATCACAAGTAAACACCGTAGATAATTCGAATACAGTACCTACAAGGTACATAAGTAATACCTACGTAAACTTATTTACTTTAAGCGATTTTATCTCGGCACGACGTCAACTTTTATTATTATTTACTTACACTGAAATTTAAGTCAGAATGGCCAAAAGATTTTAAAATTATAATGATTAAATGTGTAGGTACAACAACAACAACAACAACAGCCCATAACGTCCACTGCTGGACATAAGCCTCTCCCATGATGGGAGGATTTGCCGTAATCTCCACGCTTGGCAGGCGGATTGGAGATCGCAGTGATGAAAGACTAACAGAAAACGCTGCTGCCCATTCTCAGGTCTACGGAGGCGCAAGGTGTTCTGCCTCAGACATTAGTCGCCTTAAATACGACACCCGTCAGTGTAATGGGTTGGTTCTATTCTACTCTGCCGGATACCACACGGCATGTAGGTACGCGAAGCCCTAAAAAAATCTTATTCGAATTTCCATGCTTCAAGAATTTCAGGTAGGCATTCTTACTTGGCAAACAAATCGATCTTTTATGCTGCGTTCAGTAATACAAGATGTATACAACCTCATCACGAAGCCGTCAATGGTTGGCGGCTTCGTGATGAGGCATTCTGTACATCATACTAAGTAACGCAAAAATTATTGCTGAGAAACCACTGTCTGTTTTGAGGTGAAAAATCATGTTTTGTGGTACGACTCAGTGTAACGCACTCAGAACATTGTACTGATGGATGGATTGAATAGTACGGGGGTCGTGGAGGTGTTTAAAGTAAAAATCTTACATTCAAAACTTGTATTTAAAAAAAAAACTTGTCAAAAAGTTGGAATTTTGACCTCCAATATCTCCGTAGGTAACTAGAAGGTTCCCAGGTATGGTGTAGAATAAAAAAAACATCGCAATCGGGGAGAACAAGTGCCTTTCGGCTTCGTTAAGAGGTTTTTTACACCCTTTATTACTTGAGTACTTACCTTACGTGAATAAAATATTTACGCAAGAAGTCAGTTAAAAATATACGTTGAAACTTGACTATTGCAATACATACATAACTAAAGCCTTTTTTAAATGTGGGTAGGCAGTAACGACAGAATGCCACCAGCTACCTTTCTTGCCAACCTACTCCTTTTTGCTGGAACTATCCATTTCAATATTCATACTTAAAATATTTCATTCATGAACAACACGATCTTTATTTATCGAAACGAGCGCATAGACAATGCGCTCGAAACTGTTTTATTTAGCTATAATATGATAATTTCTGATAAAGAATAATGTTCCTCTGTTACACTTTATCTACGACACATGGTGCACACATTTAACTCTTGTCTAACATAAATAAATGACGATGAATTGTAGAACAGAACAGGGATTTTTTTCAGTATGCTTTTTAGGGTTCCGTAGTCAACTAGGAACCCTTATAGTTTCGCCATGTCTGTCCGTCCGTCCTCGCTTAATCTCTGTGACCGTTAGCACTAGAAAGCTGTACCAATATGTATACTAAATTTGGTACCAATATGAATATCAATCACGCAGACAAAGTGGTAAAATAAAAATTGGAAAAAAATGTTTTATTAGGGTAGCCCCCCTATATGTAAAGTGGGAAGTGATTTTTTTTTAATTTCAACCCTAACGTGTGATATATTGTTGGAAAGGTATTTAAAAATAAATAGGGGTTTCCAAAAATCATTTTTTGATAATGTCAATAATTTCGGAAATAATCGCTCCAAAAGTAAAAAACAATGTGTCCCCCCCCTCTAACTTCTGAACCATAAGTTTAGAAAATCTGAAAAGTAGAACTTTATAAGGACTTTCTAGGAAAATCATTTTGAACTTGATGGAAATAACAGTTTTTGTACAAAAAAGACACAAAAAGTTGTACAAAATAATTTCTGGACTAAGTTTGTAGTATATTCGTATATGCAAGCATTTTTACATAATGGATACTCACCTTTAAACTCATAAGTGGGAACACTTATTGTGACGGACGGGAAACTACGGAACCCTACACTGAGCGTGGCCCGACACGCTCTTGGCCTGTTTTTATTTGTATTTTCCAATGTCAAGCTTTTGTTTTGTGGGAGTCAGAATGTACAATTATCTAGTTAATGTACGAACAACTTACTTTGACTTTTTAACCAACTAAAAAAGAGGAGGTTCTCAATTCGACACGTACATTTTTTTTTGTATAACCACGCATAACTTTTTGCAGAGAAGTCCTATTTGAATGATTTTTTTTTTGTGTCAGTACCTGTTCTTGACCTCATAACGGCTGATAGAAAGCGATGCATGAGGTCTAAGGTGCAGGACAAATACAAGAGTCGTCGGGCGGACGTGAGGCGCGGGTGCGGCGCCGGCGAGGTGCGGGCGTGGCGCCGGTGCAGCGCAAAACAGGCGCGCTAACGGTGTCGAAAAGTCGAGGCGCGGGCGAACACAGGGATGCATTTGGGGAATTCTAGTGTTTAAACTTCTATATCGTCACGCATTTTCGCCGTCTAGTTCACCCCTGTGTACACTGTCGGCATGCAACTGCTAACTGCAGGTGCGCCGAGGGCGAGGGCTCAGTATGTCTCCCGCCTCACCTCTTCTATACGTACATTTTGTATGAAATTTCAGAGAAGTGGCGCCGCGCCCGCGCCTCGTCTACGCCCGACGCCTCTTGTATTTGTCCCGCGCCTAAGATGGAACGATTGCGCCCGATAGATATGCCTGTCCTATCTGCCTGTTTGTTTTGCTGGCTACCTGGTTTTGAGCATAAGGGATATTCAATGTTATTTGCCAAACCTCTAAATAGATACTTAAGTAACACTAGGTACTTAAGTTTTAAAGCTAGCATGTGGCTTCAGATGTATCCGAAGTGTACACTCGGCGACACATCAATCTATGCATTCCTAGTACTTATAACATGGCCACCCTTTGTATAGATTACCAATACAATGATAAATGGCATTAAACTGGTTTTGTAGAGCTTGATTGGTCACCATGCGTACAGTCAGGAGCACCAATAAGTATGTATACACTTAATTAAATTTAAAAGCAATTTTCGCGAGAAATAACGATTATAACTTGGAAATGGTTCTAAAAAGAAAGGGAGATTATTTAATTTTCTTTTAATAAATTACGTATACTTAGGACAATTATAAGTTAAAATAAACTAATCTAACTAACTGAACTATAAACTTAAAAAATGGCGTCAAAAAACTCCTCAACGCTGTCAACTGGTAATGTCCCCAGGAGACTGACGGGGTTACCACGCTGTATGGCAACGCTAAGCCTTTGGCCAAGGTAAAAGCCCAGCCCTAGGGTCACGGAAAGTGTCAATAGGAAATGAGATCTTTTTCATAAAAATATGAGTAGAATAGAACCAACCCATTACACTCACGGGTGTCGTATAAGGTGACTAATGTCTGAGGCAGAACACCTTGCGCCTCCGTAGACCAGAGAATGGGCAGCAGCGTTTTCTGTTAGTCTTTCATCACTACGATCTCCAATCCGCCTGCCAAGCGTGGATATTACGGCAAATTCCTCCCATCATGGGAGAGGCTTATGTCCAGCAGTGGACGTTATGGGCTGTTGTTGTTGTTGTTGTATGAGTTCCAGATTACTAAATTCGTAACAACATGAAATAGTAATCAGAACAATAGGAGAAAAACACTAAAAGTTGTTAAGTGTTTACAATATTGGTGCTCATGACTGTACCTATTTGTACCTATGTACATATTTATATACCTATGCTTATGTCTATTTGGTCGGTCCTCGTGCCCACTTGCCCACTTAGATAACGAAGTTAGATTATGTTGGATTTAAATAGTTTCTAATAGTCCTAGTTATTTTAATTTGTGAACTTGTTAGTTAGTTTTCGGAATAGGGTATATGCATGACTTTTTTTTATCACTCTAAACTAAGCGTATTAACATCAGAAATAGTAAAGTGAAATTATTTTTTTAATATCTATAAAAAATACTGAGTTAGTGATTAGACAGAAAGATCTGATACAGCGAATGACGTCATTCGCTGCATCGACGAACAAAATCCGTACTAAATTCCAATCCGTACTAAATTCCGTTTATCTAGAAAGAGATAGAAACAACAGTTTAAATAGTTATAACTTTTGTGTTGTTTGGCCGATTTATGTCTTGTTTTCACTTTTTGTCATTATTTTTATAGTACTTTACAATTATATTCTATTAAACAGATATGTTGTGAGCGCGCAATAGTGAAGATTCGAAAACGGGCCAATTGGGTCGTTTTGCCTTTATTCTGCGTCACTGCGTGTATGTGAGCTGGTTCTCCCCCGCGGAACCCTTTTTTCGGTGGTTTTGTAGGTTTATAACATATTAGCTGACGTCCCACAGTTTCACCCGCGTAGTTCCCGTTCCCGAGGGAGTACGGCAAATATAGCCTATAGCACTCACGAATAATGTAGCTTTCTACCAGTGAAACAATTTTTAAAATTGGTTCATTACTTCTGGAGATTATCCCCTACAAACAAACTTACAAACAAATGTTACCTCTTTATAATATTATTATTATTAGTATAGATCTGTTTATTAGAATATCATTGGTACTTTAACATTCCGTATCGAAATAAAAAAAGAAAATATATGCATATTCCATATTTCAGTAAACTGTGTACGATACTGATACTTCAGCCGGCTTCATCCCACTGCTGGGCAATAGCCTCTCCTCGTGACTTCCTGTTGTTTCGATCCAGGGCTAATGTGGACTACTGGTCGTTGGTTCTGTCTAGCTCGACCCGCCTAAACAGAATGACGTTTTTATCACTTTCCAAAAAAAATGGGTATAATAGGTGAACACAGAAGAAATTGGAGCTTACATGATTTTTTTTTTCAATATTTCTCTTTCTTTGTTCTAATATGAAAAGTTTACTTGACTTTTCAGATGATGGATCATTTTTTTTCTAAGCTGTGGAAAAAGAAAAAAAACTAGGTAGGTATGCCATATGCTACTCCGTTCACATATGTTATATACTATTTTTTTTTTGGAAATTGATAAAAACGTCATCTGGTATATCTTCTACGAGGTCTGCCGAGACGCCTTCGCAGGGCCCCAGAAAGTGGTTATTCTGGCCTACAGCTCCTTGGGCATGCGGCAGACGTGGCCAGTCCAGGCCCACTTCAGCTTAGCCGCTTTTTGAGCACCTCTGTATACGACTTTCCTCAAAATAATAATTCCCATTCGGATACCTACTAAATTATGGAACTGAAATCTTCGTATCACGTGTAGAAGTGCCTGAAAGTCTACTATTCTAATTTGAATATTATTCGTGTGAAAATCACACTCGGTGTTCATTATAAAAAATCTGCTGTTCAAGCAAACATGTAAAACCAATCAAAATGTACGCGGAACAGGTGAATTTTAAAAATAACTTATAACAAATTTAAATGACTGCCTCGTTGTTCTAGTGGTTGCAAATGCGACTACTGGTCATGAGGTCCTGGATTCGACTTCCGAGTCGGGCAAAGTGTTATTGGGTTTTTCCATCAGGATTTTTTAGTAGTAGCCACGGAGTCTGGATTTGTGCCCGGTTGATGGCAATAGGATCGCCCCCTATTGCATGAGACTTAAACAACAACTGGCGAAATGTGGGTGGTTAGGTGTGGTAATAGGTACACACCTCTGCCTAACCCTTCTGGGATTACGGGCGTGATGTTATGCAAAAGACAGTGGGCAAAAATGTATGGGAGTTGGTCCAAGCGTTGCCAAGGATGAATCATAAACCAAATGAAAGGGTACAATGTACTGTTCAAACATGCAGAAGGGCATCAAAAATTCAAAATCTGTCCGAGGGATTTCGATAAATTATATATAGCTTATTTTAGTCTTAGAAATTACTTGAATTTGATTTTTATTATTTTGTTTCATTGTCAATATTATTATAGTTTTTTTTTTAACTTTTATTATAGATTAGATTGATTGATTTTTTTTTAGATTTAATTTCTTTATTCATTACATTACATATTTTCAACATTTTTAAATATTTATATACAAAACACTATAAAAAAACATTAAAAAATATATAAAAATAGTAGCCGACCAGCGCTGGGAACAGGGTCCGAGCCGCCAGTAAGATTTTTTTTATTATTATTTTAGGTTATTATAGATTTCTGCATGTTTGAACAGTACATCATACCTTTTCATTTGGTATATAATTCATCGTTGGCGACGCTTGGACTACATTTGCCCACTATCTTTTAAATGCTGGTCTAGAACCATGCACTGAATCCAATCCATGGTAAAAGTTTCTGACAAAATGTCACTTACACCGTATTTTCAATACGTAAGTCATTCCCAATATTATTTATTTCTGAACTTCGGTCCACGCTATTTCCGCACGTCTATATATACTTAGGTAGGTATGAGATATCGTGAACTATAGTCGCTCGTACTTCTGGTAGGTTAATCACTGTCATAGTAAATCCTCACTAATAAAAATAAATAGGTAATCAGTAGAAATAGCATTAAAAATTACAACATAATTTAATTTTATCACGTAAGTATATATTAAAAAGGAATAAATATACCTAGAAGACATGTTTATTTATATGTCGGTGTTTGCTACGTACATTATATACTTACCTATGTGTTGGTATGTGAAGAAGTTATCGTAGCTAAAGATACGCGAGTTTACGTAAACTACCCACATTTAGATAGTGCGAATCAAAGCACAATTACTTCAGAAAAATAATTATTCCTGGGTGTATATATTTTAATTTTAGTATCGTTCCTGTCTCATGTTTTGATATATTCAACAATATATATTTTAAACTCTACTCATAGTCTAAACCACAGTTTTAAAAGAAAACAAACTAAAAATAATATTTTGATAGGCAGAAAATATAGCAGGTTCAACTATAATAATAATTCACAAAAATTGCAAATTAAAAATACTCACTTTTCGTCCGCCATAATGTCAAAATTTCACTTTGACTAAACAAAAAAAGTATCTGTACACAATATCACAGGGAATAATTTCACTTATTAATTACTATCACATTATTTTTTTAATAAACTTAAAGGCACTTTATTCGAGTTAAGATGCGATTGTTTTCCCGCGCATTTTATTAAGAAGGACGCGTGCGAGCTCCCCCGCGTTCGAGCGCGAACTGACAAGGAATGCGATTTTCCCGCGATTTATCGTTATTTTCTTCTCGCGACAAAGCTCGTCAGTCGAGACGCGATCTTTAATTAACCCTGCGGGCAGAAGCCTTTGACGTGTACTTTCAAGAACGCACTGTGATAGTAAATATCAAATCATATGACCCTCAGATATATTCTCATTTGTCATCATGAAAGCAAATTAAAACACTGAACATTACATGTTGCACTTGCATCATTATTTCAAAACATAGACAAACTTTCTTTCACGCGAAAATTCTGTATTCAATGACAATGTCAACAAGAAAATCGCAGCCAATGAGATCTACAATTTTATAACAGAACAAAATGATTACTACAACATGCCATTACTAAGTTCTCGAGCTTTTAGTCCACGCACTGTTATTCACAAGTATCCAAACATAGTAAAAAAAAAGGCTTAGTAGATATAGGACCTATTCGTAAAATGGCTTACGGCGAAAAAAAGGACACGTTCTCGGAATGGCCTATTCTTCAAATGACTTGTTCTCATAAAAAAAAATATCTCAAAAAAAAAGGCAATAAGAATCGACATACCACTTTCAGGCTCTGTTACTTTCGTCGTAGCTCTTGGCGTGCTACGCCGTAGCACAATCAACCTTGACCGTAGACCCTCTACGAATAATGATATTGACGATTACCTATGATACAATAAGCCCACCATAGCCAAATTTTCATTAACTAGAGTATGGAAACTTCTAGATATTGTTACAATATTCATAATACCTTTATAATATTCCTTATTATATGTTTCAAAAATAGAGGAGCTCGTAGCTAAATAAAAACAGCCGTTTGGGTCGATCTTTAAGTTAAGCTGCACTCGCCTAGGTTGGTTCGTGGATGGGTGAATACCAATTACATACCGAGTTTCCTCCGTGCCTCAGAAAGCACGTTAATCCGTTGGTCCCGGCTGTCATTTGTAGATTTTTGACAGTCGATACAGGTAGTCAGTGGCTCGAAAGTCTGATAACCAGTCTTACCAAAGGGTATCGAATTACCCAGTAATAACTGGGTTGTAGACGTCAGATAGGCAGTGGATCCATGTAAAATACTAGTATTCAGCTGCATCCGGTTAGACTGAAAGCCGTCCCCAACATAGTTGGGAATCAGTTAGGCAGATGATGATATTTCAATAAAAATAATGGGGAATAATTATGCATAAATTTTCTTTTTTTTATGTCTTCTGTCTTCTTCGTCTCTGTCCATGTATACGGAATGTTAGAGTACTATAAAAATAATGACAAAAAGCGAAAACAAGACATAAATCGCCCAAACAAAACAAAAGTTATAACCATTTAAACTTTTGTTTCTATCTCTTTCTAGATAAACGTAAATTAGTTTGGATTTTGTACGTCGATGCAGAGAATGACGTCATTCGCTGTATCGGATCTCTCTGTCTAATCAGCAGATTCAAATGCTTTTATCTTAGTATTATTTATAGATATTAAAAAAATAATTTCACTTTGCTATTTCTGTTGTTAATACGCTTTGTTTAGAGTGATAAAAAAAATCATGCAAATACCCTATTAACCCGCAGCCGTAGGTAACAGAGATGTAGGCAAGTACTAAAAAATTGGTTGCCTGTAAAGTCGGTATACGGGCGAAAGTTTTACGTGACAACGACTTTGAGTGGTAAAATAAACTTTTTATGTCTGTCTCTCTCGCTCTTAGGCGGGACGCGTGCCTCTCACTCGCTCTCATTGTAAGCGCATAACGTGAGCGGAGCGTTACCCAGTTTCTTGAAGTGTCACCCGGCAAACCAATTTATAAGACGTTGTCACGTCAAAATAATTTATGGTTAACATTTAATTTATTTTGTTTGCCAATCAAGGTGGGCTTGGAACTATCGTTTAATAGTTTGGTTTACCTCGTAATGATAGCCGATGGGTAATAAACTGCAGTGAAGTGCAACTGCATTAATTCATGTGAGCCGTAGGTAATAGTAATAACAGAGTTATAGTCTACCTTTACGATTTCGTCGATGGCCATAGAGATACTTAATGTTGTTTGTGTAGTTTTCATCATCATCATCATTTAAAGACTAAAGACATCCACTGCTAGACATAGGCCTCCCCCAAGTGTCGCCACATTGACCGGTCCAGTGCGTCTCGGTCTCCAGGTCATCGGTCCACCTAGTGGGAGGCCTTCCAACGCAACGTCTTCCGGTTCGCGGTCGCCACTCCAGAACTTTTCGGCCCCATCGGCTATCCTGCCCACTGCCACTTAAAAATACTAAATGTAATCTTATTAGGTAATTTTTCAAATTGGTACTTAGATCTTTAGAATAATCCATTATATCGTTTTTACAACGCCAAGCAAAGCATCCCATCTTGAAACAAAAACACTTGTTTATACATTAATTTAGCTAAATCCTTGTGTTAGTGAACACGTAGAGAAAACGGAATGAACAGCAACTTTAAAAATACGGATTGCAGCCTGAATCCTGGAGGCGAGAGTTTGTTGTAACCATGCAGCTAATGGAAGGATTACCAGCATGCTATTGGTTGATGAGCGTACATAAGCGCTTCAATAGCGGCCGGATGCTGCAAACAAAAAGAGCCGTATCGGTGGTAAGATTTCGTCCGTTGAGATGGTACATCATATTTTTTTTTAGTTTTATCATTCTCTTATTTTAGAAGTTACAGGGCGGGACACACATTTTACCACTTTGTGACGGACGGGAAACTACGGAACCCTACACAGCGTGGCCCGACACGCTCTTGGCCGGTTTTTTTTTTCCATAGTTTCGGGAGGGAATTACTCCACTGTTGGACACTGACCTTCATTGTTGTCTAAGATTTTCTTTAACGACTCTTCAACGATTTTCAAATCTTGTTGTATTTGCCACTTTGCAGCGTCGATAGCGCCAAAAGCGTATATTTTTCGCAACGAACCGCTCCCACCGCGCTAACGATTTGCGAATTTTTCGCAAAAATTCGCAATTCTATAAAAACACTTGTCGATCGCAAACTACAAGAGATATAGCTATATAAACTCTACATTGAATAGCTGAATAGATATGGAACCTATTTACCCAAAAATAAAAATAAATAATTATAATTTGATACCCTAAAAATTATGTAGAACTTGATTCACACCGATAAAAACGGACATATCGCTAATAAATTATTAATTTGTGGTTAAACTATTAACTTTTTTAGTATTTTTTAATATTTAAAAATAAACTAGATTATATTACCTTTCCAATAAGACCTTAATCTAATTAATAGCTTATTAGCATCATATCAAAATAATTATATGAAACTAGGTACTCACTGTTTGTTTACATCTGGAACTAAAGTTGTCAGTCGCTGTTTGGACGAAAAAACACACAAAACTACTTGTTTTTTGGTGTAGATAGTTGAGCAATCTAATCACCTCACTAATTAAACACTAGTTTTCCCATTTCACACACGTTTTAATCACTAAATCACGTATTTCTTCACACTAAACAATCACTGTAGGTACCTATAACTACTGCATTTTCACAGGCGAAATACTGCAATTTTGCGATTCGGAACCTAATTTGTGTTATCATAATACGATAGCACAACTTCTCACGAACATTTTAAGGTATAACACTGTTTTCCAATAACAAACACATAACTCGTAATTACTTGAAGTGTGACACTAACGCTAAAACGATGACGTAAAAAATGGCGCGCTCCGTTGACGTAAGTTTGTTACTTTCATTGTGACACTTGTTGACGGATGATAGCTATGGTTTTTGGTATAGAGTTGAGGAATATTGTAGAGATGGGAAGTAAAGCAGCCTATTCACGAATAAAGCCCGTTTTTTCAATTATTAAATGATTAATTGACGGGGTATTTTATAAATGTTAATGGGGAATTAAGGTACCCGGACGCGGTTGGGGGTACGCACCTCCTGGGTATGTAGGGTACCCGGACGCTGTTCGGTGGTTGTGTCTCGCGCAAACTATTCAGTTTAGAAAAAAATTATATAAGAGACCTGAATATAATTTTTGAAGACCTATCCATAGATACCCCACACGTTTGATGAAAAAATGTTTTGGAGTTTCAGTTCTAAGTATGGGGAACCCCCAAAATTGATTGTTTTTATTTTTCTATTTTTGGGTGAAAATCTTAATGCGGTTCACAGAATACATCTACTTACCAAGTTTCAACAGCATAGTTCTTATAGTTTCGGAAAAAAGTGGCTGTGACATACGGACGGACAGACAGACAGACATGACGAATCCATAAGGGTTCCGTTTTTTGCCATTTGGCTACGGAACCCTAAAAAACATGTTTCAGGAACGAGGACATCATGAAGTATTTACTTGTGTGGTTAATTCACAAGTCGCGGTCAACAATGGGCACCGTGCAAACACATCAGTGCTAGTTAGAGGCTGGCGACACTATCTCGACTAAATCATGTGAGGACAGACAATATTTGTTCACTTGCCACGTGATGGCAGCTGAAATCGCGAGGCTTCTATTTGAAAAAGACTGAAAATAGTGTTGGCCTTCATGATTGATTCATTGGTTACCCAAAGACGCTACGACTTTACTAGTATGAGTCAGCACGTGGAATCGTATCCAAGCAAGCACCTGTCATTGTGCTTTTTTTATCACCACTGCTCTCAAACCGTTCAAGGAAAGCATTGTGAGGGAACCATCATGTCTTAGAACTAAAAAAATGTTAAGTATTTATGGCTCATCCTCTGTTCAAGCAAGAATAGAAGAGAATATAATATATTTATTGTAAAAACATGAGTATACATCAAATATACGAGGAAGCCTTTGTCCCAGCAGTAGGCACATTAAAGTCTGATTATGATATTATGCCACCGAGTTCCAAATCGTCAAAACGAAAATTTTCATTTTTTATTTATTAGAACCTACAAAGCTTCCAAACGAAAATCAAATATATAACCTCTGCCATTATGTTCTATAAACTAACTTATATTTTATTTAAATTTCAGCAAATTTAAAACATCCGACCTATTTATAATAATCTAGACAACCTGCAGCCTATCTATCATACAGCTAAGGCTACTACCTACTTCAGTTTACCTTAAAAACGTGTACCTTGCACTGATAAAAAATGCTTTTACTCGCATTCTTAACAATAAAATGAGCATTCCAGCAATAAAAAAACCACTATCTCTTTTAACGAGGCATAACTCTAAACGATCAATAGAATACCATAGACCATGGCCGTCTATTCATAGATTTTGATAAACCATGAGTTTATGTTGCTTGTTTTATGTTGTACCAAACACATTGATGTTCGATTCCTGTATAATTATTTTTGGAGAAACGCCAGCTGCATGAAATATTGGTGTTTATTTGTCTTTCAGTTCATCAGTTGAATTATGTGCAGAATTTCGACGATGATCTTGAATTCATTGAAAATATTTCAACGGGTGACTTAGGCTTAGGTATAATTAAAAATAATATCTAATATCTGCTGTTTCATACAAAAATGCAGCTATTTTCGTGTAAATAAAGTGTATGAAACAAACGGTGTTTTTTTTTAGTTATTGCTTGTCTTAAATTAAAGTTTTTGTTCTACACCATACCTGGGAACCTTCTAGTTACGGAGATATTCCCCCCCCCCCTCCGTACGTGGTCGCGAGCGGACGTGTTTTTGTGTGCTCCGGTATTATTAATCTAAAATAATAGTAAATAGTGCAATGTCAATGTTAAAAGTCGTTTATACTTATGACCAATAACAATACCTTTAAAACAGTGCATAAACCATACCTGTGCTTAAACAATTACTCAAGTTATTGTTAAAAACATTTTAAAAGTGACAGTGTCGTGCAAAGTGAATGACCTCTACAAACAAAGGACATGGTCATTACGCACGTTCTAATCTGTTACTTGTAACTTGGGATCACCAATTTGAACTTATATACGTCGAGTCCAGTTGGCGCCGAGTCGTATGCATTCGACTCACTAACTACGGAATCGAAAAGTCGTGACTTCGAACCCACCATAAACACAACTTTTTTTGTATTTTAAATTCACTTTTATTTTGACACAGTAGTGTCTAAAACATTTTTTGACACTTTAAATAAGTGTTACGACAGCAAAGAAGGCCTCAAAATATGGTTAAGACGCCGCCGAAATCTCCTATGGAACTTGCCACTCCGTCACGCTCTGAGTCTGATTTACCAAATCTATGCGTGGAAGAAGGCTTATTGCTAGATGTCAGCCCTATTAACATTATTCAGAGAGCTAAGCGTCGTCGACTGCCCAATGATAGTAGCCACTTGGGCAGCTTTGCCGACAAATTCTTGGATCTAAAGAACGAACTTAAATCCGACCTCAAGGAATTGATAAACGATTTAATGCGTTCACAAAACTCTCGCATGGACACATTCGAAAAGCATATCTTAGAAATTAAATCGCAATATACAAAAATAGAAGAAACAACCAAGGAAATCGAAAAATCAATGACAGCAATATCATCTGAATTAACTTTTTTAGAGAAGAAAATCGCTAAGCTTGAATTAGACCGTAACGAGATGGCAAAAGGGCTAGTTTCCATTGAAGAAAAACTAGATAATATTGAACGCAGCTGTATAAAAACTTGCATCGAGATACGTAACGTACCTAAGCGTCCAATAGAAACGAAAAACGACTTGTTCACTTCGGTTCAACATCTGTCCAAAGCATTGGATATTAACATTCAACTCTCGGACATACGTGATATTTCAAGATTGCCTTCTAAAAAGGTAAATAAAACCTCCAACATCAGCATCGAATTCTCAAACACCCTACATAGAAGTAATTTTTTAATGGCCGCCAAGCAGTTTAACAGGAAAAATTCCAATGATAAGATTAATTCAACCCACTTAGGCTTTGAAGGACCTAGTGGACCTATTTATATTGCTGAACAGCTTACGGCTCTTTCCAAAAAGCTTTTCTATACAGCAAGAAACCTTGCCAAGCAGAATGGGTACGCCTATTGCTGGACGTCAAATGGACGTGTAATGTTGAAGAAAAATGCTGATAGTCAATACATTCTGGTAAAGAATGACCAACACCTGCTACAAATCTTCCAACTTAGCAACGATCAACAACTGCTGCAAACGTCTCACCCAAATGATGCATGACTCTTAATCGCGCTAGCATGTTTTAAACTTAACTTATTTTTCTCATCTTATATAATTATCTTAGAATATTGTAGTATTAGTAACGTTTGCTTGTATACGTTTTTAAAGTTAAATACTTTCAACTCACATTCACACGATCTTACTGAAACATTTATACACTATACCTACTACTCATGTCTTTCCATATCACACATAACGCGCTCACATTCCATTCAACATATCTCATACGTGCTTTCATACATTTTATTATCCAGGCCTGACATGGTGAACTCGGTCATTATCTTAGACAACCATTTAACCCTTGCCCAAAAATTAATACCATGTTCGATAGCGTATTAACACTGTTAAACAATGTTGATGATACTTCAGTATCTGATGCACATACCTGCACACCAGAACAAGTAAACCAACTTTTAGGTAACTCAAACAACTATCTTAAAACGTTTTGCCAAAACATTAGGTCTATAAATTGTAACTTTTTAAGCTTGCAAGCATTTTTAAATCGCCTTTCTTTCGACTGTGAAGTATTAGCTTTAACAGAATGCTGGTTACCTTGCCTGAGAAATCATCAAATCCCTGTAATAGACAGTTACACCAGTCACAAAACTACGAAACATATTAACCAGAGTGACGGTGTGGTAGTCTACATAAAGTCATTTCTTAACCCCACGGTAGAAGAACCTGACTTTAATAATTCAGCTTCTGGGCTAATAATCAAGACTAACATCAATACAGCAGTCCTATGCGTTTATCGCTCACCGTCTACTGATAATATAGACAGATTTTTAAGTGCGCTAAATGACATACTCCCAACCCTACGCGAATTTAAATCTGTTGTGTTCACTGGGGACATTAACATTGACATTGGGTCACCCTTGGATACTCGCTCCCAAAACTACTTAAACTGTCTCGCATTTCATGGCTTTCTACCTGCTCACGCACTTCCGACAAGGGGAAACAACTGCCTTGACCACACTTTTATGCGAACAAATTGTCCTGCAACAACACTAATTTTTGAGTCCACTATAACTGACCACTACTCCTCCTTAGCATGCATCAAAACTAAAAGAGCGCGCAACAAAGACAGCTACACTATTACTAAAATCAATTTTGAAAGCCTTGACAAATCTTTCCAACAGATGGATTTCACTCCTATTCTATCAATACAGGACGCAAATGCTGCTACTGATAATTTAGTAAACTTAGTGTCAAAAGCTATATCGGAGAACTCAACCATCTCAATACAGCCAGCGAGGAAAAGGGTACTCAAACCTTGGATAACTCCCGGTTTGTTGAGATGTATTCGCAACAGAGATACACTTCACAAAAGGCTTAAAGTGTCACCAAACAACGAAATCCTCCATATGACCTATAAACGTTACAGAAATTTCTGTACTAAACTCCTAAAAAAAGCCAAAAGGCAATACGACAGTGACCAACTAAAAAATGCAGGAAAAAATTCTAAGGCGCTCTGGACTGCAATAAAAAACATAACTTACTCTACCAAATCAAAGCACGCTACTCAACTATTACTCAATTCACATTCCCCAACTGATTCATGTAACAAAGTAAATGATTTTTTCGTCAGCATCGGAAAGGAGCTGGCTGATAAAATCACCGGGAATACTGTGCAACCATCACTAACGACCTCGTCACAGACTCCTACCTGCTTGTCTTCCTTTGTCCTGGAAGAAACCGACAATGATGAGATCCTGAAAACTATCAATTCTTTAAGACCTAGTGCAGCAACTGGCTGGGACGGGATCTCACCTACCATTTTGAAAAGGTACTCTGGTACTCTGGCACCTATTATATGCCATATTTTTAATCTCTCTTTTCAGACCTCCGTCTTTCCCACATCATTAAAAAAGGCAGTTATTCACCCCATCCTCAAGGGTGGCGATGGGAACCTTATTAACAACTATCGACCAATTGCAGTGCTAAGTGCTCTGTCCAAAGTAATGGAACGCCTCATTAATAAAAGGTTGAGAGGCTATTTGGAGCGCTTTAATCTTATTTCACCACAGCAATTCGGTTTTCGCGTAAAAAAGTCCACCTCTGACGCTGTACACGAATTGACTACTTTTATTGTTTCAAACCTTAATAATAATAAAAAAGTACTTACAATATTTTTAGACCTCGCGAAAGCGTTTGATACCGTTCCCATTAAAACCCTTCTTCAAAAACTCGAAAACATTGGTGTCAGAGGTCCACAACTCCAGTTATTCCGAAGTTACCTCACAGGTCGAACGCAAGTGGTTAAAATAGGAAACACCGTTAGTAACGAGCTTCCTATTGAGTATGGGGTGCCACAGGGGAGTATTCTTGGTCCTACATTATTTCTGGTTTTTATCAATGACCTCTGCAATCTAAGTATCCCAAATTCCAATATTGTAACTTATGCAGATGATACCGCAATAACTTTCTCCGCAGACTCCTGGTCAGAACTTCAAATTAAAGCTCAAAGGGGTCTCGACTCCACCCTTGACTGGCTTTTGGCTCACACCCTAACACTCAACACAAGCAAAACTAAATATATCACTTTTTCTATTAGTTCAAAATCCCAACCAAAAAATACTCTAACACTCACAGCTCACACATGTCTCACACAAACTACACTAAATTGTAACTGCGCTCAAATAGAGTCTGTAAATAATATTAGATACCTTGGCGTAATTTTGGATAATACCTTAAACTTTAAGGCCCATGTGGATGTATTGACAGGCAGAGTGCGTAAGTTAATGTTTATTTTCAAAACACTTAGAATTGTAGCTAACCAATTTATTATTCGCAATGTCTACTATGCGCTCTGTCAGTCAATATTATCTTACTGCATTTCTTGCTGGGGTGGTGCTTCTAAAACCACATTACTTCCATTGGAAATTGCGCACAGAGCGATATTAAAAATAGCAACCTTTCGTCCAATTTTATTTTCCACCACTCTGTTATATAAAGAATGCAATGTTCTTAATGTACGACAGTTGTTTATTTTTCACGCAATTTTATTTCAACATCACCTAACTCCCTTTGTTAAACTTAAAAAACGTCGTAAAGATTTAATTTGTTCCCTTCCACAGCCTCGCTACTCCTTTACGAAAAAATTTTTCTATTATCTCGGCCCTTTCTTGTACAACAAAATTAATGCAAATGTCTCAGTATACTGTTTATCCGTTCAAGAATGTAAATCAGCAGTCCGCTCCTTCCTACTAGACAAAACATATGACGAAACTGAATCTTTTCTCCCACACTGAATCCTTTTTTTTTTATTCTCTTTTTGCACTATCATATGTATACACGCTTCTCACAAACATCACTCAAAACACAAACACAAACACACACACACACATACACCCACACAGCACACTTACTCATATCTGATATAGACTTTAATACTTTCAGGCATATTCATATTTATTTGTTTTACGTTATTAACTAGTAACATTGATTTTTAATTTAAGTAAACACTAAGCAATTGATTTCTCCATTCTTGAGGGATACGGCACTGTTTCTCTTTACTACAGGCTATTATGTAGCCTATCTAAGAGGACAGTACCCCAACCATAATGTTGTATATAGTGTTCATATTTTGTAAAGTGCAACTGTTTTTATTGTATTTACTGCAACACATTTTATGCAATAAAGTTTTTATTATTATATTATTTATTATATTGGGGTCAAAGTTCCAACTTTTTGACAAGTATTTTTTTTTAAATACAAGTTTTTAATGTAAGATTTTTACTTTAAACACCTCCACGACCCCCGTACTATTCAATGCATCCATCACAATGTTTTGAGTGCGTTACATTGAGTTCTACCACAAACATTTTCACCCCAAAAAAAAAAAGTCGTTTCCCAGCAATAATTTTTGCGTAAAGTTACTTAGTTTGATGTACAGAATGCTTGGTTGACGGCTTCGTGATGAGGTCTTTTACACCCTGTATACCTTGTACTCATGCTTCTCGCTCTGAGGAGCTCGTGGCTAAATAATAACAGCCGCTCGGGTCGATCTTCAGGTTAAGCCGAGCTTGCCTGGGTTGATCTGTGGATGTGTGAACAACCATTACATACCGAGTTTCCTCCGTGCCTCAGAAAGCACTTTAAACCGTTGGTCCTGGCTTAGATCCGATGGTTCCGGTCAGACTGGAAGCCGACCCCAAGATGGAAAAAAGCTAGGCAGATGATGATAAACTCATGCTTCTAAATAGAAAGTCACCAAAGTCGCATCGCTGTTATTATTTCCACAAAATACAAGGTGAACGACTTTCTCTAACAAAAAACAAAAGTGTGTCCTTTAAGTACATTGTGTCCGTTGAACCGGCGTTTTGGTAAATAGTGTTATTATAATATTATCATTATACTACTGTTTACAGAACTATGTATTTGGCCAGCTATAATATTGTCTGCCTACTCATCATAATTTGGATACACTTGTTTCTTGTAGTGTCAAGTACAAATATATGAAGTATTTTAAATCTCTTTGGTCTAGTTGATATTTCAAATATTTTTTAATATACAGGTTGTAAAAGAACTCATCACGAAGCCTTCAACCAAGCATTATGTACATCAAATTATGTAACTTTATGCAAAAAATATTGCTGAGAAAGAAACTACTTTTTTTTTGGGTGAAAAATCACCTTTTGTGGTAGCACTCAATGTAACGCACTCAAAATTGTGCTGATGGGTGGATTGAATAGTAAGGGGTCTTGGAGGTAGGGCACGCCACGATAGTGGCGATAAGTCCCCTCTTTGCTTGACTTTTTTTGGCTTGAGAGACGCCACGGCGTCCTCACCTTCCGCCTGACGCAGGTCCTCACCGGACACGGAGTGTTCGGGAGGTTCCTGCACCGAATCGGGCGGGAGGAAACGCCCGGGTGCTTCCATTGTGAGGATCGACCGGAGGACACGGTGGAACACACGGTGGAGGTGTGCCCCGCGTGGGCGGAGCACCGCCGTGTCCTCGAAGCGGCGATCGGCGGCGGCGACCTCTCGCGCCCGGCCCTGGTGCAAGCCATGGTCCGGAGCGAGACGGAATGGGACGACGTCACCTCCTTCTGCGAAGCAGTAATGCTAGAGAAGGAGGTGGCGGAACGTGAGAGGGAGAGAACCTCTCAACGTCCCGGCCGCCGCGGGAGACGCCCCGGGCGTCGGGGGCCACCACCACGTGGCCCCCGGCCACCGTAGGCGCAGGCCTGTGGACGGTGGGCTATGGGCTAGCTCGCCGTCCATCCGTCTCATGACGACAGGCCGTGTCGACGGCGCGTTCGTGTTCCACGCGCACCTCAAAGAGAGTCAGCAAAAGGGAAGGGGTCCGTAAGGACCGATGCCTGCCGGGGTTGCGGGACTATTCGAAAGAGATACCGTGGCCCCGGAACACAAAGGGCGATGAAGGAACATGGATGGGTTTTAGTCAGTAAAAGTCTGACACTCCCTCCTGCTCCGCCCAGAGCGGGAGGGGTTATTTGATGATTTCCCATCCGAAAAAAAAAAAAAAAAGGGGTCTTGGAGGTGTTTAAAGTAAAAATCTTGCATTAAAAACTTGTGTTAAAAAAAAAAAAACTTGTCAAAAAGTTGGAAATTTGACCCCCAATATCTCCGTAACTAGAAGGTTCCCAGGTATGGTGTAGAACAAAAAAATGATCGCAATGACGAGGAGAACAAGTGCCTTTCGGCTTCGTTAAGAAGTGTTTATACCCTTTTTATGAAGTCTTTTAAATCTTTGGTCTAAGGCATCGTTCACACCAACGCGTATAGTCTGCCGCCGACTGTGAGCATCCTGAACAAAATGTACGAAAAATTTACTTCAGCCGCCGACTGATTCGCTTTTCAACCGACTTCCAAAAAGAGGAGGTTCTCAATTCGACTGTTTTTTTTTTTGTGTTTGTTACCTCAGAACTTTCGACTGGGTGAACCGATTTTGATGATCCTTTTTTTATTTGAAAGCTGGTGCTTCCCGTGTAGTCCCATTTAAATTTTGTAAACATCTGATGCTGATCTTCGGAGATATACAATGGAACTCTTCAAAAATAGACGGCAAATGTGCCGTGAATGTTGCAATCGCTTGGATGTTTATTGTTTATACAACATCATGACGTAACATCACGCCTGTATGCTCTGAGGGGGTACGCAGATGTGTACAATACACCCAGATTTCGACAGTTTGGTATGTTAAGTTGGCGCGATCGTGTTCCGCGTACGTCTCAAATGACGTAACACCACGCCTGTATGCTTTGAGGGGGTACGCAGATGTGTACAATACAATACACCCAGATTTCGACAGTTCGTTCGTGTTCCGGGCGGGCCTTAAAGAGATGTCAGCAAAAGGGACTGTTCTAAAGAGATACTGCGGCCCTGGAACATAAAGGGCTAAGAAGGAACATGGGTGGGTTATGTCAATAAAAGTCTGACACTCCCTTCCGCTCACAGGTCACAGCTTAGGGTACAGGTTACATCCGGAGTTATTTACTACACAGACCTTGTAGAAACTAGAACAAATTTCCATGCGTTTGAACGCGTTTTTGCCATACCTATTATTGGAATCAAATATAACTGCTCACAACTTAGGACCCATTAATGTTAATATTTTATCCGTGGTGCTAGGCAACTGGGCCTATCCCAGTTGTAAACGTCCCTTTGCGCCTATTGGCCTTGTTTCTTTGTGTCTCCTGCTGTTATGGAGGGAAGTGGAAATTACGGATTTTCCTACTCCTCCGCTATACTTTTCTGATTAATTTCGTTGCGGGATCCAAGACAGTTAAATTCATTCTCTGGGACTTCGTCGAGCTTCATTGTCTCGGCGCTTTTCTGGTGGTCGCCACTGTTGATTCTGGCTTTCAGGAGTTACAGTGGTTTGGGAACAGTGTGGCTGGCTTGTCCCTTCCGTTCCACCCAGAGCGGGAGGAGACATTTGATGATTTCCCATCCGAAAAAAAAAGGTACTTTTGTTAAGTTCCATATACTGGGGATAAGCCTATTCATCATCAGCATATTAATGTTCCCACTGCTGGGACACAGGCCTCCTCTCTATGAGAGGGAATGGGCTATAATCCATCACGCGGGCCCAGTGCGGGTTGGTAGATGTCATATGTCTTCGAATTTTTTGGTTCTAGGACATGCCGGTTACCTCACGATGTTTTCCTTCACCGTTTTGAGAGCAGTGGTGATGAAATAAATTACACAAAGTAATACGCCTGTCTGGGTTCGAACCCACGACTTACTGTTCGTAAGTCGGGGCCGCCACCACTGGGCCTCCGCTGCTCACGCCTATTACCATGACATGTATTGGTAACAATGTTAAATAAATTCATTGCAAATATTTGTTTGGGAACGATTAAAAATGAAAAAATAAAAAACTTTTTTGCAAAAAATAAAACTGACTTCAAAAAAAAACACAAAAAAGTGAAAAATAACTTTTGAAGTCGGTTTTATATTTTGCAAAATAGTTTTGTTTTTCAAACATTTGCAAGGCTGACGGCGGCTGTTGGTGTGAACGATGCCTAAGAGTTGATATTTCATATATTTACCTTTAGCTTGCTCGGCTTTTATTATATCTGTCATTCAGTGGGTTATGGAGGTCAGACAGACAGTCGCTTCATGTAAAATACTCCAAGCCTAAGAAGAAAAAAACCAGCCAAGTGCGAGTCGGACTCGTACACGAAGGGTTCCGTACCATTATCTATACAACATTAGACAAAACGGCAAAAAAACCACGTTTGTTGTATGGGAGCCCCCCTAAATATTTATTTTATTTTAATTATTTATTTTTAAAGTGATTAAACAACTAAATATTCTGTGAATATTTCAGCGTCGACCTGTTGCCGTTATTAATATCGAGCTAAAAACGGCAAAAACCTCACGTTTGTTGTATATTTGCCCCCGTTAAATATTTATTTTATTATGTTTTTATTTGTTGTTATAGCGCCAACCAAAATACATCATCTGTAAAAATTTCAACTGTCTAGCTATCACGGTTCATGAGATACAACCCGGTGACAGACCGACAGACAGACAGACGGACAGTAAAGTCTTAGTAATAGGGTCCCGTTTTTACCCTTTGGGTACGGAACCCTAAAAATAGGTATGATAGGTTCGGGAAGTATATCCTTTCACATGAAAAACGAATTTTTCAAATCTATATATTTACGTACGTAGGTACTTTTATAACCTTACTAGTATTTGCGTGGGTGCGCGAGCTGCGCGCAGCTCGCGTGTCGTCGTGTTCTTGAGAAGTATGCCTTACCATCATAAAATTTTGAGAATCCATAGGAATCCTTAAAATAATTGTAAAATCCCTTACAACTACCCCTAAATCAGTATGAAAACCCTTAAGAACCCTCCTACCCTCTAAAACATTCTAAAAACCCATTAAAAAAACACTACCCTAAAGTTTGCTTGTCGTCGCCCTGAGTTACGCTTCACCCACTCAACCTTCGTTACGCTGCGGAGGTCGCCGGCTCGCTTCGCTCGCCACCTCCCCCCTTCGCTCCACTCGGTCTCGCAGCTTCGCTCCACTCAGAACCTACCACCACCGGACAGGTTTCGACGCCTACTATAATATTTCTTCAAGCACCCAATGGCTATCTCTAACCGTTACGAAGTTACAGCCCTTTCAATTTTAGGGGAGGTTGGGGAGGGGAGGATACCCTCCGTATACAAATTTAAACACTCCTCAATAATAATTTAAAGTAAAAATCAAAAAGCCGCTACGTGTCCTAGTTTCCGAGATACGATGGGGGGAGGGGTGAAGGGGGGGAGAGTGGGGAGTTTTGAAAACTGATTTTGACTAACGCGTTGCCCCTTTAAATGAATCTGAAAAAAAAAATGTTCCAAGTCTCTTAACTTCGGAGATCCGCCTTAAGGGGGTGAAAAGGGGGGAGAAGGGGGCCAATTTGAAAACTGGTTTTTACTTTTCAAGTCTCCTCTATACGAATCTGAAAAAAAAAATGTTCCAAGTCTCTTAATTTTCGAGATCCGCCTAAAGGGGGGGAGAAGGGGGGCAAAAGGGTCAACTTTGAAAACTGGTTTTTACTTTTCCGAGCCTTCTCTATACGAATCCGTAAAAAACAAAAAATACGGCTCTCTTTGTTTTCGAGATACGATAGGGAGGGGGAGGAAGGGGGGCGAAAAGGGGAGGTTTGGGACTTTTCCCATACTCACGGGAGTTACTTGTTTACGAATCTGTCAAAATATACCCCCCTCCCCATCCACCATCTGGGAGAACAATTCTGTCAGTGAGTGAGTCAGTCAGTCAGTCAGTGGTAATCGAGCTTTATATAGTATAATAACTAGTATTTGCGTGGGTGCGCGAGCTGCGCGCAGCTCGCGTGTTGTCGTGTTCTTGAGAAGTATTCCTCACCATCATAAAATTTTGAAAATCCATAAGAATCCTTAAAATAATTGGGAAAACCGTTACAACTACCCCTAAATCAGTATGAAAACCCTTAAGAACCCCTAAAACATTATAAAATTGATTTTAAAAAAACCTAATAATATAAAAGTAAAAAACCTTACTTTCAAAACTGAGACCCATTAAAAAATACATAACCCTAAAGTTGCTTGTCGTCGCCCCTGAGTTACGCTTCACCCACTCGACCTTCGTTACGCTACGGAGGTCGCCGGCTCGCTTCGCTCGCCACCTCCCCCCTTCTCTCCACTCGGTCTCGCAGGTTCACTCCACTCGGGACTTACCACCACCAGACAGGTTTCGACGCCTACTATAATATTTGTTCAAACACATAATGGCTATCTCTGACCGTTACGAAGCTATAGCCCTTTTATTTTTAAGGGAGGTTGGGGAGTGAAGGGTACCCTCCGTATACAAATTTAAACGCTCCTCAATAATAACTTATGCTAAAAATTAAAAAGCCGCTACGTGTCCTAGATTCCGAGATACGATGGGGAGAGGGGTGAGGGGGGGGAGAGTGGGGAGTTTTGAAAAATGATTTTGACTAACTCTAAGCCCCTTCTTACGAATCTGAAGAAAAAAATGTTCCAAGTCTCTCAACTTCCGAGATCCACCTCAAGGAGGGAGAAGGGGGAAAAAGGGGTCAATTATGAAAACTGCTTTTTACTTTTCCGAGCCTCTTCTATACGAATCTGAAAAAAAAAATGTTCCAAGTCTCTTAACTTCCAAGATTCGCCTTAAGGGGGTGAAAAGGGGGGCAAGGGGGGCAACTTTGAAAACTGGTTTTTACTTTCCCGAGCTTCCTCTATACGAATCTGAAAAAAAATGTTCCAAGTCTCTTAACTTCTGAGATCCGCTTTAAGGGGGTGAAAAGGGGGGCAAAGGGGGCAACTTTGAAAACTGGTTTTTACTTTCCCAAGCCTCCTCTATACGAATCCGTAAAAAACAAAAAATATGGGTCTCTTAGTTTCCGAGATACGATAGTGGAGGGGAGGAAGGGGGGCGAAAAGGGGAGGTTTGGCACTTTTCCTAAACTATTTAGAGTTAGTTGTTTACGAATCTGGCAAAATATACCCACCTCCCCATCCACCATCTGGGAGAACAATTATGTCAGTCAGTCAGTCAGTGGTAATCGAGCTTTATATAGTATAACTAGTATTTGCGTGGGTGCGCGAGCTGCGCGCAGCTCGCGTGTTGTCGTGTTCTTGAGAAGTATTCCTTACCATCATAACATTTTGAGAATCCATAGGAATCCTTAAAATAATTGGAAAATCTGTTACAACTACCCCTAAATCAGTATGAAAACCCTTAAGAACCCCTGAAACATTCTAAAAACCAATTTAAAAAAATGTTACCTATAAAAAAACCTTATTTAAAAACTGAGACCCATTAAAAAAAACAAACCCTAAAGTTGCTTGTCGTCGCCCTTGAGTTACGCTTCACCCACTCGACCTTCGTTACGCTACGGTGGTCGCCGGCTCGCTTCGCTCGCCACCTCCCCCCTTCTCTCCACTCGGTCTCGCAGGTTCGCTCCACTAAGAACCTACCACCACCAGACAGGGCCCCAAGTCTGCTATTTTTATAAAATTCGTCATTCCTACACGACGCCATTGTCATTTTGGTAAAAGTTCATAGTCTGCTAAGTTCATAATGATAGATCACTGGTCGGTCAATGGTCTCGTAATAGAATTGTGTTGGAATGATATTGTTGTATTGCCATTTTTAAAACCCGGTGGTAGAAATGATTTTCGAAAAACTACTATTAAAATTGAACATTTATTCATGCCAGATTTCATTTTATATATTTTTACATATTATTTATTAGTGTTATAAGCCATCTGAATTAATAAGAAGTTCGTAAATAGGAAAAAACATTAAAATGTTCAACGCGGATTAATGTAAAACTTAATATTTTATCTGTATAAATGTCAAAGTCAAATGTGACATTATAGTTTACTCTCGTGTATCTGTTTTTGTTTCTAGCGGCCGGTGTTTTGTTATTGTATTTATTTTCATTTGAGTGTTCTAGTTAGATTTTAGTTTGTATATTTTAACCCCTAAGTGGAGGAGCTCGTGGCTAAGTAATAACAGCCGCTCGGGTCAATCTTTAGGTTAAGCCGTGCTTGCCTAAGTTGGTCTGTGGATGGGTGACCACCCTTACACACTGAGTTTCCTCCGTGCCTCGGAAAGCACGTTAAGCTGTTGGTCCCAGCTGTCATTTGTAGATCTTTGACAGTCGTTACAGGTAGGTAGTCAGTGGCCCATATAGTCTGACAACCAGTCTTACCAAGGGGTATCGTATTTCCCAGTACTAACTGGGTTGTGGAGGTCAGTTAAGCAGTCGCTCCTTGTAAAATACTGGTATTCAGCTGAATCCGGTTAGACTGGAAGCCGACCCCAACATAGTTGGGAAAAGGCTAGGCAGGCAGATGATGATTTTAACCCATAGGTAACATGCATTTACAATCTTGCCTGCAGTTGTTGAACTCTAAAGGCTGCTTTACGCCGGGGCAACGCTGTGCGATATTGCAGCATGCCACATGGCCGCATTCTACAATATTTTAAAATGTTGCACGTTGTGGCAAGAATCGTGTGGCTTGGCAACACCTTGCGTCATGCTGCTAAAGTTGCTTCATCAGCCATAATCTACGGTGTCTTGTCCCCTCAATCAATCAAGTTGGTAGATCAAAACACTCCAATAAAATATACAGCATGATACTTTGAAAAAGGCACGATGTTGCCTCGGCGTAAAATACGCTGCCGCATACCGCAATTGCTGCATTCTATCGTTATTTGTAGCACACCATAATACGTCGCACGCCACAACATGTAGCATGCTGCAATGCCGCACAGTGTTGCCCCCAATGATATTCTAAAGGTAGCTTTACGCCGGGGGCATCACTGTGCGGCATTGCAGCGAGCTACATATTGTGGCGTGCGTCATCTTTTGGTATGATGCAATTAACCACGGTGAGCGGCAATTGCGGTATGCCGCAGACTATATTACACCGAGGCAACATTGTGCCTAGATAATTTTCAAAGCATCCCAAACATAACCTATAAACTGTATGACGCACCAAGATTGTGGCATGGAATCCATAGTGTTTGGATAGAAGCTGTGACAGTCATCAACATGACGCAAGTTGTTGCAATGCCGCACAGTGTTGCCCCGGTGTAAAGTATAAACTAGCCATTATACAGATATGTTATTACACCTACAAAACCACGGAAAAAAGTGTGCCGCGGGGCAGAGCCAGCTCACATACACGCAGTAACGCAGAATAAAGGCAAAACAGGCCAATTGGCACGTTTTTGACTCTTCACGATTGCGCGCTCACAACATATCTGTTTAATAGAATATCGTTGGTTGCCCCGGTGTAAAGCAGCCCTATGTAAAGCATGTGTGCTGCAAACACCTGCAAAAAATCAATTTACTTTTTTACCTAGCTGCATTTGGCATTTGGCTGCATTGGGACGACCCGATTGGCGCAGTGGTAGTCAGGCTGCCTTACGTTCTTAGGGTTCCGGGTTCGAATCCCGGTCGCAGCAAATGTTTGTGTGATGAGCATGGACATTTGTTTCCGAGTCATGGATGTTTATATGTTTATTAAGTATGTATTTACAAACAAAAAGTATCTATGTAGTATATTAACTATCTGGTGTCCACGATACAAGCCTCGTTGCTTAGTGTGGCACTAGATGGCGCTGTGTGTAATGTCGAGCAATATTTAATATTTATTTATTTAGGTAAACGTAGATTAACTTATATTTAATTACTGTTCTTGACATAAACAAGAAATAGAGCATCTAAATTTATAAAGTAAGAAATTAATTCTATTTTCTATTTTTTATTCTAATAATCACTCATCATGAGTATTTAGAACAATTGCTTAGAATAATGCTCTTTAAATAACGCTCTTAGTCAGTCCAACTCGATCCTATTGTCATTTTGGTAAAAGTTCGTAGTCTGCTAAATTCATAGTGATCGATCATTGTCCGGACAATGGTCTCGTGTTGTAATGACTTTGTTGTATTGCCATTAATATAAGACCCGTTAGTAGAAATGATTTTCGAAAAACTACTATTACATTTGAACATTTATTCATGCCAGATTTCATTTATTTATTTATTTACATATTATTTATTAGTGTTTTAAGCCATCTCAATTAATAAAAAGTTCGTAAATAGGAAAAAACATTAAAATTTTCAACGCGGATTAATGTAAATTTAATATTTTATCTGTTTTTATGTCAAAGTCAAATGTGGCATTACTGTTTACTGACGTTTATTTGTTTTTGTATCTAGCGGCCGGTGTTTTGTTATTGTATTTATTTTCATTTGATTGTCTAGTTAGATTTTTGTTTGTATATTTTTACCCCTAAGACGACCCACTGACCGAGAAGCCTATATTTATTGATTTTATACAAAATGGTGATAATTGAGCAAATTTCGGCTCCACTTGAATAATTGGAAAACCACCAATGAAGGGCGAAGTTTATCGAAGGTAAAGATCTTGCAATTATTTGTTTTGACCATTAACGCCCCACTTTATGGGCAAAGTATGTCGCCCGATGTTACAAAATATTTTTTTTTTTATAGAAACAGACCATGTACCCTCTCGATGTTGCTCAATCAAGGCTGGATGCTATTGAAGCCAGGAACGAGGCGACTTTAAAACATGCTCGGGCAGGCCATCAACAACTCAGCTGCTGCATTGATGGACAGCTCCACCACAGAAAAAATGGTGAACCATAGAGGCCACTGTGTGCCAAAAAAGGTAATTACTAATTACTGTTGATTTATAGGTAAGTCATTCACCTTTAGGTAATGGTTTCACCCAAAATCGGAACTTCTACTCATTGTGTGTGCTACCAACATACCCACAATAAGTATTATGGAGCATTGAAAACAAAACAATAAAAAATATAATAATTAATATGACCCCTCCATCTAAGCTTATAAGCTTGTGTTAGGTTTAGGCTCAATCAGTAGTAGTACATTGGCCAGAATCTGACAATCTTGATTGTAACTCTGATACTAAGCGCTAGGTTACACAACATGCTATAAAAGAAGTTGCAACTTTTGTATTAAACTTAATTTTGTTTTCACACAAACTCTGCAGAATTATAATGTCATGACAAAATGATTAAATGAAACAGTGTTTATAAAAAGAGTATTAATTTATTTTAACCTATAAGTATACCCGTAATTACAGGAATAACAATGTTCTGTTCCCGGGCTTGAAACGTTAAATCATATTTTGTCAATACTGTGGTCACTGTGGATCTGTAACAAAGAGTTAAATCATTTTATTAATACTTAGAGCATTTTCGTACTTCATTAGAACATTAAGGTAGGTTTACAGTACATACCTGCTAATTTAATTTATGCATTTCTCCACAGTCTGTCAAGAAGAGCCTGCTGCAGTGCCCGACCTTCAAGAAGATCCCGATTCACCCTTTGATGGTTTTGATAATTAGGTGCTGCATTATTATTTTCCTCCTAAATTAAAAGACAGATTAGTGATTAATGACATGAATGACTGTTATTATTTTTATTAAAAGGTAATATTTGTGATTTGTTATTCAAATGATGATTAAAATTAAGATATTGAAGATCTTTTTGATTTGTATGAAGACTGATTTTGATTTGTTATTATTATTACATTAGATATTGTAACTTGTCTTTTGTTTTATGTAGTACTTAGATTTACATTTCAGGTTTTTCAATTGACTTGAAATTCAAGTTTAAAATGTTAAATAAATATTAAGTTTATGAGAAATAAAGATTATTTTAAATGTTGATTTTTAACATAGCAGTATTATTATAAATTCCATCTTCATTCTAAGTGAAATGTGGAATGTAAATCACCTATTGCAAGCCAAGTACTTCTAGATAAACTTCATCAGGTGGCAACGGTGCTCTTGCCATGTATGGAATGTTGTGCAATATGTAACATGCATTCACAATCTTGCCTGCAGTTGTTCGACTATAATGTAAAGCATGAACTGCAACCTGAAAAAATCAATTTACTTTTATAAGTACAACCGCAGGTAACTTAACTTTTATTTAATTAATACTGTTCTTGACATAAACTATTGCATCTAATCATTGTTATTGAGTATCTAAAACAATAAATTGCTTATAATAATGGGTCTTTACCTGAAACATGCTTCTAATACGCTGCAATGGGGAATGAGTTCTTCAATTTATTAACCTCCATATGAGTTATTTCCAAGGCGAAACGACTTTACAAATTCCGCCTCGGGAATATCTTAAAAGGGTTCAAATAATCCCTTTAGACTCAAAACGTCCATCATTCGCGTCAAGCGAAGGGCACGACGACGTCTTCTGCATTCCGCCCATCTTCTTTCTCTAGCATCCACTGCGTTGGCTAGCTCGAGAACATTTTGTTCGTAGTGAATTCATTGTCTCCATTCAATATTCCACAAACACGATCGAAATAAAAGCAATGATTGCACAATGACGTTCCACTGATAGGTTAGTGATCAAAAGAACTGTCAAAACTTTAGCAGATTACCGCTCTATGTTAGTCATTGTGTACGAGATTACCATTCTAAAACAGTGGTTGTTCATTGGAAAGCCATAATGACGCCATTATATTAGTAGATTACCAAACTTGTCAAAATCAACAAATAGAAGATCAACGATAGATCATTCTGACACTATTGTAATAGCAGACTTGATTTGCGTTGGCTGGCTCGAGAATATTTTGTTCGTAGTGAATTCATTGTCTCCATTCAATAATCCACAACCACGATCGAATTAAAAACCATGACCGCACAATGACGTTTCAATGATAAGTCAATGATCCAAAGGAACTGTCAAAATTTTAGCAGGTTACCGCTTATGTCAGTCATTCATTTGTCATTGTGTACGAGATTACCATAGGGAACGTGCACAACGACGGTGGTGCCAACTGGCGTCACCAATCCGAATCATGTACCAAATTAATACTTGACATTGACATGTAAAACAAGTAAACAGAATTAATTTTATTATTGAAAATGATTATTCTAGCTAATCATAATCCATTGTTGCATTTCTGGATGTACCAATACATCCACAAAAATGAAAATTAATCAAATAGCGTAAAATAATAAAATTCTATTACTTTCCAAAGAATAGTACTCTCATACCATGTATAAGTGAAAAACGCAAAAAATGGATAAATGCAGTAACAAAAATATTTGAACACAATTTGTTTTTGTTACACTCTGCATTGAAAAAGTTCAATAGCCTTCAAAATCAACCGTGCAAGCAAACATTAAATGGTACTGGCGTACCATTTAAACTTCAGCAAACACACATATGTTGCACTGAAGTTCACACCGAATATTCCTCAACAGTTAAACAAAGAGTCCACATGTACTCAGATTATAAACATGGATAAACAATAAAGTTTTTAGTTGGCTGCACTCCTTGTGGTTTCCTAGGTTTTGTATCTAAATGCTACGGAGGGCGTTCTAGTGATTGCTTAGTTATAACAAATGATTATGGATTAGACTGCACTGAAGTTCACACCGAATATTCCTCAACAGTTGAACAAAGAGTCCACATGTGCTCAGATTATAAACATTGGTATACAATAAAGTTTTTAGTTGGCCGCACTCCTTGTGGTTTCATAAGTTTTGTATCTAAATGCTACGGAGGGCGTTCCAGACTGCACTGAAGTTCACACCGAATATTCCTCAACAGTCTCCACATGAACTCAGATTATAAACATAGTTATACAATAAAGTTTTTAATTGGCTGCACTCCTTGTAGTTTCCTAAGTTTTGTATCTAAATGCTACGGAGGGCGTTATAGTGATTGCTTATAACAAATGATTGTGGATTGATTTTTCTGCCTGGAGATACTGTTCTCGCTGATAAAGGATTCCCTTCCATTAAAACATGTGTTGAAAATAAGAAAGTTGTTTACGCCACCGTTTCTTCATGCACCACAATTTTCATCAGAGAAAATAAACGAAACATACAAAATTCATATTGGTCAACATTCATGTTACGCTGACAAACATTATTGATAGACCGGAACCCATGTTTTATACCTTTTATCATAATCAAAAATAATACTTTTGAAGAGATTTGCGTGACAGGTGACGGCATAAGTTTCCTTTACTGTCCGCATAGTGTCTCTTTTGTCGTTTAGTGCTGCCACCTATAGTTCCTGCACGTTCCCTATTCTATGCCATTTCTTTCAATGGAGTGTCAGTGGTTGTTCATTGGAAAGCCATAATGACGCCACTAAATTAGTAGATTACCAAACTTGTCAAAATCGACAATTATGAGATCAATGAACGACTATTCTGACACTATTGTAATAGCAGACTTGAGGCCCAGGTTTCGACGCCTACTATAATATTTGTTCAAGCACTCAATAGCTATCTCTGACCGTTACGAAATTATAGCCCTTTTATTTTTAGGGGAGGTTGGGGAGGGGAGGATACCCTCCGTTTACAAATTTCAACGCCCCTCAATAATAAGTACACCAAAAATCAAAAAGCCGCTACGTGCCCTAGTTTCCGAGATACGATGGGGGAGGGGTGAAGGGGGGGAGAGTGGGGAGTTTTGAAAAAATATTTTGACTAACCCTAAGCCCCTTCTTACGAATCTGAAAAAAAAATGTTCCAAGTCTCTCAAATTCCGAGATCCGCCTAAAGGGGGTGAGAAGGGGGGCAAGGGGGGCAACTTTGGAAACCGGTTTTTACTTTTCCGAGCCTCCTCTATACGAATCTGAAAAAAAAAATGTTCCAAGTCTCTTGGTTTCCGAGATGAGATAGGGAGGGGGAGGAAGGGGGGCGAAAAGGGGAGGTTTGGCACTTTTCCCATACTCGCGGGAGTTACTTGTTTACGAATCCGTCAAAATATACCCACCTCCCCATCCACCATCTGGGAGAACAATTATGTCAGTCAGTGAGTGAGTGGTAATCGAGCTTTATATAGTATAATATACGTAAAATTTAAGAGTTTGTTTGTTTGGTTAAACGTGCTAATCTCAGGAACTTCTGGTTGGAATTGAAAAAATAATTTTGTGTTGGATAGTGCATTTATCGAGAAAGGCTATAGGCTACATAACATCACGCTATGATCAATAGGAGCGGAGCATAAATAAAATATATTGCAAAAACGGGGAAAATTAATACCTTTTGTGAGCTTTTTCTCTCTGTGACGCAGACGAAGTTGCGTGGGTTAGCTAGTCGGTTCATAAATTACGGAGTTATGAGGTAACAAACATTTAAAAAAATACAACTGAATCGGGAACCTCCTCTTTTTTTTGAAGTTGGTTAAAAAGGAGAGCATAATTTTGTCATTTTGCCTTAAAAATTCATTTGAATTTAATACGAACAAATAATAAAATTATTCGCTAAATAAGATAAGAAACCTATAAACTGCAATAAATTTATCTATAAACAAATAAAAGTTAACAGTCACCATTTATTATGCGCAGTGACACATCTGCATCTCTCGCCACGCGCGTGCGCGAAGTTCACAGTGTCAATGGCTGCCAGACGGCTTTACGATAGCATTTATAAGGCTTTTGTCCCACCGCTGACGGAGAGTCGACTAGCGTATCATGTTCCGATTCGCCTTTTCCCAACTATGTTGGGGTCGGCTTCTAGTCTAACCAGCACCCCTAGCCAAGTTGACAATCTACAATCGTTAACGCTAGTAGAAAACTAGTCAAATGAATGGGAATAACTTATATAATATATAATAGGGGGCGAACTTATTGCCATCAACCGGACACAAATCGAGACGCCGCGCCGTGGCCGCTACTGAGAAATTCCAGATGGATAAACCCAATAATAATTTGCCCAACCCGGGAATCGAACCAAAGACCTCATGTTCGAAAGTCGCTATTGAGACCACGAGACCAACAAAGCAGTCAACAGATACTAAGAAAATTATAGGTGATCACCGACTGTTCACACCACAGGAGGAGGCACAGGAGCTCGTGGCTAAATAATAACAGCCGCTCGGGTCGATCGTTAGGTTAAGCTTTGCTTGCCTAAGTTGGTCTGTGGATGGGTGACCACCCATTTCATACCGAGTTTCCTCCGTGCCTCGGAAAGCACGTTAAGCCGTCCCGCCGCCATCCCGCCGCCGTGGACCCGGCTGTCATTTGTAGATCTTTGACAGTCGTTAGGTAGTCAGAGGCCCAAAATAAAAATAAAAAAGTCTGACAACCAGTCTTACCAAGGGGTATCGTATTACCCGGTGCTAACTGGGTTGTGGAGGTCAGATAGGCAGTCGCTCCATGTAAAATACTGGTATTCAACTGCATCCGGTAAATCTGGAAGCCGACCCCAACGTAGTTGGGAAAAGGCTAGGCAGATGATGACCGACTGTTCACACCAGCGCCGGCAACTACTCAGTCAAACAAACTCGCTAATCGCTCGCAGCGGGACGGGAGCCTAACGATAGCATAAATTATGCTAACTATCGCTTCCTCTAGATAGGCCGTCACATGACTGAGCTTTGTGGGCCGTGAGATGACGAACCTTATCTCCTCTGTCTGAGTAAACATAGGGGCTACCTCGTGATTTGTGTCATTGTAGACCTGTATCTGTTTTGTGACCAACTGTAAACCTTTTTTTTTATCATTCATCATTCTTTTCATTCATCATTTTTTTTTTCGGATGGGAAATCATTAAATGACTCCTCCCGCTCTGGGCGGAGCAGGACGGAGTGTCAGACTTTTACTGACTGAAACCCATCTATGTTCCTTCATCGCCCTTTGTGTTCCGGGGCCACGGTATCTCTTTCGAACAGTCCCGCAACCCCGGCAGGCATCGGTCCTTGCCCAACCTTCCTTGCGACCCCTTCCTTTTGCTGACTCTCTTTGAGGCGCGCGTGGAACACTCCTGCGCCGTCGACACGGCCTGTCGTCATGAGCCGGACGGACGGCGAGCTAGCCCATAGCCCACCGTCCACAGGCCCGCGCCTACGGTGGCCGGGGGCCACGTGGTGGCCTCCGACGCAACGGGGTGACTCCTGCGGCGGCCGGGACGTGAGGTTCTCTCCCTCTCACGTTCTTCTCGTCTCGCTCCGGACCGTGACTTGACCCAGGGCCGGAACCAACTGTGAACCTGGGATTTGATAAGTAGGTAACTACCTGGTGCCCGTGGCTTTTACCGTTTCGTATGCGACAAAGATTTGAATCGTTCGATGTGTTTTCACCGTACTCAGGTCTCACGAAAATGCTAAATATCGCTTTTTCTGAACGTGCATATTTTTGTGAACGGAAGTGTGGCTCTGCGTCTTGGATGTAAGATGCAGAGCCACACAGCCCGGATCTTTCTCTTGTTTTTTTTTTTGTTTCTATTCTGTGGCATATTGCTGGGTAAAGACCCCCCATTTCTCGTTCGAACCTCTGTTTTGTGCCATTTCTGGCCACGTTTGTCCCGCGACTCCGCGAGCATAATCAGATCGTCACACCACCTTTCGCAGAATAGGTTAGATGACACCATCATCTGCCTAGCCTTTTCCCAACTATGTTGGGGTCGGCTTCCAGTCTAACCGGATGCAGCTGAATACCTGTATTTTACATGGAGCGACTGTAGGTATAATAGGTTAGATGACACCCTAACAATAATTCCAAGACACCAATCTCTAAAAAAAAACACTTTATTTTGAGCCTGAAAACTCGATTTATTTTCAATTAATTGCCAAATTAGATTTTTGGTTGCTTTGAAATCAATAAATAGTTGAGTCATTGAGTTGAAAAATCAGTGACGTCACTATTGTCATACAAAATGTATGAGAGAACCCCGTTTTGACAGCTCTTAAAAAGTATCTCAATTGATTGGTGTGTCATCTACCCTATTAACACTAACGTAAGAGAGTAATTCTGTGCTCGTTCCCGTACTTTACGAAATTGTCTAGCAAGCAAAACCATAATATCCATGCCTTAAATAATCATTTGCATTTTCTAGTTAGTCACTATAGTGACAGGTTGACATTTTTCGACACTAACAGTTTCGTTCAGAAATTGAAGTCAACCAGAAACCATGCGTACTTGCCTATTAGTTTTAGACGTCAAATAGCTCGGCTATTAGCTTTTAATATAAACTCAGACATATGTGGTATGTCGCAGTTTTTTGTAAATAGGTCTACGGAAATTAGTAATTATACTAATTGTAATTATACAAATAGTATTAGCTTAGATTTAAACTAGTCACTAAGACAATAGAAGGTACGAGTGACAATTTAGTTACTCTCGTCAACTTCGAGGTATCTTCTAGCTCTCAATCAAATAACTGTAAAAAAGGGGCTGAGCAGAATTCCTTAAAATTGTTTCACCAGAATATTCAGGGACTTTCTTCCAAAGAACTAGAAATAGAACTATTTTTAGAAAAAACTAAGTTTGATATTATCTGTTTTACTGAACATTGGATGAAAGATTATGAAGTAATGCAAATAAATTATGAGAATTACAATGTGAGCAGTTGCTTTAACCGAAAATCTAAGATGCGTGGGGGTTCATTAATCCTAGTAAAAAAATGTATTAAATCTAAGTCTCGTAATGATATAGTCGCGGTTGAACATAGCATTGAATTGTCTTGTGTTGAGCTAGATAAGCATATAATAGTGTGCGTTTACAGACCCCCTAATTACCTGAACTATTCTATCTTTGAGTCAGTAATGGAAGATGCTTTGGTAAAACTTGTAACTGGTAATAAACCAATAATTATCTGTGGTGACTTCAATGTCAATATCATAGAGAATAATGTGAATAGCAGTAGATTCCTATGTCTCTTTAAATCATTTAACTTGTCAAATGTGTTTTCAGAACCAACTCGAATTACGACAAATACTGCTACATGTATCGATAATGTTTTTTGTTGCTGCGATTACATAAATAAATCCATCGTAAATTACCTGCCTTCAGATCATAGTGGTCAGACGGTTACTTTCGCGTACAATAGACAATTACAAAGAATTCAGATACAAACTAGACAAATAACACCCAGCAATCTAGACAAATTTAATAATAATTTAATTAGCAAGTTAGGTATACCGGGTCATATTAGAAACAATGCAAATGTATTTTATGAAGAATTCTTTTCGGTAGTGCACACCGAATTTAATAATACTTTAAAAAAGAAATCTAAAACTATTGGCCCAAAGTTTATTTTCAGTGACTGGGCAACACAGGGTATTCGGAAAAGTAGGGAACGATTGTTTGAGCTGTACGGCCTTAAGCCTTACATCAACACTGAAGCTTTTAATAAATATGTTGCTACTTACTCGAAAATTTTTAAAAACACTTGCAAGGTAGCCAAATCCTTATTCATTAGCAACAAGATTAAATCAGCCGACAACAAAATAAAAACGGTTTGGAAAATCATCAACAGTGAAACAAATAGAAATAAAAAACAAGGCAATGACTTCACACTAGAGACATCGCGTGGCCTTGTGAGCTCCAACAATGAAGTTGCTCAAGAATTTGTAAATTTCTTTACCAGTATCCCACTTAAAACTACAGAAACCTTAAATTCCTCTCCCTTGCTCTCTATTGATTTATTGAAAGCGAACGTTTCAGCCTGTCCGAATGAATTTAAATTTCAGCATATAAACCCCATAACAGTCATAAAAGGTTTTAAGCAAATCAAGATCAAATTAACGGAAGATCTATGGGGTATGTCTATCAAAGCTTGTACCTCAATTATTGAGACTGTAGCGCCGTATTTAGCCTCAATATTTAATTTGTGCGTGGATCAAGGGGTCTTCCCGGATCTAATGAAATTCAGTAAGGTAATACCGCTTTTTAAATCCAGGGACAGTAAAGACACCAATAACTATAGGCCCGTATCCGTGTTGCCGGTTTTCAGCAAGGTGTTTGAAAAGATAATGCTCAATCAAATGCTTAACCATTTTAACACTAATAAAATATTACATGAGCAACAGTATGGTTTCACCAAAGGACGTTGTACAACTGATGCCGGTGTCACTTTATTAAAACACATATTTACTGCGTGGGAAGAGGCACAAGATGCCATAGGAATCTTTTGTGACCTTTCGAAGGCATTTGATTGCGTAAATCACGAAACCCTGATCTTGAAACTTCAGCATTACGGTTTAGGTAAACTTGCGCTCAGTTTAATAAAATCGTATTTGAATGATAGACAGCAGCAGGTACAAATAAATGGAGTAAACTCAATGGGTTTAAAAGTAAAAATGGGTGTACCACAAGGTTCGATATTGGGTCCCTTCCTCTTTTTAGTATATATTAATGACCTACCCCATCTATTTAACAACCATCCGCATATGGTGTTGTTTGCTGACGATACTTCTTTAATATTTAAAATAAACAGACGTGCCACTAATCTTGATGACGTAAATAACGCCCTACTGCAGGTCCACGATTGGTTTACCGCTAATAATTTAGTACTAAATGGGAAAAAAACTAAATGCATTAGATTTGCTCTACCAAATGTCAAAAGTAGTGATTGTGACATAATATTGAATCAAGAGAAACTAGAATTTGTCGATAAAACGGTTTTTTTGGGAATCACGCTCGACTCAAGGTTACAATGGGGTCCTCATCTATCATCTCTTGCAGGACGGCTAAGCTCAGCAGCATATGCTGTTAGAAAAATCCGTCAATTTACTGATGTTGATACCGCGAGGCTGGTCTATTTTAGTTATTTTCATAGTATTATGTCATACGGTATTTTACTATGGGGACGGGCTGCAGACATCGAGTCTATATTTATTCTGCAGAAAAGAGCCATCAGAGCCATTTATGAATTACGTAGACGCGATTCTCTAAGAGAACTGTTTAAGGAAATTAATATCATGACAGTACCTTGTCAATACATCTATGAAAACATCATGTACGTTAGAAAAAATCGGCATTTATTCAGTAAGAGAGGGGACAGACACCACTATAACACTAGAAATAGGGACCAACTAGTTCAGCCAGGTTTCAGGCTTGCTAAAGTGGATTCATCTTTCATGGGGTACTGTTTGAAATGTTACAATAAAATACCTCCCCACATTCTTCAACTGAATGAGACGAAATTTAAATCTTGTATAAAACGCACACTATGTAGGCAAGCATATTATAAGTTGGGGGATTACATTGATGATAAAAATGCTTGGCTAAATGCTGGTCCTGCTCCACAACCATAGGTGGGGGGGAGGGGGGCAAACTAATTGTTTGTACTGGACGGGCATTATTTGAGTCCATCGACACGTAAAGAAGAAGATGAAGAATTGATTCCCATGTTAATGTATTGTGGAAGCTGCAGAAGATTGTAAAAATATACTTGCATTGTATAGATTCCAGTTCTTAGTATTATATAATTGCATAGCACATGTGTGAGTACTTTGTACTGTTCAGCCACCATTTACATTTATTTATCTTTCATTGACTTGAATATGCCTTGGTGACTGAGAGAATGTCATGCTCACTTAAATGTCTCGCTGATGGTGGCGGGTGTGTCGGGTCATTTAGTTCCCTTCAATATGGTTGAGTTGAATGGCGCCGGTACATGCGTCATGTCTGTGAACGGGCGCTGTCAGTTGGGACTGGTCATCTCTTAGCTGCCAAGGTTCATTTTAATTACTTTATTCATACATTTTTAATCTAATCTTTCACTCTGGATGCTCTTAGTGTGCACGTCTTTCTACATCGTTCTCACATTTATGTATAATCTCAAAATTAATGATGTAACCAAGATTTTGTAACAATATTTTGATTTTAAAAGAGTGTCCATGGAGTTTCTTGCCCATTCTTCTCCATAGAGATCTACGCTAGGGAATGGGCAACTACAGTACTTTCTCAAGTTATTATGCCTTGTGACTGGGACTGTAGCTTTGATTTTCTTTTTTGTATTTTTGACTTTCAAAAGTGCCGTAATGGTCTAATTGAAATAAATGCTTTGAGTTTGAGTTTGAGTTTAACAATAGGTAACAAATAAGGTCGTAAAAACAGTGAAATAAAACACATAATTTACGAAAATTTATTATATTAAAATTTTTCCACGTAACTATAAACATACAAGAGTAACAAATAATTGAATGCTTGTTAGTATTGCTTCGTTATCGGTGTGGTTAAACATTTTAGTATAAAATCTAAGTCTTATGTAAATAAGTTAATGTTAGGCCTATATCGGAATGTTAGAGGAATACATTTTTTTAGATATTATTTTATTATATATGTTTATTTCAGACTAAAAAATCGTCCATAATAATATAGTCGACCGAAAATGGTGAAGTATTTTACCACATAAACTCACGTATGAACAAAAGTATTTTACCACTTTTATAAAAAAAAATAGCCTTTCTATGGGCGAATTTCACACATGAAACTAGCGCCATCTTAACCAAGTTCAAAAACTGCATTATAAATATTCCATAACAATCATGGATGATTCTATCAGCAGCTCTTGAATGCAGTTAAATAGGCTTGTGTCCTGAAAAAATCTAATTAGTCCGTCAGTTAGATTATCAAAAAATATTTGACACGTATTTTTTCTTTTGTTACGTAAACCAAAATTGACGAAGATACGACGCTTCCAAAATTCTCAATACGTCACGCCGTGCTATAATTATTAGTGCGTCACGAGCCTCCACTCTCGAGTTTTGATGCGTTTTCTCTTTGTCAATATTCATTGATTTACAAAAACAAAAAAAAACGTGTCCATTATTTTCCAATACTCTAACTGACGGAATAAATAGATTTGCAATTTATTGATGGTGGAAACTAGCTTATTGTATTTATTTTCAATAGTGAAGTCAGCCTTTAGGCTGAAACTATTGGTATCCTCAGACCAAGTAAAAAACCAAGACATAAGTGTGCGAACAATTAAGTGAGGCAAGCGCAAATTACGTCTCGCTCTGTTCATAATACGCTCACACGCACACATTAACATCAAACTACAATGGGGTAGATGACACACCAATCAATTGAGATACTTTATAAGAGCTGTCAAAACGCGGTTCTCTCATAGATTTTGTATGGCAATAGTAAACTGTGACGTCACTGGTTTTTCAACTCAATGACTCAACTATTTATTGATTTCAGATTAACTAAAAATCGAATTTGGCAATGAATTGAAAATAAATCGGGTTTTCAGGCCCAAAATAGTGTTTTTTTTAGAGATTGGTGTCTTGGAATTATTGTTTTATGGTGTCATCTACCCTATTAAACTACGCCTCAGTAAATGCACAACATGTTTACGAAACTGGCCTCACCACTTCTCTGTTCGCAGAGTTCCGTCTTAACAGTTTTTGAAGTGAAAACTTCTTTAGGCGCGTTGAGCACTTTTTGGGTGAAGGAAAAACATTGAACTCATCGTCATGTAACGTAACGTGCGGTGACTCTTCGTAGCCGTTCGTAGCACTCGTAGCATCTGCTACGACGTAGCACCACATAGGCATGCCAGGCATAACCAGTGCTACGACTGGGGCGGGTGTACTTTTTGTTTTCATTTCTATCGGCAGTCCCCAAAGACTGCTCTGATTTTTTGTTGGTCTGAATGTTCACGGCGAGACGTAATTTGACGGGCCTCATTTTGCTGTTTGCAGAGTTCCGTCTTTACCTTTTTATTTGGTCTGAGCTGGTATCTGTCACATCGTAACACAGACTTTGTCATTATAAGACAAGCAACATTGAACTTTAAGGTGGTAATTCAAGGTCGACTATGCTAAACAATTATAAGATAAAAATACATTTCTTTAAATATTTATCTACTTATTAAATAAACAATATAAGATTACTTTTTCGTTGCTTAAATAATACCCGAATGACATGAGTTTTATAAGAAAACGTTACATAAGTCAACATAGTTCTAAAAATAACGAGCAAATGCATAAAACAAACATGGAATAAAATGTTAGAAATGCAATGAGTATATCGTGTAATTACATGGAATGCGTTTAATTAAACATTATGAAACTGACATTTGAGCTGTATCTGAATGACATAAGTCTATAAACACGTCTGTATACTTTATCCCGATCTACTAGTATGTCATTCATTCACTACAAGCCCGCTTACCATGACCACCGTAGAAACGGATTTCTTCGAAGAAAGAATCGACAAATCTTTTGTTCATCTGTCATTAATAAATAAATAAATATCGCTGGACATTACACACAGCGCCATCTAGTGCCACACTAAGCAACGAGGCTTGTGTCGTGGACACCACATATTTGATATAGAATATATTCTTATTCTTATTCTTTATTGCACACAAAATTAAAAAAATATACACACAAATTAAAATATATAACTTATGTACAACGGCGAGCTTAACCCAGAATATAAATACTTTTTGTTTGTAAATACATACTTATTATACATACATAAACATCAATGACTCGGAAACAAATGTCCATGCTCATCACACAAACATTTGCTCCTACCGAGATTCGAACCTGGGACCCTAAGAACGTAAGGCAGCCTCACTACCGCTGCGACATTCGGGTCGTCAAGAAAAAAACATTGAATCGCCAAAATGACAAATAAACAAAATACTTGTCGATTCTTTCTTCGAAGAAACATGTTTCTACGGTGGGCATGCTACGCGAGCTGTACTTCAGTCTCAGTTTAGTGTCAAGAACAATTTTTAGTACAGAATAAACATAAACAAAACCCTAAAAAAATACATAGAAGTAGAGTAAATAATAATATCACTATCTAATCTATTTCTATTTTTTTTAAGTAGTAACGGATTGGAAACTCTGAGGACAGCTTATTTATATTTCAGTCGGTCATTATTTGTATAAAATTATGAATTAAATGACCGAACACCAAATTACCAAAAACTTTTTGAACGCCAGAGCATAAACGCACGCGCGTGCCCTGCACCCCAAACAACAACTTGTCACATATTTGTGTCGTTTGGCGTACCGGGCACGCGCTATGTTGTCATGTATATGTGACAGTGGCGGTCAAAAGATTTAGGTAACTTGCCCTACGCTGTAAAGACACGGTCGATTTTTGTTTGATCCTGTTTTCTATTTATTTTCCCGGTTAAATGTAAACTGTTAAAAACGACTTGAGATTAAATCTTTGGTCAATACTTAAATAGAAATCAAAAACCCATGTCACCCACGGCTACCATCAACACCCTTAAAAACTATGAAACATGATAAAAATAAAATCATAAAGAATACCTCTCTACACATTTATTGTCCCTTCTTCACTTTATTTGCACTAAAGTTTATTATATTTTGTATTCAAATCGTTATAGTCACACTTTTATTGTCCGTTATCACACCACAATTCACTCATTTATCATGAAAATGTATTAAATTGTTTGTCTAATTAACACATTTTATAACGATTATAAAGAGGGGTTTAGTTCAAATGACATAGTTAGGTATATGAGATAAGCTGTTCTTTAAGCATTGTTGCATAATACGCACTCTATTGTTTTCCCTCTCATTTAATATCGCGTTATAGTTTAAAAGAAAATGGGCGAGTTGTTCTCAGTACTATATCAATAAGATATAACATTCAAAAACACCCATTCTACTTTTCCTCGAGTATCTCGTTCGTATACACCATTATTTTAGGTCATTCTGAAACCGAAAGCCTAATACTTGATGATCGAACTTGGAACGATTGGGACTTTTTTTTTTAAAGTAACAATAAAAAAAAAAAAACTTAAGTATTGTAAATTTAATTTTTCGTGTTTTTTTTCACAAAATAACAAAAAAAAAAATCACGAAAAATTAAATTTATATATTTTCTTATATTGTTATAATTTGAAAAAAAAAATAGTCCCAATCGGTTTGAGTCCGATAATGGAGCTTTCGGTTCATTTCAAAGAACGTTTATTTACTTTTCGGTACTGTATCAACTTCCGCGTTTTCTGTTTATATACCGAGTCCTTATTTAGAATCTCATCACCTTGACTAACGCGGGGAGTCTTTGAAATAATAGTTCGTCGTTACATTGCGTCTTTGGCATATATTAAATCGTTAATCCTTCATCAATGCTGGCTCGTCGGTTATATTCCAAAAGCTTTCCATGATTGGAAAAATACTCCGGCGTCTATTATTTATTTTAACTCTATAGCTCCACACGTGCTTACCATTATCACTCTAAGGTATTATTTCCAATCATTTTATTTCACCTCGTGAACGTCATAATCTTCTTACTCGCTTGCACCTCAACGTTTAAGTGTCGAGTGAAAGAGACAGAGTATAATCGTGTCGTTTTTCGTTTCGTGTTAGGCTGGTGCCCCTTGGTAGGGCTCTTCAGCATCAGGTTTGTTTTCTTCTTCGTTAGAAGTCAGGTTTTCAGTAGAGGTGGTGGTACCAGGAAGCAGAGCGTACCGCGCCTCTCTGTTGATAGAAAATGTGCAAATAAGAGTATGTTGGTAGGCTCGTCTTTCGCTTTTTTAAGTACTCATAAATAGTTCTTAAGGGGACTACTGACCTAAACGCGAGTTTTATAATGCTAAAAAGCAATATGATTCACTGCAAAAAACAAAACCAGAATATTATGATATTCTTCAGGATATATGCCAGTATGATAGTGTTTTGAAAACACAGTACAACTAATTTTACTCGTTAAAAAAAACCACGAACTTAACTCTAAAAAATTCTTTTAACGAGTAAAAACCATTCTAAAATACAAGCGATCATTCTGATTTTTGGTAAATAATTCTACAAGCAACATATTAGTAGCATGATAGCGTTTTATTTTTTTAGACCAATCAATAGATTTTTGGTAAATTGCAAAAAACCACTCATTTCGCACTATTCGGCCCGCAGTGACTGACGTAATCACTGTGTACTGCAAGCTGATTAGAACTTTATTCTAACAGTATTTCAAACGAAGTTTGAACCACCACAAATAGAGTTGCTAATTTAGCTCCTGTAGTCGCCATAAGGTAAAATAATAACGGTGGGTGAGTAATAAGTAATAACAGATGCCTTGTAAATGTTTTTAGTTTATTAGGAGTGTGCTCGTGGGTAAAAAATCATAACAGCCCCACGGGTCGATCTTTAAGGTTAAGCAGCGCTTGCCAAGGTCAGTCTGGGGATGGATGATCATTCATTACATATACAGAGTTCCCGCCGTGCCTCGGAAAGCACGTTAAGCGAATGGTCCAGGCTGTCATTAATTGTAGATCTTTGACAGTCGTTACGGGTCAATGGCCAGAAGTTTTGATAACTAGTCTTAACAAGGGGTATCATATTACCTAGTACTAACTGGGTTGTGAAGCTCAGTAGGGAGTCGCCTTACATAAATACTGTTATACACTGCGTTCGGTTAGAGCTCAATCAAGTTGAGAAAAGGCTAGGCAGATGATAATGAAGTAACGTACAATTGCTGCTTCTGCCACAGACGGAAGATAGAAAACATTTTACGTAGATAATTTATGGCATAAGGTAACAATGGTGTCGATTCTGTTGTGCACAAACTAAACTTAATTTAGGCTCTTGCTATCTTTTACTAAAAGGCAGTGCGAGAAAAGGACGGCTATAGCTATGAATTAAGTTAGAGATGTCAAACTAGTTTATGCCTTGCGCTTCACCGTGTTTTTAGTCGACATGTTTTTACGTGCACCCTTCATTTGTATAGAAATACTAATTCCAATAAATTTCGTCCGTCTTTTTTAGGGTTCCGTACCCAAAGGGTAAAAACGGAACCCTATTACTAAGACTTCGCTGTCTGTCCATCTGTCTGTCCGTCTGTCTGTCACCAGGCTGTATCTCATGAACCGTGACAGCTAGACAGTTGAAATTTTGACAGATGATGTATTTCTGTTGCCGCTATAACAAAAAATACTAAAAACAGAATAAAATTAATATTTAATGGGGGGCTCCCATACAACAAACGTGATTTTTTTGCCCTTTTTTTGATAATAATGGTACGGAACCCTTCGTGCGCGAGTCCGACTCGCACTTGGCCGGTTTTCTCATTTTATTAGAGAGAAAAAGATAGCAATAGCCTAAATTTAATATAGTTGTGCACAACAAAATCGACACCATTGTCTCACATCCGATCCGATCAATTGAACATGAACAGCGTTCTTCAAAAGATGTCGGCTTTGTGCTACTTTGATTGAGTACCTTACTAATACTACGGAAAGCTGGTATTAGGTATTTGAGTACTAAAGTTGAAATCTCTACAGCAAAATCGCAGTCGAGCTTATTATATATATAGAGAGATATTCGTATGATACGCTTAATTATATTCGTTTGTCAGAACAGCATAAGTAATCAAACCAGCATGACAGCGTCTAGTCCAGAATCAGGACAGAGTAAGTGCGTAATTAGGTAAAGGTTTTCGTAATAAGGTCAATCAGTTTCAGCAATATAGTTTATTTTCAGCACGTTCCTTAGTCCACGTGTGTCATTGCCACCATTAGGGCGTATACACGTAGAACGCTGGTAGCCGGCGCCGACCTGCCAACGCTTATCGGAACCGGTCCGCGCAGGTAGTAGGCGCAGGCAGTCTCTATACTTTGTACCGACCTAGCGCCGATAAGTGCTGACAATTTCTGACGGCGTAAGCAAGTCGGAACTTGTAGGCGACATTCGGTGACATTATCAGCGCCGGTAGCCAGCTCTACGTGTATACGCACTTACACATCTACAGCGCGGCAGCGGCTCGCAGTGCAAAGCGTGCACCGCACACGGGCGGCACACACCCAGGGGGCGGCAAATCGAGCGAATTACATATTACTAATATCTGAATTTCGAGAAAAGATGTAAAGATTTTCGAGCTCGCTTCGCTAGGTCTTGCAACCTGCTTTCTCTTGGATCTTTACATTGTTGATTATAAGTCGACCAAGTAACATCAAATTTTCGAGCTCACTACGCTCGCTCTTGCTGGCTACATCCTCTTGATTCTTGGCTTTGTTTGCAAGTCGACCAAGTAACTCTTGAACTCTTGTATAAAGGGTCGAACCAATTCTAACCTGTCCACGGTAGGGTATTAAAATTGCCGAGCTCGCTACGGTCGCTCTTGGAGCCACTTCTAGAAGTTTTTAAAATTGCATTTCTAACTCGATTAAACGTCTATTTCTGAATAAAAGGACTAAAGAAAATAGCTAACTTCTCTGAAGTGAAGAGCTCAATTTTTTTTTAGTTCCTATACTTTTCAAATAACTCTTAAAAATTTGTAACTTCTACTTCTATTCAATCAAGTATTATAGATACTTAGAAGTTCAGCTGCATCTATGTAAACTTACAAATCCGTTTTATCATAAGTATGCATTTCCAAACAAAAAGTATCTATGTAGTATATCAACTATATATCTGGTGTCCACGACACAAGCCTCGTTGCTTAGTGTGGCACTAGATGGCACTGTGTGTAATGTTTCTATGTATTTATTATTTCTATTAACTACAGTGGTATAGCAGCCGCTTCATTCGTACAAATTCTTTACTGATTGGCAAAGTGGCAGTAGGTAAAATAAGTTCTATTTATTCTCGCCCATATTTTCCCGTGCATTTAAAGGGCGACACATATTATTTATATTTAGTGTATCACACACTAAATACTCAGAGACTGTCATGAGTATATCGTACGTTCACCTTGCCTACGTATGTATCAGTCAGACACGTGCTCTTGATCTTGAGCAGCTCGTGGCTAAATAATAACAGCCGCTCGGGTCGATCGTTAAGCTAAGCCGCGCTTGCTTAGGTTGGTCTGTGGATGGGTGACCACCCATTACACACGAAGTTCCCCCGTGCCTCGGAAAGCACGTTAAGCAGTTGGTCCCGGCTGTCATTTGTAGATCTTTGACAGTCGTTACAGGTAGTCAGTGGCCCAATAAGTCTGACAATCAGTCTTACAAAGGGGTATCGTATTACCCGGTACTAAATGTGTTGTGGAGGTCAGATAGGTAGTCGCTCCATGTAAAATGCTGGTATTCAGCTGCATCTGGTAAAACTGGACGCCGACCCCAACATAGTTGGGAAAAGGCTAGGCAGATGATGATGATGACACATCTTGATCCAATATTGATGTTATCTAACTATGCAACACAATACATAACGTTATGTAAACTATAGTTGGTGCCAGTTAAGATGAGAATAGCGGTCATTGTCCTTTCCCTAATATCTCTTCGTACGAACCAAAACAAATAAACCATGACGTATCGTTTTTCATCACAAAAAATGTTGAAGATCACAATAAATAACGATTCTAGACTTGAACAGGCTTATTTTTGGTTTTCAAAGTTAAGAAGTTTAATAAATGTAGGTGGGTCAATGACCGCTATTCTATCTTAACTGGCACCAACTATAGTATTTGGTAGCATAACCTAACATCACGCCTGCTATCCTAGAATGGTCCGACAGTTGTATAGCTGGTTACCAAATTCCGTTAGTTATGTTAAGTCCCATGCAATATAGAGAATCAGCCTATTTCGATCATCGGAATCAGGAAACCAGACTGCGGGCTGCGTTCTTATTTGTTTTCTACTGTATAATGAAGTTTTCATTTAGGCTGCGATTCCACAGGAGCGGAGCGGAGCGCGATTCACCAATCACATGGCTTGAAATCCACATCTCCACTCCTGCCATGTGATTGGTGAATCGCGCTCCGCTCCGTTTCAGTGGAACCGCAGCCTTAGACTTCCTTATTATCTCGCTGAAATAGTACATGGTACCTAGTTAGTTGTGAAGTTTCCTATTAAAAGCTGCCAGTAACAACCGCCGTCAGAGTCAACTTTAGAGTTTTTTAAGCTGCGATGCATAGTGTTTTATAAGCCAGAGTAAAATCCACCTTGCCCATATTAAATAAAGTGCAAAATATGTTTACAGCTCAACCTAGGAAGAGCATCAATGGCACATAATTGAGATTATCTATTTGCAACTTTATAAGAAGCAGTTTAAGGTTGATATATTTTCTGTTATATTTTATGTGTACAACCATTTCTTGTAATATTTAGTATGAGTGTAATATTTACGATAACGTATATGTGTGTAAGATAGTGTGTGCGACCATTTTAAATCCCAATCTTGTAATTTCGAGTATAAATATTATACCATTTATTTTTAAGTTAAAAAATTTTAGGTGGAATCAAGGGAGAAAAAGAGAAACACAGCCAAACCAATATTAATTTATTGAATACCATAAACAAAAACCTTATATACTATACAACATGTAATGGAAAGGGTATAGCCGATATGAAACCTGCTTGTTTGTATAAGATACCAATAAGAAACTAAACGAAGAGAAATTCAGCAACAAAAAAAAACAATTGAGCTACGCTTTTTAAAAACCGAATAGAAAAAAGATACAAAATTTTCAAATTAAGAACCCTTGCATTTGATTATGTATTAAAACCTTTCCAATACATATTGCATACTCTCTAACAATAAAACTAATTTGACCATAGTACATAAAATAAAACTGAGATTTTTAACTGTAACTTATTGCATTTTAACTTAAAACTAAAATAATATATTTAATAGTGAAGTTTCTTGTCGGAATTAAAGGATAGGGATGGGAAAAGACCGAAGCTTATTTTTAAGGATGGCAATCAAAACAGCAAGTGATATTATCATTTCACATTTTAATATAAAATGTGTTATAATCACAGATCCTTGAAGCGAATGACTTTGTCATTTAACAAACATTAATATAATAAAAATTGAAAATATAATATAATTCAGTTTTTAACTGTTTTTTACCAATTTATAATTATTTTTTATTTCGCCTTAAGAATATTAAAAGTTTTTGAGCACTGCAAGTCTTTAAAGAGATTGTTTTCACTTTTCATATGCTCACGCGCACAATAAGACTGGAGTAGGTAGTGTGGCTTAGCTATAGTTTTAATGTTTAATTGTGTTAACTTTTAATGTCCATAAGATAAAAACGAAGTAGTAAACAAACAATTAATTAGTACTGATCCTCAATTAAAATTGATTGTTTATATACTACAAAATACCAGAAAAAAACGTATTTATCTGTATATAACCTAGATACCTGATCACAATTTTGCTATAAGGGATTGCAAATAATTCAAAAAAAAGTCCCATAAAAATCATAAATGCGCAAAATACAACGAAAATCAGTCTGTTTATGTTTTAAACAGAAAATAATAAAAATAGCTTATCGGACAGTAACCTAACTAAATAATAACTTTATTCTTGTCTTATTATATTAAAATAAATATACTTACATAATATAATTATAGTTATTGCATTGCTACATGTCTCTATTGGTATCCCAAGTTTAAATACGGTATATTATGGCAGTGACAGATTATAATCGGATCTAGAGATGATAATACCCCAAAAATACTTACGTAAAATTAAATTACCCAATGAATACTGTTAGCAAGCCTTTTTTAATTTTTATAAACTTGCCCTAATCTGTCAAATATATTTGTTTAGAACTTAAAACATTGCAATCCTTAATTATATTTTTCTTAAACGTCATTATACAAACAAAAAATATCTTAATAAAGCTAAAATCAGACATCAGCAACAATCTGAAAGTTGTAGTTCAAAAGTAAACCTTACTGGATTAGAGATAAGTTGTAAATTACTGTGGAAAACTGGCTGGGTTGTGGTGTTCATCACGCTTTGACGTCCAGGTCATACTTTTTCTCGCCGGAATTCCTAAAATATATTCAAAAGGTGAAAAGGTGGACCGAGGGTCTAAATACAGGGCAGAGGTGGCGAATTTACAATTCCTTGCAAGTTTTTTTTTTTTTCTTTTTATAATTTTTGCAAGTTTTATTTATGTTTTTTTTTTATATATTCTATGAAATGCATAATAGTTTAACGTAATTTATAAATTTAAAATCTTAAATTTTGACTTACTTTATAGAAATATGGTTCGCCAAAAAAATACTGGTTTATTTTTTTTATAATTATATAAAATACATATAAAATTAAAACAATCACCAATATTCTCGCCACCTCAATTCTCAAACCAAAGCTATTCTAAATCTACTAGAAGTTATAGATAAAGACAGAAAAATAATAATATACAGCGTGTGTTATAGAAGGCTTTATACATACCAGTCTTGTACCAAAACAAAATACTCTCGCCCCTCACTACTGCTTGACATCTCCGACCCCTCGTCACTACTGTTAACCCTCACAAATTCTTTGCCCTCTCTGAAATTATATACCACAAAAAATTGTTCCTTCAATTGTGTAAAAATCCGCCATTTTGTTTTTATCCCCAAAGTGCGTGAAGCTTAAGCGAATGGTCCCTGATGACGATGGTTGTGCGAATATTTTTTGTAATTTTTGTACTATGTTTTTTTTTTGTTACAAAAAATATTTTGGTGGTGGTTGGTGGTTGTTGATCGGTATTGTTTCTGTCACATTGTTTTTATTGATAGTTCTTGCTATCTTATCATAACAACTGTATTCCACGATGAGATAGGCAATCTTCGTGAATATTGCCTGATTTTTAGTCTATATTTTCTGTTTGTTGCTACTGTCCCTTCAGATTGTATTTCGTTGCTATTGACTTCTTCATCGATCAGTCTTCCTCTCAGTGATTGTAAGTCTCATAATACACTGTAAAATCTACTTTTCAATAGTAGATTTTTCCACAAACTGTAGGTCATCTGATATCGTGTCCCGCGTGCCCTGATGTACAGCAATTTATATACCTACAGTAATGATATGCAGTTGAGGAGCTCGTGGCTAAATAATAACAGCCGCTCGGGTCGATCGTTAGGTTAAGCTGTGCTTGCCTAGGTTGGTCTGTGAATGGGTGACCACCCTTACATACCGAGTTTCCTCCGTGCCTCGGAAAGCACGTTAAGCTGTTGGTGCCGGCTGTCATTTGTAGATCTTCGACAGTCAGAGGCCCAAAAAGTCTGACAACCAGTCTTACCAACTTGGTCGTGGAAGTCAGATAGGCAGTCGCTTCATGTAAAATACTGGTATTCTGGAAGCCGACCCCAACATAGTTGGGAAAAGGCTAGGCAGATGATGAGTATAGTATGCAAACATGCAATTTTGGTCGGCAGACCCATTATAGATTGCCATCAATACGCCAAGGAGGTTGGTAGATGTTTCTGTTTCCTCTATTTTCATGAAACACTTTTTTTTCCGTTATATTTTTCCTTTTTCATCAATGTGACATATGTCTCGATTCAACGTTTTTATCAAATGTTGTAAGTACTGTCGTCTCATATATGTTTAATTTCTTCAGTCTTGAAGTTTGTATAAAGGACAGAAGACTGACATTTTGTTACAAAGTGAGTTAATGTGTAGGCGTTAGTGAAAACAGGACGATTAAGGCTATGTTAGTGACCCGACACCGCTTAGGATAATATCAGATATTTATTTATTAATTTATCAAATTTTTATAAACAAGTAAAAAAAAATTAAAAAAAAAAACTATATTTTATGTTCAGACTATGTGGAATGAATCGTCTGATCATAAAATTAATCAAAATTGAACAAGAAAAGAACTGACTGATATCACCTTTAGATGTAAGAGGAATTAGAAAAAGTAGAAGAGTTCCATTCCACGTAACATCTTGTTAGTAAGCACCGGAAACACTTATTCTAAAGGAGTTGTCGTGTCAAAAGTTGTTCTTTTTATAGATGTTTATTACAACTAAATGATTGATGAACCTTGTTTTTTTATTGATAAAATGAATTTCCCCAATGATTTCTAGAGTTAGAACGAAAAGTTTTAATTTTATTATTCTTTTTTTTTTTAAATACATGCATGATACAATACATTTAAACAATATTTCGTTCATACTCTAAACCCGAAAAGATGTAAAAAAATATTTTTTTTATGATAAAATACTCAATACTAATAATAATCTCATGCTAAGAAAAAACTCACTCAAAAGGAATAAATAAAACCACACTTCAACCAGTAAGAAGAAAACATTCGAAATTCAAAAGATACACGACAACTCCTAATTCAAAAATTCAAAAAACGAACTTCAACATACCTATAGAACACATAGTGTTGTAGAATGAAGAATATGTCGAAGACGAGACTGAACAGTCCGAGGCCGAACTTGGTCGCGTCGCCGAAGAACGAGATCCAATCGTTGTAGTTGTAGGCGTTCAGCGCCATCTGCAGGATGGACAGGAAACCTCCCACGAAGTCTAGGAAGATGTTGCCGATACTCCAGCCGACTGTGGATTTGCGTTTGTAGTTCATGTAGGCCTGGAAAGTGAATGAGAGAAATATAAGATTCTTGTAATCTTGCGAAAGGAAGGGTAGTAAAAAAATATAAAAAAATTAAATGGATAATTAATCATATTCTGGACTGAATTTTTTTAGACACCCCATCATCATCATCAGCCTATTAATGTTCCCACTGCTGGGACACAGGCCTCCTCTCTATGAGAGGGAATGGGCTATAATCCACCACGCGGGCCCAGTGCGGGTTGGTAGATGTCACATGTCTTCGAATTTTTGGTTCTAGGCCATACCGCCGGTTTCCTCACGATGTTTTCCTTCACCGTTTTTATAGTAGTGGTGATGAAATAAATTACACAAAGTAATTCGCCTGTCTGGGTTCGAACCCACGACTTACTGTTCGTAAGTCGGGCCGGGTACCACTGGGCCACTGCTGCTCTATAACGATTTTTAATTTTAGATAACCCATTCGCAATATATAATTTGACATATTTAATTTGACATAAAATACTTTTCATCCATTAACCAGCTCGGGGAAGGTCGTTCTTTAAGGGATCCTATATTATAAGTAAAGTAAACAAAACACTCCAGAACTAGTCTCTATGGCATTGATGGAACATGGATATTGACGCGTCACAGCAAAGGCCTCTCCCGAAAATGTGTTTCTCCACCCTGGACAAGTAAACGATTTTCATGTTCTGTATTTACTATCGGTTGTATAGAGACTATCGATAATCTCAGAATAGTATCTTCCTGCCAATTTCAACCGTGTGCATTTGAAGCTAAAGTTGCGTTTAGACCGACACTCTTGTCATTTTTGACCTTTTTATACGCCAGTCAATCGTTTGCCAGCGAAATTGACGACACGATATTATAAAAATAGATTTTCAGGTTTCTGAATGTCTCATTTGAAAAAGACATGCTGCGCAGGCCCCAAATAAATGGAATATGATCACGCAATTGTGTTTTTTAAACTTTCACGATCAGAACACATTATAACACACATGTAAACGCGAATTTTACCCCGCTTGGAATCCAGTGATCACCAAGCGTACTCGTCAAGTGAAATCATCTCAGTATGCGAACACTGTTAGTGTAGTGTGCTGCCCTAGTGTGAGCCGGCCCTAATTAACATTTATGAAGATCAAGTGAGGGTAGTTGAATAAACACCTTCGCTTTGCTGTGGCGGTACCTCCAATACTTCAGTCTTCCCGCGAGGTAAAGGTAAAATTCACGATAAATACCCGTTTACATGTGTATTATGATCACGCATACAGGATTTTTCAAACTCAATAAATGCTGGTTCCTTACTTAAACATAGTATAAAGAGTACTAACCTGAGGTACATATTTAATGAGCGTGATGGACAACTTGATGTAGCTGCAGTAGTACAGGAAGTCGAGCCACTCCAGCTTGCCGGCGAACGTCACTCCGGCCGTCACTACGACGATGGCTGAGAACACGCCTAAGATGCTGCGACCGGTCGTTGATACTCTTTGGTCTTCGCGCTGGAATTAGGGAGGAACTATTTTAGAAAAGTTCTTTCGAAATAAATTGCTGCAAAAAATTTTGGAATTTACCACATTAAATAACAGCTGACAATTGTTTTCTCAAAAGGGATACCCCCGCAATTTACAACGCCCGCAATAGGGTATTTTACTCTAAATGAGAAAAACTCTAAAAACATATTATTGAGATAGTTTAGGCAAAAAGCAGTCTGAAAACGTTAGTTTTAGTACATAAAATAGCAAACTAAATTTTAAAATTCATTTCAAAGGTGTCAGCTTTTTTAATCTGTTTCATAACACCATTATCGTAGTCGCCACGTTATTACGTCATACGGCTATGTAAACTTATAAGTGTCAACTTCAAATATCACTGCATTTGTTTACACAGCCAACTGACGTCATGAGCACAGAGCAATATGGCGTCCACGCGTCCAGCGTTTTCGTCAAATTACGCGCGAAATTTGAAAATGCTAAATTTAAATGCATTTTTATGGCACTTAACGATTGAATAAAATTTTTGTGATTTTTTTGTGGTTCATTAGCACTATAAAATCTAATTGAGACACTTTTCAAAAATGGGTGTAATACCCTATTCAGAAAAGCTAGTCCGCCATTTTAGGGCAACCGCCATATTGGATTTAAAATGACGCCACTTAGCTTACCATGCCAAGCCATTTTTTACATAACTATTTAGTTACAGGTGCACCTAATAAAAGCGTGTTAAAAAACTTGATTTTAAAGAGAAAAAAGACTTGATTTTGATTTGAAAAGTACATAGAAATTGAATAAAGTATTGTAGTTTTTCATTATCTGTGAATTTCGTATCTCCATCTCTACTGCCTATAAACTGCACATTTTTACTGCTACTGGAAATTCAATCATCTGATAGATGTGTGAAGTAAAATTAGAATATGGATTACTAGCACTTCACCCACGACTTCGTCCGCAAAAATTTTGATAGCTCGGCTAATTTGCATGATATAAATATAATTTATAGCCTATGTAACTCCCTGATAATTTAGCTTTCTATTCGTGAAAAAACGGTTAAAATCGGTTCAGTAGTTTCGGAGCTTATTTGGTACAAACAAATTATTAAAAATCCTCTTTAAATGATATTTATTTTGCAAGTAGGTTTTTACAAACACTTTTACACGTCATTTTTTTTTAAACTAGATGGGGCCGGCTTTATAATATACTAGCACTTCGCCCGCGACATCGTGCGCGAAAATTGTGATAGCTCGGCTAATTGAAATAATATGAATATAATGTACAGCCTATGTTACTCGGTAAAGATGTAGCTTTGTAATGGTGAAAGAATTTTTAAAATCAGTTGAGCAGTTCTTGAGTTAAATCGTAACAAACACAGAAACAAAAATCAAATCTTTTCTCTTTATAATATTGTACTAGTGGACGTCACGCGGTTTCAGCCGTGTAGTTCCCATTCTCGTGAGAGTACGGGGATAAAATATAGCCTATGTTACTCTGGGTAAATGTAGCTTGCTAATGGTGAAAGAATTTTTGAAATCGGCGCAGTAGTTTTTGAGTTTATTCATTACAAACATACACACACACAAAAATACCAATCTTTCCTCTTTATAATATTAGTATAGTATAGATATCCTAGTTAAAAGGTAAACCTTACCTCATACAAGAAGCACTGTGTGATGGTAATCAGCGTAGCGAAGGCAGCGTGTAGGGAGAAGAAGACATCGTTCAGTTGTACCGGGTTCAGACCACGGGGGTGACGGCTGAAGTACTCGCTCTGAAAAACATAGTGAAAATCCGGTTAGTTTTGACAAGGTAGCAATGTATTGACTGGTTTTATAAACCTACATTAAACAGTAGGTACTTTTGTTAAGAGCCTATACTACCTCAGATTAGCAACTCTATTTGTGGTGGTTCAAACTTCGTTTGTAATACTGTTAGAATAAAGTTCTAATCAGCTTGCACTACAAAGAGGTTGTTACGTCAGTCACTGCGGCCGAATGGTGCGAAATGAGTGGTTTTTATTCTTTATAAAATATGTTTTTCGTCTTTTGGAAAAAAATCAAAAAACATAAGACCTGCTTTATAGTTAGTTCAGTTAGTATGCAAAGTTTCATGATCTAATTTGAAGTACTTTTTTAATACCAGCGGTTTATTGTTCGATTTGGAGGTAACTTTGGGATTTTTTTCTGTCGAGAAAATTTTATGAAATCGTGTTTTCGCCAAACATAGGAAGGACCTAACATTAATCCTCAACTTTACTATATATTTATTTCAAAATTAATGCTGCAGTATTTTAGGCGTAACGGAGGTTCATGCTAAGCCATTTGGGGTAGTATAGGCCCTTATGGAAGTCGAAGATTTTATTTCTGTTTAGCAACAGAAACGTCGTCGTCGGTCTATGTTTATTTTTGTTTGGGTTTTTTATAAGAACTAGAGTTAACCTAGTGTGACGTTCGATTAATCCTTTAATAAGTTAAATGGCCAGCTACCGGCTTTATTAAAAGCTAATGCCGGCCGCCCTTGAAGATGCCTGGAAATGATTGGGGTTTCCCTCATAGGCTGTGGAAACCCTTTCAAAATTTCCAAAAACAAATATCTAAGAACCGACCACTCCTTAACTCGCAAGTATTTTTTCAATACACTTCCTCGAAAACTGGTTCATTTCGCACTACGATTAGGTTCAACATGCAATGTATTTCACATCCGTTGGTTTTTTTTTTTTTTTTCATTTTCCAACACCGTGTGCGTGAATAAAAATTGCCACTAATAACTGTAAGTACCTATACTTAGTCCAAATTGGTTCAATGCCTATTGTATGGTGATTGTTTTTTTTTTAATCTCAGCAAAGGGCTTTACGGTGGGTGTTAATATTTTTTGAATATATAAATAATGTTTTGATATTGAATATCATCAAAAACCCTGATTAATAAAATAAAAACGTTTGTGAACAAATTAACATTATTTTATTTGTGTTCTAAAATAAAAAAAATAAAAATATTCTATTTTTTCATAATAGGCTTTGTAGCGGCTTTATACCTTTGCTTTTCTTTCAACCTGGCGATTTCAAAACGCGAAAAAAAAAAAAAGGAAATTTAAATCATAAATTCATGACAAAAATAATTTTCGTTCTTTTATTTTATTTCTTCAAAAGTGTATTGAAAAACATCGTTTGATACACGTGGACATTTGTTATTGTATGCGAGGCGGAATTAACGTCGTTATTGAGCCGAAAAACGTTCTCCACTTGTATCAAAATGTACTATTATCTACCAGTAACTATATCCTACAGTTTTATTATATTTTGATATTACACACATTTTAAAGATATCATCACCAAGCCCTTGGAATAAACAGCACGTGTTTCCATAAGCAAGATTATCTATGAATACAATTAACATACGCTTAACAACGGCTTATCATGATTGTCATGAATGGGTAGGGTAAACTGTTGATGCTATTATTGTTATCTGACACTACGCTTATGTCATTATGAACGGTAGTCGAATGGGATTCCCTTGACCGAGCTAAGTAGGTATATTGGATACAATAGGGTAGATGACAAAAAAACAAAAAGTAGACAGGACCCTCCCCAGGTTATGCCCTGCGCATGCCTATGTGGTACTACGCCGTAGGGGATCGCCTACGAGTGCTACGAAGCGTGACCGCACGTTACATCAAGTGACGATGAGTTCAATGATTTTCCTTCACCTAAAAAGTGCTCAACGCGCCTAAAGAAGTTATCACTTGAAAAAATATGATTAGTCCGTCAGATAGATTTCAAATATGATGTAACAAGCCCCCTCTCATGATCTTCGTCACGTTATATCTTCGCCAATTTTTATTAATTTGATAAAACAAAAAACAATTTTCCAATATTTTTTGATAATCTAACCGACGGACTAAACGAGTGTCATCCTGAACTTCGACAGTTAATTATTTCGACACGGTCTCAATTTCGAATAACGATAGTTCGACTACTCATTGCTTCGACAGAACATTTATTCGACTACCATTAGTCCGACAGAACATACTTCGACAACACACACCTTCGAAACACACTACTTCGACAGAACCTTTCTTCGATACGCACTTGTTCGGCGGATCTCTATTTCGAAGGAACGTACCTTTGACATAATACTGTTTAAGAATTTCGCTTTATGGTTTTATGTACAGAAAAAAAAAACAAATAATAACAAAAAATAAGCCTTTATTGCTGCGAACTTAAATCTTTTAAGACTAACTTGCTAACTTAACTTTTTCAGAAGTGACACCTACTACTGCTTGTCCCTGCATCACCCTAAAGGTTGACTGGTAGAAAATGCCTACGGCATTAAGTCTGTACTTTGTGCTTGAAGTGTTAAATAAATAAACTTATTTGACCAAAGATTACTTAGAGAGGTAAGAACGTAAAGTAACAAACATATTCTCATATTCTAAATTATAACAAAAGTGTGGTGAGGAAGGATGAATCGCGTGTGAGTAAAAGATTGATGAATATATGTTGATGGATGGAGGGGGAGAGGAAGACCAAAAGCACGATAGACGGATTGTGTGAGGAATGATATCGAAGATAAAGGAGTAAATGATGTAGTGACAATTGACAGAGGAGAATGAAAGGAATAAACGTGTTGCGTCGACCCCGATGATAATGATTATTAATGAGTCATGTGTGTGAGTGACGTATGCTATTCCGCTTAGAAACGAAATTGCATCCATGTCATTTTTTAGTAGCAAATGTTTTTGCAACCTTTCGTTTTGCTGTAATTGCTTTTTTCTTTTTGGTTTCTCAATTTGAGGCAAAATTCTCTGTACTTCGTTCTGAGTGCTTTTTACTTCTTTTTTCACTTCGGCCAAAGTTTTAAAAATGTTCATTTTTTTTCTATTGAGCAGAGTATTCCACCTCATATTTGCTTTCGATTGAATTTTGAGTTGAAGGAAATCCACATTCAATGGAATCTGCAACTGACCACATTTCTGGTGGAAAGGATGGTGGTACTTTTGAATATGTAACTTTAGGTGGTCTTGTCTTTTGTTCTATTTTTTTGTATGTTCCGGTGATATAAAATTTCGAAAACCAGTCGCTAATTGGTTTTGCATCAACGGGTAAAACTTTTTCTTGGATTTGATTAAAAACTGCGGGGATTTCAGACGCTGGTATATATGGCAAAGCTGAAATATGTTTTAACTTGTGGGCAAATTCACTATCATTAATGTATTTTTCATTTAGTCCAGCCCCTTCAATGTGACGCCAAATAATTTGTTTAAGATGAAATAAACAACATTTATTCTTTGCGCTGGAAAATACACGCTTACTTGCATTAATTGCCGCTTTTTCAAAATCGGTTATTATGACTTGCGGTGTTAATTTTGTGTTGAATTTGCCAATAACGTAGCGTTGTATTATTTCGAAAAAAATGAAGTAACAGTTCTCATTTTTTTTGTTCATGAATCCATAAACGCGTGGAAGAATTTCATTGGTACTATTCCTTGGTCCGACTCTGCCTTGTATGGTATACATTTGATATAACAGTATTGGGCAACATTTAAAAGTTCCATCCATAACCCAGAAATCGGAATTACTAAGTAATTTCAAATTTTCTTCTGTACTAAAAACAAGCACAATGTCACCGCCAGAATTATAATGACCAATCATGAATTGTTTTCCATCGATTGTTTGGTACTGCTCAGGAATTTGCAGATCTTCCAGCTTATTAGGAACTTTTGGTAGTCCCTTGTTCCTGGCTCTATTTATCATACTTTGCATGGCCTTTTTACTAGGCATGTACGGCGCACTAGTAGCTGGAATGTCTTGACTCATTTTTTGTATTATTTGGATAGGGTTATCCGTGCTACATCGGGCACTTTCTTTGAGATTCCGATATAATTTGCGTTTTCTGATGTTTTCGGGATCAGGTGAATGGCTGTGTGAATTTATACTTATGTTGGCAACGAAATGTTTTCCTTCAAGCTTTATTGTTTTCAGCCACACGTCACATTTTTTATAACACTTTTGTATGCAGCTCCAATAAAACACATTATCACGCACTTTATTAATACAGTATATGTAACCATTTACTAACAACTGCTCCTTTCCGTTTCGTGATAAAACAATTTCGCACGAAGACATGATGTAAATGCTTAACCATTAAAACAATTAAAAGCCTTGCACTTTTCTGTCCCCGAAGATGTAAAATATGTAGAAACAAAGATCCAAATGTCAAAAACGACATAAATATCTGTCGATGTCTAATGGTGAGTTTTTATTCTGTACATAAAACCATAAAGCGAAATTATGTCGAAGGTACGTTCCTTCGCGAAATAGAGATCCGCCGAACAAGTGCGTATCGAAGAAGGGTTCTGTCGAAGTAGTGTGTTTCGAAGGTGTGTGTTGTCGAAGTATGTTCTGTCGGACTAATGGTAGTCGAATAAATGTTCTGTCGAAGCAATGAGTAGTCGAACTATTGTTATTCGAAATTGAGACCGTGTCGAAATAATTAACTGTCGAAGTTCAGGATGACACTCGGACTAAACAGAATCATATTTTTTTTTAGTCAGTCATCATCCCTATACAATCATAACATAACATCACGCCTGTAATACCCGAGGGGCTAGACAGAGGTGTACCATATAGTAGACCCACATTTTGCTAGTTGTTTTAGTCCCATGTAACAGGGGGCGAGCCTATTGCCATCAACCGGGCACAAATCAAAACTCCGTGGCTGCTACTGAGAAATTCCTGATGAAAAAACCCAATAACACTTTGCCCGACCCGGGAATCGAACCCAGGATCTCATGATCAGCAGTCGCGCTTGCAACTACAGGTGGCCTACCATGACGTCTTAAAGCAGGATTGTTTTAATTTTATTCCAGTGTGGGAAAGAGATAGCGCTAGACGTCCTCTATAGCTCCGTCTCTTACCCTCACTGGAACAAGATTAGAACGATCCTGCTTTAAGACGTCATGGTGGGCCACCAGGCCCAATGAGGCAGTCACACAATAGAGAATATATTAATATTTTTCTTCAAATGCCTGCATTGTTGGAAAATTCACACATTTCACTTTACGTTCGAGGGAATAAAGTAATAAAGGCTGTATGGCGCCATCTTTTTTTTAACCAGGGGAAATTTTATTATGAATTTAACATTTCCCTAATGGCCCCAAACCACCCGCTTAAAAGTATATTTCATATATTCCTGAAAGACGATTAATTACGTTGAAATTATTTTGCAAAGAGTTGTGCAATTCATCTAATAATTTCTAATTTTGTCAGTCTCCAAAACCAAAACTAGCACTTCGCCTGCGACTTTGTCCGAAAAAATTGTGTTAGCTTGGCTAATAATTGATATAAATATAATTTATAGCATATAGCACCCACGAATAATGTAGCTTTCTGTCAGTAAACGAATTTTTAGAATTGGATCATTCGTTCCGGAGATTACCTCCTACATACAAACTTCAAAACAAATTTTACCTCTTTATAATATAGAAGTATAGAAAAATCATCGAGAAGCTTGCGTAACTCAATTTAGGCTTAACATAATCCAAAGTTTTACCATCAACACTAAGTTACAACAACAACAACAGCCCATAACGTCCACTGCTGGACATAAGCCTCTCCCATGATGGGAGGAATTTGCCGTAATCTCCACGCTTGGCAGGCGGATTGGAGATCGCAGTGATGAAAGACTAACAGAAAACGCTGCTGCCCATTCTCTGGCCTACGGAGGCGCAAGTGGTGTTCTGCCTCAGGCATTGGTCGCCTTATACGACACCCGTTAGTGTAATGGGTTGGTTCTATTCTACTCTGCCGGATACCACACGGCTTACTAATCTAAGTAAGTAAGTACCTAAGTAAGTTACATAAAGAAGAATTAAAAACATAAACATACCTGTATATCCCTCGAGAAATAAAGCCCGCAGTTAAACAAGGAATACATAGTGAATCCCATGATATTCAGTGCCAAGAAATCAAAGTTGAGTCCAACGACGCTCTTCCTCTTAAAGTTGATGTAGATCTGAGGATAGAAGGAGACCGACCAGGCCGCGAAGTAGATCCAGCCCATGATGTACGAGATCACGTTGATGGCGTGGGAGTGCATCACTGTGATACGGAGGAATACTGTGTCCATGCTGGAAGGAGTAAAGGAATCTAAGTTACAGGTACATATGGCTAAAGAAGGTGCGGTTAGTTAACACGAATCTAAGGGGCCGCCTCGATGAGCGGGAGAATCGCGGCGATATATTCGTATAGAAATACGTCAAATCGCCGCAATTCTCTCGCTCGTGGAGGCGGCCCCTAAGTAGAATCAATATTCTTAAATGCATGGGCAAAACTTCACGAATTTGATGGGTATCGGCATCAAGAAAATCCGAAATATACAAACAATTTGAAATGATCAATTCTTTTTATGTGTGTGAAGTTTTTCCAATTAATTTAAAAGTGGCCCTGTGTACTACACAAACAATTATATAACAGAAGTTCGTTTCCATCCTATAACAGAATGTGGAGGAACAACGCATCTATGTTATCAGTTTAATCAACTGAAAGGACAGGTCACAAAACCAGGAAATCGAATAGACTATCTTACATTAATTTAATTTACGTGCAAAAATAATGACTTGAGGCAAAAATAATGACTTGAGGCACAAATAATGACTTGAGGCAAAAATAATGACTTGAGGCAAAAATAATGCCTTGAGGCACAAATAATGACTTGAGGCAAAAATAATGACTTGAGGCAGAAATAATGACTTGAGGCAAAAATAATGCCTTGAGGCACAAATAATAACTTGAGGCACATATAACTACTCTAAGGGGTAAACTGAAACTCAGTACTCTCTCGAGAGTAATGTACGCCAAATCATCAATTGGGGGGACGGGAAAAACTCAATCAACAAACTCATTATTTACTCACTTGACAAATCCAGCAGGTGTGACGTTAAACGTCACTTCAGAATGTCCAGGGCTCTTTGCGTAGGCGCAGATATCATGCGTGATCTTGATTGTGGAGTTCGGTTCTTTGGATCCTGGGATCTCGATCGTTTGCGGGACGAGCTGCACGATGTCTGGGTGTTGGATATTTGCTGTCACTTGGAGGGTCTCGTTGTATTGGCCGCTGGAAAGGGTTAACGTATTTTTTAAAGAAAATTTTTACATATCACACTTTAGCCCTTATGATTTTGGGCTGTAAGATTTATTTTGCTTATATACGTTGCTACAGGTCGCGGCACGTAACTCTAGCGCTGAACGAAACGTGGAGGGGATAGCTGCGCATGTTATACGACTGGAGAGCCAATCGGCGCAACGCACGCCCCAAAACATTCTTATTTTTTACTTCTGCGCAATAACGGTCAACGCTAGAGTTACGTGCCGCGACCTGTAGTCCATATTGTAGTCATCAGATTTTTATTAATAAGGTTTTTGTGTGATATAGATAGACCAGTACTATTGTATTGGTCTATGTCTATGAGATTTTAATGTATATATATTTTTAGTCTGTAAGATTTTATAGTCATGTATTCTAACAGATTTCAGTTTCTAAGATATGGGGATGGACCGGATGGATATATTTCACTGTATCCGGATATGCACTATCTACCACAGAACCTAAAACACTAAACACAATTGAATTTCAATCTGATAATTATACAATGTAAGTCAATTTTTAGTCAAGTACCTATTAGAATGTTATGAAAACATTTGAATGAATGAAAACAGGAACCAGTTTCTTTTTTTAAATATTTAAGAAAGGGTGCTCGAGTACAATGTCGAATGTTTAATCGACTGGACTTCCGTGTTACATAATAACTTTGTATGAATGAATGAATGAGTGAATGGATCTTCTTTAGGTACGTGTCGATTTTACTCAATGCAGGTAACTCATAGTGGTCGGGCATTATGGATGCCTGCGGATGCCTGCACAGCCGTATCATAGTCTTCGTTTAAACTCTGAAAGGTGCAGGTAACTGAGCAGGAAAGAAGATGGAGCATATCGTACAAAGGGGTCCTCAGTGGCACTGTCTTTACGAATGAATGAGTGAGTGAGCAAATGAATGGTAATGTTAATCTTACTTACATTTGTATCAGTTTCATGAGATGCGTGTCATCCACTAGAATGTTGAGATCCGTTTCGCTTAAATACATCATATCTAATTGGGAATGTGCACTTGGGATGCCTAGAAATAAAGACAGAATAAATTAGAAATGCCCATTTTTTAGAATATTGTAGTTAAGTACAGTTACTGGCATCACTATAATGTTTTACCAAGCATGTCGTCTTAGGGTCAGTTCGCACAGAGACGCGACGCAACGCGAATAATGTTATATTTTGAGTCGTTCTATTTAAAGCTGCGTGCATTGTCGCGTCGCGTCGCGTCTCGATGTGAATTGACCCTTATTGCCTCGCCTACCACTAAGAGCTTTAACAAATGACTATCGCTTTCAATTCATCATTTCAATGACTTTCAACATAATAATTGACATACTTAAGCATTTTTTACTTAATTTTGTTTTGGTCCTCTGAGGAGGCTCTCAATAGCCAATAAGATCAAAGCCTTTTTTTTTTTTTTTTTCGGATGGGAAATCATCAAATAACCCCTCCCGCTCTGGGCGGAGCAGGAGGGAGTGTCAGACTTTTACTGACTAAAACCCATCCATGTTCCTTCCTCGCCCTTTGTGTTCCGGGGCCACGGTATCTCTTTCGAATAGTCCCGCAACCCCGGCAGGCATCGGTCCTTACGGACCCCTTCCTTTTTGCTGACTCTCTTTGAGGCGCGCGTGGAACACGAACGCGCCGTCGACACGGCCTGTCGTCATGAGACGGACGGACGGCGAGCTAGCCCATAGCTCACCGTCCACAGGCCCGCGCCTACGGTGGCCGGGGGCCACGTGGTGGTGGCCCCCGACGCCCGGGGCGTCTCCCGCGGCGGCCGGGACGTTGAGAGGTTCTCTCCCTCTCCCGTTCCGCCACCTCCTTCTCTAGCATTACTGCTTCGCAGAAGGAGGTGACGGCGTCCCATTCCGTCTCGCTTCGGACCATGGCTTGCACCAGGGCCGGACGCGAGAGGTCGCCGCCGCCGATCGCCGCTTCGAGGACACGGCGGTGCTCCGCCCACGCGGGGCACACCTCCACCGTGTGTTCCACCGTGTCCTCCGGTCGATCCTCACAATGGAAGCACCCGGGCGTTTCCTCCCGCCCGATTCGGTGCAGGAACCTCCCGAACACTCCGTGTCCGGTGAGGACCTGCGTCAGGCGGAAGGTGAGGACGCCGTGGCGTCTCTCAAGCCACTCCTCAAAGAGGGGACTTATCGCCACTATCGTGGCGTGCCCTGCACGGGGTTATAAGATCAAAGCCTTGATTCAGAAAGTGGTAAGTAAGCAAAAGGGCCTTCGCAGACGACAGACCATCCGTGACGCACTTTTTAGTCTGTGAAAATAGAACCTAAGCTATTTTATGCAGTAATGAATACGACGCGCAAAAAGTCCGGCGGCCAAAAATTCTGTGTCATTCTGGCAGATCACGCCGCGACTGCGCCGCGCCGCAAAAAAGTGCGCGAAAAAATAGAACGTTTGCTTCAACGCGCGCTAACGCAGACGGCGCACACTTTTAGTATGCAATCTGCACTCGAATCGAATATAATGATCGAAGATGTGCGTCGTGTGCGGTGAGTCAGCGTAAAATCCGCGACAGACTTTTTGTAGGTAGGTATGTCATGCAGACATTTTGTGCGGCACAGACTCATTCGCACAAAAAGTCTGTCGCCAGTGCAGGCCCTAAGTCAATTATTTATTCTTGGAAATTTCCTCTCTCGGGAGCCTTGACCACCGGCAACTTGGACCTTGCTAACACATCAATATTCATTATCTTTAAATCAAAATTAATTAATTGTTGTTGGCACTTACCTAATATTAGAACAATAACAAAACACAGGCTTAAACTATGACTAGAGGGTGCGTGCGCGCCTCCGCGCGGCTTCAATACTGATGCTAGAGCAGCCATCTTCTTTTTCTGTCTATGCTTCTTGAGTCTGTGGACAAAGAAAACAACAATAAGCAAAAGAAAAAGTAAACACGTTAGTATGTTTTTGCAAATAGGTAATTTATGATTGCAATGTTGATTTGAATTTTGGAGATTCCGATTTTATGATAAAATACTTGCTAATCTTATCTAGTTATTACATAGACAACGGTTTTTACTTCTGGTACTTACAGTTATTTATTTTGATTAAACTTGCCTTTATTTAAGTTCATGTTATTCGAAATTCAAACAGTGAGCAAAGGTATAATTATAGGATTTTATTCTTGGTGTCGCTTAGTATGTGTTTGAAAACTTGCATTAGTCTAAGTTAACAAAAACCTGTGCCTAATAGGTAATGTAAGCAAATACAAATGCGATACGAGAAGAAATAGATCTACCAAGTAGGTTAAAGTGATATTATTTATTAGTAGTGATACTTTATTTTACCATCTTCTTCGAACAAATAAACAGATAATTATATAAATGTAGGTTTTTATGTTGATTGTTAGCCCATACAAATAAATACCACATAAAATTCAAACGAACCTCACAGCACTAACGTACGGGTATCTTGCTGCGTTGAAGGCTAACTACTAACTGTGAATGAGGTACGTTTAGTTGTTGGATTGCTACTTATAATTAAATCACGAATTGTATTAATGAAGTAGGCAATACCGTAATGTAGAAGGTCTCAATCCACTTCAAGCTAACGCTCTAGGCCCGGCAGTCACGACATAAGATAACGACATTATCGTTAACTTTCGTTCGCTAAAATAACAATGAAAAAATTCGGTTGCAACAATGATGCTTGCGGGAAACGCAAGTCTCTACATCCAAGATGCGATTCTCACAAGCATCGTTATTGCAACCGAATTTTTTCATTAATATTTTAGCGATCGAAAGTTAGCGATAGCGTCGTTATCAGCTACTATGTCGAGACTGCCGCAGGCCCAGGTTATAATATGATTATTTATTTATTTACTAATTGTTGCCCGTGTCTTTGTCACTATATCTTTCTCATAATATACTTTCATCGTTCTTTTATACGTATACATTCCAACTTTCCAGTTATCCAAATTCATTATTCATACAAAAGAATGTCCTTCAAATAAATAAACATCTCATCGATTAATAATGTAACGACAGACGATGTTTTGGTAATTTATTATCAGTCAGTTTGTTGGTCTATACGGTCGCTAAGCAATAGAGGCTGTTAGTAAAATTAAAAACAAACATAAGGTACTCATGCAAACATAATAAGAACTAAAATGGCCTTGAATGGGGTTGTACTAATTTCATCTTGATATATGTCAGCGTATTCTATGGAAATATCCTGGTTGTAACACGGTTGTATTTATGCGTCTAATTCGAGCTTGAACTTGTTTTTCTAGAAATAGATGTAAGCTGAGACACATGACGATAATTAAAAAATGCCTTTGTATGTCAACACCATAAGAACCAATCTGGCATTCTATATCACACTATTACCGGTGTGTAGTGGCGACCACCGAAAAAAGCTCCAATGAAGCTGACTACCAGAGAAATAATTCAACTGTCTTAGAACCAAACTTACACTCACTGTCACTCACGGGATATCTTCCGCGATTTTCAATAATTATTGTGAGCTCCCAAATCACAGAAGATATAAGTGGCAGTGTGTGTTTGTCTTAGAACCAGGACTAATCATAAGGAAAATTGGAGAAGCACTACCTACTTAGGCTACTTCAGTCTTTGGAAATTTTATTCATAATACTGCTGTTATATCATCAGCTGTATGTGCAACCATTATGCAGTAGGTACCAATGCATCGTGGTTCCAATTAGCAATAAAACACTTATCGAGCGATAACTAAACGAACAGCGCACTTGTTTTTACTCGTAAGCCTTGACTCTGCACCACCTGGCAGGTAGTTTCATGATGTAATAACAAACTGTTAAATAACTGCAAAAAATAACTAAGCAGGTATGAAAAGAAACAGCAAAAAAACAGTCCTCCAAAACAAATATTGGCAAGTAAGGTTGAGATCTTTAACGGGGCGTAATGTAACGTGTTACACAGCGCGAGCGTTCGTGCAATCAGTACGTTGCGAGCGCCTTGTTTCCCCGTACTGACTGCACGAACGCTCGCTGTGTAACACGTTACATTACACCGCGTAACGCCGGTCAGTACCCACATTTATACGTAATATAGAGTTCACTGCACTGCACTTTGTTCACTACATTCATCATTCATTCATCATTTCAGCCGAAAGACGTCCACTGCTGGACATAGGCCTCCCCCAAAGAGGGGTTTTTGCCATAATCGCCACGCTTGGCAGGCGGGTTAGCGATCGCAGTACGGTTGTTACAAAAGCACAGAGAACGCTGCTGCCCATTCTCTGTTAAGTCCCTTAGTCGCCTCTTACGACACCCACGGGGAGATATGGGATGGTGCTATTCTTTACGACTTCTACGACTCTACTCTTCACTACATTACATAGGGTAAAAAGGGTAAAGTGTTTTTTGGTTTTTCCATTATATCAATTTCTCAGTGGTAGCCCGGAGTTTGGTAGTTGGCGGTTAGATACCCCCGTACCTCGGAAAGCACGTTAAGCCATTGGTCCTACGCCTGGGGCCCTACTCTCTAACGTCCGTCCGTTCATCCGTCTCTATCCGTCTCTCTCACTCGCACTCATCTGTAGACGTAAGCAAGGGAGACGGGCGAATGGACGGAAGTTAGAGAGTAGGAAGTAAGGTAGGAGTAGGTAGGAAGTTAGAGGTAGATCTCTCTCCGATCGTGTCGGATTGCCGTCCCATCGGACTATGAGAGAAAAAGGAACAGTGTGTGCACCTGTGCCAGCGCACACACTTGTGTACAACAATATCTCCCGCGCCGATGCCTAATCTTTGCTAAGATTGACCGCCGTGATCGAAAAGTGGTTAGGAGGACTATCATTATTATTAGTACTTGACTGACGAACAACGGTCAAAATCAAAATCAAAGCATTTATTTCAAGTAGGCCAGTTACAGGCACTTTCGAACTGTCGAAACAAATATGAAAATTAAATGTAGCTACAGTCCCAGTCACAAGACATAAAAACTGTGAAAGAACTGTAGTTGCCCATTCCCTAGCGTAGATCTCTATGGAGAAGAACGGGCAAGAAACTCCATGGACACTCTTTTAAATCAAAATATTAATACAAAATATTGGTTACATCGTTCATGTTGAGATATATTATGTGAGAACAATGTAGCAAGATGTGCACGTTAAAAGTGTCCACAGTAGAAAAATAAAATTCAAAAACCAAAATAATTCATTAAAATAAGTCAAACTTCAAATGTAAGATAGATCAGAGTCTGTTGAGATTTTTTTATAAAAAACATAACGGTAAGAACTCATTCATTATGGATTTAGGTATTTTCTTTTATTTACAACTGAGACGTGATGAAAGAACTCCCTACACCAGTAGCAAAAGGTCAATTTTTGTAAGAGTGAAGCCAATAGGAATCGAGTTGTATGGAGTCTTCGCCACTGCTACACAATTATCTAAAATTCTAAACTACAGGAGACAAACAACAACAGTACCTACTCAGTAAAAGTATCGTTGTTGAACTTGAAACTAATGTAGAACTGAACTGAACTGTGTGACAGTTTGTGAACTGTTTCATAACGCTAAGCTAACAATAGGTTCATAAAAAAAAAGAAATGGTGAAACAATATGACACAGTTCATTACGTAAACCTATATTAATAAAAATCGATTGCCACAATGTATGACGTAGCATCACTTGAGGACTATTTCGTCGGTTATTAAAAAGCTGTTTCCTTCAATACGTATACGGTCAATGAAAAATTTCTATGTGGGAATAATGTACATTATTCTGACCCACATAGACATTTTTCTACCTACTGGTAATACGCGGTAACCGGTTTAACGTCGATGTCCGTTCCATCTTGTATAAAAACTGCTGGAAAGACCAAATCAAATCGTAGATTATCTCCAAAAGACCACATGGTAAGGCCTAGAAGACACTAGCACAAAACCAGAGAAACTTGGGACATGGAACGACCCTAATATAACTCAGCGGTGTATTGAAAAAAATCCATTATGCAATAACAAAAATATTATCACCAGAACCAAAGGTGAGAGATGAAATGAAGACATCCACAAGAGAACCAAAGTAACCGACGTAGCCCGAAGAATTGCCAAACTTAAGTGGCAGTGGGCAGGGCACATCGCTCGCAGAACGGATGGCCGATGGGGCCGAAAAGTTCTGGAGTGGCGACCGCGAACCGGAAGACGTTGCGTTGGAAGGCCTCCCACTAGGTGGACCGATGACCTGGTGAAGGTTGCGGGAATCAGCTGGATGCGAGTCGCACGGGACCGGTCAATGTGGCGACACTTGGGGGAGGCCTATGTCCAGCAGTGGATGTCTTTCGGCTGAAATTATGATGATGATGACGATGATGAACCAAAGGTATGTGCAAATGAGGGGAACTGGTTTAAAATTCAGTTGCAAGATTTGACCAATACAATAACATACAACTAACAATTTAAGGCAAATTGAATAAAAGCTTACAAAAAACACGACAAAATTCTCACAAACAAAGACAAGAAACAAAAAAAGGGTTTAAATTAAGTCATTATAAAACAATAATTATATAGACATGAAAACTATAACAATAACTTAAAATGTAGTCTACATACCACAACGGAGGCTCAACCATCGATTGTTACAATAAAAATGGAATAACTACATAGTTGTTTTTTTTATGTATGTATGTATAAATACACACATCAAAAAAAGTTTGTGATCACTAGCATAAGCTGATATAATTTTTTAAATTGAACTTTATCAAGAAAAAAACTTTGTTGTGTGTTTTTTTACGCGACTGCGGCGAAGCCCAAAAGGAGGGTTATTAAAATAGAAATACCCTGTTTGAAATTAAAAAATAAAACTATTTTTATCTACACTTCTACACTAATATTATAAAGAGGAAAGATTTGTATTTTTGTGTGTGTTTGTAATGAATAAACTCAAAAACTACTGCGTCGATTTCAAAAATTCTTTCACCATTAGAAAGCTACATTCACTCTGAGTAACATAGGCTATATTTTATCCCCGTACTACCACGGAAACGGGAATTACGCGGGTTCAACCGCGTGACGTCCGCTAGTTTTTTTTTATAAAAACGTAACAAAAAAGATTTCAAATTTTCAAAGTGATCACAAACTTTTTTTGATGTGTGTACATACATATAGGTATTATGTACTGCCAATAATGGTTTCAGCGATAAAACATCTAACTATTGCGGAGAAAATTGAAATTTATCGAATCGTGTTTTTATATTGCTTATGCTTGAAACATGTGATTGCATTCCTTTTCATATAGGTAGGTACTAAGAATTAATCATCTGTGTTTTGAAAACATTGTGCGATAATGTTGTGTACATATTAATGATTAAACAATAGTACGACGTTTATGTAATTTACGTCGAACATTTATCTTAATTTTTTATTGCCTACTTGCAGATGTAATGTACCAAAAGATAACTGAACTGATATCACTTTTATAAAATAAGTTTGGTCGAGTGGTTGCAAGCGCATTGAGCACGAGGTCCTGGGTTCGATTCCCGGGTCGGGTAAATTGTTATTGGGTCTTTCCACCAGGAATTTCTCAGTAGCACCCACGAAGTTTGGACTTGTGCTTGATTGATGGCAATAGGCACACCCCTTACTACATGGGACTAAACATAACTCGCGAAATGTGGGTGTACTATTAGGTACATCTCTGCCTAACCCTTCGAGGATTGCTGGCGTGATGTTATGTTATGTAACCCGAATAGGCTTGTGTCCTGAAAAAATCTAATTAGTTCGTCAGTTAAAATTATCAAAAAATATTTGACCCGTATTTTTTCTTTTGTTACGTAAACCAAATTTGACGAAGATACGACGCTTTTAAAATTCTCAATACGTCACGCCGTGGTATAATTTTTAGTGCGTTGTGACGTCACGGGCTGCACTCTCAAGTTTTTGATGCGTTTTATCTTTGTACAATAATACACATATATAATAATTAACTTAAAATAATATTATTAAATTGCTACTTAGTCCTTTTCCTCTCTCCTAATGTTGCTGTGCCCGACAGGGGGTCCATATTTATTTTTTATTATTTGATTACACCATCTATGTATTACATATTATGGAATGCAATAAAGAATTGAGATTTGATTTGATTTGATTTTTGTCAAAAGGTATTCATTGATTTACAAAAACAAAAAATATGTGTCCATTATTTTCCAATACTCTAACTGACGGACTAAATAGATTTGCAATTTATTGATGGTGAAAACTAGCCTATTGGGCTATCGTGGTGCATTGCTGTATCATTCCCACTCAACCAGACTTAAAGGCATGATTCCTAGCTATGAGAAAACGTGCTTTGGGAAAGAAATCTGTATTGTGAGGTGCCAACATAACAGGTTGTTCAACAAACGGATTGAATCGAGAACCTTCGGTTTTTCCAAATACTGCTCAAATCATTGTTTCGTGGGTATTTACGTCAGTCCCCTTTCCTTTCAAAACACGTTGCTTAGTATTCCGACCATACCTCGACAACTTCTTTTGAACACAATGAAACCAAGGTTACGCTATATAGTTGTTATTGTACGCATTCTAAACATTCACAGTGAATATGTGTTGAATGATGCCATTTGGTCTAAGTTAACTTTAGCTTTATATGACTTATACGTAGCATAACTAAAGCTTATATACCTTTAGACGCTAGTTTATTTAATCTAGTATAAAGGGTGTAAAACACCTCTTAACGAAGCCGAAATGCACTTGTTCTCATCGTCATTGCGATCATTTTTTTGTTTTACACCACACCTAGGAAACTTTTAGTTACGGAGATATCGGGTTCCAAAGATCAAAGTTCTTTAAATACAAGTTTTTAATGTAAGGTTTTTACTTTAAACACCACCACGACCCCCGTACTATTCAATCCATCCATCAGCACAATGTTTTGAGTGCGTTACATTGAGTTCTACCACAAAACATGATTTTTCACCCCAAAAAAAGTCGTTTTCCAGAAATATTTTTTGCGTAAAGTTACTTAGTTTGATGTACAGACTGCTTGGTTGACGGCTTCGTGATGAGGTGGTTTACACCCTGTATCTTTGTTAGTAACAATGAAAACTTATAAAGTATTTATTTGACTATTTATGTACACAGTAAACAACAGAGGAAAACCTATTACGATATATAAATACGTATATAAGTAAATATTAATATATACTTATATAAATACATAATGCTAAGATATATAGACTAATAAATATAAATATGTATATAATAAATCATGGTTGAGAGGAAAGGTAATGCATAAGTATGTTAGTAATATTTACTTTAAGCTGGGTGGCACGCCGATCCTGGGGAATGTATTGACTGCGTGCAGTCGTATCCACCGCCCCAAGATCGGAGAGTCCCACCTATCAGCCAACGTTCTCAGAATGATGTGATTAATGCTGGATCAGTAGCTGCTTTAAGGTGGTTAAGTAGCAGCCTTTCAAACAGCTTATAGGTGTGGATTTGAAACTAACAAAATATCACGATTCACGCCTGTAATCCCACAAGGTTCAGCAGTCACGCTTCCGACCACTAAGGCAGTGCGTTTCGTTAATTAATGTGGTTAATTAATGTGAAACGTCTGTACTTACGTAACTGTTTCTAGGATCCATCGTTTTCTCGTAAGCACGAGGCAATATTAAATTGCTACTTTAGTTTAACTAGCACTTCGTCCGCGAAAATTGTGATAGCTTGGCTAATTTGCATAATATCAATATAATTTATAGCCTATATATGTTACTCGGTAAAGGTGTAGCTTTCTAATGGTGAAAGAATTTTTAAAATCGGTTGAGTAGTTCTTGAGTTAAACCGTAACAAACAAACAAAAAATCAAATCTTTCCTTTTTAGGGTTCCGTAGTCAACTAGGAACCCTTATAGTTTCGCCATGTCTGTCCGTCCGTCTGTCCGTCCTCGCTTAATCTCTGTGACCGTTAGCACTAGAAAGCTGAAATTTGGTACCAATATGTATATCAATCACGCCGACAAAGTGGTAAAATAAAAATGGGAAAAAAATGTTTTATTAGGGTAGCCCCCCTATATGTAAAGTGGGAAGTGATTTTTTTTTAAATTTCAACCCTAACGTGTGATATATTGTTGGAAAGGTATTTAAAAATGAATAGGGGTTTCCTAAAATTATTTTTTGATAATGTCAATAATTTCTGAAATAATCGCTCCAAAAGTAAAAAACAATGTGTCCCCCCCCCTCTAACTTTTGAACCATAAGTTTAGAAAATATGAAAAAAATCTGAAAAGTAGAACTTTCTAGGGACATTCTAGGAAAATTATTTTGAACTTAATGGAAACAACAGTTTTTGTACAAAAAAAAAAAGTTGTACAAAATAATTTCTGGACTAAGTTTGTAGTATATTCGTATATGCAAGCAATTTTTACATAATGAATCTTAAAACTCATAATGAACCTTTAAACTCATAAGTGGGAACACTTATTGTGACGGACGGGAAACTACGGAACCCTACACTGAGCGTGGCCCGACACGCTCTTGGCCGGTTTTTATTATATTAGTTTAGATAGCAACGTTGATTAAAACCTCTTATTATATACTATTTACACCACTTTATCGTCTGACTAGCACCTCGCCTACGACTTTGTTCGCAAAAATTGTGATAGTTCGGCTAATATGCATGATATAAATATAATTTATAGCCTTCAACACCCACGAATAATATAGCTTTCTACCAGTGAAAAAAAATTAGAATTGAATCATTCGTTCCGGAGATTACCCCCTAAAAACCAACCTTCAAAAAGATTTTACCTCTTTATAAAATTATTATAGATGAAAAGAGTACAAGTTGGTTATTACCTTTTAATAATGACCATTATTTCGAGGGATTCCCTATTGGAAGCGAGGCGTGAAGGTTACATATTCGCGTGTATTTTTCTTTGACGACCCGATTGGCGCAGCGGTAGTGAGGCTGCCTTACGTTCTTAGGGTCCCGGGTTCGAATCCCGGTCGGTGCAAATGTTTGTGTGATGAGCATGGACATTTGTTTCCGAGTCATGGTTGTTTATATGTATATTAAGTATGTATTTACAAACAAAAAAAAAAAAAAGTATCTATGTAGTATATCAACTATCTGGTGTCCACGATACAAGCCTCGTTGCTTAGTGTGGCACTAGATGGCTCTGTGTGTAATGTCCAGCAATATTTATATTTATTTTATTTATTATTTGTATATAATTAATAATGTACCTACAATGAGTGAGAAATCAATTGTCACTACACAAAAGCCCTTACACAGTTCAAATGATTGTGTTTTCGTACATTTAGTCATCTGATGTATTTTTTCACCGAGTAAATGAGGACATTCCTAAGGCCCAGATAGGACATAAACACGTCTATGAAATACCTCCTCAGCTTACACAATATGGCGATCTGTATTTAATAAACGTTGGAGGCAACAATGTGGAAATAAAGCATTTAAATTCATTATGAGTATCTTCACCGTTTCTCAAAACGGTGAAGGAAAACATCGTGAGGAAACCGGCATGTCCTAGAACCAAAAATTCGAAGACATGTGACATCTACCAATCCGCACTGGGCCCGCGTGGTGGATTATAGCCCATTCCCTCTCATAGAGAGGAGGCCTGTGTCCCAGCAGTGGGAACATTAATAGGCTGATGATGATGATGATGATGATGAGTATCTATGTTACGGCCACGATGATAATGCTAGAAGCATCATATCGTATAGTCATTCTAGATAATATATCTATACTTAATATTATAAAGAGGTAACATTTGTTTGTAAGTTTGTATGTTTGTATGTTTGTAAGTTTGTATGTTTATAAGTTTGTATGTCCCCTACATAACGACAAACAATTTTATTTCACCTCCTGTTGTTTCGGTTCTTCTCCATGGAAACGACCAACCCGAACCGTGCACCTTTTCAACGTTTTATAAGTGCCCATGTAGGTCTATCTATACTATCTGTACTAATATTATAAAGAGGTAGCATTTGTTTGTAAGTTTGTATGTAGGGGGTAATCTCCGGAAGTAATGAACCAATTTTAAAAATTGTTTCACTGGTAGAAAGCTACATTATTCGTGAGTGCTATAGGCTATATTTTATTCCCGTACTCCCACGGTAACGGGAACTACGCGGGTGAAACCGCGGGACGTCAGCTAGTTCTAGATAATTTAATTCACTTAGGCTTAGAACACATCTCCGAGAAAAAAAGCCAGATAACATCTGAAGAGGCTCAGAGATAATCTAGACGTCTCGCGACCGCTACTTATGTTTTATGCATAAAATAACTGCACGATTTCAACACCAATAAGTTTCATCAATAATTAAATGATAATGTTTTGCAGTAGGGAATTATGTTGACAGCTTTTATTAGCCATACGATCTTTTAAATAACTTTATGTCCATCTATATCTACACTATATATTATTATAAAGAGGAAAGATTTGCATTTTTGGTTGTGTGTTTGTTACGATTTAACTCTAAAACTACTCGAGCGATTTTAAAAATTCTTTCAGCAATGGATAGCTACATTATCTACGAGTAACATAGGCTATATTTTATCCCTGTACTCCCACGGGAACGGGAACTACGCGGGTGAAACCACGTGACGTCCGGTAGTAATTAGATAAAGCAATATAGGTGAACAATTATTTATAAAATAGTCTATTATTATGCTCTCAAGGCTAAATAACAGAAGGTAATCTAAACCCAGAACTTAACAGTTAAGATTATAATTATCTTTGAACATGTTCATTAGCCTAGATTAGATTTAAATCTTGAAGATATCAAAACCATTAAAATAAAAGATAAGATTGCATTCGCTTAAATTGATGTAACTAAGTCATCAAAGGTAATTGGGCTTGGTCTTGAATCGTAGAATATTTAAAATAATGCAATTTCTACCTTAAAGGTACAAGCGCAATATTATAACATCACGCTTGTTATAAGGTTATAAGTTATAAGGTTAGGCAGAGGTGTACGTAATAGTAACCCAGCTGTGCCCCGAGACCAGCTGGCTTTTACCTAATAGTATAGTACACCCACATTTCGCCAGTTATGTTTAAGTCCTATGTAATAGGGGGCGAGCCTATTGTCATCAAACGGAAACAAATCCTGACTCCTAATAACAGCTTTACTCATAGTATAACTTATACTATACAAGTACCTATTGAAAGAAATGACTGATCCATAAAATATATTCCCTAATATTCAGAGATAAGTACTAAAAATAGGTACTTGAAGACCAGAGGAAGACTGAATTCAAGAAGGAGCAAAATGCAATTAAGAGCCTATACTACCTCAGATTAGCAACTCTATTTGTGGTGGTCCAAACTTCGTTTGTAATAACTGTTAGAATAACGTTCTAATCAGCTTGCACTACAAAGCGGTTGTTACGTCAGTCACTGCGGCCGAATAGTGCGAAACTAGTGGTTTTTATTCTTTTTAAAATCAAATTTTCTTCTTTTGGAAAATATTGAAAACATAAGACCTGCTTTATAGTTAGTTCAGTTAGTATGCAAAGTTTCATGATCTAATTTGAAGTACTTTTTGAATACCAGCGGTTTATTGTTCGATTTGGAGGTAACTTTTGAATTTATTTCTATCGAGAAAATTTTATGAAATCGTGTTTTCGCCAAACATAAGGCCTCAAAATTAATCCTCAACTTTACCATATATTTATTTCAAAATTAATGCTGCAGTATTTTAGGCGTAACGGAGGATCATGCTAAGCCATTTGAGGTAGTATAGGCCCTTAAGCGGCGAAAATCACAGCGCATTACGAATGGTCAGATGTTGAAAATGAATATCCATAACAGAGCTCAAATGTGAGATAAACATAGCATTGAATGATATTCTAGAATCCATCTATTGAAAAGCATTTCAATAGATAGTTCATGGTACTAAGTAAGATTTATTCTATATTGTTTAGAAACCGTGAAAGATATAAAATTACCACCTCGGTAATTTTTACCGCGTGGTCTGTAAGCAGGTCAGCACACAACACTTTTTACTCCAATGCACGGTAAAATGCGAGTCGCCGGCGCACAAAGTGGCACAGAAACTCCTTTATAAATGGGAAAACAGCACAACAACCTGTAAGACTAACAGCTTTATTATATTCACGATATAGGTTATCCAATTGTTATTATTTGTAATAGTGACGAGTATCTGTCAGCTGTCATAGACACATAAAACAGTCCTGTATTTTTTCGCCTGGTAACATTGACAGATACCCGACACTAAAGTACTAATCGACTATTTAAAATAATATTGTTTTTGGCTGTATAGAGCTGAGGCTTTTGCCACCGTTATTCGAAAGTGTGACAGTTTCACTTTTGCACGTTTGGCTCGACACTTGAAATTGAACCGTTGAACAGAGCGTTGATATTTTTGCTGTGAGAATTACATCGAAGAATATCCATACAATCATCGTTTTATTTCTGAATTGAGGTTGAGTTCCTACAATTCAGAAGTGGGATATATACAACACACCCACAAGTTCTGGAAAATTTCAATAATATGGACCGTGATAGCCAATCGCATAGGAGCCGGTCTCGTTTTACTCCACCTGTTGTGAACATGGAACATAAGCGTCGCCGTGATAATGAAACCAGTGAGAACCATCTGAGTAAGAAGAAACGTCGCAGGCGGCATGGAAGTACATCTAGCGATTCGAGTGACCAGGACGAGAGGAGTCTACCAGATGATGGGCGGCGTCAACGAAGTCGGAAACGTAGCTGCGAAGATGAGCGTCACTCGCGCCGAAGCCGGACGAGGAAGCGGAGTAAGCAGCGGCATCGGCATACCGGACGCCGTAGACGGCGGTCTGATCGAAGTTGCTCATCAAACACCGCAGTAAGTGATGAACCACGCGGAAATATTCAGGTAAAAAAATCAATATTTGCTAACAGTGAGACTCAGCTATTTTTGAACGAGTTAATTAAATCTTTGTCGGATGCGAAGCCAGAAGGCAATAAATTTCCAATGCTAGGCAACGTTATTCCTGAATTTGACCCCATGGTCAAGGGCCAGACGGTCCACATGTGGCTTAATAAGGTCGACGAATGTGCGAAGCTGTACCGTTGGGGCGATGATCAGGTTATACACTACGCACTGCCCAGACTTGCGGGTGTTGCTCGTACATGGTACCAGGCCTTGCCATCAATGTCATTTTCGTGGCCTGAGTGGAAAATTAAATTGATTGATTCCTTTCCTAGTAGTGATGATTACGCAGAATTACTCACCGAAATGCTAAATAAACGCGTGAAATATAGTGAATCGTTAGAATTATATTATTATGAAAAATTAAATCTGTTGAATCGATGCCAGATTTTCGGGAAGCGTGCCGTTGATTGCTTGCTCTATGGAATCGAGGATCGTTCCTTGAGACTTGGTGCTAAAGCAGCCAAGTGTCAAGAGCCTGAAGAGGTTCTTAATTACTTTCAGTCTATTAAACAAAGTCGCGATTTTGACAAGTCTAAGATTAGCCAAGATAAAAAGATTTTACCATTAAGTAATACGAATTCGAATACTAAGCAGTCCGTTGGAGATGATTCAAAGTCTAAGCCACGATCTAGTGCATCTATAACTTGTTTCAATTGTAAAGAAGTAGGTCATTTTAGTAATAAGTGTACACAAAAGCTACTGAGATGTAACATTTGTAAAAAGCTTGGTCATGTAACAATCGATTGCCCGCAGCTGTCCAGCGAAAAGACTAAAGATACTTCTAGTACAGAAAAGAAAGTTATGAAAGTCGATGTTGATGATACTAGCAATGAGAAATATATGATCTCGCTAAAGGTTAACGATATTCTGGTTAAAGGGTATGTAGATTTAGGCAGTCAATGCACGTTGATACAATGTAGCGTAGCAAAATCATTAGGAGTTAGTTGGTCGGTAGGCGAGTTACCCGTTATGAGGGGATTAGGTAATAATATCGTTGTACCAATAGGAATGGCGCGTGTAAAAATAGATATTAATAATATCGTAGAGATGGTTGACGTCTATGTGGTTGAAGATGGCATAATTAAATATCCCGTTTTAGTTGGTCACAGCTTTACGGAAAAACCCGGAATTATTATTACAAAAACCACAAATTCCTTGATCTTTACCAAGGAAGAGATTGACAAATTGTGGTTATTCCTTAAGGCGGATGTTGAAATTCAACCAAAACAAATGACTATGATTCCTGTTTTTTCCGATCGAAGCTACTCTGGATCTGTATATGTCAGGGGTTCATTAAGAGGTCAGCCTGGTAAGGAATTTTACTTATTGCCAGGTGAATACTCCCTTGAAAATAGTTTTGGAGCACTTCTAGTCCAAAATTTTAGCGACCATTTACTTCTACTAAACAAAAATACATTAGTTAGTCGAGTTCACAGATCTGAAAAAGGTTTTGAAATCAACATGCTAGATTTTAGCAACCGTGATACGTGTTCCGATTTGAATTATGGCAGTCACTTATCGGATGATGAGATAATTAGATTAAAGTCTCTTCTAAAGAAGTACGAGGGTTGTTTTTCCTCTTGTTTAGCTGATTTAGGGTATACTAACGTTGTACAGATGGAGATAGAATTGAACGACGCGAAACCGGTGGTTTACAGACCATACAGGCTTTCATATCCGGAACGTGAATTGGTTCGAACAATGGTAAAGGAAATGATTGACGCCGATATCGTTTGTGAGTCCAACTCGCCCTATGCGAGTCCTATTCTTCTTGTAAAGAAGAAAACGGGTGAGAAGAGGCTCTGCGTCGATTACAGAGCCCTAAATAACAAGACTCGTAAGGAGCACTATCCTTTACCACTGATCGACGACCAATTGGATAGGTTGTCAGGCAATTCTCTTTTCATTAGTCTCGACCTTGCATCTGGGTACTACCAGATTCCGATATCAGAGGGTTCACAAGAGCTCACAGCCTTTGTAACACCCGACGGTCAGTACCAGTATAAGAGGATGCCTTTTGGGTTAGCGAATGCCCCTTCAATATTTCAAAGAGTAATGAATAAAGTTCTCTCTGACTTGAAATACGTTGTTATTTACATGGATGATATCTTAATTCCCGCTAGTACGTTTAATGATGGTCTAACTCGTTTAGAGGAAGTTCTTCAGCATTTGGCCAATGCAGGGCTAACTCTCAAATTAAAGAAGTGCCATTTCTTCCAAAAGGAGATTGATTTTCTAGGGTTTTGTGTATCTGGAGATGGCATACGCCCCGGATCGCGTAAAACAATTGCAATTTCCAATTTTCCCGTACCCAAAAACGTCCATGACGTAAGACGTTTTATAGGACTTGCAAGTTTTTTTCGCAGATTCGTTAAAAACTTTGCAATAATAGCATGCCCATTAACGAATCTTTTAAAATCCAAATTTGAGTGGAAATGGACCGCCGAATGTACATCTGCTTTTAACACGCTCAAAGAGAAACTGGTAGAACGACCTATAATAGCCTTGTTTGATGCGCGATTAGAGACTGAGTTACATACCGACGCATCAAAGATAGGCATCGCAGGCATTCTTATGCAGCGAGGCAGTGACAGCCAGTTAAGAGCTGTAGCCTACTACAGTCGGAAAAATTCAGAAGATGAGCAAAAACTCCACTCTTTTGATCTCGAGACGTTGGCTGTCGTTGCCTCGTTAAGTAGATTCCGTGTTTATTTGCTGGGATTACAATTTAAAATAGTAACTGATTGTAATGCGTTGAGGACGACTTTGACTAAGCGTGATCTCATACCCAGGATCGCGCGATGGTGGGTGCAGCTACAGGAGTACGACTGTACCATTGAATATAGGTCAGGATCACGTATGGCTCATGTGGATGCCCTGAGTCGTGCTCCGGTAGCTGAACACACTGGAGATTCTAATACACATGTAATTGACGTATTGCAAACAGAGACAACCGATTGGATTGCAACCGTACAGAGTAATGATGAAGAGGTAAAACGAATTAAAGAAATTCTTCTTGACGATGAAACGAATTTCATTGCCGATGTACGAAAGAATTATCAACTGAAGGGTGACTACGTATACCGTATCTTAGATGATGGAATTCGTTGGGTGGTACCGCGGGGTGTTAGGTGGCAAGTTTTGCGCATGAACCACGACCATGTAGGGCATTTTGGCTTCGATAAAACGCTGAGTAGGTTAAAAGCAACATTTTGGTTCCCGAAGATGCGTCGATTCACAAAAAAATATGTATCATCATGCTTACAATGTGCACATCATAAGGCACCATCAGGCCAAAAGGAAGGGTTATTACACCCTATCCCAAAAATAGAAATCCCATTCCATACATTACATGCGGATCATCTCGGTCCGTTTGTTCGTTCTAGGAGGGGCAATATGTATATTTTGGTCATTGTAGACGCATTCACAAAATTTGTCAATATACGTGCCGTGAAGGATACGAAAACGTCAACTGCAATCAAAATATTTCATGAGTACTTTAGTTACTTTGGTGCTCCGTCCAGGCTTATTACAGACCGAGGTACGTGTTTTACTAGTGGAAAGTTCAGAGATTTTACAGAAAAACTGAACATAAAACACATACTGAACGCGGTAGCTACTCCTAGAGCGAACGGGCAGGTCGAGAGGTTCAATCGAACTATATCTGATGCATTGAGTACAAAATGTCATGGCAACAATGAAAATACATGGGACGATTATGTAGGAGATATTCAATTAGGTATAAATACGACTGTGAGCAAAGCGACAGGCAAAAGTCCCTCAGAATTATTATTCGGGTTCAAATTAACTTCGACATCGGAAAATATATTAGGGGACGCGATTTCTAAGACAACTCAATTAGTTAGTGGCGACGACTTAATGCAACTGAGGTCCGATGCTAAACAGAAAATCGATAAGGATCAGGAAAAGGCGAAGGCCAAGTATGACAAGAACAAAAAGAAACCGAAATCATACAATGTAGGAGACCTTATTAGAATTGAGAGGACGATCATTGATAAAGAGCACCTAGGTAAATCCAAAAAGCTTATACCAAAACTTCAGGGCCCGTACCGAATCGTTAAAGTTTTACCGAACGATAGGTTCTTAGTAGAGGACACCCCACTCACTAGAAAAGGAAACAAACGATACGAAAACATAATAGCAATTGATAAAATCCACCCTTGGCTTAATTTTAATGATTATTCCAGTGACGATGGCAACGAAAATGATAATAATGACAGCGAAACTGATAATGAATGATTAGGTTTACCTAAGCAGTAATATTATGATGAATGAATTTCGAAGTATTGTTTAACTACTTATTACATTACTATTGTTATTACAATGTAAAGATATTGAATTATGTATGAATTATTCAGATGATTGACCGTATTTTATATTCTTTGCATTGTAATATATATTTGATTGTCGATAAGGAATTGATTGAGATTGAGACTTAGAATGATTCGTGCAGATAATGAATGGAACTGTGACACAGTTCCGCACAGATTATGATCATAGATTGAAATAATGATATGAGCACAGGCTATGAACAATCAGTACAGAAAAGAATGGTATCAAAGTAATTGGTATCGTACAGATGATTGTAGACCGTAGCAGACCGTGCAAGATGTATTATTATTATTATGATTATTTTATTTATATTGTTTAAGATAGCTTTATTATGAGCATAGACTATGAGCAATTAGTGCAGAAACGAATGATATCGAGCACAGATATCGCACAGATGATTGCAGATCATAGTGGATCATGCGAGATGAGATGATGAGAAATAAGTAATTGATATGATTGTATTAGTTATAATATTTAATGATGTTATTAAATTAAGACATAGATTTATTAGTGTTTAATTTTTGTTTTTTTTTGTTTTTGAATATTTACTGTCTTAAGTGAGAGGACTCACTTATTAAAGGACGGCCGAGCTGTAAGACTAACAGCTTTATTATATTCACGATATAGGTTATCCAATTGTTATTATTTGTAATAGTGACGAGTATCTGTCAGCTGTCATAGACACATAAAACAGTCCTGTATTTTTTCGCCTGGTAACATTGACAGATACCCGACACTAAAGTACTAATCGACTATTTAAAATAATATTGTTTTTGGCTGTATAGAGCTGAGGCTTTTGCCACCGTTATTCGAAAGTGTGACAGTTTCACTTTTGCACGTTTGGCTCGACACTTGAAATTGAACCGTTGAACAGAGCGTTGATATTTTTGCTGTGAGAATTACATCGAAGAATATCCATACAATCATCGTTTTATTTCTGAATTGAGGTTGAGTTCCTACAAACCTCTATAACCATTTAAAGGCGTAATCTGAATTAGATAGATAGGTATAGAGTGTGACAATACCGTCAACTTTCCTTAAGGAACATAGGCCAAAAACTGGTTTCACACTTATTGCGTCAGCCGATACGATAATTTGTACGGGAAAACGATTTTTTTTTTGTCGACTCATTTTCCTCTTTAGGGAAAGTTTTAGTTCACCTAAGGGGTTTTCGATTATTCTATTACACCTTATTTAAATAATAATACTCTTTAATAAGTATTTTATGATACAGGTTTAAAAAGTAAAAGTTATACAATGAGCAGTCTGATGGAATTAAATCTTTTCTATAAAATGTGACCAATAAAATGATCAGGAAATGCACGCTTCGTCAGCAACAATTGGCGATTCATTACCAACAATTGATACGAACCTTGAATATATAGACGACTTAGCAAACGATTCAATAGCCAACTAATCTGAACTAGATAGTTTGGTAACCGCCATTCGTTACACTTACACCGCGACTGATGATGGATGGGCAGCAAAAAGCGTCCATCCGTTTAAACCTGTTGTACCTGTTACCGTGTTGCTTGCGGTTGGCCACAAAAACAATGCCAATATTGGGCCAAAGTTTCTCACGAGGACAGTCACTTGTACCGTTGCAACTTAATCGATTTGTTTTTGCCAACATGCAACTGGTCGAACGTACTTTTGAGTCGCATTTTGATAAGCGACTGCTTCGACAAATTCGCAGAAACTGGTAAGCTGTTTTATCAAGCGCCTACGACATGTTTGTTTGCTAATTAACCTTTTCGATATCAGATATAATATTAGTAGGCTCATTTACATGCAATAATTTGTAGATGATTAACTATATCACGACCGAACATGCAATTTTATCGTAAATTAGACACTAATTAGTGTTAACATCATGTTTCTAACTGATACTATCACACTGTACAAATATTATCGAGTCAGAACACAACGTTTGACTCTTATGAATGCAAAAGAGAAGGTTTCTACCGTTATATTGTAACCTATTTACAATACTAAAATATTTGTGCCTTGGTTTACACTTTACAAGTTGGTTACATGGTCAATACCGTATGGTGATTCGGTATTGACCATGTTTATCTCTGACTTGATCTTTCTACGGCGAGATTGTGCAAAATTGCTTACTCTTCCTCAAATTCATGTATTTTTCTGTCACATCTATTAAAGATTAAAGAAAAGCAACAATAAAGAAGCGTATACCCAATCAGTAACAGAAATGACATCGTTAAAAACATCTTGGCGACAATCCGATTGCATTGATAAAAACAGAATTACAGTCCTAGAGATTACAAGTAGACTGTCGTATACAGAGCCTTTAATAAACCAAGAAGCATCATTTGCGTTATCTTAATTAGTCCATCAGATGTTAATGAAGCAACTAGATACAGTTGTGTTCATATATTTTACAGGATTTGCAGTTATGTCTGCTGCTAAGGAGTTTGAGACACTGCGGTCTTTTATTGGGTTAATCTGTTTATTTATAGCTATACTTATATTATAAGAGGTAAAGTTCGTTGGATGAGGTTATCTCTGAAACTCCTCATCCGATTTCAAACATTCTTTAATTTTTTTTTATATATTTTGTCTTGTATGTATGTAAGTATATTCTTATATTGTATGTTATATTTAAATTCTTTACTTGCTTTAAGTTTTTATGTATTCTATTTTCTCATCTTTTACACACTAGGTCTACATTTCTTTTTATCTACTCTCCTTTCGCAAAATAAAATAAATAATTCTTTCACTGATGGAAATCACTACTGATGCTGGTGGCAAACACTAATTGCCGAGTGCCATAGAATATGTTTTTCAAGCGGGTGAAGTTGCGGGTACATTGAAGCAAGTTGTTACATAAAATCATAATGTTTATTTTATTTTATTTTATTTTATTTATTAGGGAAAACAAACAATTACACACTATAAATGGTTAACAAATAATTGGTACGAGACTGCATCAGTGTGCAACTAACTACGTTATCCACATCTTATATTACCAATATCTGCATACGTGTGTATAGCAACTTTCAATGTTTTTAATGGTCTTTCACAAGTGCTTTGATTATCTTTAGATAAACTACAGACATTCTCAAATTACATGAAATGTCAGAGCATAATTTTTTAAAATTATGGTCTCTCGTTTAGTCTGCGATTGCGTAACACAAGTTTTATAATGCCAGTTATTCATCAAAACTTCCTTTCAAGAAATGCAATTAAAATTAATGTTGTGTATCATGAATTCAAAGCAGAAACACGGATTCGATGCAACGATTTTAAGAAATAATAACAAGGATGAAAGAGGAGCTTGTAAATTAAATTGTGATGGAATTAATAATATAATTAAACCAACGTTATGATCTGTAACGAAAAATTGCATTGCAGCAGATGACACTTGAGACAGGGAAAGTTATTCAAACTAACAGATACACAATGAATTTTCACACCATTAGAATCGCACACACTACAGAAACTATCACAAAATAGGAATCAATCGCCAAGTTGCTAATAAAGTTGACACGCCAAAGCAAAGGACCAATTTTCCACTACAATGTGATTGTTGATACAGTTATAGTACTGAATTTTTCCAAATACCGCTCAATTTTTTATTACGTACCACCAGACAAGCTTACGCGTAGCTTATCATTTATTTTGGATAAATATCGCGGAACTGAAGATTGATTATTATAAATAATGAGAAAGGTAATGAAGTCATTGAGCTGCCCTAATTATAGTGATGACTGAAAGTAAATTAATAGATAAGGTGTCATATCAATAGGCTATCTTAATCCAATAGATTACAATCACGGTAGATTGATCGTTACTGCTGGTCCTTTGATCCATGCACAAACAAGTAGGACCAAAATTGATTGGATCAAAAGTATCATCAACTGTCTGGCTTTCCCCAACTATGTTAGAGTCGGCTTCCAGTCTAACTGGATGCAGTTGACTACAATGACGTATTATATATAGACACGTCATGAACCAACATCGCGGCGCTTAAAAACGGCGAAAATACTAGAACTACTTATAAGCGGGAAGAAAGAGAAAAAAAATATGACACCGAACGGCGGGATGCCTGTTGCGAGAGGGAGATAAATATACATCTTCAGTCACGTCACAGGATTTATTAAATTATAAACAAACGTAGCGTCGCGCGACAGGTTGGTGCGTAACTAAGCGCGATGTAGCCAATTGGCTTCATTTCATGTTGTCATTTTAGAGTGCGGACAACGTATCTATAGTTTATATATCATTGGTTGACTACTAGTATTCTACACAGAGTGAATATGCCTATGAATCTGTGTCAAAATATTAAACTTATGTTTTTTTTTTTGTTTTGTATGTAACTGACTGACTGAAAAGCAAAGTGCAAAGCCGAAGTGGCCCAGTGGTGGCGGCCCCGACTTACGAGCAGTAAGTCGTGGGTTCGAACCCAGACAGGCGCATTACATTGTGTAATTTATTTCATCACCATTGCTCTCAAAACGGTGAAGGAAAACATCGTGAGGAAACCGGCATATCCTAGAACCAAAAATTCGAAGACATGTGACATCTACCAATCCGCACTGGGCCTGCGTGGTGGATTATAGCCCATTCACTCTCATGGAGAGGAGGCCTGTTTCCCAGCAGTGGGGACATTAATAGGCTGATGATGATGTAACTGACTTAGGCTTGTAATCATAAACCCTTCCTTTTGGCTTTGCGGTAATCGGGTAAAAAGATAGTGATGCAAGATCATTCATATCAGTTGTTATTTTTCTTATTACTTGAATATGACAAGAGAAAAATATACGATTGCGTCTAGTGTTTGCTTCAAATGTATTCGTACCTAATTCAATAATATTTTCATTATATTAATGTTTATTTGCTGCTTCATGTTTGTTTGCTTTATGTTATTCATGAAGAAAACGTTTTATTGAATTGAGTCAGCCATTGATTACAGAAGTTTTGATTATCCTCGGTTTCATATCAGTAATTCTAACGTGTGTGAATGATGTTTTAAATAAACTAAATGCTACTTGTACGTTATAAATTGCATGGACTGATGTGACGTCATTTAAATGAAAGTTATCGATAATATTGAAGATGAGGACACTAATTATCAAGAGTATCCACTATGTAGGTACGTAATATAAACAATAACAAAGGCAATAAATAGTAAAGAGAGAAGTTACAAAAAGTAAAACACAGTAAAAAGTAAAACACAGTAACAATTAATAGACAGTACAATAGACAGTAGTAAAATTTAATCAAACATTTTATGAATTCTGAAAGGTTTTTAAAATAAAGGATGTAAAACACCTCTTACCGAAACTGAAAGGTTCTCTCCGTCATTGCGATCATTTTTTTGTTCTACACCATACCTGGGAACCTTCTAGTTACTGAGATATTGGGGGTCAAAGTTCCAACTTTTTGACAAGTTTTTTTTTTTTTAATACAAAGTTTTAATGTAAAATTTTTACTTTAAACACCTCCACGACCCCCGTACTATTCAATCCATCCATCAGCACAATGTTTTGAGTGCGTTACATTGAGTTCTACAAGAAAACATGATTTTTCACCCCAAAAAAAAACGTCGGTAATTTTTGCGTAAAGTTACTTAGTTTGATGTATAGAATGCTTGGTTGATGGCTTCGTGATAAGGACCCTGTATACATTTCCAGTTAAAACATGGCCTCGCTTTGAATAGATTTCTCGTACAATAGGAGATCTGCTTATACAGTTTAGTTTATGTATAGCTTGATTGATTGTCGTGCGTACCTAGACTACCTAGTTCCTAAGGCACAGAATAAATGTTATGTAATATAAGTATTTGAAACTTTGTACGTACTTTTATGAGGCTTTTGCAAGAAGCAACCACAGCCGACGTCACTTGTAACATTTTAACCAATAACATAATTATTGCGTCTGCGCACGCGACTTTTTGTACAAAAGATAACACTTACGACAACACCTCATTGACACATTTCTCTAGATTACTTACTATTTTACCATTTGTTATCGTTATCCTCACGTGTACGTGTAACAGGTTAATATTGAGCCAGTTTATTTTTATTTTTAGCATTTACATAATTTATGTATATTAATAAACTCGAATGAAGTATTTCCCCTTAATCAGGTAGGTACCTACTGGCAATATTTTACAGATGTTTTATTTTTTTAACCACCTGAGGACATCATAACCGTAAACTAAACGAAAAGCAAGAAAAAAATAATCAATAAGTATTGAGAATGTGTCTAAAAATATTCATGTCCATATTTATGTCCATTAAAATATTATTGCAGTTAGTGTATAGACAATACCTGCAATAACATTGCATAGGTACAATACACATGCATACTCTATAGTATTTCAGTCCAGTCCAGTTCCAGTCTAACCGTATGCAGCTGAATACCAGTATTTTACATGGAGGGACTGCCTATCTGACCTCCACAATCCAGTTAGTACTGGGTAATACAATACCCCTTGGTAAGACTGGTTGTCAAACTTTCGGTCCACTGACTACCTGTAACGACTGTCAAAGATCTACAAGTGACACACGGGACCAACGGCTTAAAGTGCCTTCCGAGGCACGGAGGATACTCGGGTGGTCACCCATTCACGTACAACCCAAGCTCGGCTTAACTTGAAGATTGATCCGAGGGTTGTTATTATTTAGCCACGAGCAAACCGGAATGATTTAGCAAAATAAATAGAAATGTTTGATATTCCTAAGTAAGGTCACATCATCACATGGCATGAGTCACTTAGCTAAACCAATGTTGATGACCCCGCCAAGCTTTTTATTTACCTACACGTGAATCAACAAGGCTCTACATATCATTATGTTAAAGAGGACAAAAAAAAACTACGGTTTATAATATTTACTAGCTGTTGCCCGCGGCTTCGCCCGCGTGAAGTTCGGTAACTGTCCCACTGGATCATACTAAAGGGATAATAGTGTCCTCCATGTTAATCCAGGTTATAAACTATCTATGTGCCGCATTTCATAATCATCACAATTATTATTATTACAATCACCATCACTATCACAACCGCCATCATTATCACAATCACCATCACTATCACTGTCACAATCACAATCACCATCACAATCCCCATCACCATCACTATCACAGTCACCATCATTATCACCAATTATCATCATTAACACAACCACCATAATTACCACAATCATTATCACAATCACCGTCACCATCACCATAACAATCACTAACACAATCACAATCACCATCACTATCCCCATCACTATCGCTATCACAATTACTATCACAATCACCATCACCATCACAATCACCATCAAAATAACTATCACAATCACCACACCATCATCGTTATCACAATAATTATCATCGTAATCACAGTCATTATCACACTCACCATCACCATCACTATCACAATCACTATCACAATCACCATCACAATCATCATCAAAATAACTATCACAATCACCATCACAATCACCATCACAATCACCATCACTATCACCATCACAATCACCATCACAATCACCATCACAATCACCATCACAATCACCATCACAATCACCATCACAATCACCATCACAATCACCATCACAATCACCATCACAATCATCAACACAATCACCATCACAATCACCATCACCATCACAATCACCATCACAATCACCATCACCATTACAATCACAATCACAATCACTATCACAATCACCATCATCGTTATCACACTTATTATCATTGTAATCACAATCATTATAATCGTAATCAAAATCATCATCATCACAATCATCGTCATCATCATCACAATCATCATCATCGTAATCACAATCATTGGATAAAAAGTAAAGATGTCCTTTCCCAAGGTTCCATCTATCTCTATACCAAAATTCATTTAGTAGGCATATACGATACATAACTGCACCCTGCGTTATCTATCACTCGCATAATTACGGGATCGGGATCGGGATAAAAGGTTGCCTTTGTCCTTTCCCAAGGTTCCATCTATCTCTATACCAAAATTCATCAAAATCGGTTCAGCGGTTTAGGCGTGAAAACGTAACAGACAGACAGACAGAGTTACTTTCGCATTTATAATATTAGTAGGGAAGTAGGGATAGGGATGAACAACATGTAGGTAGGTAGTAATAAAGCCTCTATGAAAAGCCGCTAAAGTAGATATTTAGTACAGCAGTGGTCAGGAATTCAGACAAAAAAGAACTTAGTGCAGTTAGAACAATCACCCCTGTTTTTAATTGTTATCATGAGAACTTAAAAGTAAGAAAAAGCTTTGATTAACGAATTAATTTAACAAATTACCATGAAATCCTTTATAATTCTTCAAAATATTAATATTTTTACGGTAAATCTTTAAAGAATTTAAATGTACAATTAACGAAGCCGAAAGGCACTTGTTCTCCCCGTCATTGCGATTATTTTTTTGTTCTACACCATACCTGGGAACCTTCTAGTTACGGAGATATTGAGGTCAAAGTACCAACTTTTTGACAACAATGTTTTGAGTGCGTTACATTAAGTTCTACTACAAAACATGATTTTTCACCCCAAAAAAAAGTCGTTTCCCAGCAATAATTTTTGCGTAAAGTTACTTGGTTTGATGTACAGAATGCTTGGTTGACGGCTTCGTGATGAGGTCTTTTATACTCTGTATATAGTGATTGCTTGAAGACGGATTCAACTTCAAGTGCTAATATGGCTACAGAGATGCAGTTATATGACAAAAAGATTGCTAACAACCTGTACAGGTGAATACAAAGGTCTTAAATCAATTTACATTTCATTAAAAATTGCAAAAGCTTGCCTAATATTTGCTATCTTGCTTACTTAATAACTTGCCAACTTGGCGACGATTTTGTCATGTAATCTAACGAAATTAATCTGTGCAACATGTCCTAGGTAATTATATTTTGCAATAGTGTTTAAATCAATTAAAACTTTCGGTTAACGAGAAGATGCAACCTCATCCATGCACGCCACGACTTATGACGAAACAAAAGCAGTATGGAAGAATCGAAAAAGTCCTAAGTTTGTTTATGTATGTACAATTGTACATGTATGCTAACAGCAAACACCAATCAACCGCATGTCAATATTAACTTTGCAAAGGTCGTCGTCAAAGCGCATAAAATGTGAACTAGTACCATTAAAGCACGCACGTCACCTATTTCTATCGTTCTCTGAGAATAAAATAATAATTTTATTTATACGTGCGTCTATAGTTCTGAGTTAGAGTTAACAGCGCTGTCGGCGCCTGTACTCAAGGGAAGGAGTGACACGGTCATGAATGAAAGCTGCTTTCGCGACATTTCCAAGTGTGTTGATTGTACTTGTACGTTTTCTGCGGAGATGAAAAGTTCAATGACCAAGATTCACAAAAGCCTGTCACCAATGAATGATTAAGTAAGCAAAAATTGCCGAGAATTTCAGGACGATAATACCAACTAGTGGTATCACACAGTTGATAAGATATTAAGCCCACGGCCCGGATTCCCGAAGGACCGGATCCCCGAAGGCCCGAATCATCAAAGGCCACAATAATTTTAAGATTGTGAATTATGTGGACAGATCCTTTAAACATGTGGCTCATAAATATTTATTCAGTTTTTATGAAAAACTTAAGAACGTAGCTATAGAAGCAAATCAATGGACAAATTACCTTGCATGATAAATAGTTCGATTAATCATTACAACAAAACCAACTAGCACACACTGGTACCTATTGAAGTCGAACCATACTGAATCATTGACCAAATTGTAGGTACACTACATACACCAAGTGGATTGGTGGTTGACCCTTGTTCGAAACACAATACAATGTAACCCAAAACGTTGACCCAAAACCTACATTATGTAGATCAGTCTTAATTTAAGATATGTTGCAAGCGATTGCTGGCCAGCACCTCCCAAACTTTACGTAGTTTCTTAATAATTATTAGTTTTATTTCAGAAAACATCATCAATATCACGATTCACTAGCTGGAGTGTACACTTAGTACCTACATTTAGAGTACGCTAATACTGACACTGCGATTAATGTGGCTACCTTCTGGGCCCCAGTCCGCTTAGCATAAACTCCGTAGACACGAAAGAGTAACGACAAACCTTTTGTTCATCTGTCATTGAATCAACAAAATGACAGATGAACAAAAGATTTGTCGATTCTCTTTCGTGTCTACGGCGTTCATGCTAAGCGGGGGATTGAAAAGTCGCACCGTTGATAGTGATACACAAGAAGAAGACCACCAAAAGAGCCTTTAGAAATATTAAAAAATTATGATCGCCAATTTAAATAGTAACAAACATTAGTTGTTTTTTTACTGGTGAACTTTGAGAAATCAAAATCAAAGCATTTATTTCAAGTACGCCAGTTACAGGCACTTTTGAATTGTCGAAAAAAAAGATTAGAGAATGTGCAGTAAAGGTACAGTCAACCAGTCTGAAGATTCTAGAAAGTGAAATATTGGACAATTTAGACAACTTTGACTTTTGATTTGTGGGTACTTGATAATTATTTTGGCATAAGCTCTGAGGTACTTTTATTTATTTATTTATCTTTGATTCAGGCACTTTACCCATAAAATTGTTAGTAATATTTTTAACCTTTGTTATTATAATCGGCTAAGACACATAATAAATTAGAAAAAAACAATTTAACAATAACACTTGATTACTTATGCCATCTTTATTTATTGGTTTTTCAGTATCTAATTGATGTGAAAAACGTTTTCTTTCAACGTTTCTATGAGAACAAATAATCATAACTTACAAATGACTGAATAGGTTCAATTGTTTTCCACTTTATGATGACTTTGCAAGGCTTTCATGCAACAGATGTTTTCCTCTTGTTACTAATCCAGTAGTTCATGTAACTTACGTACGTTAGTCATTGTCGAAACACAATGTTTGTCGTATTTTGTGATTTGTGGGTACTTGACAATTATTTTGACATCTGTGCTGACGGAGATACATAAGTTTTTGTAAAATGTGACAAACATGTGTCAGTAGCTGTATACGTATGTACTTTTTCTTATTTACACGTGTGTTTTTGATTGATTGTGTATTATGATGTTTCATGAAGTAAGTTAATAACTCTTCTAACTGTCTCTTCCTATCTTGTATTGAATTGCATTGGAAAGAAATGCAGAAGTATATTATTTTATGTTAGAATAACAAATTCCTTGTTTTCGCCACAATTAATGATACTTTTTAGGGTTCCGTACCCAAAGGGTAAAAACGGAACCCTATTACTAAGACTTCGTTGTCTGTCCGTCTGTCTGTCACCAGGCTGTATCTCATGAACCGTGACAGCTAGACAGTTGAAATTTTCACAGATGATGTATTTCTGTTGCCGCTTTAACAACAAATACTAAAAACAGAATAAAATTAATATTTAAGGGGGGCTCCCATACAACAAACGTGATTTTTTTGCCGTTTTGTCTAATGTATAGATAATGGTACGGAACCCTTCGTGCGCGAGTCCGACTCGCACTTGGCCGGTTTTTTATTTTATTTAAGCGGAAAAACTGGACATAACTCATATGTATAACATTATTGTAAGAGAATTAAATGTACAATAGATTAATCATAGTGGTTAAAAGAAAAACATTCAACAGAATGGATTTATACGTCGTCGTTTGTGGTAGTTTTATCTTTATTCACAAAATACATTACTTTCTTGTTGAATTTTGTACATATGCGTTATTGATTGTATGTACGAGTATATTGTATACCTACCCATGTAAGTATTTATAATTTATATTGTTAGCCACCACATTTATGTTATACTATCGTTACGGAGAAAACCAGTTGACAGTTGTTCGACAAATAAAAGTGTCAAGGTAAAATTAAATTTATAATACAAAAATAAATAAATAGTAATTAATTAAAAATGTTGCAAAATAATAATAGTTATTTATGCAACTGTTGTATAATGAGGGGTATTAAAACACGAATGTGGGTTTATCACACGAGGCGAAGCCGAGTGTGATAATAGTATCACATGAGTGTTTTAATACCTAATTATGTACAGTTGCATACAAGACTTTATCTACATCCATGATATGAATCCTCCATAAAAGGTTCTGAAACCATAGGGTGTTGCAGTGTTCTAAGAAGTCTATGTAAATTCACGGAAAGTTTAATTGCTTGTATTTACTACAAACAAACCGTGTATAGATAGTAATATAATTATTTACATTTTGGATTGTTCAATTATCAAAATTCACAAAGCTTGTATCACTCATTTTTGTAAACAACAAAGTACATAATGCAATACTAATATCTAAATGTCGAACAAAAATGGCGGGATACGACGTGAATTCGAATTAACCTATAAGTTTTTTTTTTTATTACGGCGCTGTGGTAGTGAATCGCACGTGCTAGACGTTCGATTCACTACCACATTCGATGTTCTTTTTTTAAAACGAGTTGCATAATGAAATTCAGTACAACATTATAACACCCGTTTGGGTGTTATAATGGTTATTATGACACTGGCTGTTTTAATGTTGGCCATAAGCTAACTGTTTCAGATACCTTTATAGAAGATTTATAGCATGGGTGTAGATAAATATATTTATACAGTAGGTACTTATTAAACGGTAGTCTCAATATGGGCTGGGACTACTCAATTTAATGTATATTTTCCACACAACATTTTTAAAAGAATAGATATTGAGAAAGGTACAGTCAGCATCAAAAATATATTTACTCTTCGTTTAGTGCTAAATGGCGACGAGTGGAAAATATTTCCAAGTATGAACACATATTATCGTAAACACTATCACATTTTTATTTACATTGCTAGAATAATCCCCTCCATCAAACACATCAGGTGTTGTTTCCAAAAACGTCTACATACGGAAGCAGTGAAAAGTAAACGTCTCGAGAACAGGTTGTATTGTAATTTGTAACAGCTAAGCCGGACATAGCCTTGTGTAAACAAACGTAAACAACCTTCTGTCACCATTGGAACAATGACAGCTTTTTCCAAACAGATACAAAATATTCTTTGGGTTTCCTTCCTCTTCTGTTTGTTTTGGGAAAACGTTTATTTCAACCGATATTGTCGCCTCAATAAAGAGAAAACATATCAGAGTAATTTAATATCCTTTGGGAAGAACCACAGTATAGTAAAAACATTCTACACTTTCCGTAGCCTAGTTAATATGATTGACATGCAAGACATTATAATTATTAAAAAAAACCTGTAAACAACCAAAAGATCACCAAATTGATATTACATAGTTATTTAGGTAAGTATTAGAATTCGCCAAGTCACTCTAATGACGTAAATGTTACATCTTTTTCTGACGTCTGACTGCAATTTAAATCGTAATAGATCATGCAGATGTAACACAATACTGAATGGTGAATTTAAGCTTAGTACCTACATTACATAAGAAAAGATACATATAACAAATAAATCGATAGTCAGTTTTTGTTAAATCTATTTAAGGCGACTACAGGAGCTAAACTAGCAACTCGTATTTGTGGTGGTTCAAACTTCGTTTGAAATACTGTCAGAATAAAGTTCTAATCAGCTTGCACTACAAAGTGGTTGTTACGTCAGTCACTGCGGGCCGAATAGTGCGAAATGGGTGGTTTTTTGCGATTTACAAAAAATCTATCGATTGAACTGAAAAATTAAAATACTATCTTGCTATATGTTGCTTGTAGAATTATTTGCCAAAAAATCATAATGATCGCAGTATTCTAGTATGGTTTTTACTCGTTAAAAGAAATTTTTATTTTATACTGTTCGGGAAACTTACAGCTAATATAAACAATGTTCTTAATAAGTAAAAAAAAAAAGTAATTATTTTAAGTTAAATATAAGATTTTTTTTTATCTAGTAAAATTAGTTGTATTATGTTTTCAAAACACTATCATACACTTATATCCTGAAGAGTATCATATATTTTTCTGGTTTTGTTTATTGCAGCGAATCATTTATGCTTTTTTGCATTATAAAACTCGCGTTTAGCTCCTGTAGTCCCCTTAAATCTTGTGACGTAACAAAAAAGTACGGCGTAGAAGATAGTAATCTACATAATGAATACGTTTCCGTCCCTCTATTACGAAGACAGTAAGTTCACCACCTTTCCCGCAAGTCAAATAGTATAGAAAAAATATTCATGCATGATGATTTAATGGTAATCAATTGGAAATATTCAAGACGATAGACTAATTCACTGATTTTTCGCAGTTAGTGATAAGGGCAAAAGTACAGTCGGTAGCCTATTTAGATCTATACTAATGTAATAAAGCTGTTTGTTTGAACACGCTAATCTTTGAAACTGTTAGACAGATTTGGAAAATTCTCTTTGCATTTGATAGGCACAATTTTTGAGGAATGGCGGGTACAGCTAGTACAGATGTTCGTCAGAACTTTTTAGATGTGATTTACTAACGTAAGTAATATAATAAATCATCAAGGTCAGACGTAAGTAGGTACATCGGAAGCTGACGAGGACGCCTGCCTCAATACATCTGTGACAATAATCTCATTGTAGTCGATTGGACCAAGATGTCAGATAACGAGTGATCGTGATCTGCCCCGCAACATTTCCATATTTAACGCTGATAATGTTCTTGCATGATAGCACAGCGGTAATATTGTACGTACGGTTTCTGATAAGTATACATAAAGACTTCGTTATCTGGTTGGGATGTTAAATTATGCAAAGCACGTGAATTGCAATAAACAGAAAACAAAAAATACTTGGATGGGAGACTAATGTATGGTAGATGAAAGAAAACGTGTTTATTTGGCACAAGTAGGCAGGCGCGGATACCGGATTTCCTTTAAGGGGGGACAATTTTTGGAAAATTATTTTAAAAAAATATATATACTTTTGATACTAAATGGGTGTTACTTTACAAAAATCCATGATATTCAAGATACAAGGGGGGCGCCTGCTTTTGGGCCAGGGGGGGGGGGGAGGAGAGCGTAGAGAGTTACTTGGTCGAATTTTATATAAATTCAAGAGGAAGTAGTTTGTAGAGCGAGCGAAGCGAGCTCGAAAATTTTAACCTACTGGAGTTACCTGTGCCTCTTATAGACAAAGTTAAAACTCATGAAAAACTAGGCTTCTGGAGCGAGCGTAGCGAGCTCGAAATTTTTTACAAAATTGCCTGAAATAATTATGCTTTATAAGCTACAATTTATTACGTATAATACCATTCTATGGCATCAGGCTATAACTGCTATAACTATACAAGCTATAACTTTTAAAAATCCTGAGCCTCTAGGGGCAGCTGCCTCCTCCTGGCGATGCCCATGATAAGATATACAACTAGAATATTTAGTTTCAATTCCTTTAAATTAGTTCAAGCATGGCTAATGACGTATTTGGTCCGGTTCAGGGGGGGCAATTGCACCTATTGCTCCCCCCCTGTATCCGCGCTTGCAAGTAGGTGTCGCATGCAAGTAACACATTAATTTTTCTCTTGGATCCATAAAATGCATGGTAAATGACGTTTCCAATACTTCTTTAGATGCTATTACAAATACAAGTGTCCCAGCGAAACTCATAATGTCATCAGTTTATGAATGTAAAATATTGAATACAGTCAGATTTTGCAACAAAGAAAGGAAATGTCAAATGTTGTTCAAAATGATTCCGATGATGTCATTGCAACTCAAATTAAAGCCTCAACCCGTTATTACCAGCCATTAGTGTGTGCAGTTGAAGCCAAATTGCATTTTTTGTCCTATACGCTGTCAGAAAATACAGTCAGGTAAAAATACCTACTTACTTACATCATATTTTTTTTTCTTTTTATTGCATTTTTTTTTTACAAATTCAAAAGTAATTTGCACTTTTTGAAGGTCAAAATCTTAAGACAGTCCTCCAAAAAGTCAGCCTTTTGCAAAAGTGGCGGAATAAACTCCCATAGATGTAAAAAAAAATGTTTCATATATGTTCACACCTAAGTAGGCTAATAGGTAATGTGAGTGACGCAGACGTATTTTGTAACACTGATGTTCACGATTCGCCCCCTAATCATCCAATTTACTAATGTAATGAGGTGTATGGTCGGCCTTCTACAGCATTAGACAATATTATTTGAGAAGGTAAGCGCTCCAATCTAAACTGCCCCGTAGGTACTGGCTAACTTTGAGGGTTTTTCAATAAATATAAGGATTAACAAAATTACAATGTTTTTTTACAAATAGATAGTCATAATATTATCTGAATTTTCCAATACAAATAGTCTAGAAACTGCCACCAAAAATTAGTTTAGCTAAATCATAGTTCGTACCATCTTACTGCGCCATTGACAAAGTACGTACGCAAGTAGATTTTAAATTATAACAATTAACAATAGTACAATGCGCCACATTCAATTAACATTAAACAAATTTATTGTAATCACCTTTATTAAGGTTAGTACCCCACTTTTTTTCTTTCACGTGAAAGGTTCATATGCATGGAGTCTAAGCAACAAGGCAATGAATAAAAATAATTATTTCATTGGTTTTTAAACAATACACACATTCATTATCGCAAATTTTATACGTCTGATGTTATTTCAAACACGACTGCAGGCAGCAATATAATTTCTAAACACTAGTTTTGTAAACTGCAAGGTGTTGCAATAGAATTTGTTTGATGTTTGCGCTTGTTTCATTTATTTTTGCTATTATTATTATGCTGTTTGAGATTTGCTTCGCAATAATTATGGTACTTACTCACAAAATCAATTAAATAGGTTTGAAAAATAAATTGTAGTTTTATTCTAAAGCGTAGTTACATAAATAAGTAATGACCGAAATTGACATAGGTATCTACGTACTATGTAAATGAAACTTCAATCACGCACGATGCACAGGACATGCATTAAAATTCGTCTACCGTAACTAAATTTAAACCTAGAAGTCACAGAAGTATTAGCAGACAGTAGAAAATAAAAAGTTTCTCTTCAAAATAGTTTCTCTTAACTGGCTTCATAATTTTATTTAGGGAAAAACATACAAAATCTTCCTTCCGGAATTGCAATAACTTGCAAATTCCGCCGCTGACTGTACTTGCCAGACGGGGCAGCTTTCGAACTGTTTCCGAGTAAATTGGTGAAGTCAAACGGGTCCAACCTTGGACTGCTCATTATATCCATACTTCATAGCGATGCATGTACGGAGAATTATATAATGAACCAGTATTACATGCCATAATCGATTTACATGAAGAAAATTTTACAATTATTTGTTTGGAGTGGTCGCCTTAATTATTTCTCTTCAACCGAATTCTAAAAAAGGATGAGGTAATTTCTGTTCTCGAGTATAGCAAAGCAAATTACTCTTTTTTACACCTGGAGTAGATGGAGACTTCATTCTAAGACAAAAGAAGCTAAGTTCAAGGATTTTTTTTTTTTTTATGTTCTAAGCAGGCTTCTTTAACATCTGACTGAAATTGAGTTTCATTATTGTTTTTAAATAATGCATGTGGTCACGCACTATTTTATTTTTTGCAAAGAAAATCGATTTTGTATTTCGCTACGGTACAGTACACACATATTATTGTACCCGACTGTACAACAAGATTTTGCATCTACTTACAGTATGCAAATAAATAATGAAGAAAAGCTGATTCATGAGCACAAAAACTGTCAATTAAATGTCACTGGAGTTGTCAGGATGATTGATAATTATTACTTTATGTTATGTTTGCCGCCTCGGTGAGTTAGATATCAACTAAGATCACCAAGATTTTCTTAACTAGTCGAGCTAGTTTTCACTAAATAACTGTTTTACTGCAATTACTGCGTATTAGTTTTCAAAGGAATGTTAGATTTGCGCTTTCCAAAGGAAATAGATTAAAATGTTTTAAAAGCATGTGTTGGAAAAGCCTCTTAAATAAAGAAATAACATTAATTTTTTGGAACAGAAAAAAACTTTAAATGAATAATTCAAATATCTATGAACATTGTGTAGTAATGCAAATTATACCAGGATGTTTTGGCTATTGAATAAAAATTGACTTTCGAATTTACTCGTAATATTTAAGAGAAAGTAGTTTGCAACTTTATTTATTCAATTAGTAATTCAAACGCTCTATTGGCAATTGGCTTGTGTCCTGAAAAAATCTAATTAGTCCGTCAGTAAGATTATAAAAAAATATTTGACACGTATATTCTGTTGTGACGTAAACCAAAATTGACGAAGATACGCTTTTAAAATTCTCAATACGTCACGCCGTGCTAAAATATTTTACACTCGAGTTTTTATGCGTTTTATCTTTGTCAATATTCATTGATTTACAAAAACAAAAAATACGTGTCCATTATTTTCCAATACTCTAACTGATGGACTGAATATATTTGCAATTTAACTTTTAAGTAGGTATTATTTAATATCACAGACCAAAAAAAAATACACACACACCGTACACTGCCTTACCCTTTTAGGATTACAGGCGTGATGTCTATGTGGTAACTGGTAAATTCTAAAAACTTTAAAATCACAAAGGTTCAAATACTAAAACTATCAAAAAGTTTTCATAACCACTGAACGAATAAATCAACTCCTGAGCACAATCTACAGTCTAGGCTTGCATGAAACTGAATAAGCAATAATCAGTCAAGCGACTGATTTTTATTTCAGGTTTGTTTTCAAACACAGTCGGCATAGAACCACATTCTTCAAAACAATCACACAGCAATGTGTTTAACAAACTGAAAAAAAAAAAAACATGTGAGTAAATCTTGAGATTTATTTTATTTTGATTTAATCATGTGAGAAAACGAATACGAACAAAGATAGATTTATTTTATTTTGATTTAATGCTACAGGAGCTAAATTAGCAACTCTATTTGTAGTGGTTCAAACTTCGTTTAAAATACTGTTAGAATAAAGTTCTAATCAGCTTGCACTACAAAGTGGTTGTTACGTCAGTCACTGCGGGCCGAATAGTGCGAAATCTATTGATTGGACTAAAAAAATTAAAACACTATGATGCTAATATGCTGCTTGTAGAATTATTTGCCAAAAAAATCAGAATGATCGCATGTATTTTAAGTATGGTTTATACTCGTTAAAAGATTTTTTTAGAGTTAAGTTCGTGTTTTTTTTTATCAAGTAAAATTAGTTGTATTATTTTTTCTTTCTTTTTATTTTCTGGTTTTGTTTATTGTAGTGAATCATGTTTTTGTGCATTATAAAACTCGCGTTTAGCTCTTAATCATGTGAGACAACGAATACGAACACAGATATAAATAAATGGATTTTATGGAAGAAGTGTATAATTAATGTAAGATAATAAAGCTATAAATACATTAAGAAATATCCTCCCAATATCCTGCCTCGTTGATCTAGTGGTCGCAAGCGACTGCTGAGTAAGAGGTCCTAGGTTCGATTCTCGGGTCGGGCAAAGTGTTATTGGGTTTTTCCATCAGGAATTTCTCAGTAGCAGCCACGGAGCTTGGAACTGTTGCCGTTTGATGTGCAATAGGCTCGCCCCCAATTAAATGGGACTTTAACATAACTGGCGAATTGTGGGTGTACTTGATAGGTAACTATGACAACTATGACTAACCCATCTTACATAAGGCGTGATGTTATCTTATCATCATCTGCCTAGCCTTTTCCCAACTATGTTGGGGTCTGCTTCCAGTCTAACCAGATGCAGCTGAATACCAGTATTTTACAAGGAGCGACTGCCTATCTGAACTCCACAACCCAGTTAGTACCGGGTACCACGATACCCCTTGGTAAGACTGGTTGTCAGACTTTTCGGGCCACTGACTACCTGTAACGACTGTCAAAGATCTACATATGACAGCCGGGACCAACAGCTTAACGTAATTTCCGAGCCACGGAAGAAACCTGGTATGTAATGGGTGGTCACCCATCTACAGACCAACCTAAGCAGGCACGGCTTAACCTAAAGATTGACCCAAGCGGCTGTTATTATTTATCCACGAGCATTAAGTTAAGTCTAAATCCATTTCAGAATTATCTGGTCCTTTTAACTAATTTCAATGGAATCTGATGGCTATCAAAGCATAATCAAAATATTTTTTCAGACATCATAATACCTAATACGATAAGTTTTTATCTTAAAATACCTACATAAACATTGACCAGTTTATATATTTTTATTTGAAACCCTCTTATCAAGAGGTTCAAAAATCTTAAACAAAATGAATGTCATTGTTTTAATATTGTAGATAATCATTATCACGTATTGAACACGACCCGTATAGGGTCAAAATAGGTTATTCCGTCTCTTCCAAAGATTTCACCCTGCACCGGTATCTACTAAAAATAAATTCGTTTGCAATAATTAAGCTTGCGAGAAACGCAAGTCTCTACATCCAAGATGCGTTTCTCGCAAGCATCGTTATTGCAATCGAATTTATTCGTTAGTAATTAGCAATCAAAAGTTAGCGATTTTGTCGTTATCTCTGTCGAGACGAGGATGACTGTACTCAGTGGCGTATCTAGGGGCCAACAATACGGCAAGGAGACTGTTCAGAAACCCTAACATCATGAAAGTAGTTGGCAGTAAGGCCAAGCCAAGCTGCTGACGACTTTTGAGACAGTCACGGATTTTTATACGGTTTTCAAATATTTTTTATTATTTTGTGGATTGACATTAAACTTACGTGTAAGGCTTGAATTCCTGCTACGCTGATGTCGGTAACGTACGGTCGGTCGCGTACGTCAGCGAGAAAAACAGTAGCAACATACACGCGGCAGGCGTCAGCGTCGCAGTATGGCGCTATATAGAACACAATGAATACTCGTAAGCGCGACCGACGTACGCGACCGACATCAGCATAGCAGGAGTTCAGGCCTAATAAAGGAATGTCAAAATTATGTCAGGTTATCTAAACCGAGACCGAGGGATGGGTCGCTATTAAAAGCATAAAAGCTAATAAAACATTTTACGACTAAAACTACTCGTAGCTAGCCAAAACCTAACCCATCAAAATGTTTATAACCAAATTAACATCTCCACAATAATAGAAAAGTAAACACACTTTCTAGCGACACAGTTAAACTTTCTTGCACTAAACAGTTCCGTAATAACATACCTAGTGGTTGGTACACTTGGTACGTGTTCAAGATTAGTTAGTTTATAAATAAAAGGTTTTCTGATGCAAGGCACGTGGGCGTTACAGTCAGCTTTGATACGATAGAAATGTGCAGACGAGTCGGCGCGAGCGATGTCAACAAGAATCGTTACAATGATCTAGTATAGTACTAAAGGGTCAATTAAAATGACATAGCGAAACTTCACAAGTATCGATCTAATGAAAATGAAACAAGAAGAAAAATCTTATAGGGAACGTGCACAACGACGGTGGTGCCAACTGGCGTCGCCAATCCGAATCTTGTACCCTATTAATACTTGACATTGACATGTAAAACAAGTAAACAGAATTAATTTTATTATTGAAAATGATTATTCTAGCTAATCATAATGCATTGTTGCATTTCTGGATGTACCAATACATCCACAAAAATGAAAATTAATCAATAACGTAAAATAATAAAATTCTATTACTTTCCAAAGAATAGTACTCTCATACCATGTATAAGTGAAAAACGCAAAAAATGGATAAATGCAGTAAGAAAAATATTTGAACACAATTTGTTTTTGTTACACTCTGCATTGAAAAAGTTCAATAGCCTTCAAAATCAACCGTCCAAGCAAACATTAAATGGTACTGGCGTACCATTTAAACTTCAGCGAACACACATATTAGACTGCACTGAAGTTCACACCGAATATTCCTCAACAGTTAAACAAAGAGTCCACATGTGCTCAGATTATAAACATTGATATACAATAAAGATTTTAGTTGGCCGCACTCCTTGTGGTTTCATAAGTTTTGTATCTAAATGCTGCGGAGGGCGTTCCAGACTGCACTGAAGTTCACACCGAATCTTCCTCAACAGTCTCCACATGAACTCAGATTATAAACATGTTTATACAATAAAGTTTTTAATTGGCTGCACTCCTTGTGGTTTCCTAAGTTTTGTATCTAAATGCTACGGAGGCGTTATAGTGATTGCTTATAACAAATGATTGTGGATTGATTTGTTATAGCCTGGAGATACTGTTCTCGCTGATAAAGGATTCCCTTCCATTAAAACATGTGTTGAAAATAAGAAAGTTGTTTATGCCACCGTTTCTTCATGCACCACAATTTTCATCAGAGAAAATAAACGAAACATACAAAATTCATATTGGTCAACATTCATGTTACGCTGACGAACATTATTGATAGACCGGAACCCATGTTTTATACCATAACATAATCAAAAATAATACTTTTGAAGAGATTTGCGTGACAGCATAAGTTTCCTTTACTGTCCGCATAGTGTCTCTTTTGTCGTTTAGTGCTGCCACCTATAGTTCCTGCACGTTCCCTATTGAATTCAAGTGGGTAAGGTACCTTCACGGACAAACTGTGGGTGTGGGCAAAAATAGCCGGAAACTGGTGCTAACACAGTGAGGCGGGATCGCGGCAGCCACGAAGGAGATGGTGTAACGAACTGGACAGGTTCTGTCAGAATTGGAAGGAAGACGCGCGGGTTCGCGAGAAGTGGAAAGAGTGGAGGGAGGCCTTTGCCCAGGAGTGAGATAGAGCAGGCTTGAAGAAGAAGATTCAGACCATCAAACTGGGCAACTTTCCTTAAGGTGGATGCTCAAGGGTAGCCCGCGAAATTCAAATTTTCTTACGTTTTTTGCAATTTGCAGGCCAGTGCTAGGTTGTATGTTGGCTAAAATTTTGTTTGCGACTGTAAGACGTATTCTCATAAAGGTGCAAGAATGATTTTGACCTTGGAAAAGTAATTTTTCCACCTTTATGAACTTTGAGGGCTGTATTGATGATTTTGATGAATATAATTCTGTAACTACATACGTCTTACAGTCGCAAACAAAATTTTAAGCAACATACAACCTAGCACTGGCCTGCAAATTGCAAAAAACGTAAGAAAATTTGAATTTCGCGGGCTATCCTTGAGCAACAAGGGTCAAAAAATTAATAATTAGACTTTTCATATTAATTGCGACAACCGATGCGATATTTTGTAGGTATGCGAAGTGCATTCGTTTTTCATCGTTATTCTATTAACACTTCAATACCCGCAATTACAGACACAATTAAAATAACAATGCACCGTGCCTCTGGAGGCACGGCCGGGAGCATACGGGTTAAATAGTGATCCATATACTCCTGAATCTGAACTTACGATGTTGCAACTATTCTCGAGTACATTGTTTTGAACGCATGACAACTAGTAGCTATTACATTATCTCATATTTACAAATTCGTTGAATCCGCTCTTTGTTGAATATCCGATTATTAGTTAAACAACATTACTCCCATAGTACTATGAATCCTGGGAATGTTGTCTGTTGTCTACAGTTTAGTAAACAGATTAAAAATGCCAAAAGAAAATGTGTAGTGAAACCTTGTTAGGTGTTGCTACCTCGACAGAACAGCAGCGGGCCCTGAGGTGCCCTGAGGCCTTAACCTCTAACACTTCGTCCGTATATTCGGATCTATCCGTCTCTCTCACTCGCACTCATCTGCAGACGTGCGCGAGAGAGACGAATAGATCCGAAAAACGTTAGAAATTAGGTCCCCACTGTCAAAAATTATGCTCCACCTCCTATCCGTTCATATGAACCCCAAAACATGCATCAAAGACGCCTCGGCGCTACCACTGACGACACCGATGAAGTGGAGAAGTTTTGGACCAGCAAAATATCAAATACTCTCGTGTCGGCACGAAGAAGAAGAAAACCACGAAAACGAAACTATCATTGCAAATAAAACACGAGAATTTTCTTGAAATCCTTCGATCTTTGCAATGAATTTTGTGGCGAAGCGTAAATCCCAATGCCTAATGGAACAGTAGTAAGGAAACATTCCTGAATCACTTATCCTAGGACCTAGGCCAAGCAATATTTTATTGACATGTAGCCAAGGATTTGGCAGCAAAGGTGCACTTACCGCAATCGAATGACGACATAAATATCACGTATAAATTCTGAACGCACATTCTAGTTTTAGTAGAGACTATAAATAAGGCATTTTATAAGATGCAGTAAATATTTGTAACTACTCGCTCCGCGGTTCCACCTGCTGTTTCTATTATAGCTGGGCTCCTAACGGTCGTAGGCGTCGCAGCTTTGTTAATATCCTATAACTATAACCTTCCTCATGCAAAACCTTTTTTTTTTTCAAATCAGACTAGTAGTTCCAAATATTAGCGCGTTCAAACAAACAAACAAATTCTTCACCTTTGGTATTGATTGTAGTAAATATTGGTTATAATATTTAGGCTATTTGTGAACGCGGACGAGTACCTAGACTTGGCCTACCACATATAGTGAAACAGTGTAACCGACGGTTTATGACTTAGGTCAGGAATGAAATGATGCAGAATATAATTATTGCTGAGAAGACTTAGTAATTCTGGTCCGACGATTGCATACCGGTCAAACACATTGAACTTATTGATGGAAGAAATAATGGAACTGTTGCTTAGGGATATTAGATAGAAATATCAAAGACTAGATACCAGAAGTTCTTGACCTAGATTAATGATAGGACAAAATAAATTACAACTGACAACGCTTCCCGATTCAAAAGATTTCGGGGGTTTTGTCATATGTGTAACATTAAAACTACAGATGAGAGATTAGAGTCATCATCATCATCAGCCTATTAATGTTCCCAATGCTGGGACACAGGCCTCCTCTCTATGAGAGGGAATGGGCTATAATCCACCACGCGGGCCCAGTGCGGATTGGCAGATGTCACATGTCTTCGAATTTTTTTTTTGTTCTAGGACATGCCGGTTTCCTCACGATGTTTTCCTTCACCGTTTTGAGAGCAGTGGTGATGAAATAAATTACACAAAGTAATGCGCCTGACTGGGTTCGAACCCACGCCTTACTGTTCGTAATTCGGGGCCGCCACCACTTGGCCACCGCTGCTCTCGAGATTAGAGTACACCGTATAAATTACAGATAAAATGTAGAAATTTTGCAGGTGACAGGGCGGTCTAAGGTTAAAAGTAATATTTCAAAGTTCTCTTTTTCCTTTAGAAGGATAAAAAGGAAAGAAGGGAGAATATTGCAGCAGTAGTAGTCTATTAATGAGAAAATGCCGTCAAAAAATAAAACTGCTAGTACAATCTTTCATCTTTATCTCTGGCCGTACAATGAAGCTTTGATGTGATGCATTCCAATCACCAATGTTTAATAGACTGTAGGAATTCGCCAGTTTAACTAGGAACGACTAACTACCGGTCTAGACAGCCTTGGAATGCGTATTTATAGTTAGATGCATTGCAAGTTTGTTTATAAACTGTTTTAGATCGGAGCAAATTTCTTCTATGAATTCCATCTTGTCCGATAGTGGGCTTAGAGATGAAACATTTTTATAAGGACTAAAACCTCGTCATTTGGGCCACTGCAGTCATTATTATAAACAACTTTTACTATGGAATTAAGTCTAAAATATGGCAAAACGAATCTCCTCTAACATACAAAAGTGTATAAGGCACAAACAATGTAAATGTGCGGAAACATATTTCCTTTTTCATATTACAGAGTTGATCCCATAGATAAAGCTGTTATTTTTTATGAGTACTACTCTTTTCTAGCGGTGGCATTTTCATATAAGGCTCAAAGCTTGGCCTGCCTTATAAGTTACTAGCGGACGTCACGCGGTTTCACCCGCGTAGTTCCCGTTCCCGTGGGAGTACGGGGATAAAATATAGCCTATGTTACTCAGGGTGAATGTAGCTTTCTAATGGTGGAGAATTTTTGAAATCGGCGCAGTAGTTTTTGAGTTTATTCATTACAAACATACACACAAAAATACAAATTTTTCCTCTTTATAATATTAGTGTAGATAACCTAATACTCTTTATGAAGTCAGGGTTTCTGAAAAGTATGCTTGGCCTAGGGGCTTGCCGTATTGTTTTTGTTGGCCCCTAGGCACGCCAAACTCCAGCCAGTTGCCCGTTGTAGTTGCATTCTGCCAGTTGTCAATGATTTTATCTACTCAAAAAATAATATAAAGCGTGTAACTATGATGTATGTCACGGCTAATGACGCGCATTAAAGTCTTAAGTACGAATTTGATCGGCAAACCACTTCCGATAATCCCTTAGGGATTCTACAACATATCCCTAACGATAAAGTCTCCTACCATGCATCCATGATGTCCTAATACAATAATCTGTCGCATCAAGTGCGTGATAGTTCGAGTGGTGCTCGAACACGACATTATCAGTTCTAATCCCTGATAACAAGCATTCAAATACTATGGCTGTTTCTATTGTGTTGTAAATAGGTATACGGCAGGACGTTGATGTTGCGTAATTTTAATATTTACATGAAAGTTTGAATCTATTATTGATCGAAGGAATAAATGTGTGGATTTTCAGAGAGAGAATTCGCTGGCTTAAAAACAATGTTGATAGAAAACTCTAATATTAACCGCAGAAATTCTTGAAATAGTTGTTAATCGTGTTCTTTTGTTTTTTGATGACGAGTAGGAGTTGCCTTAAAAGGAGTACGATTCGGGCATAACTCGTATTAAGGCCCTTCTAACCCTAAAGTTAGCAACTCTATTTGTGGTGGTTCAAACTTCGTTTGAAAAACTGTTAGAATAAAGTTCTAATCAGCTTGCACTACAAAGCGGTTGTTACGTCAGTCACTGCGGCCGAATTGCAAATTAGCAGTTTTTGCGATTTACAAAAAATCTATTGATTGAACTAAAAAAATAAAACACATAAGACCTGCTTTATACTTAGTTCAGTTAGTATGCAAAGTTTCATGATCTAATTTGAAAGTACTTTTTAAATACCAGCGGTTTATTGTTCGATTTGGAGGTAACTTTGGATTTTTTTTCTATCGAGAAAAGTTTAAGGCATCGTATTTTCGTCACACATATGACTTAGCGTTAATCCTCAACTTTACCATACATTTATTTCAAAATTAATGCTGCAGTATTTTAGGCATAACGGAGGATCATGCTAAGCCATTTGAGGGATATAGAGCCCTTAATGCAACTTTGTTGGACGAGTGATCGCAAGCGTGGGTGCTGGGCAATTAGGTCCTAAGTTCGATTCTCGGGTCGGGCAAACTGCGTTTTCTCATCAGGAACCTCAGTAGCAGCCACGGAGTCTGGATTCATGCCCAGTTGATGGCAATAGGCTCGCTCCCTATTACATAGGACTTAATCATAACTGGCGAAGTGTGGGGGTGTACTATTAGGTACACCTCTGACTAACCCTCCGGGGATTACAAGCGTGATGTTATGTTTTAATAAGCCGATAATATTCACGTTGCTGGGACATAATGCCACCCGTTTACAATCCCACACGTGGGCTTAGTACGGGTTGGTAACAGTCAAGCAAATTAAAATTCGATCATTTTGAAAGACTAACACAAACGTTGTGCATGTTTTCGTGTACCGGTATATTTATGAAAAAATAAATCTTTCTAGACATTTTTCAAGAGAAAATGAAATAATTACTAAATAAAAAAGGAGAAATTGCAAGCAATAAATCCAATTATTAAGATTTAACGAGCCGAAGCAATTACCAAAGATGTATTGTGTACTAGCTCTAAGTAGAAATTGTTTTATTCTATTTTCACAAGTTATTTTTTTCTTTCTACAACAAGTCTTTTTTTATCTTTGTACCTACTAACAGAAAAGTTGTCAAAAAAATGTGTGAAAATGTATGACATGGTCTGACACAAGTCATGTCTTATTTTACATGACTTAAAAGTGATCACTTGAATCATTCAAAAATATCTTCATAATCATCATGAAAATTATCTTGATAATAATCAAAAAACAATAATATATAATCTCCACGTGTATCCAAACGGAATTTGCCGCATCCGCGCGTAAAAAAAAACAAGATTTGTGTATAATTAATTAACAAACAGATATGTTTGGTACATTTTTTGTGTTAAAACTAAATATATTAACATAATATTTAAGTAGGTAACGAAATTATCATTTAGCATTTATATTATCCGATATAATATCAAAGAAAATATTTTGTTTGATAATTAGGTAAGTACCCTTTTTTTCGGATGGGAAATCATCAAATGACTCCTCCCGCTCTGGGCGGAGCAGGAGGGAGTGTCAGACTTTTACTGACTAAAACCCTGTTGAATGAATGTTACTTCATCGCCCTTTGTGTTCCGAGGCGACGGTACCTCTTTCGAACAGTCCCGCAACCCCGGATAATTACCCTGCGACTTATCAAAAACAAGTTTTACAACTTGTATCTGGGTAAGTATCAACGCAGGGTTAGACATCGGATATGTCTAACCCTGCGTAGATACTTACAATTAATTTCCGACATCATTTTCCGCTGCTAGACCAAAAGGGTGACAGGTGTTATTAATCATTTTCCCTGTATATGGTCTTTATGCATAATTGAATTGATGAATGGGTATTCGTTATTTGTTAGTGGAAAAACCAGAAAAAGTTTTTCCCTGAGGTGTTCTCAATTGTTACCGTTTCATTAATTAAATAGATTTCCCTTTGTGTCATATTGTCTATTGTTTCAGGCGGAAACTAAGTAATCCTGGATGACAAATTGTGGGTTATTGTGGTAATTGTTTTTCTTTCATGTATTTTGTACGTCAACAAAAATCACGTCAATGAAAATCATTTTTCCTCTTTGATGAAGCATCGTTAATTTACTCAAAGATATTTGCAGCTTGTACTCTCTTAAGTACTAAAATACTTACAGCAAATTAACAATTAATGTTTTTAATAAATACTACCAGTTGTAACTGAGAGTACCAGAGTGAAACTGTACGCTTTGATTTCTTTTTTTTTTTTCTTTTTTTTTTTTTTTACTACATACATACATTTCTTAAGAAATTTCTGACAGCAGACCTGTGAAACGAAAAAAAAAACCAAAACAAGATCTTTTGCGCTTTAAATATTCAGAGAAACCATAATTTCATCCGGACGCTTTTCTGGAACTGGATTAAAACTGACGAAAACAGGAAAACCATCCATCATTACATAGGGAAGCGTCATTACACTTCCGATTCAAGATACCAAGTTCTAGAAGATCAAAGGCTACTCCGATTCCCAGAAAGTAATACGTGCTGAACCTATCGTATTACACGTGAGGTGACACGCAAGTGTACGCGCGTGAAATTGATACAGTGCGCCGTTTCACAACGGCCCCAAGTGTAATCTTTCTTCAATGTTACACTATACTGGCAATACATCATGTATCTATTGGTATTAATTATGAAAGTGTTACTAAGCAATTGTCTTTTTTCAACTTACACGATCAGAATGGAAGCGATTGAGATCAAGAAGTATCCTAATTTCAATCGCGAAGACAGCTTCTGACTCTCTTCCGCTTGGAATCCAGTGATCACCAAGTGTATTCGTCAAGTGAAATCATCTCAGTATGCGGATACTGTTAGTGTAGTGTGCTGTTCTAGTGTGAACCGGCCCGTATAAACATTTATGAAGATCAAGTGAGGGTAGTTGAATAAAAACCTTCACTTTGCTGGGCGGTCCGGTCGAAACGTCGGGCTTATAGGTAAAATTCACGATAAATACCCGTTTCCATGTTTTAAAATGTATTACTAAGTACCTAATAATTACAAAAAAAAAACATTTTTTATTTCTTTACATAAGGTAGGTAGATGATGTTTACAAACAGTTTCATATCCATGTAAAATCGCGTGATAAGATTCTACACCCACATTTCGTCAGTAATGTTTAAGTGCCATGTAATAGGGAGCGACCCTATTACCGTCAACCGGGCACAAATCCAGACTCAGTGGATGCTAATAAGAAATTCTTGATGGAAAAACCCAACAATTTCCCGACCTGGGAATCGAACCCAGGACCTTATGCTCAGCAGTTGCGTTTACGACAATTAGACCAACGAGGTAGTCAATATTTACAGTCAAAATGTATTATTGAACCAGCTTACCCATGCTCGCGGCTTCGCCCGCGTGGAAATCGATAATTGTCCCACGGGATTATAATACTTTTTATGATGGTAGTATAATCCTACTGGGACAAAAAGTATCCCTAAACTATCTGTGTACCAAATAATACCGGTACGGGCAAATAAAAAAAGCTACCCGAATAAAAACACAAATTGGGTCAATGGTGTGATGGTGTGACTACGGATCAGGGTCAATTCACCGTACAGTCACACCAGTGTGACTACGGATGAGGTTAAATTCACACCAGTCTGACTACGGATCAGCTTAAATTATCCGTAGCCACACCAGTGTGACTACCGATAAATAAAATTAACCATAGTCACACTGCTAAGGCAATTTGGTGTGACTATAGATCGGTCATGCAAATTTCATCTAAGTAAATCTGTAGTTTTTGCGTGAAAGAGTAATCCATACATCCAGATATCCATACTCGTACATCCTCAAAAACTTTCGCATTTATAATATTAGAAGGATATTCACTTCTTCTAAAATTTAAATCATACCCATTCGACCGAACGCATAGCAACCACAGAAGAAAAATAAAGTGAACGATATTTCTCATGCACTTTCTTAACACACGTGCATGACACATTATCGCAAACATGCTTTACTTACAAATATTAAACATGTTGGAACTAACGCATAATACTGTTATCATTCATTAAAATATTACTAAACTACGCAAATCTATCGTGCAGACATTGTTTAATTTATGTAAGTGCGTGTAGGTATGGTCAATAAATACTGCGCATTTTCGAAAGCTGTCGTATATCAAAACTTATTCTCTTCAAAAATTAAAAACAAAAATATTTATTTGCAAGAAAATACATACAAATTACAAGGACAGATCTTGTATCCTTAGAGCCCCGTTTTTGGATTAAAAAAAAGTTTTTTTTTACATCCTGTACAGTTTTTCTGTACCAAAAGTAAATATTATAGAAGGTAAAGATTCATGCTTTATTAACCGTTTCATTGGGACTTAATAACCTATATTATAAGAATTAAAAAATCACGTTTACTAAATTATTTAACTAACTCGATAAAACAGAAAAATTGCCATTATTTTCCCTGTTGCGAGGGCTAAGGTCTTACTTACTAAACCACCAATACTGCCGACGAATTTTAAAACAAACCCGATATGCAGACCCTAGATTAAAAAAAAGAAAAAGCCAGCAAAGTGCGAGTCGAACTGGCGCATGGCGCATATATTTTTTTATTATTCCTGTTATTAGTTATATTTTTTTTATCATTTATATTTTATTTTTATTTTTTGTTTTCAAATATTGTATACACGTCATGTGACATGTCCCTACGATGAATAAAGATTTTTTCTTTCTTTCTAATTGGCGCATGGCGTATATATTTTTAATTTATTCCCGTTTTTACCTTTTAGGTACGGAACCCTAAAAAGGAACATAGACAGTACAAAAGTCACCGAACTAGATAAGAAAAGGATAAAATAAAGCTTTGATTCTGTTCTCTCTGGTATGAACATCATTGCAATAAATCTCATCAAGTCATCAATAGCTATAATTTCCAGACGAAGATAACTTACTTAATTATCATTAATATCAAAAACACAGGGAGGCTGTTATATGGTTGTAACAGAACCTCTTTTTGCAGTATTTTTTTTAACCTTCTGTATTTCCATTCTCTATGGTATAGCATACCTACTTTAACCTAATTTCTCATTCCAAACCTCTCCATCTTGGCCATGTTCGTTTTTCAAATAAAACTAGAACGATTAGTAAACATGACGGCATGTCAAAATGCTTGTTAATTCAAATATTTTTGCATACTTAAACAATTTAGGACTTAATGTAATATAATAAAATTTAAATTCGAATGGCATTGTGATTTATTCTAAGTCGATTACTTGCACAAAAAATCTATTAAATAAATTAATTATAATTCCATACATTTACGTTTCATGGAGCCAGATAATTAATGTTTATTATTTTATAGATCACTTGATTACCCCGAATATAATAAGATATAATGTACCTTGGTAAAATAATTATAAGTAGGTACTTACTTACTTGTTATTTCAAGTGTTTAAATTACAGGTAGTTAGCTTTTACTGTTTTCTTATAGATAAAGTCCTATTTACACAATGATTTTACATTATCTACATAGTTCTGTTATTTATTTTTTATTTTACTTTAAACATCCGCATACTAAAACTAAAACAAATATTTATGTATATTGACACAATATTTCGTAAATCCACTAATTCATTCACGTTTAAAAAGACGAAATTTTAACTTCATCACCATCGTCCACAGCCCGAATTCACCCACTGCTGGGTATAGATAGGCCTCTCTTTTCTTGTGCCAATTTTAACTTAGTTAAGTATTTGTTATTCTCGAAAAATGTTTCGTAAACTGCTGCATAGACATTTTGTTTAAAAATATTCCTGAATGCTTTCGTTTTATGTACTTTGATAAAATGTTTAAGTACCTACAACTTAAGCAACGCCAAAAAAAATAGGTAGTTCCCTGAAATTGCTTAAAAATATTTACCTAAATAATAATAACTTACCGCTTAAAAACAATAAAACCGTCCGTACTCACTGGCACTAAACACTTCACTAAAGCTAATAAAAAAGAACAAACTTTTAAAAAATTAAATAGGCGGTTAAAACTTTTTAAAAATCGATATAATATTCAAGATGGCGGAGCGCGCGTCTACGGCGGCGGGCGGTTCGACGCTGAATGATAACAGGTTGTGTTGGCGGCGCCGTAATTATATCAATGAGAGTCGAGCAGTTTTCTGAACGAAGCAGGTGGAGTCAGTCACTCTAGCTATCTAATGAATAACTAAGTGAGTAATAACAACATTCATCGCACATTTTGCTACATCATACGCGGTTGCACTTCGGCAGTGAACTACATAAGGAAAACTTGACGACTACCCACTGAACTGGTTTGGTGGCTTATTTTGTTGAAAAAGCTGTCTGCTTTTTTTGTAATGATCCTAAACCTTTAGGCCAGTCCAAAAGTTAAAGTTTCAAGGTCTTTAAAGCACTTCCATGACTTCGATAAATAAATCAACGATCGATTACGAAACGAAACTACTTTTTAACAAAATATGTCTGACCACAGTTTTCTTCGAAACAGATATTTTTCAAAAGTTTTAAACTTTACTTTTCCATTTCACCGGTACTAAAATTTAAGTAATCGTCACTACCAGTTAAAAAATGTTAAGATGCGCTTTCAATGATTGAAGTTTATTTCTTCATCAATTAATAAAATAAGCGGTCTTTTAAATTATTGTTACCTACTGAAAAACCCCCATCACAAATATTGGAAATACCGATTAATGTCAAAATAATTGCTAACGAGTGCTACCAAGACCTACCTATTAATTAAATATGATTATATGTCAGTATAAGAGGACAATCCGGAAAGTCTGTATCACTGAGGTTAGTAATAGCTCAATGGTATGTATACGTATTTTCCTTTAAAAGCTCTAACGCATACCGACCTATTAAAATGCGACTAAATCATTCCTATTTATTAACGTTGTAAACGAGTTCTAAAATTTTAATAAAATAAACCGTAACCAAAAGAAAAAGAAAATGAAATGTTAAATGAAAAACTTTTTCAGAAGGTCAGTGCCTCTGAACCCGAAAATGGCCGTTTTAGCAGGCCCCCTGGTGTCAAAAAGGTTTATATTTAAATTTATACATATCAAGAGGCTAAGTTCCTAAGTTTTTAATGCAGGAGATAATCTCCGAAACGATTCATCCGATTTCAAAAAAATATTTCACTGATGAAAAGGTACACCTATTTTTATAGGGCAGTGTTGGCCCAGTGGTGGCGGCCCCAAGTTACGAACAGTAAGTTGTGGGTTTGAACCCAGAAAGGCGCATTACTTTGTGTAATTTATTTTATCAGCACTGCTCTCAAAACGGTGAAGGAAAACATCGTGAGGAAACCGGCATGTCCTAGAACCAAAAAATTCGAAGACATGCGACATCTACCAATCCGCACTGGGCCCGCGTGGTAGATTCCATTCTCTCCATTCTCTCTCATAGAGAAGAGGCCTGTGTCCCAGCAGTGGGAACATTAATAGGCTGATGATGATGATGATGATGATTTTCATAGGGTAGGCCATAGGGTATGTTTCTTAGCCGCGACAAATCCCACGGGCAAAAACTATTGAACAATAAGGTCAATCTTCAAAAGGATATTATTTCACAACAACAGTGAAACTACCTAAACTATAGCAATTAGTGTTAAACTGGGAAAACGGTAAAGCAAGAAATGGACAATTATAGTCCAAAAGTTGAGGTAAACATCATGAGGAAACAAGAACAATTATACCTACGTTAAAACAAATACATAGCATGTGCCGCTTGTTTACAAATTGCAGGATAAACGTTTCACAAGAAAACGTTAGGAAAATGAAGACCATTTTAGTACCTACCCACTCTAGGCATCATACGCATAGCATTTTCCCGACTATACAGGACGTAAAGAACCTCATCACGAAGCCGTCAACCAAGCATTCTGTACATCAAACTAAGAACTTTACGCAAAAATTATTGCTGGAAAACGACTTTTTTTTTGGGGAAAAATCATGTTTTGTGGTAAAACTCAATGTATCGCACTCAAAACATTTTGCTGATGGGTTGATTGAATAGTACGGGGGTCGTGGAGGTGTTTAAAGTAAAAATCTTGCATTAAAAACTTGTATTAAAAAAAAACTTGTCAAAAAGTTGAAACTTTGACCCCCAATATCTCCGTAACTAGAAGGTTCCCAGGTATAGTGTAGAACAAAAAAATGATCGCAATGACGGGGAGAACATGTGCCTTTCGGAAATAATTGCCTAGCCTCCACATTCTGCAACTGTTATATGCTTCGACAATTTTTATATTTTAAGGTTGTGCTAAATCTATGCAATTTCTAGACTACTTCTAACCGGGCTCTAACTACTATCATAGATATTAGTAGAAGAAGTTAACCCGTGATCTGGCCATGTGGACTGGGCCTAATAAGTAATTACTCGTAATAGATTAAGTAGTCGATGGAAGTCAAAAACACAGTAGGTATGTATTTGCTTTTTTGAAATACTTATTAATTTTACCATATTTACCTATAGATAAAACCTGTTGATATTGCATGTTTACTATTTGTTTCGAGTTCCTGATAGCACAGCACAACAAATAGTAAACATCGTAAATATCCCGTTTTTAGTGTTAATGATAGTGTAGGCTGTTTGTCCACCGCCGCCGTCACCGGAACGTCAACGAGAACGAGATGACGGCGCCGAAGTACTGATACATAGACTACTATAGCCGCGTGTCCACCGCAAGTCCGTCACCCGAGCACCGTCATCCTATATATCCATATAAACATGGCCCGAAATAATCTCGTTCTCGGTGACGGTCCGGTGACGGCGGCGGTGGACAAACGGCCTAGTGACCATATACTTAGGTCAGTTTAAAAACTTTTAACTGTGAATTTTGTTTTGGGTTTGCATTCTAATTACTATAAAATAAATGACATGTTTTCATAATCATAACGTCAAGTTTTTTTTTTAAACTCTTAGTTTTGTGTGAATGGGCCTCTACAACGCGTTTCCTCATGATGTTTTCATTCAACGTTTTGATAACGTTGTTGTTGAAATAAATTGCACAGAGGCCTATACTCGTAGGTATAGGCCACCACAGGTACACAGGTATAGGGTATCACCTACTGCTAGGTAGCAGTAGGTGATACCGGCCTGATATAATGATGAATATGAATCAAGTTAAAATTCTTAAATTCGCAGTTAATATTATAAATTATTGTCACTTTGTGACCATTTTACTGGACCACCACTGCTCTGCTCAGTCGATAAAAGCTGCTCATCTGCCTAGCCTTTTCCCAACTATATTGGGGTCGGCTTCCAGTTTTACCAGATGCAGCTGAATACCAGTATTTTACATGGAGCGACTGCCTATCGGACCTGCACAACCCAGTTAGTACCGGGTAATACGATACCCCTTGGTAAGACTGGTTGTCAGACTTATTGGGCCTCTGACTACCTAACGACTGTCAAAGATCTACAAATGACAGCCGGGACCAACGGCTTAACGTGCTTTCCGAGGCACGGAGGAAACTCGGTATGTAATGGGTGGTCACCCATCCACAGACCAACCTAGACAAGCACGGCTTAACCTAACCATCAACCCGAGCGGCTGTTATTATTTAGCCACGAGCTCCTCAGTCGATAAAAGCTGCTACAAAAATATAATTGAAAACCTCACTCAAGCGATACTCATCACCAGCTTATTAATGTTCCCACTGCTGGGACACAGGCCTCATCTCTATGAGAGGGAATGGGCTATAATAATCTACCACGCGGGCCCAGTGCGGATTGATAGATGTCACATGTCTTCAAATTATTGGTTCTAGGACATGCCGGTTTCCTCACGATGTTTTCCTTCACCGTTTTGAGAGCAGTGGTGATGAAATAAATTACACAAAGTAATGCGCCTGCCTGGGTTCGAACCCACGACTGTACAAGCGATACTGCAAACTAAAAATTACAAGCATGACTCAGCAAATGTATTAAGCTCTATAATTCCATGGTTGTTTTGTAAAAACATAATATAACAAAATAATGACGTCATTTTTCATGACACGGCAATTTATTGATTTCACCACTTGTGCAATTTTGTTTTGAAGTTTCCAGTTCAATGTTTTCAAAGTAAGATAAAGTTAGTTAGTTAGGTACTTAATCGAGTGATCGTGTGCCAAAAGATAACTTACTTAGTATGTGACTCGTGTGCAGACATCTTTACTGTGTATCTTTTTATATTTTCGTTTCTTATCATTTTCAGTAAAAAATAATTACTTGCTTCTCGTTAACATGTTTTAGGGGTCCGTTTTACAAATAGTGAATATATTTGTTTTATTTTGTAGCTGTGTGTAATTTATGTTTACGTGACGTAAGTTCGGCCCAAGTTTTAAAATCGGTGAAAAATAAGTAAACCGCAAACACTTATTAGGGACCATCCTTTAATCACGTGACATTTTTAGGACTCTTTTATAGCCCCCCCACTCCATTCCGTGGGTGATACGTCGTAAGGGTGTAAGGCTACCCCTCCACGGCGCTCCACCCCTCCCAGCATCACGTGTATTTTTTATTATTGAAAAGATCTGATAGTTTTAGAATCTGTTTTATTAAAAAAATATTTTCTATCGGACTTTTGAGATAAAAATTCGCTTGTCCGGGTTTTTTTGACAAAAAAAACACTTGCTCAAGTTTTTAATGAATTATTGGTAAAAAATTTCGTCCCACGTCCCACCCAAAGCAATCGCGATTTTTTCTGATCTCTGAAATCCGAAAGGTTTACAGGGGTATCTATACGTCAACCTTTCGTGAAAAAAAAACTTAGATTAAGAAATCTTATGGGGAATTACTAATAAGGGGGATTTTTCAAACCTAGACATTTAGTTAGCAAATTATACTTAAAATGTCACTTACGGGATATCTTCCGTGATTATAATTATTATTTTGAGCTCCCGATATTTCGACGCTGTTGCAAGCGCCATGATCGCGGGTTAACTGGAGAATGCGGGTGGATGGAAAAAATTGTTAGGAGCAGACAAATCTGTCTACCCTCTTTCTTTGTCTTTAAAAAAAATCACGGAATCACGGTTTATAAATAATCACGGAAGATATCCCGTAAGTGACATTTTAAGTATAGTTATGAACCGTGAAAGCTTAAAACAGTGTTAGTTAGCAAATTTGTTAATTTCTTCTAAATGTTACTTTACTACTTCACACCCTACGGAACCGCAACGCTTTTGACACGAGTTAAATTTCCTACGGGATTCTTATCAGGCAAGCATGGTCCCCGCGAAATACGTGCGATAACCACAATCCACAAGGTCTGATGCAATAAAGTGGGTCTTCATTATTTACTTGTCATTGATGTTAATTGGGAAGATCATCATTGTTGGTAAACTATTTCGCACAAAAAACTTGATACGACATCTGGTCATCGACACAATGACTTTTGACTGGTCAAAGCAAGAAAAAACGGAATAAAATTACTTTGGTATTTTTGATCCAATACAATTTTTTAGGCTCTCCTGTCTCGAGAAGTCGAGACCATGGGGTCTGACTGAACCTTTGGAAAAAGTACCAGGGGCCGAATCCAACTCGCAGTGATGGCCTGTTTGTAAGAGAATGATGAAGACTGAAAAACCGACGATTATCCCTGTTTGCGTTATGCACTGGCCCCAAAGACCATCCCAGGTTGATACAGGATTATTTGATTTTTATAACGTTTTTTGCAAAGCATAGGAAATAGCCATCGCGATCGCAAGGACGCATTATCGTCCTTCATCAGAAATACGAAAGAAAAATCTACAAAACAAAGACAGACCCACATAATCAAGGTCCACATTAATCGAATCAACTTTCTCCGTATATGCACATCATATCACGGTGCAATGCGTGTTTAATAAGAAAAGTGAAACGGACCGTTCGATGCACTTTTATATATCGCACCGGCCAATCGGCCATGGCTAATGACGACATAGGCGCACGCGCACCGAAAAAAACGTAGCAGTTGCATCATGTACCTACGTGCATAATCGTCACGGTTGTGATGGCTGAAAGGGTGGTCAGAAATACTTTATCCAAATTATCTATAACCGCATAGAACATGTGAATAAAAGTATGAGGATCAACGGAGATACATATAAGTAAGAAGTCCCACAAATACTCTTATGCGACGCTGGATTTAGCGTGAGCGGAATGGTGCGCAGATTCTATGTGGCGTTGTACGGTTGTAGATTCCATTACAAGGATAATGAAAGATTACAGGTCACTCACCGTTGAAATAGTGTACGTATAGTTGGTTACTTGTATATTACGATGACACCTACACTGAGAGGAACCCAAGGCAGCAAAGGGGGTATATTATATAGTGAAAGGGGGTAAAACTCAAAGATTTTTTAAATCGTACGGCAAAGACACTCGGGAGTTGTGCTTACAACCTCGAGACTAATGGGACGAATTACATAACTTCACGTTTTGACTGATTTTCTATATGATGAAAACAACGATCATTTTTAACATAGACTTTGTATGTCAGCAAATTAGCCGGACTCGGACAGATTTTCTTTCAAATTCAAATAGTTTATTGTGGATCATAGGTTCTTTACTTAGGTACTTGTTTTTAAAACTGCTCTGTCATGCGTGTCATATTTCATACAGACTGTATTCTTGTTGATGAATGACATACTGTTTAACGATGGCACATGGGTATCACTTATTAAGTACCCATAATAAATTGATAACAATAATACGTTATCATCATCATCATCATCAGCCTATACTGTTCCCACTGCAGGGACATTGCCTCCTCTCAATGAGAGGGAATGGGCTATAATCCACCACGCGGGCCCAGTGCGGATTGGTAAAAAAAAAAAAAAAAATGAAAAAGCGTTTATTCGAGGTGACTTCGTATTACAAAAAATGTTACTTCTGCCAAACTGTAAAACAGTACGGTAGATGTCACATGTCTTCGAATTTTTGGTTCTAGGACATGCCGGTTTCCTCAATAAGTTATAAGTCATAGGAAAACAATAAGGTCTATTTATAAACCAACGTCAGTGCCAAATGAGAGTCAATACAGCTGTCATGATGGTGGGGTATCAATCAGTGCTGCTTGTAAACACTGCTATTCAGTTGCATTCGGTTAGACTGGAAGCTGAGCTCAACATACAACAACAACAACAACAGCCCATAACGTCCACTGCTGGACATAAGCCTCTCCCATGATGGGAGGAATTTGCCGTAATCTCCACGCTTGGCAGGCGGATTGGAGATCGCAGTGATGAAAGACTAACAGAAAACGCTGCTGCCCATTCTCAGGTCTACGGAGGCGCAAGGTGTTCTGCCTCAGACATTAGTCGCCTTATACGACACCCATGAGTGTAATGGGTTGGTTCTATTCTACTCTGCCGGATACCACACGGCGAGCTCAACATAGTTGAGGAAGATTCGGCAAATGATGATCTGTGCTAAAAGTAACACCGTCCATGATCATACCCTTGTCTCATGTTACTTGGGGTCGGCGCAACACGTTTTTGTTTTCCATTCTCCCCTGTCAATCGTCACGCTATCAATTACTCCTTTTTCATTCATATCATTCCTCACACAATCCATCCATCGTTTCCTTGGTCTTCCTCTCCCTCTCCATCCATCAACATTTATATTTATCACTCTTTTATTCCCATACGATAAGCACTGTCCAAAACACATGTAAACGCAATGATATATAAACTATAGATACGTTGTCCGCACTCTAAAACGACAACATGAAATGAAGCCAATTGGCCACATCGCGCTTAGTTACGCACCAACCTGTCGCGCGACGCTACGTTTGTTTATAATTTAATAAATCCTGTGACGTGACTGAAGATGTATATTTATCTCCCTCTCGCAACAGGCATCCCGCCGTTCGGTGTCATATTTTCTTTCTCTTTCTTCACGCTTATAAGTAGTTCTAGTATTTTCGCCGTTTTTAAGCGCCGCGATGTTGGTTCATGACGTGTCTATATATATAATACGTCATTGTGTAAACGGGTATTTATCGTGAATTCTACCTTTAATATAAGCCCGACGTTTCGACCGGATTGCACCAGCCGTGGTCGCGGGAAGACTGAAGTATTGGAGGTACCGCCACAGCAAAGCGAAGGTGTTTATTCAACTACCCTTACTTGATCTTCATAAATGTTGATTAGGGCCGGTTCACACTAGGAGAGCACACTACACTGTCCGCATACTGAGATGATTTCTGTCTTCCCGCGACCACGGCTGGTGCAATACGGTCGAAACGTCGGGCTTTCGCGATAAATACCCGCTTACATGTGTTTTATAACACTGTCCAAAAGGTATTAAAAATAACCAGATTTTAACTGAAAGTTCACCAGTCATCTCACAATCACATGGCGCTTATCAAATTAGGCGACATAATACAATTACCCCCACATGTCGATGTCAAGAACGTATTGATTAATAAATGTCAAGTCATTTTTAAATGAATCTCGTTCGGTCCAGATTTTGGCACGTAAGTACCTACATACACAAGACTATGTATGTGTGTAGCTCTGATAATTAATGGGCGCAATTAGGTAGTCGAAAGATTTGCATTGAACACAATAAATAAATATCGCTGAACATTACACGCAGCGACATCTAGTGCTACTCTAAGCAACGAGGCTTGTGTCGTGGACACCAGATAGTTGATATACTTACTACATCGATTTGTATGTAAATACATACTTATTATACATATATAAACATCCATGACTCGGAAACAAATGTCCATGCTCATCACACAAACATTTGCTCATGCTCAATCAATCAACTTTAAGTTAAATTTAAGTTTTTAAATTTTATATTGTGTTTTGAGGAAAGTGTTGAATATGATTGTGGGTATTAAGTATTATTATGGCGGTATAAGAGCAGAGAAATACCAAAGAAATAAAAGAAAGAAAGAAAAAAGAAAAAGCATTTATTAGCCCGCACAGGACAAAACACACAAATTAAAATGGTAAAATTAACAGCAGGTACTTACAACTAATAAAAATTAAACTAAAAGAAATAAAAATAAACGAAATTGGTCCTGTACGAGGCCAAAAAAGGGAGGGGAAATGACGGATCGACTGTGTGAAGAATATGGAAAGAAAGGAGGTGTCTGATGAGATTACATAAAGAATGTATGGAAGAAGAAGATAGCTGCGCCGACAAAAAAAAATTAGGATCGTCAACTATTTCAGTGTTCGCCGCTTAGGTCCAAAACAAAACTGCGAACTTTACAGCTGAAAACAAACATCGATGGCAGTATTGACAGCTTACGGAAATAAAACAACTGCAATTTCATTCGGCATACAATTAACGAACCACCAGATTTAGCTAAATGTAACTGCCAAAAAATCACTTTTGATTGCCAAAATTAGTAAATGATCACCAAAATTAATCCACATTTTGTCGTGAAATTAGAACCAAAAAAATATTTTTTTAGATAATGACCACCAGAAATTGAGCTGTTTATGATCTTGCATCCGAGTCGAGGGAGACACAGTCGACCCTTCTGAATGGTTTATAAAAAAATAACCTGTGGTGCCCCAAGTCGGCCTAGGCAAAACTAGTTTGTCATCAACCACCTCATTAAAATTTGGTGCTCAATTTACTAAATTTGGTGATCAATTGACATTTTAGGTGACAGATGTTTGTTAGTGGTTACAAAGTTATTTTTGGTGGTCATTATATTTTCCCCTATTTCATTCTACCTATGAATAAAACCAGGATCTAGCACCACTATCAGACAAATAGAAAAAATATTGCAACTCACTACACAAATCAATCTGCTAATCATAAAATAATAGTTAGATGTTTAAAAACGATTACTTGCAATTGTCTTAGTTAAAAATCGCCTTGTAATGCTGTGTTATCGTTCAAGTTAGGTATGTGATTGACTCACGCGCACATGGCTTCTTCGTGAAAATACACACTATCGTATGTAGTCATTAAACAATTTATTACATACTGCGATACGGTGAGACCTCATAAGTCACAACTCACAACGTAACATTGTTTTTTTTTTTTCCAAAATATTGTTCAAGTTTCAATATTATCATGCAATAAAATAACAAACTTATCCTGATACGATTTGGGTCTGATCCTGGTCAGAAACATAATATTACGCCTGTTTTTACCCGACTGCGCCAGAAGGAGGGTTATGTTTTTCGAGAGTATGTATGTGTGGATGTATACGTATACGTATGTATAATTGTTTGGCACGCTCTGTGGCCTGAACGGCTTGATGGATTTTAGCTTGAGAGGTGTCGTTAGATTCGTATTTACTGTGAGAGAGACACTGGGTACTTATATAAAAACAAAAAAAAACAAAATGGCGGATTTTTGGCGCCAAATTCAAATGTTTGGCACGCGGGTCAGAGCCCATTCGTCCCCTAAAATTTGTCCCCCAGCATAAAAGTTGTGGATTCGGCCCCTATATAGGTGCCCATTGGTCTCCTGGTAGGGGACCAATTAATATTTTAACAAAAAATATTAATTTTAAGGTACCCATTCGTACCCTCTAATAAATATACAATATAAGTTAAAGATTCGGCACCTATTCAGATGCCTATTGGTCCCCTGAGATAAAATTAGCTATATTTTACATAAGAAACGGTTAACATAGTACACTTGTGAACAGTTTATTAACAGAATTAATTTAATAAATCATAACAGATCATTGAAAAAAGAGCTACGATCAATGATAATCCGTCATGATAATAATATAACCTGACGATAGGCTTACGATGTAATATTGTCTCTCGTCTCACGAATGGCTTGTTAAAAAAACGGGTTACAAAATAGATAAGGTGTTTTGTTTGTATGTTATGGCTGCCTCGGTGACATATTGGATTGGTTCTTGAAAGTGACTGCGAATACGAGACTGTTCAATGTGTCTTTGGTCTTTTATTAAATGAAGTTCGCCTAAAGAAATAAACAATACTGTTAATATTATAATAATAATATTTTTAACATAATTGAATCGAATTATCTCATTTGAATCCTGGAATATGATTAGTATTCAATAATTACTGTGATTTTAGTATTTTTTTGTACTGTTATAAGGGTGTTTGTTAGATTTAAGTTATTATGATTTTGCATGTATGTAGTTGGTAAATATACAAAAAATAAGAAGTGATTATTTACTGTTGATATGTGTTCTGATTGACTATATATGTGTTGTGACTATTTTTTTGCATATTTTATATTTAATGTTGATTTATATGATGGTCAATCAAGGCTGGTTTTTTGTAGAAGAGTTGTATTTTGTTAGTTTCTAGGATATTGTGATTTTGCATGTGTGTTTGTAGTTAGTCAAAATGTTGGTTTTACATAGTTGATAAAGACTGATTTTACTTTTTATATTACTTTTATACAAAGTTATTGTGATATTGCATTATTTTGTAGATCTCTGTGACTGTACAAAGTACTAACAATTAATTGTTATTTTTGTTATTTGTACACTGGATGTAAATTTATCTAAAATTCAGTTATTACTGGAATTTTATTAAAATAGTTACACAGTTTTATTTTACTGCATAAAGATATTATAGTTATCATATATTTTGCTAAATATTTACAAATGTACAAGAAACCAAAAGTTGATTAATTATTTTGAAGACTGACTTAATGCCTAGAGCTTAGAGGCATTTTATTAAACTTAATCTTATTTGAAATAAACATGATATCAACCGAATTACTATATTTTTTATTTTACCCTTTTCTGCGCGACTGTACCAGGACTACCAAGCTGCAGTATACACATATACATGTACTTATATTAGAAGAATGAATAAAAATAAATATTCTTCAGGGGACGAATGGGCCCCTCAAAAGTTCCAGGGGACGAGTGGGCACAGGGTGCGAATCCTAGGGGACGAATGGGCTCTGACCCTGGCACGCTCTGCAACCTGCACTGCTCGATAATGGGCTCATCATGAGGATTTTAAAATGGTATATCTAAGTAACTAAAAAATGTAAAATTAAAAAATAATAATTAAAAAAATTAAAAAACCCGACTGCGTAAAAAATAACTAATAACTTTAAATGAAAACTTTGAATAAAACTAGCCGTGTCGTGTGGTATCCGGCAGAGTAGAATAGAACCAACCCATTACACTGACGGGTGTCGTATAAGGCGACTAATGTCTGAGGCAGAACACCTTGCGCCTCCGTAGACTAGAGAATGGGCAGCAGCGTTTTCTGTTAGTCTTTCATGACTGCGACCTCCAATCCGCCTGCCAAGCGTGGAGATTACGGCAAATTCCTCCCATCATGGGAGAGGCTTATGTCCAACAGTGGACGTTATGGGCTGTTGTTGTTTGAATAAAACAGGTTCAGGAGACAGGACATATTGACTGCAACAGTTTGGGACCCATTTAATTATCTAGACTAAAATCATTACATCCAGTATGGGTCCCGACAATCCATCCATCAGCACAATATTTTGAGTGCGTTACATTGAGTTCTACCACAAAACATGATTTTACACCCCAAAAAAAAGTTGTTTCCCAGCAATTATTTTTGCGTTAGTTTGATGTACAAAATGCTTGGTTGACGGCTTCGTGATGAGATCTTTTACATCCTGTATACTGCCTTCATAAGTTCATACTAGGGAAAGCTACTTACCGTTAAGTTTCAGTCACCCATTCTGAAGATCTAAGTTGCTGGTAGCATTGGTGATATGTTCAGGGACGTGGTGAACCCTCATCGTCTGTCAAAATAAAATTCACTGTGTTATTATTGGACTAGTTACATAAGTATTTGCGTTCCCGTGGAATGGGGTGGCAAAGGCAAAGTCAATCTCAGATGGCGCCACCATAGTTGGTCTCAATCTGACCAATGAGGTTAAGGCTGATGCTCCAGGGTAACTTTTTCTGCTTTTTTTTTGTTTCCTACACCTTTATGAACTTGGAGGGTTGTATTGATAATTGTGATGATTATAATTCTGTAACTACATACGTCTTACAGCCGCGAATAATATTTTAATCAACATACGACCTAGCACGGGCCTGCAAATTGCAAAAAACGTAAGAAAATTTGAATTTCGCGGGCTACCCTGGAGCATTCACCTTAAGCTATTTTGAAGTATTAAATGACATTACCACATTTTCAACCAATGACGATGTTTGGGTACCAACTATTCTAGCGCCTTTAGTTCCACAGTTAGCTTTCCCATTGCTTTGGACTTTGATCAAAAGTAATTGTTAAGTATATCTTCGTTTTCAGGAAATAAAATGATCTAATCATAGGCATCTCTTCGTTCAGCACCTACCTTATGACTTAACAAATGTGGTTTAGATTTGATAACTTCTATTCTAATATTTACTAAGTCAAAGTAAATTCAAACAGTCAACATACACAAAACCTAAGTCAAGATTAATTGATTTTCTTGAGCGGCATTATTTATAGCGATGACTTAATTCTGAAGGAATTGGCGCTAAAATCTCACAGGAAGGAAAATTTACATTAAAACGCCTCTATTTAAATTAAAACTGCGCGTAAGAAAAAACAATGAATAACGATCACGAGCTTGTCCTACCTAAAACCACCTACAACCCACATGACTTAACGTATTATTATACTTGTACGTAGAAAACTAAATCAGGACTACGCTGTCATTGGAAAGACCCCAAGAATCAATAGGAAAAGTACCAAGAAGCAACAGGAAAACTCCCATTATAGTCTAGACAAAATTGCATACCTACCTACTAAACTAGTACAGTTTAAAAGACGCAAGCGCAGAGTCTATGCAGTGGCCAATCTCTCCTCGTTACGCTGTCTATCCAGCTATCAATCTAACATTCTTACTACCACAGTGTAACTAGTTGCAGTGGTTCTTTGTTCTTAAATTTTCGTATCGGAGGTACATCCGTAAATAGGCTTGTGTACTGAAAAAATCTAATTAGTCCGACAGTTAGATTATCAAAAAATATTTGACCCGTATTTTTTCTTTTGTTACGTAAACCAAAATTGACGTAGATACGACGCTTTTAAAATTCTCAATACGTTATGCAGTGGTATAATTTTTAGTGAGTTCTTCTGACGTCATGAGCCCCCACTCCCGAGTTTTGATGCGTTTTATCTTTGTCAATATTCATTGATTTACAAAAACCAAAAAAAAATACGTGGCCATTATTTTCCAATGCTCTAACTGACGGACTAAATAGATTTGCAATGTAATGATGGTGGAAACTAGCCTATTGTATTGTTTGGGCTCAGTATGTGGCTACGTTTAATCACATGCAGTGAACGGACATATTATGGGCCACCCTAAAGAAATAGGCCCTAGAATTTGTTTTTTTTTTTTTTGTTCAACGCCTATAGATTTGACAGGACCTGAGAAATGTCAGCCCTACTAACTAAAAAAAACTAAGCCGACCTATACCTACATTACATTTGACTACTTTTGGCCCAAAATGCTGTTCTTGCTGCAAACTGCAGTTCTATCTCATAGGCTGCACACACGTACCACCCTGCGCACAATTGCTATGAGCATGACAATAGAAGCATTTTTCTACTGTAAATAGTTACACTGTGCCGCTACCAAAGAGGAGGTAATTTGCAACACAGGCTGTTAACCTATCATCCGATAGACGAGAGAGTTCGGGTGTGCGCACAATTGGACAATTGTCTGGTCGTTAAAGGCACTTCTTCCTTTTCGTCACCGATAGCCCCGGACGGGTCAGACGGTCATTCTATAGGTCGCATCAATGATCTACTTGCGGGTCAGTGCATCTTGAGTGCTATGCACTTTCGAAGACACGAATTTCGTCATTTAATGTAGATAAGTAGTTCATCATAGTTTGAGTATGTTATTTTTATGCTTAACTAGCTGTTGCCCGCGGCTTCGCCCGCGTGGAGTGCGGTAACTGTCCCACGGGATCATACTAAAGGGATAAATAGTATCCTATATGTTAATCCAGGTTATAAACTATCTATGTGCCAAAGGAGAATGCCCATTTTTCTACTGACCGCCGTTGCGCATCAAAACTTATTGTATGATAGCATAAATTGAATATAAAAGAGGGGTGATGTCGTACTTTCTAAGGAAAAAAAAAATATCCATTTATTTTGTGGGGGTTTTAGTTGTTCTTTGATTTTCTGTTCAGTTTTGAGGTTAGTTTTGTAACGTACCTTCCACTAAAAGCAGCAGCCCATTACAACAGTATGACTTGAATTGACATAAGACACGAACAGTACGCAATGATAAGTTATTTATAAACACAACAAACTCAACAACTATCGATGCACAAGTGAAAACAAAAGTTCGGTGTTGTTTTGTTTGTTTGACAAATTGACATTGACAGTTCACATATCACATTGTGATAGTGTTACCAACAGTCAATATAAATCACTCTTGACTGTCAACTAAAGAAAGATTTTTAATTAGCAAAGTAATATTATCTATAGGATGTGAACTAAGAAAATATGTTATTTCAATTGTGCTAATTAAAAATATAAATAACGAGGATAAAGTCATAGTTGAATTTATTTTTAAAACTGAGTGACGGATTATGTCCCAGGTTTTAATAAATTGGCAACATTGATTTTACCGAAATACGCCATTTTAAAAAGTAAGCAATAAAATCCAATACTGTAGCTAATAAAATACAAAATAGTAACCCCACATACGATTTCGTTCAAGTGAATTAAGAGAAGTTAAAAAAATATTTTATAATTTATGACTTTATTTTTATGGCCATACTCTTTTACTATAAAGCGACTCTGATTTTGGTCAATGTCCTTTCATAATCATCACAAACGCTATCACAATCACCACCACTATCACCATCATTATCACTGTCACAATCACAATAACCATCACCATCATCGTTATCACAGCAACCATCACCATCACTATTCCAATCACAATCACTATCACAATCATTATCACAAACACCATCATCGTTATCACAATCATCACAATAAATCAACAATAATCCTATATAGAAATCGAATCCGCCATCTTTTGGATCTAAAAATAAATGCCATATTTGTAATCAGTACCAATGATAATCTCGGAATCGATACCCATATTGATTTTTAGACTTTCGACCCCATCGCACCTCAACAGGGGATGATGGTATTTCAGGTTGGTGAGGAGAGGAGGGTGTTTTTGTAATACACCCGAACCGATACACCATACAAATAATACCAAACCCATTTCCCTCTTCAGGGGTTGAATTCTGAAAAAACCTGAAACCCATTTCTACCCATTTATCGATAGGAGTACTCCTGCTAAATTTCGAATAAAATAGTCTAACTAATGTTGTTTCCCCATGTAAATTTTGGAACCCCGTTTCAGCCCCTTAGGGGGTGAATTTTGAAAAATCTTTTCTTAGTGCACCCCTAAACCTCATAAGGAACCTATGTGACAAATTTGGAATCTCTAGACTCAGCGGTTTGGGCTGTGCATTGATTTTTATACTTTGTCACCCAATTTCCCTCTCTTGGGGGTTTAATTCTGAAATAACCTGAAACACAAATGTTTACTCAATTATCGATAGGAGTATTCGTGTTAAGTTTCAAATAAAACAGTTTAACTAATCTTGTTTCCCCATACAAACTTTGGAGCCTTTTTTCAGCCCCGTAGGGAGTGAATTTTGAAAAATTCTGTCTTAGTGCACTCCTTGACCACATAAGGAACCTACTTGCCAAATTTGGAATCTGTGTACCCAGTGGTTTAGGCTGTGCGTTGATATGTCAGTCAGTCAAGTCAGTTTCTTCTTCTTTTATATATTTTTACCCGACTGCGCCAGAAGGAGGGGTACTGTATAGATTTTATCTAAAATAGAAGTAGCCTAAGGTACTCCTTATTTCATCAACTATCTGCCAGTGAAAGTCCCGTCAAAATCGGTCCCGCCGTTCCAGAGATAAGCCGAAACAAACAGACAACAGACAAAAATTGAAAAAAGTAATATTTTGGTATATTTATGTACCCTATATACATTCATATGCATGTAGTGAAATGCGGTTGTTTTAATATTACATACAGACACTTCAATTTTATTTATTTGTACAGATAAAGCCCCCTTTTCATATTTCACCCCTTTATGGGTTGAAATTTTTATAAACACCGTTGCGTTAGCTTTCAAACATAAGCCTAGATAATAAATTTAGTGAGTTTTACTTCGAAGATTAAGGACTTTGCATAAACAACTTCATTCTCTTTTTTAACCCTTCGGGGGTGGAATTGTGAAAAATGCTTAGACACGTTTCAATTAATTTTTAATCATCAGCCTAAACACAAAATTTGAAGATCCTAACTTTAAAACTGACGGACTTTCATACCCAACAGCTTCATCCCCTTTTTAACCCTTTAGGGATAGAATTATGAAAAACGCTGAGACACGTGTCAATTAATTTTTAATTATTAGCCTAAACACAAAATTTGAAGATCCTAACTTTAAAACTGATGATTTTCCATAAACAACTTCATCCCGCTTTTTAACCCTTCGGGGGTGGAATTCTGAAAAATGCTGAGACACGTATCAATTAATTTTTAATCATCAACATAAACACAAAACTTGAAGATCCTAACTATAAAACTGACGGACTTTCATACACAACAACTTCATCCCCTTTTTAACCCTTTAGGGGTAGAATGATGAAAAACACTGAGACACGTAACAATTAATTTTTAATCATCAGCCTAATCACAAAATTTGAAGATCCTAACTTTAAAACTGACGATTTTCCATAAACAACTTCATCCCGCTTTTTAACCCTTCGGGGGTGTAATTGTGTAAAATGCTGAGACACGTATCAATTAATTTTTAATCATCAGCCTAAACACAAAATTTGAAGATCCTAACTTTAAAACTGACGGACTTTCATACACAACAACTTCAACCCCTTTTTAACCCTTTAGGGGTAGAATTATGAAAAACGCTGAGATATGTAGGTATCAATTAATTTTCAATCATCAGCCTAAACGCAAAATTTGAAGATCCTAACTTTAAAACTGACGGACTTTCATACCCAACAGCTTCATCCCCTTTTTAACCCTTTAGGGGTAGAATTATGAAAAACACTGAGACATGTAGGTATCAATTAATTTTTAATCATCAGCCTAAACACAAAATTTGAAGATCCTAACTTTAAAACTGACGGACTTTCATACCCAACAGCTTCATCCCCTTTTTAACCCTTTAGGGGTAGAATTATGAAAAACGCTGAGACACGTGTCAATTAATTTTTAATCATTAGCCTAAACACAAAATTTGAAGATCCTAACTTTAAAACTGATGATTTTCCATAAACAACTTCATCCCGCTTTTTAACCCTTCGGGGGTGGAATTATGAAAAACGCTGAGACACGTGTCAATTAATTTTTAATCATTAGCCTAAACACAAAATTTGAAGATCCTAACTTTAAAACTGATGATTTTCCATAAACAACTTCATCCCGCTTTTTAACCCTTCGGGGGTGTAATTGTGTAAAATGCTTAGACACGTATCAATTAATTTTTAATCATCAACCTAAACACAAAATTTGAAGATCCTAACTTTAAAACTGACGGACTTTCATACACAACAGCTTCATCCCCTTTTTAACCCTTTAGGGGTAGAATGATGAAAAACGCTGAGATACGTATCAATTAATTTTTAATCATCAGCCTAATCACAAAATTTGAAAGATCCTTACTTTAAAACTGACGATTTTCCATAAACAACTTCATCCCGCTTTTTAACCCTTCGGGGGTGGAATTGTGAAAAATGCTGAGACAGTTATCAATTAATTTTTAATCATCAGCCTAAACACAAAATTTGAAGATCCTAACTTTAAAACTGACTGACTTTCATACACAACAACTTCATCCCCTTTTTAACCCTTTAGGGGTAGAATTATGAAAAACGCTGAGACACGTAGGTATCAATTAATTTTTAATCATCAGCCTAAACACAAAATTTGAAGATCCTAACTTTAAAACTGACGATTTTCCATAAACAGCTTCATGCCCTTTTTAACCCTTTAGGGGTAGAATTATGAAAAACGCGGAGACATGTATCAATTAATTTTTAATCATCAGCCTAAACACAAAATTTGAAGATCCTAACTTTAAAACTGACGATTTTCCATAAACAACTTCATCCCCCTTTTTAACCATTTAGGGGTGAAAATATCAAAAACGCTGAGACACGTATAAATTATTTTTTAATCGTCAGCTTAAACACAATATTTGAAGATCCTAACTTTAAAACTGACAGACTTTACGTGCGTTACGAAACTAGAACACGTATATTTCAGTCAGCCACACAAACAAATATCCAATATTTTGTTCTATAAGTACTATTCTACAGCTATTGTTGACGACTCACGATGGGTTATAAAATTAGATAATGCTGTTGTAGGTCGTGATTTTAGGAGACTCTTGGGAGAAATACTTCATGAACTCGGGTAAAAAGTATTTGGGACATGATCTTAGGAACGCAGCAGATAGTATTCAGTAGTTCCTGTTCATTAGACCCAAGAAAAATATATAAGGATCAACGTGGGTGTTTGTGCCGTGACAGGGGAGAATGGAAGGTAAAAAAGTGTTGCGACTACGACCCCAAGTAAGGACAAGTATGGACAAGGGCAGAAAGATGATGATGTAGGTACCTCTATGTATGACTGATGACTCTATGATTTTATCTAAATCTGCTAAACCTCACCAGTGTGAAGTAAAAGCAAACATCTTCACGAACTTACGGATTGGCAAATACCAAAACAAGGATCATATTCATGTTTTGAACGATTGCGAAATGATCGGGCTGTGACCAGCATTGAACTACAGATTCCATAACAATTTAAGTATTATGATAAAGGGTGCACTAGTCAGGGCACGCCACAATAGTGGCGATAAGTCCCCCTTTGAGGAGTGGCTTGAGAGACGCCACGGCGCGGCGTCCTCACCTTCCAGCTGACGCAGGTCCTCACCGGACACGGTGTTTTCGGGAGGTTCCTGCACCGAATCGGGCGGGAGGAAACGCCCCGGGCGTTTCCACTGCGAAGATCGACCGGAGAACACGGTGGAGCACACGGTGGAGGTGTACCCCGCGTGGGCGGAGCACCGCGCCGTGTCCTCGTAGCAGCGATTGGCGGCGGCGACCTCTCGCGTCCGGCCCTGGTGCAAGCCATGGTCCGAAGCGAGATGGAATGGGACGCCGTCACCTCCTTCTGCGAAGCAGTAATGCTAGAGAAGGAGGTGGCGGAACGGTAAAGCGGGAGAACCTCTCAGCGTCCCGGCCGCCGCGGGAGACGCCACGGGCGTCGGGGGCCACGGTGGCCCCCGGCCACCGTAGGCGCGGGCGTGTGGACGGTGGGCTATGGTCTAGCTCGCCGTCCGTCCTTCTCATGACGACAGGCCACCCGGCCGTGTCGACGGCGCGTTCGTGTTCCACGCGCGCCTCAAAGAGAGTCAGCAATAAGAAGGGGTCCGCAAGGGCCGATGCCTGCCGGGGTTGCGGGACTGTTCGAAAGAGATACCGTGGCCCCGGAACACAAAGGGCGATGAAGGAACATAGATGGCTTTTAGTCAGTAAAACTCTGACACCTGCTCCGCCCGGAGCGGGAGAAGTCATTTGATGATTTCCCATCCGAAAAAAAAAAAGGGTGCACAAGTCGACGGCTCGAACTCGTTGGCGGGCGTCGCTATTATAAATGCTATTTATTAAAGTTTTTAATTTATTTAGTATTTATTTATATGTTTATTTATTTATTTAGTGAAATATACAACGATTTATAACGAAAATGAGCGCGTAAAATTTTATAAATTGACCTTTGGGCGTATAGATATTATAGAAAAACTACTGGATAAGTATACCTATCTACTCAAAATAAATTATTTGAACTTTTGAATAAATTATTTATCCCTGTATGGTTTCACTACCACTTACATAAAACATAAGTTATTTATTTACGCCCAAAGAAGAGTTAAAATTAGTGTTGAAATATGAAAGTTTCGACGCTCATAATTTCTAAACCAATACTTATTTTTCCAATTCTGCTTCCATACAGGGCTAGATGTAGTTTTGAACCTACACCGTCAAACAGACGAGAAATCACCATACTACGTTTATATGGAAGAATTACCGCCTTGTGTAACCTTAAACTATGATAGCCGGACTCAATAAAGATGGGTCAATAGTTCTTGCTGTGAGCTCCGATATCTTAATTCTAATTTTAACCTATAAACTGTTATCTTGCCCTTTTATATTTGACACAATCGATGAATGTTATCGGGCTATCTGCTCTGCAGAGGTGAATATTTGCGTAAAGAAAAAGGATGGTTTATCTGACAGTTCTGACACATTAGGCCAGGGGTTCCCAACCTTTTTTGTCTACGGCCCACTTTAATAAATTATTTTTTAACGCCCCCCTTTTTAAACATACTTAAAAACCGCTAAGTACTTATAACTGATTATTGAAACGCAAATTTATAGTATTCGGACAGAGTATCTTTTATTGAAAATAAAACAAACATAATCAATTCTTATATAAAAACTAATGTGAAGGTTGAATCTGATGCTGTTCAATAAGTTTGTTGATATCAGGTTCCAATTTACTCAAAAACAGCCGCAAGTCGCCACGTTCGGTAACACGCAAACGATTTCTCTTTTTAGTAAGCAGCGTTGCCACAGCACTAAATCCACGTTCACACAAATATGACGATGGGAATGCTATCAAAAATCGTTGAACAATTGACCACAATCCAGGGTACAATTGCTGGATCGGTTTTCGTAGCCAAAATTCTTGTTATTTAACAAAAACTTGTTAAAACATGATTGCCCGCGGTCTTTTATATCGAACCGAGTTTGAACTAAGTATATCTTAATTCATATTAGTTGATGTTCACAAGATGTAGTCGAAAGTCGAGAGCTCAGTCGGTGTCTAAGAGTCTTCCTAGCTAGGTAGATGAAATTATAAATCGACCCCAAAGCCCTACACAATGCCCCCTTTTTTTTCTGGGTCTCTTACCGCCCCCCTTTAGGCCTGCAGCGCCCACAAGGGGGCGTTATCGCCCACGTTGGGAAAGACTGCATTAGGCTATCAAGTCTCGTCAGTCCGAATTTCCCCGCGCCCCCACTAGCTTCATAACTCGCGTCGAAGTAACATTTTAGTAGTAGCGAGCGATCAAGTCGCGGGAGTGGAAGGAACCACCCCACCATTCACCAACCACTGCCAAGCAACAAATGCCCGCGGAAAAACGATCGAAAAGTCTCAACAAATTGCAAAAAATGCACCAAATTTGTGTGTAAATGATCACTGAAACACTGCCGATAAGTGATTTAGAAAATTCCTAAAATTTTTATATATTTAAACTTTCATCTAAGTACCTATTTACTTAAAGTACAAATTGTTATTTTTTGATGATTATTTTAATTTAGTTTGTTTTTGTTACCCGACTGCGGCGAAGCCCAGAAGGAGGGTTATGTGTTTGACCTGTATGTAGGTGTGTCTGTTTCTCTGTTCCCTCGTAGCTCCTGAACGGATGAAAGGATTTGGATAGATTTTTTGTCGTTAGATTCTTCATGATGGCGCGAGTGTCACTGATGGCTACCAACATTATAATCAAAAAAACCGGCCAAGTGCGAGTCGGACTCGCGCACGAAGGGTTCCGTACCAATTATTATAAAAAAATCACGTTTGTTGTATGGGAGCCCCCCTTAAATATTAATTTTATTATGTTTTTAGTATTTGTTGTTATAGCGGCAACAGAAATACATCATCTGTGAAAATTTGACCGACGGACAGACGGACAGACGGACAGACAGCGAAGTCTTAGTAATAGGGTTCCGTTTTTACCCTTTGGGTACGGAACCCTAAAAACAAATAAAATCGTGGATCTTCTAATACCATCCAGTAGGGTATCAAAATGAAGGGTTTTAAAAGGTGATTATAAAAATATATGCAACTTAAGTACATAATATTTGAATGTAATTCGAAATGAGAAATCTTATAAGTAAATAAAGTTGGAAATATTCTGAAATACATTGGATACTAAATGGGTATCAAATTAAAGGGCTCATCATGTTGATTTTAAAATGGTACCTCTATATCCAAGTAACTAAAAAGTGTAAAATAAAAAAAAACGACTAAAATCATTACATCCAATATGGGTCCCGACTGTTGCAGTCAATATGTCCTGTCCCTTGAACTTTTTTTTTCTTTTCAGTTTTTATTTAAAGTTATTTTATTTTTTACGCAGTCGGGTGCGAGTTTTTTTTTTAAAATGAAAACTTCTTTAGACGCGTTGAGCACTTTTTGGGTGAAGGAATAACATTAAACTCATCGTCACGTAACGTAACGTGCGGTCACGCTTCTTAGCGGTTCGTAGCACTCGTAGCATCCGCTACGGCGTAGCACCACATAGGCATGCGCGGTGCCTCACCAGTGCTACGGCTGGGGCGGGGCCTGTGTAATTTGTGTTTTCACTTCTATCGGCAGTCCCCAAATACTGCTCCGATTTTTTAAATTAGGTCGGTAGTTCAGTACTTAATTCATGTTATTCCTTATAAATTGAAAAAAAAAATAGCCAAGTTCTCAACCATATTTAGGCCGTTGGCCACGTATAGAAACACGTGGCCTGCACTTTGCTTGTTATAGGTCACACGGTCATTATCAAGAGTGCACGTCAAAACATGGGCCAAAATATTTACATTCAAGAGAAATGTGAATGACATTTCGATGATAATTTCGAGATAAATGACGTTTAACATGTTTTGATAAATAAAGAAATTATATTATTTATAAATAATTGATTAATAAAATACTTATTTAAAATAAAAATCATATAATTCTAATTTAATTATGTAATCTAATTTAATAATATTTTGCAAGAGTTACTTTCTGTCTGTTTTTCGTCAGTTTAACTAATTTAAGGGCTTTCATGAAAATAAAGGACATCTCTTTCCGTCTGTGAGCTTTTTCGCACACTTTCGTACAAAGGTCCTATAGACATATTCCGCTTCTTCGCCAATTTTATTGTCCATAGATTCGCATGACTTGAGCATAGGTACCCAGTGTAATGTTCGGATTTCACCAAAGTGGATACGAGCGGAGCAGAGAGGAGACGAGCGAAAACTACCCAATCACATTGGTTGAAATCTACATCACGTCTGACGTCTTTCCTGTGATTAGTCAAATCTTGCATATCTTCTCTCCGCTCCGCGTTTCTCCGCTTTATTAGAGTCCGGGCCTTCCCTGGAAGACATCCCGACTCTGTTAGCCCCAGGTATCTGTTTTTGATGTGAAACATCTATAGGCGCGGGTAAACCAAAAACACAAATGAAAAATTCGTGGCGACCGTGGCGATCGAACCCGGACCGAACAATCCCGAACATTACCTGTTGAAGCAGCATAAGATCCACATATTCGCTACGATTTACAACAAGCCAGCTGGTCTCGGGGCACAGAGCGCTGGGTTACAATCTCGTGACTTCGAGTTCGAATCCAGCATAAGGATTTTCTTTTGGTGAATCGAGTCATTTTGTTTTATTTGATGTGTTTGTTTTCTTTATTGACTTTTTTTAAGCATATTACTTGTACAAAATAATATCGATGTTCCACATCTGCCAGGCGTCTCACAACGGCTCACTTTTTTTAGCAGTAGTTTTAAGCTAAAAACACACAAAACTCACACCATTTTCCCATGGCGGCGGAAACTACAGAACGCTAGCCCCTACGATCCTTATACTCATTTATTTACTTAGATCACAAAGCTGGCTGGGATAGCTAATAACATCGCAAACTACAAGTCTAACAGACATAATATTATCCCCATTATATGTAGTAACAATACTGTTCATTCATTCGCAACAACGACCAAACAAGGCGCGAGTTCAAAATTATTAATGGTCGTCTTTAGTCGACCTAGCTTTGCGTGAATGAAGCAGTCCATTGACTTAGTAAGTAGTCAGTAATTGTTTATCAAACTGACACAGTATGCCAATTTGTTGCTGTAGGTATGCAACTGTCGAAGGAAGACAGATCATAGTCTGCCAAGTCTTTTCCCAGCATAGTTGTTGAGGTGTCCAACTGTCCAGTCTAACCGGATGCAGCTGAATAGCAGTATTTATATGGAGTGACTGCATAGATGACGTCCACGATAGGTAAGTACCTAGTTACAAAAAAGCGTGAAAAGACTGACTGTCGGTTTGCGTGCTTCTGAATAACCGTAACAACTGTAAAGATCTTCAAATGACTGGGACAACAGCTAAACGACCCTAACGATTTCGATGAAAGTTGCAATATTGGGGTTTACGGGGGCAAAAAATCAATCTAGCTAGGGCTCATCATCTGCCTAACCTTTTCCCAACTAGGTATGTTGGGGTCGGCTTCGTGTCTAACCAGATGCAGCTGAATACCAGTATTTTATATGGAGCGACTGCCTATCTGACCTCCTCAACCCAATTAGTAAGTACTGGGTAATACGATACCCCTTGGTCAGACTGGTTGTCAGACTTTTTGGGCCACTGACTACCAGTAATGACTATCAAATATCTACAAATGACAGCCGGGACCAACAGCTTAACGTGGTTTCTGTGGGACGGAGGAAACTCGGTGTGTATGTGGTCATCCATCCACAGACCAACCTAGGCAAGCACGGCTTAACCTAAAGATCAACCCGAATGGCTCTTATTATTTAACCACGAGCTCCTCATATCAGAAAAATCAGTCTAGGCAGGGCTCATATATCAGAAAATTAGTTTTCTTAATATTCACCCGAGCAGGGCTTGGTCGCCCAACGGCCCAAGTCTTCATCATCATTTCAGCCGAAAAACGTCCACTGCTGGACATAGGCCTCCCCCAAGTGTCGCCACATTGACCGGTCCCGTGCGACTCGCATCCAGCGGATTCCCGCAACCTTTGACAGGTTATCGCTCCACCTAGTGGGAGGCCTTCCAACGCAACGTCTTCCGGTTCGCGGTCGCCACTCCAGAACTTTTCGGCCCCATCGGCCATCCTTTCTGTGAGCAATGTGCCCTGCCCACTGCTACTTAAGTTTGGCAATTCTTCGGGCTACGTCGGTAACCTTGGTTCTCTTGCGGATGTCTTCATTTCTGATTCGATTGCGCGAGGAAACTCCGAGCATAGCCCTCTCTATTGCCCTTTAGGTGACTTTAAGCCTTCTGATGAGGCCCAAGTACCTATCTACTATTTCTAGACAATTACTTTCTGTGACGTTACATGATTAGGTACTGGCTATACAGATAATGGGAGTTACTGATACTAAATGTATTTACATCATCCTATTTAAATACATTCAGAATCATTAATAGATTGATAAATATTATTTGGTCAGTTAGTTGATTGCAGTGTATACAACATGCAGATATTAGTCTATAATAATGATTAATGTGATGGTTATTTTGTTGTCATGTTTGGGATTTATTTGTGTTTTAGAGATGGATTAAATACTAAACTGTCGACCAAATTTATGCTCTGGCTTGAATTGTTGCTCCCCACATCAGACAAATTGTTTATCAATTTTTGTGGGCAACCAAGCGGTATCTCAATTTACTTTGAAAATCACCAAATTAATATGTAATGGCAAAGTGACTCATAAAATAATATCCCACAATATAAAGTTGTACAGTTAGTCACGAACTTAACTAATTCTCACATGGAAATTACATTACCTTAATAAAATCTACTATAACAAAACAGTTCAATGACCCGGGGAACAATAGACTTTTTTTTTTTTTTCTCTTTCTCTATTGCAATCTATCAATCTTGCAGATATTCAGCAATATGTGTAAGGTTATATTTAATTAAATGGCTTGCACGAAAGCCGTCCAGTGACTGCTCCGTTTATTCTTGTGCCTCAGAGAAGGTCTTGAGGAATCTTTCTTTTTAGTCTACGAGCAACTGTTTGGGTGTTCATTAGATTGCCTGCCAGCACATTTGGATGATTAGTGAGTCGCTTCTTGTACGCTTTTGTCCTTTCCGAGATTTCTTCGATAACACTTTTGACGCAGAGGTCGTGTTGGAGTCTAGTGTTTGAGACATACCAAGGTGCGTTTGTTATTATTCTTAGTATCTTTGACTGGAATCTCTGTATTATTTCAATGTTTGATTTTGCTGCTGTTCCCCAGAGTTGTAGGCCATATGTCCATATAGGCTTTATAATGCATTTATAAAGCAATAGTTTGTTTTGGAGTGATAGTCGTGATTTTTTATTTAGTAGCCAGTACATAGTGCGCAACTGTTGGCCCATTGCTAATCGCTTTGTGAAAATATGCTTCTTCCAGGTTAGGCGTCTGTCCAAGTATATTCCAAGATACTTGGCGTGATCCTCTTGCGGTAGAGGTATGCCGTTGAGAGTGACGGGTGGACATGTTTCTTTTCTGTTTGTGAAAGTAACCTGGACAGATTTAGTTTCGTTGGCTTTGATTCGCCAGTCTCTGAGCCATTTGGATACTTGATCGAGGCTGTTTTGAAGCTTTTGTGCTGCAATGTCTGGTGAATTGTCCATTGATAGAATTGCTGTGTCATCAGCAAATGTTCCAGTAACTACTCCATCGGTCGTAGGAAGATCAGCTGTAAAAAGCAGATACAACGTGGGACCCATTACGCTGCCTTGCGGAACTCCAGCTTTTATAGCATACAAAGACGTTAACTCTTCTCCTTGTTTTACAAAAAAGTGTCTGTCGCTTAGATATGACTTTATTAGGTTGTAAAAGTTTATAGGTAGGTCTTTTTTTATTTTGTAAAGAAGTCCGTCATGCCACACTCGATCAAATGCCTGAGACATATCCAGGAAAGCTGCGACACGTATTGTTTTGATTCAAAAGCTTTGTTTATATGTTCTACTAGTCTGTGTACTTGTTCAATAGTACCATGCTTACGACGAAAACCAAACTGATGGTCAGGTAGTAGATTGTTTGCGGCAATAATCGGGGATAATCTAAGCAAAATAACTATCTCCATTATTTTTGAGGGTATGGGTAACAGGCTAATAGGTCTGTATGATTGCGGTTCAACCGGATTTTTTCCAGGCTTAGGGACCATTATGACTTGGGCTGTTTTCCATTGAGGAGGGACCATTCCTCTCCGTAGGATAGCATTATACAGGAATGTGAGAAATTTAATCCCTTCCTTTGGCAGCTCTCTTAGGATTTTTCCTGTTATAAGGTCGTAACCAGGAGCTTTGTTGGGATCTAAAGTCTTAATTGCTGTTTTTATTTCTTTATAAGTGAGCTTCTTAATGGGAGGATCGAGTTGGTGGGTTTGGTCCAATAATTCTGTGACTTCTTGGGTTTTAGAGGAGCCTGTATCTGGATTTGGTGTAAAGACCTGTTTGAGATGTTCAGCAAATGTATCAGCTTTGTCCGCATCGCTAGAAGCCCATTCTGAGTTACTTTTACGGATAGGAGGTTGATTACCTACCGGGCGCTTAAGTTTTTTAGTCACTTTCCACAGAGAGTAATTTGTCTCTGCTGTAGCATCAACGTTTTCTAGAAATGTTTGTAGGCCTTGGTTTTCATTGTCTTTTAGCAGAATTTTTAGTTTTGTTTGAAGATAGTTTAGATGTTTTTTATCAGCAGGATAACCTGTCGTTTGCCACTTTTTCCGTGCCTTTCGTTTATCAGCTAATAGTTCTCTTACAGATGTTGGGTAATCTTGTTTATGGTACGAGTCTGCGGCAACTGGGGTAGCAGACCATGCAGATTGTTGAACGCAGCTATTGAAATGTTCTACCGCTTCTGTTATGTTGTCGTCCGTCTTTGAAGGAAGTTTTAAATCCAATTTTTCCGTCAGTATCTGTCTGAAGAGCTCCCAGTTAGTTTTATTGGAGTGTAGCTTGCAAGGTTTAGGTACCACTGTGATTTTCCTTTTTAGTACTATTTCTACCGGAGAATGATCGGAGGATAGTTCGGTGCTCGTTTTGCTTGTTAAAAAGTTGTTGGGGATGCCTTTTGTAATACAGAAGTCAAGCAAGTCTGGTACTTTATTCAAGTCTGTAGGCCAGTATGTAGGATCTCCGGGGGAAATAATATTTAGTTTTAATTTCTCAATGGCCATTAACAACTGCCTACCTTTCGTAGTTATAGTACGAGAGCCCCAGTAGTGGTGCTTGGCATTGTAATCACCTCCAGCTATGAATCTGTGGCCCAGTGTAGAGAGGAACCTTGTGTAGTCTTCCAACTTAAGTTTATGTTTAGGTGGACTGTACACAGCCGAGATTGTAAAAGGTCCCACCCAATCTTCAATGACGACATTTGTTGCTTGTAATTCCTCTGTGCAGTAATGTAATGTTTCATGATGTTTAATATTATATCGAATTAGAATTGCACTTCCAGCGTGTGCTTTGCCGTCGGGGTGCATTGTGTGATAGGTTTTATAGTTCTGGATGTTAAAGTGGCTCTTTTTGGTAAAATGTGTTTCCGTAACTAGTAGGATATCGATCTTTTGTGTCTCTAAGTATGCCTTAACCTCAAGGGTATGTTGTGACAGCCCATTGGCATTCCATAGGGCAATTTTTAAGCAGTCGAAGTTGACAGCTTGGTTGTGAGGGCTAATATTAGGTTTGTCATGGTGGTCAGTTGCTGCATCATTTGTTTCATGAGGTTCATTAATTCAAGCATGTCATTTTGGTTAGTGTGATTTGTCTCTGTTGTTGTATTGTTCAGAAGATTTTTATTGGTAAGTGCTTCTTTGTATGACTTATGTTGGCTATTTAGAGGTTCGTTATCCTTAGATTTTTTATTTTCGGCTGTAGCTGCCTGTTCCTTGCTGCGAACATAGGTGTTTCTGCGTTCTGGTGCTTTTGGAAATTTAAGATTTTGAAGCTCTCTGTAGATTTTACAACCTTTATAATTTGCCGGGTGATTTCCATCACAGAGGACACATTTTACACTGTCTGACCTAGTTTTCCTTGAACATTCAATCGAGAGATGGTCACCAGCACATTTAATACATTTAGGGCTCCGACGACAGTACTTTTTGGTGTGTCCATACTGCTGGCAGTTGGCACACTGTGGTAATTCACGTTTAGGTCGAGGAGGTTCAAAAGTTATAATGCAGTTCATGAGATTTTTAACCTCATAAATGCTCTTATTGTTTGGGCTTGTTTTTAGTTCTACTATAAACAATGGCAGTGGCTTCTTTGTAGCTCTTTGTTTGATGTTCCATATATTGGTACTGCAATGCCCTATTTCTTCTAACGCCGCTTTGATTTCCTCAGGTTCGGTTGAGGGGTGCATGTTTTTAAGGACCACTTTAAAACTCCGTTCATGCTTGGGTTTGTACGTGTAGAACTCTGTGTTTCTAAGTTCTAGCTGGTGTACAATGCTTCTGTATGTCTCTGGATCTTTTGGCTGTATTTTAACTCGGTCGTTGTTAATAACTTTAAGATTATACATATCAAGGGCGTGTTCATTAAGAATCTTAAGAAGGGGTTGGATATTTCCCACTTTGTCAACAAATATTGGTGGGGGCTTATTTGTCTTTTCCGTGGCAGTAGTTTTCTCTCCCTCAGAGTTATCAGCATCTAAGCCGGCAAATCTATTTGTTGTAGGTATTGGTGGATTCTGGGACAGCCAGTAAGTATCCAGTTTTGTTTGTTTTTGGTGCCCGTTATGTTCTGGACTTGAATTAGGCCTCTTTTTTCCAGAGACTTGTGACCAATTAGCATCGTTGCTTTCACTGGGTCCGGGAGCTATGTCTTGCGTTATGAGATTAGTATTTGGGTAATCACCAAGTGATTGTGTTCTGAGTCTAGGCTCAAACATTCCTTTGTGGAAGATTTGTTGTGTTAGAGTTTTATTGTTAGTATTATTGGTTTTTTGGTTGTTTGTTGTAGATTTCAATTGTTCATTCATTTCAATTCCCACGAGTAAGGACGATATAACAGTCACTACCTGGGGTGACGCCTATTCCCAGGAGAAGGCAAATACAACAGTGGTTGCCCGTTCCACTGAGGTTGGCGCTAGAAACTGGTTTCCCACCAGTCATACATCCTCTCGGCACGTTGCCCACCTTAGGATTGGGGTTATTTATTTAATTATGTGTTGCGAGGTTTTCTTCCTTGAGGGCCAGACAATTAAGCCAAGCCTCGTAGATGTTCGTGAGTTCAGAGGCCATTTCCTGCCTTTGATTGGTCGAGTCGAGTTTGTTAACCGCCGCTCGATACTCGGCGTTGTTGCTCGTTTAGCACCACCCGGGGGACACGTGTAGGGTGGGTTAGGAAAGATGGTAAATCCTATGGACGCGAGCAACTTCATCCCTCCAACAATAGACTTGTTTGTTAATTAGTTACCTATTGAGATTAACTGTGCAATTATGCTACCTGACCGTTATCACATGTAACATAGAATTTGTGTGTATGTGAAAGTAAGTTAATTACATTCATTAAAAAGTAGGTTTGTTTTGTCAGGTGTTAAGATCATATTAGCAAGGAGCATGCTTTTAAATAAATAGTTATCAGAAACTTCAATAGCTTGTTCTGGTAAGTCCCAAGTAATACCGTAAGAACTATTTTATGGTAAAGAATAAACAACTGTTAGGAAAATATGTAAGGAACTCTAGGGAAAAGGAAGCTTTGCTCGGTTATTCGGATAGTACTGGTAATAAATGAAGTAACTAGTTGGTATCGGTAATTCGAGCATGTCATGCTAGATTGTGGGCGTTGCTGTTCGAAAACTTAACGCATTCTAGACATCGATATACGATCTACCTAGATTTATATTACTTCCCACCAACTCAACGCTCAAAACCATTCAAAAAACGCAGTAAACTCTGATTTCTTTGTCTTTAGGCCACAAATAGAGCAAAACTAAACTTTTAGAGGCTCATGAAACTTACCTATAAACTGTGTCCCAGAACCACCTTCAGGCATACTCTTGGCACCCTTTCTGTGCATACTCTTCATTGTTCTACATTTTATGTGTTATAGCGATGAATTACATTTTACTTCCAAAAAAGTTAAAACAAATCAAAACAAAACCTTTCGATCGCGAGATGACATGACATGCCTGACGGTCGACGGATGACTTTGACAGTTGCCAGCTGGTAAGATGTCAGTTGCTATCAAAATTCTTACTTGCAAGGGTGTTAGTGCATACAGCCTCAATCATTTCCTGGTCAATAATTTTCTTGTAATACTAGGAAGCAAGCAAGCGGCTTCAGATTGGTTATACGGATTCATGGAATGCAGATATAAAAGCAACTTTGTCAATTCATGTATCATTAATTAAAATGATCCACGGACCATGAGCTAGCGAAGCGAGCTCGAAAATTTTTGCTTTTGCCTCAGTTAATTAGATTTCTCGATTGTTACCCTACACAAGATTTCGGGGAGCTAGGCAGGCCTATCACAGGAAAAGAATGGAGGAGGATAATAAAATTGACAAGACAAGGTGTGGTGGACAGCAACACTTTATCCTAAGCACAGATATTATAATGTCGTAGGGTAATCTTAAATTTTCTATTTTTTTCCAGACGGGGTTGCAACTGCTCCCTGCTGCCGGCGCGCAAGGACCACCTAGAATATCTAGGCCCACCCCAAGGGAGGTGGTGCGGGTGCGGGACATGCAAGGCTACAAAAAAAAAAAGAACCAACTTCAAGCCTAAAATATATTGTAAAACAAAATACTTAATATCATGATTGCTTAATATTATTGTTATTGAGGTAGCATAAATGAGGCAACTAATTTAAAAATCACTTTTCCTTATTATTTAAAAAACTGTGTATGGTTACTAAACAAAACGGATCTTGATATAAAATAACAATTAACAGATCTAAGAGGTCTATAAAACTATGACAAGGGTCGCTTTAATGCTTTCCTCTCTTTATTTAATTTATAAGCAGCTGACATCTTCTGCAAATTATCCTTGTGCACTTTATCATGGTCAACTATTCTTTTTGGGTAATCCTGCCCAATAATGCATCCTGCTGTTGTCTGAACACTTTTAGGTGCTTTCCAAGGCTCATAAATAAAAGCTGTAGGATATTTCTTCAATTCTGGCACATACTTTCTTATGTATAAACCTTCTTTGTCTGTTTTCTTACCAAAAGCTACAGGGCTGTAGACTCTAAAGAATTTATAAAAGAAGGCAGATGCTGAGAGCCACATCCAATTGCCAGCATTCAGAGACCAATCATAGTCCAACAAGTAATCTTCGAAAACTTTGGCTCCTTGTTCCCAGGATACCCATAAATCTCCTCTTGTAAGGAAACAAGCAACCATGTGCCGAGCCAGGTGATGTATCCAACCTTCTTGCTTAAGCTGGCGCATGATGGCATCAACAAATGGATATCCAGTCCTTCCTTCTGCCCAGGATTTCAAATGTTCTTCATTTGTACCCCAAGGAATTTGAGTACAAACAGCATTACCAACCATCTTATCGAAGTTTTCAGTTCCTGCTCCTGCTGTGTAGTAGAATTCCCTCCACATTAATTGTCCTAGCAGGGAGACAGGTGGCTCTGAATGTTTCTTGCCACTTAAAGCTTCCTTCAGCTTGTGGTAAAAAAGCTTTGCTGATAAACATCCATGACTGATGTAAGGACTAAGAACAGTAGTGCTAGGTTCCAAACTGTTAGGGGATGAGTTTGGCTTCTCAAATTTACAAACCCATTCTCTTCGAGCCATATACACATTCAACCTCCTTAGACCCTCAGTTTCACCTCCAGGGTATTTCAAGGGTTCCAATGCTGATTCATCAAGCTCCAATTCATCAAGAATTGGAACATCATACTTTTTAGAATCTCCATCCGATGGCTTACAGTGATCAGAAATCTCTTTAGTAATCTCAATACATTCTTTTACTTGTACATCTTGTACTAGTGAAAGAAACTTCTGGTATGTCATGGGAACACTGTTGTTGTTCTTTTTTAAGACACTGTGAACATCATAAACAGTGTGTTGGACCCTGCGGACAATGAAGATGTCCTTCTTCTCTGCAATGTCATCAATTACTTCATCTTGTTGGACATAGATGGGATCAATATCGACCTGGCATGTCAAGTACTTCACTTGCCATTTATCAAATAGTTTAGGCAACTCATCAACAGCATTTCCTTTTATTATGTACAGGCGAGTATTCAGCTTTTTCAGATTTACGTCTAGATCTTGGAGGCTTTGTACTAAAAACCTTAGTCTGTTGACTCCAACCTTATTTTTAATATCAGGTTCTATGAAGTACACTGGCCTTAAATGGTGTTTACGGTTTTCAGCCTAAAAAGGAAAACAGAAAGGGTACATAAACTATGCACTTTAACTACTCGCATGGTTTTCAAAACTTTATCAATTAGATAAGTTTAAGCTCAGTAATTATAGAAAATAATTATTTTATCCAGAAAGTGCGTGGGGTGGTGTGGTTCTTTCAAAGAGTATACTTACTGATAAATGGATTCTTTAAACCTAACTGCATTCAGGTAAACTTACTTCATTTATAGCATTGCGTAGAGCAAGGTTGTCGTGAATTCGTAGATCTAACCGGAACCAATGAATAACAGATGGTACTTTAGTCATATTAGTTTTAGATTAATGACACTAATACTAAATAAATAAGAAAAATACGAAATTACCAATGCACCACAAATAAGTACAACGCGCGCAAAATTTTGTTTTAGACAAGCACGTCAAGCACCAAAATGACATTATAAATTTCGTTCTGGTTCAGTGGTTATAAGAGTGTTGTTTGGTGTTGGTGTTTTGTTGGTGAGCTTAATCTTAATAATCCATCAATCCAGACTCAAGCCTCTTCTAACATAATACTAAAAAATATTAACCCTAATACTCAAGTAAAAAACATATAAAAATAAGGAAATGGAAACAATTTCATTTTTGAACGGAATCAGTTGACAGTTCGGCTTTGTTTGACATTTGACGTGAAGTTGTCATTGTCATGACAACTATTAACCCAAACATGGGTTGGTAGGATTTTTCAGCACATTCCGTAAAACGTTATCGTTATTGATTTAAGAACCAATCACAATGCCGTATGATTATTTGTGACTTTTGTGAGTGTCAGTGAACAATGACATCGTATTGTTTATTTGATAGAAAGTAAACATTACATTATTTCAATTGGAATGAGAAATTAGACCACTATGATAGACTTTCTTCGAAAATTACGTTTAGTCATGATTGTGTAGTAAAAGCTAGTTTAATTGGCGAAGTGATGCTGCAACATGCCAAAAACTATCGAGTTGACAGTGGAAGTAGCTGTTCAGAGGGTAAGTTACTTGCTTTCTTCTCAAAACTAACTAAAAACTTTCTTTTCCATGTACTAAAAATCTCTCATCAGACATTTGCAAGCTCATACTGCTCACATACTTATTGGTTCACTCATAGTAATAATATTATACCTACACCACTCTCAAACAAAAGTTCTTGTACTTATGTAATTTTGATGGTCTACAGAAGATCGCATGTCGGGAACACTGTGACCTTGCGCTGGCCCAGCTTATTACAGTCAATAAAGAGTATGAATAGTTTTATAAAAGAGTTTTCACTGTTGTGCAACTACCAATCCGCCCTCTCACACAGTCTCACTGACAGGAGGCCTGTATCTTAGCAATGTTAACATTACAAGGTGTACGGGATACCAGTGCACAAACAGTTACCACTTACTCAGTAGGTACATCATTCTGATCCCACATATAATTTTTAGTGTTCTACTTCGTAGCACAACCATGAACGCATTCATTATATCTTTAGATAGTAATAAAATCCTTTAAATTTATACTATTTTTTTTATACCACCATTTAGAAACTTGATACTTCTCAATTATCACCTGCTCTATATACACGACCTGTATATCTACGATAATTGAGAAGTGTCAAGTTTCTAATTAGTGGTATATAATCTACCACTCTAAAATTCTAGCTCAGTGTTTTTCAACCTATTTCATGACACAACCTCTCATACTATGAAAACTTATTGCAGCCCCCCCCCCCTCCATCCTTTGCTTTTTTTATGTTACAAATATTAAATCCCTACAAATTTTTATATGCATTTGCATAATTAGGATTCGCATATTTTTTTTTTATTTGGAATTCAATTTAATTCTCAATGTAGCAAAAACGGATCCACATTGGGAGAAATTAGTAATGACAAGCAAGCGAAACCTCAATAAGATGGATGAGTGATGAGGTGATGAGGGTAATAGGTTTTTATTTTGTTAATTTGTATAAACATACAAATTTTTAATTATCCTATTTAACATTTTCTTCTTATGAGTCCTATTACATTTTTTTTGGTAAATTCATGATTTTTGACGCAGTAAATCTCAGCAGCAGTAAGATTGTTTAATTATTTGCTTAAGAATAACGATAGTGCCATTCTCTTTCTTGTAAGTTGGAGTTACACATTTTCATTTTTCTTTTCGTGTAATTTACTATAAATATTTTACGAACTCAGTTTGCAAGAAAAACCGTCGCCGATGGAACTAACGCTCAAATTCACATAGTTACATTCAATTCTTATAAAAGCTAAAATTACTAAAAGATAAGTTGAATGTTTTACTTGTTTATTGGAGTTTTAGAATTTCTTTAAATTCCTTATGTTTTCACGGAAAAAAACGTAAAGAAATTGTAATTTAAGCCAAATGTCTTAATTCAGCATCCATTATATTCCAAATAAACTCAATTTTATCAAACAAATTAAAATGATATAAAACTTCGATCTACAATTAATAAGTTTCATTAGTTTTCGTTTGTCAATATAATAAGACAAAAATACAATAAATAAAATTAAAGTACCTACTATAATTCTCAATTCAGCTCGCTCCTCAGTCTCATGTCAGTCTCGTCTCTAATATTCGTCAATATCAATCGACAATCGTCCAAATATCGCTATTATTATCGACTCGTGTACGCCGACCGAAATAATTTGATCCAGGAAGTAAAAATCAAAAATTTGCCTGAAAAATGTAATAGGACTCTTAAATCTATCTTTCTAAGCTTTATTGTTTTGTTTGTTGAGGTAGTTTTCGCGACCTCTTGCGACCCCCCTACATAGACCCCCTGGGGGGTCGCGACCGGCAGGTTGAAAAATACTGTTCTAGCTGGTACAAAAGTTGATGAAACGGCAGCATGCCTAAGAATTTGTACCCATTATGTAACGTACTCCTATAAAAGCTAACACTACTAACTAGGTTAAGTTAAAGACTAACACAACTAACATTTAATTATGAACAAGCACCTCATGTTAAAAAGTGTTCAAATTTAAGTGAGATTTAGAAATAAAAGGCTTTTTATTTTATTTATTTATTTATGTACTTCTATTTCATTACTTATGGAGTACATATTGAGTATGCATTTTTATAATCAATGCGTTCATGGTCAAGCTATGAAGTACAACACAAATTTCACAAAGGTATTTTAAAAAAACAGCTGTTTCCTACAGTCTAAGTGCTACACCTACACGGTCAAAATGTATGAAAATTAAATTAATATTTGGTAACCATTTCAGTGTTGGTGTCCCTTGTAAGGAGGACTGATTATGCTACATTCATCTTATATATTATGCTCCAGGTATCATGTCCAGGAGTGTGGTTGTGTCAAGATGGCCGAGTCTCCCTCACCATGTTTGCACTTGGCACTAGCTACCAGACTTGCTTGTTGCCCCCAACATTCCCTCTCATGTTCAAAGATGTGTTCTACTTCCGGAAAAGATTTCAGGAGTCTTGTGCATTGAATAACATTTGTTGTTTGTTGAGTAAGTACCTATTTTAATCAATATTTTTTACTTTTAGGGGTATTACTACCTGTACTTTTTTAGGGTTCCGTACCCAAAGGGTAAAAACGGAACCTTATTACTAAGACTTCGCTGTCTGTCCGTCTGTCCGTCGGTCCGTCTGTCCGTCTGTCCGTCTGTCTGTCACCAGGCTGTATCTCATGAACCGTGACAGCTAGACAGTAGAAATTTTCACAGATGATGTATTTCTGTTGCCGCTATAACAACAAATACTAAAAACAGAATAAAATTAATATTTAAGGGGGGCTCCCATACAACAAACGTGATTTTTTTTGCCGTTTTGTCTAATGTATAGATAATGGTACGGAACCCTTCGTGCGCGAGTCCGACTCGCACTTGGCCGGTTTTTTACTGTTATATATGGAATAACTTTAGTAATTATTTTAATTTGTAAGTCTTTGAAGGAGGGTAGATAGATTTGTCTGCTTCACTTTCATCAATTTTCAATGGACATCAGGCAAAATCAGCCCATTATCAGACTGAAATGAAATAGGTATACAGCATGACTTTTGTATCACTTTCCAAAAAAAAAAATGGTATAATTAATAGGTGAACCTAATTTTTAAATTCGATATTTTTAATTTCTTTTTTTTTCAAAATTTCTCTCTTTATTCTAATATGAAAAGTTTACTTAAAATTTGTAGCGAAAAAAGAAAAAAAAAACGAAGTATGCCATAAGCTTCTACTCCGTTCACCTAATATACCATTTTTTTTTTGAAAGTGATAAAAAAGTCATCCGGTATATACGCATACATTTTTGATAACCATTTAGAAACTACATTATGGACAGTATACAGGTCCAACACACGCAACTAATAACCGCAAAACATTTAAATTACAGAAGAAGAATCAATATACTGTGAACTGTTGCAATGGTGTGAAAGCACTGCCTGTGAATGTGAGATTCTTGCCCAATACCTCGGCGCACTCAATGATGTACTGTTTCCACCCAACATGTGCTCAAACGACGGAGTAGATCTGCTCATGAGGAGGTCTAAAGATTTCCCTGTAATAATTTTTTAGTACATTTTTGTTTTGTTTAGCTTTGTCCTGGTTTTCCTGTTTGCCAGTGTTGCCTTTGTAAATGTTTTACTATCATGCGGATAAGCCCTGTCTATAGGCTCGGATAAAGGTAGGTGTAGGTGGAGCCTAGAACCTCTTTGGTTAAATGCTATTTAATTAATCATCATTAAATAAAAAATACACAGTAAAACACCCTAATTATTAAGCTTTTCACATTTAAGTTATCTTTTCAATCAGCCAAATAACAGGCACCTATCTAATTTAAACAGGACAATGAACAATCATGTTTCTTCATAGACACCAAATTTCAAAAAAAAACTATTAAGTATCCATATAAATTCCATATACAATAAAAAATGGTCATGTTTATCATTTTTATGCAAAAATATAATTCGTTCTAAATGGTTTTCAGGGTATTCTGTCCCCAAAAATTGAGATAGCAACAAAAGTGCGCATCGATGAGGTGTGGAATCAGCCGTACAATGTGGAGTCGCTCAATGTAAGCGCCTGTTATCCACCGCCGTGCCGAGAAGATCATCAGAGGCAAATGCAGCAACCAGCTTGCCATTCTGCCAACTTCCATAGGTGAGCTACTATGATAGTGTAAGAAGGTAGGTCACCGGGTAAACAGTGGGTCATTTTTTGAAGTGAAAACTTTTTAGGCGCGTTGAGCACTTGTTGGGTGATGGAAAAACATTGAACGATCGTCACCTCACATTACGATCCGTAGCACTCGTAGCCGATCCGCTACGGCGTAGCACCACTTAGTCGTGGGCGGGGCACAACTCGTAGCAGTGCGAGGACTGGGGCGGGGCCTGAGTGGGTTGAGGGAGCGTGGTGGGGGGAGGGAGTGTGGAGGAGGGAGATGTTTCAAAATGTATGGATTCTAGTTTTTACTTCTATCGGCAGTCCCCAAAGACTGCCCCCCGCATGTTTCTTTTTTTTAACTCTCGGCGCTAATCAATCAATCATAAATGATTTGACTTTGATTTTAGTCGTAACGTAAACGCAGCCACGCGGGAACTGGCCGAGAGGATTTGCTGATGCGTTACCCACTGTACCCAACTAACCCACCGTTAGCCCGGTGACCTTCGAGCTTCAGCTTGATGCAGGTTGGGAAATGAAGCTTGAAGTGTAATACTACATCGGTACAGTAGGCCAATAAATGGCTAAACCTTCAATAGATCTTTTTTTATAAACACGTCTCCTGTCATAATTTGTCGAACGCAACCACGTTTTTACTCTGCGTAAGGTGCTGAATGATCTTTCGATAGTGCATGTTGCTCAGGGCTGTGCAAGTGACGTGCAGTGCCATAATTTAAATTTGCGCGCTCTGGGCGAATAGGATTTGCCGTCTCGTAATTTCACAGAAAAAGGAAAAATCTCACTACCTCAAACCTCAAAGTAACGGTGATTTTACAAAAAGTACCATTAATAAGTGTGCGAAAAATGTCCGCTTCGACCGCGCGGCCACGGCGTTTTTTTTTTAAAAAAACTATGCCAAGTTTTTGTAATAGTTTGTAAAAGTTGATTCCCAAAACCATAAATTTGTCAAAGTTATGGTTAAAAAGTTATAAGGGTTTGAACGTGGCCGCGCCATCGAAACGCGGAGAACCGCGCGGCCACGGAGATCTTTAAAACTAAGCGTTGTAGCGACCTGAAATTTAGGTAAATAACGGATTGAATTTGTAAAAAAATTGTAAAAATATACAAAAAAATCCTAGGTTTATATCTTAGGAGCTGTAAGACTTAAAACCCCATGGCCGCGCCATCGAAACGGTGAAAAATACGTTATCACCGATATCTCGCTGAAAAAGCATCGCAGAAGTCTGAAGTTTTTTGTAAAACACAGATTTGAATTTGTCAAAACTGGTAAAAATACTTCAAAAAATCCTCTGGTTATATTTTAGGAGCTGTAAGACTACAAACCCATGGCCGCGCCATTGAAACGGCGAAAAATACGTTATCGCCAATATCTCGCTGAAGAAGCATCGCAGAGGTCTGAAGTTTTTTGTAAAACCTAGATTTGAATTTGTCAAAACTCGTAAAAATACACAAAAAATCCTCCGGAGTAACATCCACCAATCCGCACGTGGCCAGCGTGGTGGATTATAGCCCATTCCCTCTCAGAGGAGGCCTGTGTCCCAGCAGTGGGAACATTAATAGGCTGATGATGATGATGATGATCTTATCGTTTCATTTTAATTTATTTTTTTAATTATAAAAATAAAAACACTTAAATCACAGATTATTCAGTTAGGTGCTTTTTCAGCTATCAAGCAATGATGGGGTCCATTGCTTAATAGCTGAAAAAGCATCTAAATTAAAAAAGCAATTGTTTTGAATTTGTCTAAAGGATTTGAAATATATGTATTATTACAGAAATAAGTGTCATTGCATAGTATTTCCAGAATGATTTGTTATGCCGATGGTAAAACCGAAATGCACGCAAGTTCCGAACAACCTATGACAATACATAATCTAACATAATTATGGTCTATACATAGATGATTAAGATATTAAAAAAAAACAGTAATTTTAAACACACCATACTTTCACAGTCGTATTAAAAAAATATAATATAAAAATAAATTCTTAGTGTAAGTAAATAATCTGTGATTTGTGGTTTTGTCAGAAATATGTAAGTTAGCAATCTGTGATTTATGTGATTTTTTAAGAAATAAACATGTTTTTGTATCTTATCATTTTAATTTAATTTATAATCCTTGAAAAATAATTTTTAATGTAATAGATGGAAGTTTTTTGTAAGTCATGGTCACCCTAACCAAACATTCAGAACGTTTTGAAGGTTATAAGCGATACCGTACTACAGCTCCTGAAATATAAACCTAGGATATTTTTGTGTATTTTTACGAGTTTTGACAAATTCATATCTAGGTTTTATAAAAAACTTCAGACCTCTGCGATGCTTCTTCAGCGAGATATTGGCGATAACGTATTTTTCACCGTTTCAATGGCGCGGCCATGGGTTTGTACTCTTACAGCACCTAAAATATAACCCGAGGACTTTTTGAAGTATTTTTACTAGTTTTGACAAATTCAAATCTGTGTTTTACAAAAAACTTCAGACCTCTACGATGCTTTTTCAGCGAGATATCGGCGATAACGTGTTATTCACCGTTTCGATGGCGCGGCCATGAGGTTTTAGTCTTACAGCTCCTAAAATATACACCTAGGATTTTTTTGTATATTTTTACAAATTTTTTACAAATTCAATCTGTTATTTACCTAAATTTCAGGTGTCTGCAACGCTTAGTTTTAAAGATCTCCGTGGCCGCGCGGTTCTCCGCGTTTCGATGGCGCGGCCACGTTCAAACCCTTATAACTTTTTAACCATAACTTTGGCAAATTTATGGTTTTGGGAATCAACTTTTACAAACTTTTACAAAAATTTGGCATAGTTTTTTTTAAAAAAAAACGCCATGGCCGCGCGGTCGAAACGGACACTGCGAAAATGAGTGAAGCGATTTTCTTTTGACCGTTCATGTGGATAAAGAAGTTCGTAGGTTGATAAATAAGTAACCTTAAGATGAAAGAGCGAGTGAAGCACGCTCGAAAGTTTTAGCATCCTGAATTGGAAATATTAGGTGCCTTTTAACCGTTCATATACATATAAAAGTTACTTTTCCGGCTTACTAATGAAGATTTCGGAATCTTGAAAAGACGCAAGAGCGAGCGAAGCGAGCTCGAAAATTTCCAAGAGATCCCCGCCTCATATAGGTTCCATTTTCATACAGATATAAAAGCTACTGTGCGAGTGCGGTAGCCTGGAAGAGTGATCGTATTAAGAAAATACGGGGCGGCATCGGCAGCCTAATGTGTGCTTTTAACAAGACGATGAGGTAAGCTGCGAAGAGCGGCTTGTGCCCCGTCCCTAGCGGTACGCATGCGCGCTCGCCTTATCGAAAGTACATTGTTTCGCGCTGTAATGTTGAATTTTCTTAAATTAATAATTTTGTTATTTGGCAAGGGTAGAGGGTGGGAGAGCACCCCACCTCGCCGCAACGTGCGTGGGCCTATCGTGTTGACAGGGTGTTGTGCCTCAACACAGATGAGTCCTGAACCTCTGTCTGATTTCCGCTTCCAATGTGCTCCAGCCTTTTTAAGGTCATCGGTCTCCTTATGTGGTTGGCGTCCCACCCTACGCTTGCCGATATGCGGGCTTCACTCCAGGACTGTTGCTCCATCAGCAAAGATATTCTGCATGTAGTCGTATACACTTACATCGAGGTTTAGAAAGGTACCGTCACACAAATAAGGTTGACAGCTCAGACCACATTCTACTAAGCTGAAGTTCTAAAATCCGCGGGGTACCTATATCATATAGGTACACCGCGGATTTTTTCGGAATTGCGCATATAGGCTATATGCGCAATTCCTTTCATTTTAACCATTTGTTAACTGCGTTAACCTTGTCGAGACGAATTTTTTAAACATAGGAACTAATTCGTTACCTTCAAAATTATTCGAATTACGATTTTTAGTACTTATGACACGCAATTGAGGTGCAGATGTGAAAAGTTAATGGTCGCGTACTAAGTCTATCAATTATCATCCTCATCATCGGCAGTATTCCAGCCACTGCCGAGTATTCGCCTCTTCGGTCCTCCCTTTTGTGCCATGTTTCCCTGGTCTGTGTGAGTCTCATCCAGGTCTTCCCGGTGATCTTTATCGTCTGTATCACCGTCTGCCTAGCCTTGTCTGAACTATATATACTATATAAATACAGTATATATAGTATATGTTACTATATACAATATAGAGCGACTACCTCTGACAACCGCAAAATCCCAGTTAGTTACTGGGTAATGCGATACACCTTGGTAAGACTGGTTGTCAGACTTTTGGGCCGCTGTCTACTAACGACTGTCAAAGATCTACAAATGACAGCCGGGACCAACGGCTTAACGAGCTTTGCGGGGCTTGGAGTAAATTTCGGTCGGTCGGCGATCTTATATAAATTATAATTTCCAGAAACAAGTGCTCTAAACATAGGACACCATCAGCGACAAGGTCAAGGTCATCAACCACTTCGAGGTCATGTTGCAGCTTGACGCCGAAAAAAGATGAACATAATAACAACTGCATATTTCCCAAGTATGTTATGTATATGAACTATTTATATACGTATTTGAAAATCAAAATCACTCTTTAGTATGTGTCAAGTCAGAACTTCATGAGCATTGAGAGACATCCAAGTAGGTCCTAAAGACGAACCATTTTTAAAGGGGCTTAATATATGCTAGCATTAAATTGCTTAACAGCCTTCCCAATCAAGGCCCCGGTAACACGGCGTTAATCATTATAGGTGCAGAAACTGTATGAACAGTGATTCATCATCATCTGCCTAGCCTTTTCCCAACTATGTTGGGATCGGCGTCCAGGCTAACCAGATGCAGCTGAATACCAGTATTTAACTTGAAGCGACTGCCTATCTGACTTCCACAGCCCAGTTAGTACTGTATGAACAGTGATTAATGAAAGGAACAATTTCTTGACGTTTAAACGTCTTTTAACTTTAGTCAGTGTTTATGAAAACTCTGACATACCGTGTAGTACAGCGCTACCAACCATCTTTGTACTCCGTAGACCAAAGTGCGTTCCTCCGCCACGCTGCAAACCAAGTCGTCCGCGCCTGTGCCGAGATTTCTGTGTCTATAATGTGCACGCCTCACCTTGGAAATCCTATCAGTACGCAGGCCAAAATACCGAGATCGATGAAAGGTGATTTAGGGTAGGATCGTGGTAGAATTGTCGGATTGTAGGAGAGTTGTTGAGCTGTAGTGTAACTGTCATATTGTAGTATACAAAAGTAGGATGACTTTAGAAATTTAGTACAACGTTGTTAGAAGTCACGACGACTAATCACGCTATGCAAAACCTGATCTCTCGTTGTACGGAAAGCTCATACAAAACGAGGGCAGGTTGTACTGGATATGTATAGCTTGATGTGTTGCCGTGTGTACGATGGTAGCGGGATTGTTGAGTTGTAGTGTAACTGTTGAGCTGTAGTGTAACTTTAGCAACGTAAGCAGTTTAAAATTTCGGGTTATCCATTGAATGCAACGTTCTAATAAGTGCAATAGTAGGAGGATTGATGAGTCGTAGTAAAACTGTCATACTGTAGTTAGTAAGTCAGCTTTGAAACTTGAGTATAACAGTAGGAGTAGTTGAGCTGCAGCACAACTGTTGAATAGTAATTCTATAACATAATTACCTACTGTCGAGTGGTATGGAGTAGTGATGTAACAATTATTGACGTTCGCTTTCGCAAAATTTCTGCGAATGTTTTGCGAATATGACAAATAAAAAAAACAGTTTGAAGATATATAGAATATAAAGATATATAAAGAACAGTAGGTTAATAAAATCCATACAATTCTTAGGTTTTTTAATGCAAGGGAAAGTAACTTAACCTCGTAAGCACATTAGCAGTCTACACTATCATTGGCATTATTTATTTATTATTTTACTTTGGGCAATGAAGCTTAGTAATTTAATTTTCATTAGAACTTAAAAAACAAAAGGTATATGTTTATAATATAATGCAATGGAAAGATACGAAAACAAGTTCTTCTATGAGATTTTTATCAGTTTTTACTTAAGTGGTTGAGTAACTAAACATCTATCCAATATTTGCGTACATATACTTAATAGCAGTAAGAAGTAAGATTTAGATCATTTAGAAGGTACAACTTTCAGCTTGGAAGTTCAATAATCTTTATTACCTGACCCCTCTTTTCCCATTCTTCTTTGTAAAAAGGGTCAAGTAACGCAGGGGATAGACAATAGTATTACTGCAGGACTAATATGAATATTACATTCTAGATCACTGGACAACTCAGAGGAATTGTATGCTTGCCGCCTTGACGATGATTCTACGCCTAAGACTGTCATAGAAAGCCGTTATATAGAACATGACAAAGGTAAACATTCCAGGACTAAGAAAACAAGAAAATATTTCTTACCGGAAATTTCGCTTGCTAGGAAAACAAGAAAATATTTTTTACCTGAGATTAAACCTTGCGTCTGCGAAATATGTAAGCGGTACCACGAGTTGTTTCATATGAACACTAAAAGTGGATAAAAGTATATTTATGAGTTTTGGACCAATGTAAGAATACCTACCTCATCATAATTTAAATTAGGTAAATAGGTATTCTAGTGATCAGTTATTTTTTTTAAATTAATGTTTAATGCAGGCTTTGGCATAAATAAAGTTTTATTAGATTTTATGGGCAATGCGAAAACTAATGTACCTACTTAGGTACAACATAAGTTTTGTTAAAAACCTATTTAATCATCAATATATTTGTCAATCTTGTTCTGTCTAATTCCTACAAGTTTTATAAAGTTAATGATATCGTTATTCGAAATTGCGTTACGTTAAATATGAATTGTACAGAAAAATCTAGTAGGTATTGTGTAAGTTTTGTTACAAAATACGTTGTGTGCAATTGTAATAATTTATTATATTTATCACTTAAAACAATTAATTTAAATCATTGTTATTTTTTTGTAATATCTCGTGTTGATGTAATAGAGGATCATGAAATAAAACTAATACAATCATTAAATTACTATTATTTATTATTACATTATGTATAGTTTTGACACTAAGGTAACTTATGAATAACGTTTAAAATTAAGTGATATGGCTTCACTTTAAAACTAATTTGACACAAAGGACTCAGAGAGCGTCATGGTTCTTTTGGCGCGTTTTCCTTATTCGGAACCAGCGGCGCCATCTTGTTTATTCAAAACAATTTCCACAGACAATTTTAAAAAAAGGTTCACATACAGCGTGCACCCTCCTGTCATTAAAGCGCCAAAAGAACTATGTCGTAATGTATTAAGACCTCGATGAACAAAACGTTTACTAATAACCCTTAGAAGTAATCATTCAAATAATGTACATTTTCTCGAACACTTTCCAAGAACACAAAAACTTTTTTTTTTTGCTTTTTGAGTGAACCGGGGTAACATGTATCAGTGGGTTTGGCTAATATTAGCAGTAAATAATATTTTTAATTTTAAACAAAATATTTGTGCACGAGAAAGAACCTACAAATTTGCAGTAACTCTCGCTGCAATGTTTTTCAAGTCTGCAATCATCCTACATTCTTCTTTTACCTAATAATATGCAAAGAGATTTAAAAAATGATAATTATACTGTTTACCGTTCCATGACATTGAAACTAATAAAAATTTAACTAAGTATAGGATGTATTTATTATGCTTAAGTTTCTATAGCAACTGTATGTACAGAGAAGGGATGTATAACAACATTACCATATTAGAAAAATTATTAGTAAAAAGTGGCATTGCCAGTATTTGCTGCTTATTTTACTTTTCTACTAATAAAGAGGTAGAGAAGAGAAAGCTAAGAAATTAAGAGATTGATAGACGTCCACATTTCTACAATGAAATGTAGGTGGGTGCTAAATTCACAGTAATGGGATGAACAGAAGCTGAAATTTCGAGCTTTATAAATTTCTAAGACCAAATCATGAACCCATTCTTATATCTCATGTAGTCTGCTGTCCTTGAGTATAGGAAATAATTTCAACAGTCAATCAGTACCTAGTCATGAGATCTAACAGTAGATTAAAAGATTACGATTTTCAATGAATTCAACACCGAGTTAGGTAATTGTAAAGTCAGTAGTGTCCACTTAGGTCCTATTCACCCCAAATAAAAATATTCACTGTAGTTTATAAACAATATAAAATCCTAAAAATAGTAGATATACCTATAAAGACGGAAGACCTACAGTCAGCCTTTTTTTCAACCGAATAGTCGAAATTACTCCTAATTTATATAATTTTATTATGACAATTCATACTTTTGTACATTGTTCGACTTTTATATTCTCTATTACAAATCATTCAAATATATTTATTAAGCTAAAATCGCCCTAAGATTGAGCAATAACTGTAGAAAATTATAATAATATTACAAAGTTTATATTCTTTATTAACACTAATCTGCCGACGTTGCTAGCGTTAAAACTAATAATTCGACATATTTTTTCAACTGCCAAATACTCATATATACCTATAGCAGATCAAAATTGGTTTACCCCTCTTAATCACAACCCCCAGTTTCTAAAAGACTACTCTTAAATCTGCTCCAATCCAATAAGCACCTTTTTTACTTATCAACCAATCAGGTAGAAACATGGATTTATCAGCAGATTTCTTCATAAAACTTTCAGAACTTAGCGGATAGTAGGTATCAAAAAATCAAACACCAGTCTCATTTAAAATTCAAGGAGTATTTACACTAATTTTATGTCCTCTCCTAGACGCACGGTCTTTTCTCTTCGTATACTTGGTACAATCGGCTACAAAAGCCACTAGACCTATGAACGCGAACACAGCGTAGAATATAGCGAGAGAGATGAGGAAGGTGTCCTCGCTCCACTCCCAGAGGTGGTTGGATCGGAGGTACTCGTAGTTTGAGAGTACTTGTGTCCCGTTCGGAGGGGGGCATGGCGATTGTACTATTATGTCTTGGTAGGGTATCTGAAAGGAAAGAAAAAGTTTTTAATTAAGGGTCCCAATCCATATCAATTCAGCGCGCGGAATTGCCGCCGGTGCGGCAATTTGGCAGCACACGGTTGAATCCACAGAGCGTGCTGTGGAACGCATCGTCGATGCTGCCGCACACTTCCGCTCTATTTTTCGCACTAGCAAATGATTCTGAGCGACAGAAAAGGATAGGAGCATGGAAAAAAGCGATTCTTTGGTGCTAGATAAGGTTCAACCCTAATTGCGAGATTGGTTGATAATATGGCATTTTTGGGGAAACCCCAAGTTATAAAGTGATTCCTTTTCTCAGAGCAAAAGGAATAATGCTTTTTTTAAACTGAGAATCCTTTCCAACCGGTTATAACATTGTTTTCTTTCGGGCCAGCAGCCCAACTGATTTAGTCAGTAGCCGACCTACCATCTACTTTTCTATTTTTAAACGTTACGTACAGTCAGTGCACAGCATTACCTGACCCCTCTTTCCATATTCTTTTTTGGAAGAGGGGTCATACTGGGGGAACACTGGCTGTAGCAATTATTTCATATTTTAATGTTTAAAAACCTCACCTGTTTATTAGGACACCGAACATCCTTACTAATACTGCTCCTCAAAGCAACTTCACTGAGTTCCCTCCCCAATAGTTCCGGCAAGGTCCACCTGGATGGCGACACATACTGCAGCCACGTGACGTAGCTTGGCAGGTCTCGTTCGTGTATCGTCACGCCGTTGACGAGGGTGCTCAGCAGCAGGCAGAACCCTGATATGACTGCCGCAGTCTTTTCCATTGGCACAAGGAATATTGTCGCTCGACATAACATTTGAATACTTATTAGATAGAGCACCATGTAACCTGAAAGAGAGGATTAATTTTATGAGATTGAAATGGGATGGTAAGATTTGAAAGGTATGGACATCTACTGGACAAATCGTTAGGTAATTGACGAAACATTGAGCTATCCGGAATATCAAAAACAGAATATCAGAAACTAGAGACTTAGAGAACCAGAAACTGGGAACAAAATCAGTTGCCTAGTCCACCCGCATTCTGAGGATGATGCTGGGATAGATTTCCGGTGTATACACCACTTGTCTACTTTATCATTATCATATTTGACGAAAAAAATCGACTGCTGGACATTTTTGATCCCCAGACATACCCACAACGATCAGTCTTGCGGTGCTGACATCCATAAACATTTCGCGATAGATCCATTTTGGTACCATTGCTGGTCCTCGGTTAACTTCTTCCCTACTTCAACATACCTAAGTATAAATAAAATCCGTCGAAGGACGCGGGCGACTGCGCGTACAGTCCGCTCATGGCGTAGCTCGGCACTAAGTACGCCAGCCACGTCACTCCCGCCGACCATAACTCCAGAAATTGCTGAAATACAAAAACATAATTTATACATAAAATGCCTTGGAACCGGTAGAAAGAAATTAATACTTAGATGAGTAGTTTTCTAGTGTGGCACAAAATGGTTGACACCATTGACTGCACCGTAATTGCAAAACCCGCAAAGGTAAATAGTCTCCCACCGGGATCTTCACTTAGCTTCCTATTTGATATCTTTCCTGCGCGATGGACCATGACGATGCATCATTCCGCAAAGTATTAAGCGACGACTGACAATAAGGCTCTGGTGAACTACTTATTTAAAAATTATCACCAGAACATGGATAAGCAAATGATCCTTGAGAGTGATACCGGTTCGAGAACTCATAAGATTGCTTTATGAAGACTGATCGATTTCTTTAGAAAACTGAAGATAAGCTTCCTATCATCCAGCACTATACTGTCAAGCTAAAATCACTTACATCAAATAATATGAAGACAGTTCTGGAGTACAGCCCCACAGCAATGTCCCTCTCCACGTGGTGTCGCATGGAGCTCGCTTCTCTCGCACTCAGCCACAACAGGATCGGCCAAACAGTGAGGCACATTACTGTGTAGTGGAAGCCTATCCTGTCGTTTTGTGTTAGCTGCGAAGAAAGGCAACGGATGCGTAAGTGAAATTATGGCAAATTCTGGAGCAGCCATACGGCTAATAGCTAGCGCATGCAGTAGGATGAACTGGGCAGTGTTGAAGTACCGAAAAAGCGATTTCAATAAATTAAACGAGTCTTTGAGTGAAGATCAAAAAACTGGCATAGGTACAACTAAAGAATTTCCTTTCTAGCCTTTCCATAGTATTTTCGGTAGCCTATCTATCATAGCTAGATATGGATTTTATGTTAGTATCGTGTTATTAGCATGTTATCATTTACCTTAGGATCCGTAGCCGGTAGGTCCCAGAACACGGCGCCGGTGATCATTGACATCACAGCTGCGAGGAGCACTCGCGTTATCACGTTCGACAGAGTTGTCGATTGTGTGAACAACAAGCTCTTTCTGGGAATATAAGAAAACAATTAGCGTTACAAAATTGCGTGTTACACACAACATGATGTAAATCCATTTTGTTCAAACTATTAACCATTGGTAACACTTACTATGAAAACCACCTTTACTGCTACAAAATAAAGGCATTGTCTGTGTCAAATTGAAAGTGTTGGCTCTTTCAAATCTAATGTACAAACCAAGTCCATATACTCACTCTAAAAGCGCCCCCGTCTGCGCGAATACATTAGGCCTCGTCAGCGGCGCCGGCAGCGGCACCGGTGGCGGCGGGTCCGGCGCTGCGTGCGCACCCGCGAACACGTTGGCGAGCGCTGAGATACGACCCGACGACTCCAGCATCGCTGCTGCTGATAGGTCGTCCAGAGTTACCAGGTCCACTGCAAGAGTGGAAGAGTTTTTAGTAACGGCATGAAGAACTACCACACGTAATATTATGGTCAACTAGACTTTGAATGGGTATTCAAAACTGGCTTCCATGATTCTTCACTCTGCTGATTACCAGAAATGAAGACAGATCATGGCTTTGATGCTTATAGCATTTACATAAATGCTGAACGGATCTCCCTAACTCCTCCAGTGGACCTAAAAGTGAATTTCAATACTTACGATAGTAATCTGAGGGGTTCTTGAAAGCTGGGCAGGGATAATCGATCGAGGCAAAATATGGCAACATATCCCTTCTGTACCCGCTAAACATCGTTCTACCGGCTGATATTAACACCACCTTAAACATCAAAGAAAATATGAAATGGAAGAAATAACATGAGCCCAGTTCGGCCTAGGAAAAAAAACAAGATTTCACACTTGAATTGCTTCATCTACCCACCTTAGTAAGCATAGCAAAAATCTCATAAGTTGGTGGATGCAGCGACATGATGACAACTCTGCCTGTACTGGCCCAGTTCCTCAAATATTCAACTAAGAAGAAGGTGTCAAATATGTCCATCTCCTTCGTAGGCTGGTCCAGGATTAATATCGCCATGTCTAGAAGGAGTTGACAAGCTACGTTTAAGCGGCGGATCTCGGAGCGAGTAAGGCGACCCACGTTTGTGTCCCGAACTTGTTCTAGGCCTAGTTCTTCGATTAGCAGGTTTATCTGAAAAAAATTGGAATTTGTTAAGACTGGTACTATTTACGTCAAGCCTTGCTGCACCAAAAAAATTGAACATATTTTGATATTTTGCTTGAACTTCGTAGTTGCTTGCACCTTTAGACAAGCAATTTTAAGTGCATCGATAATCAGAGTCAAATAAAACAAAGCTACATACCCGGTCCCTATCATCCATCTTGACCTGTCCGTTGTTTCTTGGTCTTCTCAAAGCGGCGTGGAACTTTAAAGTATGTTCAACTGTCATGGCGGCACATAATGACGTGTCCTTACGAACGTAAGCAGCGATCTTCCGAAGAGTTGAGGAGGCGACCGGCTGCCCGTTCAGGACTATGTCGCCTGTCAGTTTCTGGATCAAAAAAGTGAGAATGTGTGATTAAAAAGCCGTCATTTTTCCGTTGCAAAAACGAAATGGTGCTATTTATTCTGTTTAATAGTTAATAGTCCTGTCTCTCTCTCCCACACCGAAACTATGATGCCTCCAAGAAGTTTATTAACTACGTAAATTAGTTAGGTGCATCTAATTTCAACTACATTTATGAAGTCCATACCTTTCGTATTCCTGCTAAAACATCCAGTAGACCAGTGGCCTCGTGATGGGAAGTTGCTAGAACAGCTAATATTTCTCCTGACTTCACTTCGAAGCTCAGCCCAGATACCAGCAATGTTGACTTGTTCTCGGGTGCCGTTATTTCTAAACTGTTTACCTGCAAACCAAAGTTCTCTTCTGATTAGTTGTTGCTGACTTATCTCTAACAAGCCAAACCCCAAATATTTAGAAAAAAAGGTTTTTAAAACCAGATTAACCAAACAAACGATGGACAGATGACTTATATTGTCACTTACGGGATATCTTCCGTGATAAGTAATTGTTTTGAGCTCCCGATATTTCGACGCTGTTGCAAGCGCCATGATCGCGGGTTGACTGGAGAATGCGGGTGGATGGAAAATAAATTGTTAAGAGCAGACAAAACATTAATATCCATCCACCCGCATTCTCCAGTCAACCCGCGATCATGGCGCTTGCAACAGCGTCGAAATATCGGGAGCTCAAAACAATTACTTATCACGGAAGATATCCCGTAAGTGACAATATAAGTCTAGTTTTAAACCGTGAAAGCTTAAAACAGTGATGGACAGATGATTTGAAAGTTGAAATTGATTTAATTAGGATTTTTAACAAATGATATAAACAAGACATGTCATTTAAAATATCAATGAAATAGTTTGGTTGCTGAGAAGACGACTAATCGAGATTTCTAAAAGAAGATATACTGAGCCGACTCTAAATTTATTGACATAAGGGCAGAAAGATGATGATGAGGTCAATAACCTTTACTGAATTTTCAAAGGAGAGTACTCACATAATAATTAGGGTAGATATAAGCTGAATGCGTGTATCCGTCGAGATGGTCTCCCGGTCTTAGTGTAGAATGCTTTCTGGACTGTGCGATGGACATGTGGCTGCCTGCCTTCGACATGCGACCACCCAGGTGGGAAGGAGACATTAGGTAGCTGGAACAAAGATATGAAATAGTTACTCGAGCAATTTAATGTCAAGATAAAAAAAAAATGCCTGATTCTCGCTCTAACCGCGATATTTGGCGACGATTCAGCTTGGTTTAGCATCCGGCTAATAACGGTAACCATGGAACCAGCTTGTTTAAAAACCCAAAGTTGGAAGCAGACAGATGTAAGACGACAGGCATTACTGGCATCAACCTGATCGTATATACTGCCCTAAGTATTCAGGTTTTTGGAAAAAACTGCCTTTTAAACAGAACGCCCTTTGAACATTACAAATTATTATTAGACCTAATAGGAACCATGTGGAACGTACCTTTGGTGATCTCCATCAGGAGCATATTCGGCGACGCTGTTTCTTCTATTGCTATAATGAGTGCGATGTTGTGGTCGAGCATCTATGCCCAGTAGGTTGGCTTCGCTGACTGATTTGTTTCGAGAGTTCGTCCATTGACCATCGCCGCGGATACCGGCTTGCTGCATCGCGACGACTGGTACTCCAGTATTCGTCTGGAAGACAAATGAAGATTAGAGAGGCGAGAAAATATCGAAAAGATGTATTTAAAAAATATTGTATTAGGCTTTGGGCCTACCTTTACATGTCTAATAGTCGGTAAACCAACATAGGGCAATAGGAACATATTAACTTGTTTAATTAGTACAGCGTTAAAAGTAAAATTGTTAGCGTGTTTGGAGTAACAAATGAAAATGAGACCGTTTTTAGACGAACGTTCGACCAGAGAAAGGAATCATGTTCTTGACTCATCAAACGTGTTTTAGTAGAAAGTATTTACCTGCAGAGAAGGATGTACGTTCTGCATCCTAAAATCCGGGTCAGAGCGATATTTCCGACTGTATTTGTAGTTTGTGGTCGTCTCGTTGTCGGAACTGTCGTAACCTGAAGAGGTCTCGCGCATTCCTCGACTTTGCCTTTGGATCCTGCGAGAAAATGAAAGGAGTATGTCAATTGAATATAATCCCCATAAACTTAGGTGGTCGCAAGTGCGCCAGCTGATCGTGGTATCCAGGGTTCACTTTTTGCTGACCAGCGGAAATTCTTTTGGGTTTTACCATAAAATGTACCAGCCTGGATCCTGAATTAGTGTCCACTATCGGGTTAACACATCTGTGTTTATAATACCTCTACTTATCCGTACGTTCGTGATGTCGAAACAAATATGTAAAAAGTCAAGAACTTGGCTTGTCTGCGCCTATTGTATTCTTAGGTGTCTTATGCGATAAGCTGACAATATGTCACAAACAACATGCTTACACACTGTCATTATCCGTTTACTTACGAAAGGTTCATGTACGTATTTGGTGTATTGTGTACTGTTCTTCACCCCAATGATTGAGTAACAGAACTAGGACTTTGTACCTAAGTATATTCCTAAACACATAGGTAAGTTTACCGTAGGTACTCAATATTTACCTAGGCACAGGTTTCATGCCACTCCCAATAGAAGTCTTCGGTTTAGGCGTGCCCGAGCGCTGTGATCCGTTATGATTCGGCGGAAACACCCGAGGAAGCCCGAACTTCAGGTACGTGTACATATTGGAGCCGAGAGCCGATCTGGTGACAAATTGTAAGGTTTGCTGTAGGACAAGGTAAGGTAACCTCCGTGACATAAATTTCATTAACGGCGAGGCCGATTCTGTAATAAAGTTGGTTAGTACGTATAGTATAGGTACCTACTGTAGGTATGTTACAATCAGTTTTTATGAGGCTATGTTTTTAATAGAAAATTTAATGGTAACCAATGGTGCGTGTTCTAGAATTCTAAATAACACGAATTCAGTAATAGGAAATTTTAAGTTAAACAAAATGTTACGTCGTAAAGAAATCAATCCAGAAAGGGAAACCAGACAAAAAGCAAACAAGAATCCTTGGAATTACACATTTTCAGCAACATTATCCTCGAGGCTATTCAGAAATTCTGCCTGTTCCACCTACAACAAAAAAATACAGTAAGCACACTTCTTACTTGGGTCCATATCGAGGGTGCGACAATATAGATTGCACGGTGGTGTCCCTCAGCTGAAAGTTACCATACGGCAGGGGACTCTTGTCCGTACTCCCCAACGCACTGTCAGTGAAGTCCGAGTTCAGGTTTTGCCTAAAACGTGACAATAATGTTTATGTTACGCTCTTTTATTAACAATGCGTTATCTGGCTCGTGATCTGTGTTACCGTCATGATTCTCACGCCAGACGGTCAGATCGTGTTTAGATTTACTCTGTATTGAGTTGTATATGGGTCGAAAATGATGACAAACTTCAAATTTAAGCGTTTTTGTCATAACAGCATCTACCTCTGAACGCCATCTTCCGTTAAAAGATGTTCTGAAATAAGCCAACCCTCAAACGCATTGTGGAATATTTCACGAACACAGGGACGAAAGCAATATCACAAAGACCGGGGCAAATACTAATAGGTCCTAATTTGGCATAGACCTAGATGTTTATTAAGAGCTCCTGCATTTGAAAGGATCATATTATGGATGGGCACTTATAAATCAAAAGTGATATACCTAAGTAATAAGTTGTCATGGTGCGAGACTTCTTAGAAAACAATGCACAAGGCGGTGGTTAGGCAGATTGCGTGCCCTTGCGGGCTACTGCAAAACAAGCTGCTCTACTCTTTTGTCTGTCCTTATTTTGAAGACCTTTTCCCCAGCTAAAAGTACCTACAGTTGTATGGAAACTGCTCTCATGTCTGTCTTTCCTTAGAAAACCGCTTCTCCATCTATAGGTGTTAGAGTACAAGTACTAATAGATACAATATTCACCTGTAAATAGACCACGCGTGTAAATCCTCCGAGTGCATGCCGCGATGGTCGTGCATCAGCGGGTTGGATGGCACCGAGTACCTCCGCTCCCCGCCGAGGCCCAGCGCCGACTGCGACATTGTAGGCCTCTAGTGTGTCTGTGTAGGAATACATTGTGGATTTGAGGTTTTTTGTTTAATTAATTAAATGCTAATTTCTGGTCGGTTCACTCGCCATTAGTTTCTTCAATCAGTGAAAGAGTTTCTGAAAAAGGATTATTTATTTTGTAGATTGTACTCCCTGTATCATAGATAAAAGAGGTTCATAGAATTATTGGACAGGAAATATTTGAAAAGGTGACCAATAATACAGAAGTAAGCGTATCATACGAAGCCCGTGTGGTATCTGGAAGAGTACAATAGAACCAACCTATTACACTCACGGGTGTCGTATAAGGCGACTAATGTCTGAGGCAGAACACCTTGCGCCTCCGTATACCAGAGAATGGGCAGCAGCGTTTTCTGTTAGTCTTTCATCACTGCGATCGCCAATCCGCCTGCCAAGCGTGGAGACTACGGCAAATTCCTCCCATCATGGGAGAAGCTTATTTCCAGCAGTGGACGTTATGGGCTGTTGTAGTAATCGTTTCATATATTCCGTGAGACTGTCGTCGTTAGGACACTATAATATCTAGCCTCATCAAGAGCACAGAGGTAAAATAATAAAATAAATATTACTTATGGGTAGTTCTACTCCTACCATCGCAAAATTCACGAGACACAAGACGGGGCAGAAAAAAAAACAAGAGAAATGAGTCAGACACAACACTACGCTATTACTTTATTCCAAACATGCGTGCAATGTCAAGAGATTTTGATATTCTATGCGTAGGAGTTTGATAGCACTTACGAATGTCATTCCAATGTTATGTCGTGTTCTGCTTTCTTGAGCTTACACATGGTCAGTCAGTGTTCAAGCTCCATGATGATCTGAAACAAAAGACGGTGCTGTTAGACGATTGAAATGTAAATTATCATAAAACGCAAGGTTTTTAAACTGAAATCTGGTGGGTGCTGCACGCAAGTTCAGGTAGATCTGATTTGGTACAACCAGACAGCAAAATAAACATTCGGTTTAGCCGCCCGGCCTGTCATCTGACGAATAAGCTGATGACTGTCCTGTTTTTGTCCATAAAATGCTCATGATAAAGCCAATGTCTGCAATGCTCTTTTGTGTAGTTTTCGAAAGCAAGCCTAGCATACATGTCCGTTATTGGTATGTTCACATGTCATTTCCCAACAGCGATCGACATTGGCCATATCCCGTACAAACCGTCTGTCTGGCGGCTGGCATGCCGAATCAAAGGCCGCACCAAGTTGCGTCACAAATCACAGTGGACATTTTGGTATTATCATACAGTATTTTAACTAGGATCAAATGGTCTGAATCGACTCATACACACCTACACGAATTCTAATCATGCTTCAGTTTACTCGTGAGGAAGTCGGGGGGCTGTCGCGTCGAGCCCAGTGGTTACATTTTTAGTATGTAGTGCAACTTAATAAAAAGTTAAGATGACAACCTTAAACACCAACGTATGCTTTCTGATGGATGCTGTCAAAAGAGCCAAACTATGTAGTAGCTCAGTTCTTGGCCGACACAATATAGATTGCCATCGACACGCTAAGAAGAAGAAGAACGCTTGCTTTCACAAAAAAGACCTAGTTGATTTACTGGTTATCTTTTTTTATACTGTGTCGCAAACGAACCAACAGTTGACTAGTTACCGGACGTATGCGCGACGACCAATCTCAACATCTCATTGTCGACGTTGCGAAACAAATGAGTATGTCAACGAGCATTTGTTTTTAATTTCCATTTTGTTAATGTGATGTAATTTCGATGCGGTTCGTCACTTTTCGTGAGGAAGGTCATTGGTACTATTATTATGCACTTCCGTGTATGGAGGAGCATATACTATATTGCTATATCAACAAAATAGTAAGTGTCTGCACGCATGGTGCAAAAAAGGCCCCTGACCCGTATGACCTAGGACTGCTGTAGTCCAGTTTCCTGTGTCTAGCTAGACCAATTAAAAACATTTTGATGTCTTGCAGAAGTGGGCTGGTAGAGAATCAAGAAGCGTCAAAAATCAACCGTTCTTTCCGGAAGTGAACATCTCACGGGAATTTTAACCATAGACCTTACATTCATCACAGAAACAACACCTTGCCTTGAACTAGACATCGATTATGTGGCAGTAAATAGAACCATTAACTAACCGTGGGATTCCATACACATTGTTTAACAATTACGAAGATTCAGTTAATTGAATCACTAACTTGCATGATTTATATTAACGTCTAGTTTTAATTGGATAAATGACAACTTCATAGACGGGCAAAAAGTTGAAGCTGTCGGAAACCAGTTGACGTGGTTGAAGTATTTCAAATCATTAGGACTAAAGTAAAGTATTGGGTGTCTAGTAGTAACGGTACGTTTTGTTTGTGACATTTCTCATAATTTAAGGGCGAATTTGGCCATGACATTGAACGCTATCAGCACATCTAGACTGCGTTCAAGAGCAATCACTGTCACAATCCATCATTACTAATGAATAATATTAACAAGCCTCTTACTTACAAAGATGATTATCATCATTTTCATTTAATTATTGTGTTTAATGATCATCAGTGTCCATCATGTCCTTATCACTAGCCTCAATCAGCTACTGTCAGCTTTATATATGCTGATTAGTCCAAGCCAGTCCAACCGGTAGCGAAATAATCACTTCTCGATTACCATACATTATTGTCTATAGGTGTCACTTCGGAAGTCACTGGAGGACCCTCACCTACTTGGATAGCGTGATGCCGCACTACCGGTTCTAAGACATTGCGTGTCTTTATGATAATTGCAACAAGCTTTACCGATGAAGGCATTGAGTAATGTACCGAGTCTTCTCGCACATTGTATGGGATAAATAATGATGGAGATAATGAAAGAGAACAATTGCTGCTTATTTTATTAATGGCTTGATGGATTTCTAGTCAGTTCAGCGATTCGTCTTCATTTATTTAGTCCGGAACCGTGAATTATGGTGGAATATCGGACACAATACTCATTAGCCCACCCAAGTTTTCATTATAAATCATTTGTTGGACTCAGGCATCTAGAAATATAAGCTTGGTAATAGAAATGCCCGTAGGGGTATTGTATCGCGTAACTATCGAGGGATAAATTCGCATTTTTCATCATTTCAGCCGAAAGACGTCCACTGCTGGACATGGGCCTCCTCCTAAGGGATCACCTTAAATTCGCATTACTACAAGTTTTTTACCGTGCTCATGTTGATACACCCACACCATTTGTTATTGGGTCTAGTTCTTCAACATCCGTTCCAGACATACCAATTTGCTTCATCATAGTTATGACTGATTGCAACTTGCACGAGGCTCGCCTTAACTGCGTAGGCTGTATTGTGTACCCAGATATAGTCATCTAATCTCATATTTGATTTTATCTTTCTTACAAGATACAGCCATAATTTATATCGTCGTTGGTAGGTATGTGTTTAGTGATCGTGCTCAGGTCTTGTTGGTGCAACCTATTTTATAAGTTTATTATTATGTACCTATGTACTGGTCTTATCTGCAGTGTTTGCTACTGAGTCATGTAGTCATGTGTAATTGTGTACTTGCATTTAATAAAGGTGATCTTACTCCGGTAAAATGTTAAGTAGCCGTGAGCTTACTTTATACAATTTTATTATGAACTTATTTGGCTCTTTTATCTACGTTGATGTTCGGGTAAACTCACAAAAATGTCTGGGTATACATAAGAAAACTGACTTTAAATGATATGTATTGCTTTACCATGGTTTTACCCCTCCAACAATCTAGTAATTATCAGAAACGCATCAGTATTAATATAATGATTATCTACTACTATTCTTTGAACGTTACCGTGTGGGTAAGTGGCAGGTTCCAATGTTCCATCATGCACCTTAATCAACGGATGATTAAGCCCGAAGGTTCGTGCCAGTGGGCGCGGATCATGATAAGCTCTTTGTATGTTAATTACAAGTAATTTCGTATTACACACACGGCCTTCCCTCCTCTGTAGTTACCGACGAGGAAGCTTTGAAATGTCACGCAGTAACTCATCGGGTAAGTATTTTCGATAATGTTTTATCACCTTCTGTTGAACCTGATGTCGTGTCGAAAATATCACAACGAATAATATTGCCTTGCTTTTGATGGTAACTACTGAGAAGTACCTATGTTCATTACAGATGTATGTGATATCAGTGATATGTCAGAAGATAAAAGAAAGAAGAATGACATGCTGCGCTGACTCCAAATAAAATGGAATAAAGATAACAGAGAGCGAAAGAGTGTGAGAGAGAGAGAATAATAGGTATTTCCGTTCCATAATTTCATAATTAAGGTAGGTACCCTGAACCTGTTCAAAAGAGATACCGTGGCCCCGGAACACAAAGGGCGATGAAGGAACATGGATGGGTTTTAGTCAGTAAAAGTCTGACATTCCCTCCTGCTCCGCCCAGAGCGGGAGCAGTCATTTGATGATTTCCCATCCGAAAGAAATAAAAACCGACCAAGAGCGTGTCGGGCCACGCTCAGTGTAGGGTTCCGTAGTTTCCCGTCTGTCACAATAAGTGTTCCCACTTATGAGTTTAAAGGTAATCCATTATGTAAAAATGCTTGCATATACGAATATACTACAAACTTAGTCCAGAAATTATTTTGTACAACTTTTTGTCTTTTTTGTACAAAAACTGTTGTTTCCATCAAGTTCAAAATGATTTTCCTAGAAAGTCCTTATAAAGTTCTACTTTTCAGATTTTTTTCATATTTTCTAAACTTATGGTTCAAAAGTTAGAGGGGGGGGGACACATTGTTTTTTACTTTTGGAGCGATTATTTCCGAAATTATTGACATTATCAAAAAATGATTTTAGGAAACCCCTATTCATTTTTAAATACCTTTCCAACAATATATCACACGTTAGGGTTGAAATTAAAAAAAAAATCACTTCCCACTTTACATATAGGGGGGCTACCCTAATAAAACATTTTTTTCCAATTTTTATTTTACCACTTTGTCGGCGTGATTGATATACATATTGGTACCAAATTTCAGCTGTCTAGTGCTGACGGTCACAGAGATTAAGCGAGTACGGACGGACGAAAAGACATGGCGAAACTATAAGGGTTCCTAGTTGACTACGGAACCCTAAAAAGGGACCCTGATTGTGTACGTTTCACAAGTCATACACAAAAACTAGAAATCAAACGAGTTTATTTTTATCAAACGCCACTAACTAAAAGGAACTAAATTTACTGCACAGACATTAAGTGCTTTAGTTACTTAGCATGTTCTGTTTGCCATGTCAATTAACTTCTGAGATAGATTAATAAAAGACAGCATTGTTTACAAATTAAATAAGTCAAGGTTGTGTGAAATTAAAATTCGGTACGAAGTTTACGAAGTCGTTAACTTAACACTTGACTGTATGCGCGGGCGCCACCCACGTTACATAACACGTCCTCCAAATTCCTAAAGATTTTAGTTAGCACTTACAACATTTGCGTAACCAATTAGTACCTTGTCGTTTCATTGCGAAATGTAATAACAAAATTGAATAGATTTACGATAACATGCGTCGTCTAGAATAAAAGGAAATTCGAAAAGTATAAATCCTGGTTCAGTAGTGTACTAAAATCTCTAGTTAGGAATTAAAAAAAAATACATTTATTTCAGGTCATTGACCCATATTAGATACAAAACATAAACAAAATTTTTGTAAATTTTAGTCAGCTGATGGAATAATTAAAAAATAAAGTGAATTCAGAGACAAAGATAGATTTAGGTTTAGAGTAAACCATCGGATTAATTATCAGTAAAGGCGGGAAACTCCTGGATAAGGAACGCATAAAACCGGGAAGTGTGACAGAAAAAAGGGGAGGGCTATACCCAGAAGTGGATGATTCCGGGCTATGATGAGAATGACGATGAAAGGCGAATACTATCAGTAAACCATCGGATTAATTATCAGTAAAGGCGGGAAACTCCTGGATAAGGAACGCATAAAACCGGGAAGTGTGACAGAAGAAAGGGGAGGGCTATACCCAGAAGTGGATGATTCCGGGCTATGATGAGAATGACGATGAAAGGCGAATACTATCAGTAAACCATCGGATTAATTATCAGTAAAGGCGGGAAACTCCTGGATAAGGAACGCATAAAACCGGGAAGTGTGACAGAAGAAAGGGGAGGGCTATACCCAGAAGTGGATGATTCCGGGCTATGATGAGAATGACGATGAAAGGCGAATACTATCAATGTTTAAACCGTGTTCAATGGCTTCTGTCAATGTCCTGCTATAGAATATTGATACCTCATGAAAGCCGTTCAGTAGGCCTATTACGTATCTTTCTGATATCCAGTGACTATCAAGTTTCGGTTGTACACTGAACTTTGATGACCACCGAGAATGTCATAATATTGGTATTACGTATCGCACTGAGTGGATATCACTTTACGGTGACTACGTGCCCGGGTACGGTATAACGTCTTTCACGAAAGCCACTTCAAATTCAGTTGTCATCAATTTGTTGTCCACTATGCTTACTTAGTCGAAATAATATAATTATCGATACGAAAGCGTCTGTCAAAATGAGTTACGGTGACTATCAGCCACGATGACAACCAATGACGTCATATTTGATCGCGACTGATCGTACTTAATACGAAACTAACCTTTTGACAATTAATTGATGGTCACTGAGCCCAGTTACTATCATTTCGAGCTGTCAACAGAGATACGTAAGAGCCCTACAGATGGGTTAATCGCGTTCAGTTTCAATGGTTAAATCCTCTCTACATAACCACACAACAACTCAAAGGAGGTTGATTGGGATTCTCTTAAGGCGCCATCGCTGAGTAGTGCGACCACGGAACCCTAACAAAAGGTATAAAAGGATTCCTGAGTCAGCATTGTGGATGCAAAGTAATAAATCGTGTTAGACCTCTGAGCCTGCATTGTTACTGCCTTGATTGCATAAAGCGAGGTTCTTGACTTTGAACATTGATATATTGCCAGGGGATTCGAAGCGTAGGCGCCATCCTCTGTTTAACATTTCTTTAGCAAATCACCTTCTATTAGCGGAACAACACGCAAATACCATTCGCCTTATGATGAGATTAGAGAATATAATGAGATCGACAGTATGGAAACGAAAACCTCTATATTCCAAGAGTGTGGCTATGATTATTCTTTTATTTGCTAAGCGGTAGCATAGCACAATCAGCCTATAATTTTCCCCACATCTGGGACACAGGTCACCTCTCTGTAAGGTGGTGGGCCGTCACGCCGCGCGCCGTGGTCCACCACGGGAGACACGTGGGTGCGGTGGATGCCAATGCCACCTATTATAGTATGTCTTTGAATTTTTGGTTTTGGACATAAGTACCAGTTCCTTAACGAGGGTTTCCTTCACCGTTTTTAGGGCAGTGGTGGTGAAATAATGAACACGGAGTAAAGTGCCAGCCTGTGTCGACTGTTGCCGATTAACAACTTGTAAATCGCAGCAATTCCCACTTGACCACCATTGGTCTCTTGCTTGCTAAGCGTAGGTATTATTACACTAAAATTATTTATGTACTATACTCATATTATTATACGTAATTGAGAAATATAATAAGTATGGTACCTCGTCGTCATAATCTACATCTGACATACATTGTCAAGCAAATAATCCAGTGAGCACAAAACGCGAGTGCGTGACTCTTGCGCACGCATTCTATATTACGCCGCCATACCTTCAGTGTCTACGCAAATTTCTCTGTTCTCCAGTAAATGGGCAATGCGTGTGCGCAAGCTATATTGCTCGGAACAGGGGCTATTTTTACCCGGGATGGCATGCAAGCCAGGCGCTACGGGGTCGCCGACCCGTGGCCCGCCATATTCTATCGCACGTAACCACTCTTGGTCGCAATTGTTAGAACAAAGGTATTGAGACAAATTGGCTTTGTGGGCTATTTGATTTATTATTATTGTTGTTTTTTGTTGCAGAGATTGAATGTTAGTAGTTAAGTTGTGCTAGTTATGCTATAATTTGGCGGACGTTGAACTTTTCTGTTATGAATTCTCAAGATTGTTGAAATGGAAATTGTTGGTAGGTACATATTATCACGGTAAGACCTCCAGGGAAGCATCTATGCAGGTTTATAACCTACTTAGCACTGGGTGTATCTAGTTCAAAACTAGACGTAATACAGCTGCTGTCCTTATTAAGATATTGACTTGAACGAGTTACTTATCAGGTGCATTTTCATCGATTTTTGCATAATTTAACCTGGAACAATTTCTGACTCTTGCAGTCTTATGCCTCTACTTGGCAGTCGTTGCCGGTCAAAATCTAGTAGGTATATAAACAACCTCATCACGAAGACACCAAGCATTCTGTACATCAAACTATGTAACGTTACGCAAAAATTATTGATGGGAAACGCCTTTGTTTTTTGGGGTGAAAAATCATGTTTTGTGGTAGAAGAATTCGCTCAAAACTCGCACTCAAAATATTGTGCTGATGGATGAATTGTATTACGGGGGTCGTGGAGGTGTTTGAAATAAAAATCTTACAATAAAACTTGTATTTAAAAAAAAAAGGTCGAACTATGACCCCCAATCGTAACTAGAAGGTTCCCAGGTATGGTGTAGAACAAAAAAATGATCACAATGACGGGGAGAACAAGTGCCTTTCGGCTTCGTTTAAAGGATTTTTACAAGCTCCAGAAAGGTAGGTACTTCTGAACCAAAGATCTGGCAATCTTAGGGTAGGTACAGGATTTCTGACTAATCATATTGGAACACGATCAATTTATTATGGAATACCTACAATAGTAAGATCCGCATTCCGTTATTCCATGATTATTTACAACGTTATAGTGTCATATGTCACGAACAAGCCCTAAGTTGTCATGACATAGTTCGCCACGCAGTCACGAGACATTTAGTAGTCATAAATATATTTCCATTAATGTATAAATAGTTGCATTGCGCCCACGCATGCTGTGGATAAACTTGAACTTAACATGGGAACGCGTTCAACTTATGGTCATTACTTATAAGCTGTCATTTTCGCAATTTCTTTGTCCTACAACGTGCTTCTCCGACCGTACTATAAAGTAGATAGGTACCTTAACAATGTATGAGTAGAAACATGCCTTACGGTATTTTTGTACAGGGTATACCTACACGACCGTTATCGTAACACAAAATTTTATCAAGAAATTCTCACACAAGTCTTCTACGAGTAGACCCACCATAGTAATTTGCCATGTTTTTGTATGTTTGCAATTTTTTTAACTATTTTATACAAAATTTCGTTCAAAATATTTGGAATAGCAAATTTCGTCATCATCTGCCTAGCCTTTTCCCAACTATGTTACTGTCCAGTCTTACCGGATGTAGAGCAGCTGAATACCAGATAAAATAAAATTACTCCCACCTCGTTTTGCACTGGGTATATTGTGTTACAGGTAGAGTGCAAACTATGATTGACTTCCCAAGAAAACAGAGTGCTAGTGTAAACGTGTAAACCTATAAACAAGATAAATCAATTCACGTATTAAATAAATGAGAAAAAAAAACAAGACCGACAAAGGAGATATAACTACCATTATGGAGACAAGAAACTTTACTATTAAACTTATATGCACCACAAATAAAGATATTAAATCGCGTTACGTTACTCGTTACCGGTGCAAGCGCAACTCTATTGAATAAATTAGAACATAACATCCGATACTATTCGTAACTGTTCCGGTTTTTTAACTTCATAGGTGGATCGTTACTTGCGATGCTCATGAAGAATTCGTGGGCTTAATTGAAAAACAAAAGCATTCGAGGCCTTTTTTAGGGTTCCGTAGTCAACTAGGAACCCTTATAGTTTCGCCATGTCTGTCCGTCCGTCTGTCCGTCCTCGCTTAATCTATGTGACCGTTAGCACTAGAAAGCTAGGAAGCTGAAATTTGGTACCAATATGTATATCAATCACGCCGACAAAGTGGTAAAATAAAAAATGGAAAAAAATGTTTTATTAGGGTAGCCCCCCTATATGTAAAGTGGGAAGTTATTTTTTTTTTAATTTCAACCCTAACGTGTGATATATTGTTGGAAAGATATTTAAAAATTAATAGGGGTTTCCTAAAATCATTTTTTGATAATGTCAATAATTTCGGAAATAATCGCTCCAAAAGTAAAAAACAATGTGTCCCTCTAACTTTTGAACCATAAGTTTAGAAAATATGAAAAAAATCGGAAAAGTAGAACTTTATAAGGACTTTCTAGGAAAATCATTTTGAACTTGATGGAAACAACAGTTTTTGTACAAAAAAGACAAAAAGTTGTACAAAATAATTTCTGGACTAAGTTTGTAGTATATTCGTATATGCAAGCATTTTTACATAATGGATACCCACCTTTAAACTCATAAGTGGGAACGCTTATTGTGACGGACGGGAAACTACGGAACCCTACACTGAGCGTGGCCCGACACGCTCTTGGCCGGTTTTTTTTGTTTCGGATGGGAAATCATCAAATGACTCCTCCCGCTTTGGGCGGAGCAGGAGAGTGTCAGACTTTTACTGACTAAAACCCATCCATGTTCCTTCATTGCCCTTTGTGTTCCGGTGCAACGGTATCTCTTTCGAACAGTCCCGCAACCCCGGCAGGCATCGGTCCTTGCAGACCCCTTCCTTTTACTGACTCTCTTTGAGGCGCGCGTGGAACACGAACACGCCGTCGACACGGCCTGTCGTCATGAGACGGACGGACGGCGAGCTAGCCCATAGCCCACCATCCACAGGCCCGCGAAGTATGAGAGGCCTCAAGAATATTTTCTGTGTGTAGAAAACGGCCTCGTTGGTCGAGAGGTCTCAAGCACGAGTGCTGAGCATGAGCTCCGGGTTCGATTCCCGGGTCGGGCAAAGTGTTATTGGGTTTTTCCATCAGGAATTTCTCAGCCACGGAGTCTGGATTTGTGTCCGTTTGACGGCAATACGCTAACCCTTTATTAAATGGCGAAATACAAAAAGCATTTTCTTTTCGAAAGCATTTTAAGCTCTTAGATATTGTTCAACTTTTGTTACAAATGAAGCAATTACAATAATTGTTAAAGTGACTCGAGGTCTTCTTTAACTTTATTTTTAAACCTGTCTTCATAATCCTTCACGTTCAACACTTAAGGGGACTACAGGAGCTAAGTTTTATAATGCAAAAAAGCTTATGATTCACTGCAATTAACAAAACCAGAAAAATATATGATATTCTTCAGGATACATGCTAGTACGATAGTGTTTTAAAAAAATACTACAACAAATTTTACTCGATAAAAAAAAACACGAACTTATCTCTAAAAATTTCTTTTAACGAGTAAAAACCATACTAAAATACATGCGATCATTCTGATTTTTTGGCAAATAATTCTACAAGCAACATATTATTATTATACTGTTTTATTTTTTTAGTCCAATCAATAGATTTTTTGTAAATCGCAAAAAAACCACTAATTTTGAACTATTCGGCCCGCAGTGACTGACGTAACAACCACTTTGTAGTGCAAGCTGATTAGAACTTTATTCTAACAGGATTTCAAACGAAGTTTGAACCACCACACATAGAGTTGCTAATTTAGCTCCTGTAGTCGCCTTAAGTTCATGCGGTCAGCTCAAAGTCACCCGTTCGCTGTGTCATACGCGCAGAGATATTTCAACGCGCATGCGCCAGCTTGGCAGGCCTCACCGCCTCAGCTGACTCACGCAACATTCCGGCTAAAGGTTGTACCGTTACCATTCCAACGAATATTATCTCATAATATAGAATTTGTTGTGTGTTGAAGGTTTTTTATAATAAAACAGTAACGAAAGAAAAACTGTACATTGAGAATTTTCAAGAAAAAATAAGTGGCTTTTGTTAGAAAAACGTAACTGATGACAAAAAGTGACTTTTTAGAATTGTTGTCTGTTTGTCTGTGTGTATGGTAAGGCTTCACGCCAAAACTACTGGATAGATTAAATTGAAATTCAGCAAAAATGTTCTTTGTAAACCAAGGAAGGCTTTAGGCTACATTATAATCACGCCGTATGTTATGGGAGGTAAGCAATATTGATTTTAAAAGGTTTTTGTTCGTAATTGAATGCACAAAATGAGCTATACCTAATGAGCTACAATTAAGTGATGCAGACGAAGTTGCGCGGGTCAGCTAGTAATGAAATATATTGAAGCACAAGCAAAATTATCACTAGCATTTCGTGATTATATTTGGGTTTGTTACTCTTACTATCGACGTCAGTTGCTTGAATTTTTTTCTTGTCAATAAATAGGTACCTACATATACAGTTTACATGGATCTTTTGGCGCTTGGCCTTAGTTGGAACTAGCGACGCCATTTTGTTTTTTTAATACAATTTCACAAACAATTTTAGTTCCCTTTTAACCTGTATCCATGCAGGCGGGAAAACATAACTAAAATGAACCCACCAAGTTTGACATATAGATGCATTTTTCTTGACAGGTAGCGCCATCTTGGACTACACACTTAAAGTGGTCATACTGTACGCTAGTGTTGCCCAAAATCGGTCTTGGTCTTGCAGTCTTGGTCTTGTTCTTGCATTTTTGCAAGACCAAGACCAAGACCGACTTATTGAAGCAAGACCAAGACCAAGACTGAACCCTGCAAGACTTGAGCAAGAACAAGACTAAGCCTGCAAGACTTGCGTCTCGCAGTTAAGTCAAACTGAGATTTGGGCGTTATATTAGGTATTTGGTTTCAATCCCGATTTTGATAGACGTTCCCCAGTATCAAAACCGTATCGTCATAACACTAAAAGGTATTGTATTGATTCATATATATTTCGACCATTTATTAAGTAGGTACTTAGCGTGTTACTTACAAATGTGTTCCTATGTAATAAAAATGTACCTAGCATAATTTTCTAGCAAAGTTAATTTCATACCTTGTAGGTATATATACCTATAGTATTATATTATGTTTGTATAAGTCTAATGTGCAGATCTGACGTTAGTAGGTTGAAACATTATGTAGGTACTTATGTTTCTAAGTTTTATTCTTCTATTCAGCAAAATTTAAAACTAACAGCGAGTAGGTCTAGTACTAGTAGCAGTTTTTAAGCCAGCCGATGTTATGATACAAACGCCAGCACATCAAGCTACTACAATCTGCCAAATTTATTTAACATATTTTCAACTTTATCGCCAAAGCCTTAAGGTTCATGGTTGATTGGGAAAATTTGACGTTCCGCGAATAAACTGTTGGTCAGTCGGTGTATATGTCAAGTTAATTTTATTAATTTGGTGGTTCACTATGCCTATGTCAATTTAAACTCAACATGTACCTACTCTGTTAAGTTGTTCTAAGATCTAAACTAACGTGGTTATTATAAAGCATTATGCTAATAGGTATTTGAAAGTAGTCTAGTCTAAGTAGTAGAGTCTCGCAAGACTTGCGAGACTCTTGCTGCAAGACCAAGACCAATACCAAGACTGAGAGCGCAATACCAAGACCAAGACCAGGTGTATTGACGCAAGACCAAGACCAAGACTTGCTAAGGTCTCGTTTTGGTCTTGCATTTGGGCGACACTACTGTACGCTTTACGCTGTCCCCCCATACTTAAATGCTGTAACACATTAATATTGTAATACCAAATGATTTGAAAAGAGTGACTTTGGTGAAAGATTCTGTCGTCGATTCACTCATGAATTAATCGTTCTGTCGGCGAAACGTTCGTAGTGAAAAAGTTTTATCGTTGAACAACTTATAAACGATAAATTCTGTCGGCGGCTTATTCGGCAGAAAAACGTTTAACGGAGGTAAGTTTAACCTCCGACAAACGACAAACAATTTTATTTCACCTCCTGTTTTTTCGGTTCTTCTCCATGGAAACGACAAACCCGAACCGTGCACCTTTTCGACGTTTTATAAGTGCCCAAGCCCATGTAGGTCTATCTATGCTATCTATACTACTATACTAATATTATAAAGAGGTAGCATTTGTTTGTAAGTTTGTAAGTTTGTATGTAGGGGGTAATCTCCGGAAGTAATGAACCAATTTTAAAAACTGTTTCACTGGTAGAAAGCTACATTATTCGTGAGTGCTATAGGCTATATTTTATTCCCGTACTCCCACGGGAACGGGAACTACGCGGGTGAAACCGCGGGACGTCAGCTAGTGTGAAATAAAATATTTTGATTTTGATTTTTGTACTAACAACAGCGCCTTCCTGACAAATTTATTCAAGCGCGAAAAGATCCATGCAGTACTGACATCTGCTTTTCTTGGTTTCATTTGAGATACTTTGTCCAAATTCTCCACAGAACGTGGCCCAAAATTCAACTTTAACCTTCTCAGAAGTAGAACTCATTTCCACCAAGTGTTTATAAACGCAATGTGTGAACTGTGAAGCGCATCGCTCCGTCTTTATTAAACAGAAAAGATTGCTGATAAGTGGAACGAAGTGAGATTGATTGTTTGCTTGAGAGATTTCATCTAGATTGAGTTTTCTAACACTTATTGTTTCATATGTTGTTATGGCGTTGAAAACTGTCGTAAAATAATCAATTCTATCAGAGTGAACACAAGCTAGCACACCTATTTTCATAACCACATCGTAAAAAATAGCATTCTATTGCTCGTTTTCACAAACACTAGGTGCTACCTAAACTAATGCGTAAATAAATCACTTAGTTAGCTCGGCTCTGTACCGAGAGTTGATAATACAATAGTAGAAATATATTTAGGCAATCATTTAGATGTCGGTTAGCCTCAGTGAAACCGGGTACATGTTTACTGCGCCTTCGCCATAATGCATCGTACAATGCAGCAGAAACGAGCAATATTTATAAACGATTTTACTTTCTTGTAGCAATAAAACTTATGTTTATTCTTGTTCATTTCAGCGCTTTCTTTAACCCGTCTTGTTCCGTTTCACTTGACTGTTGGTTTTACTTCATTGGTGGTCTCTCAACTCTCTTTCACAACATCAGTAGTTCCTAATTTTTGCTACGAAACTTTTGTAGTGACCCTGGCCGTAATCCAATCTATTTATGATGGACGCAAAATGTCTTTCCCCGTATAAAGGGTGTAAAACACCTGTTAACGAAGCCGAAAGGCACTTGTTTTCCTCATCATTGCGATCATTTTATTGTTCTACACCATACCTGGGAACCTTCTAGTTACGGAGATATTGGGGGTCAAAGTTCCAACTTTTTGACAAGTTTTTTTTTCTTTTAATGTAAGATTTTTACTTTAAACACCTTCACGACCCCCGTACTATTCAATCCAGCCATCAGCACAATGTTTTGAGTGCGTTACATTGAGTTCTACCACAAAACATGATTTTTCACCCCAAAAATTAAAAAGTCGTTTCCCAGCAACCATTTTTGCGTAAAGTTACTTAGTTTGATGTACAGAATGCTTGGTTGACGGCTTCGTGATGAGGTCTTTTACACCCTGTATGTCACCTTAAATCTTTATACCTACGTACATTTTTTATTGATATTTTTAAACTGTTGTGTGCATTATCGCAAATTTTCACCAAGTCAATTTAGCATAGTACCAATATTAGAAAGAGGTAAAATTTGTTTGTAAGTTTGTATGTAGGGGTAATTTTCCGATTTAGAATATTATTTGACTAACGAGAAGCTAAATTATACCCGAGTCTCTTAGGCTACATTTGAAACGTTCCCGTGGGTTAATTTCGGTACAGAACGGGATCGAAGTCACGAGTAAAATCTAAGTAAACAACAACAACTGCCCATAACGTCCACTGCTGGACATAAGCCTCTCCCATGATTGGAGGAATTTGCCGTAATCTCCACGCTTGGCAGGCGGATTGGAGATCGCAGTGATGAAAGACTAATAGAAAACAGATGATCTAAGTAAAAGTAATTTATATTCAATACCTAAAGGTTTTACCTAAAACAGACACCAGTCTCTTTGAAGTGAAAATTGACTTTGTACTGTTTATGTTGTTATGAGAAAATAAATGAATGATTATTATTATTATATTCGCAGAAATTTAACCTGCTGGGTCTTTAACCTAGGATCACAGGGGTCAGAAACTATATGACACCAATGAGTCTTCAAGTTTATTTCTGTACCCATGCACATGAGATTAAAGATATTGCATGTCCTACATACAAAAGAAGATTTAAAGATAAAAATATCAAACCAAGGTGTAAAGATATTTTACTATAGAAAAGTGGCTTCACAGATGACTACGGGCATTTTATGGTTTCTAATAAAATCTCAATGTTACGGCATAGATAGTGGTACCTACTTAATCCGACATTTACGATAGGTAAGTCGTCTCATGTGCTACATAACTTCATAAACATGTCATAAATCTGCTCTAGGTATACTACTCTTTATTTAGGCTAGTTTGCATGTAAAATACCTAAAGCTACCTACCTAATAAACCGACCTCAACATCTTAGCGCTAGGCAAAATGATGATTAATAAACCTAGCCTCGAAAAATCTTTTACAGCAAACGCCAAACGAACAAAGAATACCGATTCATCTCACCCTTTCACACTTACAACACTTACTTAGTAAGGAAATATTGAAAGACACACTTATCCATAACGACATAATGAAGACCAAATGCGAAAAAGATGACGGTTACTGTAAAATGCAATGTAAAATTGCCAACAAAAGCATCCCGTTAGAAATCCATGGTATTACTGCCATTGTCAACAATTCACACGATAGGAAATCGTAAATTAAAATAACATTATAGACGCGTCTAATTTATACGGTGATATACGAAAATGTCATGGTGAAACCTGTCATCACTGCGCCCGTACTGATATTCCTTGATTAAATCGACCCTGATGGTAATATGAAAGGAAGGTACTTAGTGAACGGCTGACTCGGCAGTAAACATCTGTAGTTGTTCTGTTATTGTCTCTCACTCTCACGGGATCGTACTATCCGGGAGAAAAAGTATCCTACGTGTTAATCCTGGCTTTAAACTATTCAGGGTTACTTTTCAATGACCAGCCAAAATTTAAAATTAAGATCTACTTAGATATTAAACCAAAAGTGCATTTTAAATATTATTGTCGAAAAATGTAAAATAAAATAATAGCATTCATTTGAAAATGTCCTCAAATTTTCCTAAATCATAAACCTAGTGGGAATCAATGCACTTGTGTGCGTGCGTGCACCGCCAAATTTATGTGTGTGCTATCTAGGTTGTTGAACAGAATTTTGCTGTTGCAATATCCACACGATCGCTTTTTAGTGGTGGACAGGAACGAAATTTAATTTTTAAAAACGTTGTTTTTTTTTTCATTTAATCGAAAATATTATCGATTCTAAACCATCTCTGAAAGGCCTGTCATTGAAAACTAACCATATACAGATATATGCCAAATTTCATCCAAATTTGTCTTGTAGTTTTCTCGTCGAAGAGTACCTAACAAACATCCATCCATTACCCTCCGGCCGTTTTGGCAACTGTTCATCCATCCATCCTCATAAGCTTTTGCATTTATAATATTAGTAAGGTAAGACTATTTTTACAAAAATGGTGTGACTCAGCTTAAGGTACAGAATTTAGGGAGATATCAAGTCTTCAAGCCAGATTTAACAAATAAAAGCTTGACACCTTGATAGTGACGAACAAAATTAACATAAAATATTGAGGAGAAAGCCAGCCCAACGATATTTTCTAACTAGATTAGTTACCAAGAACCAGTTTTAAACCGTTTACTACTAATCAATCAATTCTGAATATCAATTAGATTAGTTTCATCTCCACCACAATTCAAACCCTCCATTTCAAACTTTCAAATAAATGACCACAATTTTGGTCTCATGTCTATAATAAAATTCTTTCAATGATCAATACAATTTATAGGTAATTTGTATTTATTGATTTTCTCTAGATTGCTAAGTGGCTGATTTGCATATTGATTTCACTTTCTTATGCACGAGGTATATGATTATTTGCATATGCAAAGAAGCATCTAAGCATCACTAAATGGCATTCATTTCATTACGAATGTTCAATTAATAAGCTGAGAGCGTAACTTAGCACAGATACGCAGTTAAATAATTTTACATTTTGATACAAGTGGAAAAAGTTTGTTAATGCATCCAAGGCAAAATTAACACCTGATCCGCAGGCGAGGGTGTTATCGAGCCGAGAACTGCAATAACAAATGTCCACGTGTATCAAACGACGTTTTTCAATACACTTTTGAGGAAATAAAATAAAAGAACGAAAAATATTTTTGTAATGAATTATTAGGAAACTATGATTTTAATTTTCTTTTTTTCTGCGCTTTGCTTTCGCCAGGTTGAAGGAGAAGCAAAGGTATGAAGCCAAGAAGAACATTCACCTCCGACTATACGCATTGAACCAATTTGGACTAAGTATAGGTATAGTTATCTGTAGCAATTTTCATTCCCGCACACGTTTGAAAGTGAAAAAAAAATCACACGCGTGTGAAATACATTGCATGTTTAACCTAATCGTAGTGCGATAAGAACTAGTTTTCGAGGAAGTGTATTGAAAATAATATATAAGTATTTAATTTTCGCTACGACAAGTATGCCGCTCTCAAACCGGGACTAACAGACAAAGCTTCGATCGGGTGTTGAAAGTGGAAGCGATATCCATTTCAGTTCCACCAATGTGATTGCATCATCTGCCTAGCCCTTCCCCAGTAGACTTCCATCGAGTGACTACCATATATCAGACCTCCACAGCCCGCTGGGTAACAAGAGACACCCTTGGTAAATTACGGATAGTTAGAAGCCCGAAAATCTCAGAGTTCTGACTATTGTTGGCAACCCCAACGTTTTGCAAGTCTACGTACATGTTGTCAAAGTCTCGTCATTAAAGACTCTCTTGAATTTACTCTCAAAAAGGAAAACACGTGTTTTATTTGGTACAAGCCCTCTCCCTCAATTCACCAACTCTACAAAGCCAGCTGTGTACAAAATTATACATGGTCCTTCGAGCCGGATAACACAGTAACGACTATCAAAGATCAATGACAGCCAGGATCCACAGCTTCATGTGCAGTCCACCCAGTGCCTCAATAGAGAATATTGAAATGGAATAAAAAAAAACAATTGAATCATCATTGTTCGCTGTCTTTTACAACTTAGACCTCTATTACTCAGGTGTATTGCGCAAGCGAAAATATTATTCAGTTTGAAGGAATGTCGCCGCCATTGCAACCGGAAGTCATTGAATGAAAGGAAACGTACCTATCTAAAGTTTAGTACGGTCCTTAATTGGTTACTTCCTTTAGTTAGATATTAAACTAATAGTACCTATAATAGCTGGAGATTTTAAATTCTAGCCTAAACGTAAGATACAAATCTGATCTTTGGGCTAATAGCAAAATGGAAACCTAAAACCCGTAAACAGATTAGCAATTTCCGTAGTCATTAGTACTGGTTTTCCTTTCGTTTTCCTTGAAAACTTGGGTATATTAGTGTATTAGTCATAGTTTGCGAGTTAAAACAGATCTGTTTTATTGCAAAGTTGCTCCAGTTTGTTTGCTAGAATCAACTGAGGAAAATTAGTCACGAATTTGTAAGCTCTCGGATTATATCTTTACCTAGGAATGTAAATTAGGATTAGATGCTATCGTAAAACTCAGGGCTGCTCTATTCGATTATTTTAAAAATTTACCTTTTTTTTCGGATGGGAAATCTTCCAATGGCCTCCCACTCTGGGCGGAGCGGAAGGGAGTGTCAGACTTTTACTGACTAAAACCCATCCATGTTCAATATTTGCCCTTTGTGTTCCAGGGCCGCGGTATCTCTTTCGAACAGTCTCGCAACCCGTAGATTTACATTCGGTACTAGAACTGGAAAAGTTGGGTTGGGTTATATTAAAACCGCAAGAAAATCGCTAGGGTTCTTATAAATTATTCTTACTGTTAGCCTGTATCATCCCACTGCTGGGCAAAGGCCTCCCCCCATGGCTGCCCCCCAAATCTTTCGTGGACTGGCGATAACGAACCTTGTATTTTATAACTGTAAGTAATATGTTAAAGTTAGAGGTAATATTTTAAGTTTCAATACTTTAACCCCATGTATCTTAAATCCTACACCATTATCAACGGGTTAGAGTCACGCGATCTCCTAACGGCTTAATCAACGGTTAGGTAACTAACTGGGTACCTAACTACCATTGATTTCACGGCTTCTACAAAATACAAGGTGAATTTTATGTACTTACAGTCGAGGAATGAAAAGGTCAAGCACCTTCACTTGCAAATGTGAAACGACAGTTCGAAAGGATATGTTCATCATCTGCCTAGCCTTTTCCCAACTATGTTGGGGTCGGCTCCCGGTTTTACCGGATACACCTGAATACCAGTATTTTACATGGAGCGACTGCCTATCTGACCTCCACAACCCAGTTAGTACCGGGTAATACGATACCCCTTGGTATATTATCTGTGTGCTCGCTATTCAGAAAATGAATCAACCGTTCGTCGCCGGTGTCAGTAGGGGAAATTAATTTTCAAATTGGCACCCTACGTCAATATATCGTGTTATGGCCATTTAAGGCGGAAGCAAGGTAGCCTGCGAAATTCAACCCCACTAATCAATTTCATGAAATTATTGAATAGAGTTAAATGAACTTTCAAGAGTTATTTAGATTCTACTGATTCTACTGATTATAATTCCGAAACTTAGCTTAATATTAGCATACGTTTTGCGCGAATCACATTTTCATCAACATACAACCTAACACTGGCCTGGAATTTGCAAAAATCGTAAGAAAATTCAAATATAAAAGTAAAAAAAATTAGTATTATTATTTCAGTACTTAGGTATAAATTAACTCAATGACTTTCCCTTTTTTTTTTCGGATGGTAAATCATCAAATGACTTCTCCCGCTCTGGGCGGAGCAGGAGGGAGTGTCAGACTTTTACTGACTAAAACCCATCCATGTTCCTTCATCGCCCTTTGTGTTCCGGGGCCACGGTATCTCACAATGACTTTCTCTGACTCTACATTTCAATATTGCCTTCCATTTTCAAGTATGTAGGTGCTTAATAACCGACTAAAACTGATTACTAAACGGTGCTCCATCGTGAATGAACTGAAGGAATGTATTTGCACAAGTCGGCCGATACGCAGGCTTTCTATCAAGAAGGCTATTATCGATACAATGTTGCAGATTCTCATAGGCGAATAGGAAATTGATTCGACGGATATAATTTAATTTATTATGCGGAAACTACTACCAGAAATAGCTGTATCTTTTAATTTTTGAAACAAAACACTATTGGAAATTTTCTACTATAAGGAGCTGTTTGTAAAACATCAGCTAAAGTAAGAAATAATATGCATAACGAATACCTAGGTAAGTGTTGACTATGAATGTGCTTTTATGGGTAAGGATTAGGGAACAACATAATGACTATACAGGAAAGACCAAAGAAACAATGGATGGACTGTACTGGAAAGAAGAAAACATGCTGCGTAGATCCCAAATAAATGGAGATAAGGGAATGACGTAGGTCCGCCGCGGGAGATGCCCGGCCACCGTAGGCGCGGGCCTGTGGACGGTGGGCTATGGGCTATAGCTCGCCGTCCATCCGTCTCATGACGACAGGCCGTGTCGACGGCGCGTTCGTGTTCCACGCGCGCCTCAAAGAGAGTCAACAAAAGAAAGGGGTCCGCAATGGCCGATGCCTGCCGGGGTTGCAGGACTGTTCGAAAGAGATACCGTGTCCCCGGAACACAAAGGGCGATGAAGGAACATGGATGGGTTTTAGTCAGTAAAAGTCTCAGACTCCCTCCAAAACACCGTGTCCGGTGAGGACCTGCGTCAGGCGGAAGGTGAGGACGCCGTGGCGTCGCTCAAGCCACTCCTCAAAGAGGGGACTTATCGACACTATCGTGGCGTGCCCTGCACGGGGTTGAGACAGTCGCTCTCTCCATGTCGCCATGAGATCCCGCCGGAAGTCTGTCCGCTGAGCGACAATTTGCCGCGGCAGCGGAGTTTCCCCCCGGCGTAGCGCCTCCGCGCGCCATTCATGTAGGCGCGCGAGGACTATCGCCTCCAGATCCCATGGCGGCAATCCGGCAAGGAGGCTCGCCGCCTCGCGGGAGATCATGCGGTAGCCCCGGGCCAGCATAACGGCTACCACCTTTTGGGGCGCGGTGTACCTTGGGTGTACCGTGTTCATTAGTTAGTGTGCCTCGAAAAATAAGGTTATCTAGTCTTCATTCTTTCTAAAACTTTAATAATAAATGTTGATTATTATTATGCCTCAGCAGTGGGAACATTATAGGCTGATAATGCTTACCTATACTTAATATTACGTAAAAAATGTTTTTTTCGTTATGGTGTAGGTACCTCCAAAATTTTCCGATTTCCTAGATGTTCTTTGAACACAAAAAGTTTGCGAAACACTGACGTAGGTGACTCTTAAACACACTTCTTGAAAACGAAAAAAAAAAACAAGTCACAACACCCACCTATCTGACCCTCAACAAGAAATATAATTTACAATATCATAACTATTGTGAATTCATAATAAAATAGATTGACTTATTAACTTTTTACGACATTTCTAGATGACATAGATCAGTAAAGTTATTGGAAAATAATCGTAAAGAATTGCAGTTACGTTGTGGCTAGTAATGATTCTCTGATTCGCTTTCATTCGAATTAAACTGCGCGATCATCGAGTTACCTACCTATAATCGAAAAGGAATGAAATTGAATGTTGCTCAATCGAGTTTTATTCACAAAGGTTTTTTTCTTAAAGTTTGTAGTTCCATTCTGGGACTGCAGTGGGTCAACGAGTTTTTCTTGACTGTATGAATAAAATTAATGTATTATGACTACACGCACAGTTTTAAAATGTAACTTTATGAACCAAAAATTCCAAGATATGTGACATCTACCAACCCGCACTGGGCCCGCGTGGTTGATTATAGACCATTCCATCTCATAGAGAGGAGGCCTGTGTCCCAGCAGTGGGAATATTAATAGGCTGATGATGATGATGAGTTTATTTAACTGATAACTGCGTTTAGTAGTGGTATATGAATGTGATTAGTATTAAGTCGATTCGTGTGATTTGCAATACGTACAACCGTCCATCTGCGAGATGACAAAATCTTATTTTCAAGCGAAAAAAGCTCGGATAATGCTCCTAACTTGACATTATGCATGATATGCTAGTAGAAACACAATTCGTACAATTTTGCCTATTTGCTAACCAGCTTTACTATGTAGAGGAGTAAAGCTGGTTGGAAAATAAGCAAAATTGTACGAGGTGAGAGAACTGAGAGCATCAAATACGGTTCTTTAGATTTATACACTGATAGTCCGATACATATGAGATAGATAGATATATATCTAAATAATATAGATATATATATATATAGATAAACCATTTATTTGGTGCACACAAAAGACATAGCACAATACACAGAAAGAAGTACAATTTATATGATTATAAAAAAACAAGGTGCCAAAATACAAAAAGAAAAATATATTTACAAAATAAGTATGTAATACCACCATGACATACTTCAATTAAACTAAAATAACAAGTACCTATACAAGGCGCGGTGTGCGTCTCAAGGTTGCACCAATAATGGTAGTCCAGCTCAGCATGTGTCAGGCGTGCACCTGACGCTGATATTCTGCTGGATCCCTGTAGTGACACGGACGTCGAGCAGACGATATAAATCGGTGTTGTGAAATAGTATATTTCATTACAATGCGCCTCAGCGAGGGTTGACAGTCGGAACAAGTTGCAATGACGGTTCCGCAGGTGTACTGAACGACTATTTTTAATACAGTTGCGAAAAAATGAAGCAATTTAATAAAACTATTTGCTTTTTCTCTTCTCTCCACGCAATAAATTCGTCGTATGTAGATATGTACTTAACGACTTTTTGACTTTTCCGGTAAAATGTTCTCCGAAGCATTTTGTGCAATTATACTGAGTTCCGGTGGTGTTAATTTAAAAAAAATAGGGTCAAAATTTGTGCAACAAACAACTAAACTCGCAAAGAAAATTTCTGGAAAATGGCGCCAACCGTAGAATATAAGCAGAGTTTTTTTTTTTCTTCACCCATTTTGGTAGGCAAAGGGAACTATCCATACAGCTTAGTCTTCAGTAGATTTTTTTTATTGATATGAAATGAAAATGAAATTTAATGAGATGAATTGAAATGAAACCTAACCTAACTCATTCAATTAAATCATTAAATCTGATATTGAAATAAATTAGTAGCTTCTTTTTAGAAATATACGTATTTGTATGAATCACAAAAACTCTTTAGTAAAAACTTCATGGTTGGTTTTTCTTTTTAATAGACATTATTTTGACAGTTGGGAAAGAGAACGCACGAGTTCGGGAAAGGTAAAAAAAGCACTAGTATGTAATAGCCCACATCCCGAACGCTATACGTCCCTGCAATACACCACTTTTTGAGCAACTGTATTAAAAAAAGTGTTATTCATGCACGGAGTGTAATTATGTAAGTATACCCTCAACTCAACATATCCGGGGAAACGCGGACGACAACCATGACCTCCACAAAATACAGCCAACCATACATATTAAGTCTGCACATTTTATTCAACAAAAACTTTCGCTTTATTGGCATTGGCATTGCAAGTTTATTTATAAAATGTTATCTCAAAATAACTCTGCTTTTATCGAAACAAGAAACTTTCTTCGTAAAGCAAATGCCACGTGAAAGTAAAAGTTGTGATTGATCATAATTATTAAATGCTTCGTTACCGTTTATATCTTATAAAGAAACTTAATTCATTGATATTATGTATCTCGGCAAATCTGATGCGTCGCAACCTGAGCGACAAACCAGTAAAAGGGGATAATTGAAAATGGGTGCTCAACCTACCCTGGCTACGGTCCGTAGCTCCGTGCCAAGAACGAGCCAAGTTGATGAGGAGGGCTTCACTAAAGTGGAAAGGAAGAAGAAGAAGCCCTGTTCTCGTAACCTGTGCGGTACCGCACTGAGTGGACCCAACATGCTGCTGCGTCCTGCTGTGCCTACGACGTAGCTGTACATTTCACGTCTGCATCACTCCACTACAACTGAGGAAGTGGTGCAGTATTTGAAAGTGAAGACCAGCTGGACTCTGAGGGTCGAAAGGTTGGAATCGCGCCACAAAGTTTCTTGTTTCTTAAAATAAATGAATATGATAAATTATCGATGTATAGTTCTAATTGCTTTTAAAAGGTTGCTAAGCTAAGTCATAAGTACAAAAATAACACCAACATTGTACACTTAGTTCGCAATAAACGTATTGACTTTGACTTAAATTCATGATCATCCTTTTCCTGGTCTTATCCCAAACTATTTGGTTGACGCAGCATGTTTTCTTCTTCCATACTTCTCTATTAATTGTCATCTCGATAGTCACTTCCCATAAGTTCTTCTTTCCAGTCATATTTGACACTGTTCGTCTATCATTTCCTTGATCTTCCACTTCTCTTATTACTATGCATACTTAGTCATCAAAACTTCTCTTACAATATTTTCCATGCTACGATGCTGATAATGCCAGTGACATTTACGCGGACTCTCTTTAGAGCACATCGAAGGTTTCACAAAGAATACTCGCAACATCAATAATTGAACAAATTCCTCTCGTAACACATCGTTCAATTTCCTTCCTGAAACGTGTAGTGTACGATCTATCGCAGACGATCACTCACTTCCTACAGAACGTAACGTTACACGCGCGAGCGCATCGCTCGATTGACCGATTAGTTGATAATTCGATATAATTATCGCACTTCTCGCGAGATTTAGTTCAGTTCTCAATAGTAGGGTAGTAATTTGCTAATAGGTGTTAGAAAGTAGGTAGGTGATTAAATGCTATTCGTGCTTGCGATGGCTTTATAGATCACCGACTAATTTTGTAGCTTTTGCCGTTAGATCGACTTCATTCTTAAGTCTACTACTGCTACATTGCATTTTGAACCTGAGTTTAGTATCCATATTTTAAGATGTAAAACACCTCTTAACGAAGCCGAAAGGCACTTCTTCTCATCGTCATTGCGATCATTTTTTTGTTCTAGACCATACCTGGGAACCTTCTAGTTACGGAGATATTGGGGGTCAAAGTTCCAACTTTTTGACAAGTTTTTTTTAAATACTTTTTTTTTAATACAGTTTTAATGTAAGATTTTTTCCTTTAAACACCTCCACGACCGCCTTACTATTCAATCCATCTATCAGCACTATGTTTTGAGTGCGTTACATTGAGTTCTACCACAATACATGATTTTTCACCCCAAAAAAAAAAAGTCGTTTCCCAGTCGTAATTTTTGCGTAAAGTTACTTAGTTTGATGTACAGAATGCTTGGTTGACGGCTTCGTGATGAGGTCTTTTACACCCTGTATGTGTCCATTGCTAGTGCTTTCGCCTTGTCTTCTTATTTGGTCTACTTATCCTAGTCTGGGAGCTAATTCTTGAATAGAAGTCCAGTTCACTCCGCCTACGTTGACTAGACACTACGTAGAGTGCCTTGTTCACGAAGGGAAGCTGATCGGCTTCTAAGGTGTCTTCGTGCCTGCTACGTTGTATTATTTGGTGCCAAAACGATCTTTGACGTGGCGACACTTGGGAGAGGTCTAGCAGTGGACGTCTTTCGGCTGAAATAATGATGATGAAGAAAACGATCTTTTGCATTGTTATTATTACAGTAGTAAAGAGTGTTCGCTGCAACATTATGCTGGTAATAAGCTCTCATTTGTTACGAGTTATTAAAACTAGTAATATGTTGGACGCTGCGTAAAAGCGTACATAATCATGTCGTTATTTTATTGCGAGTAAAAGTTTGTAAGCCTGTGTTAATTAACTCTTAAGTAACTATTACTCATTTTATTGTTCCACAGCGGTTATTTAAAAGTTATTTGATTCTTTCTTTCTTTTATTGTTCCACAGCTGTTATTAAAAAGTTATTTGATTATTTATTTCTTTTATTGTTCCACAGCGGTTATTAAAAAGTTATTTGATTCTTTCCTTCTTTTATTGTTCCACAGCTGTTATTAAAAAGTTATTTGATTATTTCTTTCTTTTATTGTTCCACAGCGGTTATTAAAAAGTTATTTGATTCTTTATTTATTTTATTATTTCACAGCGGTTATTAAAAAGTTATTTGATTCTTTCTTTCTTTTATTGTTCCACAGCGGTTATTAAAAAGTTATTTGATTCTTTCTTTCTTTTATTGTTCCACAGCGGTTATTAAAAAGTTATTTGATTCTTTCTTTCTTTTATTGTTCCACAGCGGTTATTAAAAAGTTATTTGATTCTTTCTTTCTTTATCCTATGGTTAGTGCTTAACCTGGTGTCAAAGTTTTTAAGCCGCCCATGGGCCTCTGACTTGGTTATTTGATTAATTTAGTTATTTAATTTATTTCTACCATGATATCAGTATCGTTGCTGTTGTCATCGTTGATTCTACCAGTAAGTACCTATACCCTACCGTTACTTTTTACACTTTACAGGGTTAAATAAAATTAGCTAGTAAAATTCCGCAGATGCAATCGGGGTCACGATATCAAAACAAATCTGCGGAATTTCTCTAGTTTATTTAATTTGAACCAGCAACTGTATCCAGGTTTATGTAAACCATACTGTTGCTGGTGTATAAACTCACCAGTAAGTACTGGTGAAAATCGATAAAGACTACTTAGTACTTACTATTCAAATAGAGATTTCCGTGTCCAACACGAATTCTGTAACAAAACATTGGCACATAAGTACATGAAAAAGGGAAAACTATACATTTTCGTGAAAGCAGTTACATATATAATCTATACATTCGTAATGGTCACGCATATGAGCCTGCAATTCTCTGGTACCTCGCGAGGCAATCGTACGCATCCCAATGTGGAACTAATTCCTTTACCGAGCGGGTCTTACGTTGGGAGGTTTGTGCTTACGCCACGCACACGTAAGGTATGAAGTACACTATGTAAGTAAGTAGAAACAATTGTGCACGTTTGAAAGAAAGTCGTTTCTTTCTGTCGCCATGGAAAGCGACGGGCAGGCTTGAAATTCCTGGTGTAATTACGATTCTATGTTGCCAGTTGACGTATAGTTTTATTGTGCAGAAAACGGACGTCCATTCATGGTGGTCAATTGAATTTGATTCCGCCTTTAGTTCGTAATTCATAGTAAGCAGGTTTTCCTTTAATTCCAGAGTGATACAAATGACGTGTGTTTTGACCGCTTTGTTCAAAACTAGCTTATACCCGCTACTTCGTCCGCGTCTAAGCAATAAGTATATCCTATATCATTCGGTAATAGTGTTAGTATCTATCATTGTAAGAATTTTTCAAATCGGATGAGTAGTTGAGAGAGTTGTCGGAGATAACCTCCAACTGTATCCAAATTCCAAACTCATCGGCCTAGCCTTTTCCCAACTATGTTGGGGTCGGCTTCCAGTCTAACCGGATACAGCTGAATACCAGTATTTTACATGGAGCGACTGCCTATCTTACCTCCACAACCCAGTTAGAGTACCGGGTAACACGATAACCCTTGGTAAGACTGGTTGCCAGACTTTTTGCGCCTCTGACTACGTAACGACTGTCAAAGATCTACAAATGACAGCCGGGACCAACGGCTTAACGTGCTTTCCGAGGCACGGAGGAAATTCGGTATGTAATGGGTGGTCACCCATCCACAGACCAACCTAGGTAAGCACGGCTTAACCTAACGATCGACCTGAGCGGCTGTTATTATTTAGCCACGAGCTCCGCTTGTTTGGGAACGACTATAAATGGAAAAATATATAAAAATATTTTTTGCAAAAAATAAAACAGACTTAGACAGAGCTTCTCAATCCAAATTCCAAACTAACAGTTTATAGTTTTAGTGTATATCGCAAACAAAATACCAGACAACAAGACCAATTTTTTAAATACCTAATTACAAAATTCCCTAATACGGAACATTTATATTCTACTAGGTACTGTTTATTGATATTCCACGACTGAACATTCATTTTCCTGACCAATTTAGCAAATAAAACACAGCCTCTTAACCAATGATCTCGTAAGATTAAAGAGGCTAAATTAGCAATGCGGGCAAAGCAAATTGCAGTTCAGTAACGTGGCTTCTGATTTCATGCCCTAACAGAATGAACTAGTCTACTTTGTTCTGGAATGTTGGGCACTTGAGCTAGATTCCGGAGCAATTGACCAGGTATGAAATATTGTGTCTGTTGGTAATAAAGATTGTGAGTCAGCGGTTGGATATCTGAGAAAATGTAATTGGTAGTTTTTATTGAAGAAGCAAGCCGATAGGATTTCCCATCAGATAAAAAAGCGAAGGGAGATGAATTTTCAAAATTCTTTTCATAGTGCTCACTTAGCTCGCTATCTTTATGAAACGAACTCTTTTGCAAAGTGTGGTTATAGACACAACGGTGTTGTCTGGGCGGTTTGTGGCCGAATAAGTTTTTGGTTTTTTTTTTATTGTTAAGTGTATGATTTCAGCTAGTATGCTGGCAATCTTTTGGGCACGCTACAAAGTGTACATGTGACAATATTTTGCAATGTTACCTTTTCATGCGCAAATAGCAACAATTTGATTGATCAACAAAACCATTAGTAATATCAATCAGCACTAAAACCGGTCTTTCATCGGATGCAGATTAATATTGTGTCAGGATTTAGATGATTGATTGTCATTGAATGTACCGAAGCAATCATCGACAAATCATTGCAACATTTAGGTACTGTGTCTAATTGTCTACCTACGACTACGATTATCCGGTTTTTTTATTGCGGAATTGCAAAACAATGAGTTGCCAGTTGATGTTGCAATCTTCATAAATATTCAAACAGCCCTTCTCGAGAGCAATCATCTGTCGAGTAGATATCAGTTACTGGTGTCGATTCTGTTGTGCACAAACTAAACTTATTTTAAGCTATTGCTATCTTTTAATAAAAGGCAGTGTGAGAAAAGGACGGCTATAGCTGTGAACTAAGTTAGAGATGACAAACTAGTTTATGCCTTGCGCTTCATCGTATTTTTAGTCGACATTTTTTTTACGTGCATTTTGCCCTTCATTTGTATGGAAATATTAGTTCCAACTAAATGTGACAGCTCTAAATTACGTCCGTCTCTTTCTCGATATATTATAGAGAAAAAGATAGCGGTAGCCTAAAATAAGTTTAGTTTTTGCACAACAGAATCGACACCACTGGCAGCGATAAATCGATGAATTTATTCAATCAGCGAACATCGAGTGATTATTTCAAAATTAGAATTTTCGATTCGAATATTGAGTCGACAAGATATTATCTTCGGATATACCGATATCTTTGGGGATCTAGTTTGGGGCCCACGGCTACTTCTACTTTTGAATTCTTTTGTCTTGCTTTTCTGTTGAATGTTACCTAACTTGTGTGTGTCAATAAATTTATTTATTATCTCTGTTTTTGCAATGGCTTGCAATTAAATACAATAAGTATCATACATTTTATAATATTACTGACAATACCTAGTAAAATTGATTGTTTTGCAATGAAAACGAATTCATAGTTAAAGATGTTTCTTCGATTAAATTTAACTGTACAGTTTTATGCTCTTTAAAGATTAATTATTTATTTTCGAAACACAGACACCTGTGACATTAATATTTTCCAATTCCATTAGGAACGTAGCTTAGTGTGGCGGTGTGGCTTAGTGATGATTACCGATAACGATTGAAACAACGAGGAATGTCATCACATAGAATGTCATCAAATTGTTATAATGTGGTGTTTGTGTTTGTCTAAATGCGTTGTATATCTATTGTTTGTTTTTCCTAATACCTATTGTATGCACGTCATGTCCTTGCGACGAGTAAATATTTTTTTCTTTCTTTCATCTTATAATATTATAATCTCAACATGAATGATGTAACCAAGATTTTGTATCAATTTTTATTTCAAAGAGTGTCCATGGAGTTTCTTGCCCATTAGAGCTTACCCAGGTAGAGATATACGCTTAGGAATGAGCAACTACAGTACTGTCTCAAGTTATTATGTCTTGTGACTGGGTTTGTAGGTTTGTGTTTTTATTTGTTTTTTTTTTACATTCAAAAGTGCTGTAATGGTCTAATTGCTTTGAGTTTGAGTTTGATAGGTCATCTACTAATTGCTAGTAAATAACGACCCATATATTCATAGTTTATTTGCGTTCCACAGTCAGGCGCGGATACAAGATTTCCTTTAAGGGGGGGCAATTTTTGGAAAATTCATAAATAAAAAAATCGATAAACTTTTGATAATAAATAGGCGTTACTTTACAGAAATCCGTGATATGCAAGATACAAGTCCGCCAGCTTTTGGGCCAGGCAGGGGGGGAGCGTAGCGAGAAATTCTTACGACACCTTGAGTTGGACAGGTTAGAATGGTTTCAAACGTTCGTAAAGGAGTTACTTGGTCGAATTTTAGATAAAGTCAAGAGAAAGTAGTATGTAGAGCGAGCGAAGCGAGCTTGAAAATTTTAACACCTTTCCTACCGACTGGAGTTACCTGGGCCTCATATAGACACAACTAAGTTTCAAGAGTGAGCGTGGTGAGCTCGAAATTTTTTACAACATTGCCTCAGATAATTATGCTATAATTGCCTAGATAATATATTAGGCATCGGGGCAAGGGGCTCCTAATTTATATAGATCGATCATGCAAAAATCCAATAGGAGTGCCAATCCAGAGGTAGAAAAAGGGAGACTTTTTGATACATGTTTTTTCGCAAGGTTAAACAATATTTTAATTTAAGTGATTCCATTTTACGCTACAATTTATTACGTATAATACCAATCTATGGCATCAGGCAGGAAAAGCTAGGGCAGCTGCCTCCTCCCGGCGACGTTCATGACAAGATATACAACTAGAATATTTAGTTTCAATTCCATCAAACTAGTTCAAGCTTGGCTAATGACGTATTTGGTCCGGTTCAGGGGGGGGCATTGCCATTGCCCCCCCCCCCCCCTGTATCCGCGCCTGTCCACAGTGTAGGTCTATGGTGTTAATAATCATGGATGCTGTTGGGGCACAACAATATTACATGAAGTCAGCAAAGTTGCACCAATTGATTGAATAAACCATTAATATTACTTGCAGCTCTATAAGTTGTAAGACTTTCAAAAAAACCCGACCAATTACACTTTAAACAAAACAAGAAATCCCAGAGAAACTACGAAACATCACGTCCAGCTGCAGCGGTCCAATCAACGAGAGAGTATTAATTTAAAGAGAGAGTGACAGTAACAGATTTATATTCAAAACACAACCTAGTTTTAATTACAACGTTTAGTGTTACTTACTTTATCTCACATCAGGTGATAAGTGTGGACAATTCTACGATAACTTAGCTAGCGAATTCAGTAGATTACAATAATGGCACAGCTGAGAATCAAATGGCCACAAGTCACGATACGAAAAGCTACATACAGACCCAAGTAACACAGGAAGCATTATAACAAAGGAATAGTAAACTTATTTAGAACTTAAGGTCCGTATAAACTCTTATTTGAGTTCACCAATCATCTTGACGCTTTATATTGGTATTTCAAAACCATTATGATGCTTTACGATGCATAACGGTTGCATAACGGCATATGAAAATGCTTTTGTAAAGCCTTTAGTTTGAGTGCAGCAAACCACAAGGCAGCTGTATAGCTTTCAGCTGTTTTTAGTGCGTTTGGATCTACAAAAGCATTTTTAAGTAGTACGATAATGCCTATTGCCGCTTAATAGCATAAACTTGTACCATTATAATGCACCTTAAATCCGTTATACAGCTTTGAGCTGTTTTTAGTGCCCTTTGTTGTGTAATAGCACTATTAAGCGGTAAGTAAAAGCCTAGTACCGCTGAACAGCATCAACGTGAATCAATGTAATGCTTGCATTTATAGAGTTCAACTGAGTTCTGTTGTACAGCTATCAGGTATTTAATCAAATACATGTGAGTTATTGTAATGCGTAAAGCTGTATATACATTCATTTCACTGTATTCGTAAAACCATTTGTCGGCCATATTGGGGAAAAGCACATATTATATGATC